>CM046388.1:36537500-37787500 GCA_025413875.1 Rhododendron molle
AACCTGGCTGTTAAGGCATATGACGGCACCCGTCGTATGGTCGAGGGCACTCTAATTTCAAACTCAAAAATCATATGCCTACGCAAATAATTTTCCTATCACTATGGATCTTGTAACGCCCCGAATTTTGGGTACGTTAAATAAACATTTTTATTGAATAAATTAAGGAGAGTCTAGCTCATTATTACAACATAAGTCTCACAAGAGTACTTTTATTCAAAAGAGGGGATGATCTAAGGTTAACTACTGCTCCGCCTCTTCCTCCATCCTTGCAAGCTCCTCGGCTCCAAAGGCCTCCAAGGTGTACTATTCCTGCTGCTCATCTATGAAATCTGACACATTATACCAGCGTCGCCCCCAGTATAATATGTCAGGGTCACCAAAAAGGTAACACCGTGAGCTACAGAAGCTCAATAGAATAATCCAACCCGCTAACCCATAACTTACAACAAAGAGTCATATAAATAATTACACATGCTCCTTAAACAACATAATCAACCATGATACATCCGCATTCACTATCTTGCTTACGTTGGTGTCATGCCTTTCTTGGTTTCTCCTACGCGACTCATCGTATTGTGTCACCATTTTATTTCGAAAATCATTTCTCATTCAACGGGCTACCAAGTCCGGGCACGTTACAAAATCTTGCATTGGCTCCTCTCCGCGGATAACCAAGCCCAATTACCAATGAAGCTACCACGTCCGGCTCCATTAGCAATCTAAACAATGGGCTACCAAGTCCGGCCTCATTGTGGTTTTCGCAAGTCCGCACAAAGGGCTACCAAGTCCGGCCACCTTGCGGGTTTTCACAACTCACATAAGGCTACGAAGTCCGGCCATTATGTAGTCTCAAAATCCTTTTTATCCATATCAACCACTCCTTAAGTGTCATGTTTCTACTTTTCGGTTCTCGTGTCTCGTAATCATGCATAGACTCCGCGGCGGGACAGATCACTTTAAAGAAATCTTGAAACTAAACTAGCAAGATCATCCAACTCTATATTACCTAATCGTACTCAAATTATTGCTTAAAGCCACTTATGTTTTATCAGCAACAAGTAATGCAAACGATTATACATACATGTTCATATTCATCCTCAAGACAATAATATATTACGAAAAATCCATTCTTTCTTCCTTTGTGGGATTTTCAAAACAACATATGGTTATTGACGTAGAAATTCATTATTTGACATGCTCATTCTTCTTAAGTACTTTAGTAGAACAAGTTTTTGCTAACTAGCTTTGATACCTTAACCGTTTAACTCATGTTTAGAAATTTACTACGCATACTTAAGGTAAGTATAATCCAAGCAAGTACATAACATGTCCATAACCATTACTTAAAGTATAACGCCACATGTGCGGACGCCCTTGGGGTGGTAATCCACCATATGCTTTGTTATAATACCACAAGTAATACAAGCAATGGAATATAAGCTTATAGTTAAGTTAAAAGATCAACATGCGATTACTTCTACACGACGTTATATCTTAAGTCGATTCTAATCATGCTTAATCATCCAATATTAAGTTTACTAACTATCATGCATCCAACGTTCTATAACATAAACTATCATTATCATGCATACTAACTAACGTAAGTACATATACTTCGGAGAAATGAGTACGGAAGATTCTACCTTGATCCGAAACTAGTCGGGGCCGAATAAGCTAGGTTGGAAATTCCTACGGACGGAGTAACGGCTTAGGAGGTGGCCTTCGTTAGCTTCGAAAGAGAAAGGTTTCTCTCGAAACTTGATCTTGACTACTAGACTACTACTTTTGGATCGAAAGGGTGGTCGTAGGGCGGTTTAGTGGCAGCACTAGAGGTGTTTCTTGAAGCCTAGGGAAGAACCTCAAGAACACTCAAGAACAAAGCTAAACTACAAGAATACTTATGCTTCCTAGAGAGAAAAGTTGGAGGTTGGAATGGTGTGTGTTAAATGAGAAGGATGGAGTCCTATTTATAGGCAAGCAAGGGCTCTCCCTCCCCCTCATTGGCCGGCCTTCTCTCTCTCTACAAATCCCATGGATTTTGTCATGATCCAAGTGATGTCATGCCTTGAAAGACCATCCAAAGACTTTCTTGTTCTTCCTTCCAAACAAGGACTAGGTTTAATCTATTCTAATGGGGTTTTGGTCCAATCAAGTCCTTGGAAATTATAGGAAAATGGATTTGGTTGTCCTTTGGAGTGAGAGCACAAGAAACCCTAGATTTCATGGTACATTGTGATGCAAGAAAGTCTAGATTTGGTTTGTACTTGGATTGGCCAACAAGGATGGATTAGATGCAAGAGTACATATGCACACATCACTCTCTTTCTCCCTCTCCCATCCGAATTCTCTCTCTCTCTCAATCTCTCTCTCGGTCTCTCTCTCCTCCTCTCTCTCTCTCTTTGGTACATTGTACTATGTATATTTATATATATATACAACTATATATATATACAAGGACAAGATGGCCTATGCTAGGTCAATCCACTTGCACACACATATCACACTCTCTCTCTCCCTCTCCATCCGAATTCTCTCTCTCTCTCTCAATCTCTCTCTCGGCCTCTCTCTCCTCCTCTCTCTCTCTCTTTGGTACATTGTACTATGTATATTTATATATATATATATACAATCATATATATATAATAAAAGGACAAGATTGGGATGACAAAGGAAAGAGTGAAGATTTAGGCTTGGAAGGATTGTACAAGATTTGAAAAATGCATTTAGGACATTTAGTACATAGATTTTGTAGGAAAAGATCACTAAGGTACAATGGAAGAGCTAGGTCAATTTAAGGTACCATCTCTCTCCCTCTCTTTCCTTCTCTTTCTCTCTCTCTCTCCCTCTTTCTCTCTCTCGGGTCTCTCTCTCTCCTCTCTCGGCACTCTCTCTCCTCTCTCTCCCTCTCTCTCTCTCTCCCACTTGTTTGTACTATAAAAGAGTATACATATACTAATATATATATATATATACTTTGGGTTATTCATAAAATTCACATTTTTAAGTAATATAGGTTTTCTAATTATTATATTCTAATACACACATGCACATATACAATATAATATATATGTATATCTATATATATATATATAAGTACATACATATAATATGTAAAGTCTAGTACTTCTCAATCTAGGCTAGGTATGGGAGAATCCCATATTCAATTAAGTATTCTACTTCATCCAAAGTACCATGTACTAACCTAATGTACAAATTGTATTTTAATTAAATACACACATGGCAAAATCTAGTATTTTAATCAACTTAGTACATGATTGTCAAGATTAACTATTATCCAATGGATAATACTTTCCCTAGCGGTCAATAGCCAATGGGTAATGGTGGCTAGGATTCTAATCTATCGTCCAATGGATAATAAACCTCTTAGCGGTTATTATCCAATGGTTAATACTAAAAAGTCTAATACTTGTAATTAAGCACTAAACTAATCTAATCTCGTACTTAGGGAGATTAACCAAGGTTTTCCTATTATCTACTGGGTACAAATTTGCCTAGCATGCATCGTCCAATGGATAAAGACAAAAAGGGTCAAATGGTCCATCTAGGGTTAGGAAGAAGTGATTAGGCTAAATGGGCATTAGGCTATTCTAATTAATTGGTTAAAGACTAACGATACTTAATCTAGGCTTTCATTGCTCGAGTGGTATTTCGGTTGTAATTAGTAGGAAATCGCCTAATAACGAAGTATTAAAGTCCGATGGTGCCAAACGCCAAGGCAATGCGTGAGCGTGGCCAAAGCGACTGGTAGCGGTGGCCAGCGGTGGCCAGCGACCGGTGGCACAACAATGGCCAAAGCGACCGGTGGCAGCGGCAGCGGCCAGCCGGTGGCCAAGCGATGGCCAAAGCGACCGGTGGCAGCGGCACAGCGGTGACCAGCGACCCGGTGGCCAAGCGGATGGCAAAGCGACCGGTGGCCCGGCAAGCGGCGACCAGCGACCGTGGCCAACGATGGCGGCAGCGACTGGTAATAACGATGTGGCCAGCGGCAGCGACCTAGTATGGCCAGCGGTGGCAAAGGCGGCTGCAAGCAAGCGACGGCAGGCGGCGTGAAGCGAAAAAGCGATCCACAATAGCGGCGGCAAGGTGGCGTGAGCACCAAAGGCAAAAGCAAGGCGTGACTCGATGCCAAGCGAGAACAGTGGCGACCAGCGCCAAGGCAAAGCGGCGTGACGGCGAGCGATGCTAAGGCAAGGCAGCCCGACAAAGAAGCCGACGCCAAGGCAAGCAGTCCACCAAGTAGGATTTCCGGTAGAAAATAAATTCTAGGATTTTTACTACAATTACCAAGTAACTATACCAAGGTCTTAATAGGCATACTCGCCTTTAGAAAAATGACCTTAATGCCCGGGCGATGAATTCCAATCTCCTAAGTCAAAACCTAATTATGACGGATTATTAATCGCAAAAAAAAAAAAAAGGATTTATAAAATAAATAAAGAATTTTCAAATAAAATAACAAAGTTTTATAAGTCGATAACGACCGATTTTTGGACGTTTAAAAATGAAATCCAAGTATTAAACAAAAATTCAAATTTTTAGCGAAATTTTTATTGACCAAAAATCAGGGTCGTTACATCGCGAGTGTAGATTATGATCATTATTATATTGTATGTCGTATATATGTTGTCTTTTATGACTGCCTACTGGTACGCTAACCATTTGCGGGGACTCTGGAATCCGTCCGCTTAAGGAAGATGGACACCTATCTTAGGGATCATGCATGGTGAAGAAGATGTCGATCTCGGAGGTTTCTCTTTCAACATGTCCGGCTCTGTTTTGGCTCTCAACGTGGACGGGGACTTCCTTATAAGCTCTGTTGCGATGGACATTATGCTGAGAATGTCCTATTTTCCTGGTCTGGGCTTAGGGATTTGCCAACAGGGAGTCCCGGAGTTCCTTACCTATCCTTTTTGTGAGGGCCAGTTTGGTTTGGGGTACACTACCTTTGCCAAAAATGCCAAAAGAAGGAAACATACGGGAAAACCTCGGACTCTCTATGGTAATCCCGACAGCTACTTTGTGCGTGAAGTGGGAAATGCTACTTACACTGGACAGCCTGAGCCCTTCATCAACCCGGAAACTGGGGAGCTGCTACCTGGTTTTGAGGTCTTCGCTGACAACACCTGGTCTGAGAGCGATGACGAGCCAGCAAGGATGGAATTCAAGAGGAAGCCTAGTCAGGTCAAGATCAAGACTGACTGGCTGGGAACTTTCAATCAGGGGAGCTTGGAGCTGTTTATCCAAGAGTTCTCTCAAGTGGGTTTGGCCAAGGAAGCTTAAAAGGCCGAAGTGCTCATGCTCAGGCATGACACCCTCGAGGTCCCCACTGCTCTTATTTCAGAAGCCAAGGGTAGCATTAAAAATTGCATTTTCAAACCGCGCCTAACTTGCATTGATGACACATCTGAGTCTGAGTATGATATTGAGTCTAGCGTGTCATCTAAGTCCAGCTCTGAGTCGGAGTTTGTGCCTCTGGGCCCTCCACGTCATAGCTTTTATTTTGAGTTTGATTCTCTTGTACTTGGCGACCCATTGGGGTCTTGTGAATTGAATGAAGCATCTTCTGACTACCTCAATGATCTTTATATAAACTGTGTCGACCCCGACGATGAAGGGATAGATTTCGATGGGGACATTCCCAGGGAAATCCGTGCCTTCCTCGAAAGGGAAGACGAAAGGCATGCTCAGCCATTAAAAGAGGAAGTAGTTTCTATAAACTTGAAAGATGAGAATGATCCCCGAATGGTTCAAGTGGGCTCCATGCTTTCGCCAGAGGAGCATCGTGATTTCAAAGAGCTGCTCACTGAGTACAGTGATATTTTGCATGGTCTCATCAGGACATGCCAGGTATCGACCCCGAGATAGTGGAGTATCGAATTCCTTTGCTGCCAAATGCTAAGCCTGTGAAACAGAAGCTCAAACGAATGACACCAGATTGGGTACAAAAGATTAAGGACGAAGTCACTAAACAGATTGACGCTGGGTTTCTCATGGTTTCTCAGTATCCCACTTGGGTGGCCAACATTGTTCCCGTTCCCAAGAAGAATGGACAAATACGAGTTTGTGTCGATTTCAGGGACTTGAACAAAGCAAGCCCCAAAGATTATTTTCCCTTGCCACACATCGATGTGGTTGTGGACAGTACTGCGGGGCATGCCTTGCTCTTGTTCATGGATGGATTTTCAAGCTATAACCAAATTCTTATGGCACCCGAGGACCGTGAGAAGACAATGTTCATCACCGAGTGGGGAACTTACTGCTACTTGGTCATGCCTTTCGGGCTGAAGAATGCTGGGCCTACCTATCAAAGGGCTGCTACGACCATCTTGCATGATATGATGCACAAGGAAGTCGAGGTCTATGTCGATGACATGATCGCCAAGTCAAAAACTCGGGAAGGACACATTCCTGTACTTAGGAAGTTCTTCGAGAGGCTCCGTAAGTTTCGTATGCGTCTCAATCCACAGAAATGTACCTTCGGAGTCACGGCTGGCAAGATGCTTGGTTTCATGATCACTTCTTGTGGAATCGAAGTCGACCCGTCGAAGATCAAGGCAGTGCTTGAAATGAAGCCACCAGTGTCTTAAAAAGGAGTGCTAAGCTTTCTGGGAAAGGTTCAGTTCATCAGCAGATTCATCGCAAAGTTGACCTTAACTTACGAGCCGATGTTTCGTCTACTCAAGAAAGATACCCCATTTGTGTGGTCAGACAAGTGTCAAGCGGCTTTTACATCCATTCAGAACAATCTTTAGAATCCTTTGGTTTTAATTCCGCCAGTGCTTGGGAAGCCCTTGATACTTTACTTGTCTGTAAATCCCTCCTCTATGGGATGCTTGGTAGCCCAGGAAGGAGATAAGGGAGTCGAGAAGGCCATTTACTACTTAAGTAAGAAGATGGTTGAGTGCGAAGAATGCTACACTGCTTTGGAAAAGACGTGTTAGGCTCTTGTTTGGGCTTCCAAAAAGTTGAGACACTACATGTTGGCTTACCTAGTGAGGTTGATTTCTCGAATGGATTCTCTCAATTATCTATTCGAGAAGCCAGTGCTTACTGGTAAGTTAGCACGTTGGTTGCTCATGCTAGCCGAGTTCAATCTTGAGTATGTCACAAGGAAGTCTGTTAAAGGTCGTGCAGTGGCAGAATTCTTGCCTGATCATCCTGTAGATGGGCCAGAAGACTCAGACTTTGTGTTTCCAGATGAAGAGGTTCTAACGGTAGTCGACGACGTGTGGACTCTCTACTTTGATGGGGCAGCTAATCAGAAAGGATATGGAATCGGGGTTTTGTTGATAACACCCGATGGTTCTCATATTCCATTTGCGTTCAAACTCAATTTTGACGTCACGAATAACCAAGCCGAATATGAGGCCCGTATCGTTGGCATGGAGGCCGCTTTAACACTCGGCATTCAAAAACTCGAGGTCATTGGCGATTCTAACCTTGTTGTACCTCAAGCCAATGGGGACTGGAAAGTTCGTGAAGAAAAATTGAAGCCTTACCATCAAGACTTGGAAGATCTTATTCCTCGTTTCAATAAGGTAACCTTCACGCATATTCCCCGCTTGAAAAATCAATTTGCGGATGCCTTGGCAACGTTGGTGTAACGACCCTGATTTTTGGTAAATAAAAATTTCGTTAAAAATTTGAATTTTATTTTATTACTTGGATTTTTATTTCCATAACCAAAAATCGGTCGTTACTAAATACGTTGGACAATCTTAATCAAGTTTTAGTCGCCATTAGACTGTCATTTTTCCCGTCGTTTCTAGGATTAGATCTTGAATCCTTCGTCTTGGCTGGAAATCCTATCTAGCAACCCTAGCTAGATTTTAATCGACGTTTCGACTTAGCTATCGTTTAACCTAGCCACCGATCGTTCCTAAACCTCCGTGAATCTTATGAGCCTCGATTCACGAACCTTTTGAAACCCTTGAGTTCGGTAACCCTAGATTCACCCTTTGAACCGTTTGAACCTTTGAGCTATCGACCATTGGACAATAGCGTTAGAGTTTCCTTTACCCATTGGTCAATAGGTAAACCTTGGTTAATCTTTCTAAGTACGGGATTAGATTAGTTTAGTGATTAATTGCAAGTATTAGACTTTCTAGCATTACCCATTGGATAATAACCGCTAGGAGATTTATTATCCATTGGACGATAACCCTTGGATCTTACCAACCCTAACCATTGGTTATTAACCGCTAGGGAAACTATTATCCATTGGATAATAGCTTTGCTTGCCAACCAAGAATAGGATGATTAGAATAATGGATTTGGCATGTGTTAAAATCTATTATAGTATAATTAGTATATTAGGTTATTAATTTAGGACTTTGTACTTTGAAAGTAGTATAATTGTTTATTAGATATTAGTCCTAGGTCATATCTAGCCTAGATTGTGTGGTACATGTGTATATATATATCTATATGTACTTGTATGTATACATATATGTATATATATATATTATATTGTAATGTGCATGTGTGTATTAGATATATTTTATTTAGAAAATCTATATTACTTGAAAATATGGAATTTATGAATGACCCATAGTGCTTATATATATATTAGTATATATATACTTCTTCCTAGAGAGTACAAGTGGGAGAGAGAGGGAGAGAGAGAGAGATTTGCCGAGAGAGAGCAGAGAGAGATCCGAGAGAGAAAGAAGGAGGGAGGGAGAGAGAGAAAGAGAAGGAAAGAGAGGGAAAGATTGTACCTAGATCTTCCTTGTGCTTTCATTGACCTTTGCTTGATCTCTTGGTGATTTCTTCCTAGCAAATCTATGTACCAAAATGTCCTAAATGCATTTTCAATTAGGGTAAATCTTGTACAATCCTTACAAGCCTAAATCTTCACTCTTCCAATCCAACCACCTTTCTCCTTCCATATCTTATATATATATATATATATATATATATATATATATATATATATATATATATATATATAGTTATATATATATCTAGTGTACCATTGTACCAAGGAGAGAGAGAGAGAGAGAGAGAGGCCGAGAGAGATTGAAAAAGGGAGAGAGAGATCGGATGGAGAGAGAGAGAGAGAGAGAGTGTGATGTGTTGCTTCCTTGATTGACCTTGCTTGGTCATCCTTGTCCTAGTTTGTGTATGCTTTCAAGTGAAAGCATAACCAATGCCATCCAATCTTGTCCTTCTTGGTACAAACCCCATTTCTTTACTTGATTCAAATCCCTTTACTTGATCAATCTTCCATGATCAAATCCATGGTACACACCATAGCCATGCAAGCCTAGGTTTTAGGATGTTTCTTGCAAGGAAGCAAGATTTGCTTGGAATTAAAAATTGAGAATAAGAGAGAGAGAGGGCAGCCGGCCAAAGAGGGAGAGGGAGAGCCCATTTGCCTATCTCACACTTCTCATTCAACTCACACCATTCCCATCTCCAAGTTCTCTCCTTGAAAGCATAAGAAGTTCTTGCTTGTTTTCTTCTTGGTTCTTGAGTTTCTTTCTTGTTTTTCAAAGAAGCTTTCCATCTCCGCCACTAAACCACCATACGACCACCACCTCGATCCTAAAGTAGTAGTAGTATAGGTTACGATCTAGTTTCGAGAGAAACCTTTCTCTTTCGAAGCTATCGGAAGCTTATCGAAAGCCGTTACTCCGTCCGTCCGCCGACTTTCTTTCCGTCGATCTTTCGTAGTCTTTTTCTACCGCCGAGAAGAAAGATAGAGTGTCCTTACTCTCTACCCCTAAGTATAGTTGTATGCATGTGTGACTTGAACGTAGTATCTAAGTTTATGTAGTACTTGTATTGTTGTTGGCATGATCTTTGAGAAAATAAAGTTAGTCGTATAATTTAGCTTGTAGAACTTTCTTGTTAAAAGTACGTAGTTTACTTTGATCTTGTGGCTACTTGATTGTTTGATCGCCTAATTGCTACGTGATTATATGAACTCGTCAATAAACATGTGTTCTTTTATTGAACTTCTCGAAGGAAATGCGTTTTAAAGATAAAGTGTCGTTTTAAAACGAAGTATTCGTATTTTGACCTTTTAACGAGCATGATAGTATAGAGTTGGATGATCTTGCTATTTGATATCGCATGAGTTATGTGAATAGTCCCACCGCGGAGTCGATGCATGTTACGAGACACATGGAATTGGAAAAGTAGAGATATGACACCTAAGATGAGGTTGATATGGATAAAAAGTGTTTTGGAAATGCATAATGGCCGGACTTGGTAGCCATTATGGCCTTGAGTCAAACTTGGCAGCCTTTGTGGCAATGAGCCGGACTTGGTAGCTCATTGTTGTGCGACACAAGGTGCCGGTCTTGGATGCTCATGGTTGTGTGTGTGTGTGACACAATGTGCTGGACTTGGTAGCGCTCATTAGTGAATGCACATGTGTAATTGTATGTGTGATTCGAAAGCATGTTAAGTTTGGAAAATCGTATACTATCTTTGATGTGTATGTTAAGGGTTAGTGGGTTTGGATTTCTCTATTGAGCTTTCAAGCTCACGGTGTTGCTTTATGTGACCCTGACATATTATACCGGTGGCGACGCTGGTATAATGTGTCAGACTTTCTAGATGAACAAGGAGAGCTGTATACCTTAGAGGCTATCGGAGCTGAGGAACTCGCTAGGATGGAGGAAGAGAAGGAGCTTTAGTTAGCCTTAGTGACCCTCCCTTTTGTGTAATATAAACCTCTCTAAGGAGATTGGATGTAATAGAGCTGGACTCTGCCTTGTTTGTCTAAGGAAACCTTTATTTAACGAACCCGATTTTGGGGGCGTTACAGTTGGCCTCCATGGTTGAACTTCCTTTGGGTATTAAGCTCCATCCTATCCTGATTGAACAGCGGGACTGCCCTGCTTATCAATATGTTAGCACCATCGATGATGTCGATGATGGCTTCCCTTGGTATCATGATATATGGAACTTTGTAGAAAGAGGCGAATATCCGGCTGAAGCCTCTAAAAAGGATCAACTCGCGTTACGAAGATTGGCTGCCATTACATCATTTGTGGAGGGAAGTTTTAGAGGAGATCCCATTGTGGGATGCATAAGCTCTGTGTCAATGGTGCCGAAGCTACTACAATAATGGAGGAAATTCATGAGGGAGTCTGTGGTCCTCACATGAGTGGTGTCATGCTCGCTAGGAAGATTTTATAGCAGGGTTATTTCTAGTCCACTATGGAAACACATTGTGTGGATTATGTCCGTCGCTATCATAAGTGTCAGATTCACGCCAATCTTATGCATGTTCCTCCCTTTAAGCTGTTTGGTATGACCTCGCCTTGGCCTTTCGCTGTGTGGGGCATTGATGTCATTGGCATGATCTAGCCATCTGCTTCAAATGGTCATCGGTTCATTCTGGAGGCGATAGACTATTTTACCAAGTGGATTGAAACCGAGTCTTACAAAACTCTAACTGCAGTTCAGGTTGCTCAATTCATCAGGAAAAACATTATCTATCGATATGGTGTCCCACAGGCATTTTTGTCAGATAATGGGGTTTACTTCAAAGGCAGGGTTTTGGAGCTTTTCGAAGAGTTCAAAATCCAGATACATCATTCAACGACCTATCGCCCTCAGACAAATGGGGCGGTCGAAGCGACCAACAAGAACATTGAAACGATCATCAAGAAGTCTGTAGAATCTGCCAGGGACTAGCACGAGCAATTACCTCTAGCTCTTTGGGGGTATCGAACGTCGATTCGAACGTCAACTGGGGCAACACCCTACTCCCTGGTCTACGGGATGGAAGCAGTACTCCCTATCGAGCTTTAAGTACCTTCATTGAGAGTCATCACAGAATGTGAGCTCATGGAATCTGAGTGGCTCAGTGGAAGGTTCGTTGAACTCATGCTCTTTAATGAGAGAAGGCTCCGTGCCTTATACCATGTTCAAGGGTATGTTCAGGGGTATGTTCAGCGAAGGATTGCTCGGGCTTTCAACAAGAGGGTGAAGTCTCGTGACTTGGTTGAGCGGGATATGGTTACGAAGGAAATTCGAGCTCCCATCTTTGATCTTCACGGTAAGTTCCATCCGAAGCGTTCAGGGCCTTACATCATCAAGACCATCCTCTCGGGTGGAGTAGCTCAGCTGATTGATCTAGATGGCAACGAATTCAATACTCTGGTCAACCTGGATCAACTTAAACGTTGCTATCCCTGAGAGAAGCTCGCTGGACCGAAAACCACAAGGGTGGGCTGTTCTAGGCAAAAATTAGAGCAAGCCTGCTAGGCCGAAAACCTGCAAAGGTGGTCTAGGCAAAAATAAATAGGCAAACATCAAAAGCTCGCTAGGCTGAAAACCTGAAAGGGAAGTTTTAGGCAAAAGATAGAGCGTAAAAGGTGAGGCAAAATACACGAAAGAACCTTACCCTGAACTACGTTTTGGCTCGATTCCTTGAAAAGGGATACGTAGGCAATCTCTCTGTGAGATTCGGTCACAATCAATCAATTTGATCCATGGTTTTTCCATCTCGGCATGCATACCAATATTCAAGACCGGCTTGGTGTTCAACACTTGGACTAAAAGGGGAAAGTTCTTGATTTTTCAATTTTATTCAAACTCTTATTTCTATTACACAGTTTGGGCAAAGCCTTAAAAAACAGTTAAGCATAAAAATAGAATATATGCTAGAAGCCTTAATAGGCTCACAGTTTATTCTAAATCATTGGATTCTTGTCAAGAGTCCGTCTACATTTTGTCTCTTCGCAATTTCTTTTTTTAGCCAGGTGTAGGGGGAAAAATCCAGACAGTGCTTAGAACGGCATTGTGTGAAGACAGCTTCATGTGCTTCTTCGCCGAAACCCTAATATGCTGCCTGAACCCTAGCCTACAAAACAGACAGGGGTGAGCGTACCTTTGCCTCTCGTGGCAAAGGCCCTCCGATGCCTAAGTTAGTATTGCGTACTAGCAAGAAACCCTAATTATCAGTGGAAAATTGCAAAGTGAATGCCCACTATTGCGTACCTTTACCTTTAGGTTTACCTCGTATTTATAGATTCACAGCTACTTGCCCTCCAAGCATCTTTGTTGCCCTAGGTTTCCTATCTCGTATAGGAAACCCTGTATCCCTTAGATTCTCATTCCATAAATCATTTGTTTCCTTTTAGATCATTTAGGAACCTTTCTTATGATGGACCGCGGATCCCATTCCCGTGGGGTGTCTTGTCTAGATTATGCTTTCTTACTGAGTATTGCCATTCTTGGATCCTCCTCCAGAATGCTGATCCTGTTCGGCTTCCTTATTGCCGAACCTACCTGGACCAGTGACTTCACATGTCATTTACCTGGTCCAGTAACTCCTCATGTTCACCGGAGCATGCCCCTGCTCGAGTAACTTAGACCAAGGACCTCTCATGTCTCTGGTCTTTTCCGCCGAACAGATCGCCTGGTCCAAGTGACCCCTTCTGTCACCGGCATTTAACCGCTGCACAGCAGCACCCCTTATCCAGCGTCTCACTTGATCCCCAAACATCACATGTTCAGTCACTATTTGTGCCTGCTCGGGATTACCTCCCTACAATTGCTCCCCAGTTTTTCCCTTATACCGCTGTTCGGGGATATAGGGGAAACTCAAACCGTCGTTTAAATATTCCGGTCCTAACGGGGTATAGTTACTCGCGTCTTTTTGAAGTCTTATTTTTGGTGGCTTCAGCCATCATTTTCTCGAAATAAGGGTTCCACATGGCGTATCTCGTACGCTATTCATTTAATTCGAATGGCGTTTTAGATAACGGCGTCAGACCGCTATCTGTTCAACCTCTTCTCCCCGTTCCTTTTCGTGTAACGGAGTTAAAGGAGACGTTTCGTCTCCGTTTATCTCCCTTATACCCAAACGGGGGGTCTTTTTGGGTTTTCATTCCTCCACTTTTGATTTCGTACTTCTCTCTCTAAAGAACCAGGCGAGAGCCCCTCCTCATCTTCCGCCATCGCCGCCGCCTACAAATTGACTGCATCTCCAGCAATCGTCATTCTTACCATCGTATGACTTCTTACTTCCTTTTCTTCTCGTGCTTTCGTTCCGAGATTTCGTTCTCGAGTCCCTAGGGTTTCATTCGTCCCTTCTTTCATTGTTTTCTCGAGTCCATCCATGGCGGGTGACGATGGTAGCGATAGTGGCCCAAAACCTGGTAAATTTAGGAAACTCTGTGAAACTCCCGCTGCAATGGCAGCTTTTAGGACAACTTACAATGTCCCAGACAATGTTGTACTCGAACTGGCTCCCTTAGGTGCAGAGAGGAACGCCTCTTCTTGGGAACGTACTTGCATTCCTATCGTTGCCATCGTCGAGGGCGGAGTTCGTTTCCCTCTCGATCCGCTGCTTCAGCGTGTACTAAACTGGTGCCGTCTCACACCTATGCAAGTTTCCACCAACTTCTTCCGATTGGTGATGCGGATTGTGGCCTTAAATAGGATCCTAGGTACTCAAGTAGGAATTTGGGACATCCAATGGTGGTATAGCATTGTTTTAAACCGCGAATAGAACACCTACTATCTCAAGGTGAGGAAAGCAGAGAAGCGTCTCGTGCTTAACTTGCCAGATTCTGCTCGGGATCACGAGATGGTTTTCTTTATATTACTGGAGGCTTCGAGCCAATGGGGGAGGATGGCCAGGTGGTGGGTTGCCACTGCCCCCACGAGTGGGGCTACCCACGTATGCTCCTAATTCGCATCTTTTTGTTATTTTCGTCCCTACACTCTCATTGCATTTGCTAATGTTAACTTTCGTCTTTGCTTTTGCAGCCACAAACGCGAATCCTCGTCCGAGCAGGGAGCCGAGTTGCGTCCGAATAGAGGAAATAAACAGAATCCTGAGATACAAGGGGGAGCGTGGGACTCGTACTTATGGTCGTGGTCGTAACGCTGAAGTACTGCTAGGCTACGACCCTTCGTACAGGGGAGTTATTGACCGAAGACTTGCCCACCCTAGCATAAGTACTGCCTCCACGTCCTCTGTCCCTCAATCAAGAAGCCAAAGATCCAACTCTGGGGTGACTGTCGCTGGTCAAGACGGAGAAGTTACTATTCCCGACGGCGTCCCACTTACTCGCGTGGTAGCAAGAAGATCTGTACGTCGTCAAACCTCTTCTCAACATCAGCCCGAACAGCCAATTCCAAATCGTGACACCAGCCAGTCATCTTCCTCTGGTTATTCTCCATCACTTCCACACTCACGTAACATGTCCCATCAACCTTTGAACCTCAGTTCCCTCCTTACCGTCTCTTCTCAGGGACGGGGTGCCTCCGGCAGGGTGGCATCAACTGGTCACGCCGCCCCACCGCCTCGTCGTACTAGGGGGGCCTCAACACGATCTTCTTCTTCCCCTCGGGAACGCGATAGTTCCCTTGAGGCACCAGATGCTCATCAGGACAAACGTCCCAGAAATCAAGAAGCTGGGGATTCTGCTCCCCAAGCTGCAGTATCCAACTTGGAGACTCCTTCCCCGAACACTCGAGTAACTCATGGGGTCTGGACCCCTCAACTCATAAGAGGTGACCGTCCAGTCCACGTTGGGGATAGTGCCAGTTCCTCAGAGACTGCACTGGCCCTTGCACAAGGCTTGCTATTACCGGTTGACATGCAAAAGGAAGCATCTTCCTCTGGGGACCGGCTTGTTCCACTGGCCTCGTTAGTGGGATAAAGGTAATACATTCTTCCCTTTAAGTTCTTAGCTCCTCTTGTGATAGATTAGGCTTTGATCTTCTAAAATGTTCCTCGATGTTTTTCCCAATTTATCCAGAAGATGATGGTGCTGGGGAGAAGTACCAAGAAGCAGAATGCGAGAGGATCAAGCTGCTGAACGATAATACCAGGCAACTTCGAACAATTGCTCGACTGGAGAGCGAGAGAAATAACGCAAAGTCGGATTACGAAGAAGCAAGAGACAAGCTTGCGACTACCGAGGATAGCCTTAATCAGGCTCTGGCTGAAATTGATAGTTCCAAGAAGGCTTCTTTTGAAGATGGTTACAAGAAGGGTTTTGACACTACCACAGCAAGTTACGTGGAGCAGATGCCGGGTATCCAGGATTAGATTTGGGCTGCTGGCTAGGAAGCGTGCCTGACAAAGATTGGTGATGCAGAAGACTGCCCTCTATGGGTAGAGAATGACTTGCCAAGTACCCGTGCAGCAGCCTCTCAGGATCATATGGAGCAGGAGGTGGATGACGTCGAGCATCAAATCGACAACTTTGATGACATAGACGTAACTGTGCAGGTGGAGAACCAAGAAGTTCCTGCCGAACAAGCTGCCCAGGAGACCTTAACCGCAGCTGTCAGTTTGGAAGAAGATGCTTGTAGACACCCCAATCTGGAGCTAACGCTGAGGTCCCTAACGGTACCCCTCCAGAAATCCAAAATCTGAATTGACATGGTAAGCCTTTACCCCTTTCTCCCAGAAACAGCTGGTCCTGCGTGACCATGATTTTCCTGGCCCTGCGTGGCATCAGTTAACTTAAACGTTTTTGATAACACAGTTCTTGGCCCTTCGTGGCATGATACTTTAATTTTGGTGGCCATTGCTAGGCCTGTTGAATTTGCTCGGCCCTTTGTGGCCATAAACGTGTTTGCTAGGATTTCGTGTGTTTGCATATGTTCGGATGCCTATAGTCACTAAGGTTATAAGCGTATCATAACCACGTTATTTCGTACCCAAGTGTTTCAGACTTGGTAAGTATAATCTGCATCATTTCGTATGCAAGTATTTCGTACTTTACGAAATTCAATACAAGTATTTCGTACTTGTAAATTTCAATACAAGTGTTTCGTACTTGTAAGTATCACGTACTTAGATAAGTTTTCAAGTATTAAGTTGGTTTTTTCATACCCAAAATAATTGTGATCTGTGCCTATATGCGTATGCAATACAAGTGTATTCATACTTGTGTAATTTTAAGTGTTTCGTACCTAAAAGGAAAATTTTTTTGTATTTGCAAAATTGATACATTCGTTCATACGTATCTATTATCGAGTTTATTCGTACTCATTGCCTGCTCCCCAATACGAAGAAGGGGAAGATAAGGCCATTATTCGTATTTTATAGATCAAAACAACCATAAGTGATAGAGAAACAAAGCATCCGAAAAGTCAATATACTGCAAAGATGTGATTTTAATCATAATCTCAGAAACTCAGGGGGTCGTTACGCGTACCCCATGCAACTAAAAAATGAAACACAAGGGAATTTTATTCGTAATTCCCACACAATCACGTGGTCCTAAAACAGAATAAAAAGGAAAATTGAAGTCTTTCAAACAAAGAACTTTCTCAGGTTGTGGACATTCCAGGGTCGTGGCACTGGGTTCCCGTCCAAGTCTGCCAAACGATAAGCCCTAATGCCCACAATCTTCGTAACTCGATACGGGCCTTCCCAGTTAGCTCCCAACTTGCCTTCGTTAGCCACCTTGGTGTTGCCGAGCACTTTTCGAAGTACAAGGTCTCCAACACCAAACTCGCGTGGGTGAACATGCTTATTGTAGCACTTCATTAACTGTTCCTGATAAGAGGCCAGATGCACCAGGGCCCTTTCCCTCCTTTCTTCTGCAAGGTCAAGCTCGATTTCGAGAGCCCTGTCATTGCCCACACTTTCAACCAATGCAGTCCTATTGGTTGGAAGGCCAACTTCTAATGGTATAACTGCCTCTGTACCATATGCCAATGAATAGGGGGTTTCTCCCGTAGACCTCCTAGGTGTTGTTCGATGTGCCCAGAGTACTAATGGCAACTCATCAGGCCACTTCCCTTTTGCTTTATCCAACCTCTTCTTGATCCCATCAAGAATGGTCTTGTTGGATGCTTCTGCTTGCCCATTGCTTTGAGGGTAGGCTGGGGTTGAATAATAATTTCTTATTCCATTGGGCACAGAAAGCCTTGAATTTCTTTTGGAATTGCGACCCATTGTTAGTAATCAAAGAATATGGAACTCCAAACCGAGTAATTATACTTTTCCACACAAACCTTTCTAACGTAGGTTCGGTGATTTTGGCCAATGGTTCTGCCTCAATCCATTTAGTGAAGTAGTCTATGACTACCAGCAGGAATTTTCGATTCCCTGTTGCCTTATGAAGTGGACCCACGATGTCCATCCCCCACTGTGCAAATGGCCAAGGGCTAGTTAATGGGGCCAGATCCTCGGCTGGCGTCCTTATCATTGGTGAAAATTTCTGGCACTTCTCACATATTTTAACATAGACCTTGGCATCTTCTTGCATATGGGGCCACCAGTACCCCTGGGTAATTGCTCGGTGGGCAATGGACCTGCCCCCAACATGACTTCCACATGTGCCTTCATCAATCTCACGAAGGAACTTCTGCACCATTTCGGGGTGTACACAAAGCAAATAAGGTCTAGTGAAAGACTTTCTGTAAAGCTTTCTGTGGGCTACCACAGCCCCGGGGTGGTTTCGGGGCAGGCCGAAAAGAAACGCCTCATTTTTTAATCGATTTGAAAATTTTTGAAGAGTCGCCACCCGGATTTATGGTTTGCCACCCGAGAAACCGTTTTGATTGAAAATTGATTGATTGAATTTGAAAACCAGAGATTTAGGAAAAGGGTTCGGGAGCCACGTTACAAGGGGGGATGGGTTTTACGGCACCCCTCGCCCGATTTGAAATCGGTCTCTACTAAACATTTGTGGGATTTTTCAAAAGATTTTATTTCATTAGACAGCTAGCATTTATTTACAGATACATCAGGTACAGAGGAGTGCATGCATGCGTACAGTGAGTAAATGAGGAATGGTAATGAAATGCAAAGATGTTAGAAGCTGGGAGACCCTGTCACTGATTCACTCTCGAGCGCTCGGAAGCACTCCCGAGTGCTTGGGAGTGTTGTATGTTCCTGCCTGCAGATCATGTTAGCACAACAGAATATAGCAGAGTACAATACTGGAAACACAAAGAGGAGTAACATCAAACGCATTATAAGCTTGGCAAATGACTCAGTAGACTGAGGTCGAACCCCATTCTCCTAAGCCATGTAACCCTGCTTTTCTGGAAAGTGATTTAACAGTTACGAGAGACAAAGAGGGACACATGCATGGCCATGCAAGGGGTGGGGGGGTAAAAATGTAAGAAAAATAGACCAAGCTTGCATGCAAACACTCTCGAGCGCTTGGGAATCGAGCGGAGTGTTCCACACCCCAGGACTGATGTCAACCAACTAATCCATTAAATGCAGTATGCTGGTACACTAGATTTTACATTTCAAAGTGTGAAAAAGGATTTTCCTTTTTAGATCCAGACCAAAACTCTTTTGCATGCCTTAAATGCAAATGATTTATTTTATTTTTCTCTGAAAACAGCAGATCATTTGTACCAACACACCTTAAAAAGAGTCAAAAACAGTTTTAAAACACACCCTACCCATGCATGTCCATTTAGACACTCAAAAGAAAGGAAGCAGAACTGGAGTCACTCTCGAGTGCTTGGGAGCAGTCCCGAGCGCTTGGAAGTGTTTCCAGTAGGCTGAACACAGAAAACACATCTGTACCCCTTTGCTCTTGCTTTTACGCCAAAGTCTCTCAACCCATACTCAGTATTAAAGATTGAGAGGGCTGAGAGGTCTCCCTCAGAAAGGAAATGACAGCCCTGTTTTTGTTGCTTTTTGACACTAAGGTAGAGAACTTCTACCTTTGGTTGAGGAGTTTGCCTCTTGGAAGACTTTGAGAGATGAAAGAGGAAGAGGGACCAGGAAGATCAGAGCTTTAGGGTACTCTGAACTCCTTGCATGTCTTTGATGCCTTGAGTTTTTGGTGGCTTTGCCTTTGAAAATCAAACTTTTGAAAGAGATAGAGAATAGTCTGGTTTTGAACAGTCAAAGGGGATTCTAGAGAGAGGGAGTTCGTCCTGGTGTGAGCTGGGATGAGGCCTTATATAGGCAATATAGCATATAGTCTCATTTTAGAAAATATAATATGGAATCTTCGAAAATCCATCAGGCCTGACTCACCTCTGACTAAGGTGGAGTCTTGCCTGAGGTTTGAACCGGCTAGAACGGCTGCAATGATGGCCTGCATGGGAAGTGGGGAAGCCCCAGCATCCACTGGGCAATACAGAAGTCTCGAGCGCTCAGGAGCACTCCCGAGCGCTTGGGACCTTACGCTCGAGCGCTTGGGACTTTACTCTCGAGCACTCGAGAGTCTGTCAAATCCCAGGTTTTGAAAATGGTTTGGAGCGCTTGGGAATGATCCAGAGCACTTGGGACTGATTTTTGACACTTTATTTTCCCTTTCAAAATCTTCCAAGAAGCATGGTCCTGACTAGTCTAGGGCTTGTTTTAATCCAAATTCATCATCGGGGAGCCTCCGGGCCACAAATTAAGGAAATTCGAAATGTCCAAATTAGGGTGTCTACAGTTGCCCCTCTTTGGATGGCGCTCGACATCATGTCTGGATGCAAGTGACATTCAAAGATTGAGACAGCCCAATTCGAGCCACGTCAAACCCTTAATTTCAATCACAAATGCAAGTGAAAGTGCATGATACATGCGGTCGCGTCCTTTCAGACTGCCTACGTACCCTTTTCTGCAGGGATCAAACCAGCGTAGTTCTTTGGGGCAGGTGCAAACACGTGTAATGCATGCATTAAAAAGATTGACAGGACCTTGACAAGGTAAATATGTAAAAAGGGGTCCACCTGTTACTCTGTTTGGCAAACGGAAAGTGCAGGCACGTGTGACGCATGCACGAGAAATGATCGACACAATTTTGATAAAATGCATAAAAGGGCCCACCTGTGGCTCTGTTTGGCGGACAGCAAATGCAAGCACGTGTGATGCATGCATGAAAAGTGATCGACACGACTTTGATAAAATGCATAAAAGGGCCCACCTGTGGCTCTGTTTATCGGACAACAAATGCAAGCACGTGTGACGCATGCACGAAAAGTGATCGACACGAGTTTGATAAAATACGTGCAGGGGTCCACCTGTTGCTCTGTTTGGCAGACAGCAAATGCAAGCACGTGTGATACATGCACGAAAAGTGATCGACACGAGTTTGATAAAATACGTGCAGGGGTCCACCTGTTGCTCTGTTTGGCAGACAGCAAATGCAACCACGTGTGATGCATGCACGAAAAGTGATCGACACGAGTTTGATAAAATAGGGGTCCACCTGTTGCTCTGTTTGGCGGACATAACGAGGATAAAATAGCACCTGTAGGGTAGAAATAACTGCAAACCTGTTGAAATTAGTATAAATAGACAAATTTTCAATCGACTATTAACCAAGTAAGATACAAAATCGCGGAGCGTGAACCCAAAAACACATTTATCGACTAAAGATTGCCTCCCACAGTCTCATTCGGCGCGGACGAAGCCAGGACTGAGATTGATTTTGTAAAAAGCAAAAGGGAAAGCCAAGGAAGTCTCGGAAGTGGGAAATGCACGGGACGACGGAGGATTGGCTCGGGGGCTGAGGATAGACCTCAGCGCTCAGAACCACTCCCAAGCGCTCGGGAGTGGTCTCGAGCGCTCGAGACTGCGGCAAAGTCCACTGTCCTTTTCATCTTCTCCAGTTGATTTTGGGGTTTAAACCCATTCTTGAGCGCTCGAGAACCAGAGCGACCGTACACCTCTGAAACTTGATCGCACTCACTCTCTTTCTCAGGCAAACTCTCTCTCACTCACTTGACTGATCTCTCTCTCTTCTCTCCATCTCAGACTCTCTCATTCCCCCAAAACGGATCGGGCTCGAGACCTTAAGATCTCTACGCTCTACAACTGGGCTGTTGTGTGCCAGGAGGTGCGGATAAAGAGAAGAAGAAAGGGTTAGGGATTGGAAGAAACAGCGATGGCGAGCGATGGTGACAGGGAGACGCCCAGCTGCGAGGAGGCGGCGATCGAGGAGGTGAGTAGGGTCAGGGGCGAGGACGCGGCGGCGGTGGTTGATGCTGGTGAGGTTCGAGAGGCGAGGGATGACGCTGGTGGAGGCGATGAGGGGCTGCCCAGCCGCAAGGAGGCAGCGGCTGCGGTGGCGACCGAGGAGACCAGTAGCGAGCTGCTACGCCTGCTCAGGAGGGGGTGGTCAGTGAGGATTTGACGGCGGTGAGGTCTGTTGGAGAGGGTCTTGTTGTAGTAGAGAGTACTAGTGGGGGTTTGGCGGCGGCAGAGGACATCAGTGATAGTGGGACCGTACGAGGAGAGGGAGGTGAGCTGGCCACGAGCAGCAGAGGTGCGTTGGGTGGTGGAGGAGATGGGACGAGTAGCGGGGGAGGCGGTACGAGTAGTGGGGGAGGTGCTACGGGCACTCCTCATACTCCTACAGCAGAGGATCTGTTTGTGGCCGCGAAGCGGGCCGAGGACGAGGTGGTGATAGCCGGGCGAGTCATCGCAACGCTGGTACTGAGGGCGACGGCTGCTGAGCCGAGGGTCGGGGACAGCAAGATCGGTGCTTCACATCCAGTCCCATTCATGGAGGGGGATTTCTTGGACACGGCGAGGCCGCAGGATATTCTAGATGCACTTGGCCTCGATGCTGGGGTGAGAGAGGTGCTGAGGGGTGCAAGGACCTCTGAGGATCGGACTTCAGCACTGCTGCAAAGAGCGATGCTCAGTGGTGCGGGGACGGCGGCAGATAGGGGGTCGCCAGAGATGGCTGATTTGGGGCAGGAGGAGGAGGTGGTGATCGAGGAGCGCGTTACAGCGGCCGGCGAGGCGAAGGCCTACCTAGCCAGCGCACGTCCTGGGTTTGAGTCGGGGACTTACACTCCACGGTCGCACTTCTTTGAGCCGACGGGGATGGTCGGCTACGTTCCAGCTCGGGATGACTATCCTGAGGACTTGCTTCTTCGAGATCGGGCCACACACATTTCTTCTGGATGGACCACGATATGATTTCAATTTTTTACTTTCTGCATTAGACTTGCTTCCTTGAATTATTGTGTTGCTTACTGATGCTATTTCTTTGCTCTATTGAAACAGCGTACCAAAGATATTTACGGCCACAGAGGCTCAGGCCACTCATTGAAGTATTTCAGAGAGCTGCCTCGGAGGGTGCGCGAGTTGGTGGAGGAGGCTGGTTTTGGGCCATTCATTCAGCTGCTGACGTCGGTGAGGGTGGATCATGTCGTTATGACAGCACTGGCAGAGCGGTGGTGGGACACCACCAACACGTTCCACTTCTGCTTCGGGGAGATGACAATGACGCCTCTTGACTTCGCAGCGATCACGGGGCTCCGGGTTGGAGGCGAGCCGATTCCATACGACCCGAGCATAGATTTGGACGATGTGGCTTTGAGGTGGTTCCTTGGACAGGTCCCGCGCCACAGCGGAGGGGTAGCAGAGTACGGGCAGTTTATGACGTACTGGGATCACGAGCCAACAGACGATGCTGAGGCAGCCCAGATGGCCAGGGCTTACTTGCTGTACCTGTTCGGGGCTTCTCTGTTCCCGCTTAGACTATCCTGGGTTCACCTCAGCTACCTGGCGGGCTTGGTGGATCTGAGACAGGCCGGACGGTTCGACTGGGGCGGTGCTGCTCTGTGCACGCTCTACTGCTTTCTAGGAGCGTCCTCACGTGGAGTGGGGGATACCATAGGCGGATACTGGAGGGTGATTAAGGTATGACTCGAACCATTGCTTTGAATTGCTTTGATTGATTGAATTGAATTGAATTGAACATGTGTCTGACTTGAATTGAATCGACTTCCAAAATATGCAGCTTTGGGCTTACGAGGTCTTGGGCATGTTCCCGCCCGAGAACACTTGCACGAATCCACACTTGCTTCCACGTGCACTTGCATGGGGCAAGGAGTACAGGAGAGTCACGGAGCGACGGGGGCAAGTGATGACTTTCTGGCGCTGGCTGGATAACATTACTGAGGTTACGGTACAAACATCGACCTTTCTTTCTTTTCATGCCTGTGCTTTCCTTTATGAAATTTGATCATTAATGTATAATCGACCGGATGCAGGTTCACTGGGATCAATGGGCGAGGCTGGAGGCTGACTTCCTTCCGAGGAGCCGGGAGGTGACTAGGAGCCGAGTTTCTTTGGAGTGCCGGCCGTGGCGATGGTACACTGGGATCGGGTGACGGCTTGATCACTTTCGGTCTTCTAGAGTTCGTCGTGCCGGGGCCACTCCCCCACGAGTGCAGTGGACCGAGACTTATACACGAGCTGAGCTGGTATACGGTGCCTGGCATTGATCCGGAGCGGCATCTGCGGCGCATCTTTGGACTACGTGGCCTCTGAGGCAGTGCACTGGCCACCCACTTGGGCGTGGAGAGGAGGCTGGAGGCGGCGCATAGCAGTCTGAGGCCGGGAGGGCGGGGCAGCTGTCGGTGAAGTTGGAGATGAGGTCGGAGCCGAGACCAGAAGGCGGGGTCGCGGCGGTCGCCCTCCACGTGGTAGAGGTCGGTGCCAGGCCTGCTGCTGGTGGGAGAAGTGCTAGCTCCTCGGGCCGAGGTGAGGCAGACTCGCAGATCCAGGAGGCAGTGAGGCGTCTACTCGGTGGGCCGCCTCGTTGGGCCGGGTGATAGGGGTGAGGATCCTCTGCGAGCACGTCGTTGTTGGACATTCCACGCCTTCAGCGGTAGCGGATGCAGCTTCCTGAGCAGGTATACCACAACTTTGTTTCTTTCCATGCTTCCAATGTTTCTTGTCCTGCATTTGTTGTTCTTGATTCTTGAATTATTATACAGTGCCGCGAGAATGGGCGGAGAAGGCCATTATGCTGATGGTGGGGATGCGGTAGTTCTTTGAAGGCTGCGCTAAGGAGGATGCTCAGACTAGACACGTCCACGAGCACACTTTACTGTTGCTTCTCGGTATGAAAATGCATGCATGTTCTTTTTGTTGGATTTAAAATGTAAATGGAATGAATGAATGTTTATGATGTGCAAAGTGCAGCCGCGACGCTTGGCCAGGACCACGACCATGGGGTACCACGAGCACGCCGGCTTACTGCGGCCACGAGAGGCCAGGGTACACAGAGGGTGTCACGGTCCGCTATAGGGGCTGGGCAGTTTGAGGTGGTTCCTAAGGCAGCGCCCCGGCGGAGGCCCGCTCCTGAGGAGTCAGAGGAGGAGACGGAGGAGTCACTCGAGTCACGAGCTTTAGGGTCTACGGACTCGAGTACTGCGTTAGGCCCTTCCGATGATGACGATGACGGTGACGGCGGCGACGAGGTTGAGAGCAGCGAGTCTGAGGGACACCAGCAGAAGAGGATCCGCCTGGGCTGAGCTTTAGGTTTTTGCTTTGTTAGTCTTTTCTTTTGCATGGACCTGCGTGCCAACACAGTTGTAGTTCCCAGGCCTGCGTGCCTTGGTTTTGTTTGCTTTGGGCCTGCGTGCCCCGGGTAGATAGGATTGGGCATGTGTTTGCCCCAGCTCATGTACTTCCCTCTTTATTCATTGTAGATGCTGTATTTGTTTTATGAAAATTTGCGCTTTTCTCCATTTGCATTCATTTGCACTCCCATCAAGAATTGTATTTTATGAAATATGTCCGTCTAGCTTTGAAAGAAAGCAAAGAGCACGCGGATTTCAACCGATACTCTCAAAGTAAGAACGCAAACTTGACATCGACACACAACCGCCAATTTTTGAGCTTTTGATCGTAAACAAGTGCATTGTATAGTTGGCGATGAGCGCCGTGACCTGCGAGGATTGCTAGAATTACGAAAATGGTCTTGACACGATGGTTGACATACACATACACCTGAAAACGATGATTTCGGGCCGATTGGACGACAAAAATTTGAACTAAGATCGCCAATGCGCATTTGAATACGCCAAACAGTCACTAATGCACATTGTGACTTATACGCGTCGCTGGATCCAATAAAACACACGCTACATGGAATTCGACATACCCGAGGGTCAAAAACGTTGGGAATTTTGGTATTTTTTGAAGAACAAGGACAAATACACGAGAGAATCCGCGACGAAAACCGCTGTATCCCCTGGGAACATGTTGGGAGCCTTCTGATTTGAGCTGAAGGTGTTTGTAGCATTGAATTGAGGCTGGAATGCTGAGAATCAGAAACTGCAGAAAACAGCAGCACTCCCGAGCGCTCGAGAGTGGTCTCGAGCGCTTGGGACTTCACTCTCGAGCGCTCGGGACTTCTTTCATTGGCAGATCAGTGTTGCTTCCCCATGCCACTCACTAGCTACCCTTATGTCCTTTTCTTATGCCTGTATGTTTTCAAGGTGTCTCAGTGGCCTTACACCAGCTGCTTCCCCAGGGAAAACAATTTCCCAAGGCTAGACTTGTGCCTTTCCAATGCTTTTCCAAATTTCCAAAGTTTAAAACTTTGAAAATACAAGAGAATGGCTTTGAAAATGTCAAGTTGCTGGGTTTCAAGGCTAGTGTGAGAGGGATTATCTGGTCCAGCCCTCTATAAATACCAAGAGTTGCTTTGTCACTTCATTCCCATCTCATCCATCACTTTTCTTTCCAAAATTTCCTTTCTCATGGCTTTGTTGAACCAAGCTTTGCTCCGGCCTTGGTTGGACAGCCTTGAAGGCATCGATTGGCTGAACTTCCAAGGGCATCGCCTTCATGCCTTGAAGTACCTCCGTGAAATCGCCATCCGTCCTGTCCTGCTGCACGCAGCTGTACGCTTTGGGATCCCGAAGTGCATGCCTTTCGCTTTGGTTCTCAAGAGCTATGTCCCACAGTCAAGGAGTTTCATGCCTACCTGGGGAGCCAGGACTCCACCGAGCCAATTGTTCCAATGCTTAGGGAGAGCATGAAGAATATCCTAAAAACCAAGCTGGGCATTTGCGGGAACGTTGCTGAGTTCTTGACCCGGGGTAACGCTATCAACATCGTGCAGCTGTATGAGAGATTCAGTCCACCTGGAGACTTAACAAACTTCGAGTATCAAGGTCGCCGGATGATGGCCTACTGTATCTGCCTCTTAGCGGCATTCCTGCTGGTTCCGCTTGTTGGTCAGCCCAGTTCTCTATTGATTGGAGTCGCTGTTCAGATTGAGGCTCACAAGGATGTTGTGCCTTTGGTCCTTGCAGAAACCTTGATGGGGTTGGATGCTGTCCATGCCGGTCGCACGGGGGTTTTTGGTGGTAGCCCGCTATTGCTGCAGGTTAGGGACCTCACTCAGCTCTCCTTTTTCTGTTTCTCACATTCATTTTACCTCGACAGTCGGTTTAGGTTTTATCTGGCTCCTTACTTGTTTTCTCTCTTCTTCTTTTTGACAGGTGTGGCTTTGTGATAAGCTGAACCTGCTGACTCCTCCGGCCAATGATTGGAGGTACCGTGCTAGCGGATGGAATCGTCGTTTCCAAGTGATGTACGGCAGTGAAGATGACTGAGCTGATTTCTTCGCTTCCATGGATGATGATGACATTGCTTGGCGATGTCACTGGCTGAGGCTTCCTACAATGACTGTGAGCAACATGGGCTCGTCACAAGTGTTCGTGGCAGGCTTGGCTGGGTTCACTTTCTATTCACCATTCCGCATTATATGTCAGCTTGGACTCAGCCAGAAGGTGCCGCCCCCGGTTTAGAAGTGCTTCATCTCCCTCCCTTCACCATTCCGGGCCTTCGGAACTATGTTCAAACGTGGGAGGCCCACAGGACTGAGCCAAGCGATCCTCTTTATTCCATTGCTTTGACCGGCAGGTACAACAAATGGATAAGGAGAGATGTGGAAGCAAGGAGGGGTTAAAAGGTTACTTTGCCGTTTTTTGGAATAAAAAGTGTTTTAGTTGTGTGTTTTTCCTTTTTCATGCTCAGCTTGTAATAAAGAAGTAATCTGAATAAAATCGACTGATTAAGGGTTTCCCCCTTTCAGTTCGTTAATCGCATGCGCCTTGAAAGAAAGTACCTTGATTTGTCAATTTGGATTTGATTTTTGAGATTTAGGACCGAACCTCAGAGTGAGATTGCCTACGTATCCCTTAAGAAAGGGAATCAGGCCCATATGTAGTTCGGGCTAGGGTTCGCTCGTGTATTAACACTCTCTTTTTTACGCTCTGAATTTTGCCTGGTACCGCCCTTTCGGGTCTTCGGCCTAGCGAGCTCTTTTTCGACTTTTTGCCTTAATTGTTGCCTAGGCCGCCCTTGCGGATTTTCGACCTAGCAGGCTTGCTCTAATTTTTGCCTGGGACCGCCCGCCCTTGCGGTTTTCGGCCCAGCGAGCTATCTCAAGGGTAATACCGTTTAAGCTGATCCAAATTAACAAGGTTCGAAAATTCGTTGCCATCGAGGTCGATGATCGATGCTGCTCCTCCGGAAAGGATAGACTTGATGATGTACGGTCCCGCCCACTTTGGTCGGAACTTCCCTCGCAAATCGAAAACCAGAGCACGGATTTCCTTGACTACCATATCCCCCTCTTGCAGGTCCCTCGACTTCACCTTCTTGTTGAATGCTCGGGCGATTCTCCGCTGATAACCCTGAATGTGGTACAATGCTCGCAGTCTCCTTTCATCAAACAACATGAGCTCTTCGAACCTTCCACTGACCCAATCGGCCTCATCTATTCCTTGTTCAGCCATGACTCTGAGCGATGGAACTTCTAGCTCGATGGGGAGAACGGCTTCCATACCGTACACCGAAGAATAGGGTGTTGCCCCTATCGGTGTGCGCATAGACGTCCGGTATCCCCACAAAGCTAACGGTAGCTGTTCATGCCAATTCCTAGCTGATTCGACGGTCCTCTCAAGAACTGACTTGATAGTCTTATTGGCTGCTTCGACTGCCCCATTCGTTTGCGGTCGATAAGTGGTCGAATGAGTCACTTGAATCTTAAATTCGTCAAAGAGTTCTAAAACTTTCCCCTTAAAGTGGACACCATTATCAGATACGAAGGCTTGAGGGACTCCATACCGATAAATGATGTTTTGCCTGATAAAGTAAGCCACTTGAACTGCCGTCAAAGTCTTGTACGAAGTTGCTTCGACCCACTTGGTGAAGTAATCGACCGCTACCAAGATGAACCTATGACCGTTAGAAGCCGCAGGCGTGATCCTTCCGATGACGTCGATGCCCCAGGCGGAGAATGGCCATGGCGTCGCCATTGAATGTAATTCCGAAGGCGGCATGTGGATAAGATTAGCATGAGTCTGGCACTTATGACACCGGCGCACATACTCGATGCAATCTGTCTCCATAGTCGACCAATAGTAGCCCAACCTCAAAACTTTCTTAGCCAGCATCATCCCATTCATGTGCGGCCCACAGACTCCTTCATGCACCTCTTCCATTACAGCTCTCGTGTTGTTACCATGAATACACAACTTGTGAACTCCGCACGGAGATCGTCGGTACAATTGTCCACCACAAATAATGTACTGAGACGCCAGTCCTTATAAAGCGATCCGATCCTTCTTGGTAGAATCTGCAGGGAACTCTCCCTTTTCGACGAGATTCCAAATATCGTGAAACCAAGGGAGTCCATCATCAGGCTCGTTGATGTTCATGTCGTAGTCGTACACGTGCTTGCCTCTCTGCTCAATCATGACAGGCCTCAATTTCACCCCAATCGGAAGTTCCAGCATGGATGCCAAGGTAGCGAGTGCATCGGTGAAGCGATTTTTCATCCTCGGGACGTGCGTGAAAGTCACCTTTTGAAAATTCGGGATAAGCTCGTCGAGGTGCTGATGATACGGCTTCATCTTCTCGTCTTTAACCCTTCATTCCCCGTTTGCTTGTGATACAACCAAGTTGGAGTCCCCCACAACTTCTAGTACTTTGACTCCAATTACCAGTGCGGCTTCCATTCCCACGATACACGCTTCGTACTCTGCCTCATTATTCGTGACCTCGAAGTTCAGCTTGAAAGCAAGGGGAATATGCGACCCCTCGGGTGAGACCAGCAGTATGCCAATCTCGAAGCCCTTCTGGTTAGCAGCTCCGTCGAAGTACAACATCCATGTTTCGTCGACAACAGTCATTACATCTTCGTCGAGAAATTGGGTGTGTTCTGGCCCCTCGATCGGACGATCTGCCAAAAACTCTGCTACTGCTCTCCCTTTCACTGACTTGCGGGTGACGTACTTGATTTCGAACTCGTCCAACAAGAGCAACCAACGTGCTAACTTACCGGTAAGTGCTGGCTTCTCAAATAGATATTTGAGGGGGTCCATCCGAGAAATCAGTATCACCGAATAAGACAGCATGTAGTGTCTCAATTTCTTTGTGGCCCAAACGAGCGCCCAGCACGTCTTCTCCAATGAAGTGTACCGCTCTTCGCTTTCGACCATCTTTTTGCTCAGGTAGTAGATCACCCTTTCAACCCCATCATCTCCTTCTTGCGCAAGCATGCACCCCATTGATGAGGGCGTGACAGACAAGTATAGGATCAAAGGTTTTCCCGGAATGGGTGGCATCAAGATTGGCGGATTCTGAAGGTAAGTTCGTACTGCTTCAAAAGCCTTTTGACACTTGTCATTCCACTCAAATTTCACATCCTTCTTGAGTAGACGAAACAATGGTTCACAGGCCAGAGTCAGCTTGGCGATGAATCGACTGATAAACTGAATCTTTCCTAAGAAACACCGGACTTCCTTCTCGGATTGAGGTGGCTTCATCTCAAGAATGGCTTTAATCTTAGAAGGATACACCTCGATCCCCCTGGTTTTGATCATGAACTCGAGCATTTTGCCAGTAGTGACCCCGAAAGTGCACTTTTACGGATTAAGACGCATCTTGTATTTCTGAATTCTCTCAAAGAACTTTCTCAGTGCTGGGAGATGGTCCTTCCTTTCCTTTCCTTTCACTATCATGTCATCGACGTATACCTCAACCTCCTTGTGAATCATGTCATGCAACAGTGTTGTGGCACCCCTCTGATACGTATGACCGGCATTTTTCAACCCAAAAGGCATAACCCGATAGCAATATGTCCCCCACTCAGTGATGAACGTGGTCTTTTCCCTGTCTTCCGGAGCTAGGAGAATCTGATTGTACCCCGAGAAGCCGTCCATGAAGGATAGTAGGGCGTGTCCTGCAGTGTTATCAACAAGCACGTCTATATGCGGCAATGGAAAATCGTCCTTAGGGCTCGCTTTGTTCAAATCTCTGAAATCGACACACACTCTGATTTTTCCGTCCTTTTTGGGGACGGGAACGATGTTGGCTACCCAAGTGGGGTACTCCATTACGATTAGAAAACCGGCGTCGATTTGTTTCGTGAGTTCTTCTTTTATTTTCAATACCTAATCAGGCCGCATTTTTCTTAGTTTTTGCTTAACAGGTTTGGCGTCAGAGTAGAGAGGGATTCTGTGCTCGACTATCTCCGGGTCGATTCCGGGCATGTCTGCGTGGGACCAAGCGAAAACTTCCTTGAATTCTTTTAGTAAATCTGTGAGCTCTTTAAGCTCAGTGGGAGACAGCCCGGAACCTACTTGAACCAATCGAGGGTTATCCTCATCACCCAAGTTTATGGAGATTATTTCTTCTTTTAAAGGTTGAGCATGCCTTTCATTTTCGCGATCGATGAGGGAACGGATCTCCTTGGGAATGTCCCCATCGAGATCTATTCCTTCATCGTCGGGATCCAAACAATTTATTTCAAAAATCGGCAAGTAAGCGAAAACATCATCCATTCCATTAACCAGTTCATCAGACGGGGGGAATACAGCGGTTGACTCGAATTCGAAGTAAAAGCTACGATGTGGAGGGCCGATGGGCACAAACTCCGACTCAGTACTAGACAACGAGTCAGTGTCGGACTCGGACTCAAACTGAGAATCAGTCTGAGTCTTTGTGAGTCACGAGTTACATGTGGTACAAAAGTACAATTATCCTAAATGCCTACAGCCTCCACAATGAGTTTGGAAGGGTCTTCAATTTCTTCTTCATCTCCGAGCATCAGCACAGCAGGATCTTCCATCATACCCCCTGATTCCTCGCCCTCGAACAGGAATTGGAGACTGCCCAAACTAAAAGCCTCCAGCCAGTCAAATGCCTCAGATAGCTCCTCTACCTTTGCAGCCTCTTCATCACTCTCCCATGTATCATTGGCGAAGATCTCGAAGCCAGGATACTTCATTTTCGTTTCGAGGTCCACAAAGGGCTCAGGTTCTCCTTGGTACAGCGCCTCATTCTCTTTCAATTTCATCTCCGTTGCACAGCCCCAGGCGCGATTGCACCATTTCTTTGCTGAATCGCTTTTCTTGGCCTCATATCCTAGACCAAAACGTTCGTTACTTCCAGGGAACTCAGGGAACTCAGGGACTCCTTGAGCATAAAGTCCCAAGCCCATGCCTAGTAGATACTTCATCCATTTCATAATTTCTAGCGCTGCGGAACTCACCAAGAAACCGTCTTCGGCCCGAATGGTGCACACTTTCGAGGTCATAACTGCAAAGCCTCCCATGGCGATATCTTCCTCTCCATGCATAATCTCTAGCAGCGGGGAATCGTCCTCGGAGTGTGGACGGATACCTGAGTCTCCATAGATGATAAGGGTTCCAGATTCCAAACCTAAAATGAGTTTCTGATGCAACGTCGAAGGCACACCCATGACGTCCGGACGATGTAGCCAAGGCCTTCCTAACAGGAGATTGAATGATGCAGGTATTTCCAACACACAGAATTCGACGGTGGTCTTAAACTTGCCAGTTGCGAGTTCCAAGTTGATTGTCCCCAAAACATCACGGCGCGTATTATCATAAGCACGGACGCCCAAATTCGACGGCGCAAAGTCCTTGTTCTTGAGGCCTAAGAAATAAGCAGTGCGGAGTGGACACACGTTAATGGCGGAGCCATTATCAACAAGGATTGCTGGGACCCACTTTCCCAGGCACTTCATGGTGATGTGAAGGGGCTTGTTGTGGTCAGTTCCTTCAGGCGGCAGATCTTTCTCGGTGAAGGATAAGGTGTGCTGGGTGAAGTTCGGGGTTATAAGGGCGATGAGGGCTTCTGGAGCAATATCGGAGGGGACTTCAAATCTGGAAAGGGTGTTCACAAGCCTGCGACGGTGCTCGCGGGAGGCAGCTAACACTCCCCACATAGAGATGCGAGCGGGGGTTTCCTGGAGTTGTCAGATAATGGGGTCAGTGAAGGCTTTAGGGTCAGATTCAGGGAGGGAGTTGAGGTCGATGGACAGTTTGGGCTGAGAAGGCGAGTTAGGTTTAGTGGAGCTAGGAGGGTTGTTTTGTGGAGCTTGCGGGACGGGGGTGTTAAGGTTTGTGGGGTTAACAGGGGCAGAACGGAGGGGCTCGGGATGAGCTACCCTGCTGGAGATTGGTAGGCTGGTAGGCTCTTCCACTCCTGGTAAGGTTGCTAACTGTTTTGGGAATGGGTTCCCACCAAGTACCTTCCCATAAATCGGAGAAGTCAAAGTCACAGTCGTCCGCCTTACGTTTCCCTTTGTCAAGTGTCGTCTTCTCCAAAGTTTTATTGAGAGTTTCCATTTCCAGGGCATGCCAGATGCTGTCCTCTTCCAAAGAATTCCAGAAGTTGGCATTGTTGCTGCTGTTGCCATTGCTAATCTGCAGAGATCCTTCATCCAACATGGCCTTATTGACAGTCAGTTCCTCACCGTTCATCCATACATTCACCAATTCAGACTTTCCCCACAGATCTTCTGGATCCAATACGCAGATGCTGGGCTCATCAGGGATTTGAACTGCGAGTTGGGGGAAGAACTCCTCAATAATGTATTCCTGCGGGAGGAAAAGATAGTCCATGGCACGTTACAGAGCATCAGAATCTCGAGTGAGGTTAACAATGGTCCTGACGGTGAGCGCTGAGAACATACGGGGATTCATCAGATCCATTTCTTCTACCACTTCCTCTTCTTGAAAAAGGTACGCCAAAGAAGTTTCATCCAGAGGATCAGAATCGTCCATCTAGTGCCATCCTTTGGGCTCGGGCTCCCATTCCCATTCATCTTCCTTCTCGACAGGTTCAGGTTCAGTGAACAGTGCAAACAGGAAATACCCATCCAAGGGATCGGCCATCATCTCTTCCCAGTCCTGCCTCCATTCTCCATATTCCAATTCTTCAACTTGGCTGGGGTTAAGTGCCACGGGCCATACTCCAGTGATAAGAGCCCTGTCTTCCACTGCCAAGAAATCTTGCGCCAGGTCTTCCTACCTTCTTTGAAAGTTTCATTCCACGGTCTCAAGTGCGCAGACTGTATCCTCAACTGGTAGCTCGACGGTTGGCTTGGGTTGGGTGGCAGGAATGATGTAAAGGCTGGGGTTAAAAGGGTGGCTTATGGAGATAAGGTTGGTGCGGGCATTGGAGTGCTTTGGGAGTGGGTTTGAGACAGTGTTTGGTTTTTGTGGTGGCATAGGGAGGGTTTTGTTATCGATCAGATCTTGAATTGCATGGCGGAGACGGAAGCAGTTGTCGGTTAGGTGGCCCACATTCTGATGATAGGCATAATAGGCATTAGGGTTGTGGGATACGGGTAGCTTTTGAGGTAAGGGAGTAGGGGTAAGTGGCTTGAGGGTGCCGCTTTCGACCAATTTCTCGAGCACGACGGAAAGAGGTGCTGAGAATTGCGCAAAAGTGCGGGGTTGGGTACGCAGTTGGCTGGTTTGGGTGGCTATTTGGTTCACCGGCTCGGTTTGGGTTGTGTTTGTGGAGGTGTTAGGAAGGTTGGTGTAATTTGAGTTGCCAAACAGAGCGTTGCTGTTTCTGGAGTAAACCTTCTTGGGCTTGGGAGTAGGCTCGGGCTTGTCGAGGATCCCCAATTGAACTGCTTCTTTGACGGCTAAGCCTATATCGAAGAATGTTTTAAAGTCTGAGCATGCTTGGGCCATAACCATGTGCCTCGCAAGAGTGGGTTGAAGGTTACGGACAATCATCCGGATTTGGTCCCTGTCGCTCGGTCTATCTTTCATCTGTGCCGCCTTTGCCCTCCATCTCTTCACAAAATCGGCGAAGGCCTCATTTGCTTCCATCTTCGTTGATTCCAATTCACGAGTGGTTACCTCCAACTGAATGTTGTAGTCGTACTGCGCCACAAAAGCCGCGCATATATCCTCCCAAGAACGCTTCCTTCTCTCATCCAGTGAAGTGAACCAGTGCAGAGCATGTCCTACCAAAGTCTGCGAGAACATCTGTGCCATAGCATCGTTCCCGACTCCCCACATGGAAAGTGCCCCAATGTATCTGTAGACACCCCAATTTGGACCTATTAATTATCCTTAATTTGTGCCCTCGAGGCTCCCCGATGATGAAAATGAATCAAAACAGGCCGTGGAAAACTTGGACGATGCTTCTTGGACTTTTTCAAAATCAAAACGTTCCTTTTTCCCGACACCCTGAGGGTAAAATTGGCACACATTTCAGCATATAAAATAACTGTGAATGAAACCAATCGGGTTAGAAAGAGGACTCAATGAGCTTTCCAACGCTTCGAAAAACACCCAAAACCGAGTTCTGGAGTGTCCGTGGCGCCCGCTGTTGGGCTGCCACTCTAGAGCGCTCGGGAACACTCCCAAGCGCTCGGGACAGCCACTCTAGAGCTCTCGGGACCACTCTAGAGCGCTTGGGAGTGTTGACAGACCAATGCATGTTGAGCTTGGCTTTGACCATGGCTTTTCAGGCTTTTTAATCCATTCAACGTTCAAACTTGGTCTTACCTGAGCCTGCCTGAATCTCATGATGCCATTTCCTCTCCCCAAAACATTTTCTTTTCATTTTTGAATTGATTTTCAAGTCAAAACCCCAATTTTTCACTCCCCTACTTATACCCTCATCTTCTACCTCTAAAAGGGCCACGAAATCAGTCTCTCTCTCTCCCCATTCTGCTGCCAAAAAAACCAGCTTCTCAAACTCCCTCTCAAACTCTTTCTAAAACTCCATCATTTTCTCAATTATTTCTCTAAGAAAAATCCAAGGAAATTTCAAACATATTGTTGGTCTTTGACACATCAAAAGCTCTATTTCACAATGTTTTTCCATCTATCTTCAAGCCTTAAATTCAGTCCAAGAAGTCAAGTTCAAGCTAAGAAAAGGTATAAACTTGGTTTTTTCCAAGTTATTCAATGCTTTTCCACTTTTGAGGGGGATCAAAGAGCTCATACTAGTTCCTCATACTAGTTGTGAGTTCATTTTGTTAAATCTTAGTTGATTTGGCTAGCATGCAAGTCAAAAAGGATGCTAAGACATATTGTAATTTTAGGACAGATTTTCTGAGCTTCAGTTTTTGCCATTTTTGCCCTTTTTACACCACGAATTATTTTTGGGTTCCTTCATATAAGTTGTAGATATTTTTGTTGGGAAGATTTGGCCACTGGAATCAACTTAATCGGATTTAAAATGAATTAGTTATGATTTTTTTTCTGCAAGCTGTCCAGTGTAGGACGAATCTGGAAATACCCATTTTGGTTTGAGTTTTATGCTTTTGTTTTGCAAAGAGAGTCTCTATATTTTCTTTTCTAGAGTTAGTGTAAACACAAGAGCAAAGGGGCATGAAGGTGTTTTCTGTACTGGTTACTGTAGGGACTCCCGAGCGCTCGGGACTACTCCCAAGCGCTCGAGAGTGACTCCAGTCCTATTTCCCTCTTCCAAGCATTTAAATGGACATGCATGGGTGGTGGAATGTGTTTAAGGCTTTTTAACCCCTTTTGAGGTGTGTTGGTACAGATGATCTCCCTTTTTCAGAGAAAAATAAAGAAGATCATCTCCCTTTAAAGACATGCAAAAGAGTTTTACTCGAGATCTAAAAAGATAAATTTTCATGTTTCAAAAAGCATAAGATCTGATGTGCCAACATGCTATATTGAGTATATTTGTTAGTTGAAATCAGTCCTGGGGTGTAAACTACTCCCGAGCGGTCGAGATCACTTTAGAGCGCTCGAGAGTGTTTGCATGTAAGCTTAGTCCATTTTTCTCCCAGTCTGATTCTCATACTGCCTTTACATGTCCATGCATGCATCCCTTTTTGCCTCTTAAAACTATTAAACCACTTTTTAGAAGGGCAAGGATGCATGGCTTAGAGGAAGGGGGCCTGATTCTAGTCTAATAAACCCCCTATATCATGCTTGAGGTTATTTTAGTTAGCATTTTCAGTATTGTATCCCGTTTACTGTTTGGACTAACAAAGCTTGCAGGTTGGGTATCAGAACTCCCAAGCGCTCGGGACCATTCCCGAGCGCTCGAGAGTGAGATCAATAACAGATCCACAGTTTATGCTAACATGCATCTCATTCATTTACAGCTTCATCCACTGTACAGTTGCACATGTATGCACTCCTTACGTGTCATAAGTGTGGATACCTGCTACTTGTGTAATGAAACAAAATCTTTTGAAAAATCCCACAAATGTTGAGTGGAGACCGATTTTGCATCGGGCGAGGGTGCCGTAAACCCTTCCCCCTCGTAACACGGCTTCGAACCCTCAAACGAATCTCTGGTTTTCAATTCAAATCAATCATTTTCAAATCAAAACGGTTTCTCGGGTGGCGAACCACAAATCCGGGTGGCGACTCTTCAAAAATTTTTCAAATCGATTTTCAAAAAGCGAACGAGGCGCTTCTTTTACGGGCCGCCCCGATATCCACCCGGGGCTGTGGTAGCCCACAGTGGCGACTCCGCTGGGGATGTTTAATTGATACTTGAGAAAAAGTTGGTTTGTTGATAAAACGGCCCGCTTTTCTTGAATATCAATTAAACTTGTGAGCCAAGCTTGAAAAACGTTTGTAGGATTTTCAAAGTTATTTTGTTTCATTGTCTATTTCTTGTGTATATATCTTGTGCAGCCCCGCTGTTGTGTTTCGGCAATCCTACCCGGCTCGCCGGTGATAGGGAATCCCGGAATGCTCAGCAACCCTCGACCATGATGAGTCATCCCTACCGTTTGTACCATTATTGGGTGTACGCTCAATAATGGGAGGTATACATTGACTCTAGTATGGGGAACCCTTTTTAAGCCAAAACCGGCCTCTATACATGTGTAGAAAGCAATAGAACCGTCCAAATTAGGACAGGGACCCGCAAAGTAGGACTATGTGCTATATCCTGCCTACATGTTACGGTTTTCTGCATCTCACCGTGCCTCTTATTCATGCCATGCCATCATGCTGTCTATTTCAAGTGTTGTGCTTCTTAGACTTGCTTGCACGGTCTGTAGAAGGTTGCCGAGACCCGATGAAGAGTCGTGCACCCCGGTGTATGTTGTCTAAACTACATGAGTCCTTAAAACAACGAGACTTTGGGAAATCAAAACTTGCTAAGTCCTTGACTAATGCCTAATCGAAGATTCAACAGAGAATAAGGAATAACAGGAAACGACGACGTGATGTCACTTTACTTACACCACTTTGGCTAATGGCACCATGCCACTGACACCACTCTGGTTGTGGTTTCATGTCGTCTATACTAAGCTATTCCAAGTTCAAAATTGAGACTTCGAATGAGGTCTAGTTGAATACTTAGTTCATTTTGACATCTCTTAGTACTTGTTGTTCAAAGCAAAGGATACACCCTAAAAGAAATTCTGAGGAATGAGGCAACCTTCGAAAGACGGTAATCTTATCCCGCTTGCACATCGCACCATGCATCTTTTGCTTACTTTCGTGTCCCGTATAGAACTCTTAGACTCGCTCGCGCGGCTTGTTTTGGATTGCCTGGACCGATGAAGAGTCGTGCTTTTTAAAGGCATGTTGCTGGAATTAATTAGTCCTTGGAACGATGAGGTTTTAGGGATATCAAAATTCATTAAGTCTTCAACACATTTTTCAATCATGGATTCAATGAAAATCAACGAAACAATTAGGCTACAATGCTGTGATACCCACACCACTCAGGTTATAGTGGGAAGTCACTTACACCGCTTAGGCTAATGGCGCCATGCCACCTACGTCACCCCGGTTACGGTATCATGTCATTTGCGCCAAACATTTTTTTGAAACCAAAACAGAAATTCCGGGTGAAAAATGTTGAAGCCTTAATTTGCCTTGATATCTCCCAAGTCTTGTTATTCCTAATCAAAGGATACACATTCAAAAGAATCTCTAAGGACTAAGGCAATCCTTCATAGGTTGTCATTCCTTGAGTTAAGGTCTAGGAGGGATAACTCCAGTGTTCGACGTGCTCGAACGGTTCCCTCTAGCCTTAAGTGCATTTTCCAGCAGTCTTATTGCTCTATCTCGGATGGTCTTAGATAAGGAGATTGGCTCTGATTCCCAACGTGAGGAATTTAACCTGCCTGACATCGACCTACCCATGACTGTTGGAACTATCCGTAAAGTTTGATCCCTTGAGTCGACAATGACAACACATGAATAACAATTCTTTTATTCATACATGTTTAAAATAAATCACAACAGGGGCACATTCTGAGTTTTCTTTTTTTTTCACTTTACTGTCAGCATTGGGCCACCCATCCTACACAAAGCCATACCACCTTCTCCGACTACCTCAAAATGGCAGGGCAAACAGAGTTGGTTGAGCTGAAAAAGGCTATAGAGGAAATGAGTCGAAAATGGACAAGCAGATGAATCAGGGGCTGATTGACCTTTTCATTTCCGTCATGTCAAATCCGGATTTGGGATCAAATGCTGTTGATGTCAAGATCAAAGAAGCTCCACAAATCTACCACCCTCCTACAGTCGAAATCAAACCACGCTCAAAAGTGAAGCTCTCTGACATGTTCAAAGACTTGGTTGAATTCCATGATGCCAAGAATCGCTCAAAGGAGGATATGGGATCCCTGTCCAAAACTTGTACTGGAAAGCAAGATGTGCACATTGATGAGATCAACCCCAAAGGCAAAAGAGTGTTATACAGTTGCAAAGCAAGCAAAGCCTTTGCCAGAGGCCCACTCGGCACCACCAAGAACCCTCAACCCAGCTGCAAAATCCCACCAAGGATCTTCTCCCGCTTTCCTGTACCTCTGTCCTCAGTTTATGAGAAGCTCCTCGAAGCTGGCCACATCGAGCCACTCCCTCCAACTCCCCTACCTCAAAAGCTTCCAGCATCCCACAACCCAAATGCCTATTGTGCTTTCCACCAATATACCGGCCATTTCACCAATAACTGCTTCCGTCTCCGCCACAAAATCCAAAATCTCATCGATAATGGAACCATCTCGCCTCCACTTTCAAACCCAAACACTGTCATAAACCATCTCTCAAAGCACCCGTAAAACCCCCGTGTCAACCTCATCAATCTTAACCCAATCTCATTCGACCCTAGCCAATACATCATATCCACAACCGAGCCAAAACCCACTGTCAATATACCTGAGGAAGTCGAGATTTGCACGCTTGAGAGCATAGACCTGGTATGGGAGTCAACACCTGATGGGTGGCGATTGCTTGTGGAAAACCATCCTCTGATCTTTGAGGAGTTCAAGGCTGGACCGGCTAATGAATCGATGGGACATGGTTCGTTTGGACAACTTCTGAGCAACCAAACCATCAACGGGATCTTCAATGGCATAAAAATCCATCCCTACCAGTGCATTATCGACAATTGGCCACCGAAATCCATTGTTTCAACCCCTACTAAGCTCGATGCCTCAATAATAAGCTCCAAGCCGACACAGAATCCGAGGGTGGATCAAAATCCGAATGATGCCCGAGATAGTGAGAAAGGACCAGAACCATCCCAATGCCAGACCTCAGATCTGAAGAAGAATGGTGAATGCAGTGAAGCCAATCCATTAATGCAATCTATCACAAGTTGGGAAGTTTTTAGGTTTCAAGTCAAGTCGAGTCTTTCAATTTCGAGTCAGTTTGTACATCGAGTCTTTCATGTTTTCGTGTCTGTATGCTTTCAAATTCAAGTTTGTAGTCAAAGAAGAAAAACCAAAAAGAGAGTCAGTTTCGTGGTTCCGAACTACGTTATGACCTGATTCCTTTGCAAGAAGGATATGTAGGCAGCCTCATTTTGAGGCCCGGTCATGTTCATTCGAGTCGATCCCAAAATTCGGTCATGATCTTTCAAGTCAATCCTTCGTCGATCCGTCCTTTGAAATCAATCTCAAGCTTCTTGTGTCGAAATTGTGATGATAAACTCGCGTTTTTGTGATAATCCCTTAACTTGGAATTGTTTTTCGCCATCAATTAAGGAATCAAAGCACGAGATACTTCACCCTTGCAAGAAGAAGAATTTCATGGGAACGCCGTCGAGAAGCGATGCCTTGGCCCGAGAAAAAGCTCGCTGGATCAAAACATCAAAATATGATCCAGGCACACAGATCTCTTAACTTGCATCTAGGATCCAATTATCAAGTTGTGCAATTCAAAATGAAGAAAGGCATTCTTTTCTTTTATCAAACGCTTGAAGATATATATCCATTGATAACCCCTTTTGAGCCTAAATCAATTTCTTTGAAAGAACCCAGCTAGGCAGCTATCCCCCACACCGGGGTGAAATGAGGAGGACAAATGTGCCAAACACATGGTTATCATCGGTGCATCAGAACTCGAGACGAGAAAGTGCCAAATACATGGACACAATGAGATGCAAAATTTTGAAGAAAAATCAGAGAAAGCTCAAAATCAATGAAAGTGCCCAACACATTGGCACAACAAAAGGCAAAGCAAATCAAGTGAAAGAAGACGCCCATTAAAAGCAAAAGGGCACAAAGATATTCAAGATGGCTGCTAGCTCTCGAAACCTAAAGAAAATGAAAATTTTTGAGCCTATTATCCTTCCTTTGTTAAACCAAACCTTGGCCACGCTACAACCCGGATAAAGTCCTTTCAGATTGGAAAACACAACTTGATAACAAAATTCCTAGACAATAGGAGAAAATAAGAAGGAGCAGCAAGGCAAGACATTTCATGAATCTTGTAAAATCCAAGCTGGGGCATTTTCGAAATCCATGGGTTGTCATCAACAATCTGGGGCACGGTTTATGGTAAAGACCCTCGTGTTTTGACGAAACAAGATCAAAGAAAATCCTGAATGAGCATCACTTGATGGAGCTAAAGCAATTTCAAAACCCCAATTGGGAAAATCACCAAAACTTGATTTTATCATGACAATTTCAAACGTCAATTGTGGGGCATGCTTGCCACTTTTCGAACCCTCATGTAATCAATTTTCTCGTTGAGTCGAATCAAACTCGTCATTCAATCAAAGTCATCATGGAGAATCAATGGTCTTTCTCGTCTTTTGAGTCATCTGGGCCTTGTCCAAATTCACACAAGGTCATGTGTCTAGTCAAGTCATATTGATCTTGAAGTCCCAACTCGTGAGAGAAATTCCTATACATGGAAGAACCCACGCTTGTACTCATGATAATATTGGTTGTCGAAACTATCAGTGGGATCAAAGAAAAGAATCAAAGCTAAGGTCTGTCACTCACTGGGGCATGCACATTAGCCCAATATCATCAATCATAGCAAGCATATCAAGACTGGGGCCTGAATGCTCAAAACTCAAGCCCAGATCAAAGTCAAACCAACTCTACTAAGAAGGAATAACAGGAAACGACGACGTGATGTCACTTTACTTACACCACTTTGGCTAATGGCACCATGCCACTGACACCACTCTGGTTGTGGTTTCATGTCGTCTATACTAAGCTATTCCAAGTTCAAAATTGAGACTTCGAATGAGGTCTAGTTGAATACTTAGTTCATTTTGACATCTCTTAGTACTTGTTGTTCAAAGCAAAGGATACACCCTAAAAGAAATTCTGAGGAATGAGGCAACCTTCGAAAGACGGTAATCTTATCCCGCTTGCACATCGCACCATGCATCTTTTGCTTACTTTCGTGTCCCGTATAGAACTCTTAGACTCGCTCGCGCGGCTTGTTTTGGATTGCCTGGACCGATGAAGAGTCGTGCTTTTTAAAGGCACGTTGTTGGAATTAATTAGTCCTTGGAACGATGAGGTTTTAGGGATATCAAAATTCATTAAGTCTTCAACACATTTTTCAATCATGGATTCAATGAAAATCAACGAAACAATTAGGCTACAATGCTGTGATACCCACACCACTCAGGTTATAGTGGGAAGTCACTTACACCGCTTAGGCTAATGGTGCCATGCCACCTACGTCACCCCGGTTACGGTATCATGTCATTTGCGCCAAACATTTTTTTGAAACCAAAACAGAAATTCCGGGTGAAAAATGTTGAAGCCTTAATTTGCCTTGATATCTCCCAAGTCTTGTTATTCCTAATCAAAGGATACACATTCAAAAGAATCTCTAAGGACTAAGGCAATCCTTCATAGGTTGTCATTCCTTGAGTTAAGGTCTAGGAGGGATAACTCCAGTGTTCGACGTGCTCGAACGGTTCCCTCTAGCCTTAAGTGCATTTTCCAGCAGTCTTATTGCTCTATCTCGGATGGTCTTAGATAAGGAGATTGGCTCTGATTCCCAACGTGAGGAATTTAACCTGCCTGACATCGACCTACCCATGACTGTTGGAACTATCCGTAAAGTTTGATCCCTTGAGTCGACAATGACAACACATGAATAACAATTCTTTTATTCATACATGTTTTTTTTCAATAAATCACATGGGCATATTTTGAGTTCGCTTTTTTTTGCGTTACTGTCAGCACTGGGCCACCCATCCTACACAAAGCCATACCACCTTCTCCGACTACCTCAAAATGGCAGGGCAAACAGAGTTGGTTGAGCTGAAAAAGGCTATAGAGGAAATGAGTCAGAAAATGGACAAGCAGATAACTCTATTGCAGAGGCTGATTGACCTTTTCATTTCCGTCATGTCAAATCCGGATTTGGGATCAAATGCTGTTGATGTCAAGATCAAAGAAGCTCCACAAATCTACCACCCTCCTACAGTCGAAATCAAACCACGCTCAAAAGGGAAGCTCTCTGACATGTTCAAAGACTTGGTTGAATTCCATGATGCCAAGAATCGCTCAAAGGAGGATATGGGATCCCTGTCCAAAACTTGTACTGGAAAGCAAGATGTGCACATTGATGAGATCAACCCCAAAGGCAAAAGAGTGTTATACAGTTGCAAAGCAAGCAAAGCCTTTGCCAGAGGCCCACTCAGCACCACCAAGAACCCTCAACCCAGCTGCAAAATCCCGCCAAGGATCTTCTCCCGCTTTCCTGTACCTCTGTCCTCAGTTTATGAGAAGCTCCTCGAAGCTGGCCACATCGAGCCACTCCCTCCAACTCCCCTACCTCAAAAGCTTCCAGCATCCCACAACCCAAATGCCTATTGTGCTTTCCACCAATATACCGGCCATTTCACCAATAACTGCTTCCGTCTCCGCCACAAAATCCAAAATCTCATCGATAATGGAACCATCTCGCCTCCACTTTCAAACCCAAACACTGTCATAAACCATCTCTCAAAGCACCCGTAAAACCCCCGTGTCAACCTCATCAATCTTAACCCAATCTCATTCGACCCTAGCCAATACGTCATATCCACAACCGAGCCAAAACCCATTGTCAATATACCTGAGAAGTCGAGATTTGCATGCTTGAGAGCATAGACCTGGTATGGGAGTCAACACCTGATGGGTGGCGATTGCTTGTGGAAAACCATCCTCTGATCTTTGAGGAGTTCAAGGCTGGACCGGCTAATGAATCGATGGGACATGGTTCGTTTGGACAACTTCTGAGCAACCAAACCATCAACGGGATCTTCAATGGCATAAAAATCCATCCCTACCAGTGCATTATCGACAATTGGCCACCGAAATCCATTGTTTCAACCCCTACTAAGCTCGATGCCTCAATAATAAGCTCCAAGCCGACACAGAATCCGAGGGTGGATCAAAATCCGAATGATGCCCGAGATAGTGAGAAAGGACCAGAACCATCCCAATGCCAGACCTCAGATCTGAAGAAGAATGGTGAATGCAGTGAAGCCAATCCATTAATGCAATCTATCACAAGTTGGGAAGTTTTTAGGTTTCAAGTCAAGTCGAGTCTTTCAATTTCGAGTCAGTTTGTACATCGAGTCTTTCATGTTTTCGTGTCTGTATGCTTTCAAATTCAAGTTTGTAGTCAAAGAAGAAAAACCAAAAAGAGAGTCAGTTTCGTGGTTCCGAACTACGTTATGACCTGATTCCTTTGCAAGAAGGATACGTAGGCAGCCTCATTTTGAGGCCCGGTCATGTTCATTCGAGTCGATCCCAAAATTCGGTCATGATCTTTCAAGTCAATCCTTCGTCGATCCGTCCTGTCTTTCGAAATCAATCAAGCTTCTTGTGTCGAAATTGTGATGATAAACTCGCGTTTTGTGATAATCCCTTAACTTGGAATTGTTTTTCGCCATCAATTAAGGAATCAAAGCACGAGATACTTCACCCTTGCAAGAAGAAGAATTTCATGGGAACGCCGTCGAGAAGCGATGCCTTGGCCCGAGAAAAAGCTCGCTGGATCAAAACATCAAAATATGATCCAGGCACACAGATCTCTTAACTTGCATCTAGGATCCAATTATCAAGTTGTGCAATTCAAAATGAAGAAAGGCATTCTTTTCTTTTATCAAAACGCTTGAAGATATATATCCATTGATAACCCCTTTTGAGCCTAAATCAATTTCTTTGAAAGAACCCAGTTAGGCAGCTATCCCCCACACCGGGTGAAATGAGGAGGAAAAATGTGCCAAACACATGGTTATCATCGGTGCATCAGAACTCGAGACGAGAAAGTGCCAAATACATGGACACAATGAGATGCAAAATTTTGAAGAAAAATCAGAGAAAGCTCAAAATCAATGAAAGTGCCCAACACATTGGCACAACAAAAGGCAAAGCAAATCAAGTGAAAGAAGACGCCCATTAAAAGCAAAAGGGCACAAAGATATTCAAGATGGCTGCTAGCTCTCGAAACCTAAAGAAAATGAAAATTTTTGAGCCTATTATCCTTCCTTTGTTAAACCAAACCTTGGCCACGCTACAACCCGGATAAAGTCCTTTCAGATTGGAAAACACAACTTGATAACAAAATTCCTAGACAATAGGAGAAAATAAGAAGGAGCAGCAAGGCAAGACATTTCATGAATCTTGTAAAATCCAAGCTGGGGCATTTTCGAAATCCATGGGTTGTCATCAACAATCTGGGGCACGGTTTATGGTAAAGACCCTCGTGTTTTGACGAAACAAGATCAAAGAAAATCCTGAATGAGCATCACTTGATGGAGCTAAAGCAATTTCAAAACCCCAATTGGGAAAATCACCAAAACTTGATTTTATCATGACAATTTCAAACGTCAATTGTGGGGCTTGCTTGCCACTTTTCGAACCCTCAAGTAATCAATTTTCTCGTTGAGTCGAATCAAACTCGTCATTCAATCAAAGTCATCATGGAGAATCAATGGTCTTTCTCGTCTTTTGAGTCATCTGGGCCTTGTCCAAATTCACACAAGGTCATGTGTCTAGTCAAGTCATATTGATCTTGAAGTCCCCAACTCGTGAGAGAAATTCCTATACATGGAAGAACCCACGCTTGTACTCATGATAATATTGGTTGTCGAAACTATCAGTGGGATCAAAGAAAAGAATCAAAGCTAAGGTCTGTCACTCACTGGGGCATGCACATTAGCCCAATGTCATCAATCATAGCAAGCATATCAAGACTGGGGCCTGAATGCTCAAAACTCAAGCCCAGATCAAAGTCAAACCAACTCTAGCTCAAGTCATGGGTCCAGCTCAAACCCAATTTTCATCCAAAGACAAACTCCATCCCAAATCCCAAGGTCCTGAAAATACCAGCCCGCTGGCCAAAAATAGTAAAGCAGAAAGGGTACTCAGACATGCCCTTTGTTGTTTTCAAATAAATAAAAAAAATCATCATTGTTGTCAAATGTCGAAACAAGGGTCTCACTTTCTAGCATCGACCTCTTATGGTCGCCTTCATCTATCATATTTGTCAACATGACTGCTTGACATGTTGCCATAGATTTGGCACCATCCTCCGGGACATCATCCTTCAATCAATCTCTGCCATAGATTTGGCATCTTTCAATCAACTTCTGCCATAGATTTGGCATCCTTCAATCAATCTCTGCCATAGATTTGGCATCCTTCAATCATCTGCTGCCATAGATTTGGCATCCTTCAATCAATCTCTGCCATAGATTTGGCATCCTTCAATCAATCTCTGCCATAGATTTGGCATCCTTCAATCAATCTCTGCCATAGATTTGGCATCCTTCAATCAATCTCTGCCATAGATTTGGCATCTTTCAATCAACTTCTGCTATAGATTTGGCATCCTTCAATCAATCTCTGCCATAGATTTGGCATCTTTCAATCAATCTCTGCCATAGATTTGGCATCCTTCAATCAATCTCTGCCATAGATTTGGCATCGTTCAATCATTTTCTGCCATAGATTTGGCGCTGTCCTGAGGGACACCTTTCAATCATTTTCTGCCATAGATTTGGCGCTGTCCTGAGGGACACCTTTCAATCGTCTTCTGCCATAGATTTGGCGTTGTCCTGAAGGACATCTTTCAATCAACTTCTGCCATAGATTTGGCATTGTCCTGAGGGACATCTTTCTCTCGACTTCTGCCATAGATTTGGCATTGTCCTGAGGGAAATCTTTCAATCATCTTCTGCCATAGATTTGGCGCTGTCCTGAGGGACATCTTTCAATCCTCTTTTGGCATAGATTTGGCATTGTCCTGGGGGACATCTTTCTCTCGACTTCTGCCATAGATTTGGCATCGTCCCGAGGGACACCATTTCAATCATCTTCTGCCATAGATTTGGCACCATCCTGAGGGACATTATTGCAATCAACCTCTGCCATAGATTTGGCATCGTCCCGAGGGACACCATTTCAATCATCTTCTGCCATAGATTTGGCACCATCCTGAGGGACATCTTTCAATCCTCTTTTGCCATAGATTTGGCATTGTCCTGAGAGACATCATTCTCTCGACTTCTGCCATAGATTTGGCATTATGTCGATCATTTGCATGCGTGTCTGCATGTTTGCGTTTGCCCCGAAGAACTACACTGGTCTGATCCCTGCAAACGGGGTACGTAGACCGCTTGAAAGAGCACGACCTCATGTTTTGAATGCTTGTACATCTTTACTTGCATTTGATTTTAAATTAAGGATTTAGTAGGGCTCGAATTGGGCTGTCTCAATCTTTGGGCGTCACTCGTATCCGGACATGATGCCGACGTTAAAGAACTGTAGACACCCCAATTTGGACCTATTAATTATCCTTAATTTGTGCCTCGAGGCTCCCGATGATGAAAAGAATCAAGAACAGGCCGTGGAAAACTTGGACGATGCTTCTTGGACTTTTTCAAAATCAAAACGTTCCTTTTCCCGACACCCTGAGGGTAAAATTGGCACACATTTCAGCATATAAAATAACTTTGAATGAAACCAATCGGGTTAGAAAGAGGACTCAACGAGCTTTCCAACGCTTCGAAAAACACCCAAAACCGAGTTCTGGAGTGTCCGTGGCGCCCTTCTGAAGTTGGGCTGCCACTCTAGAGCGCTCGGGAACACTCCCAAGCGCTCGGGACAGCCACTCTAGAGCGCTCGGGACCACTCTAGAGCGCTTGGGAGTGTTGACAGACCAATGCATGTTGAGCTTGGCTTTGACCATGGCTTTTCAGGCTTTTTAATCCATTCAACGTTCAAACTTGGTCTTACCTGAGCCTGCCTGAGCCAGCAGAAATCTCATGATGCCATTCCCTCTCCCAAAACATTTTCTTTTCATTTTTGAATTGATTTTCAAGTCAAAACCCCAATTTTTCACTCCCCTACATATACCCTCATCTTCTACCTCTAAAAGGGCCACGAAATCAGTCTCTCTCTCTCCCCATTCTGCTGCCAAAAAAACCAGCCTCTCAAACTCCCTCTCAAGCTCTTTCTAAAACTCCATCATTTTCTCAATTATTTCTCTAAGAAAAATCCAAGGAAATTTCAAACATATTGTTGGTCTTTGACACATCAAAAGCTCTATTTCACACTGTTTTTCCATCTATCTTCAAGCCTTAAATTCAGTCCAAGAAGTCAAGTTCAAGCTAAGAAAAGGTATAAACTTGGTTTTTTCCAAGTTATTCAATGCTTTTCCACTTTTGAGGGGGATCAAAGAGCTCATACTAGTTCCTCATACTAGTTGTGAGTTCATTTTGTTGAATCTTAGTTGATTTGGCTAGCATGCAAGTCAAAAAGGATGCTAAGACATGTTGTAATTTTAGGACAGATTTTCTGAGCTTCAGTTTTTGCCATTTTTGCCCTTTTTACACCACGAATTATTTTTGGGTTCCTTCATTTAAGTTGTAGATCTTTTTGTTGGGAAGATTTGGCCGCTGGAATCAACTTAATCGGATTTAAAATGAATTAGTTATGATTTTTTTTCTGCAAGCTGTCCAGTGTAGGACGAATCTGGAAATACCCATTTTGGTTTGAGGTTTATGCTTTTGTTTTGCAAAGAGGGTCTCTATATTTTCTTTTCTAGAGTTAGTGTAAACACAAGAGCAAAGGGGCATGAAGGTGTTTTCTGTACTGGTTACTGTAGGGACTCCCGAGCGCTCGGGACTACTCCCAAGCGCTCGAGAGTGACTCCAGTCCTGTTTCCCTCTTCCAAGCATTTAAACGGACATGCATGGGTGGTGGAATGTGTTTGAGGCTTTTTAACCCCTTTTGAGGTGTGTTGGTACAAATGATCTCCCTTTTTCAGAGAAAAATAAAGAAGATCATCTCCCTTTAAAGACATGCAAAAGAGTTTTACTCGAGATCTAAAAAGATAAATTTTCATGTTTCAAAAAGCATAAGATCTGATGTGCCAACATGCTATATTGAGTATATTTGTTAGTTGAAATCAGTCCTGGGGTGTAAACTACTCCCGAGCGCTCGAGATCACTTTAGAGCGCTCGAGAGTGTTTGCATGTAAGCTTAGTCCATTTTTCTCCCAGTCTGATTCTCATACTGCCTTTACATGTCCATGCATGCAACCCTTTTTGCCTCTTAAAACTATTAAACCACTTTTTAGAAGGGCAAGGATGCATGGCTTAGAGGAAGGGGGCCTGATTCTAGTCTAATAAACCCCCTGTATCATGCTTGAGGTTATTTTAGTTAGCATTTTCAGTATTGTATCCCGTTGTATTCTGTTGTACTAACATGATGTGCAGGTTGGGCATGCAACACTCCCAAGCGCTCGGGAGTGCTCCTGAGCGCTCGAGAGTGAGATCAATAACAGATCCACAGTTTCTGCTAACATGCATCTCATTCATTTACAGCTTCATCCATCCACTGTACAGTTGCACATGCATGCACTCCTTACGTGTCATAACTGTGGATACCTGCTACTTGTGTAATGAAACAAAATCTTTTCGAAAAATCCCACAAATGTTGAGTAGAGACCGATTTTGCATCGGGCGAGGGGGGTGCCGTAAAACCCTTCCCCCCTCGTAACACGGCTTCAGAACCCTCAAAACGAATCTCTGGCTTTCAATACAAATCAATCAATTTTCAATAAAACGGTTTCTCGGGTGGCGAACCACAAATCCGGGTGGCGACTCTTCAACCTTTTTCAAATCGATTCCAAAAGGCGTGGTGTTTCCTTTCGAGCCGCCCCGATATCCACCCGGGGCTGTGGTAGCCCACAGTATCCCGTCAGGTGTGCTTTTGGATCTCCTGTTCCGTCAAACTTAGCGAAGTCGATTGGCCTGAACTTATCCGGAAGCTTTGCGTTAGGAAACAAGCAAAGCTTATTGATGTCAAAACCCGTCGACGCTATCTTCTCATTTCTTGCGACGGATTCCTCTAGTTGGGTGAGCTTTGCCAACACCGCTGCCATTTCGGGGTTTTGCGGAGTTTCCAAATCAAATACCAGCTGCTCTTGGTTCGGATTCGGATTAGGGTTAGGATTGAAGTTTAGGTTGGGAATTGGGTTTGGATTTGGAATTGGATTCGGGTTAGGAACTGGAATTGGATTAAGAATTGGGTTAGGGTTTGGGATCGGATTTGGATTTTGAGGTGGAAGGCATCTTGCAACCCCAGTAATCATCATCATAAGTTGGGCAATTTGGTTGTCGGTGCGTTCGCCCAGGCGTTGGATACCCTCTCTGATCTGTCCCATTTCTTCGTACAGATTTCCCGGGTGCGGGTTAGGATTTGGATGAGGGTTGGGAACAGGATTTGGATTCGGATTTGGCTCGCCTCCGTTTGGATTTGGGTTACCTCCGTTTGGGTTGGCACTTGGGTTAGGATTCGGGTTTAGGTTACCTCCGTTTGGGTTTAGCGTGGGGTTCGGGCTTGGGTTTAAGCCTCCAATCAATAGATCCATTTCCACCCCCAAATCTGATGCACTGACGGAGTCTGCTTGCAGTTGGAGCCGTTCCAATCTCTGCCCCAAGGGTCTGGTCCAGGAGGGTATGATGTTCTTCTTTTTCTGCCCAATTGCTTAGAACTGACAGCAAAGCAAAAACTTGTGCTCAGACGCGGTTCCTGCTTGCATTTTTATGAAATTTGTGCATGATTTTTGAAAAATGAATGCCTCATCGTCACCGTCATCGACTCCGATTTTTTTGAACAATCAACTTACGGGAGGTTGCCTTGATCCTCGGATTTTTGCGATGTATCCTCATTTAGAAACGGTCGATTCCCAAAAGATGCTAAAATAAGCTAAGTATTTGGCTAATATTCCATCGACAATTTGACCGTTGGTTGGGAATGGCTCGGGGTGAAGGATGTGATACGATAACCGAAGTGGCGTAAGCGGTACACTTGCTTTTAGCCTGGATGGTGTTGGCATCACAATGTTCTGCTCCCCTATCATTCATTTCCTTTGGTTAAATCTCGATTAAACACTAGTCAAGGACTTACCAAAATTTTAGTTTCTTCTAGGTTCGAGTTCGAGGACTCATGTGATTTAGCAATACGCATTAGGGTGCGTGACTCTTCATCGGGTCTTGGCAACCTTCCGAAGACCGCGCGAGCGAGTCTCGAGAATCGTGGCTGACAGCACGACAATGCAAAATGCAATGCAGCATGTAAACAGAATATAGCACGAAATCCTACCTTGTAGGCTCCTGTCCTAGTTTGGAAGGCTCTACAGCTGGCTAAACATGTACAAAGGCCGGGTTTTGGCTTGAAGAGGGTTCCCTGGACTAGAGTCAAAGTATACCTCCCATTATTGAGCGTACACCCAGTAACGGTACAAACGGTAGGGATGACTCATCACGGTCAAGGGTTGCTGAGCATTCTGGGATTCCCTATCACCGGCAAGCCGGGTAGGATTGCCGAAACACAATAGCGGGGCTGCACAAGATATATACATAAGAAATAAAAAGTGAAATAAAATCCATCGAAAATCCCACAAATGTTTTTCAAACTTGGCTCACTAATTTAATCAATGCTTAAGGAAATCAGGCCATTTTGTCAACGTACTGATTTTTCTCAAGTATTAATTAAACCATTATCCCCAGCAGAGTCGCCACTGTGGGCTACCACAGCCCCGGGTGGTTTCGGGGCGGCCCGAAAAGAAACGCCTCATTTTTTAATCGATTTGAAAATTTTTGAAGAGTCGCCACCCGGATTTATGGTTTGCCACCCGAGAAACCGTTTTGATTGAAAATTGATTGATTGAATTTGAAAACCAGAGATTTAGGAAAAGGGTTCGGGAGCCATGTTACGAGGGGCCAGGGTTTTACGGCACCCCACTCGCCCGATTTGAAATCGGTCTCTACTAAACATTTGTGGGATTTTTCAAAAGATTTTATTTCATTAGACAGCTAGCATTTATTTACAGATACATCAGGTACAGAGGAGTGCATGCATGTGTACAGTGAGTAAATGAGGAATGGTAATGAAATGCAAAGATTTTAGAAGCTGGGAGACCCTGTCACTGATTCACTCTCGAGCGCTCGGAAGCACTCCCGAGCGCTTGGGAGTGTTGTATGTTCCTGCCTGCAGATCATGTTAGCACAATAGAATATAGCAAAGTGCAATACTGGAAATACAAACAGGAGTAACATCAAACACATTATAAGCTTGGCAAATGACTCAGTAGACTGAGGTCGAACCCCATTCTCCTAAGCCATGTAACCCTGCTTTTTCTGGAAAGTGATTTAACAGTTATGAAAGACAAAGAGGGACACATGCATGGCCATGCAAGGACAGTAAAGGGGGGGGGGGGGGGGGGGGGGGGAAAAAGGGAAGAAAAATAGACCAAGCTTGCATGTAAACACTCTCGAGCGCTTGGGAGTAAACTCGAGCGCTCGGGAGTGTTCCACACCCCAGGACTGATGTCAACCAACTAATCCATTAAATGCAGTATGCTGGTACACTAGATTTTACATTTCAAAGTGTGAAAAAGGATTTTCCTTTTTAGATCCAGACCAAAACTCTTTTGCATGCCTTAAATGCAAATGATTTATTTTATTTTTCTCTGAAAATAGCAGATCATTTGTACCAACACACCTTAAAAAGAGCCAAAAACAGTTTTAAAACACACCCTACCCATGCATGTCCATTTAGACACTCAAAAGAAAGGAAGCAGAACTGGAGTCACTCTCGAGCGCTTAGGAGCAGTCCCGAGCGCTTGGGAGTGTTTCCAGTAGGCTGAACACAGAAAACACATCTGTACCCCTTTGCTCTTGCTTTTACGCCAAAGTCTCTCAACCCATACTCAGTATTAAAGACTGAGAGGGCTGAGAGGTCTCCCTCAGAAAGGAAATGACAGCCCTGTTTTTGTTGCTTTTTGACACTAAGGTAGAGAACTTCTACCTTTGGTTGAGGAGTTTGCCTCTTGGAAGACTTTGAGAGATGAAAGAGGAAGAGGGACCAGGAAGATCAGAGCTTTAGGGTACTCTGAACTCCTTGCATGTCTTTGATGCCTTGACTTTTTGGTGGCTTTGCCTTTGAAAATCAAACTTTTGAAAGAGATAGAGAATAGTCTGGTTTTGAACAGTTAAAGGGGATTCTAGAGAGAGGGAGTTCGTCCTGGTTTGAGCTGGGATGAGGCCTTATATAGGCAATATAGCATATAGTCTCATTTTAGAAAATATAATATGGAATCTTTGAAAATCCATCAGGCCTGACTCACCTCTGACTGAGGTGGAGTGTTGCCTGAGGTTTGAACCGGCCTGAACGGCTGCAATGATGGCCTGCATGGGAAGTGGGGAAGCCCCAGCATCCATTGGGCAGTACAGAAGTCTCGAGCGCTCGAGAGCACTCTCGAGCGCTTGGGTACTCTCGAGCGCTCGAGAGTCTATCAAATCCCAGGTTTTGAAAATGGTTTGGAGCGCTTGGGAGTGATCCAGAGCACTTGGGACTGATTTTTGACATTTTATTTTCCCTTTCAAAATCTTCCAAGAAGCATGGTCCTGACTAGTCTAGGGCTCGTTTTAATCCAAATTCATCATCGGGGAGCCTCCGGGCCACAAATTAAGGAAATTCGAAATGTCCAAATTGGGGTGTCTACACTTTCCCTCCGGAGACAGCCAGAACCTGGCAGACTTAGTTCTGATTTTGTGAGCCTCTTTTTTATCAGAAGGAAGCATCCCGTCTCGTAAGAACCCCACAATTGGGTCCATCCAGCTTGGTCCGGGATTGACGTCCAGGACCACTTCCACACTCCTTCCTATGCTTGGCTCGTTGAGGTAGTCGACTGCTACCTTCCTTCTAAACTCAGTTGGTACAGCTGCAGCTAACCAAGCTAGGGAATCTGCATGGGAATTCTGTCCAGAACTCTTATCTGTTCGATGTATACCTTCTCGAAGGTATCAATCAAATCTTTGGCTGCCTCCACGTAGGCCGCCATCTTTTCATTTCGGGATTCATATTCCCCGGACAGTTGACATACCAACAACTGAGAGTCACAGTAGACCCTTATTTTTTTCGCCTTCAAAGTTTTTGCGCTTTTAAGGCCGATCAGAAGCGCTTCGTATTCCGCCACATTATTCGATGCACTGAATCCCAGCCGAACAGAGAGTTCTACCATAACTCCCTGGGGGGGGGGGGAACATGACAACACCAGCACCAGAATCGGAGTTGCACGCCGAGTCGTCAACGAATAACTTCCATTCCATCGTGTTCTGTTCGATAAATGCCACATCTTTCTTGGTTGATGTCCTCGCTGGCTGCTCCTTTCTCGTAGGAGGTTGGGGGGCTACCGTGGGAGAAAACTCCGCCACGAAATCAGCCAACACTTGGCCTTTAATTGCAGTGTGCGGCTGATAATCAATGTCGTACTGGCTTAACTCGATAGACCAGGTGGAGATTCTTCCCGAGAAGTCTGCTTTTCGTAGTAGAGATTTCAGTGGATACTCTGTATGGACTACTACATTATGGCTTTGGAAGTAGTGCGGTAACTTCCTTGTGGCTGTCCTCAAAGCAAGAACCAATTTCTCAAGGGGCAGATATCTCGTTTCTGCGTCTAGGAGCGTTTTACTCACATAATAAACTGGGATTTGTTCAAATCCCTTATTTCTTATCAGAACCACACTTACAGCATGCTCAGAAACTACCAAGTACAAGACCAAGGTCTCACCTGGTTCTGGGGTTGATAGGAGTGGGGCAGAAGCCAGGTATTTCTTCAAGTCCTGGAAAGCTTGCTCGCACTCTGCTCCCCATTCAAATCCTTTTCTCTTTTTCAACAACTGAAAGAAGGGCCTGCACTTGTCACTCGACCGGCTGATGAATCTGTTGAGGGCTGCGGCCATTCCAGTTAGCCTCTGGACTTCTTTCGTTGTCTTGGGACTCTGGAGCCCTTGCAAGGCTGTTATCTGATCCGGTTTCGCCTCGATCCCCCTTATGGTTACAAGATGGCCCAAGAACTTTCCAGAGCCGACTCTGAATGCACACTTCGAGGCGTTGAGTTTTAACTTGTATTTTCTCAGGATTCCGAAAGTTTCTCTCAAATCTTCTATATGCCCTTGCCTGGTCTTACTCTTTACGACCATGTCGTCTATGTAAACTTCCATACTCTTTCCAAGCAATCTTTTGAACATAATGGTGGCCAGTCTCTGGTAAGTCACCCCTGCATTCCTCAGCCCAAAGGGCATTACAGTATAACAGTATAACCCTCGCGATGTAATAAAGGAAGTTTTCTCTTGATCAGGCCCAAACATGGCGATTTGATGATATCCTCGATATGCGTCGAGGAAACTCATCCGTTCGTACCCTGCAACTGCATCAACTAACTGATCAATCCTGGGAAGGGGGAAGCTATCCTTTGGGCACGCTTTATTCAAATCCGTGAAGTCCACGCAGACTCGCCACTTTCCGTTCTTCTTTTTCACTACAACAGTGTTGGATAGCCATTCTGGATAATAAACCTCTCGTATTGCCTTGGCTTCCAACAGACGATCCACCTCTTCGATGACAGCATCGACGTGTTGGACGGCTGCCCTTCTCTTCTTTTGGATTATGGGCTTATGTCGAGGGTCTACGTTTAAGTGGTGGCAGATCACATCTGCATCCACTCCGGGCATCTCCTCTGGTACCCATGCAAAAACATCGACATGTTCCCTTAGGAAACCCACCAATTTAGCTTCTTCTGTTTCTTGCAGTGACTCTCCAATCAAAAAATACCTCTCCGGATCAGTCTCGTTGATCTGTATTTTCTTCAGGCCTTCTACCACTTTTTCCGCTGAGTTCCTCCCGACGTCTTCGATAGTTGGTTGATCCGGCACTTCTACTACATGGACATTATGGGCTTTTGGCGTTCTCTTAATGATGGAGACCAAGCATTGCTATGCCATCTTTTGGTTGCCCCTGATCTTTTCAATCCCGTTAGACCCTGGGAACTTCACCATCTGGTGGTAAGTAGAAGAAACAACTTTCATCTTGTGTAACCAAGTTCTTCCTATAATCGCGTTATAGGAGGACAGAACGTCTACAACCAGAAAGTCAGTTCTTAGGACTACAGAACCCGCACGAACAGGTAGGGTTATCTTTCCTAGGGGCCAAACAGCCCCTGCACCGAACCCAACTAGGGGCGTCATTGACTGCTCCAAATCCGCCTGTGCCAAGCCCAATTTCTTAAACGCGTCGTAGTACAGTATTTCTGTATAACTCCCTGAGTCCACGAGGATTCCTTCAATGTCATATTCCCCGATTCGTAGGGTTATGACCAAAGCATCATTGTGGGGTACATGAACCTCACCCAGATCTTCATCTGCGAAAACTATGCCCTCGCTGCATATGTCATTTTCTCGCCCTCTCTTCTTTCCCAACCGCATGACGTGTTGGTTTTCGTATAAGGTGTGGCTAGCCCATGTACCATGTGGATTACTCCTTTAGGATTTTGCTCGTAATCCAGCTCCATGGCCTTCCCCTTATCCTTGGGATCCTCCTGGATGAATTCTTTGAGGTAACCCCGAGAGACCAAATCGTCAAGGTGCCTCTTAAACATCTCGCAGTCTTCAGTCATGTGACCTCAGTCTTTGTGGTAACTGCAATGCTGATTCATAGCATGCTTCGCATCCTTATCTCCTCCCAGGGGTTGGGGCCATTTGAAGTAGGGTTGATTCTTAATTCGATAAAGAATCCTATAGATGGGCTCCTTCCAAACCATAGTAATGGAAAACTGGGTCAGCATTAGTCACATATGGGACGAACGTCCCGTGCTTCACCCTGCTCGGCAACCTTGCCTCCTTCAATTTCTTCACAAAAGGAGAAGAGGCTATGTTGCTAAGAGCCTTCCGTGCTGCTTCTCATGCAGACATGGTTGCCTCTTCTTGTCCCTTCGCGGTTTTAGCAGCATGCCTCTCCCAATCGGAATCAAGTCTCTCGTACCTGTCCCTGTGATGCTTCCTGGTCCCACCTTCCTCGGGGGTGGAACTTCTGCTCTTGCTTCTCCTTTTTCGTGAAGAAGCCCTTGGCCGTTTCGGGGTGAGGCTTCTGCTCCTTTTTCTTCGTGAAGAAGCTTTCTTATACTCCGCCATCACCAGACCTCCTCCTCTGAATTTTCTTCGTGAAAGTCCAGAATCTTCTGGATGTTCTCGTATCCGTTCGAGTTGCTGGATTTCGTATTCTCGCCTCTTAATCAGGCGAGCGTACTCCTCTATTTCCTGTCTCTTCTGATCCAGGATATCCTTATTGCTGCGCACACTTTTCGAATGTGCCACCGACTCTCCTCTATGGTGGGACTTGCTCCTTCTCGTGGAGTCCGTAGCAATCCTACCTTCCTTGTTCTTGGGATCATCCTGGATGGTTAGGGAACGATCCTTAGTCGTCGTCCTCCTGCTATGGCCACCAGCATGCTTCTTTGGAGCACCTGGAGGGGACTTGTCTCCTCCCCCACCGGCCTGGTTCTTCTCAGCGAGCGGTGTGACTGGGTCTACTTCCACCATGGTCGTTTTTCAAAAGGGATCTCCTTCGTTTCCCACAGACAGCGCCAATTGTAGGGGGAAAAATCCAGACAGTGCTTAGAACGGCACTGTGTGATGACAGCTTCACGTGCTTCTTCGCCGAAACCCTAATATGTTGCCTGAACCCTAGCCTACAAAACAGACAGGGGTGAGCGTACCTTGGCCTCTCGTGGCAAAGGCCCTCCGATGCCTAAGTTAGTATTGCGTACTAGCAAGAAACCCTAATTATCAATGGAAAATTGCAAAGTGAATGCCCACTATTGCGTACCTTTACCTTTAGGTTTACCTCGTATTTATAGATTCACAGCTACTTGCCCTTCAAGCACCTTTGTTGCCCTAGGTTTCCTATCTCGTATAGGAAACCCCGTATCCCTTAGATTCTCATTCCATAAATCATTTGTTTCCTTTTAGATCATTTAGGAACCTTTCTTATGATGGACCGCGGATCCCATTCCCGTGGGGTGTCTTGTCTGGATTCTGCTTTCTTACTGAGTATTGCCATTCTTGGATCCTCCTTCAGAATGCTGATCCTGTTCGACTTCCTTATTGCTGAACAGCGTACCTGGACCAGTGACTTCACATGTCACTTACCTGGTCCAGCAACTCCTCATGTTCACCGGAGCATGCCCCTGCTCGGGTAACTTAGACCAAGGACCTCTCATGTCTCTGGTCTTTTCCACCGAACAGATCGTCTGGTCCTAGTGACCCCTTCTGTCACCGGCCTTTAACCTGCACGGCGGCGCCCCTTATCCAGGGTCTCACTTGATCCCCGAACATCACATGTTCAGTCACTATTTGTGCCTGCTCGGGATTACCTCCCTACACCAGGCATTGTAGCGATGCCTCAGATCGGTGTTGAAATTAGGATCTACTCCTCCAGATTCTGGGCAGTGAATGCATGAATGTGAAAGGTTTCCACCCCAGCTCGGTTTAGCCCCTGCCTCATGCCTTGCTGACAAAGGATACAACCTGGAATATAGAAAGTGAAGTTGGACAGCCCAGCGATCACCATTCTCTTAAAACCTACAGAGTTTGTGGCCATATCCGGGATATTCAGGGCCTCGTGTCTCCAAACGATTTCATGCGGTGACATCTCGTTCAAGAATGCATACCAGTCCTCCGTGGACATTTCCGGATACAACATCCCTCTTTGATGCATCCTCCCGGGCAAATGGGGCCAGTTTGCCTCAAGAGCTGCGATCAATCCAAGATTGTCTGATAACCATAGCTGCATGAGCAAAAAGACAAGTAAGGAGCTGTATAAAACTTGAGCGGAAAAACAAGTCAGAAACTCCGATATAACCTTAGCTGAGTGTTGAGGTAAAAGCAAAATGTGTGAAAGCCAGGAAAAGGTGAGCTGAGTGAGAGTTTACCTGCAGTAGGAGTGGGCTGCCGCCAAATACTTCCATCTGGCCGGTAGCTGCTAAGTCCAAACCCATGAGCGTTTCCGCAAGAACCATTGGTACCACGTTCCTTCGAACGCCCAGCTGGGTAACAACACTTACCAACGAGGGATCAACCTATCCATCTGGAGACACCAACAAGTACGCAGCTAGCACGAAGATTGATAAAGCAAACCGTCGCCGGGCTTGCACTGCAGTATCCATGGGGTCACCTTCAGGGTCGTACCATTCTATCAGGAGCGTTATGTTAATTGCCCTCCACTTAGCAGACTATTTGCTACACCCTTTGAGATCTTCAGGTTGGACTTTAAGAGTTTGGACATGCTCTCCCTGCAGGGTGGTATGACAATAACGCAGGACGCAAAGCCCTGGAGGTATGCTTGAAATTCCTCCACTGTTGGACACAACTCGTCATCTCCAAATCTGAATACGTGGACATCTGGATCCCAGAACCGTACTGCCGCCCACAAGATTTTAGGATGCTATCTTATGTTTCGAAGGAAGCGAAAAGCGACCAGCCTGTACGTGGGTCCGGAATGATAGCCAATCGCCTGCAACGAACGCTTCTAGCCATGGGCCGATTAGGGTAGGGAGATGATTTGCCATTTTGAATGCTATCTGGGGCATACTTTCAAGAGGGTACCTTACGTTCATGGGACAATGCCCCTTTTATAGCCAAAGGATAGCAAAATATCTCCTTTTCCATGGGAAATATCTAAGCAAGGTGGCATGATCCCTTCAATTCAAGGGTACATCTCTAATATTGTCCCATATGTTCTCTGCACAGCCCTCCTGCTGACAATCCCTGCTCCCACGTTCCTTCTTTGATTGGGTCAAACTTGGCACCTGTACTGGGCAGCACCATCGCGCGACACACAAGGATAGTCGCGTGAGTGAGTGGGTCTCACGCGATGTAGTCACTTACTCACGCGATGGTTATCTCTTTTCACGGTTTGAGGAACAGCCTACTGACTTTTTGGGGTGCTTTTTCATGTTTTATCTTAAACTGGATTTCGGATTTGGTGCATTGCCAGCAGGTCAATACAAGTATAATCGGACATATCAAGGTTTCCGTTCTGTGGTTCGGTGTTTGTTTCAAATTTTCGGCTTATATTGAATCTTTCAAATGAGAATTAGGGTCTTGTTGAAGACGTTCTTTATTGAACATGCTAGGCATAAGTGCCATACAACGGATTCAAAGGAAAAACAAAAGCAAGGAAAAATGCTCGGATAGCCCAACGGCTCTCGAACTTATTCTTAATACAAACAGGACTCTTTAAGGACTCAGTAGTATCCCCCTGGCCTTGCCTTGATTTCTACGCGAAGCCATGCCACGTAGCGGCTATCCAGACAGTCCACGAAGTTTGGACTGGGACCCTCAAGCACCCCATTTCTCCAAAGCCTTTGATAGTCACGCAGTGTCGATGCATCAAAGTCAGGCAGTTGGAAGACCTTAGTTCCAGCTCCGTGCAGCCCTTGACTTATGCCTAATTGGCGTAGGATGCGGCCCGGGATGTCAAAGGTAAAGCTCGCCAAGCCTGCAGTTACTACCCTTTCGAGGCCCGCGGAATTGATAGCCATCTCAGGCATGTTTAGCCATGGACATTTCCAGACGTAGTCGTCGGACTGCATGTCATGCAGGATTACATACCACCCCAACATATCCTGTTCGGGGTACATCATGAATCTTTCGAGCATCCGTCTTGGGAAACGATCCCAACCTGCCTGGGGAGCCCCGAGCAAACGCACCTTGTCAGACAGCCACACGTGCATGAGAGAAAAGACAAGTGAGAAGCTAGATAAAGCCTGAGAGAAAAGACAAGTAAGGTTCTAGAGTGATCCTTATCCGAGTGTTGAGGTAAAATGAGAAAGTGTGAAAATCGGAAAAAGGTGAGTTGAGTGAGGATTCACCTGAAGCAACTGCGGACTGCCGCTAAAGACATTGCTCTCTCGGTTTTTGAATAAATCGAAGCCCATTAGTGTTTCGGCCAAGACTATCGGGATAATATAGTTCTTCCGGGCTCCCATTTGTGAAGCTATGCTCACTATGCTGGGACTAACTTTGCCGTTGGCGGGAACCAACACATAGGCTGCCAGTGCAAAAATTGAGAATGCAAAATGCAAGTGTGTTTGTTCGACATGGTTCTCCAGAATTCCGTTAGGCCCGTACAACTCAATCAGGCGGGGAACGTCCAGCTCGCCATCGTGAATGATGTTGGCTGCTAGTTCTTCAGAAATATTCAGTTTCATCTGCAGCAGATGACTCATATCCTCCTGAAGCGGTGGAATGGCGAGCACATTGGAATTTGCGAAGCCTTGAAGATAGGCTTGGAACTCCTCCACCATGGGGCACATTTCGTTGTCGTTATACCGAAAGACATGCATAACTAGATCCTAGTGAATCATAGCAGCTTCGAGAAGCTCAAGGCATGGCCCCATATTTCGAAGATCTCGGATTGAGGCCAAGCCTCGGGTTCGGGGACTCACCCAATCAATGGTTTCAGTTCTCATCAGCCAAGGATCAAGCATTGCGGCTAATGGACTTCCATTTCAAGTAATGGGAGGGTGTTTTGCGATCACGAGGCAGGGAATGCCTTATTTGGTTGCCAATGCATCCTTTTTATAGGCACATTCTCTCAAATATCGGTCCTCGGTCCTCATGCCGAAAGATAAGTTCAAGGCATAGGTGTCCTACCACTTGGCATGAGAAGAGCGCTCCCAATTATGGATTCAAACGGTTTGTAGGCCGTCTAAAGGGCTACCAGGAGGAAGGTCTGGTCAAACAAAGGCAGCCTGACAGAGGCGAACCATCGCGCGAGTATCCCACTCCGTCGCGCGACAAACCTCCCTCGCGTGTTGGTCCCACTCCATCACGCGATGCTGCAGTCTGCAATTTGATAGTTTGCAGCAACTACTAGTCTGATTTGGTCATTTTGGGTTCCAGGGGACTTTTGGTAGTTTTGATGGTTCCTGCAAGTCACAATGGACATATGTTATCCAAGCGTCGGTTTCGAAATATTGCGTATAACAAAGATTTTGGACCCTCGGCGGCCCGTTTCAAGCTAGAATCGAGGTTTTGGGAAGTCGAAATCTGTTCTAAGGGTTTTTGTTGTGTTTTGTCATGCTGTACAGGTCATATGGACCTAATATGACTGTACAGAGGTGTCGGTTTTAGTCCGGGACATAAGCGAGTCATGTTTTGCGTCTTGTGTCCATTTTTTACAATATTTTAGGCATTTTTCGGTCTAATTCTCATCTCGGGGCGTTTTTCTTAGTTCCGTCAACTTGTACAAGTCATGTTATATATATTTGACCTGGCAAAAGTGCCGGTTTCGATCAAAGTCAAGTATTTTGGATTTTGGCCTGTTAATGCCCAAAATTTCCCGTATCCTCGTATCCTGGCCGTGTCCTAGGGTATATTTTCCATTTTCTTTCGAGCTAGTCACTCTTGAACATACATATGTGTCTGTGAACAGCCTCAGTGTATTATCAATGCAAGTTTGGTATTAATGGTTGGCGTTTAACCTCTTTTATACATAATAAGAGCAAATAAACCATGAAAATGCAAATTTTATAGTTAAACTCCAAATCTAAACAAAGGAAAGTACTGTGCATATGGTGCTTTGGCCAATCAAAACCATCAAAATAATCCGAGCACACTCGCCCACCATTAAAAAAGGCACGCAGGCCTCCAAGTACCTGTATCAATGTATCTAAGGCACGCCGGTCGTCTATCTATCTACTTGGGCACGCAGGCCCGAAATCAAAAGTCAAAACAAGGTGCAAAAATATAGTAGGCTCCTCAGCAGCCCTCACCTCTGTCTGAGCCCAAGCCAGTCGGTGTCATCACTGTCATCGTCGTCGTCGCCTCCATCGTCATTATCATCATCGAGGTTCTTTGTCGGGTCCAGCAAGTAACTGAGATCGTTAGTAGTGTCATCGGAGTCGCTCCTTGCCTCCTCTTCTCCTTCCTCTTCTCCTCTCTCCTCTTCTTCCTCTTCCTCAGAGGGCTCAGGCAGGATCAACCGCTTCTTGCGAACCGGCCCGTCTTGACTCGGCCTCTTACACATCTCTATCCGGTACCGCTCCTCTGCGCGTGCCACCGCCTTCTTGGCTACCTCTTTGCTTATAGCGGCAGGCTGTAAGCTCCTGGTCTGTCGTTGAGTAGCGGTTGGAGGCATAGTAGTCTTCGCTTTTGGTGGAGATCGCGCTCTCTTCTTAGAAGCCGCCTGTCCCTATGCCATGCATAGTTTTATGTTGCGTTAGTGTACATTTTGCAGCATATTGTCTATCAAATGTTTAAATGACAGGTGTGTTCTATCAATTGGAAGCTATCTATCAGTTGTCTATCAGTTTTCAAGAGTCATCAATGCATGTCATATATCGGGAGCAAATATGTATCGCAAGTATTAAAAGCAAGAGGGCGTGTATCGTTTGTATACCTGAATCCTCCCAGAAGCAGCTGCCTGAGCTGTGGGTGCTGGGTACTGTAACTCTAGTGGCATGCCACTAGCTACTCTCCTGACCACGTTCTCCAAGGCAAGCATGCGATGAACGGCTTCTTTCACCCATTCAACAGGCACCAGTAAATGAATTACAACCATCAGACATTTCAAGTGCATTTCAAGGGTATAGAAATATGGAAATGGAAATTGGTTTACCTGAATTGTCACTCCCGCGGGCTCTACTCGCGCAGTTACAACCTGCACTTCAGACGGATTACCCTGGGAGTCCACTACTTTCACCTTCCAAGGCAACTCAGGTGGCCCGCCTACCACGGGCCTGCTCACCCTATGCTTCACACGGCCTTCTCTTCCTCTCTGTTTCTCAACAGCAGTCCTCCTCTGCTCGGCGGCTCCACGAGCGTGGTCCTGCACCTCTCTACGAGCCCTAACACCAAGCGAACCTACTAAGTGGTCTCGCTGGTACACTGCATAGTCACGCTCAGGCCGCAGGTAGCGTGTCAGCTCGGTGTCAGGCCTCGTGAACCTCTCCAGCTCAGCCAGTGTGTAGTCGCTTGTGTGCGAAGCTCGTGGAGGGAGTGGTCCTAGCACCTGGAACTCAAGGTAGCCAAGTGACTGGCGAGTCACTCGATCCCTTAAGTACCATTGCCAACCAAAGGCTGACTCTAGCAACACTCCACTGGCTGTGACAGCCCCGCTCCTGGCCAGGTACTCCGGCTCTGGCCCTGCCAACCTCCAAGGCTGACTCTAGCAACACTCCACAAGAGAAAGCTCGTAAAACACGCCATGCATATGATAACTTCTATCAATATCCATTGCTAAGCTGCTCCATGAACACACCGTGTCAAAAGCAGGACTTGAACCAACCATCTCATGGTAGCCTGTGTAGATACCAAAACAACACGACGTAGGTCTTGAAACTAACACCACGTACGCAAAAGTCTTGAACCAACCAACTGTTGAAAATGGCATTGAATTCCAAGCAATGATAAGATAACTCTAATGCTGTAATCCATGCATGCTATCACTTGAACAAGAACTTAAATCAATATCCTAAACCATCCATCTGTGGTCACACCGATACATTGATTACCTAGAACTTGAAAATGAAAGCACTGCATGCTAACATTATCTTGTTGCTTGTCTTTGTTGTCTGAAACAGGCAGAGCAGAGGAATATCCGCGGCTTTGGAGGGCCATGCAGTTCTCTGGCACTGTACCTAGGGCTGCCAGCGAGGGTGAGGGAGCTGGTGGATGCAGCAGGTTTTAGAGAGTTCATCTTGACCCTGACAGTATCGGTCAGGAATGACCGCGCTGTCCTCGTTGCACTAGCTGAGCGATGGAGGGATACATCCAATACCTTCCACCTGCCCCTGGGAGAGATGACGGTGACGCCATCAGACTTTGCTGCGATCACGGGTTTGAGGGTTGAGGGCGATCCCATCCCGTTTGACTCAGGGATACACGCCGATCCAGCAGCTCTAGAGTGGTTCTTGGGGGAGATGCCCCAGGTGGAGAGAGGAGCAGCGAGATACGCTCAGTTCATACGGTACTTGAAGAAAAAACCGACCAATGAGCATGAGGAGGCACAGATGGCCCAGGCATACCTGCTGTACATGTTCGAAGCTTCTTTATTCCCAGGCAGGGGAAGCACCGTACACTTGTCATACCTGCCTGCACTGAGGGATCTGAGGACAGCCTCCCGTTTTGATTGGGGCGGAGCGGCACTTGGCACCGCCTACCAGTTCTTTGGCGACGCCTCGAGGAACGGGCAGAGCATGGGAGGTATGATTTCCATTATTTGTAGCATGATTCCCTTTGTACCAATTGATTGCTTAGATTGTTTACCAGCTGCAATTGTATACTGTACAACCTCTGACTAACGCACTTCAATTTTTGACAACACTGCAGCTTTGGGCATAAGAGGTCCTGAGAATGTACCCCCCAGAATGCAAGCATCCTGATCTGAGCACTCTCCCGTGAGCACTGATATGGAGTAAGGAGTACAGAGGCACCAAAGAAGGAAGAGGTAGCCTCAATGCCTACAGGCTATATCTGGATGAGCTGAGAGCTTCGCAGGTATAACATTAGAACTCAAATAAACAATCATGCCTGCTTTCCATGGTTTTAATGCTGTCGCTGATCAATTGTATATATTGCTTGTCTGCCACTTTTATACAGGTTGAGTGGTATCCCTGGAGGACGAGCGGACCAGAGCCAGAGTACTTGGCACAGAGCAGAGCGGTCACAGCCAGCAGGGTGTTGTTGGAGTCAGCCTTTGGTTGGCAGTGGTATTTAGGGGATCGAGTGGTCTGCCAGTCACTCGATTACCCTGAGTTTCAGGTGCCAGGGCCACTCCCACCACGAGCTTCCCACACAGGAGACTACACGGTGGCTGAGTTGGAGAGGTACACGAGGCCAGACACAGAGCTGACACGCCACATGTGTCCGACGATGGACTATGCAGCCTACCAGAGAGATCGCTTGGCGAGGCCACTTGGTTTCAGGGCTCGCAGAGAGCTCCAGGAGCAAGCACGCGAGGCTGGTGCAGAGAGGAGGGCCGCTGCTGAGGTACCGAGGGGAGGAGAGCGCCGCGTGAGACGTAGAGAGAGTAGGCCAGTAGTTGGTGGGCTTCCGGAGTTGGTTTGGAAGGTAGACGTGGTGGACCATCAGGGGAATACAGCTGAGGTAGAGCTTGTGCCTGCACTTAGAGAGCCCCCAGCAGTGACTGTACAGGTAAACCAACTTCCATTTTTGTAATTTCAATATCTTTGAACTGTGTCTGAAATATTTGCTGATTGAATAACATGCACAGGTGCCTGTTGAATGGGTGAACGAAGCTGTTCGTCGCATGCTTGCATTGGAGAATCTAGTGAGGCGAGCAGCTCAAGGCGTGCCATTGCAGTTACGTTATCCAGCACCCGCAGCTCAGCCAGCTCAGGCGGCCGCTCCTCAGAGGACTCAGGTATACAACGATATGCTCCTTTTGCTTTCCAATACGTGCCATACATATATGCTTTCGATATACACATGACGGCCTTAAAAATCCCCGAATACCAAATGTAGCTGATAGATAGCTTCCCAATTAAAAGAACATACCTGCCAATTAAACATTTGATAGACAAGTATATTGCAAGATGTATACTAATGCAACATATAAATATGTAGGCACAGGGACGGGCGGCTTCTAGGAAAAGAGCGCGGTCTCCGCCACGAGCACAGACTACTACGCCTCCGGCCGCTGCGCGACGTACCAGGAGCTCACAGCCTACTGCAGTAGGTCAAGAAGCAGCTAAGAAAGCGGCGACGCGCGCAGAGGAGCGGTACCGAATCGAGAGGCGGGACAGGTCGGGCTAAGGCGAGCCGGCCCGCAAGAGGCAGCTCGTCCTAGCCCAGCCTCGGGAGGAAGAGGAAAGAGGAGACAAGGAGGACGAGGAGCACAGGAGCGACTCCGACGATACTGCTGATGACCCCCGGTACCTGCAGAATCCGCACGAGCTTGCCGCTGACGACGACGAGGATGATGACGATGATGACGACGATGGTGATGCTGTGGAGGACCTGGGAGACACCGATTGGCTGGGATGAGATGAGGACCGCTGAGGAGCCTTTCTACTTTCCATGATTTGCTTTTGATTTCGGGCCTGCGTGCCCAAGTAGTTTGGATATAGAGGCCGACGTGCCTTACATACCCTGATACTTGTTTTTGGGAGGCCTGCGTGCCTTTTTGATGGTGGGCGAGTGTGCCCTGTTACTTTGATGGTTTTGATTGGCCGGAGCGCCGCAGATACAGTACTTTCCTTTCGTTTGGTTTGATACAGCATGGTTTAGTTATAAAATTTGCATTTTCATGGTTTCTTCGCCTTTTATATGTATAAAAGAGGTAAAACGCCGACCACTAATACCAAACTTGCATTGATAATACACCGAGACCGACCACAGACGCACACACGTGTATAGGGGTGACTAGCTCAAAAGAAAACGGAAAATGTACCCTGGACACGGCCAGGATACGAGGATACGGCAAATTTAATGAAATTTTGGGCATTAAAAGGCCAAAACTCAAAATACTTGACTTTGATCCAAACCGACGCTTCCGTGAGGTTAAGTACGCATAACGTGACTTGCACAAATTGACGGAATCAAGAAAAACATCCCGAGGTGAGAAATATGCGAAAAAGTGTCCAAAGGACACAAAAGGGACACGAAACAGCGAAACAAGACTCAATTATGTCCCGAAATGAAACCGACACCTCCGTACAGTCACATACGCTCTATATGACCTGTGCGGCATGAGAGAACTTGGCAAAACCCTTCAGAACGGATTTCGAACCTCCAAAACCTCGATTTTAGCTTGAAACGGGCCGCCGAGGGTCCAAAATCTTAATTAAGCGCGAATTTCCGTAACCGATGCTCGGGTCCAGTCACATATGCCCAACATGACTTGTAGAAACCAAAAGAAGTGCCAAAATACCCCTGGAACTTAAAATGACCCAGCCAAACCAGTAGCTGCTGCACACTGTCAAAAATGCAGTTTGGACCATCGCGCGAGCAAATGGGACACTCACGCGAGTGATTTTTGTCGCGCGAGAGAGTGAGATGCACGCGCGAGGGAGTACTGTCGCGCGAGATAGTGAGACTCTCGCGCGAGGGTCATCCTTTGCCAGGCTGTCTTTAATTGACCAAATCAAACTTTTAAAGCTTTATGGGATTCAGGAGACTACCCCACGACCTGCACACAGTGTAACATCATAATTGGGGAGCCCTTCTTTTGCCAAGTGTAAAGTATGCAATCCTTTCAACTTCTTCCTTTAGCACAATCAAACAAGGACCGACATGCTCAACCAAATTCCTGTAAAGGGAACCCACTGGCAGGGATGTAACACATTATTAGTCATTTGAAATGGAGAGCCCGCTAGCTACAATGCTTGATCCTTGGTTGGCGAGGACCGAAACCATTGAATGGGTGAGTCCTCGGACTCGAGGGCTGGCCTCAATCAGAGATCTTCGATACGTGGGGCCACGTCCTGAGCTTCTTGAAGCTGGCATGATCCAATGGGATCTGGTGATGCACGTCTTTCGTAATTATGACAACGAAATGTGCCCAACAGTGGAAGAGTTCCAAGCCTACCTACCCGGCTTTGCAAATCCCAACATCCTTGCCGTTCCTCCGGTGGAGGAGAACATGAGCCATTTACTGATGATGAAACTGAACATTTCCGGAGAGCTGACGGCCAGCATTATACATGATGATGAATTGGACATTGCACATTTGATTGAGTTGTACGAGCCTGGCGGCATTCTGACGGATCATGTTGAAGAGGCTCACAAACGCTTTGCCTTCTCGATTTGCGCGCTGGCAGCTTACGCACTGGTTCTCGCTAACGGAAGGGTTAGTCCCAGTGTGGTGAGCATGGCTTCTCAAATGGGAGCTCGCAAAAATATCATCCCGACAGTCCTAGCCGAAACATTGATGGGCTTGGATCTGTTCAAAAGCGGACAGAGCAACGTCTTCAGTGGCAGTCCACGGTTGCTCCAGGTAAATACTCACTCAACTCACCTTTTTCTGGTTTCCGCACTTTCGCATTTTACCTCGACACTCAGCTAAGGATCACTCTAGAACCTTACTTGTCTTTTCGCTCGGGCTGTATCTAGCTCCTCACTTGTCTTTTCGCTCGTAGGTATGGCTTTCTGACAAGGCTGGCCTACTCGAAGCTCCACAATCAGGCTGGGAAAATTTCCCGAGGCGATTGCTCGAACGACCCCTGCTGTATCCTGAACAGGACGTAACAGGATGGAGTATGATCCTGCATGACATGCAATCTGATGATTGTGTCTGGAGATTTCCATGGCTGGTCATGCCCGAAATGGCTGTCAATACAACAGGCCTTGAAAGGGTGATAATTGCTGGCTTGACAAGCTTCACCTTCTATATCCCGGGTCGCATCCTACGCCAACTAGGCATAAGCCAAGGGCTGCACAAAGCCGGAATTGAGGAATTCCACTTGCCTGACTTCAATGTGCCCTCACTGCGCGATTATCGAAGACTTTGGAGGTAGGGGGTGCTTGAGAGCCCCAGCTCAGATTTTGTGGAGTGGCTAGACAGCCGTTACATGGCATGGCTTCGCGCAGAAATCTAAGGGAGACAAGGAGGATACTACTGAACTCAAAAGGATCCCGTCTGTATTTGAGAATAAGTTCGAGAGCCGTTAGGCATCCGAACAGTTTTTCTTTACCTTTGTTTGATCATCAGTCCTGTTGTATTTGCTCGGCAGATAAAATAAAAGGAAATCCATGATTCCCCAAAATAATCCAGTAGGCAGTTCTCAAAAACGTGAAAAGAAACAACCCACGCGCGAGTAAATGACAATCTTGCGCGAGACGATTCACTCGCGCGACTGTACCGGTGTATCGCGCGACAGTCCTGTCCAGTACAGATGCCAAGTTTGACCTCTTTTCAGAAAGTTGCTGGGTTTGCAGGCTTTGTCTCCACGTGAGGACGTCCAACAAAGGTCTGGGATAATTCAAAAGTGTGCCCCTGAAAGGACTCATACCAACCTCTTTAGATATTTTCTTTGAGAAAGATGAAAATCCTGCTATGCTTGGGCTATAAAATGCTACACCTCTGTAAACGCAAAGCATTATCTCCAGAAAGAAAATTCAGATAACATCTAAAAGATGGCAAACTATCTCCCCACCCTAATTGGCCCATGGCTTGAAACATTCGTAGCGGGTGATTGGCTGTCATTCCGGACTCATGGGTTGGCCGCGTTTCGTTATCTCCGAAGCGTAACATTGCGCCCTAAAATCCTATGGGCTGCAGCGCGGTTCTGGGATCCAGACGTCCACGCGTTCCGATTTGGAGATGACGAGTTATGTCCAACAGTGGAGGAATTCTAGGCATACCTCCAAGGTTTTGCATCCAACGTGATCATCGTGCCTCCTTATAGAGAAAGCATGTCTAAACTCCTGAAATCCGCGCTGAAAATCTCAAAAGGTGCAGCAGAGGGTTTGCTAAGCGGAGGGAAGATAAACATAATGCGCCTGATGGAATGGTATGGGCCCGAAGGTGACCTTACAGACACAGCCGTGCAGGCCAGGCGACGATTTGCTCTAACGATCTGCGTGTTAGCTGCATATCTGTTGGTGTCGCCAGACGGCCGCGTCAATCCCTCATTGGTTTATGTTGCCACCCAGCTGGGCGTTCGAAAGAACATCGTGCCACTGGTTCTTGCAGAAACACTCATGGGGTTGGACTTGGTAGCTACCGGCCAGGCAGAAGTATTTGGCGGCAGTCCACTCCTATTGCAGGTAAACTCACTTAGCTCACCTTTTTCTGGCTTTCACACATTCTGTTTTTACCTCAACACTCAGCTACGGCCAATATCAGGGTTTCTAACTTGTTTTTCCACTCAAGTTTTACATAGCTTCTTACTTGTCTTTTTCACTCTCGTAGCTGTGGTTATCAGACAAGCTGGGATTGATTGAAGCTCCGGAGGCGAATTGGCCACACCAGCCTGGGCGGATGCATCAACGTGGGATGCTGTATCCAGAAATGTCCACGGAGGAATGGTATATATTCATGAATAACCTGTCGCCACAGGAAATTGTTTGGAGACACTGGGCGCTAGACATTCTCGACATGGCCCTACACTCTGCCGGTTTTGAAAGAATGGTGATTGCTGGGCTATCCAGCTTCACTTTCTATATTCCAAGCCGTATCCTTCGGCAATTAGGCATGAGCCAGGGGCTGCACCGAGTTGGGATGGAAACCTTCCACATTCCTGTATTCACTGCCCAGAACCTGATTGGCTATGCACACAATTGGGGCTTGAGACAACTTGGAGGAGCGGATCCAGATTTCAGTACCAAACGTCGTTACAAAGCATGGCTACGGAAAGAAGTTGCAAAAAGACAAAACGCAGATTGACTCCTGGGAAAGCTCACATGATCTAAAATAAACTGTGAGCCTGTTAAGGCCTTTAGCATTTCGTTCTGTTTTTGATGCTTCTGTTTTAAAGGCTTTGCTTAGTTATGTAATAGAGATAATAGTTTGAATAAAATCGAAAGATCAAGAATTCTCCCCCTGTGGTCCAAGTGTTGAACACCAAGCCGGTCTTGAACGTCAGCGCATATATTGGAACGGAAAACCATGGATCGAGTTGATTGATTGTGACCGAATCTCACGGAGAGATTGCCTATGTATCCTTTTTGAAGGAATCAGGTCAAAACGTAGCTCAGGCTAGGGTTCACTCGCGTGTTTACCTCTCCTTTTACGCTCTAAATTTTGCCTAGAACTGCCTTTTTCAGATTTTCAGCCTAGCGAGCTTTTGATATTTGCCTATTTATTTTTGCCTAAACTGCCTTTACAGGTTTTCAGTCTAGCAGGGTTGCCTGGAACCGCCCACCCTTGTGGTTTTCGGTCCAGCGAGTTTCTCTCAGGGATAGTAACGCTTGAGTTGATCCAGGTTAACCAGAGTGTTGAACTCGTTGCCGTCCAAGTCAATGAGTTGAGTTGCTCCACCCGAGAGGATGGTCTTGATGATGTAAGGCCCGGCCCACGAAACTTTTCGCGGAGATCAAAGATGGGAGCACGGATTTCCTTTGTAACCATGTCGCCTTAAGCAAGTCACGAGACTTAACTTTTTTGTTGAACGCCCGAAGCGATCCTTCGCTGATATCCTTGGACATGGTACAAGGCACAAAGCCTCCTCGTCAAAGAGCATAAGTTCAACAAACCTCCAGTGAGCCACTCAGATTCCGTGAGTTCACATTCCGTCATGATCCTCAAAGATGGTACCTCGGTTCAATAGGAACCTTGCTTCCATTCCGTAGACCAGGGAGTAAGGTGTTGCCCCGGTTGATGTCCGAATTGTTGTGCGGTACCCCCACAAAGCTAGAGGTAGTTGCTCGTGCCAGTCCCTGGCGGACTTTGCAGACTTCTTGATGATTGTTTCAATGTTCTTATTGGCTGCTTCAACTGCCCCATTCGTTTGAGGGCGATAGGTCGTTGAATGGTGAATCTGGATTTTGAATTCGTCAAAAAGCTCCAAAACCCTGCCTTTGAAGTGAACTCCGTTATCTGATACGAAGGCCTGAGGGACACCATATCGATAGATGATGTTTTTCTTGATGAACTGAGCAACTTGAACTGCAGTCAGAGTTTTGTAGGATTCAGCCTCAACCCACTTGATAAAGTAGTCGATTGCCACCAGAATGAACCGATGACCATTGGAAGCAGACGGCCTGATCATGCCGATAACATCGATGCCCCAGACAGAGAAGGGCCAAGGCGAGGTCATACCAAATAAGTTAGAGGGAGGAACATGCATGAGATTGGCATGAATCTGACACCTGTGACAGCGACGGACGTAATCCATACACTGTGACTCCATGGTTGACCAGTAATAACCTTGATGAAGGATCTTCCTGGCGAGCATGACACCACTCATGTGAGGACCGCAGATTCCTTCATGAATTTCCTCCATTATTGTAGTGGCCTCAGCACCGTTAACACAGAGTTTGTGCATCCCACAATGGGATCTCCTGTAAAGCTTTCCTCCACAGATGATGTAATGAGCAGCCATCCTCCGCAGTGCGAGTTGATCTTTCTTAGAGGCCTCAGTCGGATATTCACCCCTTTCTACGAAGTTCTATATGTCATGATACCAAGGTAAACCATCATTGACATCATCAATAGTGCTAACATGTAGATAAGCAGGGCAGTCCCGCTGTTCAATTAGGATAGGACGAAGCTTGACACCCAACGGAAGTTCAACCGTGGAGGCCAAAGTTGCCAAGGCATCGGCGAATTGATTTTTCAAACGGGGAATGTGGGTAAAGGTCACCTTGTGGAAACGAGGAATAAGGTCTTCCAAGTCTTGATGGTAAGGTTTCAACCTTTCTTCCCGAACTTTCCAGTCCCCGTTGGCCTGAGATACAACAAGATTAGAATCGCCAATGACCTCGAGCTTTTCAACGCCAAGTGTTAATGCGGCCTCCATGCCAACAATACAGGCCTCATATTCGGCTTGGTTATTCGTGACGTCAAAATTGAGTTTGAACGCCAGAGGAATATGAGAGCCGTCGGGCGTTATCAACAAGACCCCAATCCCATATCCTTTCTGGTTGGCTGCCCCATCAAAGTAGAGAGTCCATACATCGTCAACTACTGTTAGCACCTCTTCGTCTGGAAACGTAAAGTCTGAGTCCTCCGGCTTATTGACAGGATGATCAGCCAAGAATTCTACCACAGCACGGCCTTTAACAGACTTCCTTGTGACATACTCAAGATCGAACTCGGCTAGCATGAGCAACCAACGTGCTAACTTGCCAGTAAGTGCTGGCTTCTCGAATAGATACTTGAGAGGATCCATCCGAGAAATCAACTTCACTGGGTAAGCTAGCATGTAATGTCTCAACTTTTTGGAAGCCCAAACAAGAGCCTAACACGTCTTCTCCAGCGCAGTGTAGCGTTCTTCACATCCAACCATCTTCTTACTTAAGTAATAAATGGCCTTTTCGACTCCCTTGTCTCCTTATTGAGCTAGCAAGCATCCCATAGAAGACGGATTCACAGATAAGTAGAGTATCAAGGGCTTCCCAGGTACTGGTGGCATCAAAACCGGAGGATTCTGAAGATAATTCTGAATGGAAGTAAAAGCCGCTTGACACTTATCTGACCACACAAACGGGATATCCTTCTTGAGTAGACGAAACATGGGCTCGCAAGTTAAGGTCAACTTAGCGATGAATCTGCTGATGAACTGAACCTTTCCCAAAAAGCTCCGCACTCCCTTTTTAGACACTGGTGGCTTCATCTCAAGCACTGCCTTGATCTTTGACGGGTCAACCTCTATCCCACGGGAAGTGATCATAAAACCGAGCATTTTGCCAGCCGTGACTCCGAAGGTGCATTTCTGTGGAGTGAGACGCATACGGAACTTACGGAGTCTCTAGAAGAATTTCCTTAGTACAGGAATGTGTCCTTCTCGAGTTTTTGATTTGGCAATCATGTCATCCACATAGACCTCGACCTCTTTGTGGATCATATCATGCAGGATGGTTGTAGCAGCCCGCTGATAGGTAGGTCCAAATGCTCTTCAAATTTCAAAAGGCATGACCGGATAGCGATAAGTTCCCCATTCAGTGATGAACGTTGTCTTCTCACGGTCCTCGGGTGCCATAAGAATTTGGTTATAGCCTGAAAAACCATCCATGAACGAAAGCAAAGCATGCCCCGCCGTATTATCCACAAGCACATCGATGTGTGGCAAGGGAAAATCATCTTTGGGGCTTGCTTTGTTCAAGTCCCTGAAATCGACACAGACTCGTATCTGCCCATTCTTCTTGGGAACGGGAACGATGTTGGCCACCCAAGTGGGATACTGAGAAACCATGAGGAATCCGGCGTCGATCTATTTCGTAACCTCATCCTTGATCTTCTGAACCCAATCTAGCCTCATCCGTTTGAGTTTTTGTTTCACAGGCTCAGCATCTGGTAACAAAGGGATTCGATGCTCCACTATCTCAGGGTCGATGCCCGACATGTCTTGATGAGACCATGCAAAGACATCACTGTATTCGGTGAGCAACTCCTTGAAATCACGATGCTCCTCTGGTGAAAGCGTGGAGCCCACTTGAACCATTCGGGGATCATTCTCATCTTTCAAGTTTATAGAAACTATTTCCTCTTTTAATGGCTGAGCATGCCTTTCATCTTCCCTCTCGATGAGGGCATGGATTTCCTTGGGAATATCCCCATCGAAATCTATCCCTTCATCGTCGGGGTCGACACAGTTTATATAAAGATCATGCAAGTACTCAGAAGATGTCTCATTCATTTCGTAAGACCCCAACGGGTCGCCAAGTACAAGAAAGTCAAACTCGAAATAAAAGCTATGACGTGGAGGGCCAAGAGGCACAAACTCCGACTCAGAGCTAGATTTAGAAGACTCACTGGACTCATACTCTGACTCAGACGCAGACTCAGACTCAGAAGTGTCATCAATGCAAGTTAGGCGCGGTTTGAAAATGCAATTTTTAACACTACCCTTGGCTTCAGTGATAAAAGCAGTGGGGTCCTCGAGGGCGTCGGGCCCGGGCATGAGCACTTCAGCTTCTTCAGCTTCCTTGGCCAAACCCACCTGAGAGAACTCTTTGAAGAACAGCTCTAAGCTCCCCAAATCAAAAGTCCCCAGCCAGTCAGTCTTCGTTTTTGGCTGATTAAGTCTCCTCTTGAATTCCAGCTTGGCTGGCTCGTCGTCACTTTCAGACCAGGTGTCGTCAGCGAAGACCTCAAACCCAGGCAGCAGCTCCCCAATTTTCGGATTGATGAAGGGCTCATACTGTCCAGTGTAAGCAACATTCCCCACTTCACGCACAAAGTAGCTGTCAGGATCACCATAGAGAGTTCGAGGTTTTCCCGTAAGTTTCCTCCTTTTGGCATTCCCGGCCGAGGCAGAGTATCCCAAACCGAAACGGCCCTCAGAAGAAGGAAAGACAGGGAACTTCGGAACTCCCTGATGGTGGACTCCCAAGCCCAGACCAGGAAAGTAAGACATCCGGCGCATGATGTCCATAGCGACAGAGCTGATGAGGAAGTCCCCGTCCACGTTGATAGCCAAAACAAAACCTGACGTATCAAAAGAAAAACCTCCAAGGTTGACGTCCACCTCACCGTGCATGATCCCCAGCACCGGTGTTCCATCCTCTTTGAGCGGACGGATTCCAGAATCCCCGCAAATGGTGAGCGTACCAGACGGCAGTCCCAGCATGACTTTCTGGTGAAGAGTGGATGGCACAGCCATGATATCTGAACGGTGGAGCCATGGCCTGCCCAGCAACAGGTTGAAGGTCGTAGGTATGTCGACGACATGGAACTCAACGTCCATTTCGAAACCCTCAGCGTCGAGTTTGAGCATGAAAGTGCCCTCAACCACACGGCGAGTACCGTCATACGCCTTGACGGCCAGGTTGGAAGGTGCAAAATCTTTCTTGGCCAGTCCTAGTCGATAGGCCACCCTCATCGGGCAAACGTTAATGGCTGAACCGTTGTCAATGAGGACGGTCGGGGCCCAGAGTCCGCGACACTTGACTGTAATGTGCAGAGGGCGGTTATGATCAGTTCCTTCAACAGGAAGATCCTTGTCAGTGAAGATCACGGTGTGCTTAGCAGTAGGAGGAAGGATAAGGGAAACCATAGCCTCCGGAGTGACATCAGATTGAACTTCCAAACGGGCGAGAGTGTGGCATAGCTTCTGACGATGCTCACGGGAAGAACAAATTAGGCCCCAGAGAGATATTCCAGCAGGAACCCGCTCAAGCTGCCTCTGAATAAGATCCGTGCTTGGCAACTCAAGTGGTGCCGAACCTGGGAAGGCAATGGGTTCATTCTTTTGATTAGAAGGGTTGGACGAAGTCCCAGCTTGCAGATTAGCAGGCTGAAAGACTCGTCCACTCCTCGTAACGTTTAGAACGTTTCCCAAGGAAGGCACAGCTTGAGGGTCTTGATTCACATCCCAAAGATCAGAAGGGACTTCACCCAGTTTACGCTTTCCTTTGTCGGTGGCCAGTGCAGCTACCGGCGCTTGCATTTTCAACCCCAGGTCTTCAGCGAGATCCTTCATCAGTAGTGAGTCCCAGAAATGCAGATCTTGGACCGCTGCAACTTCGTGTTCTGGCTCCGGATTTGCGATGAAAGGAACATCCCAGAGGCCACCATCAGCTAGAGAACGGCTGACGGCCCAAACTTCGGCTCCAACCTGGACATCGACTATCTCATCCACATCCCAAAGATTAGCTGGCGGAACCAGACCTGTAACCATGACGCTGAAGTCTTCTGGAGGAGAAACTACAGGACGTGGTTCATCTTCATCTATGATATTGAGCACAGGGTCGTACGCAGGGCCAGCTACCGAGTCAACAAGCCTGTTGAGGGTAGAAGGGAAGAAACACTCTCCCAATACACGGGTCTCCTCTTGAACCAGATTGTCTTCAACAAGGTGCGTCATGTACTCAGGAGTAGTATAACCTTGGAGAGACCCAGGAAAAGTGACCGGAAACTGCCCAGCGGGCTCAGGATCCCAAAAGTACTCTTCCTCAGGACTCTGAGGCTGAGGAACCTGAAAGAGCATGTACAAGGAGATGCCATCCAGAGGGTCAAGTGCTATTTGTTCATGCTGAGCGATCCATTTTGCTTCCCATGTCGGGTTGGGTGGAGCCTGTTCGAGGTGCAGAGGAAAACCCTCCAACTCGAGTTGGAACCATTCTTGGATAAAAGGGGCATGATAATCCTCACTATCAGCTATTGCCCAGCCTACAGCCTGCATATCAAGTTCCGGCTCTGGCTCAGGTAAGGCTGGCATCATAGCTCTGAATTGACTTGCAAAGTCCTACACAGAACCAGGAGAATCTACACCAAAGATGGGAAGATTACGAGTTGACGTAGGATCAAGTTAGATTTGTGGAAAAGGACCGTCGTGCAGATCACCGATATTGTCGTTGAGGAAGTTCAAGCCTGCTTGCACAAATGGGTGGGCGGATTATAGGTTTGCCCTATAAACATGAGTTCGGCGTCAGACTCTGAAGGCATAAGCACCACAGGCTTGGGTTGATCGACTGGGATTATATGGTCGGTGGGGTCAAATATAGTGGAGGTAGGGTTGATTCGAGTGGAGCTGAGGGAGATTTGGCTGATGTGGGGAACAGCCTTCTGGTTGGGTACGGAATTGGAATGGATGTTAGGCTTTTGGGCTGGCGAAGGCGGTGCCGAGAGAGTCCCTTCGTCTATAAGGTCCTGAATCGCATGCCGAAGACGAAAGCAGGAGTCTGTAAGGTGGCTGGCACCCTGATGGTAGGCACAATAGAGATTGGCCTTGAAGCCTGGCGAAGGGTTCCTGGGTAAAGGCATCGGATCCAGGGGCTTGAGGTGCCCTGATTTTACCAACTTCTCCAAAACTGAGGACAGAGGTGCCTCAATTGCAGAGAAGCTACGTTGCTGTCCGCGGGGCCGGTTGTTCTGCGGCGACTAGACCTGATTGACATCGGCGATGTGGTTTGTGGTGTTGGAAGCAGAGGTGTTGGTACCACTGGTTGCTGTATTGGAGTAAGTCCCTGTCCCAAACAGAGCATTGGTGTTCCCAGAGTAAGCACGGGGTTTTGCCTTCGGGGGATTAGAAGATTCCCCTTTTGTCAGAATTCCGCTTTGAAGTGCATCCTCGATGGCCAAACGAGAATCATAGAAGGTATCGAAGTTTGCAGATGCCTGGGCAAGAACCAGATGCTTGGCATAGTCTGGTTGGAGATTTCGAGAGATGATGCGGAGTTGGTCCTTCTCGCTGGGGCGATCAATCATTAGAGCAGCCTTAGCTCTCCATCTCTTGACAAAATCGGCGAAGAACTCCTTTGCCTCCATCTTTGTGGATTCCAATTCCCGTGTGGTCATCTTCAGTTGAGAGTTGTAACTGTACTGCGAAATAAACGCAGTCCCAATGTCCTCCCAAGTCCTCCTCTTGGCGATGTCGAGTGACAGAAACCATTGAAAGGCAGGGCCCGAGAGGGTTTGAGGAAAGAGCTGTGACATGGCCTCAGGCTCAACTGAAAGCAGCTTCATTGCAGCATGGTAACTGTAAAGATGGGTCCGAGGGTCACCACTTCCATCGAACTTTGCCAAGTCTGGCATTTTAAACTTCTCAGGAAGCTTGGCATTAGGATATAGGCAGAGACGATCTAAGTCAATGCCTCCAGCTTTGACTTTTTCCGCCTTGGCAATGGATTCCTCAAGCTGGGCCATCTTGGCAACGAGAATAGTAATGTTTGGATTTTCGGCCGAGATGTTACCTGTAGGGTTACCAGCAGGTGTATGAACAATTCGAGTGTTGTGCTAACCAATGACGCGCCCGGGATTGTTGGGATCTTCTACCATAACACGCTGCACGTGCGGATCATCTTCGGCCTCACTTTCCTTCTCAAGAGGTGGTGGAATGCGAGTGTCGAATAGTTCATTCAAACGAGTGACATTAGCGTCGGTTTGGGCGGCCCTCTGCTGCATGGCAGTGATGCTAGTCTGAAGGTTCATGAGCATCTGTTCCACAGTAAGCGACTGAACCTCGGGGTTTCCGGCCATGTCGGAAGTTTCAGATGCTGAAGAGAGAACAGGGGATGTTGGCTGCACCACCTCTTCCAAGATCGGCGACGAACTTGATCTTAAGGCAGCTAACGAAGAGAGCGGAGAGTCTTCCGTTGTGACTGACTGGGATTGTAACCTGACAAGCCTCTGACTCGGATTCTGTTGCAGACGTTCCCAAGTGGGTTTGCCAACTTTCCTTAATACTTTCCTTGGCGGTGCAATGGCTCAGAGCTTTGCTTGACAATAAAACAGAAGACTCAGTAGGGATCCTGCAGTAACTTTAATCTAAATAAAAGACTAAAGTAATGCAGCCAACGTCGTCAGTGTCGCCTTTAAACTCTAAGACTAGAAAACAAGTCTGTCTCAAGCTGTTTTAGGCACTGCCAAAATCCACAGAATTCCTTTCAGAGATGTATCCTTGTTTGAGCCAATATGAGACGAAAGGATGTCGAAAGAACCCTAAACATTCAGCCATTCCGCTGATTAGGGTTTCAACTTCGGGATTGGAACAACTTGGTGTGCATGTTACGATACTATAACCAGAAATGGCATGAGCGGCACTGCGCTGCTGGCCGGGCGGTGTAAGTGACGAGGCACTTGTTACCTGACTGGTGTAAGCATCATGGCATGTTCTTTGTTGTTCCTAGTTTTCTGTTTGAAACCCTAATCAGGGGTATAAGCAAAGGTGTAGGAAATTTTCGATTTCCTAAAGTCCCTTACTATTCTAAGGATTTGGAAAAAGCAGAAAACATGCACCGTCTGGATGCATGACTCCTCATCGGGCTATAACAATGCCCAACACAGCTCAAGACATACTTGCAGGAACGAGATCCTAAAAGCCGCCCTAAACATGCTCCTATGCAAGACGGTATGATGTACAGAGCATGCGATAGGGAAAGCAGTAACACATAAACAGTATATGGGGTTAGATGCAAATAAATCTTACCCTGTAAGTACCTGTCTTAGTTTGGAAAGTGCTAGAGCTTTGTATATGCAAAGGCTGGTTTTGGCTTGTAACAGGTTCCTTGGACTAGGGCCACAGATATACCTCCCGTTGCCTGTGATATCGCTGAGCAACAGTCAAACAGTAGCATGACCCATCATCGTCGAAGGTTGTTGGTCATTCGGGGTCCCCGGGCTCCGGTAAACCGTGCCGGATTGCCAAAACGATCCAACGAGGCTTATCCCACATCGATGCAAATGAGATGCTAGAAATTGATTAAGAAGAAGAAGAATCACAAAATCACAAAATGCCTTTTCAAGCTCGGCTCACTTTATTTAGTCCATCTTTAGAGAAAACTACGCAAGTGAACAATCGAAAAAGACCCAGATCAGATTGGCCGGACACGAGGTCCTGTTAAATCACCATTCCAACCTTCGGCAGCGCGAAGCTCACCGTTTTGATAGACTTTTTAAGGAATCGTTCACGAACGTATTAAACTCTAAGTATGAATTAATATTGGTTCGATTTATCCCCAACAGAGTCGCCACTGTGGGCTGCATGCCCTTGGAAAAAGGATTCCATTCCTTTTGTACCAAAGCGGCCCGATAGATCGAGGGAGCGCGAGCGGAGCAGCAGGCGCTCGCAAAACACAGAGTCGCCACCTGGGTTTGAAGGTCCGACACCCAAGGAACCGTATTTCGAAGCACTTGCCGCGCTATTTGATTTGAAAAAGTGAAGGAACCAGTCCGTCATAATCATATCTGGGTTCGAGAGCCAGGTTACGAGAGAGGAAGGGTTTTAAGGCACCCCTCTCGCCCAATCCGGAGATCGGTCTCTACTTAGGTATTTTGTGAAAATATTTGTGATTCGTTTTCTTCTTTAATCAATTTTAAGCCAATTAGGGCGGGGGAACAGTTAATCGGGGATTAAAACTGTAACACGATTTGCAGGATGTGATTTAAAAAAGGCATGGATGGATGGAATAATTAAACTAGGAGAAAATCCAGCCTCCTGATGAGAAATGAACCAGGCTGCGCCTGAAATGGATGTGCCATACACCATGGCCACCTTTGCATGCATGGATCAACGTGCATGCAAAGCAGACCATCGCGCGACACACTCACTCCCTCGCGCGAGGGTCCTGTCTCACCACAGGTTGAATTTTAATCCTCTTCTGGGCTCTGGAAGGACCAGTGCACACCCAGGAGGCAAACCAAGCAGTTTATATGTACTGGAAGTAAATAAATATTACTAATTATTACAAACAGGAGCTAAATTAATTGAAATGCAACCCCTAAACAGTGGGGGTGTTAAAACAGAGGCCAAGGGCCAAGCTGCTCATGCAAGGGCAGCTACTGGACTCAGGGAAACCCTCGCGCGAGACAGTGAGACCCTCGCGCGAGATACCTGACTGGACTTCCAGGAATTGCTTTGCATGCTCTGGGCTCCGGTACACGTCTAAAAGCAACCCAGAAGCATTCCAGTAGAAGAAATAAGCACAGAAAGCTAAGCTATACGTTTTATCATGCACCACAGTGAGCTAAAAGGCCTAAAATACTATAGAACCGATAACAACATGATAAAACAAGGAAAAGCAGCATCCCTAAACCCCACGAGGACTGTCACGCGAGACAATGAACTGTCGCGCGTGAGTCTGAGTCACTCGCGCGAGGGTATGCTTTAACCAATTTCTTGTAACTCTGCTGACTTTAGGACCAGAACTGGTATTGATTACCAATCCTGGCCCTGGCAGCCCCCCTCAGGGATCAAAATTGTAAGCAGAAATGGTGTTTATACCTTTGCTTGGAAGGTTTTGGAAAGGTTTGAACAAGTTGGAGAAGCTTGTGATGGAAAATGGAGTGAGGAAATGTAAGGGAAGTGAGCTAGGGTTGAGAGCCTTTGTGCTTGCAAGAGTTCTCAATTTCCTAAACTTTCAAAGTTAGTGAATTTTTGTCGCCCTTGTAATGGAAGAACAAGGGGGGTATTTATAGGAGATGCCAAGGGCCAAAGGTGGTGGCAAACACCCCCTTAGGACCAAACTTGGTGTCTAAGCTTGGTGGAAAGGTGATGGGAAGGGTTGTGTGAGGGTGTATTCCCAAAGCCTGCACTGTACAGTACTCTATGGAGAAAAACGGGGTTCAGCAGCCCTGTAGCTCCCCTGGCAAGCAACCAACTGGCTGAAAAAGGTGAAAGGGACAGCTCAGGACCATCGCACGAGACAGTGAGACTCTCGCGCGAGTGTTCCACCTGTCGCGCGTGGGTCAACAGTCAAATGTTTGACTTTGACCACACCTAGCAAAGCAGACTCCCGCGCGAGGCAGTGACTTCCTCGCGCGATGGTCGAATCCAAACCCAGGGTTGACTGCTTTTTAATTTCTTGGTTTAAGGGTTCAAAAAGGGTTCCGCACACACCGAGCTCAAACCTTTCCAACCTGAAGACTGCCTTTCGATCTAATTCATCATCGGGGAAACAAGAAACCGTAAAATGATCGAGAGATTCGGATTGGGGTGTCTACACTTAGGTAGTTATTTGGTTCTCGAGCCATCGGGCTTAAATGCATGATTTTCAGAATAGAGCTTGCTTTGCAAATTCGGTCTAAACTTAGGGGTGTTAACTACTTGACATGCCGCTTGTCAAGCGGTCTTGGCAAATAGCATGACGAGGGCTCGTGGCCTCCAATGTATTCGATAAATATTAAAAACAAGTTGGTTCGCCTCCGTTTAGTCACATCTTTTGTTAAATGTAGTCATTATAAGTAAAATTCTCCGGGCGTGAGCACGCGGTCGTGACTCTCGCCTGAGTAATAATCGAGAACCGATAACAGCCTTTGTCAAGGGTTAGATGATCCCTAGACTTGCCTCTTTTAGTTCATAAATCACATTTCTAGTCTTTTAACTTAGCATTCTCACTTTCAAAGTAAAACCAAGTTGGCTGTCTTAAACGCCACAAACCACCATATAAAACCTACAATCCGATTAAGCTATATTCAATTCTCTGTGGGAGCGATTCCGGACTTTCGGATATTATGCGTGCAACGACCTAGCCCTACGCTTCTGTTTCAACCTTATCTGAAGGCAAGGTTTCAACGTAAGCACAGGTGCACTGTGCTCCCCCTGCCTAGAAATAGTGTGTAGACACCCCAATTTGGACATTTCGAATTTCCTTAATTTGTGGCCCGAAGGCTCCCCGATGATGAATATGGATTAAAACGAGCCCTAGACTAGTCAGGACCATGCTTCTTGGAAGATTTTCAAAGGGAAAATAAAATGTCAAAAATCAGTCCCAAGTGCTCTGGATCACTCCCAAGCGCTCCAAACCATTTTCAAAACCTGGGATTTGACAGACTCTCGAGCGCTCGAGAGTAAAGTTCCAAGCGCTTGAGAGTGCTCTCGAGCGCTCGAGACTTCTGTACTGCCCAATGGATGCTGGGGCTTCCCCACTTCCCATGCAGGCCATCATTGCAGCCGTTCAGGCCGGTTCAAACCTCAGGCAACATTCCACCTCAGTTAGAGGTGAGTCAGGCCTGATGGATTTTCAAAGATTCCATATTATATTTCCTAAAATGAGACTATATGCTATATTGCCTATATAAGGCCTCATCCCAGCTCAAACCAGGACGAATTCCCTCTCTCTAGAATCCCCTTTGACTGTTCAAAACCAGACTATTCTCTATCTCTTTCAAAAGATTGATTTTCAAAGGCAAAGCCACCAAAAACTCAAGGCATCAAAGACATGCAAGGAGTTCAGAGTACCCTAAAGTTCTGATCTTCCTGGTCTCTCTTCCTCTTTCATCTCTCAAAGTCTTCCAAGAGGCAAACTCCTCAACCAAAGTTAGAAGTTCTCTACCTTAGTGTCAAAAAGCAACAAAAAGTGGGCTGTCATTTCCTTTCTGAGGGAGACCTCTCAGCCCTCTCAGACTTTAATACTGAGTATGGGTTGAGAGACTTTGGCGTAAAAGCAAGAGCAAAGGGGTACAGATGTGTTTTCTGTGTTCAACCTACTGGAAACACTCCCAAGCGCTCGAGAGTGACTCCAGTTCTGCTTCCTTTCTTTTAAGTGTCTAAATGGACATGCATGGGTAGGGTGTGCTTTAAAACTGTTTTTGACTCTTTTTAAGGTGTGTTGGTACAAATGATCTGTTGTTTTCAGAGAAAAATAAAATAAATCATTTGCATTTTAAGGCATGCAAAAGAGTTTTGGTTTGGATCTAAAAAGGAAAATCCTTTTTCACACTTTGAAATGTAAAATCCAGTGTACCAACATACTGCATTTAATGGATTAGTTGGTTGACATCAGTCCTGGGGTGTGGAACACTCCCGAGCGCTCGAGTTTACTCCCAAGCGCTCGAGAGTGTTTGCATGCAAGTTTGGTCTATTTTTCTTCCAGTTTGACCCCCCCCCCCCTTGCATGGCCATGCATGTGTCCCTCTTTGTCTCTCGTAACTGTTAAATCACTTTCCAGAAAAGCAGGGTTACATGGCTTAGGAGAATGGGGTTCGACCTCAGTCTACTGAGTCATTTGCCAAGCTTATAATGCGTTTGATGTTACTCCTCTTTGTGTTTCCAGTATTGTACTCTGCTATATTCTGTTGTGCTAACATGATCTGCAGGCAGGAACATACAACACTCCCGAGGGCTCGAGAGTGAATCGGTGACAAGGTCTCCCAGCTTTTAACATCTTTGCATTTCATTACCATTCCTCATTTACTCACTGTACACATGCATGCACTCCTCTGTACCTGATGTATCTGTAAATAAATGCTAGCTGTCTAATGAAATAAAATCTTTTGAAAAATCCCACAAATGTTTAGTAGAGACCGATTTCAAATCGGGCGAGGGGGGTGCCGTAAAACCCTTCCCCCCTCGTAACGTGGCTCCTGAACCCTTTTCCTAAATCTCTGGTTTTCAAATTCAATCAATCAATTTTAATCAAAACGGTTTCTCGGGTGGCAAACCATAAATCCGGGTGGCGACTCTTCAAAAATTTTCAAATCGATTCAAAAATGAGGCGTTTCTTTTCGGGCCCACCCCGAAACCACCCGGGGCTGTGGTAGCCCACAGTGGCGACTCTGCTGGGGATAATGGTTTAATTAATACTTGAGAAAAATCAGTACGTTGACAAAATGGCCTGATTTCCTTAAGCATTGATTAAATTAGTGAGCCAAGTTTGAAAAACATTTGTGGGATTTTCAATGGATTTTATTTCACTTTTTATTTCTTATATATATCTTGTGCAGCCCCGCTGTTGTGTTTCGGCAATCCTACCCGGCTTGCCGGTGATAGGGAATCTCGGAATGCTCAGCAACCCTCGACTGTGATGAGTCATCCCTACCGTTTGTACCGTTACTGGGTGTATGCTCAATAACGGGAGGTATACTTTGACTCTAGTCTAGGGAACCCTCTTCAAGCCAAAACCCGGCCTTTGTACATGTTTAGCAAGTCGTAGAGCCTTCCAAACTAGGACAGGAGCCTAAAAGGTAGGATTTCGTGCTATATTCTGTTTACATGCTGCATTGCATTTTGCATTGTCGTGCTGTCAGCCACGATTCTCGAGACTCGCTCGCGCGGTCTTCGGAAGGTTGCCAAGACCCGATGAAGAGTCACGCACCCTAATGCGTGTTGCTAAATCACATGAGTCCTTACTCGAAACTAGAGGAAACTAAAATTTTGCTAAGTCCTTGATTAGTGTTTAATCGAGATTTAACCAAAGGAAAGGACTGATAGGGGAGCAGAACATTGTGATGCCAACACCATCCAGGCTAAAAGCAAGTGTACCGCTTACGCCACTTTGGTTATCGTATCACATCGTTCACCTCGAGCCATTCCGAACCAACGGTCAAATTGTCGATGGAATATTAGCCAAATACATAGCTTATTTTAGCATCTTTTGGGAATCGACCGTTCCTAAATGAGGATACACCGCAAAAATCCGAGGATCAAGGCAACCTCCCGTAAGTCGATTGTTCAAAAAAATCGAAGTCGATGACGGTGACGATGAGGCATTCATTTTTCAAAAATCATGCACAAATTTCATAAAAATGCAAGCAGGAACCGCGTCTGAGCACAAGTTTTTGCTTTGCTGTCAGTTCTAAGCAATTGGGCCGAAAAAAAAGATCATACCCTCCTGGACCAGACCCTTGGGGCAGAGATTGGAACGGCTCCAACTGCAAGCAGACTCCGTCAGTGCATCAGATTTGGGGGTGGAAATGGATTTATTGATTGGAGGCTTAAACCCAAGCCCAAACCCCACGCTAAACCCAAACGGAGGTAACCTAAACCCGAATCCTAACCCAAGTGTCAACCCAAACGGAGGTAACCCAAATCCAAACGGAGGCGAGCCAAATCCGAATCCAAATCTCGTTCCCAACCCTCATCCAAATCCTAACCCGAACCCGGGAAATCTGTACGAAGAAAAGGGACAGATCAGAGAGGGTATCCAACGCCTGGGCGAACGCACCGACAACCAAATTGCCCACCTCAAAATCCAAATTCGATCCCAAACCCTAACTCAATTCTTAATCCATTCCAGTTCCTAACCCGAATCCAATTCCAAATCCAAACCCAATTCCCAACTTAAACTTCAATCCTAACCCTAACCCGAATCCGAACCAAGAGCAGCTGGTATTTGATTTGGAAACTCCGCAAAACCTCAAGATGGCAGCGGTGTTGGCAAAGCTCACCCAACTAGAGGAATCCGTCGCAAGAAATGAGAAGATCGCATCGACGGGTTTTGACATCAATAAGCTTTGCCTGTTTCCTAACGCAAAGCTTCCGGATAAGTTCAGGCCAATCGACTTCGCTAAGTTTGACGGAACAGGAGATCCAAAAGCACACCTGACGGGATACATTGGGGCACTTTCCATGTGGGGAGTTGAGAAGGATGCTATGGCACAGATGTTCTCGCAGACTTTGGTAGGACATGCTCTGCACTGGTTCACTTCACTGGATGAGAGAAGGAAGCGTTCTTGGGAGGATATATGCGCGGCTTTTGTGGCGCAGTACGACTACAACATTCAGTTGGAGGTAACCACTCGTGAATTGGAGTCAACGAAGATGGAAGCAAAGGAGGCCTTCGCCGATTTCGTGAAGAGATGGAGGGCAAAGGCGGCACAGATGAAAGATAGACCGAGCGACAGGGACCAAATCCGGATGATTGTCTGTAACCTTCAACCCACTGTTGCGAGGCACATGGTTATGGCCCAAGCATGCTCAGACTTTAAAACATTCTTCGATACAGGCTTAGCCGTCGAAGAAGCAGTTCAATTGGGGATCCTCGACAAGCCCGAGCTTACTCCCAAGCCCAAGAAGGTTTACTCCGGAAACAGCAACGCTCTGTTTGGCAACTCAAATTACACCAACCTTCCCAACACCTCCACAAACACAACCCAAACCGAGCCGGTGAACCAAATAGCCACCCAAACCAGTCAACCGCGTACCCAACCCCGCACTTTTGCGCAATTCTCAGCACCTCTTTCCGCCGTGCTCGAGAAATTGGTCGAAAGCGGCACCCTCAAGCCACTTACCCCTACTCCCTTACCTCAAAAGCTACCCACATCCCACAACCCTAATGCCTATTGTGCCTATCATCAGAATGTGGGCCACCAAACCGACAATTGCTTCCGTCTCCGCCATGCAATCCAAGATCTGATCGATAACAAAACCCTCCCTATGCCACCACAAAAACCAAACACTATCTCAAACCCACTCCCAAAGCACTCCAATGCCCGCACCAACCTTATCTCCATAAGCCAACCTTTTAACCCCAGCCTTTACATCATTCCTGCCACCCAACCTAAGCCAACCGTCGAGCTACCAGTTGAGGATACAGTCTGCACACTTGAGACCGTGGAATGAGACTTTCAAAGAAGGTAGGAAGACCTGGCGCAAGATTTCTTGGCAGTGAAAGACAGGGCTCTTATCACTGGAGTATGGCCCGTGGCACTTAACCCCAGCCAAGTTGAAGAATTGAAACATGGAGAATGGAGGCAGGACTGGGAAGAGATGATGGCCGATCCCTTGGATGGGTATTCCCTGTTTGCACTGTTCACTAAACCTGAACCTGTCGAGAAGGAAGATGAATGGGAATGGGAGACCGAGCCCAACGGATGGCACTGGATGGACGATTCTGATCCTCTGGATGAAACATCTTTGGCGTACCTTTTTCAAGAAGACGAAGTGGTAGAAGAAATGGATCTGATGAATCCCCGTATGTTCTCAGGGCTCACCGTCAGAACCATTGTTAACCTCACTCGAGATTCCGATGCTCTGGAACGTGCCATGGACTATCTTTTCCTCCCGCAGGAATACATTATTAAGGAGTTCTTCCCCCAACGTGCAGTTCAAATCCCTGATGAGCCCAGCATCTGCGTATTGGATCCAGAAGATCTGTGGGGAAAGTTTGAATTGGTGAATGTATGGATGAACGGTGAGTAACTGACTGTCAATAAGGCCAAGTTGGATGAAAGATCTCTGCAAATTAGCAATGGCAACAGCAGCAACAATGCCAACTTCTGGAATTCTTTGGAAGAGGACAGCATCTGGCACGCCCTGGAAATGGAAACTCTCAATGAAACTTTGGAGAAGACGGCACTTGACAAAGGGAAACGTAAGGCGGACGACTGTGACTTTGACTTCTCCAATTTCTGGGAAGGTACTTGGTGGGAACCCATTCCCAAAACAGTTAGCAACCTTACAAGGAGTGGAAGAGTCTACCAGCCTACCAATCTCCAGCAGGGTAACTCATCCCGAGCCCCTCCGCCGCAGCAGAATGCCCCTGTTAACCCCACAAACCTGAACACCCCCGTCCCGCAAGCACTACAAAACAACCCTCCTAGCTCTACTAAACCTAACCCGCCTTCTCAGCCCAAACTGTCCATCGACCTCAACTCCCTCCCTGAATCTGACCCTGAAGCCTTCACTGACCCCATTATCCGACAACTCCAGGAAACCCCCGCTCGCATGTCTATGTGGGGAGTGTTAGCTGCCTCCCGCGAGCACCGTCGCAGGCTTGTGAACACCCTTTCCAGATTCGAAGTCCCCTCTGATATTGCCCTGGAAGCTCTCATTGCCCTTATAACCCCTAACCTCACCCAGCATACTTTGTCCTTCACCGAGAAAGACCTGCCACCCGAGGGAACTGACCACAACAAGCCCCTTCACATCACCATGAAGTGCTTGGGAAAGTGGGTCCCAGCAATCCTTGTTGATAATGGCTCCGCCATTAACGTGTGTCCACTCCGCACTGCTTATTGCTTGGGCCTCAAGAACAAGGACTTTGCGCCGTCGAATTTGGGCGTCCGTGCTTATGATAATACGCGCCGTGATGTTTTGGGGACAATCAACTTGGAACTCGCAACTGGCAAGTTTAAGACCATCGTCGAATTCTGTGTGTTGGAAATACCTGCATCATTCAATCCCCTGTTTGGAAGGCCTTGGCTACATCGTCCGGACGTCATGGGTGTGCCTTCGACGTTGCATCAAAAACTCATTTTAGGTTTGGAATCTGGAACCCTTATCATCTATGGAGACTCAGGTATCCGTCTGCACTCCGAGGACAATTCCCCGCTGCTAGAGATTATGCATGGAGAGGACGATATCGCCATGGGAGGCTTTGCAGTTATGACCTCAAAAGTGTGCACCATTCGGGCCGAAGACAATTTCTTGGCGAGTTCCGCGGCGCTGGAAATTATGAAACGGATGAAGTATCTGCCAGGCATGGGCTTGGGACTTTATGCTCAAGGAGTCCCTGAGTTCCCTAACTTCCCTGGAAGTAATGAACGTTTTGGTCTAGGCTATGAGGCCAAGAAAAGCGATTCAGCAAAGAAATGGCGCAATCGCGCACGGGGCCGTGCAACGGAGATGAAATTGAAAGAGAAGGAGGCGCTGTACCAAGGAGAACCTGAGCCCTTTGTGGACCTCGAAACGAAAATGAAGTATCCTGGCTTCGAGATCTTCGCCAATGATACATGGGAGAGTGATGAAGAGGCTGCAAAGGTAGAGGAGCTATCTTAGGCATTTGACTGGCTGGAGGCTTTTAGTTTGGGCAGTCTCCAATTCCTGTTCGAGGGCGAGGAATCAGGGGGTATGATGGAAGATCCTGCTGTGCTGATGCTCGGAGATGAAGAAGAAATTGAAGACCCTTCCAAACTCATTGTGGAGGCTGTAGGCATTTAGGATAATTGTACTTTTGTACCACATGTAACTCGCACTCACAGCACCTGCACTGATTCTCAGTTTGAGTCCGAGTCCGACACTGACTCGTTGTCTAGTACTGAGTCGGAGTTTGTGCCCATCGGCCCTCCACATCGTAGCTTTTACTTCGAATTCGAGTCAACCGCTGTATTCCCCCCGTCTGATGAACTGGTTAATGGAATGGATGATGTTTTCGCTTACTTGCCGATTTTTGAAATAAATTGTTTGGATCCCGACGATGAAGGAATAGATCTCGATGGGGACATTCCCAAGGAGATCCGTTCCCTCATCGATCGTGAAAATGAAAGGCATGCTCAGCCTTTAAAAGAAGAAATAATCTCCATAAACTTGGGTGATGAGGAGAACCCTCGATTGGTTCAGGTAGGTTCCGGGCTGTCTCCCACTGAGCTTCAAGAGCTCACAGATTTACTAAAAGAATTCAAGGAAGTTTTCGCTTGGTCCCACGCAGACATGCCCGGAATCGACCCAGAAATCGAGCACAGAATCCCTCTCTACCCCGACGCCAAACCGTTAACCAAAAACTAAGAAAAATGCGGCCTGATTGGGTACTGAAAATAAAAGAAGAACTCACGAAGCAAATCGACGCCGATTTTCTAATCGTAACGGAGTACCCCACTTGGGTAGCCAACATCGTTCCCGTCCCCAAAAAGGATGGAAAAATCAGAGTGTGTGTCGATTTCAGAGATTTGAACAAAGCGAGCCCTAAGGACGATTTTCCATTGCCGCATATAGACATGCTTGTTGATAACACTGCAGGACACGCCCTACTATCCTTCATGGACGGCTTCTCGGGGTACAATCAGATTCTCCTAGCTCCGGAAGACAGGGAAAAGACCACGTTCATCACTGAGTGGGGGACATATTGCTATCGGGTTATGCCTTTTGGGTTGAAAAATGCCAGTCCTACGTATCAGAGGGGTGCCACCACACTGTTGCATGACATGATTCACAAGGAGGTTGAGGTATACGTCGATGACATGATAGTGAAAGGAAAGGAATGGAAGGACCATCTCCCAGCACTGAGAAAGTTCTTTGAGAGAATTCAGAAGTACAAGATGCGTCTTAATCCGCAAAAGTGCACTTTCGGGGTCACTGCTGGCAAAATGCTTGGGTTCATGATCACAACCAGGGGGATCGAGGTGGATCCTTCTAAGATTAAAGCCATTCTTGAGATGAAGCCACCTCAATCCGAGAAGGAAGTCCGGTGTTTCTTAGGAAAGATTCAGTTTATCAGTCGATTCATCGCCAAGCTGACTCTGACCTGTGAACCGTTGTTTCGTCTACTCAAGAAGGATGTGAAATTCGAGTGGAATGACAAGTGTCAAAAGGCTTTTGAAGCAGTACGAACTTACCTTCAGAATTCGCCAATCTTGATGCCACCCATTCTGGGAAAACCTTTGATCCTATACTTGTCTGTCACGCCCTCATCAATGGGGTGCATGCTCGCGCAAGAAGGAGATGATGGGGTTGAAAGGGCGATCTACTACCTAAGCAAAAAGATGGTCGAAAGCGAAGAGCGGTACACTTCATTGGAGAAGACGTGCTGGGCGCTCGTTTGGGCCACAAAGAAATTGAGACACTGCATGCTGTCTTATTCGGTGATACTGATTTCTCGGATGGACGCCCTTAAATATCTATTGAAGAAGCCAGCACTTACTGGTAAGTTAGCACATTGGTTGCTCTTGTTGGCCGAGTTCGAAATCAAGCACGTCACCCGTAAGTCAGTGAAAGGGAGTAGCAGAGTTTTTGGCAGATCATCCGATCGAGGGGCCAGAACACACTGAGTTTCAATTCCCTGACGAAGATGTAATGACTGCTGTCGACGAAACATGGATGTTGTACTTCGACGGAACTGCTAACCAGAAGGGCTTTGGGATTGGCATACTGCTGGTCTCACCCGAGGGGTCGCATATTCCCCTTGCTTTCAAGCTGAACTTCGAGGTCACGAATAATGAGGCAGAGTACGAAGCGTGTATCGTGGGAATGGAAGCCGCACTGGAAATTGGAGTCAAAGTACTAGAAGATGTGGGGGACTCCAACTTGGTTGTATCACAAGTAAACGGGGAATGGAGGGTTAAAGACGAGAAGATGAAGCCGTATCATCAGCAGCTCGACGAGCTTATCCCGAATTTTCAAAAGGTGACTTTCACGCACGTCCCGAGGATGAAGAATCGCTTCGCCGATGCACTCGCTACCTTGGCATCCATGCTGGAACTTCCGATTGGGATGAAATTGAGGCCTGTCTTGATTGAGCAAAGAGGCAAGCACGTGTACGACTACGTCATGAACATCGACGAGCCTGATGATGGACTCCCTTGGTTTCATGATATTTGGAATCTCGTCGAAAAGGGAGAGTTCCTTGCAGTTTCTACCAAGAAGGATCGGATCGCTTTGCAACGACTGGCGTCTCAGTACATTATTTGTGGTGGACAATTGTACCGACGATCTCCGTGTGGAGTTCACAAGTTGTGTATTCATGGTAACAACACGAGAGCTGTAATGGAAGAGGTGCATGAAGGAGTCTGTGGGCCGCACATGAATGGGATGATGCTGGCTAAGAAAGTTTTGAGGTTGGGCTACTATTGGTCGACTATGGAGACAGATTGCATCGAGTATGTGCGCCGGTGTCATAAGTGCCCGACTCATGCTAATCTTATCCACATCCTGCCTTCGGAATTACATTCAATGGCGACGCCATGGCCATTCTCCGCCTGGGGCATCGACGTCATCGGAAGGATCACGCCTGCGGCTTTAAACGGTCACAGGTTCATCTTGGTAGCGGTCGATTACTTCACCAAATGGGTCGAAGCAGCTTCATACAAGACTTTGACGGCAGTTCAAGTGGCTCACTTTATCAGGCAAAACATCATTTATCGGTATGGAGTCCCTCAAGCCTTCGTATCTGATAATGGTGTCCACTTCAAAGGGAATGTTTTAGAACTCTTTGACGAATTTAAGTTTCAAGTGCATCATTCGACCACTTATCGACTGCAAACGAATGGGGCAGTTGAAGCAGCCAATAAGACAATCAAGTCAATTCTCGAGAGGACCGTCGGATCAGCTAGGAATTGGCACGAACAGCTACCGCTAGCTTTTTGGGGATACCGGACGTCTATCCGCACACCGACAGGGGCAACACCCTATTCTTTGGTGTACGGTATGGAAGCCGTTCTCCCCATCGAGCTAGAAGTTCCATCGCTCAGAGTCATGGCTGAACAAGGAATAGATGAGGCCGATTCGGTCAGTGGAAGGTTCGAAGAGCTCATGTTGTTTGACGAAAGGAGACTGCGAGCATTGTACCATATTCAGGGTTATCAGCGGAGAATCGCCCGAGCATTAAACAAGAAGGTGAAGTCGAGGGACCTGCAAGAGGGGGATATGGTAGTCAAGGAAATCCGTGCTCTGGTTTTTGATTTGCGAGGGAAGTTCCGACCAAAGTGGGCGGGACCGTACATCATCCAGTCTATCCTTTCCGGAGGAGCAGCATCGATCATCGACCTCGATGGCAACGAATTTTTGAACCTTGTCAATTTGGATCAGCTTAAAAGGTATTACCCTTGAGACAGCTCGCTGGGCCGAAAACCGCAAGGGCAGGCGCTCCCAAGCAAAAATTAGAGCAAGCCTGCTAGGTCGAAAACCCGCAAGGGCGGCCTTGGCAACAGTTAAGGCAAAAAGTCGAAAAAGAGCTCGCTAGGCCGAAGACCCGAGAGGGCGGTACTAGGCAAAATTCAGAGCGTAAAAAGGAAAGTATTAATACACGAGCGAACCCTAGCCCGAACTACGTAGGGCCTGATTCCCTTTCCTAAGGGATACGTAGGCAATCTCACTCTGAGATTCGGTCCTAAATCTCAAAAATCAAATCCAAATTGACAAATCAAGGTACTTTCTTTCAAGGCGCATGCGATTAACGAACCAAAAGGGGGAAACCCTTAATCAGTCGATTTTATTCAGATTACTTCTTTATTACAAGCTGAGCATGAAAAAGGAAAAACACACAACTAAAACGCTTTTTATTCCAAAAAACGGCAAAGTAAGCTTTTAACCCCTCCTTGCTTCCACATCTCTCCTTAGCCATTTGCGGTACCTGTCGGTCAAAGCAATGGAATAAAGAGGATCGCTTGGCTCAGTCCTGCGGGCCTCCCACGTTCGAACATAGTTTCGAAGGCCCGGAATGGTGAAGGGAGGGAGACGAAGCACTTCTGAACCCGGGGGCGGCACCTTCTGGCTGAGTCCAAGCTGACGTTGAATGCGGAATGGTGAATAGAAAGTGAACCCAGCCAAGCCTGCCACGAACACCTGTGATGGGCCCATGTTGCTCGCAGTCATTGTAGGAAGCCTCAGCCAGTGACATCGCCAAGCAATGTCATCATCATCCATGGAAGCGAAGAAATCAGCCCAGTCATCTTCACTGCCGTACATCACCTGGAAAGGACGATTCCATCCGCTAGCACGGTACCACCAATCATTGGCCGGAGGAGTCAGCAGGTTCAGCTTATCACAAAGCCACACCTGTCAAAAAGAAGAAGAGAGAGAAAACAAGTAAGGAGCCAGATAAAGCCTAAACCGAGTGTCGAGGTAAAATGAATGTGAGAAACAGAAAAAGGAGAGCTGAGTGAGGTCCCTAACCTGCAGCAATAGCGGGCTACCACCAAAAACCCTCGTGCAACCGGCATGGACAGCATACAACCCCATCAAGGTTTCTGCAAGGACCAAAGGCGCAACATCCTTGCGAGCCTCAATCTGAACAGCGACTCCAATCAATAGAGAACTGGGCTGACCAATAGGCAGAACCAGCAGGAAGGCCGCTAAGAGGCAGATACAGCAGGCCATCATCCGGCGACCTTGATACTCGAAGTTTGTTAAGTCTCCAGGTGGACTGAATCTCTCATACAGCTGCACGATGTTGATAGCGTTACCCCGGGTCAAGAACTCAGCAACGTTCCCGCTAACGCCCAGCTTGGTTTTTAGGATATTCTTCATGCTCTCCCTAAGCATTGGAACAATTGGCTCGGTGGAGTCATGGCTCCCCAGGTAGGTATGGAACTCCTCGACTGTGGGACATAGCTCTTGAGAACCAAAGCGAAAGGCATGCACTTTGGGATCCCAAAAGCGTACAGCTGCGTGCAGCAGGACAGGACGGATGGCAATTTCACGGAGGTACTTCAAGGCACGAAGGCGATGCCCTCGGAAGTTCAGCCAATCAATGCCTTCAAGGCTGTCCAACCAAGGCCGGAGCAAAGCTTGGTTCAACAAAGCCATGAGAAAGGAAATTTTGGAAAGAAAAGTGATGGATGAGATGGGAATGAAGTGACAAAGCAACTCTTGGTATTTATAAAGGGCTGGACCAGGTAATCCCTCTCACACCAGCCTTGAAACTCAGCAACTTGACATTTTCAAAGCCATTCTCTTGTAATTTCAAAGTTTTAAACTTTGGAAATTTGGAAAAGCATTGGAAAGGCACAAGTCTAGCCTTGGGAAATTGTTTTCCCTAGGGAAGCAGCTGGTCTAAGGCCACTGAGACACCTTGAAAACATACAGGCGTAAGAAAAGGACATAAGGGTAGCTAGTGAGTGGCATGGGGAAGCAACACTGATCTGCCAATGACAGAAGTCCCGAGCGCTCAGGAGTGAAGTCCCAAGCGCTCGAGACCACTCTCGAGCGCTCGGGAGTGCTGCTGTTTTCTGCAGTTTCTGATTCTCAGCATTCCAGCCTCATTTCAACGCTACAAACACCTTCAGCTCAAATCAGAAGGCTCCCAACATTTTCCCAGCGGATACAACAGTTTTCGTCGCGGATTCTCTCGTGTATTTGTCCTTGTTCTTCGAAAAATACCAAAATTCCCAACGTTTTTAACCCTCGGGTATGTCGAATTCCATGTAGCATGCGTTTTATTGGATCCAGCGACGCGTATAAGTCACAATGTGCATTAGTGACTGTTTGGCGTATTCAAACGTGCATTGGCGATCTTAGTTCAAATTTTTGTCGTCCAATCGGCCCGAAATCATCGTTTTCAGGTGTATGTGTATGTCAACCATCGTGTCAAGACGATTTTCGTAATTCTAGCAATCCTCGCAGGTCACGGCGCTCACCGCCAACTATACAATGCACTGGTTTACGATCAAAAGCTCAAAAAATGGCAGTTGTGTGTCGATGTCAAGTTTGCGTTCTTACTTTGAGAGTATCGGTTGAAATCCACGTGCTCTTTACTTTCTTTCAAAGCTAGACAGACATATATCATAAAATACAATTCTTGAAGGGAGTGCGAACGAATGCAAATGGAGAAAAGCGCAAATTTTCATAAAACAAATACAGCATCTACAATGAATAAAGAGGGAAGTACATGAGCTGGGACAAACACATGCCCAATCCTATCTACTCGGGGCACGCAGGCCCAAACCAAACAAAACCAAGGCACACAGGCCTGGGAACTACAGCTGTGTTGGCACGCAGGCCCATGCAAAAGAAAAGACGAACAAAGCAAAAACCTAAAGCTCAGCCCAGGCGGATCCTCTTCTGCTGGTGTCCCTTAAACTTGCTGCTCTCAACCTCGTCGCCGCCGTCACCGTCATCGTCATCATCGGAAGGGCCTAACGCAGTACTCGAGTCCGTAGACCCTAAAGCTCGTGACTCGAGCGACTCCTCCGTCTCCTCCTCTGACTCCTCAGGAGCGAGCCTCCGCCGGGGCGCTGCCCTAGGAACCACCTCAAACTACCCAGCCCCTGTAGCGGACCGTGACACCCTCTGTGTACCTCGGCCTCTCGTGGCCGCGTAGTCGGTGACTCGTGGTACCCCGTGGTCGTGTCCTGGCGGCCGTGGTCGCACTTGCACATCATAAACATTCATTCATTCCATTTATGTTTTAAATCCAACAAAAGAACATGCATGCATTTTCATACCTGAGAAGCAATAAGAGGCTCAGGGACAGGTCTAGTCTGGAGCATCCTCCCCTTAGCGCAGTCCTTCGGCAACGGCCGCATCCCCACCATCAGCATAATGGCCTTCTCCGCCCATTCTCGTGGCACCTATACAATAATTCAAGAATCAAGAACAACAAATGCAGGGACAAGAAACATTTGAAGCATGGAAAGAAACAAAGTTGTGGTATACCTGCGCAGGAAGCTGCATCCGCGGCTGCGGAAGGCGTGGAAAGTCCAACAACGCACGTGCTCCAGAGGGATCCCTCACCCCTATCACCCAGTCCAACGTAGGCAGCCCAGCTGGAGTAGACGCCTCAGCTATCTCCGGAACCCACGATCCACCCTCACCTCGGCCCGAGGAGCTAGCACCTCTCCCACCAGCAGGAGGCCTGGCACCCCGACCTCTACCACGTGGAGGGCGACCGCTGCGACCCCGCCCTCCGGTCTCGGCTCCAGCCTCATCTCCAACTTCACCGACAGCCTCGCCCCTGGCCCTCCTGGCCTCAGACTCTGCTATGCGCCGCTCCAGCTCCCTCTCCACGCCCAAGCTGGTGGCCAGGTACCTGTCTCTGTAGGCCACGTAGTCCAGCGTGCGCCGCAGATGCCGCTCCAGATCAATGTCAGGCACCGTATACCGCTCCAGCTCAGCTCGTGTATAAGTCTCGGTCCGCTGCACCCGTGGAGGGAGTGGCCCCGGCATGACAAACTCTGGAAGACCGAGTGACTGTCGCGTCACCCGATCCCCCAGGTACCACTGCCAGCCCAGCGGGCACTCTAGCAGAACTCGGCTCTTATTCACCTCTCGGCTCCTCGGAAGGAAGTCCGCCTCCAGCCTCGCCCATCGATCCCAGTGAACCTGCATCCGGTCGATTATACAATAATGATCAAATTTCATAAAGGAAAGCACAGGCATGAAAAGAAAGAAAGGTCGATGTTTGTACCGTAACCCCAGTGATGTTATCCAGCCAGCGCCGGAAAGTTATCACTTGCCCCCGTCGCTCCTTGGCTCTCCTGTACTCCTTGCCCCATGCAAGTGCACATGGAAGCAAGTGTGGATTCGTGGAAGTGTTCTCGGGCGGGAACATGCCCAAGACCTCGTAAGCCCAAAGCTGCATATTTTGGAAGTCGATTCAATTCAAGTCAGACACATGTTCAATTCAATCAATCAAAGGAACTCAAAGCAATGGTTCGAGTCATACCTCAATCACCCTCCAGTATCCGCCTATGGTGTCCCCCACTCCGAGTGAGGAGGCTCCCGAGCAAGATGAGCGTGCATAGAGCGATCGCCCGGCCGAATCGTCTGCCTATCTCGGATCCACCAAGCCCGCGGTAGCCGAGGTGAACCGGGATCGTCTAGCGAGAACAGAGAAGCCCCGAACAAGTACGCAAGTAAGCCCTGGCCATCTGGGCCGCCTCGGCATCGTCTGGCGGCTCGTGATCCCGACGTCAGAAGCGCCCATACTCTGCTACCCCTCCGCTGTGGCGCGGGACCCATCTAAGGAACCACTTCAAAGCCGCATCGTCCAGATCTATGCTCGGGTCGTATGGAATCGGCTGGCCTCCAACCCGGAGCCCCGTGATTGCTGCGAAGTCAAGAGGCGTCACTGTCATCTCCCCGAAGCAGAAGTGGAACGTGTTGGTGGTGTCCCACCACCGCTCTGCCAGTGCTGTCATAACGGCACGATCCACCCTCACCGACGTCAGCAGCTAAATGAATGGCCCAAAACCAGCCTCCTCCACCAACTCGCGCACCCTCCGAGGCAGCTCTCTGAAATACTTCAATGAGTGGCCTGAGCCTCCGTGGCCGTTAATATCTTTGGTACGCTGTTTCAACAGAGCAAAGAAATAGCATCAGTAAGCAACACAATAATTCAAGGAAGCAAGTCTAATGCAGAAAGTAAAACATTGAAATCATACCGTGGTCCATCCAGAAGAAATGTGTGTGGCCCGATCTCGAAGAAGCAAGTCCTTAGGATAGTCATCCCGGGTTGGAACGTAGCCGGTCATCCCCGTCGGCTCAAAGAAGTGCGACCGTGGAGTGTAAGTCCCCGACTCAAACCCAGGACGTGCGCTGGCCAGGTAGGCCTTCGCTCATCGGCCGCTGTAACGCTCTCCTCGATCACCACCTCCTCCTCTTGCCCCAAATCAGCCATCTCTGACGACCCAGATCTGCCGCCCCTCGCACTGGCCGATCATCGCTCCTAGCAAGAAGGCTGAAGTCTGATCCTCGAGGTCCTTGCACCCTCAAGACCTACCCCAGCATCGAGGCCCAGTGCATCTAGAATATCCTGCGGCCTCGCCGTGTCCAAGAAATCCCCCTCCGTGAATGGGACAGGATGTGAAGCACCGATCCCGCTGTCCCCGACCCTCGGCTCAGCAGCCGTCGCCCTCAGTACCGGCGTCGCGATGACTCGCCCAGCTATCACCACCTCGTCCCCGGCCAGCTCCGCGGCCACTAGCAGATCCTCTACTGTAGGAGTATGAGGAATGCCCGTAGCACCTCCCCCACTACTCGTACCGCCTCCCCCGCTACTCATCCCATCTCCTCCACCACCCAACGCACCTCTGCTGCTCGTGGCCAGCTCACCTCCCTCTCCTTGTACGGTCCCACTATCACTGATGTCCTCTGCCGCCAAACCCCCACTAGTACTCTCTACTACAGCAAGACCCTCCCCAACACACTGACCACCGCCGTCAAATCCTAACTGACCACCCCCTCCTGAGCAGGCGTAGCAGCTCTACTACTGGTCTCCTCGATCGCCACCGCAGCCGCTGCCTCCTTGAGGCTGGGCAGCCCCTCATCGCCTCCACCAGCGTCATCCCTCGCCTCTCAAACCTCACCAGCATCAACCACCACCGCCGCGTCCTCGCCCCTGACCCTACTCACCTCCTCGATCGCCGCCGCCTCGCGGTTGGGCGTCTCCCTGTCACCACCGCTCGCCATCGCTGTTTCTTCCAATCCCCAACCCTTTCTTCTTCTCTTTATCCACACCTCCTGGCACACAACAGCCTATTGGAAGATCGTAGAGATCTCAAGGTCTCGAGCCCGATCCGTTTTGGGGGAATGAGAGAGTCTGAGATGGAGAAAAGAGAGAGAGATCAGTCAAATGAGTGAGAGAGAGTTTGCCTGAGAAAGAGAGTGAGTGCGATGGAGTTTCAGAGGTGTACGGTCGCTCTAGTTCTCGAGCGCTCAAGAATGGGTTTAAACCCCAAAATCAGCTAGAGAAGATGAAAAGGACAGTGGACCCCGCTGCAGTCTCGACCGCTCGAGACCACACCCGAGCGCTTGGGAGTGGTTCTGAGCGCTGAGGTCTATCCTCAGCCCCCGAGCCAATCCTCCGTCGTCCCGTGCATTTCTCGCTTCCGAGACTTCCTTGGCTTTCCCCTTTGCTTTTTACAAAATCAATCTCAGTCCTGGCTTCGTCCGCGCTGAACGAGACTGTGGGAGGCAATCTTTAGTCGATAAATGTGTTTTTGGGTTCACGCTCCGCGATTTTGTATCTTACTTGGTTAATAGTCGATTGAAAATTTGTCTATTTATACTAATTTCAACAGGTTTGCAGTTATTTCTACCCTACAGGTGCTATTTTATCCTCGTTATGTCCGCCAAACAAAGCAACAGGTGGACCCCTGCACGTATTTTATCAAACTCGTGTCGATCATTTTCATGCATACATCACACGTGCTTGCATTTGCTGTCCGCCAAACAGAGCAACAGGTGGACCCTTGCACGTATTTTATCAAACTTGTGTCGATCACTTTTCGTGCATGCATCATACGTGCTTGCATTTGCTGTCCGCCAAACAGAGCAACAGGTGGACCCCTGCACGTATTTTATCAAACTCTTGTCGATCACTTTTCGTGCATGCATCACACGTGCTTGCATTTGCTGTCTGCCAAACAGAGCAACAGGTGGACCCCTGCACGTATTTTATCAAACTCGTGTCGATCACTTTTCGTGCATGCATCACACGTGCTTGCATTTGTTGTCCGCTAAACAGAGCAACAGGTGGGCCCTTTTATGCATTTTATCAAAGTCGTGTCGATCACTTTTCGTGCATGCATCACACGTGCTTGCATTTGCTGTCCGCCAAACAGAGTAACAGGTGGGCCCTTTTATGCATTTTATCAAAATTGTGTTGATGATTTCTCGTGCATGCGTCACACGTGCCTGCACTTTCCGTTCGCCAAACAGAGTAACAGGTGGACCCCTTTTTACATATTTACATTTTATCAAAATTGTGTTGATCATTTCTCGTGCATGCGTCACACGTGCCTGCACTTTCCGTTCGCCAAACAGAGTAACAGGTGGACGCCTTTTTACATATTTACCTTGTCAAGGTCCTGTCAATCTTTTTAGTGCATGCATTACACGTGTTTGCACCAGCCCCAAAGAACTACGCTGGTCTGATCCCTACAGAAAAGGGAACGTAGGAAGTCTGAAAGGACGCGACCGCATGCATCAAGCACTTTCACTTGCATTTGTGATTGAAATTAAGGGTTTGACGTGGCTCGAATTGGGCTGTCTCAATCTTTGAATGTCACACGCATCCAGACATGATGTCGAGCGCCATCCAAAGAGGGGCAACTGTAGACACCCCAATTTGGACATTTCGAATTTTCTTAATTTGTGGCTCGGAGGCTCCCCGATGATGAATTTGGATTAAAACGAGCCCTAGACTAGTCAGGACCATGCTTCTTGGAAGATTTTGAAAGGGAAAATAAAATGTCAAAAATCAGTCCCAAGTGCTCTGGAACACTCCCAAGCGCTCCAAACCATTTTCAAAACATGGGATTTGACAGATTCTCGAGCGCTCGAGACTTCTGTACTGCCCAATGGATGCTGGGGCTTCCCCACTCCCCATGCAGGCCATCATTGCAGCCGTTCTGGCCGGTTCAAACCTCAGGCAACACTCCACCTCAGTCAGAGGTGAGTCAGGCCTGATGGATTTTCAAAGATTCCATATTATATTTTCTAAAATGAGACTATATGCTATATTGCCTATATAAGGCCTCATCCCAGCTCAAACCAGGACGAACTCCCTCTCTCTAGAATCCCCTTTGACTGTTCAAAACCAGACTATTCTCTATCTTTTTCAAAAGTTTGATTTTCAAAGGCAAAGCCACCAAAAACTCAAGGCATCAAAGACATGCAAGGAGTTCAGAGTACCCTAAAGCTTTGATCCTCCTGGTCTCTCTTCCTCTTTCATCTCTCAAAGTCTTCCAAGAGGCAAACTCCTCAACCAAAGGTAGAAGTTCTCTACCTTAGTGTCAAAAAGCAACAAAAACAGGGCTGTCATTTCCTTTCTGAGGGAGACCTTTCAGCCCTCTCAGTCTTTAATACTGAGTATGGGTTGAAAGACTTTGGCGTAAAAGCAAGAGCAAAGGGGTACAGATGTGTTTTCTGTGTTCAGCCTACTAGAAATACTCCCAAGCGCTCGGGACTGCTCCCAAGCGCTCGAGAGTGACTCCAGTTCTGCTTCTTTTCTTTTAAGTGTCTAAATGGACATGCATGGGAAGAGTGTGTTTTAAAACTGTTTTTGACTCTTTTTAAGGTGTGTTGGTACAAATGATCTGCTGTTTTCAGAGAAAAATAAAATAAATCATTTGCATTTAAGGCATGCAAAAGAGTTTTGGTCTGGATCTAAAAAGGAAAATCCTTTTTCACACTTTGAAATGTAAAATCCAGTGTACCAGCATGCTGCATTTAATGGATTAGTTGGTTGACAGCAGTCCTGGGGTGTGGAACACTCCTGAGTGCTCGAGTTTACTCCCAAGCGCTCGAGAGTGTTTGCATGCAAGCTTGGTCTATTTTTCTTCCAGTTTGACCACCCCCCCCCCCCCCCTTTACTGCCCTTGCATGGCCATGCATGTGCCCCTCTTTGTCTCTCGTAACTGTTAAATCACTTTCCAGAAAAGCAGGGTTACATGGCTTAGGAAATGGGGTTCGACCTCAGTCTACTGAGTCATTTGCCAAGCTTATAATGCGTTTGATGTTACTCCTGTTTGTATTTCCAGTATTGTACTCTGCTATATTCTGTTGTGCTAACATGATCTGCAGGCAGGAACATACAACACTCCCAAGCGCTCGGGAGTGCTTCCGAGAGTGAATCAGTGACAGGGTCTCCCAGCTTCTAACATCTTTGCATTTCATTACCATTCCTCATTTACTCACTGTACACATGCATGCACTCCTCTGTACCTGATGTATCTGTAAATAAATGCTAGCTATCTAATGAAATAAAATCTTTTGAAAAATCCTACAAATGTTTAGTAGAGACCGATTTCAAATCGGGCGAGGGGGGTGCCGTAAAACCCTTCCCCCTCGTAACGTGGCTCCCGAACCCTTTTCCTAAATCTCTGGTTTTCAAATTCAATCAATCAATTTTCAATCAAAACGGTTTCTCGGGTGGCAAACCATAAATCCGGGTGGCGACTCTTCATAAATTTTCAAATCGATTAAAAAATGAGGTGTTTCTTTTCGGGCCGCTCCAAAACCACCCGGGGCTGTGGTAGCCCACATAGTGAAGCTCCAAACAGATACAGCAGGTACACCTGGGCCATCTGCTCTGCTTCCCGCTCAGTGGTCACCTTCTTCTTCAAGTGTTTCTTGAACTGCGCATATCTTGCCACTCCCCTTTCTATCTTGGGCACCTCCCCCAAGAACCATTCCAACGCTGCTAGATCTGTGTGTATGCCCGAGTCAAATAGGATGGGATCTCCCCCAACTCTCATGCCTGTGATCGCTGCAAAGTCAGTTGGCGTCAGTGTCATCTCTCTAGGAGGCAGATGGAAGGTATTGGTAGTGTCCCTCCATCTCTCAGCAAGTGCAACGAGGACGGCATGGTCGTTCCAAACCGGTGATAGTGTCCGTATGTACTCTCCAAACCCCGCCTCGTCTACTAGGTGCCTCACTCTCTCTGGCAAGCTCTCATACAGTGCTAGGGAATTACATGTGCCCCCAAAGCCACGTATATCCCTCTGCTCCGCTTGTTTCAAGCAGCAAAGACAAGCAGCAAAGCAATGTCAGCGTGCATAGCTTTCATTTTCAAGTTCTAGGTAATCAATGCAGCAGCTTAACCACTGATGGTTGGTTTAAGTTACTGGTTCAAGTTCTTGTTCAAGTTATTACATATGTGGAGTATGATACAAGGGCTATATCATTGTGACGTGATTACAATACTTTAGCCTACAACAGATGGTTGGTTAAAGTTATTACATGCATGGTATGCAGTACTAGGGTTATCTTATCCTGGTACATTCTATATTCATCCTCCAACAGACGGTTGATTCAAATCTTTACATCTGTGGCATTTGGGGCACGGATTATCATTATTACATGGTTCGATTGCAAAGTACTTTATGCTATTCAAGGCATGCATACAAATATGAAGTTCAATTACAAAGGGAATTTTCAAGAATTATACCTCCGCCCAAGTGTTGGCAATGTGCACCCTGGGATCCCTTAATACCAGCTCGGAGTCATACTCGGGCTGTTGTGGCTTATAGGCTTGAAAACTTAAGGGTACGAACAGGTGGGGTGTCGGGAACACATAGGCCTCCTCTAATACCATAGCACCTGCCTCATCCACAGCTCTCACCCTCGGCCCCTGCGCCTCTGCTGCGACCCTCTCCTCGGCCTCCACGTCCGTCGCCAGCCCTTCTGGCCTAGCTCTCTCCCTCTCGGCCCGCTCTGCTGCTTCTGAGGCCTCAATAGCCCTTGCTCGATCCTCCTTGGCTTTCAGAACCAACTCCCCGATGACGGTGTTATCGTCCAGAAGCTTCGCCAGCATCTTGTCAGGTAAGTGCTCGGCGACATCATTTTTGGTGATCGGCACGTGACTCGATGATGTGGCCACTGTCACCGCTGGCCGAAACACGACATCCGCCTCTTAATATATCACGGGCTTCGCTCCTCTTCAGCCACAACCCCCTTTCCCTTCGTCGAGTCCCTCGGCGGGGTTTGGCTTGGCCCAGAATCATCACCCACGGCACCACCGCCACTGGCTTCACCAGAATTACCTCAAACTGCAGATGATCTCTTCTTGACCACTATATTCGAGTTCACTGGTTCAGCATTGGGCCCCATGGCCCTAGTCTCGTCTGTCGCGCGATGCTCCTCACCGCCAACAACCTCCTCTTGCTGGTCTCTGTTGCCATCGCCGCCCTCTTCTGCTACTGCACCTTGGTCGATGACAGCCTCCACGAGCTCTTGACCCCTCGGTTCAACCCCCATGGGTCCCCCTCGATCTTCGGGATGATCAACTACTTCTCCACCGCCGCCGCTGTTACTGTGGTCCGCCATGGGGGTGTACTTTTGCGTGGGTTTGATGATTATGGGATGAAATCAAGGTTTGTGGATGATTTGGAGAGTTGGGTTTTTGAGAGAGTTTTTGAAAAACTTGGAACTGCCTGATATGGCATTCTGAAACGTCTGCAGCGTATAAGAGAAGGAAACCGAGTATGGGTCGAGTCTGGACTGTTCAAAAACCCAAGCCCTAAAAACACTCTACCGCTCGAGGGAGTGACTACCTCGCTCAATACTAGTTTGGGCCATAGGCCAATTTCCCCAGCAGGCCAAGCCCAATCTGGTTGTTTCCCCATTATTGGTCTCACAATAATTTTGGGGATCATATTAATTAAATTCTTGTGATCCGGAGCATCTTTTGTATCTCCAGCAGCCATCAATCAGTGATGATCCATCTGTCCAATTTTCAATCAACGACGATCCATTCGTCTGATCAGCGACGATCTATCCGTCCGATCAGCGATGATCCATCCGTCCAGTCTTCAATCGACAATGATCCATCCGTCCAGTCTTCGATCAACGATGATCCATCCGTCTAGTCTTCGATCAACGACGATCTATCTATCTGATTATCAATTTGCGACGATCCATCCATCCAATTTTCAATCAACGACGATCTATCCGTCCGATCAACAATCCAACGACGATCTATCTGTTCAATCAACAATCCAGTGACAATCTATCTGTCCGATCAACAATCCAGCGACGATCTATCCGTCCTATCAACAATCCAGCGACGATCTATCCGTCCGATCAACAATCCAGCGATGATCTACCCGTCCGATCAACAATCGGCGACGATCTATCCGTCCAATTTCAAATTAGCGCCGATCTATCCGTCCGATCATTCCTTCGGTGCACGATATTTTTACATACTCGCGCACTTTCCATTAATCGGCTTTCGGGCAGATTTGGTGGGTGTCTAGAGATCTTTGACGTTACTCGTACCAATCAATGGTACTTCGCGTGCCGTCAAAGAGGGACTACTGTAGACACTCCAATCTGAATCTTCTGATCGTTTTACGGTTTTCTGTTTCCCTGATGATGAACCAGAACAAAAAGCAGGCTTGAGAATGCAAGGGTTTGAACTTGGTGTGTGTGGAACCACCTTTGAACCTTTTGAACCCCTAAAACCACAGTCAAAACCCTAACCAGAGGTTTGACCATCGCGCGATGATGTCACTCCCTTGCGTGAAGGTGTGCTTTGCCAGGTGTGGTCAAAGTCAAATGTTTGACTGTTGACCCACGCGTGACAGTTGTCCCACTCCATCGCGCGATGGTCTTAACCTATCACTTTCACCTTTTCCCAGCTGGGCAGTTACTTGCCTGGGGATCTACAGGCGTGTAGAACCCCGTTGTCTTCCCCAGAACAGTGTTCTGCAGGTTTGGGGCATTAAACCCTCACAACAACCCTTCCCATCACCTTTTACAAGCCTTGACCACAAAGTTTGGTCCTAAGGGCTTGTTTGCCACCACCCTTTGGCCTTCCATCCTCCTATAAATACCCCCATTGGTCTTCTTTCCAAAGGGTCACAAAAATTTCCAAAAGAAATCAAGTTTGAAAGGTTAAGAACCCAAAGCACACCAAAGTTCAAAACCTCAGCACTTGTTCATCCACTTTTCACTCCATTTTCCATCACAAGCTTCACAACCTTGTTCAAATGCATTTCCAAAACCTTTCAAGCAAAGGTATAAACACCTTTTTTTGCTTACTGTTTTGATCCCTAAGGGGGGCTGTTAGGGCCCAGACTGGTAATCAATACCAGTTTTGGTCCTAAGGTCAGCAAAGTTACAAAAAACTGGGATCTGTCACTCCCTCGCGCGACAAACTCATTAACTGGCGCGACCCTCCTAGTTTGCACGCGACAGTCCATGTGGGGTTTGGGATGCTAGTTACTTGTTTGTATTTACTATGTTTAAGCTTATTATGAATATGTTTATGCTTAGCTCACTGTTTTGCAAGATAAAATACAAAGAATCGCTCTTCTTTCTGTTTTATTCTGTTTGGAATGCTTCTGGGTTACTTATGGACCTGTACTAGATCCCGGAACATGCAAAGCAATTCCTGGAAGCCAAGTTAGGACCCTCGCGCGACGAAGTCACTATCTCGCGCGATGGTCAGTTTGATTCCAGTAACTGCCCTTGCATGAGCAGCTTGGCCCTTGGACTTTGTTTCCTTGCTCCCACTGTTTAGGGGCTGTATTTGAATTCATTTGGCTCTTGTTTTCATTAATTTGTAATAATTAGTTAACTTTCAGTACATATAAACTGCTTGGTTTGCCCCCTGGGTGAGCACTAGTCCTTCCAGAGCCCAGAAGGGGATGAAATTCAACTTGTGGTGAGGCATGAACACTCGCGCGAGGGAGTGAGTGTGTCACGCGATGGTTCCTTTGCGTGCACATAGATCCATGCATGCAAAGGTGGCCATTGGGTATGGCACACCCACTTTATGAGCAGCTTGGTTTATTTCTGATTAGAGGGTTCAGTTTTATCTCATTTTCATAGTATTCCATCCATCCATGCTTAATTCACAACACATCTTGCAAATCGTGTTACGGTTTAATCCCCAATTAACTGTTCCCCCGCCCTAACCGGCTTAAAATTGATTAATAAAAGAAGAATCACAATATTTCTTTCAAAATGCCTAAGTAGAGATCGATCTCCGGATTGGGCGAGAGGGGAGCCTTAAAACCCTTCCCCTCTCGTAACCTAGCTCCCGAACCTAGATATGGTTATGACGGACTGGTTCCTTCACTTTTTCAAATCATATAGCGCGGCAAGTGCTTTGAAATACGGTTCCTTGGGTGACGGACCTTCAAACCCGAGTGGTGACTCTGTATTCCGAGTGCTTGCTTCTCCGCATGCGCTCCATCAATTTTCGGGCCACTTTGGCAAAAAGGGGAACGGAATCCCCTTTTTCCAAGGGCATGCTGCCCACACTATTGTCCTCCTCAATTGTCCATCCCGGTAACGCCTTTGCTTCTCGGATTCGATACCGGATGAATTCGCAATCTTGCTCGAAAGTCTGAGCTAGTAAATTCGTCACGACCTGGATTTTTAACATAATGTAAGTAATATTCTTTAATAAAAGGATCTCATTTGCCATCGTATTCCCGAAAGAGTACCCCACCTGTTTAAGTTACAAATAAGTTCCCAATTCAAAATAATATCCAACTTTGGCATCACGGCCCAAATTAGGTTAAGTACAGTTACAACATATGCGGAGTATTATAGACTTCCTTGTCAAAAGAAATTCATGAATACTTAGTTACAAAACCATCTTCATCAAAAACTAAACTAATACAAGATGAATATGTAACTAGAAGTGAAAGCTTTCAAAAGTCGTCCACAGTCCAAGCACGCAATGCATGGTGCTACTGTCCAACGTTAGTACCTGAAAGGAAGGATTTTGGTGAGCTACACTAGCCCAGTAGGAAAATCTTTAACAATCTTATATGCAGACATGGTGATAAGTGCAAAACGGAAGACAAGAGGACATGGTTCAATCGATGGAATATAATCAACTAAGAGTGTGTTAATCATTCAATGAGATCAATCTAAGTCTTTGTATCATCATACTATGCCATCTAATCCACAAGACACAAACATTTCTAACAATCCCGACGTGACACGCTATCCCAAATCCCACTAACTGTATTTACACCCCATGCATTACAGTGCTACGTCACAAGAGTTACCGTATTTCCACCCCTTGCATTACAGTAAACCCTACAACTTGGATCACCGTATTACCACCCCTTGCGTTACGAGACCCATTTGAGTCTCCGTATTACCACCCCTTGCGTTACGAGACTCCCTACTCCAAATTCCGACCCATGTACTCTCGAAACTAACCGATACAGTTACTAAGACTCTCCCTCATTCACGTTCTTATACATGTCATCAATTGGCGTATCAAAAGCGTTACCAACAAGCCACGATGCTCACATAACAACGCGAATGCATAAACAAGCAACAAGTCTAATAATCATTTAGTTTTACCTTTTTTCTTTATTATAATGAGGGCCAAAGGAGTGGGACAAACAATGAATCAATGGAACGCGTGCAATCAACCTTAAAGGTGGTTTGGATATGCTTAAAAGGTATTAGAAGTGATCGGAGGTCCAAACCATGGAAGAAGAAACTTTCCTAAGTTTTCCAATTTGGTACATGTAGTAAGGTAAAAGTGCTACATGTAGCCATGGAAAATCTGGGTTTGCTGCATGTAGCGGGATAAATGTGCTACATGTATCCAGCGAACAGAATGGTAAATTTTGGGATTTGGTACATGTAACGGGTTAAGGGCGCTACATGTAGCCAATGAACTAAATCAAAGAAATCTGGGTTTGCTACATGTTGCGGGTTAAGGGTGCTACATGTATCTAATGAACGAAATCTGAGAAAAACATGAGTTTGCTACATGTAGCGGGGTAGAACTGGTACATGTAGCACCTGGGATTTTCAGCCCAATTTGAGAGCTTTTAAGGGCGAACTCAAGACTTTCAAACAATGATTTCAAGCAAGTTTTGAACACCAAATCAACACATAAACATGTAAGAGAGGTAAAGAAATCCCTACCTCGATTCGAAGAACGAAATCCGAGAAGCTAGAACGAGCCCCAGCTCCCAACTCTTGAAATCGACCGAGATCTTCCTCCCGAGTCTCACCCAACGCGATACGAGCCCGGGGTTGCGTAAAGGAGGTGAAATGAGGGTGGGTTCTTGGGAATTTTGAGGTGTTTTGGTGGGTTTTGGGAGAGAGCAAGAGAGTGAAAGAGAGATACGGTGGAGAGGAGAGGGAGTCGAGAGTTTGGATTGGGGAAAAAATGATCCCATACACACAATCTCTCTTATTTATACCCCTATATCTTTAAATTACACATTTACTCCCTTAAACTCCTATTCTTTCACTTTGGTCTCCAAATCAATTATTCATTAGTTAATCCATAATTTCTCAATTAGACATTAAATAAGTATTTCAAAAATTAAAAAAAATTTATTCGGGTCTCAACAACCTATCCTCCTTAAAGAAATTTTGTCCCGAATTTTACAACACAAGTCAACTAAGTCATGCATCAAACAGTCATACTCATGCAACAATACACATTACCAAGCAAGAGGTTAATAATCATAAGGTTGAAACTTAAAACTCACATTGGTTAATTCGAAAATAAATGTGGATACTTCTCTCTCACTTCGTCTTCCCTTTCCCACGTCGACTCTTCTTTCCCGAGATGACTCCATAAGACTCGCACCAACGGAATGGTTTTACCCCTCAAGACTTGCTCGCACGAATCTAGGATACGTATCGGTTTCTCCTCATAAGAAGCATCGGCTTCCAACTCAAGTTTGGACCATTCTAGAACGTGTGACGGATCCGGCTCATACTTCCGTAACATCGATACATGGAATACATCGTGAAACGCCCGATAATCTCGGTGGTCCCGATAATCTCGGTGGTAACGCCAACCGATACGCGACTTCCCCAATCTTTTCGATGATATCAAATGGCCCAATGAAACGCGGTGAAAGCTTGCCTCTTTGTCCAAAGCGAGATAGCCCCCGACGCAGCGACACCTTTAGAAACACGTGATGCCCCACTTCAAACGACAAAGGTCAGCGACGGCGATCGGCATAACTCTTTTGCCTACTTTGAGCAGTTAGCAATCTTTGGCAAATCGTCTTGACTTGTTCGGTAGTTCTCTTTTGGGCTTCTAGAAGACGTAAACGAATCGCTCTCATGCTCTCAGAAGTTTCTTGGATCAATTCCGGTCCGACCAATGTAGCCTCGCCCAACTCGGTCCAACAAACGGGTGATCGACACGGTCTCCCATACAAAGCTTCATACGGTGCCATCTCGATACTAGATTGGTAGCTATTGTTGTACGCGAATTCGACTAATGCTAGATGATCCTCCCAACTACCTCGAAAATCCATAACGCAAGCCCGAAGCATATCTTCTAGGATTTGGATCGTTCTCTCGGATTGCCCATCCATTTGAGGATGATACGTAGTGCTAAATAAGAGATTTGTGCCAAGAGCGGCCTGCAGACTCTGCTAAAAACGCACAGTAAACCTTGGATCTCGATCTGATACAATAGAGATGGGAATTCCATGAAGACGAATAATCTCACGAATGTACAAGCGGCTAAGCGTATCAATCGAATCCGTAACCTGAATCGGTAAGATATGTGCTGACTTAGTCAATCGATCGACTATCACCCAAATGGCATCATGCCCCCTCGGCGATCTCGATAAACCGGTAACAAAATCCATGGTCACGTTCCCCCACTTCCATTCGGCCACTGGTAACGGTTGTAACTCCCCCGCAGGTCGTTGATGCTCGGCTTTGACTTGTTGGCACGTAAGGCATTTGGACACGAAGGTAACGACATCTCTTTTCATTCCCGGCCACCAAAACTGTCTACGCAAGTCGTGATACATTTTTGTTCCTCCCGGATGCACGGCTAACGGTGAACGGTGAAATTCCATCAAGATATCCTCCCGACACGAAACGGGTACGAACAATTTTCCTTGGTATCGCAAACCTTGATCGGCGTGAATCATCCACCCCTCTGGAGCATTCCCACTAAGAAACTTAGCACGATACTCCCCTGCTTCCTCCTCATGTTGTTGGGCCTCAACGACTCGGGTCGACAAGGTCGATTGAACGGTCAAGTTACACAAAGTGACCCCATCCCGGACTTCCTCAAAATGTAACGCATACGAGCCTAAGTCATTCATCGTTTTCCACTCATGGATGGCCAAACTCGCAAATTGTGTCGATTTCCTACTCAATGCGTTCGCTACCACATTCGCCTTACCCGGATGGTATTGCAACTCGAAGTCGTAGTCCTCTAAGTGTTCCATCCAACGGCGCTGATGTAGGTTGAGCTCCTTTTGAGAGAACAAGTATTTTAGACTCTTATGATCGGAAAAGACTTCGAACCTCTCACCGTAAAGGTAATGGCACCAACTTTTCAAAGCAAGCACGACGGCCGCAAGTTCTAAGTCATGGGTAGGGTAGTTTCGCTCATGAATTTTCAATTGCCGCGATCCGTACGCCACAACACGCCCTAATTGCATCAACACGCACCCCAATCCCTCCTTCGAAGTGTCACAATACATGGAATAACCAACTCCCCGTTCGGGTACAACCAAAATCGGCACAGTAGTCAATCTCTTCTTCAACTCTTGAAAGGCCATCTCACATGCGTCACTCCAAACGAAACGAGTTCGCTTGCGAGTCAATTTGGTCAATGGAGCCGCTAGGCGGGAGAAATCGAGTACGAAACGGCGGTAATACCCGGCCAAGCCCAAGAAACTACGAATCTCGAATACATTCTTCGGTCGTTGCCAATCCATCACAGACTCTATCTTCCCCGGATCAACGGACACCCCATCTTTTGACACAACGTGACCCAAAAACTTGACTCCGGATAACCAAAACTCACACTTACTAAGCTTGGCATACAAACGGTGTTCTCTCAAAAGCTCAAGAACGATGGAAAGGTGAGATTGATGTTCCTCCTCCGAAGGTGAGTAAATAAGGATATCGTCCACAAAGACAACTACGAAACGATCGAGATAAGCACGAAAAACACGATTCATCAAGTCCATGAAAGTTGCTGGTGCATTCGTCAAACCAAAAGGCATAACAACAAACTCGTAGTGGCCATATAGAGTACGAAAAGCGGTTTTAGGAATGTCTTCCCTCCGAACCCTCAACTGGTGGTAACTGGACCTCAAATCAATCTTAGAAAAACAAGTGGCACCTCGAAGTTGGTCAAATAAATCGTCGATTCTAGGCATTGGATACTTATTCTTAATTGTAACATGGTTCAACTTACTGTAGTCAATACAAAGGCGAAGCGACCCATCCTTCTTCTGGGCAAACAAGGCCGTGCTCCCCACGGAAAAAGTACTCGGGCGAATAAACCCTAAACTCTCCAATTCTTGCAACTGAATCTTCAATTCTCTCAACTCAGCGGGAGCAAAACGATAAGGAGGTACAAAAATAGGAGCTGTATCAGGAAGTAAGTCAATGATGATCGATTTCTCTCTCGGGTGGTAAACCAGGTAACTCCATCGAAAACACGTCTGGAAAGTCACAAACGACAAGAGGTAACTCCCCACGCGCGGATACATCCTCATTTAAGGCCAAACTTCCTTATAAGGCGTACATCAATTCACATTCTCGAGTCTCACACAGATATTGATCTATCGGTTCCCGACGCTCCCCGAAAAACTCAAAGCAAGAACCCCCGGGCAGACAAACACGGACCTGACACTTGAAACAATCTATGGTGGCATGAAACGTGGACAACCAATCCATTCCCAAAATTAGGTCGAATTCAGACATATTCAACACGATAAAGTCAAAAGTAAAACGACGATCCCGTATAGTGAGCTCACAATCCCAGCAAATACGATCTAACAGCAACCTACCTCCTATAGGTGTGTCAACAAACAATGGAGGACTGATACTCTCGATTTCCAATTCCAAAGCACTAGCAAATTAATGATGCAGCAATAAATGAATGAAAAGCTCCAGAATCAAAGAGTACTCTAGCAAAGGAGTTAAACAAGAGAAATGTACCCCTCACAACTGAAGTCTCCAGGGCCAAAAAAGTAACAGGAGCTGGTGGAGGTGGAAGGGCTGAAGTGATAGCAAAGGCTCTCCCCTGAGTAGTCTAACTCTGGACATGTCCACCCCGATGACTGGAACCTTGGGTAGGCATAGACGAACTAGCTCCTCTCTCAGCCTGAGACCCCTGAATCGAAGTGGTCTAACGAAAGCGAGACTGTTGCTGCCTCTGAGTACCCCGAAACGGTTGCCGCCCAAAACTCTGTCCACCCCTCGACTGCTGCATTGACCCTGACTCACTGCGAGTCCCATCCCTATGCGGACATTTCCTAGCAAAGTGACCGGACTTTCCGCAAGTAAAACACGTACACAAAATCCACGGACACTGAGCTCGAATGTGCCCCGCCTGACCACACTCATGACATACCATTGGAGGCCCATTGGAAACCCCTCGAGTCCCGAAAGAAGAAGAAGGTGGAGGCTTAAAGTTCGACGGACCTTGCAAAGTTGACATTTGATCCCTTTGCCTCTTTCTCCCTTGACTACCGAAAGTTCCCGACGATGAACTCATACGCCTCACTAGTTGTCTCGGTTCCCAAGCCCTAGGATTTTGAGGTGCCTCTCTTGGTGTCTCGATGCTCCTCGCACACTCAACGACTTCGAAAAACCTTCCTTTTCGTTGTGCCACCATATACTTTTTCACGGTATCACTCAAACCCCTTTCGAATCGTCTACACTTCCTTTCCTCGGTTGACACCATCTCCGGCGCAAAACGGGATAAGGATTGAAATTTTACTGCGTACTCTGAAACAGTCATATCCCCTTGCTCCAACTTCTCGAACTCATTCCTCAGCTGGTCACGACTCTTTTCCGGAAAATACTGCTCCTCAAAAAGCATCTCGAATTCGGCCCATGTCAAGTCCTCAACATTCAGCTCATTTGCTTGAGCCGCGGTCCTTGCCGCCCTCCTTGCTTCCTTTCTTGATTCCAAGACCGACTCCCACCATTCGCCGACTTCTCCGACCAACTGAACGACCACAATTCCCACTTTAATATTATCCTCGGTAATGTTAAGAGCTCTAAAGAGCTTACGGATTTGGGTTAATCAATGGTTGGCTACCAAAAGATCGCTGCTAGTTCCACCAAACGTCGGAGGATTCCTACGGCTAAACTCCCACATTGCTATCATAGCCCTATCCTCAGCATTGGGTTTGATTGGGAGGTACACCAGCACCTCAACCGGCCTTAGCCCCCGAATTCCCACCTGGATTCTCCCCATGCTAACTAACCTCGTCCTCGGGAGGTACCCCACGGCCGCGACCACGTCCACCTCGATTTCCAACCCCACCTCGTCTAGCTCGCGTTCTCGATCGGAGGCATCTTACTACAATTATAAGAAAGGAAACGTTCATCAACCACAAACATTATTCAATGGGGTTAAAACCTCCAACTATCCCAACACGGACCAAAAACAACTCTACTATATTGAAATGCCATGCCACGTAACCAAATGATATCAATGCACACAAGCACACACATGTTATGAAAATAATGTGACATTTGAACCCATGAGAGTTGACGTCTCCCCATGGTCTCAAGGTATTCAAACGAATTTCGCTCTGATACCAATTTGTCACGACTTGGATTTTTAACATAATGTAAGTAATATTCTTTAATAAAAGGATCTCATTTGCCATCGTATTCCCGAAAGAGTACCCCACCAGTTTAAGCTACAGACAAGTTCCCAATTCAAAATAATATCCAATTTTGGCATCACGGCCCAAATTAGCTTAAGTACAGATACAACATATGCGGAGTATTACAGACTTCCTTATCAAAAGAAATTCATGAATACTTAGTTACAAAACCATCTTGATCAAAAACTAAACTAATACAAGATAAATATGTAACTAGAAGTGAAAAGCTTTCAAAAGTCGTCCACAGTCCAAGCACGCAATGCATGGTGCTACTGTCCAGCTTTAGTACCTGAAAAGAAGGATTTTGGTGAGCTACACTAGCCCAGTAGGAAAATCTTTACCAATCTTATCTGTAGACATGGTGATAAGTGCAAAAAGGAAGACAATAGGGCATGGTTCAATCAATGGAATATAATCAACTAAGAGTGTGTTAATCATTCAATGAGATCAATCTAAGTCTTTGTATCATCATACCATGCCATCTAATGCACAAGACACAAACATCTCTAACAATCCCGACATGACACGCTATCCCAAATCCCACTAACTGTATTTCCACCCCATGCGTTACAGTGCAACATCACAAGAGTTACCGTATTTCCACCCCTTGCATTACAGTAAACCCTACTACTTGGATCATCGTTGTAGGGAGGTAATCCCGAACAGGTACAAAGAATGGCCCGAACATGTGGTACGTGGGGCCCAGAATAAATATAGTCGGAATATCCGCCGTGCAGTGAGGTGAACGGCAATAAGGACCAGGGACACGAGAGGTCACAGGTCCAAGATACCCGAGCAGGGGTACAGTCCAAAGAGCAAGGGTAGTTGTTAGACCAGTCGCATGGTATGTGGTCCAGTGATATGAGAAATCATTGGTCCAGAGGGTCTGTTCGGCAACGAGAGGGCCGAACAGGAGCAGTAATCTGGAGGAAGTGCCAGGAGGCACTCCAGAGGGGTCCTGAAATGGAAATATCCAGTAGGGAAACGAGATTTGGAGGAGATACCCAATGAGAATGGGATGAACGGCCAGCTTTGGAAAGAGTTTCTAAATGGTCTAAAAGGAAATATGCAGTTAAGGGAATGAGAATCCCAGATATTCGGGGTTCCCTTTACGAGAAAGGAAACTTAGGGCAGCAAGATGGCTTGGACAGCAAGTAGACATGGGTCTATAAATATGAGGTAAAACCTAGAGGTAAAGGTACGCAATACTGGGCTATTTGCTTAATACCTACGGAGAACTAGGGTTTTGACTAGTACGAGATACTAACTTTGGCATCGGAGGGCCTTTGCCACGAGACGGCAAAGGTGCGCTCACCCTTTGTCTGTTTTACAGGTTCAACTCCGGCGGTGTGCTAGGGTTTTGGCGTGGAGAAGGAAGTAGCCGTTGCAGTTTGGTGCTGTTCGAAGGCCTTTTCGTTTTCCTGCACTTACAATTGGCACCGTCTGTGGGAAACGAAAGAGATCCCTTTTGATGCAGAATGAAAATATGAAGATCAAATTAATTACGCAATATTTTGATTTTATTGTTTTGTTAGGAATTTTATAATTTAGGATAGGTAGTATAGAATAATTAGTTTCCTGATTTGTGTTGATTTGTTATTTCCTATTTTCATTAGTTTCTTATTCTGCAAGAATTAGATTGTCTGGTAATATTTTTATTTCCTTTTTAGTTATAGGGCTGCTGCTACTATAAATTAAGATGTAAGCCTTATGGCAAGGGGGAGTTGTTTATGATTAATTAATGAAAATTTGAGAGTTTTATCTCTTTATGTGTTTGTGTTTCAAAGGGAGAACCTTTTAACATAAGCAAGTTCGTGATCTCTTCTTGCACATAGTTTCGTAAAAGGAGGCTGCGCTGCATCAGTTGGTATCAGAGCTCTAGTTCCATTCCTAACCATGGCCGAAGGACGTGCTGGAGGTCGAGGTGGAAGAGGAGGTCGTATAGCTTATGTTGATGAAGTCTATGAGCGAAATGATGCTGCTCGGGATGCTCGAGCGGAGGAAAGATTTCAACGACTAAAGCGGAGGGTTGCATCAGTTATACAACGCCTCGAGGCTCTAGAAGTTGGGAGATTGCCTCGACGCCAACCGTTTAAACCTAGCCTTCCAATGGAGGTAGATTTTTCGGATGGTGTTTCTATCACCAAACCGTTGCCGGGTAACCATCAGTCAGCGGAGAGGACAAGGGCGGTCAAGGTTGTTAATCATGATTCGCGACTTTGGAAATCTGGTTTGAAGATCAACTTTCCTGAGTTCCAAGGAGGTATGACACCAGAAAAAATCTTAAAGGTTAGTGCAGGAGAAAAAAGTCATAGAAGAAATTCTAGTTGAGGGAGACGTAGGAGACTTTCTCGACGATGTGTTAGAGGAAGAGTCCGATAACATATTTTTCGACAATAATCCGTCATCGATTCAGTCAGAAATTGATTGGGAGTTACCTCCAAAATTTGATGAGTATGCAGATGATGAGTTTGAGATTTGTCAAGCTAACTTTATTGAAGATATTGTTCATGTTGCAATTCAAGAAAATGGAACAGTTGGTAAGATTATTGATGGTAGTAGCAATGAAACAAAATTCATGTCTCTTGACTCATGTTCGTCAATTGATAAGAGTTTTGCGACATGGAAATTTTTTGATTGGGTCGATATGGGTAAAAACCCCAGGTCAGATGAAATTGAAATTGCTTGGGGTAGTCAATTCATGGATCATTTTAGGGGGTATATTGAAGCTGTTGTGAAGAAGAATATTTGGATTGCGTACTTAGAGCAAGTTGTGACAAACATTATTGATTTTATTTTCGAAGACTCATCTTTTCAGTTTGGGGTCCAAAAAATTAATTTGAGGTACAAGATTGATGCGGATAAGTTACGACGAATCCAACTTTATAAACTCGAGGACGAGTTTCTTCAAGCCGGGAAGAATGATGCAGAATGAAAATATGAAGATCAAATGAATTACGCAATATTTTGATTTTATTGTTTTGTTAGGAATTTTATAATTTAGGATAGGTAGTATAGAATAATTAGTTTCCTGATTTGTGTTGATTTGTTATTTCCTATTTTCATTAGTTTCTTATTCTGCAAGAATTAGATTGTCTGGTAATATTTTTATTTCCTTTTTAGTTATAGGGCTGCTGCTACTATAAATTAAGATGTAAGTCTTATGGCAAGGGGGAGTTGTTTATGATTAATTAATGAAAATTTGAGAGTTTTATCTCTTTATGTGTTTGTGTTTCAAAGGGAGAACCTTTAACATAAGCAAGTTCGTGATCTCTTCTTGCACATAGTTTCGTAAAAGGAGGCTGCGCTGCATCAGTTGGTTCTCTTCTTGCACATAGTTTCGTAAAAGGAGGCTGCGCTGCATCACCTTTGAAAAAGCGACCATGGCGGAAGAAGATCCAAAGACTCCACTTGATGCAAACAATCAGTTGGGTGGGGGGGGGGGGGGGGGGGGGGACAAAACCCCACCAGACCCTCCGAGGAAGCCCGACGGCGGGCGTGCGGGGAGGACCACGAGCAAGGACCGCCCCTGGCAATCCATGGCGACTCCAGAAACAAGGACGAACGGACGGCCACAGGATCCACGGGAAGGAGTAAGTCCCGCCGTGGGAGGGAGTCAGTGGCACGTTCGAAAAGCGTGCACAGCAGGGAAGATATCCTGGACAAGAAGAGGCAGGAAATAGAAGAATACGCCCGCCTGATTAAAAAGTGAGAATATGAGATTCAACAACTACAACGGATACGAGAACATCCGGAGGATTCTGGGCTTTCACGAAAGAAGTCCAAAAAAGAAAGGTTGGATATGGCGGAGTACAGGAGAGCTTCTTCACGAAAGAGAAGAAGCAGGAGCCTCACTCCGAAATGACCGAGGGCTTCTTCACGAAAAAGGAGAAGCAAGAGTAGGAGCTCCTCCCCGAGGAAGGAGGGAGCAGGAAGCACCACAGGGACAGGTACGAGAGACCTGATTCCGATTGGGAAAAGAATAATGCAAAGGGATCAAAAGAGGGAACCATGTCTGCCCGAGAAGCAGCACGGAGAGCCCTTAGCAACATAGCAACCTCTCCTTTTGCAAAGAGATTGCAGGAGGCAAGGTTGCCGAGCAGGGTTAAGCACAGGATGTTTGTCCTGTACGAAACCAATGCAGACCCAGTGGCACACATACAGCATTACTAGCAGGCGATGTTTATGCACGATGGTGATGACGCGATCATGTGCAAGATGTTCCCATCTAGTTTGGGAAAGGTGGCCCTGTCGTGGTTCCATAAGTTGGGGCCGAACACCATACGAGGATGGAGACAGTTGGCCGAGGAATTCACTGCTCGGTTCCTGACGAGCAGGAAACCACCCAAAACTTTTGAGAGTCTCTCAGTTATGAAGCAAGGAGAGAATGAGCCGATCAGGGACTACGCCAAGAAGTATTGGGAGACTTTCAACGAGATTGAAAGTTGTAGTGAGGAGTATGCAATAGCAACGTTCAAAACTACGCTGTTGTAGACACCCCAAAGTCCTTAAACATGAGTCCAGTGAGCACGCTGGCAAAGCTGATGGAACGTATTGAGCAGCATGCCAGGAATGAGGATGACATACTACGGGAAGACGGCAAGTTGAGTGCGGAGCAAGTCAAGGGTCCCGCGAAGAAGGCGGATAAACCCGAGCCCAGGACTTACAAAGAGAGGAAGGAGCACGGACAGACTAAGAAAGAGTCGTACCGGGAGAAGCATGCCCCTGACCCAAAGTCATTCTTCTCAGTAACGACGGTATGGAAAGAACCGATTTATCGGGTTCATTATCGAATAAAGAACCGCCCATACTTTAAGTGGCCTCCACGGCTGGAGGACGATAAAGATGCAAGAAGGGCTACGAGTCAGCATTGCAGTTACCACAAGGACTGCGGTCACATGACGGAGGACTGCGAGATGTTCAAGCAGCACCTTGATGACCTGGTCTCACGAGGGTATTTGAAGGAATTCATTCAAGAGGAGCACAAGGATGCCGAGAGAGCAATGGAGCTGGATTACGAGCAGAATCCAAGGGGCATGATCCATATGATACATGGATTCGCCACACCTTATACAAGAAATGAGGTGAGGTTGCTCCAAAGGCAGGCAAAACACGACCAGCACGTGATGCGGTTGGGAAAGAAACGAGGACGTGAAGCTGAAGGATGCAACGAGGGCATAACCTTCACGGATGAGGACTTAGGGGGAGTCCAGGTGCCGCACAATGACGCTCTTGTGATAACCCTACGAATTGGGGAATATGACATGGAGAGGATCCTGGTGGATTCAGGAAGCTGCACCGAGGTACTTTAATACGACGCATTCTAGAAGCTGGGATTGGCACAAGCAGACTTGGTACAGTCAGTAACTCCGTTGGTTGGGTTCAGTGCAGGGGCAGTCTGGCCATTGGGCAAGGTGACCCTTCCTGTCCGGGCAGGAACAGTGGTGCTGAGAACTGACTTTTTGGTGGTGGACGTGCCATCTTCCTATAACGCGATTATAGGAAGGGCTTGGTTGCATAAGATGAGGGTGGTTTCCTCCACCTACCATCAGATGGTAAGTTTCCAGGATCCACTGGAATCGAGAAAATAAAGGGGAACCAAAAGACAGCCCAACAGTGCTTGGTTTCCATAATCAAGAAAGCACCCAAGGCACAGTTGGTGCAAACCGTCGAGGTTACTAATCAGCCGACCATCGAGGATGTCGGAGGGAATCCAGCCGAGAAAGTAGTGGAAGGATTGAAGAAAATCCAGATCAACGAGAATGATCCTGAAAGGTATTTCCTGATTGGGGAAAACCTGTGCAAAGAAGAGGAGGAAGAGTTGGTGAAATTGATGTGTTTGCTTGGGTGCCCGAGGAGATGCCTGGGGTGGATGCAAACGTGATTTGCCACCACCTGAATGTGGACCCACAGCACAAACCGATGATGCAAAAAAAAAGAAGATCTGTCGTACAGCATGTGGATGCTGTTATCGAGGAGGTCGACCGTTTGCTCAAAGCAAAGACGATCCGAGAGGTGTACTACCCCGAATGGTTGTCTAACATAGTGGTGGTAAAAAAGAATAATGGGAAATGGCGGGTATGTGTCGATTTCACAGATCTAAACAAGGCTTGTCCGAAAGACAGCTTTCCCCTGCCCAGGATAGATCAGTTGGTGGATGCAACAGCTGGGTATGGACGTATGAGTTTTCTTGACGCTTATCGAGGATATCACCAGATAGCCATGTACGGCCCCGATCAGGAGAAGGCGTCCTTTATCACACCACGGGGATTGTACTGTTACAATGTTATGCCCTTTGGTTTGAGGAATGCTGGAGCAACTTACCAGAGACTAGCAACGATTATGCTAAAGAAGCTGCTCGGCAAGACCATGGAGGTGTACATAGACGATATGGTGGTGAAAAGCAAGGAGAAACGGGACCACATCGCTGATCTGAAAGAAGCTTTTGAGATACTGAGAGAGTATAAGCTGAAGCTCAACGCCTTGAAATGTGCATTTGGGGTAAGTTCTGGGAAGTTCCTGGGTCACTTAGTGACCATTAGAGGGATAGAGGCGAATCCCGATCAAATAACAGCTTTGCAGAAGCTGCAGAGTCCGAGGACCACGAAGGAGGTCCAGCGGTTAACAAGGATGGCGGCAGCCCTTAACAGGTTCATCAGTCGTTCGAGTGACAAGTGTAGACCTTTCTTTCAGTTGTTAAAGAGAGAGAAGGTTACGAATGGGGAGCAGAGTGTGAACAAGCGTTCCCAGACCTGAAGAAGTACTTGGCGGCAGCCCCACTTCTGTCTACTCCTGAGCCTGGTGAGGTCCTGACCCTGTACTTAGCAGTATCCGAACATGCTGTAAGTGAGGTCTTACTAAGGAACAAGGGATCCAAGCAAATCCCTGTCTATTACGTGAGCAAGACGCTATTGGATGCAGAAACAAGATATCTGCCTCTTGAGAAGTTGGTCCTGGCACTGAGGACAGTAGCTAGGAAGTTGCCCCACTACTTCCAAAGTCACAAAGTGGTTGTTTACACGGAGTTCCCGTTGAAATCATTGCTTCGAAAGGCCGATTTCTCGGGACGAATATCAACTTGGTCGATGGAATTGAGCCAGTATGATATTGATTATCAGCCGCGCACGGCAGTCAAAGGGCAAGTTTTGGCAGATTTCGTGGCAGAGTTCTCTCCCACAGTGGCTCCATGGCCTCCTGCGAGAAAGGAGCAGTTGGACGAGCTGTCAGCCGAGAAGCGAGGGGCATCCGCCGAGCAGGACCCATTGGAATGGAAGCTTTTTGTAGCTGGATCCGCATGCAACACTGGATCTAGAATTGGAGTGGTGCTTTTCCCTCCTGAAGGAGTTATGATCGAATTGTCCCTGCGCCTGGGTTTCAGTGCGTCGAATAACGTGGCGGAGTACGAGGCACTCCTGGCCGGGTTACGGAGCGCAAGAACCTTGAAAGTAAAAAGAATTCGAGTATTCTGTGATTCGCAACTCGTGGTGAATCAGCCGTCCGGGAAATACGAGGCCCGGAGTGAAAAAATGGCAGCCTATGTGGAGGAAGCCAAGGATTTGCTTGACACCTTCGAGAAGGTACACATTGAGCAGATAAGCTCTGGGCAGAACGCCCACGCTGACTCACTAGCTTGGTTGGCAGCGGCTGTGCCAACAGAGTTCAGGAGGAAGGTAGCAGTGGATTATCTTGCTGAGCCGAGCATTGGTAAAAGTTTGGAATTGGTCTTGGACGTGAACCAGGGACCAAGCTGGATGGATCCAATAGTGGAGTTCCTACAAGATGGGACACTACCCACAGATAAAAAGGAGGCTCACAAGATAAAGACAAAATCTGCAAGATTTTGGCTATCACCGAGGGGAAATTGTACAGGAAGTCCTTCACTAGACCGTACCTGCTTTGTGTGCATCCCGAGATGGTGCAGAAATTCCTCCACGCGATACACGAAGGAACATGCGGAAGTCATGCAGGTGGGAGAACCATTGCTCACCGTGCCATCACCCAGGGCTACTGGTGGCCGCACATGCAAGAAGATGCAAAGGTGTATGTGAAAATCTGTAAGAAGTGTCAGAAGTTCTCACCTATGATCCGAACACCAGCCGAAGATCTGGTGCCCTTGACAAGTCCTTGGCCGTTTGCGCAATGGGGAATGGACATCGTGGGTCCACTCCACAAAGCTACTGGGAACAGGAAGTTTCTGTTGGTAGCAACGGACTATTTTACCAAGTGGATTGAAGCAGAACCACTGGCAAAAATCGCAGAACCTATGATAGAAAGGTTCGTGTGAAAGAGCATCATCACTCGATTTGGAGTTCCTTACTCCTTGATCACTGATAATGGGTCGCAGTTCCAGAAAAAGTTCAAAGCTTTTTGTGCGCAGTATGTAATAAGGAACTATTATTCCACACCAGCCTACCCTCAGAGCAATGGGCAGGCGGAGGCATCCAACAAGACTATACTTGATGAGATCAAGAAAAGGTTTGACAAAGCAAAAGGCAAGTGGCCCGATGAATTACCACTGGTCCTGTGGGCGCACCGAACAACTCCTAGGAGGTCTACGGGAGAGACCCCCTACTCGCTGGCATATGGAACAGAGGCTGTGATTCCACTGGAGGTTGGATTGCCGACCAACAGGACCACGCTGGTAGAAAGTGGGGGCAACGACAGAGCCCTGGAAATCGAGCTGGACCTCACCGAGGAGAGGAGAGAACGAGCACTGGTGCACCTGGCCTCGTACCAAGAGCAGTTGATGAAGAGTTACAACAAGCATGTCCACCCACGAGAGTTTGGTGTTGGAGACCTTGTGCTACGGAAGGTGCTCGGCAACACCAAGGTGGCCAACGAGGGCAAGTTGGGGGCCAATTGGGAGGGCCCGTCTCGAGTAACAGAGGTTGTGGGCATTGGAGCATATCGATTGGCAGACTTGGACGGGAACCCGGTACCAAGGCCCTTGAATGTTCACAACTTGAGAAAGTTCTACATGTAAAGAACTTCGATTTCGTTTCTATTCTGTTTTAGATGCACATCGTGATTGTGTGGGAATTATGAACAAAATTCCCTTGTGTTTTCTTTTACTAGTTGCAAGGGGTACGCATAACGCCCCCTTGAGTTTTTCGAATTATGAATAAAATTCCCAGATATTGGCAACACAAACTCTGTTTTTTACGAGTTTTGCTTTAAATACGAAGTCAAGCTATGTCCTTAGTCCTCACTTCGTATTGGGGAGCAGAGGTGTAGGGTAACTAAATGGAATTTCGAATCTTTCAAAATTTTACCAAGTACGAATATACTTGTCTGTTTGCTCGGGTACAAATACACCCAATATTGAGCCAAGTACTAATATACTTGTCTGTTTGCTCGGGTACGAATACACCCAATATTGAGCCAAGTACGAATATACTTGTCTGTCTGCTCGGGTACGAATACACCCAGAATTGAGCCAAGTACAAATATACTTGTCTGTTTGCTCGGGTACGAATACACCCAGAATGCATACGAGGATATGCACACTGCTCTCAGATTCGAATATGTCCGGGATTATTTCAGGTACAAATAAGATTTGATTACTTGTACGGGTGCATCCCAACATGAGCTTGTGACTTAACCTGGGTATGAATAAACCCAAAATTACTAAATCCAAATACGAGCACATTTGGGTAACCCAAGTACGAACATACTAGTGGAAGTTTCCAAGAATGAAATGTATGGGCTACATACGTAAACATGCAGTAATATCTAGAGTTCGAAAAAGCTTGAGGGTTGCTCGAGTTCAAACAGACCCTGACTACAAACAACTATACATGTTGCAAGCTGCTAAAGCAACTGAGCGTTACTCTAAGGTACGAGAAACCTGCAACAGAGTAAGTGAATACAGTGTAATCATCAGCAGGCACGATAAGGCCTGGGGAGCATACGAGGAATATGCATCAAGCTAAGTACGAAAACACTTAGCACAAAAAGATACTGGCCATGGGACGGCCACCTGCATTCAAGAAAGGCCACGAAGGGCCAAGTAAAAATTGTTTAGACCACACAAGGCCACCAGAAACATTCAGAAAGGCCACGAAGGGCCAAAACCAGCAGAGTTAAAAATGTATAGAAATGCATCAGTGCCACGAAGGGCAAAACCAATGGCCACGCAGGACCAGTCAAAACTGTGCAAGAGTTCCAGTTGTTACCACTACAAAGAGTCCCACTTACTCTTCTTTCGTCAGGTCTTGGATGACAGGCGGAGAGGCTGGAGCAGTGGTGGAGGCTGGAGCAGCAGCAGAGGCCGAAGCAGTAGAGTTTTCCACAGCAGCGCTTGGCTCAGATGGACCACCATCGGCTTCCTTTTGGCCGAGGCTGGTCACTTCTCCAGTCTGTTCGACGCTAGCGCTCTGCTGTTTGGGGATGTTGGCATTGAGCTCCCTATCCAGACTGTCTTCTTCCTCTACAACTTCTTCCTGTTCACCAGCAACCACCTGGGTGCTAGGAAAGTCGATCTCGGTCCAGAGAGGAGAAGATTCTGCTGTACCAATCTTTTTAAGGCAGGCCAACCAGCCAGCCTCGAAGACCTGGTCCTGGATCCCGGGCATCTGGTCTGTGTAGCTCTCAGTGGCCACACGGATTCCCTCATTGTAGCCCTGCTGATAGGCTGCCTTGGCCTCATTTTTGCTCGCCTCCAGCTCCGTCAAGGTCTAGTTCAGGCTGTCCTCTGCACCCTCCAGCTTACCCCTAAGCTCATCCGCAAGCCCGCGGGCCTGATTTCTCTCTCTCTCCAGCCTGACAATGGTGTTTTGAAGCTTGGCGTTCTCACTGGCAAGCTTGGCATGCTGGGGCTCGGAGTGGCCCAGTTTCTGGGCCATGGCCACCATTTTTTGCACTGCCTGGGGTTATCTCTAAGTTAGACAGATGACGGGAAGAACTATTAAGTATCATTCGTCCGTAAACACGAGTATTAGGGCTTACCTTGGCGCTATGGCTCATGAACGAGCCGAGGAGATTGTCTGGGGAGCAAGCCACTTCTTTTTGCATATCCCCAGGCAGCAGGAAAGCCTGGGATAGTGCAAGGGCTGTCGCTTCAGAATCGACCCTGTCACGAACGGTGACTGGCCGGCCGTCGTGCGTAAGCTGAGGGGCCCAGATGGGAGTTGGAGGAGCTGTGAGTTGAGGAGGCTGCTCGACGGAGGAGGTATCGAGCCGTTGGTGTTTGTCCCTATGAACGGCTTTGATCTCCTCGGGAGAGAAGCCTGGAGGAACATCCAGTTGAGTTGATCCTCGGCGCCCTTGAGAAGGTGCCGGATTTTGAGTATGACCGCGGTCACGAGCGGCGCCGCGGCCCCTTCCACGGCCAATGGTGAGCAGATTGTTGAGATTGATCGGCTGATCCATTTCTCGAGATGGGGGAGATGGGGAGTATCCACTCGAAGATGTGGAAGCTTCTTCGGCAAGATGGATTGGTTCATTGGGAAGAGGGGGGGTCCGAGAACGCCTTTCCTCTTCTTGCTCGGGTTGTTGAGCAGGAGGATCTGGGACGATGGGGTTGTCTGCTGCTCGGATTCGTCTATCGATGAATCCGCCGTATGAAGCCCAGTAGCTCAGAAGGATCTGCGCCGCCCTTGCTTGGCCAACCAAGCACGTACCTTGTCCGTTAAAGGCAAAAGCGCGGTTGATGTCGGTAACGTGGACCTGGGGGGTGATGATGGCGTGCCCCTGGTTGACGTTCGTGGCTGCAAATATGAGAAAGATTGGCAGTCAGTAAAAGCTAAAAGAAGATGGTGCAAAACAAAATTTTGCTCGGCAATAAAGTTCTACGAGAAAAGGACTAACGTGGAGTGCCAAATCTGTGCGGCGCGTGAAAACTGATGACCCTACCATCTTCATCCCTGGGCTCGAATATCCCTGTGACGATGAGGAAGTCATCATCGTCTCCTTGGGCAGAGTCAGGTAGTTCTAGCACGAGCCTTTTTCTGGAGTCCCTACTCTTGAGGTAGTAGGTCAGGGCATCCTTGGTTCTGGAAATACTATATAGGTGGTGTATGTCGTGCAAACCTAAGGATGTGCCTAGCATCTGGTTCAGGGCATTGATGCCCATAACAACCCTGAAGAAGTTGGCTGAAACTTGCATCGGGAACAGTCTATAATGGGCTAAAACCTGGCGGAGTAACGTTGCCAGGGGAAACCTGACGCCACCCTCAACGACGGCTACGACAGGGATGTGTAGAGTATCGTTGTCAAAACTCTCTCGGATGGCGTTTTCTGCGGCCAATGAAGTGGCCACGTTGTCTGGGATCTCGTAACGAGATCTGAACTCGGTCATTCTTTGGGGCGTGTCGCAGTGCCTACGAAATTGACCCATAACAGGAATTGTGGGTGTGGGTTTTCGAAAAGAGAAATGGGTACGAGGCAACCCTAAGGAGACTGTAGTAGTCCTAGATTGACAACAGAGTAGAAAGGGGGGATGATGACTTACAAGGATCGGAGATTCTAGATGCAGAAAAAGATGAACCACGAGACGGTGAACAGTGCTTCAATGGCAGAAAGCTCGAGCATTCTTTTGCAAGGGAGTTTCAGAAAGAGAAAGTGATTTTGAAATTGGGACGAAAACCCAAGTATACCCTAGCAAAGGGGGTGATGTATGGGAAACGTCATCCCAGACACCGTTTGGGCGATCCGTTCCCCGAAACGTCTGCTCACATTTAATACGGGCAGTATAGAGCATGCCGCGTGTAAAGGTGCTAGCTGGAAAAGCCAGTCCAGACCAAACGACGAGATGTTTGGCTTGGACTAATGATGAGTTTGCACCAAGTACGAGAAACATGGGTGCAGGAGCAAAGGACGAGAACCTTGCTCGGTGTTCAGGAGCTTTGCTCGTCATATTAAGAGAAAATAACGAATAAAGCAGGGGAGCCATTGTAGGGAGGTAATTTCAAACAGGTACAAAGAATGGCCCGAACACGTGGTATGTGGGGCCCAGAATAAATATAGTCGGAATATCCGCCGTGCAGTGAGGTGAACAGCAATGAGGACCAGGGACACGAGAGGTCCCAGGTCCAAGATACCCGAGCAGGGGTACAGTCCAAAGAGCAAGGGTAGTTGTTGGACCAGTCGCATGGTATGTGGTCCAGTGATATGAGAAATCATTGGTCCAGAGGGTCTGTTCGGCAACGAGAGGGCCGAACAGGAGCAGTAATCTGGAGGAAGTGCCAGGAGGCACTCCAGAGGGGTCCTGAAATGGAAATACCCAGTAGGGAAACAAGATTTGGAGGAGATACCCAATGAGAATGGGATGAACGGCCAGCTTTGGAAAGAGTTCCTAAATGGTCTAAAAGGAAATATGCAGTTAAGGGAATGAGAATCCCTGATATTCGGGGTTCCCTTTACGAGAAAGGAAACTTAGGGCAGCAAGATGGCTTGGATAGCAAGTAGACATGGGTCTATAAATATGAGGTAAAACCTAGAGATAAAGGTACGCAATACTGGGCTATTTGCTTAATACCTACGGAGAACTAGGGTTTTGACTAGTATGAGATACTAACTTTGGCATCGGAGGGCCTTTGCCACGAGACGGCAAAGGTGCGCTCACCCTTTGTCTGTTTTACAGGTTCAACTCCGGCGGTGTGCTAGGGTTTCGGCGTGGAGAGGGAAGTAGCCGTTGCAGTTTGGTGCTGTTCGAAGGCCTTTTCGTTTTCCTGCACTTACAATCGTATTACCACCCCTTGCGTTACGAGACCCATTTGAGTCTCCGTATTACTACCCCTTGCGTTACGAGACTCCCTACTCCAAATTCCGACCCATGTACTCTCGAAACTAACCGATACACTTACTAAGACTCTCCCTCATTCACGTTCTTATACATGTCATCAATTGACGTATCAAAAGCATTACCAACAAGCCACGATGCTCACATAACAACCCGAATGCATAAACAAGCAACAAGTCTAATAATCATTTAGTTTTACCCTTTTTCTTTGTTATAATGAGGGCCAAAGGAGTGGGGATGAACAATGAATCAATGGAACACGAGCAATCAACCTTAGAGGTGGTTTGGAGATGCTTAGAGGTATTAGAAGTGATCAGAGGTCCAAACCATGCAAGAAACTTTCCAAAGTTTTCCAATTTGGTACATGTAGCAAGGTAAAGGTGCTACATGTAGCCAGTGAAAATCTGGGTTTGCTACATGTAGCGGGGTAAATGTGCTACATGTATGCAGCGAACATAATGGTAAATTTTGGGATTTGGTACATGTAGCGGGTTAAGGGCGCTACATGTAGCCAATGAACAAAATCAAAGAAATCTGGGTTTGCTACATGTAGCGGGTTAAGGGTGCTACATGTATCTAATGAATGAAATCTGAGAAAAACATGAGTTTGCTACGTGTAGCGGGGTAAAACTGGTACATGTAGCACCTGGGATTTTGTAGACACCTCCCAAACGGGGCATCACCATACAGTTCCATCGTCACTGTGTTTGCTCGATCGGTTGCTCGCCTCATAAACCAAGATCGTGGATACTTCCATGGCTAGAGGTATCGCCACACAATAACGGTTTTCATCAAAATAGAGTCGCCACCCAGTTTATTAAAACTAGGAAAACAAATCGAGATTCTGGGTACAAAAGCCAAAAGTATAGTGAGGGGAAGGTGTTAGGCACCCCTCCCTGCCTAGCCGTGAGGCTAGCCCATAATCATTCAACACAAGACATATAGATGCTTTATTTAATTCAAACACGTAACCTGTTTTAATGCCTTAAACAGTTAATAAGGTGAGCCGAGACCGTAAATAAATCATGCATCAAAAAGCAGAACAAAACAAAGCTGCGCCAGCAGATCGATCACTCGGTCGGCGAATGGATGTCGCGGCCGAGGGATCACGCTGATTCATTGTACTGGCCGAGGCATCGAAGCCCCAGCTGGTGTTCTTCCTTACACCAGACAGAAAGTTAACAGATGAGCATAAAGCTACGATTAATGAAATAAACGAGAATTAAACCAAACTAGAGGCCGTTGGGCCTCACCACCTTGATCCCTCAGTTGCTTGATTGCTTCAGATCGATCGGGATTGACTGATTGATTGCTTCTTGAACGAAACCCTAGGGCTAGGGTTTGAACTCCAGGGTTTGATCGTCGGATTTGTGGCTGCCTTCGGGAGGTTGGGGCTTTTGTAGAGAGGGATTTTAGGAGTATATAGCCAGAGTTTCGTGGCATGAGAGTGTATAGATCTGAGGAATTTCGTATCTCTTTGTTGTATCCGAGAGTCTCTTTATATAGGCAAGGGGTGACTCACTCGGTCCAATCAAATCACGGGGTTGCAATTGCAATTGCATTACAACACAAACTCTTCGTTGCAATCTCTGATCGTGGCCCGAATGCATCGGAGAGGCGGCGTAATTGGATCAAACAACCGACAGGAGGTTCGAGAGTCTGGAAAAGGGCCGATCTGGTGGCCGAGTAACGGATGTCGCGGCCTGGAAATGGATGTGGCGGTCGAGCCATTGATCTGGCGGCCGAGGCTTTGATCTCTCAGGGAGATTTTGCTAGCAACAGGTTGCTCGGGTGAGGAATGGATATTAAGGCCGTGAGATCGATGTTGCGGCCGACCGATGGATTTTCCTAACACTCTATGTTTCTGTCTGAAAGGCTATTTGGCTCTGGATTGGGTCCTCTAAGTGGCTCAAAGTTCGTACCATAAGTCCAGGGGTTTCACAAGAAGGCAATCAGCAATCATCGAATCCGTATCATCATCGGGATGGTCCCAAGGTGGGAGTTGAAATAATTGTTAGGCCAAATTGGGGTGTCTACAGATGCCCCTCTTTGACTGAGCTCAGACGGATCGCGAGACATGTTTGAGTGATAGTCAAAGCTGTAAAAGCAACTCAATTTGGTCCAACCACTATTCCAAGGGTTTTTGAAAAAAGTTTTTGTTATGGTCGAGCCAGGAGGTTGCCTACGTATTCCTCAAGGGAAATTCATACCAATCGTAGTTCGGAGGGCAATAAAAAAGAAAAAGTTTGGAGGGTTAGAGACAGAAGACATACCTTCAGGCTTTAAAAGCCGTAGTGCAACGTACCTGGGTAAGGCCAGGGTTTTGGCAGAAAGTAGTTGAAGGAGCGCGGGGCTGCCGAGAAAGTTCTTGCGGAGAGTTACCTTAGTATTTTGGGGTAGATCAGTACACGGCACGTGTGTTTGCTTTTCTTGATCATCCTTGCTTTGATTGAGGGGAGCTCGGTAAAGCAGCCTATCCTTGCGAATGAGCTGGAAGGAATTGATGTAATTTGGGGTGGAATCCAAGCCATCTGCTGGGATGAATTGGACGCCAGTTTTGAGAGAGGGGTGGAACCCAAGTCATATTCTGGAGACGAGCTGGATGCCGTGGGAGGCGCAGGGCCAGTAACCGATGCACAGGGCGTTGGAAATGAAAGAACCGAGGTGCGGAGCCTTTTTAAAGCTTAGAGCTTTTGATGAAACCGAAGCGCGGAGCTGGTGTTGATAAAGTTTTTGCCTTCTAAAGGTGAGAACTTGAAATATCGGAGCTTTGAGCTTTGACGGGATTGAACCGAGGCGTAGAGCCGGTTGTATTCTGATGGTCTGTGCACGAAGCTTTCTCATCATAAAATTTGGCATAGAGCCAAAGGATCAAGGTTCTGGACCGATCAATAAAACCGAGGCGTAGAGCCGGTTGATTGCAAGATAGACCTGCGAGTGAGTGAGAGATGCAAAACATAGCATGTATGTATGGTGATTTGTTTGTTAGATGTGAACAGATATGATTATGCAGACTCGATGTGATAATGGTGATGCAAATGTGCACGGGCCCGCGCATGTGTGTTTGATATAAGCTTAGAGCTTCTTTCAAGTTCCGGACTTGAGCACTCAGAGCGCAGAGCTTGAGCATTCGGATGGCAGAATCCGAGCGTTCAAAGTACAGGCTTTGAGCATCCAGTACGCAGTGGTTGGGCATTCAAGCATAGAGCTTGCGCATTCAAGTGTAGAACTTGAGCATCCAGTACACAGTGGTTGGGCTTGATAATTAATGCTGATTGGGACGGCATAGAGCCTACTGAGAGTTGTTACGGCTTCGAACCAGTTGAGATAGCTGTTACGACTTTGAGCCAGTTGAATTGGTTATGGCATAGAGCTAGTTGGTTACGGCTTTGAGCCAGTTGGTTACGGCTTTGAGCCAGTTGAGATAATGGGCTTCGAGCCGCTGATTCGATAACAGGCGTAGAGTCGTGGAAGTAATGGGCTTGGAGCCGCTGACTTGATAACAGGCGTAGAGCCGTAGAAATAGTGGGCCTAGAGCCGCTGAGTTGTTGATTGGGGCGGCATAGAACCTATGGGGATAATTATGGCATAGAGCCAGGTGAGCGAGCATAGAGCTGCTGAATAAGGGCTTCGAGCCGCTGAATTGATAATAGGTATGGAGCCACTGAGATAACAGGCTTAGAGCCGTTGGCATGATTCGCTTAGAGCTGTTGAGGTGATGGGCTTAGAGCCGCTGGATTTGGTGAACACGGGCTTTGAGCCGCTAGACACGGGCGTTGAGCTGCTGAGATAATAGGCAAGGGGCCTGCTGAGGTAATGATAAGAGGCGAGGTGCCGAGATGATAGCTTGATGGTGGTGAATGCTACAAGGCTTGTTAAGATGTGAATACGGGCATAGAGCTGCGGAGGTAGCGAGCATAGAGCTACTGAGTGACGGTGAGCTTGGAGCTGCAGAGGACGGTGCTACTGGGCGTAAAGTTGCTGAGATGATAGGCGTGGGGCCTACTGAGTTGATATATACAAGCTTGGAGCCGTGGAGGTGATAGCAGCTCTTGCGAGCTTATTGAGTGATGGTGAGCTTGGAGCTGCTGAATGGTGAAGAGCTTTGGCTAGCGTTTTGTGGAGAGAGAGCGTCCTTGTGCTTGGGTGTGCCCCCAAGGCCAATTCTGATCATTTTGTACTTGCTCGGAGGTGCCCCAAGGCTGATTCTGTCATTGCTTCTGTTGGTCATGGACCCAGAATTCCATAACGGCTTGAGTTAGTGCATTGAGCAAGATCCGATACAATTGTGCGAGATTGATTAGGGGGCCAGTGGATCGATCCTTCGGCCGCACGATTGATGTTTCGGCCGAGTTATAGATCCATCGGCCGTTTAATCGCTTTGTTTCCAGTGTCCTATAAAACGCCACAGCCTCGTCGTTTTGCTTTCATTCTTCTCTTCCCTTCTTCTTCGTTTTCTCTTCTCCGAGAGTTCCACCGAGGAGTCTCCTCCCTTTTGCTCGACTTCGTTCATGTTGAGTTCGAGGGATGGATGATGCGTGGCCAGCGATCGCGGAGGGAGTCCACGTTGCTTTCGATCTTGTCTTGCTGCTTGATTAGAGACCCTTGCATGGGTAGCTTGCTTCCGTGACGCGGAGCTTCCGGGGTGGCGTTTGTACGCGGTATGGTGATTTTTCTGGGCTGCGTGATGTCTCTTCTGCACCGCAGTGCTTCTTTGATACACGTCGCCTCGGGGGCATCCTTTCCTTTTTTGCAGCTGGTCTCTGACGTTCGGATCGTTAAAGGGTTCGGCAACCTCTTCTCCTTCTTTTCTTTCTTCTTGTTGTTTTCCTGCATAGGTTAGTTCGACTGGAAACCGATGTATAGCTTTGTTTAGGAAATATGAGATGACTCACCTTGTGATGTAAAAAGCTTTTGTTATATGAAACAAAATCTTTTGCTCTGTTATATGATTGTATATGTTGCTGTTCATTGTTTGTCTATGACGAAATCAATTTTTTTTTTGTTTTTGTTTTTTGTTGAAAATCTAGTGAAACGGACAGAACAGTGGAAGGCCTGTAGAAAACAGTCGTTTTGGCGGCCGAACCATCGATGTGGCGGCCGAGGAATCGTTTCATCTGCTAGATTTTGACTTTGAGTCAACCTTGATTTTCATGGGCCGGGGAAATAATCCTGCGGCCATTTATTCGAAGTGCCGACCGAGATACCGACTAGATTAACAGTGACTTTAGAATCCGATTCCGATTCGAACTAAGACTCGTTCTAGCCTATAAGTATACGTTCTACAAACTCGTTGGTATTTGTCAACAACGATTTCATGGCACAACCAGTCCTTGATCAGTGGTTGAACTCTTTTAACGGCCTCGACCGTTTGCACTTTAAGTCCTTTGGAATGGACTTCATCATCTCCCTTCACCAAATTCCTGTGAATTTTGCTTTTCTTCGAGCAGCCACTAGCTTGTGGGATCCTGCTCTCCATGTTTTTCGATTTAGAAGAGAAGACTTGTGTCCTACTATCGAGGAATTTGCAGCCTTCATGGGTCATTCGGATAGAGAAGGTCTCATTATTCCTAACCCTTTGTTTAATCGGGGCAATCTCTTGAGGAATCTGTTCCAAGTTTTGAAACATGAAGTTAGATTTTTCATGGTAAATGGAAGGTTGGAAACCTTGCAGCTTGTTCAGCGCTTTGGTACCACCGAAGCTCATCGTCAAATTCCTCAACAGAAGGCGTGCTTCCATGCGTTGTGCATTTGTCTCCTTCATTACTACTTGCTTGGACCTTCCTCTGGCCATGCTGATTCTATGTTGCTTAACTTTTCCCAACAGGTGGGAAACCGTGTAGGTTTTGCTGGTTTAGTGTTGGCAGAGACCTTGATAGGCCTTGACATGGTAAAGGGTGATCCTACAGCCCAGTTTTCAGGCAGCCCTTTGTTGCTACAGGTTCGCTCTTTACCTGTTTTCTTTTGCCAAATTTATCTTTTCGCTCGTCTCTCTTTTGTTTTGACTCACATGTTCTCACAGCTCGCAATTTTCCCTTGTTTTCCATAGGTATGGCTTTATGAGAAGTTGAGGGTGTGGGATGTGCCGGAGCGGCTGCCCTATGGTTTAGATCACTGCGTGGAGCGTCGTGTGATCAGACAATTTCCCACTGAAGCTGCTTGGAAAGCATGGATGGAGACTCGAAAAGGGAATCGGATCCAGTGGGTTTGCCCCTGGTATGGTGTAAAGAGCATGACTGCATGCACTATGAACCATTTTGGTGTAGCAGTGATTGGCATCTCTCAAGTTATCTTCTATTTTCCTGCTCGTTTCCAAAGGCAGTTTGGGGCTGACCAGGTTCAAGTTTCGGGTGACCTAGAGTATGTTGTTTCTAAGGTTCATGATGCCAACCTTTGTCACAACGTGCTTTGTTTTGGCCAAATCGAGTAATGCAAGAGGTTGCTGAAAACTTTGCTGACAAGCTATCGGGCTCGTATAAGCGTTGGTTAGAGAAAAACCTTTTGAAGGACAAGAGTGCAAAGAGAAGGAAGACCTAGAGATTGACACTTTGCTTATGCTTTTTGAAAGACTTGTTTTATTCTAGTTTCCATAGATTGAGAATTGTTTGAGCTTGCTTTCCTTTTTCCTTGGAAATAATAAAACATTTGGTCAATTTATTTTAGAATGTTGCTGTCATGGTTTAATAATGAGCATGCCTCAGGATAGACCTGGAAATTTTGGAAGTGTTGGTAATAGCAGTGGCCGAATCTCAATATAGAGATTGCCTACGTATCCCGTGAAGGGAATCAGGCCATAAACGTAGTTCCCAGACAATTTGTTTTGTTTTTGGTTAGGGTTCACTCGAGTATTTTTCCTCTCCTTTTATGGTCTTGATTTTGCCTAAACTGCCCTTGCGGGTTTTTAGTCTACTGAGCGCTTTTATTTATGCCTTAGTTTTTGCCTAAGCCGCCTTTGCGGGTTTTCGACCTAGCAGGCTGCTCTAATTTTTGCTTGGGTTCGCCCACCCTTGTGGTTTTCGACCCAACGAGTATCTCTCAGGGGTAGTACTTCCTCAGCTTGTCAATGTTGACTAGCGTTGCGAATTCCATTCCATCCAGGTCTGCAATGTACGCTGCTCCTCCAGAAAGTATGCGTTTGATAAGGTAGGGGCCTCCCCAATTTGGTCTAAACTTGCCCCTTGGGTCTAAAACATGGCGATGGACGGCCTTGAGTACCATATCTCCCACTTTGATGTCTCTTGGTTTTACTTTCTTGTTGAATGCTCGTGCGATGCGACGTTGATATCCTTGCACGTGGTATAGTGCTCTCAGCCTTCTTTCATCTAGCAGTGCTAACTCATCATAGTGGTTTTGAATCCAATCCTCTTCGATCATTCCAGTTTCGGCTAGTACCCTTAGTGAGGGCAACTCCAATTCGATTGGTAAGACAGCCTCCATTCCATAGACCAGGGAGTAAGGGGTGGCCCCAGTTGAAGTCCTTTCAGATGTGCGGTAGCCCCATAATGCCAGAGGTAACATTTCTGGCCAGTCCGTGTAAGTGTCAGTAGTCTTTCGTAAGATCCTCTTGATGTTCTTGTTTGCAGCCTCAACTGCTCCATTGGTTTGAGGTCGGTAAGTAGATGACCGATGATTCTGTATCCCAAATTCAGCAAAGAGCTTCTTTGTCGCCCCTTTAAAGTGTGATCCGTTGTCGCAGATGAACTCGTGGGGCACACCATACCGATAGATGATATTGGTGCGGATAAACTTGGCCACGTGGGTGGCTTTGAGGGTTGCATAGGAAGCCGCTTCTACCCATTTGGTGAAGTAGTCGATGGCCACTAGAATAAACTGATGTTTGTTTTTTCTCTTCGGATTTATGCTTCCAATAACGTCTATCCCCCAGGTGGAGAATGGCCAAGGGGATGTCATGCTATATAGTTCCGTAGGGGGTATACGCAGGCGATCAGCGTGAGTTTGGCACTTGAAACATTAGCGGACATGGTCAGCACAGTTAGCTTCCATGGTAGTCCAGTAATATCCTTAACGCAGGATCTTCTTTGCCATTGTTGCCCCATTCATGTGTGGCCCACAGATTCCTTCATGTATTTCCTCCATAATCTTGTGGCTTTCCTTTGTGGTAACACAAAGTTGGTTGGGACCCAAATGTGCCCTTTGATACAGTGTTCCTCCGCAAACTATAAATCGGGCAGCAATTTCCGCAAAGCCATTTTGTCCTTTGTGGTGGCTTCAGAAGGATACTTCCCTTCTTCTAAGAATTTCTTCACATCTTCATACCATGGTTTTCCATCATCCTCACTTTCTTCAGTAAAGGTGCATTCACTTGCGGGTTTGTCCTTCTGCTCGATCCTGAGAGGTTGCATTATGAACCCCAGGGGTATCTCAACCATAGAGGCTAACGTTGCTAGTGCATCTGCGAATCTATTGCTTATTCGCGGGGTGTGTGTAAAAATAACAGAGTCAAATTGTGGAATTAGAGACTCTAGCACAGAATGGTATAGTTTTAGTGTTTCTTCCTTGACTTTCCAGTCTCCTCTTGCCTGGGATACTACTAGGTTTGAATCCCCAATGACTTCTATCCTCTTTGCCCCTAGTTCCAAGGCTGCCTCCATTCCAGTAATGCAGGCCTCGTACTCAGCTTGGTTTGTTGGTGACTTCAAACCTCAGTTTATATGACAAAGGGATATGAGAGTCGTTCGGGGAAACTAGTAGTACCGCTATGCAATATCCGCATTGGTTTGATGCTCCATCGAAATAGAGCTGCCAGGTGTCATTTAGGAGACACAAGATGTCTTCGTTAGGGAACATGAAATCCTCTGCCTCGGCCTCTGTCACAGGGTGATCTGCCAGGAATTCTGCCACAGCCTTTCCTTTCACTGATTTCCTTGTCATGTACTTGAGATCGAATTCTGCGAGCAGCAGCAACCACCTAGCCAGCCTTCCAATAAGTGTTGGCTTCTCGAAAAGGTATTTGATTGGGTCTAAGCGAGAAACCAACACTACCGGATGTGCCAATAGGTAATGCCTTAGTTTCTTCGTGGCCCATACTAGCCCCCAGCAGGTTTTCTCGAGGGGAGTGTACCTTGCCTCATAATCCATCATCTTTTTACTCAGGTAGTATATGGCGCACTCTACCTTGGCGTCGTTTTCTTGTGCTAGCATGCATCCCATGGACGTGTCTGTCACTGAGAGATACAGAATCAATGGCTTTCCAGGAATGGGTGGTGACAACACAGGTGGGTTTTGCAGATACTCTTTGATTACCTCGAAAGCTTGCTGACAGTCTTGATTCCACTCGAAATCATTACCCTTCTTTAGAAGTTTGAAAAGAGGCTCACAGGTGGTTATGAGTTTAGAAATACACCTGCTGATGAACTGCACCTTTCCCAGGAAACTCCTCACTTCCTTTTCTGTCTTTGGTGGTGATATCTTCATGATAGCTTGTATCTTGGAAGGGTCTACTTTGATTCCTCTTTGAGTGATGAGAAATGCCAACATTTTGCCCGCTGTTACCCCAAAAGTTCATTTTTGACGATTAAGACGTAGCTTATATTGCCTAATCCTCTCAAAGAACATCTGAAGTGCTTTATGATGTCCTTCCCTTTCCCTTGATTTGACTATCATGTCATCAACATATACCTTGACCTCCTTGTGCATCATGTCGTGCAGCAGGGTTGTGGCCATCCTCTGGTAGGTAGCTCCAGCATTCTTCAGTCCGAATGGCATTACTTGATAGCAGTAGGTTCCCTATGGTGTAGTGAAGGTGGTCTTCTCTCTATCCTTAGGAGACATCAGAATCTGATTATACCCAGAAAACCCATCCATGAAAGACAGCAATGCGTGCCCTGCAGTGTTATCCACAAGCTCGTCTATGTGTGGTAATGGAAAATCATCCTTTGGACTGGCCTTATTGGGATCTCGGAAATCTACACAGACCCTGATACCCCCAGTTTTCTTCGGTACTGGAACGATATTGGCTACCCATTGTGGATATTCGGTGACTATGAGGAAACCGGCGTTGATTTGTTTGGTGACTTCTTCTTTTATCTTTAAGACCCAATCAGGGCGCATGCGTCTTAACTTTTGTTTAACAGGTTTTGCATCAGGATGGAGAGGAATTTTGTGCTGAACAATTTCGGGGTCTATACCAGGCATGTCCTCGTAAGACCAAGCAAAAACATCTTTGTATTCTTTTAGCAAAAGGATTAGTTTTTCACTTTCTTGAGAAGATAGTGTTGCGCCAATTTTAACCAGCTTGGGCTCATTTTCAGGGCCTACATTTGCCGTGATTATTTCTTCAGAAAAAGGTTTAGCGTTCCTTTATTCTTCTCTCTCGATGAATTCTAGAATTTCTTTTGGAATTTCTTCCTCAACAATTGGATTATTAGAATCCACGCAGTTAATCATAGGCAAAGTGAAATACTCTAAATCTTCCTTCTTATTGCTAAAACTGTCAAAAGACATTTTAGAGTCAAATTCAAAATAGATGTTGTTCTTTGGCTTTGCGACCAGATTTTCCTCACTAGACTCAGTAGTTTGGGAAGATGAAAAACTAGACTCGGATTGAGTTGACCTAGAGTCAGAATCGGAATCAGAGCCAAGATCGGAATTAGCGTTTTTTGTTTTGTATTTTAAAGTGTGTTCCACGGTCCAGTTAGGGTAAGCCCCTTTTTCAGCATCTACAATCAGCTCAGAGCAGTCTTTTTCATCACCAAGGTTGATCATCAGTACTTCACAGTCACTTTGATTCGCACTTTCATCACTGTCACCCTGCAAGTCTTAGAGGGCCATTTGATTTGCTATTGCTGTTATCTTCTCTAGTTGAGCTTCAATTTTTGCTTCGTCGCTGTTGTCGATTCTTCGTGTACCAACAAATCCCCACCAATTACCAAACCTATCTGTGATGGGGTGAATCACCCTTATTTCGTTGTTGGTGACCCTCTCATCGAAGAGTAGGTTTAGTGAGATTTCATCCAGTGGATCATTGTCAGTAGACTCTTCTTCTTCTGCTTCTTCAGCTTCAGAGTGGTTGATCTCATCGATTGGCCAATAGTCATCGGTGGGTGCATAAGGGTCGTAGAAATAGATTGGGACCCTGCAAAACCCTTCTTCCTCAATTATTTCTTCCACTTCCTCTTCATAGACTGTCCTTGCGAACATGACATGGTTGTTTTCAACGATGGTTACCACAGGCCTTGGTTGGTCCATCGGAGTGATGTATTTGGAAGGGTTGAAATCCTTGACGGCAAAGCGGGGCGGACCAAACAGCTTGGTGACAGTTTGAAAGTGCGAATCGAACATGAACAGTGATGTGGCCATTTTTTCCTGAAAAGATTTTTGTTTAAGTTAGATTAGTTTAGCTTACCCACTTTCATTGATAAAAGACTCCTAAGGGTTAACCTGCAAAAGAAAACTTTACAATATGCATATATACAATGGGTGTGAGGAAGAACTTTCACAAATAAATGCAAGTAGGTTCCTAGCCTGTAGGTTCCTGTCTTAGTTTGATAAGTTCTATGGCTTTCTAACACATGTAAGGTTTTAGGTAGTCTCAGGGTGCTCCGTTGTCAAAGGGCACCAGTCCTCTCACCAGCCCATCATAGGCAGTAATTGGGTGATTCCCTGTTTGATATACCAGAAGGTACAAGTGACTATGGAGTTTGCTGGAACCCCTAACATAGCCCGTGTCATACCGGGATACTAGGTGAACTCAACGAGGCTTGCCTGCTCGATGCATATAATAAATGAATTAAATAAGGCATGTATTAGTTTTATGTTGAACTTTCTAGTTATGGCTCTCATGTCCCCAGCAGAGTCGCCAGAAAACTATAGACACCTCCCAAACGGGGCATCACCATACAGTTCGATCATCACTGTGTTTGCTCAATTGGTTGCTAGCTTCATAAACCAAGATCGTGGATACTTCCATGGCTAGAGGTATCGCCACACGATAATGATTATCATCAAAACAGAGTCACCACCCAGTTTATTAAAACTAGGAAAACAGATAGAGATTCTCGGTACGGAAGCCAAAAGTACAGTGAGGGGAAGGTGTTAGGCACCCCTCCCTGCCTAGCCGTGAGGCTAGCCCATAATCATTCAACACAAGACATATAGATGCTTTATTTAATTCAAACACGTAACCTGTTTTTATGCCTTAAACAGTTAATAAGGTGAGCCGAGACCGTAAATAAATCATGCGTCAAAAAGCAGAACAAAACAAAGTTGTACCAGCAGATCGATCACTCGGTCGGCGAATGGATGTCGCAGCCGAGGGATCACGCTGATTCAATGTACCGGCCGAGGCGTTGAAGCCCCAGCTGGTGTTCTTCCGCACACTAGACAGAAAGTTAACAGATGAGCAGAAAGCTACGATTAATGAAATAAATGAGAATTAAACCAAACCAGAGGCTGTTGGGCCTCACCACCTTGATCCCTCAGTTGCTTGATTGCTTCGGATCGATCGGGATTGACTGATTGATTGCTTCTTGAACGAAACCCTAGGGCTAGTGTTTGAACTCCGGGGTTTGATCGTCGGATTTGGGGCTGCCTTCGGGAGGTTGGGGCTTTTGTAGAGAGGGATTTAGGAGTATATAGCCAGAGTTTCGTGGCTTGAGAGTGTATAGATCTGAGGAATTTCGTATCTCTTTGTTGTATCCGAGGGTCTCTTTATGTAGGCAAGGGGGTGACTCACTCGGTCCAATCAAATCACGGGGTTGCAATTGCAATTGTATTGCAACACAAACTCTTCGTTGCAATCTTTGAACGTGGCCCGAACGCATCGGAGAGGCCGCGTAATTGGATCAAACAACCGACAGGAGGTTCGAGAGTCTGGAAAAGGGCCGATCTGGCGGCCGAGTAACAGATGTGGCGGCCTGGAAATGGATGTGGCGGCCGAGCCATTGATTTGGCGACCGAGGCTTTGATCTGTCAGGGAGATTTTGCTAGCAACAAGTTGCTCCGGTGAGGAATGGATATTAAGGCCGTGAGATCGATGTTGCGGCCGACCATTGGATTTTCCTAACACTCTATGTTTCTGTCTGAAAGGCTATTTAGCTCTGGATTGGGTCCTCTAAGTGGCTCAGAGTTCGTACCATAAGTCCAGGGGTTTCACAAGAAGGCAATCAGCAATCATCGAATCCGTATCATCATCGGGATGGTCCCAAGGTGGGAGTTGAAATAATTGTTAGGCCAAATTGGGGTGTCTACAGATTTTCAGCCCGATTTGAGAGCTTTTAAGGGCGAACTCAAGACTTTCAAACAACGATCCCAAGCAAGTTTTGGACACTAAATCAACACATAAACATGTAAGAGAGGTAAAGAAACCCCTACCTCGATTTGAAGAACGAAATCCGAGAAGCTAGAACGAGCCCTAGCTCCCAACTCTTGAAATCGACCGAGATCTTCCTCCCGAGCCTCACCCAACGCGATATGAGCCCGGAGTTGCGTAGAGGAGGTGAAATGAGGGTGGGTTCTTGAGAACTTTGAGGTGTTTTGGTGGGTTTTGGGAGAAAGCAAGAGAGTGAAAGAGAGATACGGTGGAGAGGAAAGGGAGCCGAGAGTTTGGATTGGGGAAAAAATGATCCCATACACATAATCGCTCTTATATATACCCCTATATCTTTAAATTACACATTTACTCCCTTAAACTCCTATTCTTTCACTTTGGTCTCCAAATCAATTATTCACTAGTTAATCCATAATTTCTCAATTAGACATTAAATGAGTATTTCAAAAATTAAAAAAAAATTTATTTGGGTCTCCACAACCTATCCGCCTTAAAGAAATTTCGTCCCAATGAAGACTTCGAATTGTTCTCCCCACAAATAGTAACGCCAGGATGTGAGGGCGAATACTACTGCAGCGAATTCTAGGTCATGGGTGGGGTAGTTCTTCTCGTGCGGTCGGAGTTGTCGGGATCCATAGGCTATAACTTTTCCATTCTGCATCAACACACATCCTAGACCATCTCTCGATGTGTCGCAATAGACTGTATAATCTACTCCCCGCTTCAGAATGATGAGTATTGGTGCGCTGGTCAGTCTTTTCTTCAATTCTTGGAAAGATTTCTCACAAGCTTCATCCCAATCCAGCTTCACTCGTTTCTGGGTGAATCTCGTCATCGGCTTGGCAAGGGTAGAGAAATCTAGTATGTATCTTCGGTGATATCCAGCTAACCCTAGAAAACTTTTGATTTCGAATACAGAGGTTGACTGTTCCATTTCAGCACTGCCTCCACTTTGTCCTTGTCCACTGCGATTCTGTCTTTGGATACTACGTGACCCAAGAACTTAACCACCTCCAGCCAAAACTCGCATTTACTTGCCTTGGCATAGAGTTGGCTATCTCGGAGTACTTGTAGCACTATCCGAAGATGTCCTTTGTGCTCCTCCTTACTGGCAGAGTATATCAAAATGTCATCAATGAACAACACTACAAACTTGTCTAAGTAGGGTTGAAAGATTTTGTTCATGAGACACATGAATACTGCTAGAGCGTTTGTCAGCCCAAATGGCATCACTACAAACTTGTAGTGTCCATATCTGGTATGAAAGGCTGTCTTGGCAATGTCTTTTTCTCGGATTCGCAGTTGATTATAGCCTGATCGGAGATCAATTTTCGAGAAGCAAGTTGCTCCTCTCAATTGATCAAATAGGTCATCGATCCTAGGCAGGGGGTATCGGTTCTTGATGGTGACTTGGTTAAGCTTCCTATAATCGATACACAAATGAAGTGTCCCTTCCTTCTTCTTCACAAATAATGCAGGCGCTCCCCATGGTGACGTACTAGGTCGGATTAATCCTTTGTCCAACAGCTCCTGCAATTGGGTCTTGAGCTCCTTTAGTTCTAAGGGGGCCATACGGTATAAGGCCGTAGAAATCGAGGCTATTCCCAATTGGAGTTTTATAGAGAAGTCTATCTCTCTCTGGGGTGGTAAACTAGGAAGTTCCTCGGGAAATACATCGGCGTACTCGCACATGATGTGTGGTAATCCCAGTTCCATCCGATCAGTTTCTTCCATTTGGAGAATAGCTAGCCATCCAACTAGTTGATTCTGCCATCTTGACCTCTTAGTCAACAAACTCGTGGTCTGTCTATCCCCCTTAAAACGGAAACGAGTTCCCTCTGGGGTATAAGCTGTCACGGTCTTTTGGTGACAGTCTATGACTGATCGGTGTGCTGATAGCCAGTCCATTCCCACGATCACGTCGAAATCCACCATGTGAATTACTCTAAGATCGCAGGTTAACCGCAAATTGTCTACTTCTAGTTCGCACCCTCTACACACTAGACTAACAGTTATGCTTCCCCCCAATGGTGATGCTACTTTCGTATTCATACTTAGGGATTCTGTTTCTAGCACTAGAGCAGTTACGCAAGCAGTAAATATGAATGAATGCGATGCACCAGAGCCAAACAAGGCTTGTACGCAGGTACTGTATAATAATAGCGTACCTTTGATCACAGAAGGATCCTGCTCTTGTTCCTCAGTCTGTAGTGCAAAGATACGCCCTCCAGTGCCTTGCTGGGTTCCTACGGGCTGCTTTCCCTTATTTTGCCCATTTTGTTGCTGCAGGGGTCCTCCGGGGTTTTGTTTCTCGAATCCAGTCTGCCCGGGTTGAGCTCTCTTGTTTCCAAAGCTTCCATTCCTCTCCTTCTGACGTTGTGGGCATTGGCGGCTGTAGTGGCCCATATTCTGACAATTGTAGCATCTAACTGTCGCCAGATCTTGGTTGTCCTTTTGCGGTTTGTCACGCACAAGTGTAGACACCCCAATTTGGCCTAGCAATTATTTCAAGTCTCACCTTGGGGACCATCCCGATGATGAATAGGATATGTGGTTGTTGTGGTTGACTTCAGGAAAGCCTTAGAAACTTTGTGGAACTTTTAAAGGATTAAAGAACACTTTGGAATACGTGATAGGAGTGCCAAGCGACACTTGGAGTGGATAGAAATGTGTTAACACGTGTTTTAGCCTTGGTAGCATCGTCGATCTTTAATTAAGTCTGCTTTCAGCCCATTTTTCATAAACTAAATTTCCTTTTTTTGTGGTTGGATTCCACCATCTTGTAGTACTTTCAAAACCCTCTTTATTGATATATAATAAGCCTTAAACCAATTTGAAACGAGGGAGATACGAGAATTTTACCAAAACAATACATTTTCTAACCCACTAAGGGTAAAATCATCATATCTTTTGATGTACTAAATATATTTGATCCAAACCACTTGGGATAGAAAGTAGACTTGACAAACTTTCCAACGGTCCAAAGAACACGCAAAACCGAGTTCGGGATTGTCTGGAGCGAGCTCGCAAAATTTGGCCTTTTGCTGAAGAATCCTTTTCGCGGCCGCGAAATCTATTGAGCGGCCGAGACATCCATGTCACGGCCTGAACATCATTTCTTCACCCAAGCAACCTGTTGCTTGAAAATCTCCCTGAGAGATCAATCCCTCGGCCGCAAGGTCTATCCTTCGGTCGCAACATCATTTATTCGGCCGCCAAATCGTCCTTTTTCCAGATTCTGGAATGTTCTGTCATACGTTTGATCCGTTCGCCCAAACCCTAGCAGCCACGAACCATTACTTCGGGGCTACGAATAAACTTACCATAGAGGTCTTGAAGCACGAAACTTCCATATCAATTGGGTTAATCTCGTCTGTTTGATCAATCCTTCGAAGCCCTATAAATAGGGGTCCTCTAGATCTCCGAAATACACATCTCTCCACTGCATGATCCGCCCCCAAACTCTACAGAAATCATCTCCTATCAATCCTCTAGAAAACCCCTAACCTCTCGTGAGTAGTCGCATCCGAGAGTAAAAAACCCCCAAAGAATTCACTTTGTTCTAGGGTTTTGTGAAGTTGACCACCACAATCAACCACTATTATCTACAATCAATCGCAATTCAAGCAATCAATCTCTGAGGGATCTGTAGACACCCTAATTTGGCCTAACGATTATTTCAACTCCCACCTTGGGGCGATCCCGATGATGATATGGATTCGATGCTTGCTGATTGCCTTCTTGTGAAACCCCTGGACTTATGCTAAGAACTTTGAGCCACTTAGAGGCCCAATCCAGAGCCAAATACCCTTTCAGACAGAAACACAGTGTTCTTGGAAAATCCATCGGTCGGCCGTAACATTGATCTCACGGCCTTAACATCGATTCCTCACCCGAGCAACCTGTTGCTAAGCAAATCTCCCTGAGAGATCCAAACCTCGGCCGCCAGATCAATGGCTCGGCCGCCCAATCCATTCCTCGGCCGCGACATCCTTCGCTCGACCGCCAGATCGACCTTTTTCCAGACTCTGGAATGTTCTGTCGGTTGTCTGATCCAACTACGCCTCTTCTCCGATACGTTCGGGCCACGTTCAAAGATCACGTCGAAGAGTTTGAATTACATTGCAATTGCAATTGTAATCGTGTCTTTTGATTGGGCGAAACGTGTCATCCCTTTGCCTATATAAAGAGGCCTTCGGCCTCCAAAAATAGAGACACAAAATACAACGAAATTCATCAGATCCATACATTCTCAATTCACGATACTCTACAAAAATACTCACAAAATTCCTCTCTACAAAAGCCCCACCCATCAATCCGGCGATCAAACCCCGGAGTTCAAACCCTAACCCTAGGGTTTCGTTCAAGAAGTAATCAATCAATCAATTCCCGTCGATCCGAAGCAATCAAGCAACCGAGGGATCAAGGTGGTGAGGCCCAACGGCCTCTGGTTTGGTTTATTTATCGCACTTACGTTTAATCTTAGCGTTTTGATTGTCAGTTAAACTTTCTGTCTGGTGTGAGGAAGAACACCAGCCGGGGCTTCGATCCCTCGGCCGGTACATCAAATCAGCATGATTACTCGGCCGTGACATCCATTCATCGGCCTAGTAATCGATTTCTTGGGACAGCTTTGTTTTATTGCTTTCTGATGCATGATTTATTTACAGTCTCGGCTCACCTTATTTACTGTTCAAAGGCATAAAAATAGACTATGTGTTAGGATTAAATAAAGCATCTATATGTCTTAGGTTGAATGATGATGGGCTAGCCTCACGGCTAGATAGAGAGGGGTGCCTAACACCTTCCCCTTACTGTACTTTTGGCTTCCCTACCCAGAATATCTATCTATTTTCCTAGTTTTAATAAACTGGGTGGCAACTCTGTTTTGATGATAACCACTATCATGTGGCGATATTCCTAGCCATGGGAATGTCCACGATCTTGGTTTATAAAGCAAGCAACCAATCGAGCAAACAAACGATATCTAACTGTATGGCGATGCCCCGTCCAGGAGGTGTCTACAGTTTTTGGCGACTCTGCTGGGGATTGAGAGCCATAACTAGAAAGCTCAACATAAGACTAACACTTGTCTTATTTAATTCTTTTATCATATTGTAGACACCTCAATTTGGACTTCTCGAATTTCCTTGATTCGTGGCCCGGAGGCTCCCCGAAGATGAATTTGGATTAAACAAGCCTTGGACCCAGCGAGACCATGCTTCTTGAATGACTTTGAAAAGGGAAATAAAACGTGCAAAATCTGTTTTGCTTACCTAGGAGTTCTCCCAAGCGCTCCAAACCATTTGCCAAAACCACTGACCTGGCTCACTCTCGAGCGCTCGAGAGTGAGGTCCCAAGTGCTCGGGACTACTCCCAAGCGCTCAAGACCGCCTTGCTGCCCAATGGGGAAAAAGGCCCCCCCTCTTTCCATACAAACCATCATTTTGGTTGTTTGGACCAAGAGAAGACTCTGACTCAATTAGAGAGATGCAGGCCAGAAGATTTTCTCCCCAATGAAAAAATGGTTTCATTTCATTGCTAATTAAACCATATGATATGTTTTTCTATAAAAGGGCTTGTTTTCAGCAGGAGGGGGGGACGAATTCTCTCTCTCTACACCCCTTCCCTCTCTCTCTCTTGTTCAAGAAAATCTCTCAAGCTCAAACTTGTTTTCCAAATTTCAAACATTTTCAAAAAGAGCAAAGGTTTGCAAAGATCAAAAACATCAAGAAAATCCAAAGCATTCCAGGCTTCTGATTCCTCGTACTTCACCCTCTCTTTCCACCTTTCAAGGTCATTCAAGGAAGCAAGACCTCTCAAAAGGTAGAAAGATTTCTATTTCCCTTGGTTTCAAATCAAAAGGGTTGTTCTTCCCTTCTGAGGGAGATCTTCCAGTCCACCCCAGTCTTTAATACTGGGTGTGAGTTTGGAAGATCTTAGTGTAAAAACAAGAGCAAAGGGGCATGAAAATGTTTTTGGAATAAAATCACTGGAAGCACTCCCGAGCGCTTGAGAGTACTCTGGAGCGCTCGAGAGTTAGTCCAGCCCTATTTTCTACTTTTCTCTTTTGTTGGTACTCTGGCGTGCATGTGGAAGAAGTGAAGGGTCATTTTAAAAGGTAAACAGTTCTATAGAGGCATGTTGATAAGAGTGATCTATTGTTCAAAAGCATAAACCTCTTCATTCAAAGTTCCTACATGAAACAGGTTACTCAAATGTTAAATGGAATCTTGATTTTCCAAGAATACAGATCTAAAGCATCAATATGTCTAAATAGGCCTATCCTTTGTTCAAAGTCAGTCCAGGGTGTAACCCACTTCCGAGCGCTCGAGCCTGTTCCAGAGCGCTCGGGAGTGCTTGCATGCTTTGTCACCTTTCTCCTTTTGCTGTGTTGCCACATTCCTGTCTTTGCATGTCCATGCATGTGCTTGTTTTCTCTACTATATTGTGGATCGGTCCCTATAAAGGCAAGGATGCTGGACTTGAAAGATCGAGAGCCTCTCTCAGTCTATCAAGCCCTCTGCTGAGCCTTTAATATGTTCAAAATCATTTCAATATATTGTTATTAGCATCATTTCCTACTTGTACTAACACAACTGGAAGGTGAAGTAGCAGAACTCCCAAGCGCTCGGGACCACTCCCGAGCGCTCGAGAGTGAAGACAGTAACAGGATTCCATTTTTTTGCTATCTTGTATTCCTTAACCGTTTTCATCATCCGTTTGTACACATGCACAAGCCTACACTACTTATTTGATGTACCCGTGGATAATGGCCAGCTGCTTAATGAAACAAAATCCCTTTTGAAAAATCCCACAATCGTTTAGTAAAGACCGATTTCGAATCGGGCGAGGGGGGTGCCGTAAAACCCTTCCCCCTTCGTAACATGGCTTCCGAACCCTCAAACGAATCTCTGGTTTTCAATTCAAATCAATCAAGCATTTTCGAAACAAAACGGTTTCTCAGGTGACAAACCACAAATCCATGTGGCGACTCTTCAAAATTCAAATTCTTCAAAAAAATTTCGAATCGATCCAAACAAGGCGCGCAACACTATTCTAACGGGCCGCCCCGATTCCACCCGGGGCTGTGGTAGCCCACACATATGCATCGAGCGGGCAACCTCGTTGAGTTCACCTAATACCCCGGCATGACACGGGCTATGTTAGGGGTTCCAGCAAACTCCACACTTGTACCTAATGGTATATCAAAAAGGGAATCACCCAATCGCCGCCTATGATGGGCTGGTGAAAGGATTGGTGCCCTTTGACAACAGAGCACCATGAGACTACCTAAACCGTACATGTGTTAGAGAGCCATAGAACTTATCAAAATAAGACAGGATCCTGCAGGTTAGGAATCTACTTGCATCTTTTTTAGAAGTTCTTCCTCACACCCTGTATATGTTGTTTTAATATCGCTTTCTGTGCAGAAGGGTTGGGGCATGAACTAAGAGCCCTAACTCTAAGTCTTTATAGCTAAGCACTGAGGCATGCCATTGCCTACAAGGTATGTTTTTGGTAAGTTGAAAGCATCATTGCTTGCTTAACACTCCCACTTTACTTAAAGCACCGCAAAGCATGGATTTCTTGAACGAAATCAAACACTGGCCACCTCGTCAGCAATTGAACTAGGGATTGTTTTAGCAATCTTCGCCGTGCGAGGCTAAAGGAAAGAGGGAGTGTAAGGTAGTAGAGCAGGTTGGATGATTGTATGCAAAGTCAAGGATATTATGGATAGGACTTGCAATAATCCATGGATGATTCATCATGACAAGTTTAGGACTTTGGTTCCTATTTTCAAATCGGCCTAGCAACCCATCTTTCAAAATTCAAAATTTTGAGCATGCTTACCGCAATGAGTCGGTAAGATTTAGGAGTTTGTCAATGTGCTGGCAGGTAATCATATGGATCTCAATTACCTCAATCATGTTTTGAGAAAGAGAAAAGGAAAAAACTTGTTAAATGAGTTTCTGATAAATCAACTCCGATGTGCTTTGGTAAAAATAAGTTTTGATAAACACTTGCTGAAAGAATAACCTGAAGCTGGTAGAATCACGTTAGCATTATTTGGAATGAAAAACTTTTTCCTAACCAAGAATTGAAAGAGATAAAATTTTCGAAACTTTTCTTAAGTGAAAATAACTAATGATGATCAAATCCTCAAATAACAAGTTTTTCTTAAAACCAACAAGTGGAACATCCAAATAGCCGCCAGCACAGCAATGAACTCCGAGTCTACTCTCCGTTGAGGTCGTCTGCTCAACTTTTTTTTTCAGTCTACCTCATAAATGTAGATTGGCTTGGAAGTAGGATCTTAAGTGACATGCAGTATTTGTAAACAACAAGTTGCCGGCTATCTACGCTATCCGATAAACTCGTGCATACAAAACGAATTGCTATGCATGCCTCATCCATAATCTGTAAAAGTAGCTGTGGTGCTATGTATATCATTTGTTTGCCTTTCTCTAACCATACAGGGGACTAAACCAAAAGAGGAGTCAATTACCCTCATTTCTTCTTATAGCACATTGTATGATCACATGTCAACATCGATTATCATTTGGTTAAGCCCCCCATCATGCTAGATTTGCATTTTAAGGGCAATAAGTGTGTTTAATGTATGCGTTGCATAGACACTTGATTTTGGACATCTCAACCAGAGCATAGCTAAGTTCTTGCTTTTCCTAAATTTTGGGTTTGGTCTTAGACGTGACAGCAATGGCCGACAAGAAGATTGAAGCTCTAGCTGCTAAAGTTAATGTATTGGTTGAATCAGTGGCTGCCCTAGCCACCGTTGTTCACAGCTTGCAAAGAAGTCTTCCACAAGCTCAAGCTCCACCTCCACCTCCCCCTACTAGATGGCTGAAAAGGGCAACTCAGAGAGAAACTTATTCCATTAAGGACAACCAAATTGAAATGGTGGTGGACGATCTGCAGCAACAACATGAAAAGCAACTTTTTCTCAATACCATCAATCTTAACTAGGAATCTCTCAAAGAGAAAAGCAACTGTAAGATGAACATAAGCAACAATAATATTAAAATGGTGGGATCCCATCTCGACCGCAGGCAAAAGAGACACTTTGTTCCTCTTAGAATGAACTTGGAAGAGGTATTCTGTATCTTGGAAGCAAAAGGGGTATTGAAGCCGTTACAGCCAGAATTTCCAAACTTCATACAAAAAGGCGGAGGGTATTGCAAGTACCACCAAGTAAATGGCCACTCTATCAGAGAATGTGGGGCTTTCAAGAGTGCGATCCAAGACCTCATCGATCAAGAGAAGATTGATCCAGCTGAGTTTGATCGCTGGGCAGCAGCAGCATCCATGCCTATCACGTCTTAGGCCAAGAGTTAATCTTTTGAGGAGTCTTATCTAGCTAGTCCTAACTACTATTTTATCTGTTTCCTTTTTATAGGTCTATGTCTTGAGTTTATTTTGGTCGTAAGTCCGCTTTTTGCACCTAGCATGAAATGTGAACCTAAAATAAGAGTCTCCTCGGACTTGAACTACGAATGGCCTGATTCTCTTCTTTGAGATACACAGGCGCCTTATTGTCGGCCACAATCTTAAAACTATTTTCCCATGTGCTGAGTTGCTGCTATAGAATGCTCATCATCAAACGTTGAAAACAATCCGCAAGAGTTTCAAAGTAATCTTATAACATCTTTTGAAACACATCATAGTCACTTGAATTGTCAAAAAGCACGAAATGAGTTTTTCAAAGCTATGACCCGCGTCATTTCTGTTGAGCTAAGAAGGAGTCGACACATCTTTGAACCCTCACAGAGATCACTTGTAAGCACAACATGCTGTTGAATATGAAGAGTAGAAAAGAGGAGAAAGAACAAAAGAAAAAAATGAAGAGAAGAAAAATGATGAGCTCTCTAGATTGAAAACCTGTATGGGCGGTCTAGGCAAAAGTTAGAGCACGAACAAAGTGAGAAATTAGCCATGTTTCCATGCATCTACTATGTATCTCGAAGGATTGTCTTCAATCTTAGAAAATCCACTTGGTTAAGCATCGAAGCCCCTAATCTCTTAATTAGGATCTTTGCCACTTTGTCATGTGTTTTAAGATGATGAAAGGCATTCATTTCTCTATCCCAAACACTTATCCTCTGCTAGCCACGTTGAGCCTCTGGATAATTCTTTTGAAAAGCCTGCTAGACAGTCATCCCCTACACTGGGGCATACACAAAAAAAAATGCAAGGGGACATGAAAGAAAAATCAAATGAAAGAATGAGCGCCCCGTCTAGCAAGGGGCATTTTGAAAGAAACATTTCTTCCAATACATACAAAGGACATTTTTGAAGAAAACAACTCTTTCACACAAAGTGAGACAAGAGACGACAAGAGTTGATAAAAATGTTAAAGATGGCTGCTAGCTTTTAAAACCCAAGCGTGAGTAGATATTAGGTTTGAGCCTTTACATCCACTTCTTTCTCAAACCAAAACCCCAAGCCTACATTATGGTCCATAACAAAGTCCTCTCAGATTGGGGAACATGACTTAGTAGCAAGGTCCTAGACACTAGGGGAATTACCAATGTGGGACTTAACTCGATGGGCAAGAGTTCTGGAATTTGCATCATCTTGGCAAATCACACAACATGGAGAGTTACATGAGACAAAGGGCATGGCTATGTTCCCCTTTATGCATTTCTCTCAAAAGTATCCAACCTCTTACGTGGGTCTCAGTGGGCGCTTATCAATCCAACTCAAGTCAACCAAATCAAGCTCGAAGCAACAAACTCACCTAATTGACTAGGGGCATAGGTTTGCAAAATAATTCTATGTTCTTTGATGATTGAATGACGTGAGTGTGGAACATGGATAGAATGATATGACCATGAAATCCTCGAGGAAATGTTTTCAAAGTTGATTTTATCCTAAACATTTTTGACAAAGCAATACAAGCACAATTGCTTTTACAAACTTTTGAGGAGATGAAATGAGTTTCTCATTTCATGAGGAGTGTAACTAGATGGGCCCTAGGCCAAACAATTTTTTCAGCAGTGTCGCTAGAGTATTGTAGTCTGTCTTTTCGTAGTCACTTAACCAGTTTAAAGTCGATCTTGGTCTCCCTAAATCAAAGAAAAGCCATAAGCCGTTATCAAATACGCAAAAGTTGAGATGTCCGAATACATTGTGGATTTGTTTGCATATCATTATCACCCTATCTTTTGCATTAACCACTTGATCCTAGTATTTCATGTGTATGTCATTATGGTTGCTTAATGAAAGTAGTTGTCTTGGTTGCACGACCTAACCCCAAGTATGAAGTGTTCTTATGCTCAAGTAAGGCAGGTTCATCAAGGCATCATAACTATCATCTCTATACAAGGAATAAAGGGCAACAAAGGGATGCACTGTAAAGTCCACCTCCCTGTCAACACATTTGAAGAAAGCTCAGCCTGAGAAGCGTCATATCCTAAGGGAACAACCTCAGCTCATTTTGTGAAGTGCTGTCACACAGCACTGTCAAGGGCATGCCAAGATTTCTGCCAAACAGAAACATTGCTCTCATATTCATTGTTATTTACATCGCATGTTTCTATGCTAGGGGCAATTAGTTCATTGTCATCACGCACGGTTAAGCTAGAATCAAGCACCCATCGCCCAAACAGGGGGCTTGCGTTTCTTTACTCAAATTAACATGCATATATGTTGCATTGCAAATCTTGGTCACCCAAAATCATTCAAGCTCTTGAACTAGGGTTCTTCAAATGTGATGGTCCTGCCCCTAGCAGTCAGCATAAAAGGACTTCGGCCCGTGGTCGACTCTAAGCCTGTTGCATGTTGTTTTCTTATCCATTGCTGTTTTCTAAACTATTCAAATAAGGATTGCAGGATTCTCCTAGATTTCGGTCCTTGAACCGACCATACCAAGCTTTGTATCTATGACCAACAGAGCCAATTCAAAGAAGCTGAAAGATAGCCTCGAGCAAATGGCACCATATCAGCAACATTAAAGTGGCTTTGCACTTTATATCTCCAAAGCTCCTTGCTTCACACTTTCATCTCCATGTCAGCAGCTCTGCCTTCATAACTCAAAAACCTCAGTAGAACCATGCACATACCTTGTCGTATTCATGACCATGTCGGGTTTCATGAACTTCGGGCAACTCCACACTTAGGCAACCTCGCGCTCAGCAGCTCTGAGTCAACAGCCAACAAGAAAAAGCACCTGTATAAAGCTTACAATAACCTAGTGCACACTTCAGCTCTTCAAAAGACATCCGTATTACTAAAGCCCTCCAGAAGGCATTTGTGTTTCTAGCTTCCAGAAAGCGTTTGTATTGCCAGCTCCCAGAAAGCGTTTAGCCTCCCAAAGGCACCCCGTTAATGGAGGCGATGGAAATCTCCCAAAAATAAGTTGAATTTACCAAAAGGAGGTGATGGAAATCTCCTAGAGCGTATGTGTGGGTCACCCCATTAGTCGAGGTGATAGAAATCTCTGAAGGCCATATTAGCCAAAGTGTTTTATAAGCCTTATGGCATTTTGGGTCAATAAGTCGACAGAATCGCAGTGGAATAGGGTCAAGAACTAGCCTTGGAAACATCCCGAGCATACTCAGAACTAGCCTTGGGGAGAGTCCAAAGCATACTCAGAACTAGCCTTGGGGGGAGTCCCGAGCATACTCAAAACTAGCCTTGGGGGGAGTTCTGAGCATACCCAGAACTAGCCTTGGGGGGAGCCCTGAGCATACTCAGATCTAGCCTTGGGGGGAGTCCCGAGCATACTCAGAACTAGCCTTGGGGGGAGTCCCGAGCATACTCAGATCTAGCCTTGGGGGGAGTCCCGAGCATACTCAGAACTAGACTTAGAAGCATTCCAAGCAAGAAGAACAAATCAAACCCCGTGGAAGATGGAATATTCAACAGCTCAACAGTTCTACAAACTCACCACTCAACAACGCCATATCACATGCTCTCAAAGCCTGTACTTTGAATGCTCAAGCTTGTACTTGAATGCACAAGCTCTACGTTTGGATGCCCAACCACTGTGTACTGGACGCTCGAACACGACGTTCGAATGCTTAAGGTTTATACCTTGAATGCACAAGCTCTACGTTTGGATGCCCAACCACTACGTACTGGATGCTCAAAGCCTGTACTTTGAATGCTCGGATTTTACCCTCCGAATGCTCGAGCTCTATGCTCCGAGTGCTCAAGTTAGGAACTTGAAAGAAGCTTTATGCTTATATCAAACACACACGCACGGGCCCGTGCACATATTGCATCAATCACATCGAGTTTGCATCACCATATCTGCTCACATCTAACCATCATCATACACACATACTATGCTTTGCATCTATCTCTTACTCATGAACAGGTCAATCCTGCAATCCACCGGCTCGACGCCTCGGTTTTATTGATCGGCCCGGTGCCTCGATCCTTTGGCTCTATGTCAAAACTTTGATGAGAAAACTCCATGCACAGGCCATCAGAATGCAACCGGCTCTATGCCTCGGTTCAATCAAGCTCCTCCAACCGGCTCCGTGCCTCGGTTCCTTCATTCCCATGCTCCGTGCTCAAGTTACTGGCCCCTGCGCCTCCCATATCTCAAGAAACGGCATCCAACTCGTCTCCGGAAGATGGCTTGGATCCCACTCCAATTATATCAATTCTTTCTAGCTCATTCGCAAGGATAGGCTGCTCTACCGAGCTTCTCTCAATTAAAGTAAGGATGGTCAAGAAAAGCAAACACACCTGCCGTGTACTGATCTACCCCAAAATTCTAAGGTAACTCTCCGCAAAAACTTCCCCCGACAGCCCCGCGCTCCTTCAACTACTCTCCGCCAAAACCCTGGCATCGCCTAGGTACGTCACACTATGGCTTTTAAAGCTTGAAGGCACGTCTTCTGTCTCTAACCCTCCAAACTTTTTCTTTCTTTATTGCCCAAAATAACGGTTGGTCTGAATTTCCCCTGTGGAATACGTAGGCAGCCTCCCGGCCCAACCATAACAAAACCTTTTTCAAAAAAAAAACCCTTGGAATAGTGGTTGGACCAAATTGAGTTGCTTTTACAGTTTTGACTTTTACTCAAACATGTCTCGCGATCCGTCTGAGCTCAGTCAAATAGGGGCATCTGTAGACACCCCAATTTGGCCTAACGATTATTTCAACTCCCACCTTGGGGCGATCCCAATGATGATACGGATTCGATGATTGCTGATTGCCTTCTTGTGAAACCCCTGGACTTATGGTAAGAACTTTGAGCCACTTAGAAGACCCAATCCAGAGCCAATAGCCTTTCAGACATAAACACAGTGTTCTAGGAAAATCCATCGGTCGGTCGTAACATCGATCTCACGGCCTTAACATCCATTCTTCACCCGAGCAACCTGTTGCTAAGCAAATCTCCCTGAGAGATCCAAACCTCGGCCGCCAGATCAACGGCTTAGCCGCCCAATCCATTCCTCGGTCACGACATCCTTCGCTCGGCCGCCAGATCGACCTTTTTCCAGACTCTGGAATGTTCTGACGTTTGTTTGATCCAACTACGCCTCTTCTCTGATGCGTTCGGGCCACATTCAAAGATCACGTCGAAGAGTTTGAATTACATTGCAATTGCAATTGTAATCGTGTCTTTTGATTGGACGAAGTGTGTCATCCCTTTGCCTATATAAAGAGGCCTTTGGCCTCCGAAAATAGAGACACAAAATACAACGAAATTCATCAAATCCATACACTCTCAATTCACGATACTCTGCAGAAATACTCACAAAATCCCTCTCTACAAAAGCCCTAACCTCTCGAAGGCACCCATCAATCCGGCGATCAAACCCCGGAGTTCAAACCCTAACCCTAGGGTTTCATTCAAGAAGTAATCAATCAGTCAATTCCCGTTGATCCGAAGCAATCAAGCAACTGAGGGATCAAGGTGGTGAGGCCCAACGGCCTCTGGTTTGGTTTATTTATCGCACTTACGTTTAATCTTAGCGTTTTGATTGTCTGTTAAACTTTCTGTCTGGTGTGAGGAAGAACACCAGCCGGGGCTTCGATCCCTCGGCCGGTACATCAAATCAGCATGATTACTCAGCTGTGACATCCATTCACCGACCGAGTAATCGATCTGCTGGCACATGTTTCGTTTTGTTCTGCTTTCTGACGCATGTTTATTTACAGTCTCGGCTCACCTTATTTACTATTCAAAGGCATAAAAACAGACTATGTGTTAGGATTAAATAAAGCATCTATATGTCTTATGTTGAATGATTATGGGCTAGCCTCACGGCTAGGCAGAGAGGGGTGCCTAACACCTTCCCCTTACTGTACTTTTGGCTTCCGTACCCAGAATATCTGTCTATTTTCCTAGTTTTAATAAACTGAGTGGCGACTCTGTTTTGATGATAACCACTATCGTGTGGCGATATTCCTAGCCATGGGAATATCCACGATCTTGGTTTATGAAGCAAGCAACCAATCGAGCAAACAAACGACATCTAGCTGTATGGCGATGCCCCGTCCGGGAGGTGTCTATAGGATCAAGGTGGTGAGGCCCAGGGGCCTATGGTTTGATTTAATTTCCGTCTCTCGCTTTTAATTAGATCTTTTTATTAACTGTTCGTATTCTGGTGTGAGGAAGAACATCGGCTGGGGAATCAATCCTTCGGACGATACATTGATCCAGTGGGATTCCTCTGTCGTGACATCAATTCACCGGCAGAGGGATCTATTTGCTGGGACATATTTGTTTCCTGCTTATTTTGATGCATGCTTTCGTTTATCATACTGGCTCACCTTATCAACTGTTAAAGGCTAAAAAAATAGATTATGTGTTAGAATTAAATAAAGCATCTATATGTCTTATGTTGAACGATTATGGGCTAGCCTCACGGCTAGGTAGAGAGGGGTGCCTAATACCTTCCCCTCACTGTACCTTTGGCTTCTGTATCCAGAATCTCTATTTGTTTTCCTAGTTTTAATAAACTGGGTGGCGACTCTGTTTTGATGATAACCGCTATCATGTGGCGATGTTCCTAGCCATGGGAATATCCATGATCTTGGTTTATGAAGCAAGCAACTAAACGAGCAAAACAAACAATCAATCTGTATGGCGATGCCCCATTTGGGAGGTGTCTACACCAGGTACTGCAGTCTTTCAAGCTCGGTTGGTTTGAGACACGGTAAAGGGTTTGATAGGCTAGGGTCCTCAATTGCTATTGGCAGATTGGGTACGGATTGGTCCACCAGTATTGCCCGTTGCCTTCCTCCAGCGGGTCTTAAAGTCAGCTTCCTCGCCCTCTAGCCGGAGCGCACATTTCACTACTCCAGCATAGGTAGTGAATGCTTGAGCTACCACGGCCCTATGAGCGGTTGTCAGTCCCCACTTGAATCTCCTCACTTTCTTGTCCTCAGTGGCTACGGCTTCTGGGGCGTAACAAGATAGTTCCTCGAACTTAGCCACTTACTGGGTAACGGTCATGGTTCCTTGTTTTAGGTTCATGAATTCCTGTTCCTTAGCTAGGCAAAGGGGTGTGGGAAAGTATTTTTTGAGAAATAGGGTCTCGAATTCAGCAAAGGTCATGGTGGCTATGGCATGGGTTGCCTACATCAAGTCCCACCAATAGCGGGCTTCTCCCTTCAATTGGTAAGTAGCCAGAGCTACACGATCTCCATCTCGAGTAATTTCCAAGGTGTCCAGGATCACCTTGACTTCTTTTAACCAGGTTTCAGCCACAGTGGGGTTAAGGTCTCCATTGAAGGTTGGGGGTCGGCATTTGCAGAACTCGTTCATCGCTCGGATTCGGGTCATAGGTTCATCATCGCGGTTTTGGTGTCAGCGGTTGGCATTCAAAGCAGCCACGAAGGCTTGCATGATCTGGGTTATGTTGGGGTTAGTGTTAGAGATTTCTCCAGTTTCGAATCCCAATCCGCTACGTCGGTTTACCATCTACGAGTTGAAATCGAAAGGGGGAGGTTTAGTCTACGTTAAACTATTGTCTTTCGTAATTAGGGTTTTAACTATTTAAGCAACGTATTAAATAGTACACAATAGTACTCCTTAAAACAAGGTAGACTTTCATAGATAAGCAAAGGGTTATAACCATAAGCTTAGAATTCTACTACAAAGCAAATGATAAGATCTTCCTAATACAAGTTGAAACGGTCCTATATACTCCTACTACATGATCCAGGTTTGTCGTAACATACTACAAGTGCAACTACAACTCTCGAGACCTTATTCAAATACTATGACTCTACTACTGGGGGCAGAATAAGTCCGAAGTACACTCGCAATTGCTCCTTCCACTCCTTCTCCCTTTTCTTGAGCCAAAACTCTCCTTCTTGACGGGTTTCCTCGGCTATGTCTCCAAGTGCTAAGCTTAGGGTCTCCACGTCCATGGCTTGGTCCTCGTCGGCTAAAGGTGTCATGACGATGACCGCACCTAGGTGCTCGCCAGTGGCGGTGTCACGTATACCCAGTTGGGGTATGGGGATATGACTCTCGGGTGCTAGTATGGCCTTGTAAACAAGCAGGTCTGCAAAAGTGGTCGGTGCAGCAGGGGTACGACTATCCATATCTACAATAAGAAAATTATATGTTAGACTTATCGGTGTGAAAGGGTAGTCACGTAAAAGCACAAGTATACACATAAACAATGATCATACGCAGGAAAGAAACACATAAATTCCATTACTTAACGAAACCAGTACAACAAAGGTGGCTTATATTAGCCTTAAACTTCCTACTATATTTACACCAAGAGTCCTACTACTTCCTAAAAAGCCTAACATCTAGAAAGCAAGCAACATTGATCCTAGTTTAACAATCCTACATCCTAAAAGATTATAGCTATTGCTAGGTTTATTTAGGTCGCCTAAGTAGCATCCTTGGCTTCACAGGGTTGCTAGGACTTCATCTTCCTCGAGCTCATCCTTACTTCCACTAGTTTCTCCTTCCTTAGTCACCTCATTGGCAACCTTCTCATCTCCGGTTTCTCCTTCACCATACGTAAAGTTTTCCATCGGGGCAGGGCTTCGAAGAATCCATAGAAGGCACATAGGATTGGGAACAACACAGGAAACCAAGGGCATCTTCCACGGGAGTACGGGTATGGCGCTCTACTCTTTTAAAATCATGAATTTCAGCGAGTATGGTGACAATGTAGTCAGGCCTCCCCATCAGTTGGGCAGTCATGGACTCTATGATGACCTTGAATTGGTGAGCTCCAGCTACCAGGTTGACTCTGTGATTCATCTACAAGGAAAAGTTTAAATCTCAATTAGTAATGTTTTAAGATAGAGTTTTATTTAATACTAAGGAAACTCGGGATTTCTAGGTTCCACATTCGATTCTTGATTTAAGTCATCATCCAATTGTTCGGGAATTCCCAGCTCGGTGGTACTACAAATTTCCACCTTGCTTCAATCCGAAGATTGTCTTGTCAGAATTCCACCCAATTTGGGATGGTAAACTTAAACTCAATTCACGTTTGTGCAACGGTCAAACTTATCTTATAGGCTACCCATTCTACCCATGGCCAAGGTTTTGAACCTAAAGCTCTAATACCAAGTTGTAACGCCCCCAAAATCGGGTACGTTAATTAAGCATTTTATTAATAAAACTAAGTCTGGCTCATTATTACATCACAAGCTCCCAGAGGGTTCTTATATTATACAAATGGATAAGACAGCTAAGGTTATCTACTGCTTCGCCTCTTCTTCCATTCTAACAAGCTCCTCAGCTCCGAATGCCTCCAAAGTGTACAGCTCTCCTTGCTCATCTATCAGGTCTGACACATTATACCAGCGTCGCCACCAGCATAATATGTCAGGGTCACCAAAGGGAACACCGCGAGCTACAAAGCTCAATAGAACAATCCGAAACCCGCTAACCCTTAACTTACACATAGCAAGTCATGCATATATCATACAAGGTCATGAACAGTACATACAATACTTGATAAAGATATCAACAATGACACATCCACATTAGCTATCTATCGTTGGTGTCCATGTTTTCTGTGTTTCTCCTACGCGACTCATCGTAGACCGTGCCTCCATTTACCACTTTTACCAAAAACAATATACCATACATCATTTTATCTCTTGCTACCAATGAAGCTACCAAGTCCGGCTCCATTAACAACGCTCACAATGGGCTACCAAGTCCGGCCACGTTGAGGTTTTCGCAAGTCCACACAAAGGGCTACCAAGTCCGGCCACGTTGCGGGATTTCACATCCACATAATAGCTACCAAGTCCAGCCATTATGTAGTTTCAAAAATATTTTTACCCATGTTAACCACACCCTAGGTGTCATGTTTCTACTTCTCGGTTTTCGTGTCACGTATTCATGCATAGACTCCGCAGCGGGACTTCTCATGTCATAACTATTCATTGAAATCTTGAAACTAAACTAGCAATATCATCCAACTCTATTCTATCATGCTCATTTATAATCACAAGTAATGCAACAATGAGCACATACTCAAACCATTCCAAAAGGTCAAAATACAAATACTTCTAATCAAGTTGATACTTTTAAAAATCCATTCAATCTTCTTTTATAGGAACTTTAAAGCAGCATATGTTTATTGACGAGTACATTAAAGTTAGAAAGCTTCTACCAATCATGTAACAACTATTCTTAAGATTAAAGTATACTACATATACTTAGAGTTAAAAGGTATTGGAGAATCGACATACAATTCAAATATGCACAAAATATATATACTTAGGGGTATAGAGTAAGGACACTCTACCGTTCTTCTTGGCGGTAGTTAAGGCTACGGAAAGTACATCGGGAATTGGGCAGAGTAATGGCTTATGGTGAGCTTCCGGTAGCTTCGAAAGAGAAAAGTTTCTCTCGAAACTAAATCTTGACTACTGTAACAACTCCGATTTTCAGTAAATAAAAATCTCGTTGTTTAAATCGAAAATCGTATTTAAAAATTCCTTTTAAATTCCTATAATCCGTCTTAATTAGATTCGGTATTCGTAAGTTGAATTTCCATCGCCGATAGACTTAGACGATCCCTAAGGACTAGGGTATTTCATTAGAACGTTAGAATATTCGTTTCGAGACCGCGACATCTTAGTTTCCGGCTAGAAACCTTAACCGGTTAGTAGAACTAGCTTCTAACTAGTTAGTTGGCCTAACCTAACTAGAAATTAACTTAGTTACATCCTCCTAGCAACCTAAGGCCATTGGACGATAGAAAACCATCATGAGATTCCAAAAGTAATTAATTTTGGTTAGTAATCATTACCTTTATTACTTTTGGCTTGTAATCATTATAACAAGATTCTCTTTCATTACCCATTGGTTATTACCCAAACCTTTTTGGAAGCCTACTTTCTAGTCTACCTATATATATATATATATATATATGTATGCTATAGTAGGAGGGAGAGAGAGAGAGGAGAGAAGAGAGAAAGCTGAGAGGGAGAGAGAGAGTGTGAGGCCAAGAGAGAGAGAAAGAGAGTGATTGTGTGTGCTAGTGTCTTGGCCACTCCAACAAGCCACCTTCCTTGCAACCAAGTACAAGCAATGATGATTCTTCCTTGTGCTTTGACAAGCAAACCCTTCCTAGACTAGACAACTCACAAAACCGCTTATGATAACCCAGGACTTAGCCATAAATGGAAAAGACAACCCATGGCATGCTTTGATTGACACATGAAGGAGAAGGTGTGAATGCTTTCAAAGCATGACTTGACAACACAATGAGGGAGAGAGAGAGAGGGGAAATTCGGCCAAGGGAGAGGGAGGGGGGCCGGTTGGGAGAGAGAGGGAGAGTGTGGTATGTGCATGTGTGCTTGGCTACTTGTACAAGCTAACCCAATAGCCCTAAGTCTATTACTTCCTTTCCAACTCATTCCTAGCCTTCCAAAAGACTACCTAGCCTAAGATTTTGTGCTTTCTTGCAAGCAAAGCAACCCTAGGACAAGACTTGACTAGAAACCCGTCATAATGACCTAGCTTATTAGCCTTAAGTCTAAAAAGCTTGGACAAGACAAGTCATGGAAGACTTGGCATACTAGCCTTAAGCTAACCTATTTTAGGACAAGACAAGTCCATAAACCCTTCATGATAACCTAGTAGCTAACCTATTCTAGGATGAGACAAGTCATGGAAGACTTGCCATACTTGAAAAGCATGAAAAGACAAGACAAGGCATGCTTGAAAAGCATGAAATGACTAGAAATGGAGCTAATTAATGAGAGCAAAAGGAGAGAGAGGGGGCCGGCCATGAGGGAGAGGGAGAGCCCAAGAGTTTGCCTATAAATAGCAAGCCATTCTTTCATTTCAACTCACACCTCCATTCTCCAACTTTTCTCTCTAAGAAAGTCTAATGTTCTTACTTGTTCTTGCTATGTTCTTGAGTTGTTCTTGAAGTTCTTCACTTGTTCTTCCATAAACTCATCCTTAAACAACTTTTAGATCCATAAAAGCCAAGTAGTTTTAGGTCAAGTCGGAGTTTCAAGAGAAACCTTTCTCTTTCGAAGCTACCGGAAGCTTACCGTAGAAAGTCACTCCGCCAAACCACCAACGTACCTTCCGTAGCCATCTACTGCCAAGAAGAACGGTAGAGTTCTCCGAACCTACTTACTCTAAGTATAGCACACTATATGTTTAGTATGATCTTGCTTTACGTTGTCTACTTTGATCATAGGAATACTTGAAAAGCATGATCTTGAGAATGATTGTTTGCATGACTTATAGAATCTTTCTAACTTGATTTCTTCGTCAATAAACATATGTTGTTTCCAAAAAGAGGAATATATGTTTTTTGTTTTAAAGATAAAGTGTTGTTTAAAAGAAAGTATTCGTATTTTGACCGTTTCAAAGATCGTAAGCTTGATCGCATGTTGCTTGCCTTACTTGTGGTTATAACAAGCATGATAGAATAGAGTTGGATGATCTTGCATATTTCATATGAAAAGTCCTACCGCGGAGTCTATGCATGATACGAGACACGAGAAATTGGAAAGTAGAAACATGACACCTAGAGTGTGGTTGATATGGATAAAAAGGATTTTGAAACTACATAATGACCATTTGTGGGTGCATTATGTGTGTGTGTGTGTGCGCCAATGGGAACCCGGCGCGGCGGAACCATTGTGAGGATACTCGGGAGCCCAGCGCGGCGGAACCGAGGTTGGGTGTGTATGGCTTGGTTATCTGTGGAGAGGAGCCAATGCTAATGTGTGCCAATGGGAACCCAGCGCGGCGGAACCATTGTGAGGATACTCGGGAACCCGGCGCAGCGGAACCGAGGTTAGGTGTGTTAAAATGTGATTTTCAAAATGTTGATTTGGAAATAAAAACGAGACACGTTATACGATGAGTCGTAGGAGAAATACAGAGAACATGACACCAACGTTAGATAGGGAATATGCATGTGTAATTGTTGTGTGTTCTCATGCATGTCAAGTTTGAAAACCCGTATCTATACTATCTTTGACTTGTATGTTAAGGGTTAGTGGGCTTGGGGTTACTCTATTGAGCTTTCAAGCTCACGGTGTTACCTTTGGTGACCCTGACGTATTATATCGGTGGCGACGCTGGTATAATGTGTTAGACCTCGTAGATGAGCAAGGAGAGCTGTACACCTTGGAGGCATTTGGAGCTGAGGAGCTTGCTAGGATGGAAGAAGAGAAGGAGCTGTAGATAACCTTAGATGTCCGCCCTTTTTGTAATATAAGTACCCTCTGGGGGTTTGTAATGTAATAATGAGCCAGACTCTATCCCTTTTATTCAATAAAAGGACTATTTAACGAATCCGATTTTGGGGGCATTACAACTACTACTACTAGAACTTTTGGATCGACGTGGTGGTCGAGTGGTGGTTTAGTGGCGGCTATGGAAGAGTTTCTTGAAGAACTAGAGAGAAACTTCAAGAATATGCAAAAACAAGCAAAGAACTAGCAAGAATGCTTAAGCTTTCTAGACAGAAGTTGGAGCATGAGGGGTGTGAGTTGAAACGGCTTGCTATTTATAGGCAAAGTTGGGATCCCCTCTCTCTCTATATCTCATTTTTTTTATTCCACCAAATCAAGCTTTCTTGGAAGATCAAGGTCTTAAACTAGGCTTGCATGGCTATGATGTGGTACTTGGATGTGATTATGGAAGATATGGTGGAGATAGGGTGAGGTTGTACAAGTTTAAAATTGGAAAATGTACAAGTGAGGACATTTTGTACAAGATTTTGCTTGCAATGTTATGCTTTCATAGATTGAAAACATATCAATAGGACAAGAGAGATCAAGCAAGGTACAATGGAAGCACAAGAAAGATCAACGAGGTACCATCTCTCTCTCCTTCCTCTTTCTCTTCCTCTCTCTCTCTCTATCTCTCTCGGCCCATCTCTCTTTCTCTCTCCCTCTCTCTCTTGGTACATATATATATACTTACATATATAAGTACAATGGAAGTATACATATATATTAATATATATAAGTACACTAGAAAATCTAATACTTTCAAGTAAATTAGATTTTTCATTTAAAAATCAATTACACACATGTGTACTTACATTATTATATACATATCTATATATATATACATATATATATATAGATATATATATATATATATATCTATATAAGTACACACACACACACACACATGTATATATATATATATTTAATCTAATGTACTAATATCTAATCTAATCTTTTAAACACATGGAAAATCTACTATTTTAATATATCCTAGTACTTTGTTGGCAAGACTACCTATTCTCCTAGCGGTTATTAACCAATGGGTAAAGTTAGCAAGTACTTAACCTATTATCCAATGGGTAACGATTCTCCTAGCGGTTATTAACCAATGGGTAAAGTATTGTGATTGAATAAAGTATATATATACTTTTAATCATGTGTATATATCACTATATAATACTATATCTAAGTACTGATAAAATCTAGTCATGTACTTTGGTGGATTAAACTAAGTTTCTCTTATTGTCCAATGGGTAAAGATTACCCTAACATTTATCGTCCAATGGTTAATAGCTAAAAGGTTCAAAAGGTCCAAAAGGTTCATCTAGGGTTAAGGGTTCAAAAGGTTCAAGAGTCAAAGGTTCATAAGATTCACCCAGGGTTAAGAAGCAAATGGTAATTAGGTTAAACGGTCGTTAAGTTAAATAGTTGGTTAAAAGCTAACTAGGCTTACTAAGTAGGATTTCCAGCCAAGAGGTGAAATCTTAAGACTCATTACTAGACACAATGGTTATTCAATGGTTAGTAGACAATTAAAACAAATTTAAAGATTTTCGAATAATAACAACGAAATTTTTATTTAATAAAAATCAGAGTTGTTACAGGAGGATACTTTCCAATCTTTTATGCATGCTCAATCGAATTACAATGAGAATAACATGCAAATGATGGGGGAGTTGAAGAACCGAATGGGGAAGATAACCACATCTATAGGGCTTCTCCAACAAGAAAGGGGAAAGTTCCCTACATAGTCTCAACCCAATCCCCAAGGTTGACTTCTTATTGGTAGTTTTTCGGGACCTCCACCGGAGTAAGCTCAAACAATTATCACTCTAAGGAGTGGCAAGGCAGTCGACAATCTTGTGGTTAATCCGTCGGTTACACCTATTATAGTGCCATCTTCGACATCGACAAGTTCTACCACACTTGGGGAATCTCCCAAGCCAACTCCAGAGGAAGACGGGGAATCTCCTATGCAAGTGTCAAAGGAAGTCGAGACCACTCCGAGCCCACAAGTCTCTCAAGTTCCGGCACCCTACCCTTTTCAACTGAAAATGCCGGCTCATCCATCCAAGTACACCAATATACTTGACGTGTTCAAACAAGTCAACGTTGACATCCCGTTGATGGATGCCATCAAGCAAATCCCTTCACATGCCAAGTTTTTAAAGGATTTATGCATCTAGAAGCATAAGCTTAATGTGCACAAGAAGGTGCTCCTTACCGAGCAAGTCAGCCAAATTATCCAAACAAATCTTGCACCAAAATACAAAGACCCCGGATGTCCTACAATTGCGATTACTATTGGGGGTAAGAGAGTGGAGCAAGCTCTTTTGGATTTGGGGGTGAGTGTGAATTTGCTATCGTACTCGGTGTACCAAGAGCTCAGTTTGGGAGAGATGAAACCCACGCAAGTTACTCTTCAATTGGCAGATAGAAGTGTCCGCATTCCTCGTGGCATGGTGGAAGATGTATTGGTCCAAGTTGATCAATTTGTATATCCCGTAGACTTAATTGTCTTGGATACGTGTCCGTCGTCTTCATCACCGTTGCCTACTCCAGTTATCTTTGGGCGGCCATTTTTAGCAACCTTGGATGCGTTTATCAATTGCTGGAATGGACTCGTGAACATGTCTTTCGGTAACATGAAAATGGAGGTCAACATGTTCAACGTTGGGGTTCAAATGGGTGACGACGACGATTGTCAAAATGTCAGTCTTGTGGACACATTAGTGCAAGAGCATGTTGATGAATACTTGTATAAAGACTCTTTGGAGTTAGCTCTTACCTTCGAGGAGGCCTCCTTTCTTGAATTCGAAGAGATGATGTCCCTATTTTCCATGCTTAATGGAGAAGACGGTGACATGGAGATTTGTGGAGCTGCACCATGGCTTCCGAAGTTTGAAGATTTGCCTTTCCTTGAACGGAAAACACTTCCTTCTAGTGTTGAGTCGCCTATTCTTAAGTTGAAAGCTTTACCGGACACTTTGAAGTATGCATTCCTTGGCAAGGACAATACATTTCCGGTGGTCATTCCTTCTTCTCCTGAGGAAATTCAAGAAGAAGCATTGCTTGGACTTTTACGAAGGCACATGAAGGCAATTAGGTGGACCATTGCTGATATTCAATGCATATCTCCTTCTCTATGCTCTCATCATATTTACTTGGAGGAGGACGTCAAACCATTGCGACAAGCTCCATGCCAGCTCAATCCAATCATGAAAGATGTGGTCCGGGCCGAAATTCTCAAGTTGCTTGACATTGGGATTATTTATCCAATCGCCGATTCTAAGTGGGTAAGCCCTATCCAAGTTGTTCCTAAGAAGGCGGGGGTGACCGTAGTGCAAAATGACAAAGGCGAGCTTGTGCCGACCTGTGTGACTACTGGGTGGCGAGTATGCATAAATTATCACAAGTTGAATGCAAGCACACGCAAGAATCATTTTCCTCTCCTCTTCATTGATCAAATCTTGGAGAGAGTAGCCGGTCATGCCTTTTATTATTTCACTGTTATTCGGGTTATAATCAAATAGAAGTGGCCTTGTCCGCCCAAGAGAAGACAACATTTACATGCCCATTCGGGACTTTTGCTTATAGACGCATGCCATTCGGCTTGTGTAATGCTCCCGGCACCTTTTCAAGATGTATGAAGGGAATTTTCAGCGATATGGTCGAAAAAATTATAGAAGTCTTCATGGATGACTTCTCCGTGTTTGGTGACTCTTTCGAGCCATGTCTTTCCAACTTGGAGAAGGTTTTAGCGAGATGCGAGGAGAAGAATTTGGTTCTAAATTGGGAGAAGTGCAATTTTATGGTCACTCAAGGGATTGTGCTCGGGCATATCGTATCGGCCAAGGGCATTGAGGTAGATAAGGCCAAGATTGACCTCATTTCCAGCCTCCCTACTCCGAAGTGCGTCAAAGACATCCAATCTTTCCTTGGCCATGCCGATTTCTATTGGCAGTTTATCAAGGACTTTAGCGCGATCTCAAAGCTGTTTTTTCACCTTCTATCCAAAGATGTTCCCTTTGTATGGACTGCCGCATGTGAGCTAGCATTCATTAAGCTCAAAGCTAGTCTCACTACACCTCCCATTGTTCAAATGCTCGATTGGAATCTTTCATTCGAGCTGATGTGTGAAGCAAGTGATTATGCAGTCGGGGCCGTTCTTGGCCAAAGGAAGGACAAGCATCCGTGGGTGATTTATTATGCGAACAAAAGCCTCAATGACGCCCAAATGAATTATTCCACTACAGAAAAGGAGCTTCTTGCCATAGTGTTTGCCTTGGACAAGTTCCAGTCGTACCTCGTTGGTGCTCCGATCACCATTTACACCGACCACTCGACACTCAAATACCTATTCACCAAGCAAGATGCAAAGGCTCGCTTGATCCGGTGGATCTTTCTTTTGCAAGAATTTGACATCACCATAAAGGATAAGAAAGGGGTCGAAAATGTGGTGGCCGACCATTTGTCGTGCTTGGATTTTGAGGATTGTACTTCGCACATACCTATCGGAGATAGTTTCCCCAATGAGCAATTATTTGGTGTATCAATGGCCTCATGGTTTGCTGACATTATTAACTACTTGGTTACGGGGCTGATCCCCATGCATTGGTCTGCCCACGAGTGTCGGCGGTTCCTATCGGAAATGAAGCACTTTTCCTATGATGATCCGTACTTGTTCAAATATTGTCCCGACCAAGGGTCCTCATGCAATCAAAGAGCATATCTTGTCACGGTTTGGAGGTCCTCGTGCAATCATTACAGACCAAGGGTCTCATTTTTGCAACCGACCATTCGCCGCCTTAATGAAGAAATATGGCATAACACAAGGTCTCCACCACATATCATCCTCAAACCAATGGTCAAGCCGAGATTACCAAATGTGAGGTAAAATGTATTCTTGAGAAAATGTAAATCCCAATCAGAAGGATTGGTCTTTACGGTTGACCGATGCTCTTTGGGTGTATCGTACTGCCTACAAGACCGTTTTGGGCGCTTTGCCCTATCGGCTTGTATATGGTAAGGCATGCCACCTTCTGATGGAATTAGAGCATAAGGCATATTGGGCTATTAAATAATTAAACTATCGTTTTCCTAACGCCGGAGTTCACTGTAAACTCCAATTGAATGAACTTGAAGAAATCCGTAGAGATGCATATGACAATACGAATATTTACAAGTCTAAGGTTAAGGATTTGCATGATAAGCACATTCAAAGGAAAAATTTAGCAGTTGGGCAAAAAGTTCTTTATAATTCAAAACTTTATCTTTTTTCGGGCAAGTTGCGTTCCTGATGGATTGGTCCATACGTTGTGCAAATGGTTTTCCCTCATGGGGCAATTGAAGTTGTAAAGCCTGTGAATGGCAATGTTTTTAAGGTAAATGGGCAACGGCTTAAACCGTTCTTGGAGAATTTTTCGGTTGAGGAGATTAAGGAGGAATTGGTCACTTCGGTGTATCTGGTTGACCTTGTTGTATAATTTGGTTTTCTTATCTTTGTTTGCACGGGGAGCGAAAGCGTGACCGCTGAACTTAACTGTCGGACCCAGCCCCCGGGTAGAGGGTACCCACCATTGACTTGGGTATTTATAGCTCCGCACGCCGCTATTAAAAGAAGGATCGTGTGCCCAGCTCCGGTTAGTAGGGGCAATGTTTAGCTTCTTGTACATATTTGCATGTTTGTTTAGTTTCGGGATGCTCTCACTATAAGATTTCAGCAATGCATCATTGTTTCGGGCTTTAATGTAGACACTCCAATTTGGCCTAACGATTATTTCAGGTCCCACCTTGGGGACCATCCCGATGATGAAATGGATACAGTGATTGGTGATTGACTTCTTCAGAACCTTAGGACTTTCGGTAAGAACTTTGAGCCTGTAACAACTCGGATTTTTTACTGAATAAAAATTTCGTTGTTATATTGGAAATCCTTTAATTAATCTTGTTGTCTTAATAATTCTCTGTTAATTTTAAATATCCGTCATAATTAGGTTTTGACTTAGGAGATTGGAATTCATCGTCTGGGCTGCCTTGGCCACCGCCTCGCCACTAGGCTGCCTTGGCCACGCTCACGCCTTGTCATGGCGTTTGACCTAGGGTAATCTTTATCCGTTGGACGATAGATGCTAGGGCAATCTTTACCCATTGGTCAATAGGTAAACCTTGGTTAATCTTCCTAAGTACGAGATTAGATTGGTTTAGTGCTTAATTGCAAAGTATTATACTTTTGGGTATTAACCGTTGGATAATAACCGTTAGGAGTTTTATTAACCATTGGACGATAGATTAGAATCCTAGCCATTATTACCCATTGGTTATTAACCACTAGAGAAACTATTATCCATTGGATAATAGTTAGTCTTGACAATCATGTACTTGTTTGATTTAAATATTGGACTTGGCCATGTGTGTACTTTATTAAAATACAATTTGTACATTAGGTTAGTATTAATATACATAGTACTTTGAAAGTAGTAGAATAATTTAATAGATATTGGCATGTGGTATAGCTAGCCTAGATTGAGTAGTACTTGGCTTGTATATTATATATGTACTTGTATGTATATATATATATAATATTGTATATGACATATGTGTATTACAATATTATAATAAGAAAATCTACACTTGGTTTAAAATACAAGATTTCAAAAGACCCAAAGTACATGTACATATAATAGTATATTGTATCTCTTTCTTGGTACAAACAAGTGGGAGAAAGAGAGAGAGAGAGAGGGAGAGAGAGAGAGTTAGCCGAGAGAGAGGGAGGAGAGAGATCCGAGAGAGAGAGAAAGAGAAGGAAAGAGAGGGAGAGATTGTACTTTAGATTTTTCCTTGGACTTTCTTTGACCTTTGCTTGATTTCTTGGTAGTCTTCCTCCTACAAAACCTATGACCTAAATGTCCTAAATATATTTTTTAATTGGGTGAAACTTGTACAAACCCTAGCTTGCCAAATCCTTACTCTTCCAATCCACCAAATTTTGTCCTTATATATATATATATATATATATATGGTTATCTATATATATATGTACATAGTACAATGTACCAAGAAGAGAGAAAAGCCGAGAGAGAGAGAGATAGAGAGAACCCGAGAGAGAGAGAGAGAAGGAAAAGAGAGAGAAAGATGTGATGTATTGCTTGACTTTTGTCTATCAAACCCTAGATACATGTATAGGTTAGTACTTGTACTAAGTGAAAGAAGTAGAAAGGAGAAGATGGGAGAGAGATTTGAAGTACAAATCTCCTACAAAGTCAAACCCTCCTTGTCCTTATATATGTATATATGGTTATATATATATATATATATGTACATAGTAAAATGTACCAAGAGGAGAGAGAGAGAGAGAGAGAGAGAGGAGGAGAGAGAGGCCGAGAGAGAGAGAGAGAGATTGAGAGAGAGAGTGGTTCGGATGGAGAGAGAGGGAGAGAGTGATGCATGTGACTTGTGTACTTCCATTCTAGCCTAGATCACATTGCATCATCCAAAGTACAACCAAATCTAACCTTTCTTGTGCTTTCACTCCAAAGGACTACCAAATCCAATATTCTAACCTTTCAAAGGACTTGATTGGACTAAAACCCTAATAGAATAGCATTTACCTTGTCCTTGGTTGGAAGAAAGAGCAAGGAAGACCTTTGGATAGTCTTTCAAGGCACGACATCACTTGGATAAAAGCTTTATCCAATGGATAAAGGAGGGAGAGGGCAGCCGGCCATGAGAGGGAAAGAGAGCCATCCAATTGCCTATAAATAGGCCTCACACTTCTCATTCAACTCACACCATTCCAATCTCCAACTTCTCTCTCTAGAAAGCTTAGTGTTCTTGTTGTTCTTGAGTAGTTCTAGCTTGTTCTTGAACTTTCTTTCCACCTCCGCCACTAAACCACCATACGACCACCACCTCGATCCTAAAGTAGTAGTAAAATAAGTCACGATCTAGTTTTGAGAGAAACCTTTCTTTTTTGAAGCTATCGGAAGCTTATCGTAAGCCGTTACTCCGTCCGTCCGCCGACTTTCTTTCCGTCGATCTTTTCGTAGTCCTTTTCTACCGCCAAGAAGAAAGGTAGTGTAATCAACCCATAATCCTAAATATATGTTAGACATTACTCCTTGTCTTAGTTTTAACCCTAGCTAAGTCGTTATAATGAAAGCATGATAATGATAGTTTATTTCTTAAAACGTTGGATGCATGATAGTTAGTGAACTTAATATTGCTATTGGATGATTAAGCATGATTAGAATCGACTTAAGATATAACTTCGTGTAGAAGTAATCACATGTTGATCTTTTAACTTAACTATAAGCTTATATTACATTGCTTGTATTACTTGTGGTATTATAACAAAGCATATGGTGGATTACCACCCCAAGGGCGTCCGCACATGTGGCGTTATGCTTTAAGTAATGGTTATGGACATGCTATGTACTTGCTTGGATTATACTTACCTTAAGTATGCTTAGTAAAATTCTAAACATGAGTTAAACGGTTAAGGTATCAAAGCTAGTTAGCAAAACTTGTTTTACTAAAGAACTAAAGAAGAATGAGCATGTCAAATAATGAATTTTTACGTCAATAACCATATGTTGTTTTGAAAATCCCACAAAGGAAGAAAGAACGGATTTTTCGTAATATATTAATGTCTTGAGGATGATTATGAACATGTATGTATATTTGTTTGCATTACTTGTTGCTGATAAAACATAAGTGGCTTCAAGTAATAATTTGAGTACGATTAGGTGATATAGAGTTGGATGATCTTGCCAGTTTAGTTTCAAGATTACTTTAAAGTGATTTGTCCCGCTGCGGAGTCTATGCATGATTACGAGACACGAGAATCGGAAAGTAGAAACATGACACTTAGGGAATGGTTGATATGGATGAAAAAGATTTTTGAGACTACATAATGGCCGGACTTGGTAGCCTTATGTGAGTTGTGAAAACCCGCAAGGTGGCCGGACTTGGTAGCCCATTGTGTAGATTGCTAATGGAGCCGGACGTGGTAGCTTCATTGGTAATTGGGCTTGGTTATCCGCGGAGAGGAGCCAATGCAAGATTTTGTAATGTGGCCGGACTTGGTAGCCCGTTGAATGAGAAATGATTTTTGAAATGAAATGGTGACACAATACGATGAGTCGCGTAGGAGAAACCAAGAAAGGCATGACACCAACGTAAGCAAGATAGTGAATGCGGATGTATCATTGTTAATTATGTTGTTCAATGAGTATGTGTAATTATTTATATGACTCTTTGTTGTAAGTTATGGGTTAGTGGGTTGGATTATTCTATTGAGCTTCAGAGCTCACGGTGTTACCTTTTGGTGACCACGACATATTATCTTGAGGCGGCTGGTATATTGTGTCGATTTCATAGATGAGCAGCGAGAACAGTACACCTTGGAGGCCTTTGGGCCGAGGAGCTTGCAAGGATGGAGGAAGAGGCGGAGCATAGTTAACCTTAGATTATCCCTCTTTTGAATAAAAGTACTCTTGTGAGACTTATGTTGTAATAATGAGCTAGACTCTCCTTAATTTATTCAATAAAAATGTTTATTTAACGTACTCAAAATTCGGGGCGTTACATAGGCCATGACAATGAATAATGCCAAAATTCGATCGAATACGATCAAACACGATATTCCATCTACCGGCCGTAACATTGATCCCACGCCCTTTACATCATTTCCTCACCCGAGCAACTTGTTGCCTAAAATCTCCCTGAGAGATCAATCCCACGGCCGCAATATCCATCCTTCTGCCGCAACATCCTTTTCTCGGCCGCTAGATCCTTTGCCTGGACACCAGATTGTCCATTTTCCAGACTTTGGAACGTTCTGTCGATTGTTTGATCCAACTACACTACCTCTCCGATGCGTTCAGGCCACGTTCAGAGATCACAACAAAGAGTTTGCATTGCATTGCACTTGCAATTGCAATCGTGCGTTTTGATTGGAAGGAGTGAGTCATCAATTGCCTATATAATGGGGTCTTTGAACTCCGAAAATACACACGAAATTCATATCATTATACACCCTCTCTAGCCACGATACTCTGCAGAATTGCACTCTCAAATCCCCTCTACAAAGCCCTAACCTCCCGAAGGCAGCCGTCAATTCGACAATCAAACCCCAAAGTCTCAAACCCTAACCCTAGGGTTTTTCAAGAAGCAATCAGTCAATCCCGATCAAATCCGAAGCAATCAAGCTACTGAGAGATCAAGGTGATGAGGCCCAGGGGCCTCCGGTTCGATTTATTTACTGTTTTTATGCTTAATCGTAGTTTTTGATTATCCGCTAACTTGTCTATCCAGTGTGAGGAAGAACATTAGCTGGGGCTTCGATCCCTCGGCCGATACATCAAACCAGTGGGATTACTTGGCCGTGACATCCATTCACCGGCCGAGTAATCGATTTCCTGGGACAGCTTTGTTTTATTGTTTTCTGATGCATGATTTACTTATCGTCTCGGCTCACCTTATTTACTGTTTAAAGGCATAAAAACAGACTACTTGTTTAGGACTAAATGAAGCATCTATTTGTCTTATGTTGAACGATTATGGGCTACCCTCACGGCTAGGCAGAGAGAGGTGCCTAACACCTTCCCTTTACTGTACCTTTGGCTTCCATATCCAGAATCTCTATCTATTTTCCTAGTTTTAATAAATTGGGTGGCGACTCTATTTCGATGATAACCGCTATCATGTGGCGATGTTCCTAGCCATGGGAATATCTATGATCTTGGTTTATGAAGCAAACAACCATCAATCTGTACGGCGATGCCCCTTTTTGGGAGGTGTCTACAGTTTTCTGGTGACTCTGTTGGGGACATGAGAGCCATAACCAGAAGGTTCAACATAAGACTAATACATGCCTTATTTAATTCATTTATCATGTGCATTGAGCAGGCAAAACTCGTTGATTTCACATAATACCCCGGCATCACACGAGCTATGTTAGGGGTTCCAGCAAACTCCACAGTCACTTGTACGTATTGGTATATCAAAAAGGAAATCACCCAATTGCCGCCTATAATGGGCTGGTGAGAGGACTGGTGCCCTTTGACAACAGAGCACCCTGAGACTACCTAGACCTTGCATGTGTTAGAAAGCCATAGAACCTATAAAACTAAGATAGGAACCTGTAGGCTAGGGACCTATTTGCATCTACTTGTACAAGTTCTTCCTCACACCCTGTATCATTCATTGTTGTAACATCTTTTTCTGTGCAGAAGGGCTGGGATTTTCGACCCAAATCCTAACCCTATACAACCAAGTACTAACTTGCGGGTATTTTTACTTTTCAAAGCAGGCACAATAGGTAAGCCAAGAAAGCAACCACAGCCAATTTTATACTCTTATAACACCCGAAGTCACGCCAAACAGAGGCCTTTACGGCCATCTCGCCTGTCATCCTCACCTGTCAGAACGCTTTCACTGCAACGGTCCCAATCACTTCCTGGGACTTCGCATTCATCTTCTCAGCAAACCGATCACCTGCCAAATTCCAAGCTTCACCAAGCAATCCTCCTGCTCCTATGGCAGACGACGACGCCACCATTGCCAACCTTCAGGCTCAAATCGCTACTTTGCTAGCAGAAAAAGCAGCGAGAGACGCTGAAGATGAAGAAAGATCAATGGCATACGAAAATAGACCAGAAAATCCTGAGTTGGCCAAGCAAGTCAAAGAAATCAAGCACGCCCTAGCTCGTTCACAAGGAGACCAAATCCTAGACTTTGAAGGACTTTGCCTCTTTCCAGACTCTCAACTGCCTGAGAAGTTCAAAATGCCAAACATTGAGAAGTTCAATGGAACTGCCAACCCTACCAGTCATGTCCGCCATGTCATCAATACTCTGAAGAAAATGGGCTTAAATGATGAGCTTATCGCTCAACTGTTTCAAAGAACTCTCACTGGAAGTGCACTTGATTGGTTCCTCACTTTGGAATTTGAACACTATCATACTTGGCCGGAAATTGCCAACGCTTTCATCAAGCAATATGCATACAACGTCCATGTTGAGCTGACCACTCAAGATTTGGAAATGACCAAGCAAGAGTCAAACGAAGACTTTGTTACTTTCGTGGCTAGATGAAGGGAAAAGGTTGCCAAAATAAAGAACCGCTCCTCTGAGGAAGATCAAGTGAGGATAGTCATCAAAAATCTGCAATCCAAGTATCTTAAGCATATCTACACACAGGCTATCACTGATTTCGAACGCTTGCATGCTACTGGGCTGCAAATTGAAGAAGGGCTCAAGCTGGGACTCATTGGGAAAGAAGAAACTCCTCCACCCAAGAAAACCTTCTCGACTCGCACATCTCATGCCTCCGTCAATACCCTTAACTCAGCCTCACCACAAGACCCTTTTCAAGCCACGTCATCCCGAAGCTCAAACCGGCCTCGCCGTAATTTTAGCCCTCTCTACATGACTCTTTCCCAAGCCTTAACCATTCTAAGCCATCAAGGACATCTCAAACCCTTGAATAAACCATCTCTTCAGCCGCCTTATGGTCCAAACCATGACCCCAACAAGCAATGTGCCTACCATCAACATTCTGGGCATGAGACGGATAACTGTATGCGTCTTCGCCATGACATTCAAGACCTCATTGATAACCGCACCATAAAGCCCCCACAACCTGATACACAAACCAAACCACCCAATACTGAACCACCCCGAAATATCAATCTCATAAACCTATCTCACAATCCCACATACAATCATAGCCAGTACATTGTCCAAAATGACCAAGCCAAACCAACCTTAACCTTCCCAGAGAAGGACGAGTGTTTCATGATGGAGGAAGAAGAAGATGTTGAGTCCGATCAATCCGAAGTAATTGATCCTGACATGAGTGATGAAGAAGAGCGAGCAAATGAAGGAAAACTAAGGAAATGGAAGGAGCATTCCTGGGCGAAACACAATTTAGAGAATCCTGACATACCATTTGTAGAAGATGACGAATGGCTACGTATTTGGTTTGAGAATAGAAAGAAGGAGAAAGAAAGGGTCATTATGATGAGAAGGCACGCCCACTTCGAGCCTGCCCAAATAGTGGTACCCATTAACCGTCCTAAAATTCCGACACCTCCCGTTGTTTGGGAGACAATCAATCTCATAGAAAAGGTGGAGGAATTCCAAATGCAACCATGGATCAAACCCTATGTTGAATGTGATTACAACTAGTGGATAGAGGAAAGAGAAGATCTGGATTTCATATGCCGCGATCCATACAAAGCAGGGGAGAGCGACTTCGACGAAATGGAAGAGGAATACACTGATCCACTCGATGGAATCTCCTTAGCATCACTATTCAATCAAATAGAGATAACTAATTTCCTTCATAACTACACAATCAATAAGGAGGACGAAAAGGTGATAAAAGCCCAAGCTGACCTTTCCATTTGGGGACTACTTATATCCCAAAGAGATAGCCACCGTGCCAGTTTCAAAGATGAATTCAATTCGAAGGCTCTGTTTGGCAAAGAAGAGGGTGGAAAAGAGTATAAAATTGCGAAAGACAAAGCAAAAGAGAACAACCCTAAAAGGCTGTAGTAGCTGAGGAAGTCACAACATGGCAAAGAACATCAAAAACATTGCTTTCTGCTTTCTAAATTAAACTAGAACATGTTTTGGGCCCTTGTTTGGGCATTTTATTTCTAAGTGAACTCCTGTTTTGTCTCCCAGATTATGCTTATTCAACGACCTTATTCTTAAATTGCAATTGCTATACACTATGATCTCTTTGCCAAACAAGAGAAACTTCAAGGAATCAAGATCTTTGTGTTACTAACAAAAAGGGAAAGAAGGAATGAACTTTAGTTGTTTAAACCTGAGTTTTTGCCGAGACTTAGAAAAAAGACGCTATCCCCATGAGAACCCTTAGGGTTAGCTTGCCCATTACAAAAGTACAAAGACAAGAGGAGATTCATAAAATATCCTCATCAAATTCCTTTCCAAATGTACAGCAAAACTTCTTGAGAAAGAATGCTCGTTGGGTGACCAAGTAGCCCAAGCAAAAGTAAGAGCAAAGCCTGCTAGGGCAAGAAAACGCAAAAATGCAGCCTAGGCAAAAGTTAAGGCATTCAGAAGCTCGCTAGGGACTCAACCTCTATCAGGTAACCTAAGCAAAATTTAGAGCAAGTGAGAAGAAAAACCGAAAGTGAAAACCCAACCCCTAAAATGGTGACTTTGGAACTACGTAAAAGGCCTGATTCCCTAATTGGGATACGTAGCCAATCTCACATTGAGATGTGACCCAAACATTTGGAAAGAAGGAAAAACATCAACAGGTTTGTGCTCCATGATAGGCATAGCTAACCCTGCGTATTGAGCTCGCCAAAGATGAGTATGCCTTTTTTCAAGGAATTGGCAACAGCAAAGGACACGAGAATTATTGTTCATCCCCTCTGACTTAAGTGTCGTTAACACAATGAGCAGGATACCTTGAAAACTCTCAAGTTTGGCAAAGAGACTATGGAATATGGCAAAAGCAAAAAGCAGAAAATTAAAACCAAGCATAAGAAGGAAGAGAAAAGAGGATGCCACTTGGCCAAAACAAAACTATCGTTGGAAAATCAAAAGTAACAGCCGAAGAATGGATATAGCGACCGTAACATAGATTCTTCAGCCGAGTAATCGATTCCTCGGCCAGTACTTCATGTTACACAGATTACTACCTATCAGCAAATACTTGTTCAAGAAGTCATGTTCTGACTTTCACATGCATTTAGGGGCACAAAAAGCTTTTCTCATTTCATGAACAAAAGTTTAATACAAAATTCCCGTTGTGGTTGCTTTTACTATACAATTTCTGCTTGCCTCTTTTGCTAACTATGAACAGAAAAGGAAAAATCCTAAAAGCTAGTCATGACGGCGCCTCCGGGACGGTCTCTGAGATGAAGATGGGGACTGCTCACTAGCTCCCATGCCCTCCCCACTAGCAGCTGGAACTCGCTCAGCCTCAAGCTGCGACAAAAGAGGATACAAGCACTTAGAATCAAAAAAAGAATACAAAGCAAATGGAATACATGGGAAAGGCCATACCTCAAGGATCCGACGGGGCTGCCTCCGAACCAAAGCCTCTGCACTCTGATAAGCGTGCAACCACTCCTGCACCACCTCAGCAGGCACCTGTAAAAACAAATCAAACATTTCAAACATGGGAACACCAGGTACAAACAAGGAAACAAGTTCAGAAATAGGATGGTACCTGTGAAACCCCAGCTGGCAGCATATAAAGCTGGGTCGTGCAAGGAGTAAGGGCCAGGCGCTCTTCCTCCCCATCATCAGAATGGAATAAGACAAAAGAAGGGGCCCGCGGCCAAACAGGAGCAGCAGGAGGAGTTGCAGCAACAAGAGCCAAGAAAAGACGGCAGTACTCCATATAGTCCCCTGCCTAGAGGAGCAAGCCTGCCCAATCTCTAATCCGAGCATTCTTCAAATCTTCCTTAGACATCGAGGAAGTAGACCTCTTTGATGCTGGTGGAGGAGGAGGAATGAGCTGAAGCGCCTCAGCACGCGGACGCCACTGGCTGGCCACCCAATCACCTAAATACTAGGTTCGGCAGAATGGACCCTCAAGCAAGCTGCGAGTATGGTCCAAGACTCTGGAACGTGCAAGTGGGGCATCCTCTGGTACACCACCCCAAGGGTCAAACCGTACCTATAAAACAAGATCAAAATCAGCCACAACATAAGAATATGGAAACCCGAAGACAAAAACATACGAAGAACAAGGTACCTGATCAACTGTCAGTCTATCCAAGACTCGCTGCCATTCAGGAAGACTCAAGATCGGTGATCGTGGCTTTCGTTGCCCCGCCAACCATCGCTCGTAGCGAGGTATATAGTTCGCATCTCCATGTCTCATCTCAGGGGGAAACTGGAGAAGGTGCTCAAAAGCCCAGAGCTGAAAAATAGATTAATCAAAACAAATTCAATTACCAAGAGAAGCCAAAGCGGGAAAGAAAGTAGAAGAAAAGGATATGTACCTCAAGCACCCGATAGTGACCACCAAAGATGGGTCCCTTGTCCCGTGAGCCAGCTGCAAGGTTGTCGTACGAAGTGGCCAAAGCAGACGCTCCCCAGTCAAACTCTCGAATATCTCCTAAGTGCTGCAAGGGAGCCAGAAACTGTGTATGCACCGAACCATCCTTGTTGGCAAACAATATTTGCCCAAGGAGGTAGAGAAGGAAAACCCGCGTCAACTGCTCAACGCTCACCTGAGTCAGAATATCAGTCTTCACGAATGTCTTGCTCAGCCAAGTGAGATCAATATGACCTCGAGAATTAATGAACAGGGGGCACCTTGCCCAAAAACCACTTCAAGGCACTTACTCACTCCCAAAGCCTGGGGTCAACCCGAAAAGGAGCCCCGCTTACTCGCAAGCCGGTCAGAAGGGAGAAGTCACCTGGCGGGATCGTCATCTCACCAGCAGATGGAAAGTGAAATGTGTTGGTGGTGTCCCACCATCTCTCCACCAGTGAGGTCATCAACGACCAATCAACCTTCAGAAGATTGAGGCCCAAAACGAATGCCTCAAAACTAGCAGCACATACTAACTCCCGAGCTTGCTTTGGCAGCGTCAAAAACCACTTATGCACCTCTTTGCCACCACCGCGAGCCTCCAATCTCCTATTCCTCTGCAAAGATCCATCAAAAACAAAAAGGGAGTCAATCTCATGATTGCATATAACAAGTGAAAGCTAGGGGCATTAAATTAAAAATATTTAAAAGCATGCATTGCCTAAACAGGGGGCACGATTATTTTAGTCTTTTTAAAAGCAATGTCGACCTGAACATAGGACTCTCTCATTTACACCCCTAGCTGAAAGGGATTTTGTCCCGAGAATGGAATTTATCTTTAATTAACGCAAAACTGAATTCCAAACTAAAGTAAATCTTTATACTTTTCAGGAAACTTACCGAAACATTAAGGATGCTCAAATGCTGCTCAGGCTCTCTACGAACCACCTCGGCCTCTGGGCCACCAACAAGAGGACGGTACTGCAAGAAACCGCCATAACACAGCCTATGCGAAGGAAGAACGTAGGTAGCAGCGTCAAACAAACCCGGCTCCTCAATCGTCTCCTCGTCAGAAGAAGGATACTCGCACCTACATGGAGGGTGCGAGGATGAACCCACAACGTCCGAAGGAGGTGTGGCCATCACTTCCAAAACAAGAGAAAAAGAAAGCAAGCAACGGCGGCGGTGGCTGGAGACAATGGCAACCGGTGGCAAGAGGGGAGAACGGCGGTGGACGGCGGTGGTTGACGGATGAACTCGGACGAGAGAAACGGAGAAGAAGAGAGAAGGAGGAAAAAAAAGAAAGAATGAGCCGCGAGATCGATTAAACCGAACTTAAATCAATTTTCTGACTTTTGGCGTTCTCACGGCCGAGATATCAATTCCTCGGCCACGACATCCATTACTCGGCCGATGGATTGATCTCCTGGCCCCCTAGTCCATTCCCTTTAGTTGCATCAGGTCTTGCCCAGCGCACCAACTCAAGCAAGAATGAGGTTTTGGGCCCGTGACCAACAAAACCAATAAGTAAATCAGCCCTAGGGGCATCCCTGAGCCAATACAACATGATCAGAACTAGCCTTGGGGGCATGCCTAAGCATAAAGGAAGCTTTCTCTCCATAAACTACTGGCTAAAGCTCTTGCTACAGCAAATCAAGATACTCGGCAGCTCTATCTCCGAATTCACCGCGTAAGCAGCTCTGAACAGCCCCAAGCCCGCTATTCAAAGCCATCATAGGCAGCTCGCTTGCCACTTCAACGGTTCTATGCCTGTTATCATCTCAGCAATCACACAGCTCTATACTTACTCATCGCCGTCAAGCTATCCAGCAGCAACCCTATACTCAAGCTACTCAACAAGCTCCAAGCTCATCACTATCAAGAGGACCCAACGCTTACTTCAATGGCTCTGCACCTGTCAACTCAGCGGTTCTACACCCATCTGTCAAATGGGCTCCTCGCCCATCATTTCAACGGCTCCACGCCCATGCTCACCTCAGCGGCTCAGCACCTGTACCCAACTATCTCAAATAAGCTCTACCTTAGCAAATCACTCAGCGGCTCGAAGTCCATTGTCCCAATGGCTCTGAGCCCATAATCTCAACTGGCTCGACGCCGTAACTACCTCAACTAGCTCTACGCCCACTACTCAGCAATTCCAAGCCCATATCCATTATCAGCAGCTCCGAGCTCATCACTATCAAGCTACTCAGCGGCTCCACGTCCATATCTATCATCTCAGCAGCTCCAAGCTCGCAACCACTCAGTGGCTCTACGCTCGCATCTGTCAACTCAGCGGCTCTACGCCATAACAGCTATCTCAACAGGCTTTACACCACCCCAATCAACAAGATATCATCAATTCTCAAGCTCTACGTTTGAATGCTCAAAATCTAACATTTTGAATGCTCGAAGCTCTTCAATGCCCAACAACTATGTACTGGATGCTCAAGTTCTACACTTGAATGCTCAAGCTCTATGCTTGGATGCCCAACCACTGCATACTGAATGCTCAAAGCTTGAACTTTGAATGCTCGGATTCTACCGTCTGAATGCTCGAGCTCTATGCTCTGAATGCTCAAGTCCAGAACTTGATAGAAGCCCTATGCTTAAATCAAACACACACGCACGGGCCCGTGCACATATTGCATCAATCACATCGAGTCTGCATAACTATTTGCATCATCATATTTGTTCACATCTAACCAACATCATCATATACACATTCTGCATATCTCTCTTATTCATGAAACAGCTCAATCCTGCAATCAACCGGCTCCGCGCCTCGGTTTTATTGATCGGTCCAAAACCTCGATCCTTTGGCTCTACGCCAAGATTTATGATGAGAAAGCTCTGCGCACAGACCATCAGAATATGACCGGCTCTACGCCTCGATTCAATCACATCAAGCTCTAAGGTCCGACATCTCAAGTTCTCGCCTCCAGAAGGCAAAGCTCCTTGAACTATCAACCGGCTCTGAGCCTCGGGTCCATCAAAGCTCTAAAACCTCAGGCCTTCGCCTTATGATCAATACCAGCTCCGGGCTTCGGTTCTGTCAAGCTCTAACACCTCAGGCTCTCGCCTTATGATCAACACCAACTCCACGCTTCGGTTCTATCTCTTAGGCTCTCGCCTTATGATCAACACCTGCTCCGCGCTTCGGTTATATCTCCCAGGCTCTCGCCTTATGATCAACACCAGCTCCGCACTTCGGTTCTATCTCTCCAGGCTCTCGCCTTATGATCAACACCAGCTCCGCGCTTCGATTTCATCAGAAGCTCTACGCCTTAAATCCTATAAACCGGCTCCGCGCCTCGAGTCCTTCATTCTAATGCTCCGTGCTCCAGTTACTAGCCCTGTGCCTCCTATATCTCAAGAAACGGCATCCAACTCATCTCTGGAAGATGGCTTGGGTTCCACCCCATTTCTCAAAATTGGCATCCAAAACATCCCTAACAGATGGCTTGGATTCCACCCCAATTACATCAATTCCTTCCAGCTCATTCGCAAGAAAAGCAAACATACCCGCCGTGTATTGATCTACCCCAAAATACCAAGGACGCTCTTCGCAAAAAACATCCCCGGCAGCCCTGCACTCCTTCAATTACTCTCCGCCAAAATCTTAGCTCAGTCTAGGTATGTCACACTACGGCTTTTAAAAGCCCGAAGGTACGTCTTTTGTCTCTAACCCTCTAAACTTTTTTTCTTTTTTTATTGCCCCCGAACTATGGTTGGTTTGAATTTCGCTTGTGGAATATGTAGGCAGCCTCCCGGCCCGACCATAACAAAAACCTTTTTCAAAAACCCTTGGAATAGTGGTTGGACCAAATTGAGTTGCTTTTACAGTTTTAACTCTTACTCAAACATGTCTCGCGATCCATCTGAGCTCAGTCAAAGAGGGGCATCTATAGACACCCAATTTGGCCTAACGATTATTTCAGGTCCCACCTTGGGGACCATCCCGATGATGAAATGGATACAGTGACTGTTGATTGACTTCTTAAGAACCTTAGGACTTTCGGTAAGAACTTTGAGGCACTTAGAGGACCCGATCCAGAGCCATATAGCCTTTCAGACAGAAGTACAGAATCTTAGGAGAATCCATCTGCCGGCCGTAACATTAATGTCACGGCCTTTACACCATTTCCTCACCCGAGCAACCTATTGCCTAAAATCTCCCTGAGAGATCATTCCCACAGCTGCAAGATCCATCTTTCGGCCGCAACATCCTTTCTTCGGCATCCAGATCCTTTGCTTGGCAGCCAGATTGTCCATTTTCCAGACTCTGGTACGTTCTATCGATTGTTTAATCCAACTATACTACCTCTCCGATGCGTTCGGGCCACGTTCAGAAATCACAACGAAGAGTTTGCATTGCATTGCAATTGCAATTGTAATCTTGCATTTTGATTGGACAGAGTGAGTCACCAATTGCCTATATAAAGGGGCTTTTGAACTCCAAAAATATACACGAAATTCATATCATTATAAACCCTCTCTAGCCACGATACTCTGCAGAATTACACTCTCAAATCCCCTCTACAAAAGCCCTAACCTCCCAAAGGCAGCCGTTAATCCGATGATCAAACCCCGAAGTCTCAAACCCTAACTCTAGGGCTTTTCAAGAAGTAATCAGTCAATCCCGATCAAATCCAAAGCAATCAAGCTACTGAGGGATCAAGGTGGTGAGGCCCAGGGGCCTCCGGTTCGATTTATTTACTGTTTTTATGTTTGTTCATAGCTTTTGATTATCCGCTAACTTTTCTGTTTGGTGTGAGGAAGAACAACCGTCGGGGCTTTGATCCCTCGGCCGATACATCAAACCAGTGGGACTACTCGGCCGTGACATCCATTCACTGGCCAAATAATCGATTTCCTAGGACAACTATGTTTTATTGTTTTTTTGATGCATGATTTACTTATCGTCTCAGCTCACCTTGTTTACTGTTTAAAGGCATAAAAATAGACTACTTGTTTAGGATTAAATGAAGCAGCTATATGTCTTATGTTGAACGATTATGGGCTGCTAGGCAGAGAGGGGTGCCTAACACCTTCCCCTTATTGTACCTTTGGCTTCCGTATCCAAAATCTCTATCTATTTTCCTAGTTTTAATAAACTGGGTGGCGACTCTGTTTTGATGATAACCGCTATCATGTGGCGATGTTCCTAGCCATGGGAATATCCATGATCTTGGTCTATGAAGCAAGGAACCAAACAAGCAAACAACGATCAATCTGTATGGCGATGCCCATTTTTGGGAGGTGTCTACATTTAATTAGTCCTCTTTGTAGTAGTTTACCGTTAATGTTCCATGCTTTCTAGATATGTCCCTATCGGAGGCAATTTAGGTCTTTAGGCGAGACTTGGTATTCCCATGCTTTGGCACTCGGCTCTGTCATGTCTCGCTTTGTTTCAATCCTAGGGAACGCTGGGCTTCATTCCTTGGCGAGGTCAAGCAGTTAATTTTACTTTGGGCATGATATAACAAGTTTCGACGGTCTAGTATAGCCACCCATATCTTTCTACCCGGTGAGACACGGGAAGAAAAGTATGACTCGTAAGATTGCGTGAAATCGGGTGGTGTTCTTTCATGTTTTCTTTGTATATATTTGTTTGTTGGTGCCCGGATACCACGAGCCGGGCGATTCTAATGCAACTCTTAGTAGGTAATTCGAGCTTAAGTCTTTTGCAAGGTGAACGCGTTACCACACCAGCCTTGGTGGATTGGATCTAAAGTTGGAGTGATTGCGAAGTTCAGGAGCCCTAAGCAAGGGTGCGATTACGTGTCGCGATTGTTAGTCCAGCAAAACTTTGGCCATGATCCTGTGTGACTAGCTCTGGTTCCATTGGATGAGCCGAAGGAGTCAACCTTGAAAGCTGTTCGGATGACGAACGGAGCCGGTGTCGATAAAGCCTCCAATTTGGTCGAGGTACAAGGGGGTTGACATTCCCCTGATGGTACGATCTTTTGTTCCCTTTTCCTTACTGTTGTTCTCCATGCTATGAGGGCATAGCATTTTTCAAGTTGGGGGGAGGGTTATATATATGCTATATATATGTTTTACGTCTTTAGTATAATTTTTTTTTTCGTTTTTATAATTTTTTTCATATTTATTAGAGTAATCCTTCCGTTATTACAAATTTAGTGGATTAAAACAACTTGGCACATGTTCATTGATTCTTATTTGGCAAGAGTTCGGTGCTTGATCTTAAGTGGTATAGTACATTTCAACTCAAAACCATGGTTAAGGATGAGCAATTAAGTGTTAAGTGTGCTTTGAGCAAGTTTTAGCCGTACCCCGTTCATTTTTCATCATAAATTCATAGTTTAGGTAAATCATCTCATGTCATGCCTAAGTTTGTTTGATATCGTTGTTGAATCATTTTGGAATCTATGGCATAATTAGGAAGTGATACAAGGCATTATTTGATTGATTAAACCACAAATGTATCCCCCTGTCCTATTTCGTATCCTAATCTGTGTCCTACCGTTTGTTCAATAACTTAGGAAGCCAGAGTATGGAGGGTTGTTTGGAATGGTATTCTACTGCTCTAAGCTGTTTTGGGAATGTTTGGAAAGTGTTGGGAATGAATGGAGGTTATATTGATGAAGTGGCAAAATTTTCAAAATTTGGAGCCCAGTACCGGTACCCACTTGGCAGAAGTTGGAAACAAAAGTTATTGAACCCAGTATCGGTACTGGGAGTCGACCAATATCGATACCCGCTGTCCAGTTTTTGAAAAAAATTTGGTTGGTTTTTCTCTCCTCCTGGCCCACTATATAAACCAAATCCCTCATCTTTCTAACACCCCACGACCCAGCACGAACCCTAAACACCCCAGCTATGGAATTCTCTCTCACATTCCTATAAATCCACCGAAATCTTCCACCAAACCTCCATTAATCTGTGGAAAAACACTCAATCTTCAAGATTCATGGTCAAGTTCAAGGGTTTCAAGGTTGGGGCTCTCTTTCCAAGTACGAAATTGCACCATACAAGGTAATCCAAAAATTACTCAACTCTTCCCCACGAAATTCCTTCATATTCATCTATTATTCGTCATGTTTATCCCACAAGGTGAAGGTTTTTCAAGTTATATTAGGGGTTTTGTGTGTCGTTGAGCCCTAGATCCCCAAAACCCAAAGTAATCCAAAATTTCTCTCTCTCAACCGCCATATTTCGAATTCCTTCATATTTCTCTACCCATTTCCATATTTAAACTGTTTGAGATCATTCTTCCACATCTCAAAACCCACAAATCCAAAAATCCTTTATGGGAATCATGACCACTCAGCTCCATTTAGTGCAAGAAAGGTAGAAAAAAGCTTGAGACTCAGATGCATCATTCAAGGAGAGATGTCTCAGCGATTAAGAAAGCAATGCTATGGGTAGCAGCTAAGTGTGGGCGAGAGGGGGATGTTTATATGCCCACTGAGGCCGACATGAGAGAATCCACTCTCGAGGAACCTGAAAGGATGCACGGGGTTGGTACTAGTGGCGGTGGTGAATCGAGTGCTCAGAGAAGGGGCAAATAGCATGTGGTTGAGGATGAGGAGGAAGAGGAGACAGATGAGGATGAGGACGATGATTAGGGTCGGTGGTTTCGTATTTTGGAAATCCCTCTACTTGGTCGAGGTGCATGGTGGTTGACAGCTCACCTGTCCTATCTTATTTTCAGTTTTAGTAGTTAAATTCGTAAATAGTAGTTTTTTAGAAAGTTTTTGTTGGGGCCGACATGTGGCCTTTGACTTGGTAGTTTAGTTTCGGTGGCAACCAGGGTAGATAAACCAAGCTAGTATATAGCCGCCACCCATTTTGCTAACCTTTCTTTTGTTAAACCAAGGTCATTACAAGCTTTAAAGTCCTTTGTTGATCTTTAGTATGCTTTAATTCTGCTTTGATTCAATGATTGAATGTTGGCATGCTTAGTTTGTGGCACAATTCTTTTCGCTAAACTGTTGGCTGTGTAGTTTAGTTTTCTATCAATTGATGCTCTCCACATATTAAGGCATGGTATTCCTGTTCACCGAGCCTATTTTTGAGCACCTTTTTGTGGGATATGGTTACTTTTGCATAAATTGATAGCTAGTTGTGTCGTATCCACCTTTTGATTTTTGATACGCCTGGCCTGTTGGATGCTTGTGATTTACTTGCTTAGTGTTTAGTTGCTCGTCTAGAAACTAGCTGCGACTTGTTGTAGAATAAACGGTTTGATTTTTGAACTCTTGCAAATGAGAGGTGTTGGAGCAAGTGCCGTAGTTGTTTTGTCGGAAGGATTGCTAGGTTTTCCTTTAGTATTTTGTTATTTCATTGTTAGGGACTAGCAACGTTCTAGTTGGGGGGTGTGATAAATGGCTAAGATTGCATAATCTTGGCACTTAATATCTCCACATTCTAGCATTTTAGTAATTAAGTTTTCGTTTTTCTTTGATTTTGCTCGGAAGGTTATTTTTGTCAACTTTCAGGTATAACGTGGTTAACGACGGTTTTTATCACCAAGGATCGTTCTCGGAAGCATCCAAGTGTACAAGGCCGTGTAACGGCTCCCTATCCAGTCACGTCTGGTGGTCATCGGGCCGTGCAAACCAAGGCAAGACCAAAATCTGGAATCTGCCAACCCAGTACTGGTACTAGGAATTCGCTAGTACCGGTACCCACTCTCCATAAGTTGCATTTTGGGAGCAAATTGAAGACCCAGTACCGGTACTGGGAATTGGCCATCACCGGTACTGCCTGCAGAAATTTTCCACGTTTTGTTCACTTTTTCAACTTTCCATTTATGGAATACTTTCCACTTTTGGCATGTTCTCAGATATTTATTGTGAGAGAAGGGTTTGTTTGTATAAATACCACACACTCTCTCTCTCATTACCTAGTTACAAAGCACTTTAAGTCTTTTAGATCTAATAGTTCCTCCATAGCTTTTTAAGCTTTTTAAGTTGTAATTCCTCAAGAACACATTAAGGTATTTTCGTTGCGTTAATTCTCGAGTATAAAGGATGTTCGTATGTTTTGGATCCTTTATAAAATAAAGTTCGTTTTTTTATTCTATCGGTTAAAAAATGTTTGTCATTTCTAGCATGTTATCTAGTATTTTCAATATGAGCGATGTCTCGGTTTGTGTTTGCCGAAAAGAACAAAAGAAGCTCACTAGTTTCCCATACTAAATTTCTAATTTTTCAATGGTTTCATAGTTAAATATTCCAGTTGATAGCCTAAGCCGTGCGATTCAACCGTGCTTTCGTTGAGAATGGTTCGATGCCTAAGTTACAGGTGTTAGTTACTCCAATGCCTTGCCGCTTGTTTAATGATCTAGTTAAAACTCATTTTCTAGTCTTTTTCATAAGTTTTTATCACCTTTCAATGCAAAACTAAAAGTTGGTCGTCTAAACGTCGCAAACCCTTACTTCTAAAAATCCTAGCAAGCAATAGAGATTCTCTCCGTAGGAACGATTCCGGACTTTTGGATATTATACTGACAGAGAGTTGTCCCTACGCTCAGGGTAATTCAGCCTATTTTGTCGGTTAGGTTGTGGCGAAGCAGAAACCGGGATCGTGCTTCTTTTTTGTGGTGTCATCTTCTTATTCTATTCTCTACCGAACTCCCTATTATGTGTGTCTAGTCTCCCTTTTATAAGTTGTTGTACCCTGAATTACCTATTGCAGAGAAAACCTAATTTTCCATGATTCACTTCCTAATCCTTTTTCCTTTCTAAGCCAATTTAGACCAATATTAGGGTCTAATCCCCTTTTGACCAAATCATAGACCACGTGCAAACCATAGGCCCAGGAACAATTCTTCATTAACCCTTTTGGATCTCTTGGTCTAATATTTCTAATACAATACTACTTGGGCCCACCACATAAATTGTATTGTTTCATGGCATAACAATTTCGTAAAACCTTTTAATTTGCACGTTTTCGCACGCATCGGTTTCTAAGTCCTACAAACACTACAAAATGCTAAAATATATCAAGTAACAATGCAAATGAACTGACAAAGCGTAGATTAGGTGAATTAAATGGGCGCTTTTCAGCACCTATCAGAAAGCGTTAATTGAGTTTAAGAAGCGTATCCCAAATTCCTCACAGAGGCTAGAGTGGTCATTCCGAATGAACTGGGTTCCATTGTCCGAAACAATGGCATAAGGGACACCGAATGTCAGCTTCAGTAATTGTGACAAGAGGTTTGGCCTCCACCAATTTGGAGAAGTAATCCATTGCCGTGATAAGGTATTTGAAGCCACCTGGTGCAATTGGCAACTTTCCTACAATGTCGAGCCCCCATTGAGCAAAAGGCCAAGGGCTGGTTATGGGGGAGAGGTTCTGGGCGGGCTGTTTAGGGATGGGAGAAAATAGCTGGCATGGTCGGCATTTTGTGAATAACTTCTTTGCAGTCTTTCCTCATGCTCTTCCAAAAATATCTTTGGCTCTGTGGGCAACATGCCCTTAGAGAAGGATTCCGTTCATTTCTAAAGCGGCCCGAAAATCGAGGGAGCGCGAGCGCAAGTGGCAAGCACTCGGAACACAGAGTCGCCACTCGGGTTTGAAGGTCCGACACCTAAGGAACCATATTTCAAAGCACCTGCCGTGCTATTTGATTTGAAAAAGTGAAAGAACCAATCCGTCATAACCATATCTGGGTTCGAGAGCCAGATTATGAGAGGGAAAGGGTTTTAAAGCACCCCTCTCGCCCAATCCGGAGATCGGTCTCTACTTAGGCATTTTGAAAACATGTGATTCTTCTTTTATTAACCAATTTTTAGCCAATTAGGACGGGGGAACAGTTAATCGGGGATTAAGATTGTAACATGATTTGCAGGATGTGATCAATATAGCATGGATGGATGAATGGATTTGGAAGATAAATGAAGGACTTTTCATACAATTATCTTATCAACCTTGTGTCAATCACTTTTCATGCATGCATCACGCGCGCTTGCGTTTTCTGTCCGCCGAACGGAGGAACAGGTGGACCCCTGCATGTATTCATCGAAATTGTATCAGTCACTTTTCATGCATGCGTCACTCGTGCTTGCATTTGTTGTCCGCCAAACAGAGTAACAGGTGGACCCATTGCATATTTATCTTGTCAAGGTATTGTCAATCTTTCTCGTGCATGCATCACACATGTGTGCATTTGCCCCACAGAACTACGCTGGTCTAATCCCCCACAGAAAAGGGTACGTAGGCAGTCTGAAAAGACGCGACCACATGCATCAAACACCTTTACTCGTATTCATGTTTGAATTGAGGATTTTGACTTGGCTCGAATTGGGCTGTCTCAATCTTTGGACGTCGCTCATATCCAGACATGATATAGAGCGACGCCCAAAGAAGGGCAACTGTAGACACCCCAATTTGGACAACTCGAATTTCCTTGATTCGTGGCCCGGAGGCTCCCCGATAATGAAAATTGGATTAAACAAGCCTTGGACCGATAGAACAATGCTCCTTGGAAGGCTTTAAAAAGAGAAATAAAATATCAAAAATAGCTTTCAAGCGCTCTGGACCAATCCCAAGTGCTCCAGACTATTTTCCAAAACCATGGGTCAGCCAATTCTCGAGCGCTCGAGAGTGAAGTCCCAAGCGCTCGAGACCTCTCTCAAGCGCTCGAGACTTTTGTACTGCCCAATGGATGTTGAAGCTTCCCCACTATCCATGCAGCCATCATTGTAGCCGTTTGAACGGGTCTTAGCCTTGGACCTCACTCAACCTCAGTCAGAGATGAGTCAGTGCTGAGATTTCATTTTGATTTCAAATAATATTTTCCAATATGAGACCATATGTTATATTTTGCCTATAAAAGGCCTTCTTTAGCTCAGAGAAAAGAAAAACTCTCTCTCTCTAGATCTCTTCTCTGACAGTTCAAAGCAGAAAAATCAGCTCTCACTCTTTTGGCAAGCAAAAATTCCCATTTTCAAAGGCAAAAACAAGCCAAAAACCCAAGGTATCAAGAAGATGGAAGGGGTTCTGATCATCTCCACCTTCTGATCTTCTGAAGCTTCCATCCCTTTTCCATCTTCCAAACCCCTCTTTCAAGGAGCAAGGTTCCAAGTAAAAGGTAAAAGCCTCACACTTTGGTGTCAACCAAGAGCAAGGCTGTTTCTTCCCATCTGAGGGAGGCTTCCCAGCTCACTCCAGTCCTCAATACTGGAAGTGTGAAGGGAGAGCCTTATTGTTAAAACAAGAGCAAAGGGTTACAAGGGTTTTCCATGCATGCAGCACTGGCAGCACTCCCGAGCGCTTGGGACTACTCTGGAGCGCTCAAGAGTGATGCTAGTTCCATTTTCCATTTTTCTAACACTTAAATCAACATGCAAGGGGTATAAAGACAGGTCTCCAGCAAAAAGGGTCTTCTTAAAATGTCTTTGCTGTGTCTGATCTGATTTTCAAAAGAGGATAAGGATACTTTTCATAGAAGTGCAAAAATATGCTTTTCAGTAGATTAAAAAAAAAGAAGAAGAGTCTTGGGCATGCAAAACAATAAATGGATCTGTTGCATTAAGACATTAAAGTAAAGAGGCTTTGATTGGTTGAGATCAGTCTGGGGGTGCAGCTCACTCCAGAGCGCTCGAGTCTACTCCAGAGCGCTCGGGAGTTTTCTGCATGCCACGTTATTCATGTTTCCCTTTATTTTTAGTTCTTGTAATGCTCTTGCAAGCCTTGCATGTGACCCTTTGGTCTTTAGAACTATAAAATCACTGTTCTTGGAAGGAAAAGACACATGACTCGGTGGAATGGGGCCTGACCCTGATCTACCAGATCTCCTGTCGGGCCTGTATCATGTTTGAGGTTATTTTAGTTTACATTTTCAGTACGATATCCTATTGTGTTCTGTTGAACTAACATGATTGGCAAGATGGACATGCAATACTCCTAAGCGCTCGGGAGTGCTCCCGAGCGCTCGAGAGTGAGATTAATCACAGGATTTTCCAGTCTCCAGCATTTTGCACTCCATTTCTATTTCTCTCATCTATTCATTGTACATATGCACATGCATGCACTTCCCAACCTGATATATCTGTAAATAAATGCTAGATGCTTAATGAAATAAAATCCTTTGAAAAAAAACCCACAAATGTTTAGTAGAGACCGATTTCAAATCGGGCGAGGGGGGTGTCGTAAAACCCTTCCCCCCTCGTAACGTGGCTCCCGAACCCTTTTCAAATCTCTGGTTTTTCAATTCAAATCAATCATTTTTAATCAAAACGGTTTCTCGGGTGGCAAACCTCAAATCCGGGTGGCGACTCTTCAAAATTTTTCGAATCAATTCCAAAGGCGAGGCGTTTCTTTTCGGGCCGCCCCGATTCCACCCGGGGCTGTGGTAGCCCACACCTATGGATTTCGAAAATGCCCCAGCTTGGATCTTACGGGATCCACGAAATGTCTTGCCTCGCCGCTCCTTCTTGTTTTCTCCCAGTGCCTAGGATTTTTGTTATCAAGTTGCGTTTTTCAATTTGAAAGGGCTTTTTTCGGGTTTTAACATGGCCGTTTGGCTTAACAAAGAAAGGATAATAGGCTCAAGAATTTTCATTTTCTTTGGGTTTCGAGAGCTAGCAGCTATCTTGAATATTTTTGCTCCCTTTTGCTTTTGATAGGTGCCTTCTTTTACTTGATTTGCTTTGCTCTTTGTTGTGCCGATGTGTTTGGCACTTTCGTTGATTTTGAGCTTTCTCTAATTTTTCTTCAAAATTTTACATCTCATTGTACCCATGTATTCGGCACTTTCACGCTTTGAATTCTGATGTGCTGATGATAATCATGTGTTTGGCACATTTGTCCTCCTCATTTCATCCCAGTGTGGGGGATAGCTACCTAGCTGGGTTCTTTCAAAGAAATCAAATTAAGCTCAAAGGGGTTATTAATGGATATATATCTTCAAGCGTTTGATAAAAGAAAAGAATGCCTTTCTTCATTTTGAATTGCACAACTTGATAACTGGATCCTAGATGCAAGTTAAGCGATTTGTGATCTAGCCAGCTTTTTCTCGGGCCATGACGTTTCTTCTCGACGGCATCAGGGAGTGGTCCCATGAAATTCTTCTCCTTGCAAGGGCAAAGTATCTCGTGTTTTAATTTATCAATTGATGGTGAAAAACAATTCCAAGTTAAGGGATTATCACAAAATGCGAGTTTATCATCACAATTTCGACCCAAGAAGCTTGAGATTGATTTCAAAAGACGGGACAGACCGACAACGGATTGACTCGAAAGATCGTGACTGAATTTTGGGATCGACTCGAATGAACATGACCGGGCCACAGGATGAGGCTGCCTACGTATCCTTCTTACGAAGGAATCAGGTCATAACGTAGTTTGGGAATACGAAACTGACTCTCTTTTTGGTTTTCTTCTTTGACTACAAACTTGAATTTGAAAGCATACAGACACGAAAGCATGAAAGACTTAAGGCACAAACTGACTCGAAATCTGCTTGAAAAAGACTCGACTTGAAACTTGAAACTTAAAACTTTCCAGACTCGTGAGAAATTCCATTCATGGATCGTTCACCATTCTTCTCCAAATCTGAGGTCTGGCATTGGGATGGTTCTGGTCCTTTCTGACTATCTCGGGCATCATTTGGATTTTGATCCCCCTTTAGATTTTGTGTTGCCTTGGAGCTTATCATCGAGGCATCGAGCCTGTTAAGGGTTGAAACAATGGATTTTGGCGGCCAATTGTCGATAATGCACTGGTAGGGATGGATTCTTATGCCATTAAAAATGCCATTGATGGTTTGGTTGCTCAGAAGTTGTCCAAACGTGCCATGTCCCATTGATTCAGTAGGTGGTCCAGCCTTGAACTCCTCAAAGATCAGAGGATGGTTTTCCCCAAGCAATCGCCACCCATCAGGTGTTGACTCCCATACCAGGTCTATGTTCTCAAGCATGCAAATCTCGACTTCCTTAGGTACATTGACAGTGGGTTTTGGCTCGGTTGTGGGTATGATGTATTGGCTAGGGTCGAATGAGATTGGGTTGAGATTGATGAGGTTGACACGGGGGTTTTGCGGGTGCTTTGAGAGAGGGTTTATGAGAGTGTTTGGTTTTGAAAGTGGAGGTAAGATGGTTCCATTATCGATGAGATCTTGGATTTTGTGGCGGAGACGGAAGCAGTTATTGGTGGAATGGCCAGTATATTGATGGAAAGCACAGTAGGCATTTGGGTTGTGGGATGCCGGAAGCTTTTGAGGTAAAGGAGTTGGAGGGAGTGGCTCGATGAGGCCGGCTTCGAGGAGCTCCTCATAAACTGAGGACAAAGGTACGGGGAAGCGGGAGAAGATCCTTGGTTGGGTTTTGCAACTGAGTCGAGGGTTCATGGTGGTGCTGAGCGGACCTCTGGCGAAAGCTTTGCTTGCTTCGCAACTGCATAACACTCTCTTGCTTTTTGAGTTGATCTCATCAATGTGCACATTTTGCCTTTCAGCACTGGATCCAATATCCTCCTTTGAGTGAGTTCTGGCATCATGGAATTCAACCAAGTCTTTGAACATTTCAGAGAACTTCACTTTTGAGCATGGCTTGATTCTAACAGTTGGAGGGTGGTAGATTTGTGGAGTTTCTTTGATCCTGGCATCATCATCATTTAGTCCCAAATCTGGATTTGAAATGGCAGAAGTGAAAAGGTCAACCAGCCCTTGGACCAAAGTCATATGCTTGTCCATTTTCTGACTCATTTCCTCTATAGCCTTCTTCAGCTCAACCAACTCTGTTTGCCCTGCCATTTTGAGGTGGTCGAAGAAGGTGGTATGGCTTTGTGTTGGATGGGTGGCCCAGTGCTAACAGTAACGCAAAAAAGCAAACTCAGAATGTGCCCTTGTTGTGATTTATTGAAAAAAAACGTGTATGAATAAAAGAATTGTTATTCACGTGTTGTCATCGTCGACTCAAGGGATCAAACTTTACGGATAGTTCCAACAGTCACGGGTAGGTCGATGTCAGGCAGGTTAAATTCCACACGTTGGGAATCAAAGCCAATCTCCTTATCTAAGACCATCCGAGACAGAGCAATAAGACTGCTGGAAGATGCACATAAGGCTAAACTGAATTAGAAGGAGCCGTTCGGGCACGGCAAACACCGGAGTTGTCCCAAACTCCTTGGATTTACGGTCTCCTAGACCTCGACTCAAGAAATGACAACCTATGAAGGATTGCCTTAGTCCTCAGAGATTCTTTTGAGTGTGTATCCTTTGATTAGGAATAACAAGACTTGGGAGATATCAAAACAAATTAAGCCTTTAACATTTTTCACCCGAAATTTCTATTTTGGTTTCAAAAAAAACGTTTGGCGTAAATGACATGATACCATAACCGGGGTGGCGTAGGTGGCATGGCGCCATTAGCCTAAGCGGTGTAAGTGACTTCGCACTATAACCTGAGTGGTGTGGGTATCACGACATTGTAGCCTAATTGTTTCGTTGATTTTCATTGAATCCATGATTGAAAAATGTATTGAAGACTTAATGAATTTCGATATCTCTAAAACCTCATCGTTCCAAGGACTAAATAATTCCAACAACGTGCCTTTAAAAAGCACGACTCTTCATCGGTCCAGGCAATCCTAAACAAGCCGCGCGAGCGAGTCTTAGAGTTCTACCCGAAAGCAAATGGACAGCATAAGATGCAAGGTGAGGTGTGCAAGCGGGATAAGATTACGGACTTTCGAAGGTTGCCTCATTCCTCAGAATTTCTTTTAAGGTGTATCCTTTGTTTAGAACGATAGGTTCTAAGAGATGTCAAAATAAACTAAGTATTCGACTAGTCCTCATTCGAAATTTCAATTTTGAACTTGGAATGGCTTAGTATAGATGACGTGATACCATAACCAAAGTGGCGTCAGTGGCATGGCGCCATTAGCCAAAATGGTGTAAGTGACGTGGCGTCACGGCATTGTTTCCTCGCTATTCCTTATTCTCCGTTGAATCTTCGATTAGGCGTTAGTCAAGGACTTAGTATGTTTTGATTTCCCAAAGTCTCATTGTTCTAAGGACTCATGTAGTTTAGACAACGTACACTGGGGTGCACGACTCTTCATCGGGTCTCAGCAACCTTCTCTAGACCGCGCAAGCGAGTCTTAAGAGCACAGGACTTGAAATTGAATAGACATCATGATGGCATGACATGGATGAGATACATGGTGAGATGCAGAAAACAGTAACATGTAGGCAGGATATAGCACATAGTCCTACTTTGCGGGTCCCTATTCTAATTTGGATGGTTCTATTGCTTTCTACACATGTATAGAGGCCAGGTTTTGGTTTAGAAAGGGTTCCCCGGACTAGAGTCAAGGTATGCCTCCCGATTATTGAGCGTACACCCAATAACGGTACAAATAGCAGATACGACTCATCACGGTCGAGGGTTGCCGAGCATTCTGGGATTCCCTGTCACCGGTAGGCCGGGCAGGATTGCCAAAACGCAACAGCGAAGTTGAACAAGATATATGCAAACAGATAGACAATGAAATAAAATGTTTTGAAAAATCCCACAAACATCTTTCAAGCTTGGCTCACTAATTTAATTAATGCTTAAGGAAATCGGGCCATTTTATCAACGTACCGATTTTTCTCAAGTATTAATCAAATCACATCCCCAGCAGAGTTGCCACTGTGGGCTATCACAGCCCCGGGTGGAATCGGGGCGGCCCGAAAAGAAACGCCTCGCTTTTGGATTTTGAAAAATTTTGAAGAGTTGCCACCCGGATTTGTGGTTCGCCACCCGAGAAACCGTTTTAATTGAAAATTGATTGATTGAATTGAAAACCAGAGATTGCTTTGGGTTCGGAAGCCACATTACGAGGGGGGAAGGGTTTTACGACACCCCCCTCGCCCGGCGCAATGTCGGCCTCTACTAAACGTTTGCGGGATTTTTCAAAGGGATTTTGTTTCATTAAACCACTAGCAAGTATCCACAATTATGACACGTAAGGAGTGCATGCATGTGCATATGTACAGAGGGTGATGAAGAATGGCCATGCAAGATATACAAGTTATGATAAAATGAAACCCTGTCACAGGATTCACTCTCGAGCGCTCGGGAGTGGTCCCGAGTGCTTAGGACTGTTAATGCCCAATCCTGCAAGTTTTGTTAGGACCAACAAAATATAATACTAAACTATAAGCTCAAATAAATTTAAGCATGTTATAGGCTCAACAGAGGTTTTGACAGACTGAGATAGGGCCTCGATCTCTCAAGCCATGCATCCTTGCCACTGACAAGATTAGATATACAACTTTGAAAGAGCAAATAGATACATTCATGCATGCAGAAAGTCAGAAAATACAGCAAAATGAAGGAAAATGGAATGAAATGGCATGCACGCACTCCCGAGCACTCGGGAATGGTTCCAAGCACTTGGGAGTGAGCTGCATGTCAGCTTACTCTCAAATGGAAAATGATCTTATTTTATCATGCAGACACACTTTTCTAAGTCTTTAGCAAGGGAAAATCTTATTTTTAACTTTGGAAAACCTTGTTCTTACTTGAACTTTTGCAAGAAACACTTCTGTTTTAGGAAAAACGATTCTCTATGTCTGCATGCCAGAATAAAACCATTTTATTTGATAGTGCACCTAGCCCCCAGCCTATTACTTACCAAAGTGCCATGCAAGGGACTGGAAACAGTCTCGAGCGCTCGGGAGAACTCTCGAGTGCTCGAGAGTGTTTCCAGTAAGGGTTTTAAGAAAAACGTTTTTGTGCACTCTTTGCTTTTGTTGTTAAACTAACTCTAGAAAAGTAAATATAGAGACTCTCTTTGCAAAACAAAAGCATGAATCTCAAAACAAAATGGGTATTTCCAGATTCGTCCTACACTGGACAGCTTGCAGAAAAAAAATCATAACTAATTCATTTTAAATCTGATTCAGTTGATTCCAGCGACCAAATCTTCCCAACAAAAAGATCTACAACTTACATGAAGGAACCCAGAAACAGAAACAATTCGTGGTTTAAAAAGGCCAAAGATGGCAAAAACTGAAACTCAGAAAATCTGTCCTAAAATTACAAGAAGTCTTAGCATCCCTTTTGACTTGCATGCTAGCCAAATCAACTAAGGTTCACCAAAATGAACTCACAGCTAGTATGAGGAACTACCATGAGCTCTTTGATCCCCCTCAGAAATGCAAAAGCATTGAATAACTTGGAAAAACTAAGTTTATACCTTTTCTTGGCTTGAACTTGACTTCTTGGACTGACTTTGGAGCTTGAAAATGGGTAGAAAACAGTAGGAAAATGGAGTAGATGAACTAGAGATTTGAGGCTTTTGAAGTACTTGAAAATTGTTTGAAACTCTTCTTTGAAAACACAAATTTTGGAAAATATTTGAGAGAGGTTTGAAGACTGAAAATTTCGGAGAATAGCAGAGGGAGAGAGTGATATTTCGTGGTCCTCTGCATGTAGAATGGAGGGGGTATATATAGGGGAGCCAAAATTAGGATTTTACTTTGAAAATCAAATGAAAATGAAAAGAAAAAATGTTTTGGGGAGGGAAAAAGGCATCATGAGATGCTCTGCTGGCCCAGGCAGGCCTGGGATATGCAGGTTTGAACGTTGAATGAGTTGAAAAGACTGAAAATCCATGGTCAAAGGCCAAGCTCAACATGCATTGATCTGTCAGCACTCCCAAGCGCTCTAGAGTGGCACTCCAGAGCACTCTAGAGTGTTCCCAAGCACTCTAGAGTGGCAGCCCAACTTCAGAAGGGCGCCACGTACACTCCCAAACTCGTTTCTGGGTGTTTTTCAAAGCGTTGGAAAGCTCGTTAAGTCCTCTTTCTAACCCAATTGGTTTCATTCAAATATATTTTATGTGCTGAAATGTGTGCCAATTTTACCCTTAGGGTGTCAGGAAAAAGGAATGTTTTGATTTTGGAAAAGTCCAAGAAGCATCGTCCAAGTTTTCCAATGCCTGTTTTGATTCCGTTTCATCATCGGGGAGCCTCAAGGCCACAAATTAAGGATGATTAATAAGTCAAAATTGGGATGTCTACAGTTGTTTTGAATAATGGAGGAGACAAAACAAGCTATGTTCTTGGGTTGTCTTTGTATCTCTTTTATTAGCTTAAAAGAGTACAATGTAATGACCCTTTGAAAATGAAATTTGTAACCTTTTAAAAGAGAGACAATGGGGAAGTATTTATAGGGAGAGTGATAGAAATGGTGTATGGAGGAAAAACAACCAACCAAACAAGGATTGGTTTCGCTTGGTGGCCAAATTCCCTCCTTTAGAAAGGTTGGGTGATGCAAAGAGAGGAGCTCAGCCAGTACACGAGGCCTGGTTGAAGGTTACTTGGTGATTAAGCTATCCAACCTATAAAGGTGATGGGGACAGCTTGTGACCATCGTGCGATGGAGCCAGTCTGGCGCGCGACGGTCAACGGTCAAGCTTTGACTATTGACCAACACCTGACAGCTTGACCCTCGCCCGATGGTTCTCGACCCTCGCGCGTTCCAGGTTGGTTTTTGGCTTTTTGAAGTGGTTTCGGCTAGGTTAGATTCAATGGTTTTACAAATACTCAAATCTCAAACACTCGACATTCCCGAGGTGTTCTTGATCCGTTTCATCATCAGGGAATCAAAAACCGTAAGTAAATTAATCTGGAAGCCCAGATTGGGGTTTCTATAGTAGCCCCGCTTTGACGGCACTTGGAGCACCATTGACTTGGTACAAGTAACGTCAAAGGTTTCTAGACACCTCTTGTAATGACCCTGATTTTTGGTTAATAAAAATTTCATTAAGAATTTGAATTTTCTTATAATTACTTGGATTTCGTTTTAATATCCAAAAATCTGTCGTTACTGACTAATAAAAATCTCGTTTATTCAAAAAATTCTTTAAATCCTCTTGGATGGCCTTATAAACTAGAATTTCGACTTACAAAATTGGTTATTATCACACTGAGAGACATGATCATTTTCTAAAGACAAGTGAGCTTATAAAAGCACTAGTATACTTTCTCAATGATTGAAATTAAGTCTTGAAATTATGTTTCTTGGCTAAAAACCCTACTTAACAAGTATAGTTTGTTTCTAACTAATTAGTTGGAGTAACCTAACTACCATTTCATCTAGTTGAGCCTTTTGAACCCCTTGAGCCTTGTGAACCTCTCAACCCTAGATAAACCTTTTGATCCTTTTCGCTTTTAACCATTGGTCAATAAATGTTAGGGTAATCTTTATCCATTAGACAATAGGAAAACTTAGGTTATTCCACCAATAGTACCTTAGTAGATTTTGTTAGTACATAGATATAGTTATATATAGCTCTATATATGCACATGTTTAAAGTACTTAAGTATTAATTAAGTGTAGAAAGTACCTCACCCTTTTGTCCATTGGACAATAATGGTTAGGAGAATTATCACCCATTGGCCAATATAGGATTAGTCTTGCTATCAAGTACAAAGTTCTATTAGTTTAGTCATTTTATAGATTCACCATGTGTTAATATATATATATATATATATATATATATATATATATATATATATCATATACAAGTATAGTACTTTTTATCTTTAACCATTGGTCATTAACCGCTAGGAGAATTATTAACCAATGGATAATAGGTTAAGTTTTGCCAAAGTACTAGGGTTTATTAATTTAGTTAGATTTTCCCATGTGTTTGAAAGATTAAAATAGGTTTAAGTACAAGGTGTTATTTAATATGAGTACTTAGTACCTTGGTTGATTTTAATATATGTATTAGTAGTATTATATTGTAAGTACCATGTGCTTGTTTCCATTATTTTAATAAGAAAATCTTATTTACTTGAAAGATTATAATTATATATTACTTTAATGCATTACCCTTTGATCCATAAAAGTTAGGAAATTTATTATCCATTGGATAATAGAGTCAATCCTCCAAAAGTACTAGGATTTATTATTTTATAAAATCCTAAATTTTCCCATAAGATTTTATGACTAAAATATATATTGTACGTGTACTAAGTCTTTAAATATTAGATTTTCCTAAAGTACATTATCGAGAATTTTAATATGGAACATGTGCATAATTGAATTGTTTAATTAGAAAATCTTGTAAAGTACTTTATTTTTTTTATCCATTGGGTAAAGAATGTTAGGAGAATCATTACCGATTGGGTAATAGCTTAGTCTTGCCAAAAGTACTAAGTTTACAATTTAATTTTCCCATGGGATTTTGTTAATATAATATAGTGTATATAAAAGACTAGATTTTCCTAAAAGTACATTATTTAGTTTTATAATGGAACATGTGTGCTATTGATTAGTTTAATAGGATTTGTACTCTTCCTAGATTGTAAGTACATATATATATATATATATGTGTGTGTGTGTGTGTGTGTGTGTTTGTGTGTGTGTGTGTGTGTATAGATATATATATATATATATATATATAATAGTATAAGTATCATGTGTGTGTATTCTTTATTTTATTAAGAAAATCTTATTCTTTAAAAGTTTATTTGATTTCTTTTGTACCTATATATGATAGTATATATATATATATATATATATATATATACACACTTCCATAAGTACATAAGTGTATATATGTATATATAGTATAAGAGAGAGAGAGAGAGAGAGAGAGAGAGAGAGAAATTTTTGAGAGAAAGAGGGAGAGATAGAGTTACTGAGAGGGAGAGAGAGAGAGAGAGGAAGGAAGAAGAAGAGAGGGAGATTTGCATTGTACCTTGCTTGATCTTCTTGCATGGTACTTTGAATCCAAGATTGTATTCTTTCAAGCAAAATCTATGTACTCTAGTCCTTAAATGGGTAAACTATGGCCAAATCTTGTACAATTTGTACATTGGCCAATATTAAACTTGTACAAACCATACTTTCTTCCACCATATCTTCCATAATAAAATCCAGAGGACCAAATCTAGCCATGTAAGCCTAGAACTAGGTAGAAGATATGCAAGCAACCTTCATGATTTGTCCCTTTATCCATTGGACAATAATTGTTAAGGAAAAATTTATCCATTGGATAATAAGCCAAGCCTTGGCCTATAAATAGCATGCCCATTCTCACCCTTCAACTCACATCTTCACTCTTTGCTCCAACTTCTCTCTAGAAACCATTTCTGTTTTTCCAGTCAGTCTACTGCCCCTTGCAAATCCTCATTTTTCTCCTGTTTAAAGTAGTTTTTAGAACCAACTACCTTCAGAAAAGTTGTAGAGCACTTCGAGACCTTCAAGTTAGACACAAGAACCACCCCAATCGGTCAAGAAATGACCAAGATATCGACATCCGAAGTTCAGTAAAAATTTCGGATTTCCAATTCCAGACAGCTTACTGTCACTCCCTTTATCATCATTTTTCTCCTACCTAAAGTCGTTTCTAGGATCAATTTCCTTCACGAAAGTTGTAGATCACTTTTAGAGCTTCGATTTCAACCCAAGAACGATCCTATTCGGCTAAATATTGACCGAGTTACTGTCATCCAAAGTTCGGTCCAGATTTGCGAGTTTCATCGCCCGTAGAATTTTTCAACTAGCGTATTCGGCCCCGACTAGTTTCGGATCAAGGTAGAGTAATCTTATCCCTACCCTAAGTATAAATAGGAATGTGTATTGCTTATAATGAATGTAGAATTCTCCATCCTCACTATCTCTAAGTATATGTAGAGTGTCCTTACTCTTAGTCCCTAAGTATATGTAGAATACTTCTACTCTTTACTCTAAGTAGGAAATCGAAGTTTGTATGTTGTTTGCATTATTTGAAAAGCATGAAGTAAGATAGCTAGTATACCTATTTTGCTAAAGGATATATGAGCATGTTTAGTAAGTGACTTTTATCGTAATAAACATATGTTGTCTTTTTGAACTTTCCATAAGGAAGAAAATAATGGTTTTATTTGAAAGAGAAGTATTTATCGCGTAATTATAAGTATTCGTATATTGACCTTTAAGATAACTTAAAGTTTGCTTTCATATTGCTTGCATTACTTGTGGTTGTGATTAAGTGTTAAATGATAAATAGAGTTGGATGATATTGGTATATTAGTTTCAAGTTTACAATGAATGATTTATGTTAACTTACGTGAAAAGTCCTACCGCGGAGTATATGCATAAAAACGAGACATGGAATTCAAGAGAGTAGAAACATGACATCTAGGGTGTATTAATGATAAGGTGTGTTTTGAAATCGTAATGTGGCCGGACTTGCCCGTTGTGGGATTGTGTATGCAAAGAATAAAATATTTTTGAAACTACATAATGATCGAGTGTGATAATCATTATGTGGCGGGTGTGTGTGTTCCAATGGGAAACCGGAGCAGCGGAACCATTGTGAGGGTGTATGTGTCCAATGGAAATCCGGAGCAGCGGAACCATTGTGAGGGTGTGTGTGTTCCCATGGGAAGCCGGAGCAGCAGAACCATGGTGAGGTGTGGCTTGGTTATCCGTGGAGAGGAGCCAATGCAAATTTTATGTGCCAATGGGAACCCGGAGCGGCAGAACCATCGTGCGGATACTCGGGAACCTGGAGCGGCGGAACCGAGGTTGGGTGTGTTAAATGTGATTTTTGAAATAATGATTTGGAAATGAAAAGTAAAATGGTGACACGGTCTACGAAACGCTGTGTAGGAGTAACTCTGATGACACGGACACTTACGCTAGTGAGTAATGAATGTGCATGTGTTATTGTACATCTCTAAATGTGAAGTTTTTGAATGCACATGCATTAGTTTGATTACTATCATGTATCATGGTTTATTGAATGCTATGTGTAAGTTAAGGGTTAGTGGGTATAGAATTATTTTGCTGAGCTCTTGTAGCTCACGGTGTTACCTTTAGTGACCCTGACATATTATACTGGTGGCAACGCTAGTATAATGTGTCAGACTTTGTAGATGAAAAAGATGAACAGTACACCTTGGAGGCATTCAGAGCTGAGGAGCTGGCTAGTATAGAGGAGCGAGTGGAGCTGTAGTTATGAACCTTAGTTTCCCTCCCTTGTGTAAATATTAAACTCTTGTAAGGGTTAAGATGTAATAATGAGCCAGACTCTAATGTGTTTAAGCAATAAAATATTTATTTAACGTACTCAAAATTGGGGGCGTTACACCTCTCAAGGCAATCCAGAGCAGAACATACTAGCAAAGTAGACACGAATACTTAAAGAACCTGATTAATTGAATGGACGGATGGACCGTCGCTAAGGATGGAAGTAGAAGTGGACGATTGCATCGCAGCTTGTTGTTCGAATTTAGACAGGATAGGTTGTCGCTGCAGATGTGAACAGGACAAGTCATTGCTGCTGGGGATCAAGCTATCCTCGGCACAAAGCATTCCAACAAACACGGGTAGGTCGTGTCAGGCAGTTTGAATTCCATTTGTTGGGAATCAGAGCCAATCTCCTTATCAAAGACCATCCGAGACAAAGCAATAAGCATGCTGGAAGATGCCATTCTGGGTAGACTGAAGGTGGTTGTTCGGGATAGACCAAGGCGGACTCTCCTGGGGAACAATTAGTTGTGAATGAACGGACCATTGGATGATAATCTGATCATCGTTGTTGATTGAATGGACGATGTGCTGATCGTCATTGGTGGATTAATCGCTGTTGAGGATTAATCGGACGATATGGCTGATCGTCGTTGAAGGATTAATCGTTGTTGAGGATTAACCGGACGACATTGCTAATTGTCGTTGAAGGATTAATCGCAATTGAGGATTAATCGGATGATATGGTTGATCGCCGTTGAAGGATTAACCGCAGTTGAGGATTAATCAGACGATATGGCTGATCGCCGGTGAAGGATTAATCGTTGTTGAGGATTACTCAGACGATATGGCTAATCGCCGTTGAAGATGGAGCGGACGGAGAGATCAATGTGCTGAATGATCAAACCGTTGAGGGATTTTGACAGGACCGGCTGTCGTGAAGGCGGACGAGGAGATCAATATGTCGAATGATCAAACCGTTGCAGCCTAGATGGAAGGATCGTCAGTATAAATGATCGAGCCGTTGCAGACGCTGAAGCCGGGGTGGGAAGATCATCAATATAAATGATCGAGCCGTTGAAGCCTGGATGGGAGGATCATCAGTATAAATGATCGAACCGTTGCAGATAGGATGGAAAGATCGTCAATATAAATGATCGAGCCGTTGAAACCTGGATGGGAGGATCATCAGTATAAATGATCGAACCGTTGCAGACAGGATGGAAGGATCATCAGTATAAATGATGAAGCCGTTGAAGCCTGGATGGGAGGATCATCAGTATAAATGACCGAACTGTTGGAGACATTTGACAGGACCGGCTGTCGTTGATTTGAAACGGGCAGATCACTATACAAAGTGATCAAGCCGTTGAGGTTGGACAGGACCAGCTGTCGTTGATTTCGTTCCCGCAGAAGATTGCATCGCAGTCCTTGGAAGACCAAACCGTGGATTAGAGAGGCTTCGGGCGTCCGCTGATCATCGAGAACAAAACCACAGGAGATTGCATCGCATCCTTCGGTAAACAAATCATATGATGGCAACCATGTTGGCCATCTTCCTGCTTTCAACATTTAATATACACACAACATGCAATGACATTTATAATATAATTGAAAATGCAGATGCAAACTTAGGGCGGCTCCTAGGAGGACAACGACGCCTAAAGACTACCACTGAACCTCATTACTGTACTGTCTGACACTTTTGAGATGTGCACCCAGATAGATAGACATTGAGCGGGCTGGCGGGCCCCAGTTGATAGAATTGGGCTTGCGTGCCCTTTCTTCGATGCTTGGGCGGATGTGCCCCAAAGATGCTTTGCTTAGCCTTAGGCTGACGTGCCCTTGCTGCTTTACAAGATTCCACTGCTTGCGGATTGCTAATGTTTAGGGTAGCAATGTAAAAATTGCATTTTCCAATTTATTTACTCTCTTTTGCAAGTGTTGAAGAGAATGCAAAAACTAACCACTAATATCCAATTTGGATTGACAAGTGACCTGAATTGACACACATATCCAATTAGGATTGACAAGTGACCTAAATTGACACACACACATGCGCACATGTACAGACTCGCCTAGCTCGAACGAAAAGGGGGAAAGAGCCCCAGGGTACAATGCGAACCCTTAGACACACAAAATACAACGAAATTTTGGGCATTAACGGGCCAAATGTCACAACACTCCTTAAACAGGTGAAACTGACACTTACGAAAGTGCAAAAGGTATAATGACCTGTACAAACAAAATCGAGAACAGCATCTCAACATGACAATTGATTGAAAAACTAGAAAAATGCCACAAAGACGGGCATAAGACGCAGATGACGACTCGTATAAGCCCGGACTGAAACCGACACCCCCGTGCAGTCACATTAAGTTCATATGACTTGCATGGTATGACAAGACTTGGCAAAAGCCCCTGGAACGACATTTGAGGGCAGTAGCAGACTGCTATTATCTGCTGTAGGAATTGAATTAGCGTGTGTAGGGTTGAGACCAACACGCATCACTTCGAACAAACGCGTTGCGGTTGCTTACACCAGCGTGGGCAGCATGCCCTAGAATTTTCGGATTCCAAAATGCACGGGCCCATGATCGAGGGAGCACGAGTGCAGAAGCAAGCAAGCGCTCGGAATACAGAGTCGCCACTCCGGTTTGAAGGTCCGACACCCAAGGAACCATATTTCGAAGCCCCTGCTGCGCTGTTTGATTTGAAAAAGTGAAGGAACTAGTCCATCATAACCATATCTGGGTTCGAGAGCCAGGTTACGAGAGGGGAAGGGTTTTAAGGCACCCCTCTAGCCCAATCCGAGGATCGGTCTCTACTTAGGCATTTTGAAAACATTTGTGATTCTTCTTTTATTAATCAATTTTAGCCAACTAGGATGGGGAACAGTTAATCGGGGATTAAGCTGTAACATGTTTGCAAGATGTGATAACTAGCATGGATGGATGCAATACTATGAAAAAATGGGATAAAACTTAACCCCTGGTCAGAAATAAACCAAGCTACTCACAAAATGAATGTGCCATACACCATGGCCATCTTTGCATGCATGGATCTACATGCATGCAAAGTAGACTATCACGCGACACACTCACTCTCTCGCGCGAGGGTTCATGACTCACCACAAGTTGAATTTTTATCCCCTTCTGGGCTCTGGAAGGACCAGTGCACACCCAGGAGGCAAACCAAACAGTTTATAAGGGGACTGTAAATAACTAATTATTATAAATTATAACAAACAGGAACCAAGTGAATTAAATTACAACCCCTAAACAGTGGGGGTGTTAAAACAGAGGCCAAGGGCCAAGTTGCTCATGCAAGGGCAGCTACTGGAATCAGGAGGACCATCGCGCGAGACAGTGACTCCCTCGCGCGAGTGTCCTTGCTGGACTTCCAGGAATTGATTTGCATGTTCTGGGCTCTGGTACATGTCCAGAAGCAACCAAGAAGCATTCCAACCAAATAAATAAGCACAGAAAGTTAAACTATGGGTTTTAACATGCAAAACAGTGAGCTAAAAGCTTATCATATTTTAAAACAAGTAATAACATGACAAAACAAGAAAAACCAGCATCCCCAAACCCCACGAGGACTGTCGCGCGAGACAGTGGGCTGTCGCGCGAGTATGTGAGTCCATCGCGCGAGGGAGTGCTAGGCCACAGTTTCTTGTATTTTTGCTGACTTTAGGGCCAGGACTGGTATTGATTACCAGCCTTGGCCCTGCCAGTCCCCCTCAGAGATCAGAACAGGAAATAGTAGGTATGCTATACCTTTGGTTGAGTTTGAAAAAGTGCTTCAACTTGAGTTGAAAGAGTGCTTGAGCTTTGAGTTGAGTTGAGGTTGAATGCTTTTGAGTGGTAAAAACAAGGTGTGAAAAATTAGGTGTAAGATTTGTAACTTTTTTTTTTCAACCCAAGGTGTATGGATTTTTCTAACACTTTGTGTTTGATTTTTTTGAACCCCTTGAAAAGATGAACAAAGGGGGGTATTTATAGGAGACTTGGAAGGTGCAAGGGGTGGCAAACAAGGCCTAAGACCAAAACTTAGTGGTGAAGGCTTGCAAAAGGTGATAGGAAAGGTTGTTGTGAGGGTGGAGTGCCCAAAGCCTGCACTGCCACTATCCTGTGGAGAAAAACGGGGTTCAAATAGCCCTGGAGACTCCTAGGCAAGCAACCAACTGGCTGGAAAACGTGAAAGTAACTGCTGGGAACCATCGCGCGATGGAGTGGGACCATCGCGCGAATGTGCCATCTGTCGCACGTGGGTCAACAGTCAACACTTTGACTTTGACCCAGGCTAACACTCGCGCGAGGGAGTCAATCCATTGCGCGATGGTCAACCATCGCGCGATGGAGTCAGACCGTCGCGCGACGGTGCGCCCTGGCGCGCAACGGTTGCGCCCTAGCGCGAGACGATTGTGCCCTAGCGCGGGTCAGTAGAGTTTTTGGCTTTTGGAAGTGGCTTAGGTTAGGTTCAAGGGTTTCAAACACTCAAAGCTCAAACACCTATCATTCCCGAGGTATTCTTGATCCAATTCATCATTAGGGAATCAAATACCGTAAGTAAATTAATCTGGAAACCCAGATTGGGGTGTCTACAACCAGACTTCGCTGAACTTAGAACAAACTGTGAGCCATTAGGCTTCTAGCATTTCATTCTGTTTTTTATGCTTCAAATAGTTTTAAGGCTTTATGCCCAGCCTGTAAATAGAAATAGCAGTTTGCAATAAAATTGAAAGACAATGGTTTTCCCCCTTCTGATTCCTCCAATGCAGCTTGATCTTTGATCCTCTCCGACCTTTGATGTGTACCAAAATGTCAACCATGGATCCAATTGATAGATTTGTGACCGAGTCTCGAAGAGAGACTACCTACGTATCCCAAGCTAAGGAATCAGGTCAAAACGTAGTTCAGGCTAAGGTTCACTCGTGTGTTTTACCTCTCCTTTTGCGCTCTAACTTTTGCCTAGTACCGCCCATTCGGGTCTTCGGTCTAGCGAGCTCTCGAATATTGCCTATTTACTTTTGCCTAGACCCCCTTCATAGGTTTTCGGACTAGCAGGCTTTCAACAATTGCCTATTACTTTTGCCTAGACCGCCTTCATAGGTTTTCAGTCTAGCAAGCTGCTCTAACTTTTGCTTGGAACTGCCCACCCTTGGGGTTTTCAGCCCAACGAGCTTCTCTCAGGGAAAAGCAACTTTTGAATTGATCCAAATTGACCCAGGTATTGAACTTGTTGCCATCGAGGTCGACGATCTTTGGCCACAGCCCCAGATAGACTGGCTTTGATGATGCAGGGTCAAGAGTGCTTTGGTTGGAAATGCCCTGCGCCGGGCCGTTTTGTACGCTTTCTCATTTATATTTGGCAGAATGCCACTGCTGTTGCTTTTGAACATGGTACAAGGCTTGGAGCCTTCTGAGCCACTACTTTCTGGCTTGGCACCCGGTAGCAAGGGGATTTGATACTTCTTTATCTCAAAATCAACGCCAGGCGTGTCTTTGCGAGATCACACCAAGACGTTTGATGAATTCTTCGAGCCTGTCTGACCGGGCGCAATGCTCCTCTGGGGGCAGATTTGAACGAATTTGAACCATTCGGATGTTATCCTTGTCTTTCAAGTTTATTGAAACTATTTCTTCTTTTAATAGGCTGAGCATGCCTTTTATCTTCCTTTTCGGCGAGGGAACACATTTCCTTGGGATGATCCCATCGAAATCTATCCCTTCGTTGCCAAGGTCGACACAGTTTATATAAAAGCCAGCGAAGTACTTAGAAGCAGAATAATGCATATCATAAAAACCCTCAGGGTTTGCCAAGTACAACAGACTCAAAACTTGAAATAAAAGCTACGACGTGGAGGGCCAAGAGGCACGAACTCCAACTCAGAGCTAGACTTAGACAGACACAAAAGACTCTGTGTCAGACTCAGACATATCGCCAATGCAAACTAGATGCAGTTTTGAAAAATGCAATATTTAAAAAGCTAGCAGTTGCTTCCACAAAAGAGGTAGGATCCAGCGGATGTTAGGCCCAAGCAACAACACTTTGGCTTCCTCAGCTTCCTCAACCAAACCTACTCGGTGCTCCTTTGATCAATGGACCTCAGCCAGTCGGTCCTCTCCTTTGTAAGCCCCTCATCACTGTCAAACCAGATGTTGGCAGTGAAAACCTCAATTGCCCGACCTACTGCCGTCATGGTAACCTCCGGCTCAGACGGGATGGATACGATGGGTTTGGGTTGATTTGCTGGGACAATATAGTGGCTAGGGTTGAATATGGTGGAGCTCGGGTTGATTTGAGTGATTTGAGTGGAGGTGATAGATACCTGACCAACTAGAGGGTCAGACCTGTGTTGAGGCAAGGAGTTGGAAACGATGTTGGGCTTTAGAGGAACTTGAACCATGCCATCATTAATAAGATCTTGAATCTCATGTCAAAGACGATAGCAGTTATCAGTGTGATGGCCAGGCATTTGGTGGAAGGCACAGAAGAGGTTAGGATTGTAATCGGCAGGTAAGACTTTGGGTGGGGAAGTTGGGGTTAAAGGTTTGAAATGCCCAGACTTGACGAGCTTTTCCATCACAGCGGATAGAGGTGCCTTGAAGACAGAGAAACTCTGAGGTTGGGTTCGGGCTCGGAAGCTTTGAGTGTTTTGAACCTGATTGACATCGGCAGGGCGATTGGAGTTGAAAGCCGGAGTATCGCTCCGACTTGTAGCTATATTGGAGTAGTTGTTGTTACCAAACAATGAACTACTATCTCCCAAATAAGCCCTCGGCTTAGCTTTTTGAGTGGAAGAAGAAGAGGACTCTCCTCTTGGCAGAACTCCAGTTTGCAGTGCATCCTCGATGGCTAGGCCAGGCTCAAAGAAAGTCTTGAAGTTGGCAGATGCTTGAACCGGCACGAGATGCTTAGCATAGTGGAGATGCAGGGTGCGGGAGATAATGCGAAGTTGATCTCTCTCACTCGGGCACTCAGTCATTAGAGCGGCTTTGGCTCTCCACCTTTTAACAAAATCTGCAAAGGACTCTTTTGGCTCCATCTTCGTGGATTCTAACTCTCGAATAGTCATCTTGAGCTGCGAGTTGTAGTTGTACTGAGCGATGAAAGCAGCCTCTATATCTTCCCAAGTCTTTCTTTTGGAGATGTCAAGCATCAGAAACCAATGGAAGGCAGGCCCTGAGAGAGTTTGAGGGAAAAGCTGAGACATGGCCTCACTTTCTACTTTAGTAGCTTCATGGCGGCATGGTAGCCGTAAAGATGAGTTTTGGGGTCACCGCTCCTATCAAATTTAACCAAGTTAGGCATCTTGAATTTGTTTGGCAGCTTAGCATTAGGATATAGGCAAAGATGATCCAAGTCAATGCCCCCTACGTTGATCTTCTCGGATTTTGAGACTGCTTCCTCCAGCTTTGCCATCTTGGCCATAAGAGCTGTCATATTAGGATTCAAAATAGGTCTGCCATCTGCCGGATTTAGGTTTGCAACATGAGCGCGAACCTCCCTAGGGTTGGGCTGAACAATGAGACGCCCCTTGTGATTCGGATTTGGGACCATGACAGGATGCTCCTGGTCGTCCTTATCGTCCTCACTTTCCTCTTCAAGCGGAGGTGGAAGGCGAGTGTTGATAAGGTCATTGAGACGAGTGATGGAAGCATCAGTCTGAGTGGCCCTCTGTTGAATGGCAGTAATGCTAGTCTGAAGGTTCATGAGTATCTCTTCCAGAGAAAGTGGTTGAACCTCTGGCTGACTTGACATGGTAGGTGGTTCAGAAGTGCTCGATGCAGAAGATGGGGGTGCTAGTTGTCCGTCTTGTCGAGTCGGTGGTGAGCCTGACTGTAGAGCGGCCACTAAAGTGCGCAGAGAGTCTTCCGTTGTGACTGACTGGGATTCAAGCCTGACAAGTCTTTGAACCGGATTCAGATGCAGACTTTCCCAAGCGGGTTTACCCTTCCACTTCGATACTTTCCTCAGCGGTGCAATGGCTCAGAACTAGATTGTAAAGTAATTGAAAGCTCAGTGGCACTCTTATAGCAGTTCATTTGCAAGGAAAATGCAGTGTACACGACATCGTCGTTGGTGTCCTCCTAGACTCTATAACTAGAGACGAGTCTGTCTCGAGATGTTCGAATGCTACCAAAATCCTCGGAATTCTTTTCGAGGGTGTATCCTTTGAATAGATCAAACTGATCCTACGAGATGTCAAAACAGACTAAGTCTTCAACTAGTCCCATTTGAAGGTTCAACTTTGAACTTGAAACAACTCGGCATTGATGGCGTGACACCTTAAACGAGGTAGCGTCAGCGACATCACGCTTTAGCCAGGGTGGTTGTAAGTGACGAGACACTTGTAACCTGAATGATACTAGTGTCACGGCATCAATACTTTATGGTTTTTCATTTTCGGTTGAATCCTCAATCAGGCATGAGCCAAGGACTTAATAAGATTTGATTTCCCAAAGTCTTGCTGATCTAAGGACTTTAAGAATTAACAGCGTGTACCATCGAGATGCACAACTCTTCATCGGGTCCAGCAGCATCCTAATAAGCATAAGACAAACTTGAAAGCTAGAGACAACCTAGAAGCTGCCCTAAACATGCTCCTACGCAAAATGGTATGTATGAACAGTACATGTGATAGGGAAAGCAATAACACGTAGACAGTATATGGTGGTTAGATGCAGATAGATCTTACCCTGTAGGTACCTGTCTTAGTTTGGAGAGTTCTAATGCTTTGTATATGCAAAGGCCAGTTTTGGTTCGTAATAGGTTACTCGGACTAGGGCCACAGATATACCTCCCGTTGCTTGCGATACCACAGAGCAACAGTCAAACGGTAGCATGACCCATCATTGTTGAAGGTTGTTGGTCATTCGAGGTCACCAGTCTCCGGTAAACCATGCCGGATTGTCAAAACGATCCAACGAGGCTTATCCCACGTCGATGCAAATGAGAATGCTAGAATTTGATTAAGAAGAAAAAGAATCACAAAATCACAAAATGCCTTTTCAAGTTTGGCTCCCTTTATTTAGTCCATCTTTAAAGAAGACTACGCAAGTGAACAATTGAAAAAGTCCAAATCAAGCTGGCCGGACACAAGGTCTTGTTAAATCACCAATCCAACCTTTGGCAGCTTGAAACTCACCGTTTAGATAGACTTTTAAGGAATTGTTCGCAAGCATATTAAACCTTTAAGTATGAATTAATATTGGTTCGATTATCCCCAGCAGAGTCGCCACTGTGGGCAGTATGCCCTTAGAGAAGGATTCCGTTCCTTTCTAAAGCGGCCCGAAAATCGAGGGAGCGCGAGCCCAAGTGGGAAGCGCTCGGAACATAGAGTCGCCACTCGGGTTTGAAGGTCCGACACCCAAAGAATAGTATTTCGAAGCACCTGCGCGCTATTTGATTTGAAAAAGTGAAGGAACCAATCCGTCATAACCATATCTGGGTTCAGGAGCCAGGTTACGAGAGGGAAAAGGTTTTAAGGCACTCCTCTCGCCCAATCCGGAGATCGGTCTCTACGTAGGCATTTTGAAAACATGTGATTCTTCTTTTATTAACCAATTTTTAGCCAATTAGGCCGGGGGAACAGTTAATCGAGGATAAAGACTGTAACATGATTGGCAGGATGTGATCAATATAGCATGGATGGATGAATGGATTTGGAAGATAAATGAAATAAAATCCAACGCTGTGATCAAACACCAAAACAACACCTTGTATGAATTTGGCACAAACAATGGCCAACTTGCATGCACGGATCTACGTGCATGCAAGCCAACCATCGCGCGACAAAGTTATACACTCGCGCGAGTATTGATGCCTTACCAACAGGTTGAATTTTATCCCCTTCTGGGCTCTGGAAGGACTAGTGCACACCCAAGGGGCAAACCAAGCAATTTATATGTAACTAAACTACACAGTTTTAAACAGTTCTAAAGGGCAATGGAGCCACAAAATTACTAAAACACCCCTTAAATAGTGAGGGGACAAAACAGAGGCCTAAGGCCTAGTTACCCATGCAAGGCCAGCCACTGGTTAGAGGCAGACTGTCGCGCGATGGTGTGCCTCTGGCGCACGATGGACTGAACTAGACCAGTGCTTGGTTTACATGTTTATGGGTTTTGGGACATATCCAGAATGGTCCCAGGGGTATCCCAAAGCAACAGAAATGCATTTTATCATTTTGAACTTAACAAACACTCGCGCGAGTGTTGCGCTCTGGCACCCGACGGATGCGCTCTGGCGCACGACAGATGCACCCTGGCATGCGATGGTTCCAATCACAAGGATTTTTGAAACCTTGCCAGCTTTAGGGCCAGGACTGGTATTGATTACCAACCTTGGCCCTGCCAGCCCCCCTCAGGGATCAAAACAAAAAACAGAACAAAGGTAATCTATACCTTTGGTTCTTGGGGTTTGAAATGTGTTTGAGCTTTGAGTTGAGGTTGAGATTGATTGAGGTGTTTGAGTTGTTTTGAGTAATGGAGGAGAAAGAACAAGCTATGTTCTTGGGTTGTCTTTGTATCTCTTTTATTAGCTTAAAAGAGTACAAAGTAATGACCCTTTGAAAATGAAATTTTATAACCCTTTAAAAGAGAGACAATGGGGAAGTATTTATACGGAGATTGATAGAAATGGTGTATGGAGGAAAAACAACCAACCAAACAAGGGTTGGTTTGGCTTGGTGGTCAAATTCCCTCCTTTAGAATTGTTGGGTGATGCAAAAAGAGGAGCTCAGCCAGTCCACGAGGCCTGGCTCAAGGTTACTTGGTGATTAAGCTGTCCAACCCATAAAGGTAATGGGGATAGCTTGTGACCATCGCGCGATGGTGCGCCTTGGCGCGCGATGGTCAACGGTCAAGCTTTGACTGTTGACCAACACCTGGCAGCTTGACCCTCACGCGATGGTTCTCAACCCTCGCGCGTTCCAGTTGGATTTTTGGCTTTTTGAAGTGGTTTCAGCTAGGTTAGGTTCAAGGGTTTTTCAAATACTCAAAGCTTAAACACTCGACATTCCCAAGGTGTTCTTGATCCGTTTCATCATCAGGGAATCAAAAATCGTAAGTAAATTAATCTGGAAGCCCTGATTGAGGTGTCTACAGGCTCATCACGCGTTGGCAGAGGGAGCGACCGCTAGAGTGACAGCCACAGTTGCTTGAGTAGAGCTCAGCAAGAACTTCTGGTACTTGTGTTGGGTGGACAATGATAAGGTATGGACCAGAGTTGGATTTTCTATAGAGTTGGCCGCTCTCAGAGAGCCAGTAGTTTGCCGCCTTGTTTCGGATATGGTAAGCTTCCTTTTTGTCAGTCGGGAGTGTGTCGTCTTGGAGAAATGCAACAATCTCATCCATCCAACTTGGACCTTGCTCTATGTTGAGTACTTCTGGATCGAGTTGCTTCAAAAGTTGAGTGGTTAATGCTACCAAAGTTGATAGTCTGAAATTCTGAAGCTTTGGACGCCGAAGCGAGGCCGGCGAGTGCATCAGCATGGGCGTTGTGCTTGCGGTTGATTTGCTCAATCTTGAAATTCTTGAAGTGGTGGATGAGTTCGGCTGCCGTTGCTTGGTATTTCAGCATTCTAGGGTCCCGACCTTCGTAGTCCCCCAGAACCTGGTTGACTATAAGTTGGAATCATAGAAAACGGCTAGATCCTCGACCTGCATTGCTATCGCAAAGCGTTAACCAACTAAAAGGGCTTTGTATTCGGCTTCATTGTTTGTGGCGGGGAAGTAGATGCTGATAGCGCTTTCGTGAAGAGTCCCGCAAGGGGAGACCAAGACAACCCCTGCCCCCGCTCCATTGCCGTCAACATGGAGGCTCCAGATGTCTCCTTGAAAAAGGTGCCAAGGCTGTTGGATTGTTTCTTGTTCGGCTAGGGATTGGGTTGGTGTGGGCGTGTTGAGGATGTTCATATCTTCCGGAGTCAATTCAGCTATGAAGTCGGCAAGAATCTGCCTTTTAATTTCCGTCCGTGGTTCAAAGCGAATGTCAAAATTTGCCAGTTCAACTGCCCACTTGAAAACCCTATTAGAAAGGTCGACTTTCCTAAATAGGCTCTTGAGAGGGTGTTCTGTTAGGATGGTGATTGTATGGGACTGAAAGTATGACAGTAGCTTCTGTACAGCCAAGATAAGTGCAAGTGCTAACTTCTTAAGAGGGAGGTAGCGTGTTTGCGCGGGTAGGAGCATTTTGCTTGTGAAGTATATTGGCATGTCGTCGGTGCCCTCTCGCCGAACCAATGCTGAACTAAAGACGTGAACCGAGACAGTGAGTACAAGTAAAGAGTCTCAAATTCTTTAGGTTTTACCATTAGTGGAGCTCTGCTTAGGTAGCCTTTAAGTTCGGCCAATGCTGTATCACAATCCGGAGTCCACTCAAAATTGAGTTGGCTTTTTCCTTTCAATGCCTGGAAAAATGCATGGCAATTGTCGGATGATTTGCTGATCAACCAGTTTAAAACTGCCACCATGCCTGTTAGTCTCTGGACTTCTCTGATTGTTCGTGGTGGTTGCAAGTCTGCAACAACCTTGACTTGGTTAGGGTCGGCCTCAATTCCACGCCTGGTGACCAAATGTCAAAGAAATTTTTCCGCGCTTATGCCGAACGCACATTTCTTTGCGTTTAGGCGAAGCTTGGGGAACTTGAGAATTTCAAAGACATCAGCCAACTCTTGAAGATGATTATACTCCTTCAGGCTTTTGATGACAAGGTCATGGATGTATGCTTCCACCGTATGGCCAATCTGGGCGTGGAGCATTTTGAAGATGGCTCAGGTGAATGTGGCACTGAAGTTCTTGAGCCTCAAGGGCACGACTCGGTAACAATATATGTCATAAGGAGTGATGAGAGCCATCTTTTCCATGTATTTGGGATCCATCGCATCTGGTGGTAGCCGCAGTAGGCATCTAGGAACTCAGCTGAGTGTGTTCGGCTAGGGCGTCCACTAGTTGATCGATCTTTGGAAGTGGGAACTAGTCCTTGAGGCAGGCATCGTTTAAATTGGTATAGTCAACACAAACTCTTCATTTGCCGTTATTTTTCTTTATGACCACAGTGTTTGACAACCATGTAGGATACTGCACCTCTTGAATTGCATTGGCCTCCAATAGGCGGTTGACTTCATCTACGACGGCCTCTATGTGTTTGGGAGCCGAGCATCTTAATTGCTTTTTGGATGACTGGTTTGGAATCTTTCTTGAAGTTGAGGGAGTGGCTAATGCAGTTCGAGTCGACGCCCAGTATCTCGTAGGGGGTCTCCATGCAAATATTTCAATGTTGTCCTTGAGGAATCAGAACATTTCTTCCCGCTCGGCATCAATGATAGAAGAGCCAAGTCAAAAGAAATGAGAGCTGTCCTCATTGATTGGCATTGATACGAGGTCTTTGATTGCTTTGTCCTCAGCCTTTTTGCCGATGTCTTCAATGATGGCCAAGTCTGGTACTTCGACCCATTGGACTTGCTTTGCTCGAGTTGTGAATGACCGAGACGTACCATTTTTTAGAGGTAACTTGATCACCACACAGGTCCTCTTATCTTCCGTTTGTGCTGATGAAGCCAACGACCTGGTGGTAGGTGGAAGCAAATGCTTGCATACCATGAAGCCAGATTTGGCCGAGTATGGCATTGTATGGGCTCAGAACATTAACGACGATGAATTTGACGCTCAGTGTCATTGAACCAACAACTACGGGAAGGAAGATGCAGCTGAGCGGCCAAACGAGGGCACTGTTCAAGCCAATGATGGGCACCTCCGCTGGCTGTAATGCCGACTTTAGGAGATCAAGCTTCTGAAAAAGGTCATAATACATAACCTCTACCAAACTGCCTTGGTCGATAAGAATTCGCTTAACATCATGGACGCTAATTTGGAAAGTAACCACAAGGGCGTCAAAGTGAGGGGTTTGCACCATCCTGAGATTGCACTCGGTGAAAGTGATTGTCCATTTTGGTACATCTTGCGGGCATGGCTTTTTTGACCCAGGTCCCACCGAGAGTATCAACTTCGGGGTGGAGGCATGATCGAGATCGGCTTGAAGGGTGGTCTCGGATTCTTTGTTCACCGGGCCGTAGATGACGTGTATTGTCAGTTGTGGCTCATTGGGGTTTGGGTTAGTGATAGGCTGGCAGGCGGGTGTTTTCGCTCAATCGATATACTTGTTGAGGTGACCTTAGGACGCGAGGCACTCCAAAAGTGCTTTGTATGGGGCACAAGCTATGGTGTAGTGGTCAAGCTCGTCGTGATAGGAGCATTTCTTCCATGGGTTTTGATTTGGCTGTCTTGTGTTTGTGCTGAGCTTTTTTGTCAGTCATTCAAACCAATGTTGTCTCATGATCTCCTTAAGGAAAGACCAGATGGGCTCTTTGAAAACTGTTGATTCAGCCATATAGTTGCGTGCCATTGGTGGACGTTTTTTTCCTTCCTAGATATTGTTCACGTGTTTCTTCAACTGGGATTGCGGGGTGGGAATTGTTGTCGACATCTGGAGGGCGATCGTCGACAGAACAGCTGTTCAGTTAGGAATCCCTTGTGTGGCTCAATCTGCGTAGAGTTCTTCGAGGGCGCAGAACCTTTCCACAATCGTCATTAGTTCACCCATGCAGTGCAGAGGGCCAATTTCCAGCTCGTCCAAGATCTTGTTGCCGCCATTTTTGAAGGAACGCGCAGCCCAATATTCATCGATTCTAGGGATCTCGTTAAAAAGTTGACAGTAATATTCGGAATACTGCCTTAGAGTTTCGCTCGGAAGCTTTCTCATTTGGAACAGGGACTCAGGCTCCTTGGTCGTCTTGTTGCTTGTGATGAAGCGAGTGTTGAATGCACATTCAAGGTCAGCTAGGTTCCGGATGGATCCAGTGGCAATTTATTGAACCGCTGGAGACCAAAGGAGCCGAGGCTGGTGGGGAACACTTTGCACTTGACTTCGTCCTTCATGGTTCACAGTTCAATGGTTTGGCGAATTTGGTAAACTTAGGCTGGTGGAAAGTAGACTCGGTTGGCGTATTAATTATATGAAGTGTGAAGGGAAAGACGCCGAGGTCCTTCAACTGTCGTTCAAAGCCTGGGCGCTGTGGTTTGCCATGCCCGTCGTTCCTTGACTGCTTGTGATCTCTATCCTTGGAATCTTTAGCTGAAGGTTTCACGTGGTCTCGGCGATGGGAGTTTGTCCCTCAAATCGATTTCTACTCGGTGTGGTCCATCAATTGACTTTTCTCTTCCATGATGGACTTTTCGATCATCGTCTTGTTCTTCGATGCGGATGCCTTTCCCATCTTGCTTAGCCCTCATCTCGTTTTTCAAGTTTTCAAGTGGTATTTCACCGAGACGTTCAGAAATGTGTCGCCTTGTCCCGAAGGAGCCTCGGCTATGGTGGGAAGCCGTGGTGCAGGAGAACTCTGCACGATCGATAGAGTAAGTGCTTGTGAACAATCCGGTGGTGACCTTGGATCTGCTCCGCTCTTGGTGGCTCCTTGAGCGATGCATCGCAGAGGTGGTTTGTTGTTTGTAGAGGATTTGTTCTCTAGCATTGCCATTCTCAGGTGTGAAGCCAAGACGGTCCTTCACTGAACCATGGTAGCACATTTCGTGGGGTTGCTCCTACGGTGGTGGAGGAGGTGGAGGGTGAGGTGTTTGCCAGTGCCTCCTCTTATCGCAATACATCAGGATGTGGCAGGTGCAACTTCTTGCATGTATTGCTTCATTAGACCCAACTCCAACTTTAGAGCGGCCAGTTCATTGTCTCTATCGTCGTCTCCTCACTACAACAGGCGGATGTAAGCCGCCGTTGCATCGTCCTAAGCTGGAGATAGCCCAGAACTAGCGGGAATCGAGATGGACATGTGCCTCTCCAAGGGTGGAATGATTGGGTTTCCACTGGCGTCCTTGGCCCCCGAGATGGTAACGTTTGTCAGTGATAAGCACTCAAGATTGTATAATCTTGGTGCTCAAATCCTCCAAATTGTGGCGTTGATATATCTAAATGCTCGTTTTTATCCAATATTGCTTGCAAGGTTTTTTGTTGAGTTTTGTAGGTGAAACATGCAAATTAAGGCGGTTTTGAATGTCAATGAGCATTCCACGATGTCACCAAGTATCCAGGTGCCTGCCGGTACTAATTTCATGGCCACCGGGCCTTAATGACATCATAAGGAGCCCCTAAGGTCTTTCGGTGGTCAAGATTTGCCTTGAAGCATGCAAGCAAGCCAATTACTTTGAGCATGACCCTTGAGGGTATTCGAGATTCTGAGGCCATGGAAAATGGTGCCACCAAGTCCTAGCAATCATGAGATAAAGTTTGGGATGAAGTCCGGGAGGTGGCAAGACAAGGAAGCAGTCCAACACACTGATATATGCAAAACAACAATTGTTATCGATAACAATAGTATAGTTATCGATACCATGTGCCCAAAACCCAACGTTATCGATAACAAAATGGATGTTATCGATACCCTTGCACTATCTTGGTCCAGAAATTGTCCAGAACTGAAGGGAATGATACCTTTTTACTCATGGTATCGATACCATGCTTCTACGGGGGAATGTTTGGAAAATGTTATCGATACCTTTATCTATGGTATCGATAACACTGGTCTCCAGAAGATATTTTTGTTGCCTTTTCAGACTTTCCACTTATGGAAAATTTATACTTTAGCATTACTTTGGGATATTTTAGGGTCCTTTTGGTCTATTTTATGGCTGATTGTTTTAGCCTATAAATAGCTGTGTTGGCCTTTATTGGCCATTATGTACATCTTGACACTTTAAGTGTTTTATGTTTTAAGAGCTCTAGTTATTTCCTTCAAGTTTCTTGTCTTAAATTCTTCAACAATTCAAGTAGGTGTTGTTAGTTTGATTAATTCTCAAGTATTAAAGTTGTTCGTAGGCTCTTGATCTTCATATGAATCAAGTTTATTTTCGCTTTTATCGGTGAATCATGTTTTCATTTCCTAGCATATTTTCTAGTCTTTTTGCTATGAGTGAGTAGTATATAGGTTCAGTCATGGGGTGAGGTTCACCCTATGGATTAGTTGTTTAAATGGTTTCTCTTAACTTTAGCTCAATCTCTAGGTTTTGGACGAATTAAACTCATGATGTCTAGTTTTGATCATGAGGTTGGTGGCTTCCTTGATCATGGAGTCTATCGCTTTGTGCTATGTGGTTGAGAATCCTACGCATGCGAACGATTTTTTTCTGTCTCTCACTTGTGTTAAATGAGTTCAGTTTGAATTAGAGCTTTGAATTAAGTTATAAGTAGTCTTCAACTTTTAATTCTTCAAGTGGAATCCGGATGGTTTCGGTTCACTCATGAGTTAGATGAAGAAACCGTTTTATGGCTAAGTCGTGGGTATATCAATCCCTTTGACTCAACCATCTTAATCTAGTTTATTTCCAAGTTAAATATCGTCATTTGAACCAAACACCAAAGTTGGCAGCTTGAACGCCGAAACTCTTTACTTAACATCTATTCCAAGTTCACGAAAGAAGACTTCTCTATGGGAACGATTCCGGTCTTCCGATTTATATGCTATCAACGACCTAGCCCTATGCTTGGGTGCGAAACTTTCAAAAGAGGTTAGGTTACGGAGTAAGCAAATTTTGGCGTCGTTGCTAGGGATTATCTTATTTTCGCTTATTTGGAGGTTCGACAAACCTTTGTAAGTATTCAATTTCTTTTACTTCAAACAACTTGTACTCATTCTAGCGGAAACCTCTAACTGAGCCACCAAATCGATTTGAGGTGTAACAAAGCTAGCATAAGTATGACTTGTTTCTCTTCTTTTATTGTATATAATCAAGTGGTAGAATAGCTTTGTTTTGGTTTATTTCATGGGTGCTATTTTCACTAATTCCCTGATTGAGTTAGTAGTGCATGACTGGTTTCTATTAGAGTCCAAACACTAATAGGCTTTGTCATTCACTATCGCCTCAAGGCACCCCGACAGGAAGATCTCCTCCTTTTGTTCGTATACGTCCAAGACTAAAATCTCCTTCACATCCGCGGGGTCGCCGTCCTAAAAAGAGAATGGGTGATCCAGCACCACCAATGAGGACTTTGAGAGATATCTTGAATTCGGGAAGTCGGGTTCAGCAATCCCCCATAGTCCTCCCTGTACCTACTAATGCTAACTCTTTTGAATTTAAGTATGGCTATCATAATCTTCTACCATAATTCCATGGGCTGGATCGTGAGAGCACATATGACCACATAAGAGACTTTGAGGATTTCATCAACACTTTCACCTCGGATGCCCCACGATTGGAGAACACACGGTTGAGGTTATTTCCTTTCTCCCTCAAGGATAAAGCAAAGCAATGGTTTACTTCCCTTAAACCTCAATCACTGCGAGACTGGGCTAGCGTCAAGGCTGAGTTCCATAAGAAGTTTTTCTCAGTCCATAGAACAAAGCTCCTTAAGGAACAAATCCAGAACTTTAAGCAATGAGAAGGGGAAACATTCTATAAATATTGGGAGCGGTTTCAAGATTTGGTTGCTCCGCTTCCACATCATGGTCTTGACAAGCCTCAGCTGATCAACCATTTCATGAACAGTTGCTCCCAATCAAGTTACCAACTCATTGACATTATGGTCGACGAGGACTTTTTAGACAAAACGGCTGGGGATGCATGGGCTTTTTTGGAACAATTGGCAATTAAGAATCAATCATAGACTGTTGTCGACGTGGGCGAGCGAGCTATGGCAAACCAAGGCCCGAGTGGCACCGATAAATTTTCATTGGCTGACCCTAATCCCATGACCAATGCTCTCGAGACCAAGGTGGATCAGCTTACCCGCAAGTTGGAACAAATGGAGTTGAAAGGTTCTCACGACGTTAAGTCCGTCATTAAGGTGGAAGAGGTGTGCGCTATTTGTGAGATGGCGGGACATTCGACTGGTGAATGTTTCAATATCCCTGCTCTTAAAAATGTTTTAAATGGCATGTCTCCGGAAGAAGTGAGTGCTATTCAATGGTATGAACCAAACCCGAATGCTTTCAATCCAGCTTGTAAGTGCAGGAAAACGAAAAGGCCTTCGAACAGCACCAAGATCCAACGGCTACTTCTTAATCCTCGTCGGAACCCTAGCACACCACCGGAGTTTGAACCTGTAAAACAGACAAGGGTGAGCGCACCTTTGCCTTCTCGTGGCAAAAAGGCCCTTCGATGCCAAAGTTAGTATCTCGTACTAGTGAAACCCTAATTCTCAGTAGGTATTAAGCAAATAACCAGGAATTGCGTACCTTTACTTGTAGGTTTACCTCATATTTATAGACCCATGTCTACTTGCTGTCCAAGCCATCTCGTTCCCCAAAGTTTCCTTTCTCGTAAAGGGAACCCAGAATATCAGGGACTCCCGTTCCCATAACTACATATTTCCTTTTAGACCATTTAGGAATCCCTTCCTTAACTGGCCGTTCATCCCATTCTCATTGGGTATCTTTTCCAGATCTTGTTTCCTTACTGGGTACTTGCCATCTCTGGACTCTTCTTGAGCATCTTCTCCAGAATTCTGCTCCTGTTCGGCCATCTCGTTGCCGAACAGACCATCTGGACCAATGATGTCTCATATCATTGGTCCCCTCACCATGAGACCGGTCCAATATCTTCCCTTGCTCTTTGGACCATACCCCTGCTCGGGTATCTTGGACCCGGGACCTCTCGTGTCCCCGGCCCTCACTACCGTTCACCGTTCTGCAAGGCGGATGCTCCGATTATGTTTAACCTGGGCCCCACGTACCACGTGTTCGGGCCCCCTTTTACACCTGTTCGGGATTACCTCCCTACAATGGCTCCCCAGCTTTACTCGTTATATTCTCTTAATATGACGAGCAAAGCTTCTGAACCCCGAGCAAGGTTCTCATCCTTTGCTCCTGCACCCATGTTTCTCGTACTTGGTGCAAACTTTATCATTAGCCCAACCCAAACGTCTCGTCATTTGGTCTGGACAGGCTTTTCCAGCTAACACCTTTACACGCGGCATGCTTTGTACTGCCCGTATTAAATGCGAGCAGACGTTTCGGGGAACGGAACGCCCAAACGGCGTCTGGGGTGACGTTTCTCATACGTCACCCCCCTTTGATACTTGGGTTTTCGTCCCAATTTGAAACCCACTTTCTTTCTCTGAACCCCCCCCTGCAGAAAGCACGCCCAAGCGCTCACGCCATTGAAGCTCTGCTCACCATCTCTGGGTCTCATTCTTCTCTGATTCTAGGGTTCTACTCACTCGTAAGTTCTTATTCCCCCTTTCCATTCCGTTTTCCTTGTCGATTGAGGACTCACACAGTCACTTTAGGGCTTTTCGTACCCATCTCCCTCTTTAAACCCAAACCCACAGTTCTCGTTATGGGTCGGTTTCGTAGGCACTGTGACACACCCCAAAGGATGGCAGAGTTCAGATCTCGATATGAGATCCCAGACAACGTGGCCACCTCATTGGCCCCTGAAAATGCCATCCGCGAGTGTTTTGACAACGACACCCTACACATTCCTGTCGTCGCCATCGCCGAGGGCGGCGTCAGGTTTCCCCTGGCACCACTACTCCGCCAAGTCCTGTCTCATTACAGACTATCCCCTATGCAAGTCTCAGCCAACTTCTTTGGGGTAGTCATGGGCATCAACGCCCTGAATCAAATGCTAGGCACGTCCCTAGGTTTGCACGACATTCACCATCTGTACAGCATCTGTCGAACCAAAGATGCCCTGACCTACTATCTCAAAAGTAGGGATTCCAGAAAAAGGCTTGTGCTTGAATTGCCTGATTCTGCCCGAGGAGACGACGACGACTTCCTCATCGTCACGGGGAACTTCGAGCCCAGAGGCGAGGACGGTAGAGTCGTCGGCTTTCACGCACCCCACAGATTTGGCACTCTACGTTAGTTCTCTTTCTCATAGAACTTCATGCCGAGCAATATTTTGTATTGCACTACATGTTTTCGCTTTACTGACTGCTAATTTTTCTCGTATTTGCAGCCACAAATGTCAACCAGGGGCATGCCATCATCACCCCCCAGGTTCACGTTACTGATATCAACCGTGCACTTGCTTTCAACGGGCAAGGTACGTGTTTGGCTGGCCGAGCAAGAGTGGCGCAGATCCTTCTTAGTTACCGAGCATCGTACGGAGGGTTCATTGACCGGCGAATCCGGGCAGCAGACAATCCTATCGTCCCTGATCCTTCTGCTCAACAGCCTGAGCAACAAGAAGAGAGGCGTTCTCGGACCCCTCCACTGCCCAACGAGCCCATTCAACTCGTAGAAGAGACCTCCACATCTTCAAGTGGATACTCTCCCTCTCCTCCTCAGGAAATGGATTAGCCCATCAACCTCAGCAATCTGCTCACCATCTCTTCAGCTGACCGTGGTAGGGGCCGCGGCACTGCTCGTGGCCGTGGTCTCTCCCAGAGCCCGGCGCCTTCTCATGGCCGTCGTGGCTTGGCTCAACTAGACGTCCCTCCAGGCTTCTCCCCCGTGGAGATTGAGGCTAGCCACAGGGACAAACGCCAGCGGCTGGAAGCCTCCTCAGTTGAACAACCTCCATCTCAGCTTGCAGCTCCTCCAACTCCACTCTGGGCTCCTCAGCTTACGCACGGCGGCCGGCCAGTCACCGTCCGTGACAGCGTTGATTCTGAGGGGACAACCCTTGCCCTTTTCGAGGTTTTTCTGCTGCCCAGGGATATGCAAAAAGAGGTTTCTTGCTCCCCAGACAATCTCCTTGGCTCGTTCATGAGCCATAGTGCCAAGGTAAGCCCCCAATACTTTGTGTTTGCGAGCTAATGACACTCAATAGTCTTTCCTGTGACCTGTTTAATCTTCGTGATAATTCTAGGTGATGCAAAAAATGGTGGCCATGGCCCAGAAACTGGGACACTCTGAGCCCCAGCGCCCCAAGCTCGCCAGTGAGAACGCCAAGCTGCAGAACACAATTGTCAGACTGGAAAGAGAGAGAAATCAAGCCCGATGAGTTGAGGAACAAACTGGAGGGGGCCGAGGATAGCTTGAACCAGACTCTCACAGAGTTGGAGGCGAGCAAGAATGAGGCCAAGGCTGCCTACCAGCAGGGCTACAATGAGGGGATCCGCGTGGCTACTGAGAGCTACGTGGATCAAATGCTCGGGATTCAAGATCAAGTTTTCGAGGCTAGCTAGTTGGCATGCCTCAAAAAATCTGGTGCAGCAGATTCTTCTCCCCTCTGGACGGAGATTGATTTTCCGAGCACCCAAGTTGTTGAGGAGCAGGGTGAGGTGGAGGAAGGAAACGCTGTGGAGGGAGCTCAAGACGCCCAAATTAACGAGCAGCCAGAGAATGAAGCTACTGCTACTGTGGATGACGCTGCCGCTGGCCAGAAGGAAGCTGGTGGCGGCGTCCCAGAATCGTCCCTAGTAGTGGAGGACACAACTGCTCCATCCTCTTCTCAAACTGCTCCAACTTCCCCTGTCATCGAAGACCTGACAATTGAGGAGTAAGTTGGACTCTTTGTTGTGACAACAACTGGAACTTCTTCTAAACAGTTTTTGACTGGCCCTGCGTGGCCATTGGTATTGCCCTGCGTGGCACTGATACATTTCTACACATTTTTAACTCTACTGGTTTTGGCCCTTCGTGGCCTTTCTGAATGTTTCTGGTGGCCTTGTATGGCCTGAACAATTTTTGCTTGGCCCTTCGTGGCCTTTCTTGAATGCAGGTGGCCGTCCCGTGGCCAGTATCTTCATGTGCTAAGTGTCTTCGTACTTAGCTTGATGCATATTCTCGTATGCTTCCTGGGCCTTATCGTGCCTGTTGATAATCCAGTTGTATTCTTATTTACACTGTTACAGGTCTCTCGTACCTTGGAGTAATGCTAGTTGCATTCGTAGCTTGGGAACTTTCCCCAGTGTATTCGTACTTAGGTTATCCAAACGTGCTCATATTTGGACTAGGTAATCTGGAGTTTATTCATACCCAGGTTGTGTTGTAAATTAGTGTGGGCATGCACCCGTATAAGCAAACAAGTCTATTCGTACTTGGAATTATCCCGAATGTATTCGCGTTTGAGAACAGTGTCCATAATTTCGTATGCTCTCTGGGTGTATTCGTGCCCGAGCAGTCAGCTAAGTACATTCGCACTTGGCTCAATTCCGGGTGTATTCGTACCCGAGCAAACAGACAAGTATATTCGCATTTGGCTCAACTCTGGGTGTATTCGTACCCGAGCAAACAGACAAGTATATTCGTACTTAGCTCATTTCTGGGTGTATTCGTACCCGAGCAAACAGACAAGTATATTCGTACTCGGCTCAAGTCAGGGTGTATTCGTACCCGAGCAAACAGACAAGTATATTCGTACTTGGCTCAATTCGGGGTGTATTCGTACCCGAGCAAACAGACAAGTATATTCGTACTGGGCTCAATTCTGGGTGTATTCGTACCCGAGCAAACAGACAAGTATATTCGTACTCGGCTCAATTTGGGGTGTATTCCTACCCGAGCAAACAGACAAGTATATTCATACTCGGCTCAATTCGGGTTGTATTCGTACCCGAGCAAACAGACAAGTATATTCGTACTTGGCTCAATTCGGGGTGTATTCGTACCCGAGCAAACAGACAAGTGTATTCATACTTGGCTCAATTCGGGGTGTATTCGTACCTGAGCAAACAGACAAGTATATTCGTACTTGGCTCAATTCGGGGTGTATTCATACCCGAGCAAACAGACAAGTATATTCGTACTTGGCTCAACTCGGGGTGTATTCATACCCGAGCAAACAGACAAGTATATTCGTACTGAGTAAAATTTTGAAATATTCGAAATTCCATTTAGTTACCCTATACCTCTGCTCCCCAATACGAAGTGAGGACTAGGGACATAGCTTGACTTCGTATTTTAAAGCATAACGAGAAAAACTCGTAAAAAACAGCGTTTGTGTTACCAAAATCCGGGAATTTTATTCATAATTCAAAAAACTCAAGGGGGCGTTACGCGTACCCCTTGCAACTAGTAAAAGAAAACACAAGGAAATTTTATTCGTAATTCCCACACAATCACGATGTGCATCTAAAACAGAATAAAAACGAAATCGAAGTTCTTTACACGTAGAACTTCCTCAAGTTGTGAACATTCCAGGGCCTTGGCACCGGGTTCCTGTCCAGGTCTGCCAATCGATATGCCCCAATGCCCACAACCTCCGTAACTCGATATGGGCCTTCCCAATTGGCCCCCAACTTGCCCTCGTTGGCCACTTTGGTGTTGCCGAGCATCTTTCGTAGCACAAGGTCTCCAACACCGAACTCTCGTGGGTGTACATTCTTGTTCTAGCTTTTCATCAGCTACTCCTGGTATGAGGCTAGGTGCACCAGAGCTCGTTCTCTCCTCTCCTCGGTGAGGTCCAGCTCAATTTCCAGGGCTCTGTCATTGCCCCCACTCTCCACCAATGTGGTCCTGTTGGTCAGCAATCCAACCTCCAATGGAATCAGAGCCTCTGTTCCATATGCTAGTGAATAGGGGGTCTCTCCCGTAGACCTCCTAGGAGTTGTTCGGTGTGCCCACAGGACCAGTGGCAATTCGTCAGGCCACTTGTCTTTTGCTTTGTCCAACCTTTTCTTGATCCCGTCAAGTATAGTCTTGTTGGACGCCTCTGCCTGCCCATTGCTCTGAGGGTAGGCTGGTGTGGAATAGTGGTTCCTTATTCCATACAGGGCGTAAAAAGCCTTGAACTTTTTCTGGAGCTGCGACCCATTATTAGTGATCAAGGAATAAGGAACTCCAAATCGAGTGATGATGCTCTTCCACACGAACCTTTCTATCATAGGTTCTGTGATTTTTGCCAGTGGCTCTGCTTCAATCCACTTGGTAAAATAGTCTGTTGCTACCAACAGAAACTTCCTGTTCCCAGTAGCCTTGTGGAGGGGACCCACGATGTCCATTTCCCATTGAGCAAACGGCCAAGGGCTTGTTAATAGCACCAGATCTTCGGCTGGAGTTCGGATCATAGGTGAGAAATTTGACACTTCTCACAGATTTTCACATACACCTTTGCATCTTCTTGCATGTGTGGCCACCAGTATCCCTGGGTAATTGCACGGTGAGCAATAGACCTGCCCCCAGCATGACTCCCTCGTGTATTTCATGGAGGAATTTCTGCACCATCTCGGGGTGCACACAAAGCAGGTACGGTCCAGTGAAGGACTTTCTGTACAACTTCCCCTCTGATGATAGCCAAAATCTCGCAGATTTTGTCTTTATCTTGTGAGCTTCTTTTTTATCTGTGGGGAGTGTCCCATCTCGTAGGAACTCCACTATTGGATCCATCCAACTTGGTCCTTGGTTCACGTCCAAGACCAATTCCACACTTCTCCCAATGCTCGGCTCAGCAAGATAGTCCACTGCTACCTTTCTCTTGAACTCTGTTGGCACAGCCGCTGCCAACCAAGCCAGTGAGTCAGCGTGGGCGTTCTGCCCAGAGCTTATCTGCTCGATGTGTATCTTTTCAAATGTATCAAGCAAATCCTTGGCTGCCTCCACGTAGGCTGCCATCTTCTCATTCCGAGCCTCGTATTCCCCGGACAGCTGATTCACCACGAGTTGTGAATCACAGAATACTCGAATTCTATTTACCTTCAAGGTTCTTCCGCTCCGTAGCCCGGCCAGGAGTGACTCGTACTCCGCCATGTTGTTTGACGCACTGAAACCCAGGCGCAAGGACAATTCGATCATAACTCCTTCAGGAGGGAAAAGCACCACTCCAATTCCAGATCCAGTGTTGCATGCGGATCCATCTACAAAAAGCTTCCATTCCAATGGGTCCTGCTCGGCGGACGCCTTTCGCTTCTCGGCTGATGGCTCTACCAACTGCTCCTTTCTCGTAGGAGGCCGTGGAGCCACTGTGGGAGAGAACTCTGCCACGAAATCTGCCAAAACTTGCCCTTTGACTGCCGTGCGCGTCTGATAATCAATATCATACTGGCTCAATTCCACTGACCAAGTTGATATTCGTCCCGAGAAATCGGCCTTTAGAAAGCAATGATTTCAACAGGAACTCTGTGTAAACCACCACTTTGTGACTTTGGAAGTAGTGGGGCAACTTCCTAGCTGCCGTCCTCAGTGCCAGGACCAACTTCTCAAGGGGCAGATATCTTGTTTCTGCATCCAATAGCGTCTTGCTCACGTAATAGACTGGGATTTGCTCGGATCCCTTGTTCCTCAGTAAGACCGCGCTTACAGCATGTTCGGATACTGCTAAGTACAGGGTCAGGATCTAGCCAGGCTCAGGAGTAGACAGGAGTGGGGCTGCCGCCAGGTACTTCTTCAGGTCTTGGAACGCTTGCTCACACTCTGCTCCCCATTCGTAACCTTCTCTCTTCTTCAATAACTGAAAGAAAGGTCTACACTTGTCACTCGAGCGACTAATGAACCTGTTAAGGGCTGCCGCCATCCCCGTCAACCGTTGGACCTCCTTCGTGGTCCTTGGACTCTGCAGCTTCTGCAAAGCTGTTATTTGATCGGGATTCGCCTCTATCCCTCTAATGGTCACTAAGTGACCCAAGAATTTCCCAGAACTTACTCCAAATGCACATTTCGAGGCATTGAGTTTCAGCTTGTACTCTTTTAATATCTCAAAAGCCTCATTCAGATCAGCGATGTGGTCCCGTTTCTCCCTACTTTTGACCACCATATCGTCTATGTATACCTCAATGGTTCTGCCGAGCAACTTCTTTAGCATAATCGTTGCTAGTCTCTGGTAAGTTGCTCCAGCATTCCTCAAACCAAAGGGCATAACACTGTAACAGTACAACCCTCGTGGCGTGATAAAAGACGTCTTCTCTTAATCGGGGCCATACATGGCTATCTGGTGATATCCTCGATAAGGGTCGATAAAACTCATACGCCCGTACCTAGCTGTTGCATCCACCAGCTGATCTATCCTGGGCAGGAGAAAACTGTCTTTTGGACAAGCCTTGTTCAGATCTGTGAAATCGACGCAAGCCCGCCATTTCCCATTCTTCTTTTTCACCACCACTGTGTTGGATAACCACTCGGGGTAATAAACCTCTCGTATCGCCTTTGCCTCGAGTAGACGGTCGATCTCTTCAATAACAACATCCACATGCTGTACGACAGACCTTCTTCTCTTCTGTATTACGGGCTTGTGTTGTGGGTCCACATTCAGGTGGTGGCAAATCACGTTTGCATCCACCCCAAGCATCTCCTCAGGCACCCAAGCAAACACATCAACGTGCTCTTTGAGAAACTTCACCAACTCTTCCTCCTCTTCTTTGCACAAGTTTTCCCCAATCAGGAAATACCTTTCAGGATCATTCTCGTTGATCTGGATTTTCTTCAATCCTTCCACCACTTTCTCGGCTGGATCCCCTCTGTCATCCTCGATGGTCGGCTGGTTGGTAACCTCAACTGTTTGCACCAACTGTGCCTTGGGTGCCTTTTTGATTATGGAAACCAAGCATTACTGGGCTATCTTCTGGTTCCCCCTTATTCTCTCGATCCCATTGGACCCTGGAAACTTCACCATCAGATGGTAGGTGGATGAAACTGCCCTCATCTTATGCAACCAGGTCCTTCCTATAATCGCGTTATAGGAAGATGGGTCGTCCACCACCAAAAAGTCGGTTCTCAGCGCCACTGTTCCTGCCCGAACAGGAAGGGTCACCTTCCCCAATGGCCAGACTGCCCTTGCACTGAACCCAACCAACGGAGTTACTGACTGTACCAAGTCTGCTTGTGCCAATCCCAGCTTCTTGAACGCGTCGTAATAGAGCACCTCGGCGCAGCTCCCTGAATCCACCAGGATCCTCTCCATGTCATATTCCCCAATTCGTAGGGTTATCACAAGAGCATCATTGTGCGGCACCTGGACTCCTCCCAGGTCCTCATCCGTGAAGACTATGCCCTCGTTGCATCCTTCTGCTTCACGTCCTCGTTTCTTTCCCAACTGCATCACGTGCTGGTCGTGTTTTACCTGCCTTTGGAGCAACCTCACCTCATTTCTCATATAAGGTGTGGCTAATCCATGTATCATATGGATCACGCCCCTTGGATTCTGCTCGTAATCCAGCTCCATTGCTCTCTTTGCACTTTTGTGCTCCTTTTGAATGAATTCCTTCAAATACCCACGTGAGACCAGGTCATCAAGGTGCTGCTTGAACATCTCGCAGTCCTCCGTCATGTGACCCCAGTCCTTGTGGTAACTGCAATGCTGACTCGTAGCCTTCTTGCATCTTTATCACCCTCCAGCCGTGGAGGCCACTTAAAGTACGGACGGTTCTTTATTCGATACAGAACCCGATAAATTGGTTCTTTCCAAACCATCGTTATTGAGAAGAACGACTTTGGGTCAGGGGCATGCTTCTCCCGGTACGACTCTTTCTTAGTCTGTCCATGCTCCTTCCTCTCTTTGTAAGTCCTGGGCTGGGGTCTATCCACTTTCTTCGCGGAACCCTTGACTTGCTTGGCACTCAACTTGCCATCTTTCCGTAGTATGTCATCCTCATTCCGGGCATGTTGCTCAATACGTTCCATCAGATTTGCCAGCGTGCTCACTGGACTCATGTTTAGGGACTTTCGTAGCTCCCCCCGAACAGGCAGCCCAGTCGTGAACGTTGCTATTGCATACTCCTCACTGCAATTTTCAATCTCGTTGAAAGTCTCCCAATATTTCTTGGCGTAGTCCCTGATCGGCTCATTCTATCCTTGCTTCATAACTGAGAGACCCTCAAAAGTTTTGGGTGGTTTTCTGCTCGTCAGGAACCGAGCAGTGAATTCCTCGGCCAACTGTCTCTATCGTCGTATGGTGTTCGGCCCCAACTTATGGAACCATGACAGGGCCACCTTTCCAAAACTAGATGGGAACATCTTGCACATGATCGCGTCATCACCATCGTGCATAAACATCGCCTGCTGGTAATACTGTATGTGTGCCACCAGGTCTGCATTGGTTTCGTACAGGATAAACGTCCCGTGTTTAACCCTGCTCGGCAACCTTGCCTCCTGCAATCTCTTTGCAAAAGGAGAAGTTGCTATGTTGCTAAGGGCTCTCCGTGCTGCTTCTCGTGCAGACATGGTCCCCTCCTCTGACACCTTTGCAGCCCTGGCATTATTTCTTTCCCAGTCAGAATTAGGTCTCTCGTACCTATCCCTGTGGTGCTTCCTGCTCCTTCTTTCCTCGGGGGAGGAACTATTGCTCCTGCTTCTCCTTTTTCTTGAAGAAGCCCTCAACCGCTTTGGAGTGAGACTCCTGCTCCTTCTTTTTTGTGAAGAAGCTCTTTTGTATTCCGCCATATCCAGCCTTTCCTTCCTGGACTTTCTTCGTGAAAGTTCAGAATCCTCCGGATGTTCTCGTATCCGCTGCAGTTGTTGAATCTCATATTCTCACCTCTTAATCAGACGAGCGTATTCTTCTATTTCCTGTCTCTTTTTGTCCAGGATATCTTCCCCGCTGTGCACGCTTTTCGAACGTGCCGCTGATTCCCTCTCACGGCAGGACTTACTCCTTCTCGTGGATCCTGTGGCCGTCCGTCCGTCCTTGTTTCTGGAGTCGCCATGGACTGCGAGGGGGCGGTCCTTGCTCGTGGTCCTCCCCGCCCGCCCGCCGTCGGGTTTCCTCGGAGGGTCTGGTGGGGACTTGTCACCTCCCCCACCCAGCTGATTGTTTGGGTCGAGTGGAGTCTTTGGATCTTCTTCCGCCATGGTCGCTTTTTCAAAGGGATCTCTTTCGTTTCCCACAGACGGTGCCAATTGTAAGTGCAGGAAAACGAAAAGGCCTTCGAACAGCACCAAGATCCAACGGCTACTTCTTAATCCTCGCCAGAACCCAAGCACACCGCTGGAGTTTGAACCTGTAAAACAGACAAGGGTGAGCGCACCTTTGCCTTCTCGTGGCAAAGGCCCTCCGATGCCAAAGTTAGTATCTCGTACTAGTGAAACCCTAATTCTCAATAGGTATTAAGCAAATAACCAGGAATTGCGTACCTTTACCTCTAGGTTTACCTCATATTTATAGACCCATGTCTACTTGCTGTCCAAGCCATCTCGTTGCCCTAAGTTTCCTTTCTCGTAAAAGGAACCCAGAATATCAGGGACTCCCGTTCCCATAACTGCATATTTCCTTTTAGACCATTTAGGAATCCTTTCCTTAACTGGCCGTTCATCCCATTCTCATTGGGTATCTTTTCCAGATCTTGTTTCCTTACTGGGTACTTGCCATCTCTGGACTCTTCTTGAGCATCTTCTCCAGAATTCTGCTCCTGTTCGGCCATCTCGTTGCCGAACAGACCATCTGGACCAATGATGTCTCATATCATTGGTCCCCTCACCATGAGACCGGTCCAATATCTTCCCTTGCTCTTTGGACCATACCCCTGCTCGGGTATCTTGGACCCGGGACCTCTCGTGTCCCCGGCCCTCACTGCCGTTCACCATTCTGCACGGCGGATGCTCCGATTATGTTTAACCTGGGCCCCAAGTACCACGTGTTCGGGCCCCTTTTTACACCTATTCGGGATTACCTCCCTACACAGCTCTGAGGCAACATCCAGCACTTCGTTGGGCCCAACCTAATGAAGTGGGACAATTTCAAGGCCAACCATCGGTTTAGACTCAAACATGGCGATCCCCTCAACATTTGGGGCCACCACGTTTTCAACAAAGTTAAGGGCCTCCCGAATTTAACCCTTTAGGTTTCTCGCAAGGCCAATTCTCTCAGGGCCAAAGCCAATTCCAACTTCCTCCCCAAAGGCGATCAATAGAAGATTCGATGCAATCCTTCTTCCAAATGCAAACTGCCATGAATGAGTAAACTACTCAATCTATTGGGGATTTGAGAGCACAAATGGGGAAGCTAGTCACTTTGGTTGGTCTTTTGCAACAAGAAAAAGGATGATTCCTCGCTCAACCTCAAGCAAACCCTCAAGGTCAAAACTTGATTGGTAGCTCTTTGGTGAATTACCCCGAGCAAGCCAAATCAGTAATGTGTGGCCTGTGATCTCCGATTTGACTCTTTCCTCCGTCTGTCTAGGAATAGCTCAGCCTCTCTCTTCAGTTTGCATAATGAACGCACGACTAAGACCTGGCCGGGGGTTGCTCGGCAAGGCCCTCCGGCAAGAGGATAAGTATATGTGGAGAGAAAAACATAAGAGACTAGTGTAGTGTGTAGAAGCGTGTACCTCTTTAGTGATGTTATCCTTTGGTATTTATAGAGTCTCTTTGACTTGATCTCCAAGCACGGGCACATGCCTCGCTCGAGCTGGGTGATGTCATTGCAACGTCACTGGATGAATCTGGTAACCATTTTGGGTGTGAGCTGGCACCTTCCATGTGTGCTCATGATTATCTTTTAGCGTAACCGTTTCAGCATGTGGGAAGGCACTAGGCCCAGTAGTTAACCAAGCCCCATCTGCGACCGAGCCTCACATTCAGCAGTGCCTAATGAGGGGATGGGCGAGTAAAACCTGGTCAGAAGCCACTTCCCTGGAGGTGGCCGAGCCTAGCCAGTTGAAGAACGAGTGGAACCCTTTCAACGACCGCCTCCGCGGGTGGCCGAGCCTGATGTACAACCTTCGCCGATGGGCGCAAGGTGAATGCACCGTGGGTGAAAAGCAATCCATGGTTAGGGCCAAGCCCCAGTCCAAGTACGGCCATAAATGAATTCAGATTGACTTATCCATGGTGGGCACGAATAGCTATGTTCGGCCTGCTACAAATAATTTCTTTGCGGAGTGGAAAGGTGGTGGACAATGCAGTTGTTGATCTGCCCATGACAACATTTCTAAAGACCACTCCAAAGCTAACTCAACCAACATTGCATGGGGAATCCCCCAAGCAAGCTCCAAAGGCAATTGACAATATTCTTCTGCTTCCATAGGTTTCTCCCGTACTTCAACCTATCCTCAAAGGTTGAAAGCACCAACGAATTTCGTGGCCAATGCGGGAATATATGGGCTTCTTCAACAAGTCAAGATCAACATTCCAATCATGGATGCTATTAAACAAATACCATCGTATGCTAAGTTTTTGAAAGACTTGTGTACTCAGAAGCGCAAGCTCAACATCCAAAAGAAGGTCGTTCTTATGGAACAAGTGAGCTCAATCATTCAAACAAACACTGCGGTACAAGGACCCGGGGTGTCCTACTATCTCTGTCATGATTGGTGGTAAATGGATTGAGCAAGCTTTATTGGATTTAAGGGTGAGCGTTAATTTGCTCCCATATTCGGTCTATGAAGAGATTGGCTTAAGAGAGATGAAACCAACTCGAGTCACATTGCAATTGGCGGATAGAAGTATCCGCATTCCAAGGGAAGTTGTGGAGGATGTTTTAGTTCAAGTAGACAACTTAGTGTATCCGGTGGATTTTGTGGTGTTGGACACTTGTCCCATGACTTCTTGTCCAACTTCAACCCCCGTTATTCTCGGACGGCTGTTCTTAGCCACTTCGGATTCTGTCATTATTTGCTGGAGTGGTCTAGTGAATATGAAGATGGCAGTCACTGTGTTCCATGTCGGAAGTCAAATGGGGGATGATGATGAAGATGTCAATTGTATTGACTCTCTAGTTCAAGATCATGTGGATGAACTCTTGTACAAGGATTCTTTGGAGGTATGTCTTACCGCCGATGAAGCCGATTTTTGAGAATCACCGGAGGTTGAGTATCTTTGCTCTCTATTGGATGAAGAGGAAGCTTGTGGGGGCGGAACCGTGGATTCCTACATTTGAGGAGTTGCCGCCCATCGAAAAGAAGACTTTGCCATCAAGTGTTGAGCCACCTAAGCTTGAATTGAAGGTTTTACCGGAAACATTAAAGTATGCTTATCTTGGCGACAATGAAACTTTTCTGGTGGTGACATCCTCCACTCTTGGGAATCTTTAATTGTTGGAGTTACTTGCACTTTTGGGAAGGCACAAGAAGGCACCATAGCTGATATTCAAGGAATCTCTCCCTCTCTTTGAACGCACCACATCTACCTTGAAGATAATGTGAAGCCGTCACATCAACCACAACAGTGGTTAAATCCTATTATGAAGGATGTGGTGTAAGCAGAGTTAAAGTTGTTGGATGTGGGGATCATCTACCCGATTGCAGATTCCAAATGGGTGAGTCCTATCCAGGTGGTGCCTAAAAAGTCTGGGGTCACGATGGTAAAGAATGACCAAGATGAGCTTGTGCCAACCCGAACCGTCACCGGGTGGTGTGTTTGCATTGATTACTGCAAGTTAAATGCGATAACTCGGAAGGATCATTTCCCGCTCCTGTTCATCGATCAGATTTTGGAGCGGGTAGCTGGCCATGCTTTTTATTGCTTTCTAGATGGCTATTCCGGGTACAACCAAATTGAGGTCGCCATGGCCGACCAAGAAAAGACTACGTTTACTTGCCCATTTGGGACCTTTGCTTATAGGCGCATGCCGTTCGGCTTGTGCAATGCTCCCGGCACTTTCTCGAGGTGTATGTTGGGTATTTTTAGTGACATGGTGGAGAAGATCGTCGAGGTCTTTATGGACGATTTCTCGGTATTCGGAGACTCTTTTGAGTCGTGTTTAGCCAACCTTGACAAGGTGTTGGAACGGTGCGAGGAGAAGATTCTTGTTCTCAATTGGGAAAAATGCCATTTCATGGTAACGCAAGGCATTGTGTTGGGCCATATTGTGTCATCAAAAGGCATTGAGGTGGACAAGTCAAAAATTGATCTCATTGCCAATCTCCCAACTCCCAAGTGCATCAAGGATATCCGATCCTTCCTCGAGCATGCCGGTTTTTATCGGCGATTCATCAAAGATTTTAGTGCCATTTCTTGGCTATTATGCCATCTTCTATCGAAAGATGTCCCTTTTGAGTGGACGAATGATTGCGAGGAAGCCTTTCGGAAGCTCAAGTCAAGTCTTACAACTCCGCCCATTGTGCAAAGTCCTAATTGGAACCTCCCGTTCGAGCTTATGTACGACGCGAGCGATTATGCGGTCGGGGATGTTTTAGGCCAAAGAAGGGATAAGCAACCTTGTGTTATCTCTTACATGAGTAAAACCTTGAACAATGCTCAAATGAATTATTCTACTACCAGAAAGGAGTTGCTCGCGGTAGTGTTTGCATTGGACAAATTCCGCTCTTACTTGATTGGTGCGCCTATTGTCATTTACACCGATCATGCCGCCCTCAAGTATTTGCTCACCAAGCAAGATGCTACGGCCCGGCTCATTCGATGGATTCTCTTGCTTCAAGAGTTTGATATAACCATCAAGGACAAAAAAGGAGTGGAAAATGTGGTGGCCGACCACTTGTCTAGGATGGAGTTTGAAGATCGCACATCCAAATTTCCAATTATCGACACTTTCCCGGATGAGCAACTTTTTGGTGTTTCAAGTACCCCGTGGTTCGCGGATATTGTCAACTATTTGGCAACGGGGTTACTTCCGTCACATTGGACTTCTCACGAGTGGAAGCGATTTCTTTCGATGGTGAAAAGGTTTTCCTTTGATGATCCCTATTTGTTTAAGTACTGTCCCGATCAAATCATTCAACGATGTGTGCCGAACTTCAAGCATCGGAGCATTATGAACTTTTGCCACACGGAGTCTTATGGCGGCCATTTCTCCTTCAAGAAAACCGTGGCTAAAATTTTACAATGCGGTTTCTATTGGCCTACGTTGTTCAAAGACACGTTCGAGTATACTAGGACTTGTGAACGGTGTCAAGCTTTGGGCAAGATCACCCGGCGCAACAAGATGCCCTAAAATCCCATCTTAATCATTGAAGTTTTTGATTGTTGGGGCATAGACTTTATGGGGCCTTTTCCTACATCATTGGCTACCTCTACATCTTGCTTGCTGTTGACTATGTTAGTAAGTGGGTGTAGGCAATTCTCACTCGTACCAATAATGCCAAAGTTGTAGTCGAGTTTCTCTGGGAGTACATATTGGCATGGTTTGGGATGCCAAGAGCGATAATGAGTGATCAAGGCACGCATTTTTGCAATCGATCGTTCGCGGCTTTGATGAAGAAATATGCAATTGTGCACAAGGTTTCGACGGCATACCACCCCCAAACTAATGGCCAAGCCGAGCTAGCTAATCAGGAGATAAAGGACATTCTCGAGAAAACGGTTAATCCTACCCGCAAAGTTTGGTCACTTCAGTTGACCGACGCCTTGTGGGCTTACCGTATTGCTTATAAAATAGTGTTGGGAATGTCGCCGTATCAGCTTGTTTATGGCAGTCGTGTCATCTTCCGGTGGAATTGGAGCACAAAGCTTATTGGGTAATCAAGAAGATGAATACCTCTATGCCGCTTGCCGGTGCTAAGAGGAAGCTTCAACTCAATGAACTTGCGGAAATAAGGTCTGATGCTTATGATCACTCTAGTTCATATAAAACCAAAGTCAAAGATATGCATGATAAAAACATTCTTAGAAAGGACTTTGAAATAGGCCAAAAGGTGCTTTTGTACAATTCTAAATTGCATTTGTTTGCAGGCAAGTTAAGGTCCCGTTGGGCCGGTCCATTTGTTGTTAATTCTGTCGCTCCTCATGGGGTAGTAGAAATTGAGAATGAATCCAATGGGAATGTTTTTAAAGTTAATGGCCAACGGCTTAAGCCGTTTCTTGGTCATTTTGAAATCGGCGAGCCCGATGAGGAACTGGGCAATCCCGTTTATTCCGATGCTCTTGTATCTTAGTTTGTTTTGAACTTTATTTGCACGGGGAGCGAAAGTGTAACCGCTGAACTTAACTGTTTGTCGGACCCGGCCCCCGGGTAGGGGGTACCCACCATTGACTTGGGTATTTATAGCTTCGCATGCCGCTATTAAAAGAAGGATCGTGTGCCCAGCTCCTGTTAGTGAAGGCAATGTTTAGCATGTTTATTATGTGTTAGGATTCTCTCACTATAAGATTTCACCAATGCATCGTTGTATCGGACTTTAATTAGTTCTCTTTCTAGTAGTTTGCCGTTAATGATCCATGCTTTCCAGATTTGTCCCTATCAGGGGCAGTTTAGGTCTTTGGGTGAGACTTGGTATTCCCGTGCTTTGGCGTAAGGCTCTGTCTTATCTCACTTTCTTTTGATCATAGGGAATGCTGGGCTTCATTGCTTGGCGAGGTCAAACGGTGAATTTTACTTCAGACATGGTGCAACAAGTTTCAACTATCTAGTATAGCCACCCATGTTGTGTCTACTCGATGGGACACGGGAAGAAAAGTATGACTCGTGTGATTGCGTGACAATCGGGTGGTGTTTTGGATATCTTATTTGTATTTATGCTTGTTTGGCTCTCGGATAACACGAGCCGGGCGGTTCTAATGTCATTTGTCTCTTAGTAGGTAGTTCGAGCTTAAGTCTTTTGCAGGGTGCATGTGCTACCACACCAGCCTTGGTGGATTGGATCTACCGTCGGAATGATTGAGGCATCAGGAGCCCTAAGCTTAGGTGCGATTACGTGTCGAGGTTGTTAGTCCAACAAAGCTTTGACCATGTTCCTGTGTGACTAGCTGTGGTTCTATTGGAAGAGCCGAATGAGTCGACCTTGAAAGCTGTTCGAATGACGAAATGAACCACTGACGACAAAGCCTCCAACTTGGTCGAAATATAAGGGGGTTGACATTCCCCCGTTGGTATGATCTTTTGTTCCCTTTTCCTTACTGTTGTTCTTCATACTATGAGGACATAGCATATTTCAAGTTGGGGGGAGAGGTATATATATATGATATATATATATATATATGTTCTTTTTGTTTTAGCATAAATTTTTCATTTTTAGTTTGCAATCCTTCCGTTATTACAAATTTAGTGGGTTAAAATAGCTTGGCACATGCTCATTAAGTGTTATTTGGCAAAAGTTTGTTTTTTACGCAAATTTTGTTTCTCACAACTTGCATGAATGGACTAAGGTGGAATTCATGATGTTTGAGTGTGTTTGAACAAGTTTTGTCCATATCCCATCTTTGTTCTTCGTACATTCTTAGCTAGGTAAATACTCTCATGTTCATGCCTAAGTGTGTTTGATGTCTTTATTGAATCGTTAAGGAATATATGGCGTACCTAGGAAGTGATACAAGTCATTCTTTGTTTGATTATACCACGTACATATTCCCTCGTCCTATTTTGTACCCTAGTCTGTGTCTTCTCTTTTCGTTCATGAACTTAGGGAATCGAATGTTTAGAGGAATGTTGAGAAGTGAGTTTCAATGTTCTGAAGTGTTTGGGACTAGAACATGAAAGTGGTGCAGGTTCTCAGCAAAAATAAAAAATTGTTATCGATACCTTGGTAAATGATATCGATAACATTCTTGCCAGTGTGACTTCAAGTTGAGTGTCATCGATACCTGTTGGCATAGTTATCGATACTTTTTGGTTCGGTGGGCCTCCAGGTTCGATGTTATCGATAACCTCGAGGGAGTGATTGATACCTGTGTGTTACGGGCAGTTTAAAAGTCGGAAAGGCATGATTCAAAATCATTTAAACCCAACTCTCTCTCTCTCTCTCTCTATTCCACCATAACCGCCCGACATTTTACCCAGCCGTGAACCCCAATTCCCAAATTACTTTTAAAATCCCACCAAATCTTCCAAAATCTCCATCAAATCCTCCATCTCCACCCATACTCACTACAATGCTTCCATACATCCAAGGTTTTTGAAGGATTTTCAAGGTTTTCAAATCCTAAATCCCTAAAATCAAAGAAAATCTGAATTTTCTTCTCTCTCTAGATATTTCTAATTTCTTCCCATATAGACCATATTTTCTTCTCATTAACACCCATTCAACCTTTCTACATACCAATTTGATCTCCAATAACCAAAATCGAAAAATGCATGAGAAACCATGGTTTGGATTTTCGAAATTCTACCAGGGAAACTGACAGTGGACTGCTCTATTGCTACTTTAGTTCTGCATATGGGTACTGAAACTGGGTTTTGATCTACTGCTACAGAATTTGGTTGGATTGCTTTTGCATTTTGGAGATATCTATTGTTGTGGTGGTTGCTCCTGCTCTGTTTTTATGAGGGTTTGACAATTGTGAGAACGAAACAGGTGGGTGTAAGGGAAAGGCAAGGGAAAGGCTGTTGTTTCCTCGTCTCCTCAAGAGATTGAGGAAGAGAGTGAACACAATTCAATGAAGGAGGACGGAAAAAAGACTCTGTCCCTTTGGAGAGTCGAACAGGGCAACGCGAGAAGCGTCATAAGCGTAGGACGCTGGAGGAGATAGAGGCGGATGCTAAGTTGGATTGGGTGGAGTCAATACCACTCAGGGGATTCAAATGTGAGCAGCAAGTCAGTCGGAAGAGCTTTGCAAACAACAATGACATCCTCATCCTACTCGACAATCAAGGCTTGCGCTTCTGGACTAGAGCATTTCTCGGTTACAATGAAGCTGGCGTCATCGAATTTTATCAGAACTTGAATACAAGTGAGGCATTGGCCAAGGGAAAAATCAAGTCAAAGGTGAATAACAAGAACATTGTGGTGGATACCGGTGTGATTGCCAAGTATTTGAGTTATGAAAGGCCAGATATGGATTCGGTGACTTTCCGCGTGCTGAACCAATTGATTCCGATGCAATTAACCAGGATATGTATACTGCTGTCCCACGCATCGGGTCCATCCGCACAAACCGGGGAAGTTCAAGGATATCTATAAGGTGTTGAACCTAGTTGTGCACTACAACCTCTATCCCCGTGGAATGGAGAATAATCCATAGAGAAGGAGTGCAGAGATTATGTATGCTTTCATGAATGACGCTGAATATCAGACGGATTGGGCTAGGTTTATTTTTGAGCAGATTGTGGATTTCAGGGGGGATACATTTGGTACAGCCCGTTGTCCTTACCCGTGCATGATAACGGCAATCTTGAGAGAGAATGGCATATCGAAGGGGCCATATGAGAAGCTTGAGCCACCATCCTCCGAAATTATCACCAAGGCAGTGCTTATGAGAAGCAAGTCTCAATCCAAGATTGTTTTAGCTGGTACATCAGCAGGACCCTCAGCAACTATCGCTCTAACTGAGCCATCGTTATGGAAGGTTCTCGATCCTAAGGCATCCAAAGAGAGTATTTGGAGTAACCTCTGTTGCCAAAACGTTGCCATATGGAATTGTATTCAAAAGGAGAAAAAAGAGAGGAAGAAGTTGGTAAGAGAGATTGAAGAGCTTAAACATGAGCTGGATTGGCACACACGGTACATTGAGAGCACTACTGATGAGAAGTACGAGGCTTCATCGAGGGTTGAGGAAGCTGAGAGTGAGGAGGAGCTTTGGTTTGGATCAGGGGTTGCCCCCAGAGGACAATGAGAAGGTCATTCCGAGTCGGTGGTTACTAGTAGTAGGTCAAAATCCGTCTACTTGGTCGGGGTGCTTGGTGGTTGACAGCCCACCTTTCTATCTTTTTATTGTCTTAGTAGTTGAACTCTTATTTAGTAGTTTAACAAGTTTTTGTTATGGCCGTAATGTGGCCCTTGACTTTGTAGTTGAGTTGGTGGCAGCTCAAAGGTAGGGTAGATGACCAAGCTAGTATATGGCCGCCACCTCATTTTGCTAACCGGTCTTTCATTAAAACCAAGGTCATTATATGCTTAAAAGTCCTTAGTTGATCCATAGTACGCTTTTATTCCGTTTTGATTCAATGTGTGACGTTATGGATATTTAGCTCGTGGCATGCTTTTTTTTCAGTACTTTAGTTTCGGAACTGTAGCTTATGGTTCGTGTTTGTGAATTCTGTTCTATGGTGCTCTCCACATATGAGGCATGGTATTTTTGTTCCCCATTGCCTAATTCCGAGCACTTTTTGTGGGATATGGTTCGTAGCATGCGTTTGCATATGTGATAGCCGTATTCTCCCTTTGAGTTTTGGATACGGTCTTTTGTAACTTGTTCGGCATATGCTCAGTACTTAGTGTTCTGTCGTGGTTTTCGGCTGTTAGTTGCGAGTTTGAATATATTTGTTTTTGGAACTTGTGCTATCTATTTGGAAACGAGCATGTGCTTTAGTTATTTTGTCAGAAGGATTGCTAGTTATTTTTAGTAGTAGGTTTGTGTTGCTCGGGATGTAGCAACGTTCAAGTTGGGGGGTGTGATAAGCACCCAAGATTGTATAATCTTGGTGCTTAAATCCTCCAAATTGTGGCGTTTCTATATTTAAATGCCCGTTTTCATGCAATATTGCTCGTAAGGTTTTTGTTAAGTTTTATAGGTGAAACGTGCAAATTAAGGCGGTTTGAATGTCAATGAGCGTTCCACGATGTCACCAAGTATCCAGGTGCCTGCCGGTACTAATTTCATGGCCACCGGGCCCTAACGGCATCATAAGGAGCCCCAAAGGTCTTTCAGTGGTCAAGATTTGCCTTGAAGCGTGCGAGCAAGTCAATTGCTTTGAGCATGACCCTCGAGGGTATCCGAGATTTCGAGGCCATGGAAAATGGTGCCACCAAGTCCTAGCAATCATGAAATGAAGTTTGGGATGAAATACGGGAGGTGGGAAGACAAGGAAGCAGTCCAACAGGCTGATATCTGCAAAACAACAATTGTTATCGATAACAATAGTATAGTTATCGATACCATGTGCCCAAAACCCAATGTTATCGATAATAAAAGGGATGTTATAGATACCTTTGCACTATCTTGGTCCAAAAATTGTCCAGAACTGAGGGGAACGATTCCTTTTTGCTCATGGTATCGATACCATGCTTCTACGGGGGAATGTTTGGAAAATGTTATCGATACCTTTGTCTGTGGGATCGATAACACTGGTCTCTAGCCGATATTTATGTTGCTTTTTTAGACTTTCCCCTTCTAGAAAGTTTCTACTTTTAGCATTATTTTAGGATATTTTAGGGGCCTTTTGGTCCATTTTATGGCTGATTTTTTTAGCCTATAAATAGCTTTGTTGGCCTTTATTGGCCATTATGTACATCTTGACACTTTAAGCGTTTTATGTTTTAAGAGCTCTAGTTATTTCCTTCAAGTTTCTTGTCTTAAATTCCTCAACAATTCAAGTAAGTGTTGTTAGTTTGATTAATTCTCAAGTATTAAAGTTGTTCGTAGGCTCTGGATCTTCATATGAATCAAGTTTATTTTCGCTTTTATTGGTGAATCATGTTTTCATTTACTAGCATATTTTCTAGCTTTTTTGCTATGAGTGAGTCGTATAAAGGTTCAGTCATGAGGTGAGGTTCACCCTATGAATTAGTCATTTAAATGGTTTCTCTTAACTTTAGCTCAATCTCAAGGTTTTGAACGAATTAAACTCATGATGTCTAGTTTTGATCATGAGGTCAGTGGCTTCCTTGATCATGAAGTCTATCGCTTTGTGCTATGAGTTTGATAATCCTATGCGTGCGAACGATTCTTTTTTATCTCTCACTTCCGTTAAATGAGTTCAGTTTGAATTAGAGCTTTGAATTAAGTCATAAGTAGTCTTCAACTTTTAATTCTTTAAGTGGAATCCGGACAGTTTCGGTTCACTCATGAGTTAGATGAAGAAACCGTTTTATGGCTAAGTCGTGGGTAAATCAATCCCTTTGACTCGACCATCTTAATCTAGTTTATTTCCAAGTTAAATATCGTCATTTGAACCAAACACCAAAGTTGGCCGCTTGAACGCTGAAACTCTTTACTTAACATATATTCCAAGTTCGCGAAAGAAGACTTTTCTGTGGGAATGATTCCGGTCTTCCGGTATATATGCTATCAACAACCGAGCCCTATGCTTGGGTGCAAACCTTTCTAGGAGGCTAGGTTGCGGAGTAAGCAGTCAGGTCTCAGCCCATAGTGGCTGAGGTTTTTGTTGTTTGGCGGAGAGGAAGGTGGTTTGAAGGAAACTTGAGCCGCTCTGAATCAGAAGTGCTTCACGTTGGGTTTACCAATTTTGTGGCCCGTTGATCCTTGATCCAAGTTCCTCCTCCGTTGGTTCACAAGTTGTCTAGCCTCCTTTCCCTAACTTGCACATTGAACGCACGACTAAGACCTAGCCGGGTTTGCCCAGCAAGGCCCTCCGGCGAGAGGATGAGAATTAGCAGAGAGTTAAGCAAGAAACTAGGTTTTTAGGGTATAGAATCATGTACTTCTTAGGGTTGCTATCCTTTGATATGTATAGCGGATCCTTGGCTTACTCTCCAAGTACGGGCATGTGCCTTGCACAATTTGGCTGATGTCATTGTGACGTCACCAATAAGATCTGATAACCGTTTTTCTTGTGAGCTGGCACCCACATGTGCGCCCATCATTATCTCTTGGCATAACGGCTTCAGCGCTTGGGATGGTACGTGGTGACGCGGTTAGCCGAGCCTGAGGGTAGGTAACTCGAAGGAGGGACGGCACCAATGGGGCGAGTAATCCTGATGGTAGCCGAACCTGAGAGACTTCTCTTTGGCCGAGCTGTCGGATAGGCGGAGGTCATTTCCGGCTCTGATTGTTGCTGAGCCTGGGTTTGCATTCGTTGAACAAGGGCCCGAGACATCATGTTCGGCCTGCTACATATATTTTTTCTGTTAGTGTATAATTATATTTTGCATATTTTTTTTATATTTTCTTATTTAGTATATTTCCTCAAGTTTACTACATTGTAAGCCTATATGTAGGGCTGCTGATCTCTTGTAAGGATTTGGATGAGAGGAAAATCCCTACTAAAGCCAGACCCTCTCAAATGAAACAAGAATATTTAAAGATTTGTCAAGAAGAAATTTATGGTCTTCTTAATAAGCAGCTAATTAGAAAAAGTTATTCTCCTTGGAGTTGTACTGCTTTTTATGTCAATAAAAATGCTGAAATTGAAAGAGGTGTACCTAGATTGGTTATCAATTATAAACCTCTTAATGAAGTTTTAATGTGGATAAGATATCCCATCCCCAATAAAAAGGATTTACTTGATCGACTGAATAAAGCAGTCATCTTTTCTAAATTTGATTTGAAATCAGGATACTGGCAGATTCAAATTAAGGAATCTGATCGTTATAAGACAGCTTTTACTGTTCCATTTGGACATTATGAATGGAATGTAATGCCTTTCGGTCTGAAGAATGCACCTTCCGAATTTCAGAATATTATGAATGATATTTTTTATCCTCATGCTGAATTTGCTATTTGTTATATTGATGATGTTCTAATTTTTTCACAAAATATTGATCAGCATATTAAGCATCTTAGAATTTTTAAAGATGTTATTAAAAGAAATGGTCTTGTTGTTTCTGCACCTAAGATGAAACTATTTCAGACTAAAGTCAGGTTCTTAGGTCATAATATTCACCAGGGGAAGATTATCCCAATTGATAGAAGTATAGAATTTGCTTCCAAATTCCCTGATGAATTACGGGAAAAGACTCAATTGCAGAGGTTCCTTGGAAGCCTCAATTATATTGGAGACTACTACAAGGAATTAGCGCAGGATTCTGCACCTCTCTACGAGAGACTTAAGAAGAATCCTCCTCTTTGGACTGAACGCCATACAATGGCAGTTAAGAGAATTAAGATGAAAGCAAAGGAATTACCTTGCTTGGCAATTGCTAATCCTGATTGGAAGAAAATAGTTGAGACTGATGCCTCAAATATTGGTTATGGTGGCATTCTAAAGCAATATAACCCGAATACTTCTAAGGAAGAGTTAGTTCGTTTTACTTCTGGACTCTTCAAAAATGCTCAGGCTAATTATAGCACTATAAAGAAAGAAATTCTTTCTATTATTAAATGTGTTAATAAATTCCAGGATGACCTACTCAATCAACATTTTTTGCTAAGAGTTGATTGTAGTGCAGCAAAACAGGTTTTGAAACAAGACATTAAGAATTTAGCTTCAAAACAAATTTTTGCTAGATGGCAGTCGGAATTATCTGCCTTTGATTTTGACATTGAATACATCAAGGGAGAAAACAATTCCCTCCCTGATTTTCTCACTCGTGAATTTCTGCAGGGATGAAAGGTAGCTTTGCAGAACAAAGATCAATATTTGAACAATGGTTGATATTGAGGAGAAAAGTCTACCAGACAAATATTGAAATGACAATTGAGAATAGGCCTCACAATCGATCTAATTTAATAAAATGGATTAGGGCTCGAGAAGCGCTAGTCAAACACTATCAACAAAATGGTTATGATGATGATGAAGCATGGGAATTAGAGATGCTTCAATCCAAAGTATATACTCTTCAAAGAAGGCTAAATATTTTATCTCGTACATAATTTTGCAGGATGAATCGGCCGCCTGATCGTGGTCGAGGCAGAGGAACTTCCTCTCGTGGCCGTGGCAAGCCAAAGGTCACACAAGCTGATGTGGAAGCCTACTTGAAGGAAATGGAGTTCTTCACGAATAATCATCCTCAATTAAAGGGAACAAATACTTCAGGAGGGAAATCATTTCTCTTCACCATGATAACTTTTGGAATCCCATGGATATGGAAATGGGACTTGGCCACTGGAAGCAATAACTTGGGACTTCCTGTTCTTTTAAGAACATTTCAATATCGCTGGTGGAAAGGTATTGATTTGGAACAAACTTTTTCTAATTAGCTGCTTATTAAGAAGACCATAAATTTCTTCTTAACAAAGCTTTAAATATTCTTGTTTCATTTGAGAGGGTCTGGCTTTAGTAGGGATTTTCCTCTCATCAAAATCATTTTCATAAGGAAGGGAAACAATGTATTTTTTTCTATCCCAAAAAGCATTGGGAATATTGCTGCAAATTTCATTATTGAAATCCTCCTGTATTTGAGAAATTTTCTCCTTTATGTTATGCTTTTGAAGAGTTTCTTCAATCCCCATGATTTTAATTTCTCTTTGGAGAAAATTAATTTGCTTATCTTTATGAGATATTCTCCTCATGATATCATTTATCTCCTTGAAAACAAATGGAGATACAAAATCAAACGAAATATTATGCCCATCAATGTTAGCAGTAATTCCAGTAGTACTGGTTCGCATTGGCATCAACATGGCTAAGAAAGGAGTTCCTAAAATCAGCTCCTGTTGAAGATTTTTAATGCAAAGGAATGTTGTTTCTAAACAAATACCTTTATTACAGATGTAAACATTATTAAGCTTGTATTTGATCAACATTTTTGATCCACTAGCATTAGTAAGATTTTGAGTAGTCTTCTCAAAATATTGAGTAGGAACTATACCTTCCTGTATGCAATTCATATCAGCACCACTATCAACCAAAGCTACAATATTGTTGATAGTATACTCTTTGTGAATGACTAAGTTTACCTTGACATGCCATTTCTGGTAAACTACATTATTAATGAGATTCAAATATTTTGAATCATCCTCCTGTATAATGCTACCTTTCTTTTCCAAAGAGTCCATTCTTTGGTTTATTTCTTGAATTTCTTGGGTAGCCCTAGTCTGAAAAGATTTCAACAGCTTAATCTCTGTTTTCAGGATATTAATCTCTCCCTTGAGATCGGAGATAGTGACAGGTTTATAACTGTCAGCCTGTTCTAACCTATCTAAAACAGTCTTTAAACTATAGGTCTCATTCCAAATACAAGGTTTAGTCTCCTCTTCCTCTTTAGTATTAGAGGCAATACAAGTCTCAATAATCTTAATCTTTAATTGAGGGTCCTCAATTTGGTCTATTATGTCTAATAAACCCTGCTGTTTATCCGTAAGGACATTGATGCTGAGACCATTCATCTCAACAATAGCCTTCCAATAATTGTCGGAAGTTTCACATTCCAGATTATTGCAGTTGCAAGGGGTCTCCTCCTCAGTGGAAGAGCTTTCTTCATCATGATCAGATAAATCATTCACCTGATCCTCGGATTCTTCATCAGAAGACTCCTCACTAGACTCAAGAAGTAGCTTGAAGAGTTGTTGCCTTAACCCTTCATCCATTTGAAGCTCATTAAGCTTCTTCTTAGTCTTACACTTATTAGCGTAATGACCAATTTTCCCACATTTAAAACATTTAGCAGTGGTTTTCTTAGACTCATCAGAAGTCTTCTTAGACTTCCTATGCTTCTTTGAAGTGAATTCCTTTGAGTCAGAAGACTCAGTCTTTTTATTCTTTTTACTAGGTCTCCTCTTGGAATATTTCCTAGTGGCTTTATCAGTCTTGCTAGTCTTTTTAGCAGACTGTGGGTACTGGGTCAGGTCATAACCAAATTGATCACAAAATTGACCCAATTCTTGTTTACCAGTTAAATTCTGCTTCTTTAACTGATTGTGTAATTTTATGTCATTACATAAAATTAATCCTTCTTGGATGATTATGGAAACTAATTGTCCATAGGTGTAATTATCATAAATAATGGTAGTACCATTATTTTGATCTCTTAATTTCTTCCTAATTTTCTCAGCAAAGAAATGAGGAAGACCATCCACAAATTTGGATTTCCAATGCTCACTATTAGCATCGGTTCTTTGCATGACCTTAGCAAGGAAAACATCTTTGTACCAACGAAAATGAGTTAACGTTGGACATTTCAGATTCTGTAAAAGTTCCCTGCTTCGCTCACGTTGGTTATCCCAGTGGCCGATAAAATGGAGGATAATAGCCTGTACAAGAGTGTACACAGCATCCTCTTTTTGTTTATTATTCTCTATTTTTACAGCAGCTAAAATTTCTGCTCTTTGGACAGCAGTAAGGATATTATCCCACCATCCTTTGATCATGCCAGTGAAACCAGTCGTGATCCAAGTAGCGATCAATCTCCCACTATCATTATTCTGGGAACAAATAGTGCTGTACATTAACATTTGATGTACGACTCCGAAAATTTGGTATTCAGTCATACCATCTATGTTCCATTCATAAATGGTTCTACCACTGTAGGACATTTGTTTTTGGTAACCAGCTTCCTCATACAACATGTCCTGAGGGCTGGGTCTAGGATAGTAATATATGTCGGCTCCCGCATATGGAAAGCCTTTAGAGGGATATTGAATTTTATTAAGGGTATCAGTCTGGGTGAAAGAGCTTTCTAACTCCCGAATCTCTTGCTTACTCATATCAAGGTCTAATTCCTCTGATATCATATTAATAGAAAGACCTTTAAGCCTTTTCTGAAGCTCCTTAACTAAATCAGAGTTTTTGTTAGGATTTGTTAAATTAAATCCTGCTATAGGGATAGGAGGCCTTATATTAGAAGGTGAAACCTCCTCAGAATCCTTCTTATGGGAATCTCTAATGGTTTCCTCTAATTGGGTAACCTGGTTTTCAACCCTAGTTAACTGTTCTCCAAGCGTGTTCAAATGGAGATTTGTATAATTATTCTGCTTATACAATTTATTATTTATCTCATTATTGGTCAGCTTAACAAAAGCAACCGTATCCAGAGTGGGTTCATTCTCTGAACTTCCTTCTAAGGATAAAGGGATAGTAGGGGGGTGAATTGCCCTAATAAGAGTTCCTGTCATTGAACTCTTCCAGTCTCTCCTATAGTCATTTATAACATTAATGGACTGATCAATTTCAGTATAATGTCTACCATAAAACCATTGAGTAAATGGCATTATTTTCTGTGAATATTCAAGCCAATCATAAAATTCTTTTTTGAATTTTTGTAATTGATCAGCATTATACTTTTTGAAGTACCACTTCCTAAATTCTTGGTACTTGGGTTGTTGAAATTCTTTATTAATCTCTTTTCTTTGTTCAGCGTCTATTATCATCATTAATGGTAAAAGCCATTTCGCTGGGAGTTGGTGATTCATCCTTATGCTCCTCATTTGGATGCGTATAAACACCATGTGGTATTTGATTTTTAGATATTCTTATCCCAACTAAATTATCCTCTCTGGGAAGAAATGACTCAGGTATTTTTGACGTTGAATGCCGACTAGTATTTGGAATACTAACCCTATATGGCACTTGGGTGTTCAGTAAACTATTTCTAGAGCTTCTGCTCCTGAGCAACCTATCCGGTTGGTTACTTCTGAAATTCAAGATAATTGTTCCATCATTATCTTGGACTATGTGTTCTATCCTATTGGCAATTGGCCTAGGTGGAACCGCATCAGTTATAGTCCAATTATCAGGGAAGGTAATTTCTCCCCAATTTATCAACCTATTGGTTGCAACATTAGAAGTCAACATATTAGATTCTATCAGCACAGTTTGATCCGCAGGGCGCATAATTCTTACCCTAGGTTTCATAGTATTCATGATTTTATAGTAAATTCTATAAATCACAGCAATTACTTCTAATCCAGGTAGGAAATCATATCCTCTAGTCTGGATTCTACAATTTAAGGCTTCTCCTAAATTTCTATCAGTAAGAGACAGAGAAAAATCAGGATAAGCATTAAAAATAAACTGGACCATGACTCAAACTGGTCTCAACTGCTCCTATTATTGAGGACCTCCAATGATTACACCTGCCATCTCGTAAAGTAACTTGCAGGCAAGTGTCCATTCCAAGTAGAGTTAAAGGTTTAAGAGCAATTTGCACTAAACCAATATGAACATATTTGTAATTATTCATGTGGGCAAGTAAATCTCTACGATCTAATGGATTAATTATTTTATCATTGAGCTCTAAGCTCTCAGTTCTTTCCACGGTTTTTATTGCCATGGAACTTCTAAAATCAAACATTCCACGCCCATATATTGTTGAAGGGCGCACTGGAGGAATTGTCCAGTGATTTAACTGTTCTTGCACATTGGCATATTCCACTAATTCGGAATTTTTTATTAAGTTATCATCAGATCTAAATAATCTTCTCATCATGAGACGATTGTGTTAGTACTCACATAAATCATTCATATCATAATCCAGCCTTTTTTTTTTTTTTAAATGAGAGACAACATTCCTGATAGCACGTCTGTCAACGATTTACCGGAGCAATAGGCCAAATCACCCTTCCCGGGTCCTTACGGCCAGACAAATCCGAACGCGACTTGGGTGACGTCCCACTACCTTGAATGTTATCTTACATCTAAAAATTTTTGAAAATATTCTTATTGACAAAAGGCTCTCTTATGATACCATGATTTATGCTTGTACTAACACTCTATCTTAAGCCATTATGGCTCTGATACCAAAGATATGCAAAAGAAATGCAAAAGGATCGATTAAAAATACTGACCTCTTATTGGGGGAAAGAGACTGCAAATATTTATTACAGGAAGAGGAGGATGGAGCGAACACTTGGTTTTTACAGAGAGAGAAAAGAAAAAAACTTGCCTAAACAAAGGAAGACGCGTCCTTATAAAGAGGACTCTACAGGACTGGTAGGTAAACGAAAAAGAAATTCCAACTTTAAGGAAAACATTTGCCGGGTACACTTGAGCCCCATCGACACAAAAACTTCACCTAAAGTTGTTGAACCAAACAATAAAAATGACACCCCTTGATTGAGTGTCTTACAAAATACTCTGAATTGAGTATCCTCCCAAATTTTAGTTTTAAGTCTCCATCAGTGAGACTTTAGTCAAAAGAACATATTATGGAGCCTTTTCCTTTTCTTTCTTCGAGGACAGCTGCTCTGCCATTAGTTTGGTCATGCTGTCCCAAAAATCTCCCAGGGTTGGAGCCTGGGTAGTCCCGTCATCTTCGTAGGGGTCTTGAGATTCCCCTGCTAAGCACGTGAATGGATTAGTGTCTTCGTTATTGCTTTTTGCTGATGTCATGGATTCATCATCAGCGATTTGTGAGGAGTAGACTGTTTGCAAAAACTGCTCCTTCATGTAGTCCATAGTCTTGATAACTATTTCATTATCTGTCAAATTTGGATAATTGGCCCTAATTTGGGCAGAAATTTCCAGAAAAGGATTTTTATTGGACTTGTTGTCCTTCTGCTTGAGTTGCAGTTTCAGTTCTTGGGTGGCGGTTTTTATTTCCGAAAAAGTTTGTTCCAAATCAATACCTTTCCACCAGCGATATTGAAATGTTCGTAAAAGAACAGGAAGTCCCAAGTTATTGCTTCCAATGGCCAAGTCCCATTTCCATATCCATGGGATTCCAAAAGTTATCATGGTGAAGAGAAATGATTTCCCTCCTCAAGTATTTGTTCCCTTTAATTGAGGATGATTATTGGTGAAGAACTCCATTTCCTTCTGTACCTCCACAGGCAAAAAATCATCAGCTGTGGGTCCAAATTTAGACCACCATACCAAAAACCAGTTTGGTATCTCATTTTTACCCACCATATGTGGACATAGTTTAAAAAACTGAGAATGACGTCTTTTCTGGTTTTGGTAGTAAAATGTCTTTGTCCAAGCTTGAACATAATCCCAATAATTATAACGAATTGGAATTCTATTCTCCCCTGTTAAAGACAAAGTCTTTGACTGGGATGGGTGAATTCCCCATCTATGTATTGGAATGACCGCTTTTATTACGGCTTTGCTATAGCTGATCGGGCTTTTCTGATCCAGCTTGCTATCATATGTATGGCGAAATTCCACTGAATTTGTCTCTCGAAGCATTGCTTCATAGTAGTGCCTGTATTTCCCCTCAGGGACTGGATAGCTCATTGTATCCAAATTGCGGGACTTTATTTCCCACGGATCATTATGATATTGCTGATCCTGTGATTCAAGTATCATTATTATTTCTTTGTGCTCACTTAATTTGAACACTTCATCAGTTTGAACTACCTCCACCATTGAGGGAGTTGCTGATGCTGATGCAGCATCTTGTAGTGATGGATATTGTAATTTGTGGGCCTTTCCTTCCACATCAGCTTGCGTGACCTTTGGCTTGCCACGGCCACGAGAGGAAGTTCCTCTGCCTCGACCACGATCAAGCGGCCGATTCATCCTGCAAAATTATGTACGAGATAAAATATTTAGCCTTCTTTGAAGAGTATATACTTTGGATTGAAGCATCTCTAATTCCCATGCTTCATCATCATCATAACCATTTTGTTGATAGTGTTTGACTAGCGCTTCTCGAGCCCTAATCCATTTTATTAAATTAGATCGATTGTGAGGCCTATTCTCAATTGTCATTTCAATATTTGTCTGGTAGACTTTTCTCCTCAATATCAACCATTGTTCAAATATTGATCTTTGTTCTGCAAAGCTACCTTTCATCCCTGCAGAAATTCACGAGTGAGAAAATCGGGGAGGGAATTGTTTTCTCCCTTGATGTATTCAATGTCAAAATCAAAGGCAGATAATTCCGACTGCCATCTAGCAAAAATTTGTTTTGAAGCTAAATTCTTAATGTCTTGTTTCAAAACCTGTTTTGCTGCACTACAATCAACTCTTAGCAAAAAATGTTGATTGAGTAGGTCATCCTGGAATTTATTAACACATTTAATAATAGAAAGAATTTCTTTCTTTATAGTGCTATAATTAGCCTGAGCATTTTTGAAGAGTCCAGAACTAATTCTCTTGACAGTTTCTAGCCATATACCAAAGTATCTTGTTTTTTCTTTTATTTAATAGATCCCATCATATCATCATATTTGTATTTCAAATATGATGGAAAAATGCGAATCTCACATCATTTAATTCCTTGATGCTTATTTATGAGATTATGTCGGATACTTAATTTCCTGTCTGGTTACAACGAATTTGGTCTAAATTGTTCTGGGATGGGCCTTTAAAGTTATTATTATTATTATTATTATTATTATAAAAAAAAACTTAGAATATAATGAAAACCTTAGTATATATTTTGATCCTGATCAGTTTATTATAGCTAGAATCTCTTTCTAAATAAATCAATTTCTTGACTCCACTAATTTGCTTCAAATATTATTCAGCTGGGGGTGTTTGGCCGACAAGAGTTTGCATTCTGAATTGTAGTGGAGAATTGTCCTCTGGAAATTAAAGTATCGAAAGTTATTTGCTTTATTCTTTCATACACGTAATGAAAGATTCATATATAAGAATTTTGAGATAATGCACACATGGGTTTACAACATATAATACTCCTTTATACTCGCTGCACCATCCGAGTGAATCTAGCTACACAAGATATATATATGTGCGAAAATGATATAGGTACCGACTGGCTGGGGAGGGAAATCGTACCGACGGTCGCGCCGGGTCGTCTCCGGCTACCGGATGGCCGATCTGAGCCGTCCAAAAATTCTATAACAAAAACAAAAAAAAAACGGGATACCTAACGCGGGAATCAACGGCATCCGATGCGTATAGGATACTTGATCTAAACACCTTATTTTTAGTGTATATATGGCCAAACAGTACTCATAGCAGTAAATATGTGTTGATAATACCATTCAATTGATAGAAATGAGACAAATGCATTCACCTTGACTTCATGGAATATCAATTATGAGAGACAAATTCACTGAATGAAAGATCGATTGATCGAGAGAGAGAGTACGTTCTAAAAAAGGTTTGCTATGGCAAAAAAATATGTCAAGTTTTTTTTTATAAACTAGGTGCGTGCTAACATGCAAAGCACGTTATTCATGCCCGTTGTGTAGATTGGTTTGGATTTTCTTTGAAATTATGGATTTTGTTGATGATAGAGAAGGTTATATAAGAAGGTTAGCATGTAGAATGTTAGCTTAGGTAGAGGAGAAATGGCAGTGTAATAGGCTATGGTTTGTTAGAGATTCTTTTTCGTGAATGCCAGAGGAAGGAGCAAAAGTGTTGAGGACTACTGCTATGGAGTCATATATATATATCCCTCTGTTGTATAATAAGAACCAAATTTTACGTCGCTAAATTCGTCCAAATGCAAAAAAACAACACATTCAGCAATCGAAAAAAACAGAGCAATGAGCTACATTGGTCCAAATGCAGAAAAGAACACATCCAGCAACCAAAAAGAACAGAAGAACCAAATTTTATGTCGCTAAATTCGTCCAAATGCAGAAAAACAACACATGTAGCAACCAAGAAAAACAGAGCAATGGGCTAAATCGGTCCAAATGCAGAGCAATGGCAAGAACAGACCCAAAAAAAAAAAAAACACATGCAAGGACCAAAAAGCTTGAATCTCGACAAATAATTCTACCACAAATAACTGGACACAGAGAAATCAATCACGTACTGAACATGCAAAGACCAACTCGACACAGAGAAATCAGTTGAAACTACGCATTACCTCGCACCAACGACGAGACCGGAACAACCGAAGGAATAGCAGAAATCCAACAAACAAACAGTGCAAACCCCAAACACCAGCTGCCAAAACCTCTGTCTCTAAGAAAGCCTTTCTCTCCGGCTCTCCCTGCCTCTGTTTTCTTTTCTCCCATCAGATCAAACCATATATACATCAAACCATATATAAAAAACTTCAGCCAAAAACATATGTCCACTCCCCCTTTCTGCCACGCAACCCACCAACTCAATTCTCACTGCCACACAACCCACTGACCAAAAGCAGCACAACCCAATTCTCACTACCACACAACCCACTAACCAAAAGCAGCAAAATTACCATTCCACCCAAGAACCAAACAACCACAACTTAACAAAAGTAGGGCAAAATTGGACAAAAGCAGCATTAAAAGTGGCAAGCGATACTGGTTCTTATTTAAGAGGAGTAGGATATATATATATATATATATATAGGTGTGTGTGTGTGTGTGTGTGTTAAGTTCTTATGCTACTATCGAATCTCAAAAAAGTTTCGAATAGTCGTTTTCTTCTAGTTATGGATGGTCTAATTAAGAGCATCTATGGCAAAGCCTTCATATTCTAACTCAAAATCAGAAGTGTACCTTTTCTTTTATCTCATATATATACACCGACTATATATATAATTATATATGAGAGATGAATTTTTGTGTTGTATTTTAAGAGATCCATGCAACTAGGAATGGGTATGTAGAGACCGTATTTTCAGAAAAATATTTAAAAGTTTTATAAATGCCAAAAATTGAGAATAATAAGGAAAGTGTATGATTATTTGATTTGGGGTTTAAATTGTTGGAATGGCTAATAGAGGGAGTGCTTGTATGATTATGCATATGTGTTGGTACATATAGGGGTGAGTGTGTGTAGGAGATCACAACACCCACCCATATCTCTCTCATCTCTCACGTCTCCCTCTCTTCTCCCTCTTTCGGCTCTCTCTCTCTACCTCTCTCACACAAAACCCCACCCAATGCCTCAATGACCTTATGGATCTACTTCCTTTCCACCTTGTGATCGTGTGTTGAGCTTGGGTGTCGTTGGTTTGGGCTTGGAGCGGAGTATCTCGGTCGATTTCAAAGTTTTGGAGTTAGGGCTCGTCCAATAACGCGTGAATCTCATCCATTGTTTCGAGGTAGGACCTTCTTGACCTCTTTTATATGTTTCCTTGTTGTTTGGGTGTAAAATCGAGCTATTAGTTGTTGGATTTTGGCTGTGATTCGTGTTCTGAAATTCTACATGAATAGTACCCGAAGCCAATCTGTATCGATACGGATTTTGTGGCGTATCGATACGGGGAGCTTATCTTTTTGGACAGTTGATTGCGTATCGATACGGATTTTTGGCGTATCGATACGGGGAGCTTAACTCCAGGTTTTGTTCTTGTTGTTCTTTCGTTGATTGTTTTGACTCCCAACCACTTCTAAACCCTCTTGAACACCTCATAATCAATCTCAAGCTCATTTATTTGACTTCCTTTGACCTATCATCGTTATCCTTGTCCGTTGGCCTTCCGTTAGCACGAATCTAATGGGGATTTTACTTAGTTAAACGTCGTTAAGTGCTTATTTGTTGATTGTTGGAATATGTGACCGTTTAGGAAACATTTGTGATATCGTTGGCATATTTTAAGATGTTACGTCGATGAAAGCAATCTTGGAAAAGTCTTAGTGTGTATATCGTTTGAGAAATTAGTCGTTTGGATCGGAAGTTGGCTTAGGGAGTCCCGTAGCGCAAGGGGTGGTAATACGGAGACTTTGTTGGGTTTCATAATGCAAGGGGTAGAAATACGGTAACCCAGGGATTGTAGGGATCACCGTGACGCAAGGGGTGGTAACACGGTAATCCACGTGGAGTGTACGGTAACGCAAGGGGTGGAAATACCGATTGGGAAAAAGTCTTGGTGGCGAGTTGAGTTGAGAATGTCAAGGTTGTTGAATCTTGTGACTAGGGTACCTAACCGGAATATAGGTTTTGACTATAAATTGATTGATTGTTTGGTACCGAATTGTTTCCTTATCTTTCCTGTCATTTGCACTCATCAGCATGTTTGCACATATAACATTGGTTAAGATTTTCCTACTGGGCTATTGAAGCTCAACAAAATCCTTCTTTTCAGGTTCGAATGCCGGGCAGTAGATTGCATGCATTGGTGTGCTTGGTCATGAAGAATCTTTTGAAGGCTAACTTCATTTAGTTACTTAAACATCTTGTAAAGACTTACTTTTGATCAAAGATGGTTTTGTAACTAGTTATTCAAGAATTCCTTTTTGACTAAATAGTTTGTAACCATATGAGTTGTTTGTACCTGTACTTGAGCACAATTTGGGCCGGAGTCCAATATTGTAATCTCTTTTGAATTTGGGGACCTATTTGTAAAGCTAAACAGGTGGGAACTTTGGGGTATTATTATGTTATGCGAGGGACTTTTATTGAAAAGACTTATTTATTTATGTTAAAAATCGAGGGCGTGACAGCGTATTGGGTCGTGTTAACTTAAACATGTCATATATGTCAATACTAATCCGATCGACCTGCTAAAAAGTCGTGTTGTGTTTGGATTGAGACACTGCTAATCCAAGTTGAAATTTACATAAGACAATACATGAACAACCTTTTAAGCTATAACAAAAATGAACAAATTTTATATACCATCATAGTCACATACATTATAAAATGAACAAAGAATTTCCAAACTATAGTCAAATGATGGCTTGTGTCGTCACATCATTTTACTATAGTTAACAGGTCGTGTTCAAAATTCTCACATGTACTTGATAACACCACAATTTAAACAATAGTATCAATGAAGAATTGTAATAGTAGAAAATTGTAAGAGACGAAAAAATGGATTATAAAATATTTAAAAAAGTAAGAGGTAAAATGATAAAATAATATATTGACATATAATGGATGGTATCCACTTTCGAATTTAACTAGCCGATCTTGAGAAGGTAAAAAATCTAGAGGCAAGATATTTGAATATCCGCTGGAACATAAGAAAAGAAATCAAATCCTTTCGAAATATATATATTTTTTAGAACTGGCAATCACATATCATTAAAGGTCCAATGACACTTTCTAGGAATCCAACCCAAGTCATAGAAATTAGAAAATATGTGCATCCCAACCAACAGATAAACAAATTACAACGAAGTACGACTACCTAATTTCTTCTCTCAAGACACAAAACACACTGCAATAGCAGAACTAAAACTTTTTGAAGGCCATTAGAAGAACCGGCCAACAACCAAGAAAACAGGCATCCAAAGAATCACATATCCTTTCGAAATATTTGACATTCAGTTTTCCAAGTGTCTACTAAAAAATCTCTAATATGGCAATGCTTCACAGTACAGCACCAGATGCTCGAATATTTATACTATAGGTACATGGAGTATATTTTATACAAATTAAATGTGGCAGAAAACTTTAGACTTTTCCTGTAAAGAAGAAATCAGCTTTAACCTAAATCTTTGTGTGCCACCAGCGTCGAGTTATCTTGATTCTTTGTTCCTACCAGCCTCGAGTTTTCTTGATTAATTATTGCAAATGAATATTATTATTTTATTTTATTATATTAAGACCTCAATTTATCAAAGGTTACGAAATTAAATAACATCAAACATTCTACTTATATGACTCAATTAAAGTAAAATATACTGTTTGCGAGCAACCCTAGACAAACTAAAAGAAATCTATCACCTCTTGCAATGAAGCATGAAATAATATTCTTGTAATATTATAAAAGATTAAAGAGAAAGGAAGGGCATTCTCATAATTCCCTATCATATGTTCTCCCCTCTCACGTTAACATGCATATTAATTCTCACATGTATTTGTTGTTTGCCTAAGGGCTGATTGTTCTTTTTATCTTCTTTAATTTCTGTATCGAGTCCAAGGCTAATCTCGTTGCCCTGGTCCAATGTTGCCCGTATTTTATGTAAGAGATCCTCCTTGGGTATAGCTCTGTTGTTGAAAGGTTATTTGTGGGCATAGCTCGGTGGAGTTCTGGATGTTGCCGGGGGCTTCCTTATGAATTACAATTTGCGTATAAAGTGTTACATGCTGCCACTGGTCCTCTTCTTACTTCAACTCGGGCGACAAGGACAAGAGGCCTTCCTCCTCCGATGCCCGCTTTGCGGACGAATGCGCGAATTCTTTGCGAGGCAGACCACGCTATGCAAATGCTCAACCACTTCCTAGATCTTGAGAGCAGGCCATGGCCATTCTATGGCTGATAAATGATCATTCGAGGAGGTGGTCTTGAGACAGGCTGACCGTCGTTGATATGTCTTTCTATTTTTGACTTGTTTGGTTGATGCATTATGTATTTTTATATTTCACGTGTTGATCAGCTAATTATGAAATTAGTTGTGCAGAATGCATTTTAGGAAATGAACTGGAGAACGTAAAATCCAAATATGACATTCGGATGAGCTTTTTGGATTCACTAGGAAGGTAACAATATAATTTTCAGAACCGTAAGGGAGATCAGTGTATTTGTTAGGGAGGTTAGCGTAATTTTCGCCAAAAAGTAAGAAAAGAAAACATGAAAGAGAGAAAATAAAATAAACAGAGAGAGAGAGAGAGAGAGAGACGCACTTTAACACTTTTTTATATTGTACGCATCCATTGGCAGAAAAGAGAAGGAAGACACTGTAGACACGCACAGTACTTCTACTACAAGGACAAGAAGAGAAAAGGAGGAGAGATCAATCATAATCACAAACACAACTCCACCACCACCCACAACCCAACCCAACCCAACCCAAGATTGAGGGAGAGAAAAACACATACTCCTACGTACATACATACATAAATCGATACAATTATATATGTATGTAACTGTATGCCCAAGATTTGCAGTTCCTTGTGGGTGGTGAAGTGAAGGGGGAAGTGGGCTCCTTGTTCCTTCTTTTCAACCGTTCTTTCGGTCCCAGTAGTTTTTTTTTTCCATTCCGGTCAACCAAGCTCATACTCTCTAGTCTCTAGCTAGCTTTGATTTGGAATTTCTTTATTTACCCTTAATTTTTGTTTTTGTTTTTGTTTTTTTCTTCTTCCGGGCTTTCTCGAGAAATTTGAGGGCTTTAACTTGTGGTGTATTAAATGAAGGGATGCCCTCACCCTTTGATTTTGATGGTAATGGGGTCTTAGAAATTGTGTCAGACCCTTCTTCTTCTTCTTCTCCTTTGTTTGAATCTTCATCTTCATTTCTGCACAAGTGGAATCACAAAACACTAGGTAAGATTAATTGGTGTTTTGGTGGGGAGCCTACCTCTGTCCTGGATTCCATCGGAAGCCCCACTTCTACTTCTACCCTGTCCTCTTCTTTCGGCGGCGGCGGCTCTACAACCGCGCTTCAGATAGGGAGCGGCACAGCAACCGCCACCACCGCCGTCGGCGGCGGCGCAGGGGCGGAGAAATGCGGCATGGGTATGGATTATTGGGAGAGCCAAGAGCAAGAGCAGTCCATTCTCCGTTGGATCATGGGAGACTTGGACGACCCGTCTATGGGTCTAAACAAGTTGTTACAACCCGGCGGTGGTCCTACGGCCGCGGAATTCGAGTTCAATGGAGGCTTTAATGCATCAAATCAAGACTTTGGTTTGGAATTAGATCCAGTTGGTCCAAACTTGATGGGTAGCTTTATTAACCCCACTCCAGGGTTTCCATATAACAACCAATCAAATCACCACCCAAATTACAAGCTCTCGAACCCTAGAAACCCTAACCTTTCTTCAAATGACTTCAACCCACCACTTGAATCCCAAGATTTGAAGCCACAGATTTTCAATCCCCCCTTACTGGTCAACCAATCTCAAATCACACAAAACCCATCTTTTTTCCAGCCATTACAATACCCAAATCAAGAACACCCCCATATCCTCGCACCGCCCGCGAAAAGGAATAACCCTTCTGATTCAATGCTTCAACTGCATCCTTACTATCTGAACCAGAGGCCTCATCCGATGGGACAACCGAAGCCGAAAACCGCGGCCGAGGAGCTGCAGCAGGGGATAATTGACCAGCTGTACACGGCGGCGGAGCTGGTCTCTGCCGGGAACCCACCACCACTTGCGGCGCAAGCGATATTGGCGCGGCTCAATCATCAGCTCTCTCCCATGGGTAAGCCTTTTCAGAGGGCTGCTTTCTTCTGTAAAGAAGCCCTTCTTCAGTTGCTCCTCCACACGGATAACCACCACCCACCACCTAATTCGTCGTCGCCGTTTAATCTCATTCTCAAAATTGGTGCTTATAAATCTTTCTCTGAGATCTCACCCATTATCCAGTTTTCCAATTTTACTTGCAACCAAGCCCTGCTTGAGGCTTTAGATGGGTATGACCGGATTCATGTTATAGATTTCGATATTGGGTACGGTGGGCAGTGGGCTTCGCTAATGCACGAGCTTTCGATGAGGAATACCGGTGCTTTGTCTCTGAAAATCACCGCGTTTGCGTCTCCCTCAACCCATGATCAACTCGAGCTTGGTCTCACTGCAGAAAACTTGAACCATTTTGCTTGTGAAATGAAAATGGCATTTGAATTTGATATTATGAATCTTGATTCGTTGAACTCGGGTTCGTGGTCATTTCCAATTCATGTCTCTGAAAATGAGGCAGTTGCAGTTAATCTCCCAGTTGGTTCATTTTCCAATTACCAAATGTCACTCCCTGTGATCCTCCGCTTTGTTAAGCAATTGTCGCCAAAAATTGTGGTTTCGATGGATAGAAGCAGTGATCGAACCGATCTTCAATTTCCAAATCACGTGATTCACACCCTTCAGACTTATACAAGCCTACTGGAATCTCTTGATGCTGTCAATGTGAACACAGATGCCTTGCAAAAGATTGAGAGGTTCTTGATCCAACCGGATATGGTGAAAATCATAATGGGTCGGTTGAGTTCCCCGGAAAAGACACCGAACTGGAGGAACCTCTTTTTGTCTTCTGGGTTTTCGCCTTTGACATTCAGTAATTTCACGGAGTCACAAGCTGAGTGTGTGGTGAAGAGGACTCCGGTTAGGGGATTTCACATTGAGAGGAGACAGTCTTCGCTTGTTCTGTGCTGGCAGAGAAAGGAGCTCATCTCAGCTTCAGCATGGAAGTGCTGAGGAGCAGAATCTCGGCTATGGATTCACTTACCTCTTTCACTTCGAAAAAGGTGCCTATTAAGTCTTTTAACTTACTGCGGAGTCTCTCATTTTTTGTTTCTTTGGAAACTTATTGTCTGTGAATTGTGATTTCCCTTTATGCTAGTTGTCACTGAACCAGACCTTTTTTAGTGACTGGAATATTGAATGTTATGTTTAAGTGCTGTTTCTAATTGGATTGGGGGCTATTTTCTGTACACTTTACAACAACGTAAAGTCAGAAATTGAAAAGAAGTTTTAATGGATTTCTTTTGGCTCGATTATGTTTTACTCGGTTACTGTTGTACACTACGATCCTGTAGTTTGTGGTAGATATTTGGACAGTGTCTGTTAGTATGTGCTAATCTTGTCACTGATGCAATCTCGTTCTGTTGAAAATTGTCGGTGATTATTGTGAACTACTGCAGACACTAATAACCACATTGTATCTCTAGTCCTCTGGTTATAGAGTTAACGCGTTCCTCTGGTTTGTATGTCCACTGAATTTCGTCATACCTTTGTTAGCTAGACCTTTTCAAGCTCGTTTCTCTTGAAGTATTGTATTAGATACTGCAAGCAGAATTTTGCACGAGTCCTGAGTTTGTCAGTTAAGAGTTCCTGGGATTCTATTCCTGGGGAAGCATCTTAAAGTTACTTTTAAATATTAATACCTTTCTCAAATTAGTTTCTGCATGTTTTTACGAGCACAAAACAGGTAGTGTATTGATTGAGCTAGACTCAAATTTCAGAAATCATGTAGTCTGTCATTGTTGTTGGTGACTTGGTATCAATAGGTTTCGGCCATTGCCACTGTAATCTCTAGCTATGTTACATCGACTCTTCCAAAAGAAATTTCGAGTCCATGTGTCAGACACTTGACATGGGGAATAGAGAGATTGGGACGTCCAATCCTTCGCATCATTCACTTATTATATACTCCATTTAAACTTACCGCAAATTATGTGTACTTTCTTATATAATACAAAGTGAAGTCGGCATATAGTGAGAATAAACTAGTCCGAGCCCTCGATAGCCTTCGTTCCGACGCTTGTACTGAGTCCATGTAACATAGATCTCTAGTACAATGTAAAACTTGTGTACCTTAGGTTAGGGATCTTGTTTGATCCATCTTGGTTCTGACATTGGGATTTTTGGTATTATTGGTTGGATTTTGGCCTAAATTCCCGCATAGTACATGCATCCATGTAACTCCTGCTTTTCTTGTTCCATCTTTTGCTTATATATACATACTTTTTATTCGTTTATTTTGTGGTAGGTGCATCATACTATGATTGTGTTTGGCATTAGTTTTTTCTGTGGAGATAGTCATTGTTTGTTGTCGAGTTATATATAATTTTTTTCCATTGTCTACCATGTGTTTTTTTATTTATTTGGTAAGTCATTGTCTGTCATGTTGTTTATGCATGCCCAAGGCTAGCATTGAATTTGCCGTTGTTTTAGTTAATTTTTTTATGCCTCACCTAATCAAATCACATGGGGCTTCTATCATTGGACCCTCACTTTGATTAGTTTAAATTAGGCTTCATCTCCTTGATTGTCCATCATGTCTTATATTTTTTAATACTTTCATTGAGCAGCTAAACAATACTAAATGTGTGTTAAAGGTAAGGAAGGAGGGAGAGAGAGAGAGAGAGAGATACAGGAAAGCCTAATACGTAGGCTTCGGATTCGATCTCGCGGATTTTAGTACTTTAAAATATTTTTTGAAAGCCATTTTTACTCTTGCACTCGTGTTCCCGCTCATAAGGCTCGGATTGGTTTGGTTTGGTTACTCATGTTCCTGCTCATACATGCACACAAGATTTGTTTGGAGAAATATTTCAGTGCCAGGCGGGTACCACGTGATGCCCGCTCGGCACATCCAAGCCGTACGATGAGATTTTGGATGGCTCAGATTTGGAGAGAGAAAAAGAGAGAAAGAGGAGGGATGAGAGGAGAGAGAAGGTTTTAATTTGAGTAGTCCAAAAGTGCATCAGACGGCTCGGGAGTGCTGAGCGGGCACCACATGGTATATACTGCGCTGCACTAAAAAATTTCTCCATTGTGTGAGTTAGGGCTGAACACCCTAAGAGCATCCGCAATAGCGTTTGTTATATTTTTGTGTTAAAATATGTATTAGGATGAAATGTGAGTTAGGGTCTGAACACCATAAGAGCATTCGAAATGGAGTTTGGTATATTTTTGTGTTAAAATATGTATTAGGATAAAAATAGGTCCCACAAGTGTGTTAGACATTGTTAACATAGGAGTGTGTTAAAACATCCAAAATGAGTTTGGTAAATTTTTGTGTTAGGATAAAAATGGGTCCCACAAGTGTATATTAGGAGTAATAGACATTTACATTTTATGGTTGAAATTTGAATTATAGAGGTGAGACCCACTTATTTTATGCTAGCATAGTTGCCAAATTTGGCACACGCTCTTAACACACTACAAGATTTAACACTCTCTAGCATACAAACTAATGCAAGCATTGTGGCACAAAAAATATATTTTTATTTGCTAAATCTTAACACACACAATTAAATACACTAGTTAGTACACCCATTGTGGATGCTCTAATGGTCTTGCGGCTAAGCTAATTATTGTAATTGTGGCCTTGTATAGGGCTTAGCCTACTATAAATATATGGACAAGATTGTGTTTTTCGTATTTAGCCTCAACCACTTGTTAATTGTTATTGAAAAAGTTCCCAAAATACTAGTAGTACATATTACACAAAAAGTGTTGGTCTTATATAAACACATGATGTGGGGTCCACGTATATTGCAATTGCGAAGTAAATTTTTTGGTACACTTTTTCGATGCACGTTACAATTCTCTGAATTATGAGCCATGGTACGTACACGGATCCAAAACCATCTGATGCACACTGTTACACGAGTCGTCCAGTTAGGCATTACATGATAATTGCCCCTTTTCATGTGCATATAGTCTCTAGTAACTCATACATATCATATTGTTACTCGTCAAACCTAATTTTGTGGGTACAAAACTTATTTTTCATGTAATTGCCGGACCTAAGCACTAGGCTCTTTTTTATAATAGTTATGCAATAAATATATCCAAAGTCACCGTTTGCATGTTTCCTCATCACTTTATTTTTGCTTTAAATATGGATGGTGATGTATTAATTTTGCTAACGGTTTCGTGATATACGTGACTTTCATGGCTTCAATGTTATAATAACACTAATGAAATGACTTCATTTTCATAGCTTCATGTGACTTGGGATGTCCTGCCCACACATGATTTAACTTTTGACTGGGTTGACAGCTGGCTTGCTTGGGTTTTGTTTAAGGTTTTCAATTAAAATATAAGAGAAGTTCCTTATTTAAGAACTTTGGTGGTCATATAAAGCAGATGGTGACAGACAAATGTGTCTGTCTTAATCTTCAGCCCACTTGATATGTAAGTTAAAAAAAAGGGAGTAAATTATACTGACCTTCCTGATGTTTTTGACATCAATTTTCTGCCCCCAATTTGATGTTAGATACACCAGCCTCCGGCCATTGGGTCGGCCACTAAGCGTGCTCCGATAATCTTGCAAAGCAATGCTATAGAGATTATGTTTGAATACCACATTTTAGTATCATGTGAAGTGTCACTATTACCTTGATAGAATGTGTTATACTACATGACAAATGATGCACACATTATACCAATGCAGTGGTGACACATGTGGATACCCACAATGTGATACTCAGACGTAAGTCTTCAACACATTAGTGAATCTTGAAATATGTGTATCACACGTTTGAGGCTATTACAGATCTAGGATTTTGGAGTGGAAGGAAGAAATGGGCTAGGGATAGATGAAGGTCGGGGGAGGAGTTGCACTAACTACTATGAAGAAACATATCGTTTTGGCTAAGGGCCCAAGAATCTCTCTTGTTTTTTATAATTCGGGTGTTTGAACTAGCTTACGTGCATTGCCTAGAGCCAAAAAAAAAAAATAAAGGCTCAATAAGTGGGGGCCATTAGGAGTAGGTATATGTATATATATTAGTATTTCACAATTTTAGTGTAGATATTGTAGTTGATTTAGCAGACAAGGAGCCTTCAGTCCACATTGTGTGGCTGTGGCTGAGTTCGATTCCTCCCCCAACATATTTTTTGAGTGTATATTTTAAAAAACTGATGTCTTGCTGGAAATTTGAAATTGTCAAGTATTGAAACACATAAACATAACCAAACCATTGAACCATAGGAAGTTCTTTGTTCAATGTGGACTAAAATTTATATATAAACAAATTATCCATTATTTAATTAAGTCATAGGGTCCCACTTAACGATATGGTCTAGGACCCCCAAAGACATTGGGTCAGCCCTGTGCATACGTCGACTAGTCTTGGAAGCTAATCCTATCGTTCACTAGTGGGGACTAAATTAAAGCCAATCCAATCAATTGCTCTATTTGAACTGGGCCAAAAGGAGTGGATATATATCATCTGAGAAGTTTCAAACCAGCAAATCACTAGATCTAACCTTGACCATCGGCTAACGCATTGGGGTTGGAAAAAAAAACCTTTTTCTTCGTACCATGTCTAAAGTGAAGTTTGTTTCAAGAAAGGGAAAATAATAACAAATGACATGTTTTGATAATTAATACCCACTAAGGACATTTTCAGCCTTAACAAATATTCTCAACATGTCTTTGGTGGGTATTAATTATCAAACATGTTGTGAGCCGTCATTTTCCCTAAAAAAAAGACCCCATGTCTTCACTATTTTTTACCTAATTTTCTTCTTATGCGAAGTTTTTTCTTCAAACTACAAAATACCACTATGGGCTGCTAGTTAGAACTTTCTCTGGCAAATTATCATTCTAAGAATTTCCACTCTTCTAGTAGTAGTCCTTCTGCCTTGAGTGAAATTTTGTTCATCTTTCTTAAAAGACGGTGAACATTATCCTCTCTCTTGTTGGGTAAAATGGTGTAGGTCTCACTCCTGCAATACACTTTTTGATAAGTATGACATTATTTTGTGGTGGGATCTACACCATTTCAATCAAAAAGGAAAGTAATGTACACCCTCTCAAGTGGAGGGTGAACAAAACTCAACTCGCAGATGAGAATAATTTCATCTTCCTTTAAAAAGAGTGAACATTATTATCTTTGTGATTGGTGAAAATTGTGTAGAGTCCATGGAATCAATTCACTTTTTGGTAAGAAAGAGTTAATTTATGGTGAAACCCATACAATTTCTACCAATCAGAGAGACGGTAATATTCACCCTTTTTAAGGGAGGGTAAACAAAATTATTCTCAACCCTCCTCACTCTATGTAAGTTTTTGGCTTATAGAATTTTTTGGTCCTATTTGTCTGGGATTTTTGGCTTACTTTCGAAACATGATTGTGTGCGAGTATGTTAGAAAGAGTTTGTAATTATCCTTTTCAGATTTCAAATTATAAAAAAGCCAACCTTAATCAGGCGATTGTAGTGTCAGTTCAATTACCTCAATGAAGAGGATTTCTTTATCTAGAAGTATTAGAACGACACAACAATTCATTGAAAACTTGATAAACCAAAGAACAAGCAAGATACCTTGATCAATTCAAAAAATGAACTTGCTTTACAATTGATTCTCCAAACTTCCACTAACGAATAGAATGAGTTACAATGTGATTACTACTACTACTACTACTACTACTACTACTACTACTACAACAAACTACTCCTAACTACTTCAAACTTAAGTACAAGTTCTTCTAACTACTGCCTAATGGACAAACCAAGTATAACATAGCTCTATGTTTGATGATTTATCTGGGGGTTTTCCTTCCTTCATTTCTTCTATTTATTGGCAAATTATTGAGTCTTCTTCACGGCTTATGTTTCCCGCCTGGTTGCCTTCGAAGTCATCTTGGTTTTGAATTCAAACTTTCCCTTCATGATTCCTGATTGTAGTGATTCAGTTTAATCCATCACCCCACTTTCCCTCAACTGCATCGTGCTGAGTATGGGCAGTTATATTATCACGCTCTCGTTTTTCAACATAATTAAATAATCTATTTCAAATAAAGATCCTCGCATAACATAGATAATACCCAAAAGAGTTCCCACTTGTTTAACTTTACAAACAAGCACCAAGTTTTAAGATATAAAACATTGGCACTCTGGCCCAAATTATCTGAAGTACAAATATGAACATGTTATCAAGTTACAAAAGATTTAGTCAAAAGAAATTCTAGAATAATTAATCACAAACTCATTTTAGTCAAAAGAAAGTCATTACAATAAGATAAGTAACTAAATGAAGTGAGCTTCCAAAAGTCTTCGCATCCAAGCACACAAATGCAAGCAAGCTATTGTCCAGCATTTTGACTTGAAAAAAATGATAGGTTGAGCTACACTAACCCAGTAGGGAAAATCTTTACCAATTCTATATGAAAATATGGTGACAAGTGCAAAAGGATGAAGACAAGAGTTATAGTTTAATCGATACGTAGCAATGAACTCATAAGTATGCCAATCATTCACTACGACCATTCTAAGACATGCCATTTTCACTATTATCCTCATAGTTCACAAGACTCATGCAACTTTAATGTTTCTAACACGACTCGCTATCCCAAATCTCCACTATCTGTTCTTCCGCCCCTTGCGTTACAGTATAACACTACGAGGATTGTTGTATTACCACCCCTTGCGTTATGGAGAACTCTAACAACTTGGATCACCGTATTACTACCCCATGCGTTACGAGACCCACATGAGTCTCCGTATTACCACCCCTTGCGTTACGAGACTCCCTATCCCAACTTTTGACTCACAAAACTAGTTCCTTACTCAATATACAAATTAAGACCTTCTCATGATCACAATCATACGTGAAACATCGTATGATATACCAACATCACAACAAATGGGCCATAAACATTCACAAGTAACCAATAATCAATAAGATGCATTTTAACGAAGTTTTAACCAAGTAATTCTCTATTCGTTCCTCACTAACGGAAGGCCAACGGGTCAAGAATAACATCCACTAATCATAGGAAGTCATAATGACAGAACGAGAATCTTAGGAGTAGCCAACGGATATTGGCAGACTCACACACCCCCACTCCAATGGTCATAACTTTATGTGTACTCAAAGTTTTAAGACGATTCTAATGGCAATAAAAAGCTGACTTTGAGACCTTCGAATCGATATAAAATTTGCATGAATTGGACATTGGACAAGGAAGTTATCGCCATTTGAAGTTGGGCTGATCATTTCCAGAGAGAGGAGGGATCGATCCCTCCTCTCATGGGAATCGATATGGGAGGAGGAATCGATCCCCAGAGGGTAAAAGTCCAGTTTTGAGGTGAGGGATCGATCCCTCATGCTTAGGGATCGATCCCTAGGCAAATTCGGGCAATTTCTTCAGATTTCGACGAACTTTCAAGAGGGCAGAGGAGGACGATCAAGGTTCGATTTCCACACCAAATCAACATAAAAACACATAAAATAGGTAAAGAAGTCCCGACCTCCCAACAATGGCCAAGATCCACGTGATTTGAACTAGCCCTAGCCTTCTCAGACTACAAAATCAAAGAAAGCTCTCCTCCAAGCTTCACCCAACGAATTTCAAGCTCAAGAAAACGATTGGAAGGCCGAAGGAAGGTTGATCTTTAAGGTTTTTATGAGATGGAGTGAAGTTTTGAGTGAGAGAGCAAGAGAGAGGAATCGGCTAGAGAGAGGGAGAGAACGGAAGAGAGAGAAAAGGGGAGATACAATTATCTTGTCATGCCCTCGATTTCCAACATAAATAAATAATCCGTTTTTAATAAAAGTCTCTCCTATATCATAGATAATACCCAAAAGAGAGTTCCCAAATGATCAATTACAAACCAAGCCCCCAAGTTTAGAGATTTACAACATTGGCACTACGACCCAAATTCCAAATTTCCATAGCTAGTCAAAGACACTAAATTTTGAGGTTACATGATATCCAAAGTAAAAAGAGTTCAAATGAAATTACAATTACCTCTTTTAAAAAGAAAAATTAATAATAGAAAAGATGATAGAACCACTTCTCAATGATGGCTTTCGAAAGATATGAAGTCAAGCATGCACACCATGCACTCCGCGTCAACTTCCTTGCTTCTTACCTGAAAATGATAGGTTGAGCTACACTAGCCCAGTAGAGAATTCTATATACAAGCTATAAGTAAATGTGATGAAACATGCAATAAGAGTGAATGAGTTCCAACGAGACGAACAAGAGATATAAAGGAGCACCACGATGAACTGACAGACTACGACTACGGGATCCTATACGTCTTATAGTTATCCCTAACCATTCATACATCAAGCTAGAAGTAGCATTCAACACACACATCCATCCAAATAACCTACGACAATTTCTCATACCGTTTTAAGATTTCTCAACGAACACCACAACTAACGTCCTCATTTATTACCATTCATCATTAAGCCCTTTTTCATAAAAACGTTCCTTTTTGGTTGCCAAAAATACTTTCAAGAAAACTCTCAACCTCTACGAGTCAAGCTCCGTTGATTCTAGCTTGAATAGCCGGAGTCCGTTGATTCTGCGCATGAATACCGGAAATCGTTGATTCTCTCAAGAATAGCCGGAGGATTTTTCTTAAAAATTCTTTTTCCAAAACCAAATTCCTTTTCTTTTCAAAAACTTCGATAGAATCAATCGATCATCTCTTTCTTTAGCGACCACCATTTCAAGCAGCAACAATTCAATTAACAACATATACTTCTAACGTCTACTACAACATTCTTCATGTTATGAAAAGTTCAACTGCCTTGCCACACCTTACGTACAGTGAACTCTCTTTCTACTCGGGTTTCCGCATTACCACACCTTGTGTTGCGGGCCCTCTACAGTCTCCGCATTACCACACCTTGCGTTGCAGGACCCTCAATTCAAAATTCACAACTCATGCAAACACAAATGCACTATCAATCTGTATATAAGCAGACATCATTTTCCAAGTTCACATTCGTTCATATATCATCAACAACGTGTTACAACTCTTAAACATGTCCCGTCGTACATTAATAAATACATTAATTTCACGTTATTCCTCTGAGTCTATTATGACGCCCTACATCACATACCGAACCCACATCGACTTCCTGACACAGCACCCGCTAGGTTCTAAACGAGAATATTATTGAACGAGTGCCAAAAAAACCTAGGAAGATCAACAAGTCATAGCACGAGGGTACGAGTCATAATCCCATCCATCAGATCACTAGATAAACTCATGTCTACCCATAACACTCACCAAATTATCCATTATAGCCCACGGTACTCCAATCAATCTCACGGTACATTTCCTACCTAAATGGCACTAATATTATACTCTAATGAGTGCCAAGAGACAAGATCAAACAATGAGTTTTTAGCACACAAGCGATCATGTCCGACAATGACCTAAACATGTTCTATTTATAAAGGGAATCATGACGCAGGACAAGAACAACCTTAGGAATAGCCACGAACATCGGATGACTGACACACCTCCACTCAAATGGTCATAACTTTCTGTTTACTGCGAGTCTTAAGGTGATCCAGTGGCAAATGAAAGCTGACTTCAAGACCTTCGAATTGATATAAAGTTTGCATGAAACGAACATCGAACGAAGAAGTTATGGCCGTTCGAAGTTGGGCTGAAACTCAGAAGATGGACAGAATTTCCAGAGAGGGGAGGGATCAATCCCCAAGGGAAAAAATCCAGGTTTCGTCCAAATTTGAATGAGGGATCGATCCTTCATGCTTGGGGATCGATCCCTAGGCGATTTTGGGCAATTTTCTACAGATTTCGATAGCTTTTCAAAGACACAATGGTTGACGATCTAAACTCGATTAAAGCATGAAATCAACTCATAAACATATAGAATGAGTAAGAAATCCCTACCTTAAGGTTAGAAGCTTCAAACACGAGATCAACGAACGAACCCTTGCTTCTAAAGCACCAAAATCCTCCAAGAACGAAGCCAAGCTCAAACCCACGCAATCCAAGGCTCGAGACTACGATTGAGAGGAGGAATGGAGGTGGATATATGTGATTTTGGGGTGATTAGGTGAAGTTTGGCGTGAGAGACTGAGAGAGGACAGAGGGCCGAATGGAGAGAGAGAAGAGAGGAGTGTGTGTGCCGTGAGTTAGAGAGAGAGAGATGTGTATATGGGATTTTGATTCCCTACACACTCACCCATCTATATATACTCACACACCCACCAAATTACATTAGCACTCCCTCCAATTACGATTCTAACATACGTACCCCAAATCAAATCAACTCCACAAACCTCACATTAATCCCAACTTCACATTAACTTATAACATTTCATATTTTTCCTCGATTTCCAATATTAAATAAACCCTTAAATATTTTCAGAAATTACGGGTCTTTACATATCTCCTAAACCCACACACCTACTATATATACTCCTATATCTTTTTATCACACACACACACACATACACACACTCCCTCAAGTCTCTATTCTTATCACTTCAATCCTCAATTCAATTAACCATCAAATATCCTCAATTCAATTAACCACCAAATAAACCATATTCCCCCAATTGGCCATTTAATAAACATTTCAAGAATTAAAATTATCCGGGTCTCTACAGTCTGTCCTTGTTAAAGAAATTTCGTCCCAAAATTTTAGCAGAGCAATGAAGATGCCTCTGTAATACTGTAGTTAACCAGCTTAGTTTCTTATCGAAAGAATCACCAAGTTCCAACATTAATACATATCAGACCACAAAGTCATAGAATTCGCATGAATTATAATCATGTTATTAACCAATCCCGGTCTCATAACTCTTATCCACTCATTTCACTTTTTACTGATCAATTTCGATTTTCCAAATCGTGTCCAAACACATGGTAGAATTTCATACGTTATAACTCAACAACTCGCCAAGTAAGACATAATCAACAAGTTCTAATGATTTTCAACACCAACTCGCGACAAGCTCCCTCGAAATGGCGAATGCTAACTCAATGTTAATGTGTCAGACACGATAGAGTCTAAACTGAATGATAATCAAAAGTTTCCTACTTACAATTTCTAAAGCATGAGCATAGTGCCACAAATCATCAAGTAGTTTTGACAAACACCTAGCCTTGTTGAAGATTTAGGCCTGAGTAGTTTAAAAGTTCTCGAACTATGCCCATCTATGGCAAAATTTTACAAAAAGAACAAAAAGATTTGAAAGGGAAAGTTTGTCTTTGAAAGACATTAGCAACAGTCACGCAAAGACACCGTAGACACCCTAATCTGGACCTTGGAAGTTCTTTAAACACCTTGATGATGAAATGAAGGAAACAATACTTTTGGGAGCTTTAATAAATGACTTCCTTAACCCAAAAAGTCCAAACAAACCCAAAAGCCCATAACTGAACCTAGAACGCTGCACATAACACTTCTATACCGCGCGGTGCACAAAAATTTGTTACATCGTATGCCATCATGAAGTTAACCGCATGGCATTTTAGGTAAAGTTCCGACTAGCTCAGAAAGCTATCGGCCACGCGCACTTGACCCATAGCTACAAAATGGCTTAGCTGAAAAAGCACTTCTAGGTGGCCTAGAAAGCACCTCCCCCATTTGAATTGAAAATCCGTGGCTCTTGCTTATAAATACACCCCTCCACTCAAGAGAAAAGGGTCCCTAACCTCTCTCTCTCTCTCATCTTGCCCATACACTCACTCTCTATTCCCAAGCTTTGAGAATGTTGCTCTAAAAACATTCTCTAGGCATTTCTTTTCTCAAAATACTCCATTTTTCTCCTCACCTTCAAAGTTTAGTCCTTTACTAACTTTAAGACCTCACCCACCAAAGCAACCAACAATCACTCAAACCCACAGTCATCCTTCGTCACCCGTTCTTGTCCACACTCATCCATCACCATCCGTCTTCATTCAAACTCAAGATCAAAGGTAAAAATCAAGTTTCCTTGGGCTAGACCTTGTCCTGGCCCTGAGGGGGACTTTTTTGCTATCAGGCTTAACCCATTTTGGTTAAGTACAGGCTTAAAATTAGTTTTTAAAAGATAAAATAGCCACTGTACTGAACATACCACGCCGCGCAGCATTACGCTACTTTGCACGGCGTCTTGTGCTCAAGTGCACGACCTTTCATTATTTACAGTTTATTTGTCATGCTGTCTGGATAGTGGCCATTCTTTATTAGGCCTGATCGTATTGCTGAGATATTGTCATCAGTCCATTTCAGAATGAGATCATATCTACAAGCCATGTTTCATTTTCTAAATGAGGTTTTCTTGATCATTTCAAGTGATCAAGTATATCAAAAGTTGTTCTGTATTCATGGTTTGAAGAAAGGGGACTGTTTTGAAATGGGTTAAGAGTAATGCACTGTATGAAATCTCTAAGAACATCGCGCATGGTATTTGATACACCAGGCATCGTTCTGTGTACTGATGAGAGTCTGACAGTAGAGCAGTTAAATCACACGTCATAGCATAAGGCCGTGCAATGCATTATGATAGGCCGTATGAGGATGGCTGTGATGTGGACAGTTTATTGATTAGCTTTTCCATTTCGCATGTCATCATTCATTAATCATTTCTGTACAGTATATACCACGTGCACACCAACGTGATATATATTCCCATGTCTCTTCCCCTTTTACTTGTTTATTGAAGGGTTTCATTTTCCAAAAGATATTCAAAATTTTGCCCTTTTGAAGATGCCTAGTAGAGACCGATTTTACCAGGTGAATGGGGTGCTTTTCAACAAAACCTTCTCCATTCGTAACGTGGCTCCCGGACCCAAAGTTTTAACGTTTTCGCTAGACCAAAAGCCTTTTCCAAATAAGTTCTCGGTTTCTCGAATTATCCATCTCAAAAATTCGGGTGGCAACTCTTTGAGGGTGTGCCGGTTGGGAAGCCCACAACGGCGACTCTGCTGGGGACCGAACATTATTCAAAACTTTGGAACTTACTTTTATTTTCGAAGAATCGAATAATTGCGAGACCCAAGCTTGAAAGGCATTTTCAATGGGGGATTTTCAATATCCTTTGGAAAATAAAACTCTTTTATCCTATACACTCCGCACAGCATAAGCCTTGCTATTGTGTTCTAGCTATCTCACTCTGTTCTCTGGTGACAAGCTCTCCCCGGATGCCTAGCAACCCTCGACCATGATGAGTCATCGTACTGCTTGACCATTGTCTTGCAATGCACTTGACGATGGGAAGTACATCTTGACTATAGTCCGAGGAACCCTTTTGAGACCAAAACCGGCCTTTGCACTTGTACATAACAGTAGAACCTTCCCAACTAAGACAGGGACCCGGAGATAGGACTAATGTGATATATCTTGCTTGTGCACATTTCTTTTTATGTACATACATATCACCCATACATCATTACATCTTGCAGGCTAGAAGATAGGATTCCTTTAGAATTCTTTATCTTTCCCCGGTCGGTCTAGGAGACTCTAAATCCATGGAATTTGAGATACCTCCGTGTTTGTCATGCCCGAACGGCTCTCTTGATCTGGGTCTAACCTTGAGTGTGTACGTACCTGGATTTCGATACTCATATTGCTCTGCCTCGGATGGTCAAGGTAAGGAGATTGGTTCTAGTTCTGAAAAATTTAGAATTTAACTTGCCTGACAGTACCTACCCGGATTATCAGAAATCTTTTGTACAAACACCTTAAGTGAGATCCAGGTCACGGTAGGTCTTAGGTTTAATTTCTAGGAGGCACATAGAAGGTAGGGTGAGTATCCGTTCCGAAGGCTAGTTTGCATAGACACCCTGGAAGGAACTCAACTATTTGAAGTTCAGGTGGTAGAGGAAGGACAGCCATCAATGGAAATATTACAAGAGCCCGAAGTAGAAATACCACCCGAAAATCCCTTACCGATGGCTGACCAAAGAAATGGGGTAAAAGAGCTTAGGTAGAACATTGCTGTTGTGGGTAGCATGCCCTTAAAAAGGATTCCATTCCTTTCTAAATGCAAGGGCCCGAATCGAGGGATGGCAAGCACTTGGAACACATAGTCGCCACTCGAGTTTGAAGGTCCGACACCCAAGGAAGAGTATTTGAAGCACCTGCCGCGCTGTTTGATTTGAAAAAGTGAAAGCACCAGTCCATCATAACCATATCTGGGTTCGGGAGCCAAGTTATCAGAGGGAAAGGATTTTAAGGCACCCCGCTCGCCCAATCTGGAGATCGGTCTTTACTTAGGCATTTTGTGAAAATTTTGTGATTCTTCTTTTATTAATCAATTTTTTGCCAATTAGGACGGGGAAACAGTTTAATCGAGGATTAAAACTATAACAATTTGTAGGATGTGATCAAAATAGCATGGATGGATGAAATGTTAAAAAATAAGTGGGATAAAACCCAACACTGTGATCAGATATCAAAATAGTGCCTTGTATGAATTTGACGTGAACAGTGGCCAACTTGCATGCATGGATCTACGTGCATGCAAGTCCACCAGTGCACGCCATACCCATACACACGCGCGTGTGTCAACATCCAACCAACATATTGAATTTATCCCTTTCTGGGCTCTGGAAGGACCAGTGCTCACCCAGGGGGCAAACCAAGCAGTTTATGTGTATTGAAAGTAAAAAATACTTACAAACAGAATGAATAAAGTTGAAGTACAACCCCTAAACAGTGGGGGTATTAAAACAAAGGCTAAGGGTCAAGTTGCCATGTAAGGGCAGCCACTAAAAACAGACTGACCAGCGCACGTGACAACAGGATAGCCGCACGTGGGTCACGACTGGACTTCCAGGAGTTGCTTTGCATGCCTGGGCTTTGAGACATGTTCAGAGGCAACCCATGGGCATTCCAAAGTAAACAGAAATGCATGCTGAGCTAAACTATGGATTTTAACATGCAAGACAGTGAACTAGTTTGAATCATGCCTCACAGCGATCTATAACACCATAGAAACAGAAATAACTAGCGTCGCAACACACGTGGACCATCACGTGCAGCCTATAATAGGCGCCCATGCATGCGGTTCCAACGCGCGTGGTTGTGCCAGTTGTATGGTTCTTGTAACCGTGCCGACTTTAGGGCCAGAACTAGTATTGATTATCAGCCTTGGCCTTACCAGCCCCCCTCAGGGATCAAACAGTAAACAGGTAGTAAGTTTATACCTTTGCTAAAGTGGTTAGGAAATGGATTGAACGAGATGGTAGTGCTTGGAAAATGAGTGTATGGAAGTGGCTTGAGTGGTGAGGTATCAAGGGTATTAGGGTTTGGTAACCTTTTTTGCTTGATTTTTGGTAACCCTTGGCCTTGAAAGACCAATGGGGTATTTATAGGAGGTGGGAGAGTGCTTGGTTGGTGGCAAACTAGGCTAAGCAACTAGCCAACAAGGCTGGCTAGCCTTAGTTGGTGGAGAAACAAGCCAACAAGGTGATGGGAGTGGTTGTGTGAGTGGAGCAACCCATGTAGCCTGCAACAGCTGTGCTGGCGACGAAAATGGGGTTCTACAGCCCTGTAAGCCCCTGATGATTACAAAATCCAGCTGAAAATAGGTAATGGGGACAGGTGTTGAACAACGTGCATTGGTGTGGCACAGGTGCGTGAGTGAGCTAGCAGTCGCATGATGGTCAACAGTCAATGCTTTGACTTTGACCAAGACCTGGCAATCTCACATGTGCGCGAGGGAGCCATATCAACACACGATGGTCAAACCTTGGTTAGGTTTTTGATTGAAGGTTTTGGGGTTCAAAAGGTTCAAGAGGCGTTCTAAACACTCCAAGCTCAATCCTTTCCATTCTCAGGACTGTTTTTGATCTGATTCATCATTGGGGAAACAAGAAATCGAAAAATGAAGTAAAACAATCAGGAGATCCATATTGGGGTGTCTACAGCTGTTTTGGAAGCCCAACTCAAACAGTCCATTGCCAATGTCGATGCCCAACTCAAGGCTTCCGTTACAACCATGCAGAAGGACATGATCATGATGGTGGAAAATATGCAGGAAATTAGCAATAAGCTTCAGACCAAGCGTGCTCCACACTCTGAACAGCCCAAAGAAGAAACGCCAGCCACAAATCCTAATTTGGTTGCTCTTCTTGCTAAGATCTATAAGCTAGAGGAGTCTATTCAGAAAACCAAGTGGCTCGGGAAAGGAGAGATAGACATGAACAAGCTGTGCTTGTTCCCGAATGCCACACTGCCAGAAGAGTTTAAAAGTGTGGATTTTGCCAAGTTTGACGGCACTGGCGATCCAAAGGCGCACCTTCAGGGGTATGTTGGCTCTCTCACTATGTGAGGGATTGAAAAGGAGGCCATGGCGCAATTATTCAATGAGTCTTTTCTAGTCCAGCCCTGTAGTGGTTCCTTACTCTCGAGCCGTCCAGGAAAAGGACTTGGGAAGATATTGGTACAGCCTTCGTAGCCCAATATGACTTCAATGTTGACTTAAAAATGACAACGAGGGAACTGGAAAGTACCAAGACAAGCAAGAAAGAGAGTTTCGCCAATTTCGTGAAGCGTTGGAGAGCCAAGGCCGCACAAATGCAGAATAAGGCAGATCTGAAAGAACAAATTCGGATTATAACGAAGAACGTACCGAGTTCCTTTGCGCCATACATGGGTCTTTCCCATGCCGCCCTAAATTTTGAAACTTTCTATGATTTTGGGTTGGCTGTAGAAGAAGCCTTTTGGGATGGTACCTTGGAGAAAAAGGAAACTGGATCAAAGTCTAATAGAGCAAACTCTGGCAACAACAACGTCCTTTTCGGGAATACCAACCAGGCCGGAACCTTATCTGCCAAGCCCGTAGAAGTTAACCAAATCTTCGATAAACCAAAATCCCAAAATCGAGCCTTCACCCAGTTCAGTACCCTTAGGTCAACCCTACTCAAGAAACTTACAGAAATTGGGGTGTTGAAACCTCTCCTGCCACCGCAAACTATTCCACCAAACCTGAACCAAAGTGTCTATTGTGAGTTCCACCAGATGCCTGGCCATACTACTGACAACTGCATATGCCTTCATCGTGAGATCCAAAATCTCATCAACAATAAGGTCATTGACACCCCTCCTCCAGACAAACCAAATACCATCTCAAACCCTTTACCACAACATAACGCCCCTTTCCGTATTAACCAAATCACCCTAACCAAACACCAAGCTATCCAAGATTTCAATCCAAGCCTTTTCATTATCCTCGATACCAAACCAAAGCCTGTTGTGGAAATTCTCGAGGACACTGCTCTTTGCTTTCTATGGGATAGGAGAATACATGGGGAAATTTGATCTTTGATTGGGAGGATTTTGAAGCTGCCAACTTTCAGAGAGTTGTTGAACTGCCATTCGAGCCTGGGTGGGAGGTTGATTGGCAGAACATTCATGCTGACCCACTTGATGGACTTTCTCTTTACATTATGTTTGAAAGCCAGGACGAGAACTATCAAATCCCTCAAGAAGCTCCTAAGTGGGAGTGGGACCCGATTCCAGATACATGCCCGCTACTGGCCATGGGTGACCCGTTGGATATGTTCTCTCTATCCACAATGTTTGCTGAGGAATACCAACCTGAGGTGGCAGCCTACAGTTGGCCGGAACTCGCTCCACTTCACCCAGACTTCTCCCATTTCAATGACTTTGTCGTTGATAAACTGTACAATAATGTGGGCCTTACCTCGTGGTACCTGGATCTAGGACCCCCAGAGCTTGAGGAAGAAGTAACTAGTAGTGAGTTTAACCCAATAGACTACATTGTGGATGAAGCGGAATCAGAACCGTCGGTCACTTTCCCGGAGGATGCTAATGTCGCCATGATGAACTTGTGGGAAGATGAACCAGGGGCCAAAACAAGTCCATGGGCAAACTCCGAAATTGTCAACATAAAAGTAGGAAACGAGGAATGGATTGTGAACAAAGCGGTGATGGAAGCTGAGCAATGGAAGCCTGAGGACCTTTGGGAAGATTTAGTTATCGCTGATCTGATCGCCAATCTTCGAGATACTACCATTGGGGGCAAGCGCAAGGCTCTCATTGATTTATGGAGAAAGGAATCGAAATACTACCAAGGTGACCATCTGACCAGGTGTGGCTGTATCTATCACCCCTCAAACCTCAGGTCGGAGAATCCTTTAACCCTGCAGCTCCATCAGCCAAAGAACCTTCCGACCCTTTCACTACCTTGACCAAAAACACTTTCCAACCCTTTGCTCCACCAGCCAAAGAGCCTTCCTGACCTGAGAACAATGTAGACACCCCAATTTGGCCTAACGATTATTTCAAGTCCCACCTTGGGACCATCTCGATGATGAAATGGATTTGATGATTGCTGATTGCCTTCTTGTGAAACCCATGGACTTATGGTAAGAACTTTGAGCCACTTAGAGGACCCAATCCAGAGCCAAATAGCCTTTCACACAGAAACGCAGTGTTCTAGCAAAATCCATCGGTCGGCTGTAACATCGATCTCACGGCCTTAACATCCATCCTTCACCCGAGCAACCTGTTGCTAGCAAAATCTCCCTGAGAGATCAATACCTCGGCCGCCACAAACATTCCTCGGCCCCGAGATCCTTTGCTCTGCTGCTAGATTGACCTCTTTCCAGACTCTCGAATGTTATGTCGGTTGTTTGATCCAATCACGATACCTTTCTGATGCGTTTGGGCTACATTCAGAGATCACAATGAAGAGTTCGAATTGCATTGCAATTGCAATCGCAATCGCGTGATTTGATTGGACCGAGTGAGTCATCCCTTTGCCTATATAAAGAGGCCTTTGCACCACGAAATTAACACAGATTCACACCCTCATCAGCCACGAAACTCTGCAAAAATACTCACACAAACCCTCTCTACAGAAGCCCTAACCTCCAGAAGGCATCCACCAATCCGAAGATCAAACCCTGGAGTTCAAACCCTAACCCTCGGGTTTCGTCCAAGAAGCAATCAATCAGTCAATGCCGATTGTAGGTGCAGAAAACGAAAAAGGACTTCGAACAGTACAGAACTGTAACGGCTACTTCTTACGCCGCCGGAGTTAAACCTATAAAACAAACAAAAGGTGAGCGCACCTTTGCCGTCTCGTGGCAAAGGCCCTCCGATGCCAAAGTTAGTATCTCGTACTAGTGAAAACCCTAATTCTCAGTAGGTAGTAATCAAATAACCAGGAATTGCGTACCTTTACCTCTAGGTTTACCTCATATTTATAGACCCATGTCTACTTGCTGTCCAAGCCATCTTGCTACCCTAAGTTTCCTTTCTCGTAAAGGGAACTTAGAATATCAGGGATTCTCATTCCCATAACTGCATATTTCCTTTTAGACCTTTTAGGAACTCTTTCCAAAGCTGGCCGTTCACCCCATTCTCGTTGGGTATCTCCTCCAGATCTTGTTTCCTTACTGGATATTTCCATTTCTGGACCACTCTGGAGCACCTCCTGGTACCTTGCTGCTACTGTTCGGCCTTCTCGTTGCCGAACAGACCCTCTGGACCAATGATTTCTCATATCACTGGACCCCCTATCACGAGGCCCGGTCCAACAACTACCCTTGCTCTTTGGACCATGCCCCTGCTCGGGTATCTTGGACATGGGAACTCTCGTATCCCCGGTCCTTGTGCCGTTCACCTCACTGCACGGCGAATATTCCGACTGTATTTGTTCTGGGCCCCACGCACCACGTGTTCGGCCACCCCTTGTACCTGTTCGGGATTACCTCCCTACAATGGCTCCCCAGCTTTACTCGTTATTTTCTCTTAATATGACGAGCAAAGCTTCTAAACACCGAGAAAGGTTTTGCTCCTGCACCTATGTTTCTCGTACTTGGTGCAAACTCATCATTAGCCCAACCTAAACGCCTCGTCGTTTGGTCTGCACAGGCTTTTCCAGCTAACACCTTTACACGCGGCATGCTCTGTGCCGCCCGTATTAAATGCGAGCAGACGTTTCGGGGAACGGAGCGCCCAAACGGCGTCTGGGGTGACGTTTCTCATACGTCACCCCCTTTTGCTGGGGTATACTTGGGTTTTCGTCCCCAATTTCAAACCCACTTCATCTCCAAGTTCCCTCTGCAGACAGACGGTTCGTCCATACGCGCCATTGAAGCTCTGCTCGAAGTCCTCTTCTCTTCCGATATTAGGGTTCTCGTCCGCTAATTCGTAAGTTTTATTTCCCCTTTCCCTCCACTTTTCTCTTAAGTCTAGGGTTATCTCGGTTGATCTAGGATCTCCTCAATCTCTTTAGGGTTTTTCCGTACCCATCCCCCTATTAAAACCCAAACCCAGAGCTTTCGTTATGGGTCGATTTCATAGGCACTGTGACACGCCCCAAAGAATGGCCGAGTTTAGGTCTCGCTATGAGATCCCAGACAACGTGGCCACTTTCTTGGCTGCAGAAGACGCCATTCGTGAGTGTTTTGACGACGACACTCTGCACATCCCTGTCATTGCCGTCGTTGAGGGCGGCGTTAGGTTTCCCCTGGCACCGTTACTCCGCCAGGTTCTGGCCTATTACAGACTATCCCCCATGCAAGTCTCTGCCAACTTTTTCAGGGTTGTCATGGGCATCAATGCCCTGAATCAAATGCTAGGCACGTCCCTAGGCCTTCATGATATACACCACCTATACAGCATTTCCAGAACTAAGGACGCCTTAACCTACTACCTCAAGAGTAGGGATTCCAGAAAAAGGCTGGTGCTCGATACGTCTTCATCAAGAACGGCGGCGGCGACGACTTCCTCATCGTCACGAGGAACTTCGAGCCCAGGGGCGAGGCAGCGAAGTATCGGCTTTCACACCCCACAGATTTGGCACGCCACGTTAGTTTCTTTTCTCGTAGAACTCTTTTGCCGAGCAATTTCTCGTATTGCACCTTTCATTCACTTGTTTTCCTGATTGCCAATTTTCCTCATATTTGCAGCCACAAACGTCAACCAGGGGCACGCCATCATCACCCCCCAGGTCCACGTCACTGACATCAACCGTGCACTTGCCTTCAACGGTCAGGGCACGTGTTTGGCTGGCCGAGCAAGGGCGGCACAGATTCTTCTCAGCTACCAGGCATCATACGGCGGATTCATCGACCGACGAATCCGAGCAGCAGACAACCCCATTATCCCTGATCCTCCAGCTCAACAGCCCGAGCAGCGAGAAGAGAGGCGTTCTCGGACCCCTCCTCTGCCCAACGAACCAATCCAACTCACCGAAGGGACCTCGACATCCTCCAGCGGATATTCTGCATCTCCCCCACCTCGAGAAATGCAACAACCGATCAACCTCAGTAGCCTCCTCAACATCCCGGGGGCTGGTCGTGGGCGGGGCCGCGGCACATCTCGTGGCCGCGGACGCTCTCAGAGCCCGGCGCCTTCTCATGGCCGCCGTGGCGCTGCCCAACGTGACGTCCCTCCTGGCTTCTCCCCTGAGGAGATTGAGGCCGGCCACAGGGAAAAACGTCAACGGCTCGAAACCTCTTCGGCCGAGCAGCCTCCTCAATTTGCGGCCCCTCCAACTCCCATCTGGGCTCCCCAGTTCACGCCCGGCGGGCTGCCAGTCACCGTCCGTGATAGTGTTGACTCTGAGGGAACAGCCCTCGCACTATCCCAGGCTTTCCTGCTGCCTAGGGATATGCAGAAAGAAGTTGCTTGCTCCTCGGACAATCTCCTCGGCTCGTTCATGAGCCATAGCGCCAAGGTAAGACCATCGTATCTGCTTTCATGTGCCCATGGCTTTAAACTGCTGCTCCTTTTGTCTGTCTAACCTCGTGCTTATCCAGGCGATGCAAAAAATGGTGGCCATGGCCCAGAAAGCTGGGACACTCCGAGCCCCAACGTGCCAGGCTGCCATTTGACATAAAATTGGTGTACAACCCACTGAGTGGAGAGGAGAGGAGAGGAGACGAGGCTCGCGGGACCGTGGGCGAGCTTAAGGGCAAGCTGGAGGGAGCTGAGGACAATCTGAGCGGACTACGTAAGCGAGGCAAGCAAAAGCGAGGCCAAGACCTCTTACCAATGGGGCTATAATGAGGGAATCCGCGTGGCCACAGAGCTACACGGATCAGATGCCAGGCATCCAGGACCAAGTCTTGAAGGCCGGGTTGGTGGCTGTCTCAAGAAATTCGCAGTGCAGTCTTCTCCCCTTTGGGCCGAGATTGACCTTCCTAGCTCCCAGGTGGCTGCTGATGAACAAGAAGAAGTTGCGAGGAGGACAGCCTGGGCGGGGAGCTCAATGCCGACGTCCCCGAGCAGCAGAGTGCTAGTGTCGAACAAAGCGGAGAAGTGACCACTTTGGCCAAAAGGAAGCCAACGGGGGTCCATCTGAGCCGAGCATTGCTGCAGACAACCCAACCGCTTCGGCCTCTGCTGCTGCCCCGGCCTCTGCGACTGATCCTGCATCCACAACTGCTCCAGCTTCTCCACCTATCATTCAAGACCTGACGAACGAAGAGTAAGTTGGACTCCTCGTATTTAACAACAATTGGTACTCCTTTTTAAACAGTTCTTGACTGGCCCTGCGTGGCCATTGGTTTTGCCCTGCGTGGCACTTGATACATTTCCATACATTTTTAACTCTGCTGGTTTTGGCCCTTCGTGGTCCTTTATGTTTGGCTGGCCCTTCGCGGCCTAAACTTTTAGCTCTGCCTGGCCCTTCGTGGCCTTTATTTATGCAGGTGGCCATCTCTTGGCCAGCATTTGTCATGCTAAGCGTCTTCGTACTTAGCTTTTACGCATACTCACGTATGCTCCCCAGGCCTCACCGTGCCTGTTGATGGTTCAATCGTGTTCACTTTTTAACTGTTGTAGGTTTCTCGTACCTTTAAATGATGCTTTAGCAGTCTTCAAGTTTTTCGGACTTTAGATATTATTGCATGTTCACGTATGCAGCTCAAATGCTTCGTGCTTGGAAGCTTCCATTCTTAGGTTACCCAAATGTGTTCGTATTTGGACCTAGTGATCCTGGGTTTGCTCATACCCAGACTCTGTTGTGGGCATGCCCGCATACAAGTAAACAAACCTATTTGCACTTGAGATTATTCCAAACATATTCGTGTTTGAGGACAGTATGCATATTCTCATATGCTTTCTGGGAGTTTTCGTGCCCGAGCAATCGCTTAAGTATACTTGCACTTGGCTCGATTCTGGGTATGTTCGTACCCGAACAAACAGTCAAGTGTATTCGTACTTGACATAATTCTGGGTGTATTCGTACCCGAACAAACAGTCAAGTGTATTCGTACTTGACATAATTCTGGGTGTATTCGTGCCCGAACAAACAGTCAAGTGTACTCGTACTTGACATAATTGCAGGTGTATTCGTACCCCAACAAACTATCAAGTGTATTCGTACTTGACATAATTCTAGGTGTATTCGTCCCGAACAAACAGTCAAGTGTATTCATACTTGACATAATTCAGGTGTATTCGTACCCAAACAAACTATCAAGTGTATTCGTACTTGACATAATTCTAGGTGTATTCGTGCCCGAACAAACAGTCAAGTGTATTCATACTTGACATAATTGCAGGTGTATTGATTTGTAGTACTAGCAATAGGTGTATTCGTACCCGAGCAAATGAACAAGTATATTCGTACTTGGTACAATTTTGAAATATTCGAAATTTCATTCAGCTACCCTACACCTCTCCACCTCTGCTCCCCAATACGGAGTGAGGACTAAGGATTTAGCTTGACTTCGTATTTAAAGCATAACGAAAGAAGAACTTGTAAAACGGTGTTTATTTATCAAAATCCTGGAATTTTATTCATAATTCAAAGAACTCAAGGGGGCGTTACGCGTACCCCTTGCAACTAGTAAAACAAAACATAAGGGAATTTTATTCGTAATTCCCACACAATCACGATGTGCATCTTAAAACAGAATAGAAACGGAATCGAAGTTCTTTACACGTAGAACTTCCTCAGGTTGTGAACATTCGAGGGCCTTGGTACCGGGTTCCCGTCTAGGTCTGCCAATCGATATGCCCCAATGCCAACAACCTCTGTAACTCGATACGGGCCCTCCCAATTGGCCCCCAACTTGCCCTCGTTGGCCACTTTGGTGTTGCCGAGCACCTTTCTTAACACAAGATCTCCAACACCAAATTCTCGTGGGTGGACATGCTTGTTGTAGCCTTTCATCAGCTGCTCCTGGTACGAAGCCAGGTGCACCAGAGCTCGTTCTCTTCTCTCCTCGGCGAGATCCAGCTCGATTTCCAGAGCTCTGTCATTGCCCCCACTTTCCACCAATGTGGTCCTGTTGGTCGGTAAACCAACCTCCAATGGAATCACAGCCTCTGTTCCATACGCTAGCGAATAGGGGGTCTCTCCCGTAGACCTCCTAGGAGTTGTTCGGTGTGCCCACAGGACCAGTGGCAGTTCGTCAGGCCACTTGCCCTTTGCTTTGTCCAACCTTTTCTTGATCCCGTCAAGTATAGTCTTGTTGGATGCTTCTGCCTGTCCATTGCTCTGAGGGTAGGCCGGTGTAGAATAGTAGTTCCTTATTCCATATTGGGCGCAAAAAGCCTTGAACTTTTTTTGGAACTGTGACCCGTTATCAGTGATCAAGGAATACGGCACTCCAAATCGAGTGATGATGTTCTTCCACACGAACCTTTCTATCATAGGTTCTGTGATTTTTGCCAGTGGCTCTGCTTCAATCCACTTGGTAAAATAATCCGTTGCTACCAACAGAAACTTCCTATTCCCAGTAGCCTTGTGAAGTGGACCCACGATGTCCATGCCCCACTGTGCAAACGGCCAGGAACTTGTCAAGGGCACCAGGTCTTCGGCTGGTGTTCGGATCATAGGCGAGAACTTCTGACACTTCTCGCAGATTTTCACATACACCTTTGCATCTTCTTGGATGTGCGGCCACCAATAACCCTGTGTGATTGCACGGTGAGCAATGGATCTCCCACCTGCATGACTCCTACAGGTTCCCTCATGTATTTCATGGAGGAATTTCTGCACCATCTCGGGATGCACACAAAGCAAATACGGTCCAGTGAAGGACTTTCTATACAACTTCCCCTCTGGTGATAGCCAAAACCTTGCAGATTTTGTTTTTATCTTGTGAGCCTCCTTTTTATCTGTGGGGAGTGTCCTGTCTCGTAGGAACTCCACTATTGGATCCATCCAACTCGGTCCTTGGTTCACGTCCAAGACCAATTCCACACTTCTCCCAATGCTCGGCTCAGCAAGATAGTCCACTGCCACTTTCCTTCTAAACTCCGTTGGCACAGCGGCGCCAACCAAGCCGATGAGTCAGCGTGGGCGTTCTGCCAGAGCTTATTTGCTCGATGTGTACCGTCTCGAAGGTATCAAGCAAATCCTTGGCCCCTCCACGTAGGCCGCCATCTTCTCATTCCGGGCCTCATACTCCCCAGGACGGTGATTCACCACGAGTGCGAATCACAGAATACTCGAATTCCTTTTACCTTCAAGGTTCTTGCGCTCCTTAACCCGGCCAGAGTGCCTCGTACTCTGCCACGTTGTTTGGCGCGCTGAACAAGCGCAAGGACAACTCGATCATAACTCCTTCAGGAGGAAAAAGCACAACTCAATTCCAGATCCGGTGTTGCATGCGGATCCATCAACAAAAAGTTTCCATTCCAAAGGATCTGCTCGGCGGATGCCCTTCGCTTTTTCAGATGATTGCTAAACCCATTGCTCCTTTCGTAGGAGGCGGTGGAGCCACCGTGGGAGAGAACTCCGCCACGAAATCTGCCAAAACTTGCCCTTTGACCGCCGTGCGCTGTTGATAATCAATATCATCTGGCTCAACTCCACCGACCAGGTTGATATTCGCCCCGAGAAATCGGCCTTTCGAGTAATGACTTCAACGGGAACTCTGTGTAAACCACCACTTTGTGACTTTGGAAGTAATGGGGCAACTTCCTAGCCGCCGTTCTCAATGCCAGGACCAACTTCTCAAGCGGAGATATCTCGTCTCTGCGTCGAGTGTAGCGTCTTGCTTACATAATAAACAGGGATCTGCTCGGATCCCTTGCTCCTCAATAAGACTGCGCTAACAGCATGCTCTGATACTGCTAAGTACAAGGTTAGAATATCACCAGGCTCAGGAGTGGACAGAAGCGGGGCAGCTGCCAAATACTTCTTCAGGTCTTGGAACGCTTGCTCACATTCTGCTCCCCATTCGTAACCTTTTCTTTTCTTCAACAACTGAAAGAAAGGTCTACACTTGTCACTCGAACGACTGATGAACCTGTTGAGGGCTGCCGCCATCCCTGTCAACCGCTGGACCTCCTTCGTGGTCCTTGGACTCTGTAGCTTCTGTAAAGTTGTAATTTGATCGGGATTCGCCTCTATCCCTCTAATGGTCACTAAGTGACCCAGGAACTTCCCAGAACTAACTCCAAACGCACATTTCGAGGCGTTGAGCTTCAGCTTATACTCTCTTAGTAACTCAAAAGCCTCTTTTAGATCAGCGATGTGGTCCCATTTCTCCTTGCTCTTCACCACCATGTCGTCTATGTATACCTCCATGGTCTTGTCGAGCAGCTTCTTTAGCATAATCGTTGCTAATCTCTGATAAGTTGCTCTAGCATTCCTCAGACCAAAGGGCATAACACTGTAACAGTATAACCCCCGTGGAGTGATAAAGGAAGTCTTCTCCTGATCGGGGCCGTACATTGCTATCTGGTGATATCCTCGATAAGCATCGAGGAAACTCATACGTCCATATCCAGCTGTTGCATCTACCAATTGATCTATCCGTGGAAGGGGAAAACTGTCTTTTGGACATGCCTTGTTTAGATCTGTGAAGTCGACGCAAACTCGCCACTTCCCATTCTTCTTCTTTACCACCACTATGTTAGACAACCACTTCGGGTAATACACTTCTCGGATCGCCTTTGCCTCGAGCAAGCGGTCTACCTCTTCGATGACAGCGTCCACATGCTGTACGGCAGATCTTCTCTTCTTTTGCATCACTGGTTTGTGTTGTGGGTCCACGTTCAGGTGGTGGCTAATCACGTTTGCATCCACCCCAGGCATCTCCTCTGGCACCCAAGCAAACACATCGACGTGCTCTTTGAGGAACTTCACCAACTCCTCCTCCTCTTCTTTGCACAAGTTTTCCCCGACCAGGAAATACCTTTCTGGATTATTCTCGTTGATCTGAATCTTCTTCAATCCTTCCACCACTGTCTCGGCTGGATTCCCCCCGACATCCTCGATGGTCGGCTGATTATTAACTTCGACGGTCTGCACCAACTGTGCCTTGGGTGCCTTCTTGATGATGGAAACCAAGCACTGTTGGGCCGTCTTTTGGTTTCCCCTTATTTTCTCGATTCCAGTGGACCCTGGAAACTTCACCATCTGGTGATAGGTGGATGATACTGACCTCATCTTATGCAACCAAGTCCTTCCTATAATCGCGTTATAGGAAGATGGCACATCCACTACCAAAAAATCGGTTCTCAGTGCCACTGTTCCTGCCGAACAGGGAGGGTCACTTTACCCAATGGCCAAACTGCCCCTGCACTGAACCCCACCAATGGAGTTACCGACTGTACCAAGTCCGCTTGTACCAATCCTAGCTTTTTGAACACGTCGTAATAAAGCACCTCGGTGCAGCTTCCTGAATCCACCGGGATTCTCTCCATGTCATACTCCCCAATTCGTAGGGTTATGACCAAGGCATCGTTGTGCGGCACCTGGACTCCTCCCAGGTCCTCATCCGTGAAGACTATGCCTTTGTCGCACCCTTCTGCTTCACGTCCACGTTTCTTTCCCAACCGCATCACGTGCTGGTCGTGTTTCACTTGCCTTTGGAACAATCTCACCTCATTTCTCGTATAAGGTGTGGCCAATCTATGAATCATATGGATCACGCCTCTCGGATTTTGCTCATAATACAGTTCCATTGCCTTCTTGGCGCCCTTGTGCTCCTCCTGGATGAACTCCTTCAAATACCCACGTGAGACCAGGTCATCAAGGTGCTGCTTAAACATCTCGCAGTCCTCCGTCATATGACCCGATCCTTGTAGTAAGCTGCGGTCTTTGACTCGTAGCCCTTCTCGCATCTTTGTCACCCCCCAGCCGTGGAGGCCACTTAAAGTATGGGCGGTTCTTTATTCGATAAAGAACCCGATAAATTGGTTCTTTCCAAACCGTTGTCACCGAGAAGAACGACTTTGGATCAGGGATGTGCTTTTCTCGGTACGACTCTCTCTTAGTCTGCCCGTGCTCCTTTCTTTCTCTGTAAGTCTTGGGTTCGGGTTTATCCGCCTTCTTTGCGGGTCCCTTGACTTGCTCGGCACTTAGCTTGCCGTCTTCCCGTAGTATGTCATCCTCGTTCCTGGCGTGCTGCTCAATCCGCTCCATCAGCTTTGCCAACGTGCTTACTGGACTCATGTTTAGGGACTTTCGCAGCTCTCCCCGAACAGGTAGCCCAGTTTTGAACGTTGCTATTGCATACTCTTCACTGCAACTTTCAATCTCATTGAAAGTCTCCCAATACTTCTTGGCGTAGTCCCTGATCGGCTCACTCTCTCCTTGCTTCATAGCTGAGAGACTCTCAAAAGTTTTGGGTGGTTTCCTGCTCGTAAGGAACCGAGCAGTGAACTCCTCGGCCAACTGTCTCCACCCTCGTATGGTGTTCGGCCCCAACTTATGGAACCATGATAGGGCCACTTTTCCCAAACTAGATGGGAACATCTTGCACATGATTGCGTCATTACCGTCGTGCATAAACATCGCCTGCTGGTAATGCTGTATGTGCGCCACCGGGTCTGCATTGGTTTCGTACAGGATAAACGTCCCGTGTTTAACCCTGCTCAGCAACCTTGCCTCCTGCAATCTCTTTGCAAAAGTAGAAGTTGCTATGTTGCTAAGGGCTCTCCGTGCTGCTTCTCGTGCAGACATGGTCCCCTCCTCCGATACCTTAGCAGCCCTGGCATTATTCCTTTCCCAGTCGGAATCAGGTCTCTCGTACCTGTCCCTGTGGTGCTTCCTGCCCCCTTCTTCCTCGGGGGAGGAGCTCCTGCTCCTGCTTCTCCTTTTTCGTGAAGAAGCCCTCGGTCGTTTCGGAATGAGGCTCCTGCTTCTTCTTTTTCGTGAAGAAGCTCTCCTGTACTCCACCATATCCAACCTTTCTTTTCTGGACTTCCTTTGTGAAAGCCCAGAATCCTCTGGATGTTCTCGTATCCTCTGCAACTGTTGAATCTCATACTCTCGCCTTTTAATCAGGCGAGTGTACTCTTCTATCTCCTGTCTCTTTTTGTCCAGGATATCTTCCCGGCTATGTACGCTTTTCGAACGTGCCACCGACTCTCTCTCACGGCGGGACTTACTCCTTCTCGTGGATCCCGTTGCCGTTCGTCCGTCTTTGTTTCTGGAGTCGCCATGGACTGCCAGGGGGCGGTCCTTGCTCGTGGTCCTCCCCGCTCGCCCGCCATCGGGCTTTCTTAGAGGATCCGGCGGGGACTTGTCACCTCCCCCACCCAGCAGATTATTCGGGTCAACTGGGGTCTTTGGATCTTCTTCCACCATGGTCGCTTTTTCAAAGGGACCTCTTTCGTTTCCCACAGACGGCGCCAATTGTAGGTGCGAAAAAACAAATTGTACCGTTCTGAACTGTAACGGCTACTTCTTACGCCGCCGGAGTTAAACCTATAAAACAAACAAAAGGTGAGCGCACCTTTGCCGTCTCGTGGCAAAGGCCCTCCGATGCCAAAGTTAGTATCTCGTACTAGTGAAAACCCTAATTCTCAGTAGGTAGTAATCAAATAACCAGGAATTGCGTACCTTTACCTCTAGGTTTACCTCATACTTATAGACCCATGTCTACTTGCTGTCCAAGCCATCTTGCTACCCTAAGTTTCCTTTCTCGTAAAGGGAACTTAGAATATCAGGGATTCTCATTCCCATAACTGCATATTTCCTTTTAGACCTTTTAGGAACTCTTTCCAAAGCTGGCCGTTCACCCCATTCTCGTTGGGTATCTCCTCCAGATCTTGTTTCCTTACTGGATATTTCCATTTCTGGACCACTCTGGATCACCTCCTGGTACCTTGCTGCTACTGTTCGGCCTTCTCGTTGCCGAACAGACCCTCTGGACCAATGATTTCTCATATCACTGGACCCCTTATCACGAGACTGGTCCAACAACTACCCTTGCTCTTTGGACCATGCCCCTGCTCGGGTATCTTGAACCTGGGACCTCTCGTATCCCCGGTCCTTGTGCCGTTCACCTCACTACACGGCGAATATTCCGACTGTATTTATTCTGGGCCCCACGCACCACGTGTTCGGCCACCCCTTGTACCTGTTCGGGATTACCTCCCTACACCGATCAATCCGAAGCAATCAAGCAACTGAGGGATCAAGGTGGTGAGGCCCAACGGCCTCTGGTTTGGTTTATTTACCGCTTATTTTACTAATCATAGTATTTTAGTCACCTGTTAAACTTTCTTTCTGGTGTGAGGAAGAACACCAGCCGGGGCTTCGATCCCTCGGCCGGTACATAAAATCAGCATGATTACTCGGCCGTGACATCCATTCACTGGCCGAGTAATCGATCTGCTGGCACACGTTTTGTTTTGTTTTCTGCTTTTTTGACGCATGTTCATTTATTGTTTCGGCTCACCTTATTTACTGTTTAAAGGCATAAAGAAAATAGATTATGTGTTAGGGTTAAGTAAAGCATCTATATGTCTTATGTTGAATGATTATAGGCTAGCCTCACAGCTAGGCAGAGAGGGGTGCCTAACACATTCCCCTTACTGTACCTTTGGCTTCCGTATCCAGAATCTCTATCTGTTTTCCTAGCTTTAACAAACTTGGTGGCAACTCTGTTTTGATGATAACCGTTATCATGTGGCAATGTTCCTAGCCATGGGAATATCTATGATCTTGGTTTATGAAGCAAGGAACCAAACGAACAAACAACGATATCAAACTGTATGGTGATGCCCCGCTCAGGAGGTGTCTACAGTTTTCTGGCGACTCTGCTGGGGACATGAGAGCCATAACCAAAAAGTTCAACATAAGACTAATACATGCCTTGTTTAATTCATTTATCATATGCATCGAGCAGGCAAGCCTCGTTGAGTTCACCTAATATCCCGGCATGACACGGGCTATGTTAGTGGTTCCAGCAAACTCCACAGTCACCTGTACCTATTGGTATATCAAAAAGGGGATCGCCCAATCGCCGCCCATGATAGGCTGGCGAAAGGATTGGTGCCCTTTGACAATGGAGCACCCTGAGACTACCTAAACCTTACATGTGTTAGAAAGCCATAGAACCTATCAAGCTAAGACAGGAACCTGCAGGTTAAGGAAATTTGCTACATTTTTCTAAGTTCTTCCTCACACCCATTGTATGTATGCATGTTGTAAAATTTTCTTTTGCAGGTAAAACCTTAGGGGCCTTTCTAAGCCAATTGGAAGTAGGTAAGCCAAACTAATCTAACTAAAAGCAAAAACTTTTCAGGAAAAATCACCGCATCGCTGTTCATGTTCGATTCGCACTTTCAAATTGTCACCAAGCTGTCTGGTCTGTCCCACTCTGCAGTCAAGGATTTCGATCCCTCCAAATACATCACTCTGATGGAACAACCAAGGCCTATGGTAGCCATCATTGAGGACAACCATGTCATGTTCGCAAGAACAGTCTATGAAGAAGAAGTAGAAGACATAATTGAAGAAGAAGGGTTTGGCAGGGTTCCAATCTATTTTTATGACCTTTATGCACCCACCGATGACTATTGGCCAATCGATGAGGTCAACAACTCTGAATCTGAAGAAGCAAAGGAAGAAGAGTCTGCTGACAATAATCCACTAGATGAAGTATCACTAAACTTACTCTTTGATGAAAGGGTCGCCAACAACGAAATAAGGGTGATCCACCCCATCACAGATAGGTTTGGTAATTGGTGGGGATTTGTTGGCACACGAAGGGTCGACAGCAGTGACGAAGCAGAAATCGAAGCTCAACTGGAAGAGATAACAGCAATAGCAAATCAAATGGCCCTCCAAGACTTGCAGGGTGACAATGATGAAAGTGCGAATCAAAGTGACAACGAAGTGTTGATGATCAACCTTGGTGATGAAAAAGACTGCTTTGAGCTGATTGTGGATGCTGAAAGTGGGGCTTACCCTAACTGGACCGTGGAATACACTTTAAAAAACAAAATGAAAAATGCTGATTCCGATCTTAGCTCTAATTCCAATTCTGACTCTAGGTCAACTCAATCCAAGTCTAGTTTTTCATCTTCCCAAACTACTGAGTCTAGTGAGGAAAATCTGGCCAAAGTACCAAAGAACAATATCTATTTTGAATTTGACTCTAAAATGTCTTTTGACAATTTTAACAATGAGAAGGAAAATTTAGAGTATTTCACTTTGCCTATGATTAACTATGTGGATTCCGACAATCAGAATTTTGAGGAAGAAATTCATAAAGAAATTTTAGAATTCATTGAAAGAGAAGAAGAAAGGCACGCCAAACCTTGTTCCGAGGAAATAATTACAGCAAACATAGGCTCTGAAAATGAGCCCAAGCTGGTTAAAATTGGCGCAACACTATCTTCTCAAGAAAGTGAAAAATTAATCCTTTTGCTAAAAGAATACAAAGATGTTTTGCTTGGTCTTACAAAGACATGGCTGGGATAGACCCTGAAATTGTTCAGCACAAAATTCCACTTCATCTTGATGCAAAACCTGTTAAACAAAAGCCAAGACGTATGCGCCCTGATTGGGCCTTAAAAATAAAAGAAGAAGTCACTAAGCAAATCAATGCCGGTTTTCTCATAGTCACCGAGTACCCCCGGTGGGTAGCCAACATCGTCCCAGTACCAAAGAAAACTGGAGGAATCAGGGTTTGTGTGGATTTCCGAGAGCTCAACAAAGCCAGCCCAAAAGATGACTTTCGATTGCCACACATAAACGAGCTCGTGGACAACACTGCAGGACATGCACTGCTATCTTTCATGGATGGGTTTTCTGGGTATAATCAGCTTTTGATGTCTCCTGAGGACAGAGAGAAGACCACCTTCACCACACCATGGGGAACTTACAGTTACCGAGTGATGCCATTCGGATTGAAAAATGTTGGAGCCACTTACCAAAGGATGGCAACCACATTGCTGCATGACATGATGCACAAGGAAGTAGAAGTGTATGCCGATGATATGATAGTCAAATCTAAGGAAAGGGAGGGACACTACGAAGCACTTCGAAAGTTCTTTGAGAGGATTAGGCAATACAAGCTATGTCTCAATCCTCAAAAATGCACTTTTGGGGTAACAGCTGGTAAAATGTTAGGATTTCTCATCACTCAAAGAGAAATCGAAGTAGACCCTTCCAAGATACAAGCCATCATGGAGATATCACCGCCGAAGATAGAAAAGGAAGTAAGGAGCTTTCTGGGGAAGTGCAATTCATCAGCAGATTCATTTCCAAACTCACAACCACTAGCGAACCCCTCTTCAAGCTTCTTAAGAAAGGTACTGATTTTGAATGGAGCCAAGACTGTCAGCAATCGTTCGAAGCCATCAAGGAATATCTTCAGAATCCACTTGTGCTGTCGCCACCCATCCCTGGGAAGCCATTGATTCTATATCTTTCAGTAACAGACACATCCATGGGATGTATACTAGCACAAAAAAATGACGCCAAAGTAGAGTGCGCCATATACTACCTCAGCAAGAAGATGATGGACTATGAAACAAGGTATACTCTCCTGGAGAAGACTTGTTGGGGGCTAGTATGGGCCATAAAGAAACTAAGGCACTACCTATTAGCGCATTCGGTAGTGTTAGTTTCTCGTTTAGATCCAATCAAATATCTTTTCGAGAAGCCAGCACTTATTGGAAAGCTAGCTAGGTGGTTATTGCTTCTAGCAGAATTCGACCTCAAATTCATGACGAGGAAATCAGTAAAAGGAAGGGCTGTGGCAGAATTCTTGGCAGATCACCCTGTAACAGAAGCTGAGGTAGAAGACTTCATGTTCCCTGACGAGGACATCTTATGTCTCCTAGACGACACCTGGCAACTATTCTTCGATGGAGCATCGAACCAAAGTGGATATGGCATAGGGATACTGCTAGTTTCCCCAAACAACTCTCATATTCCCTTGTCATATAAACTAAGGTTTAAAGTCACCAACAACCAAGTTGAGTATGAAGCTTGCATTGCTGGAATGGAGGCTGCATTGGAACTAGGGGCAAGGAGGGTAGAAGTCACTGGAGATTCAAACCTAGTAGTGTCCCAAGCAAGAGGAGACTGGAAGGTCAAAGAGGATACGCTAAAACTATATCACTCCGTGCTGGAAGACCTGATTCCACAATTTGACTCAGTCATCTTCACGCACACTTCCAGAGAGAGCAATAGATTTGCAGATGCATTAGCAATATTGGCCTCCATGGTCGAAATACCCTTGGATTTCACAATGCGACCCCTTATGATCGAGCAGAAGGTCAAATCAGCATGGGAGTGCACTTTCATTGAAGAGGATGAAGATGATGGTAAACCCTGGTATGCGGACATGAAGAAATTCTTGGAAGAAAGAGAGTATCCGTCTGAAGCTACTTTAAAAGACAAGATGGCTCTACGAAAGTTTGCCACTCGGTTTATAGCCTGCGGGGGAGCATTATATCGAAGAGCATATCTAGGTCTCAATCAGCTTTGTGTCAGGACAGAGGAAAGCCGTAGAATAATGGAGGACATACATGAGGGAATTTGCGGGCCGCACATGAATGGGGCCACAATGGCAAAGAAAATCCTACGTCAGGGGTACTACTGGACTACGATGGAAGCCGACTGTGCTAATTATGTTCTCCGATGTTACAAATGCCAGGCTCACGCTAATCGCATGCGTATTCCCCCTACGGAGTTATACAGCATGACATCTCCTTGGCCATTTTCTACCTGGGGAATAGACGTCATTGGGAGTATAAATCCAAAGGGAAAATACAAGCATCAGTTCATTTTAGTAGCCATTGACTATTTCACCAAGTGGGTAGAAGCAGCCTCCTATGCCACCTTTAAGGCTACTCATGTGGCTAAGTTCATTCGCACCAATATCATCTACCGATATGGAGTACCTCACGAGTTCATCTGCGACAACGGATCACATTTCAAAGGGGCAACAAAGAAGCTCTTTGCTGAATTTGGGATACAGAATCATTGGTCATCCACCTATCGACCTCAAACTAATGGAGCAGTTGAGGCTGCCAACAAGAATATCAAAAGGATTTTGCGAAAGACTACCGACACTTACACAGACTGGCCAGAAATGCTGCCTTTAGCACTATGGGGTTATCGAACAACTGAAAGAACTTCAACTGGGGCCACTCCTTACTCCCTGGTCTACGGGATGGAAGCTGTCTTACCTGCCGAACTAGAACTACCCTCATTAAGGGTTCTAGCTGAGACTAGTATGATCGAAGAAGACTAGATTCAAAACCGCTACGATGAGTTAGCATTGATAGATGAAAGGAGACTGAGAGCATTATACGATGTGCAAGGGTATCAACGCCGCATCGCACGAGCATTTAACAAAAAGGTGAAGCCACGAGACTTCAAAGTAGGGGATATGGTGCTTAAAGCAATCCGTCGCCATGTTTCAGATCCAAGAGGCAAGTTTAGACCAAACTGGGGAGGACCCTACCTTATCAAGCGTATATTGTCTGAAGGAGCAGCCTACATTGCAGATTTGGATGGAATGGAGTTCGTAACGCCGATCAACATTGACAAGCTGAGGAAGTATTACCCTGAGAGATGCTTGTTGGGCCGAAAACCACAAGGGTGGGCGGACCCAAGCAAAAATTAGAACAAGCCTGCTAGGTCGAAAACCCGCGAGGGCAGCTTAGGCAAAAACTAAGGCATAAATAAAGGCACTCACTAGACTGAAAACCTGTAAAGGCAGTTTAGGCAAAATCAAGAGCACAAAAGGAGAGGAAAATACTCGAGTGAACCCTAACTAAAACAAACAAACTCTCTTCGAACTATGTTTATGGCCTGATTCCCTCTATGGGATACGTAGGCAGTCTCTGAATTGAGATCCGGCCACTGTTATTGTTATCACTTCCCAATTTCTAGGTCTATCCTAAAGCACGTTAACTGTCAAACCATGGCAACAACATTTTCAAAATAAAGCAACCAATGTTTTATTATTTCCAAGGAAAAAGGAAAAGCAAGCTCAAACAATTCCCAGTCTATGAAAACTAGAATGAAAATCTTTCAAAAACCATAAGCAAAGTGTCGATCTCTAGGTCCTCCTTCTCTTTGCACTCTTGTCTTCCAAAAGGTTTTTCTCTAGCCAACGCTTATACGAACCCGATAGTTTGTCAGCAAAGTTCTCAGCAACCTTTTGTATTACTCGATTTGGCCACAAGCGAAGCACATTACGACGAAGGTTGGCATCATGAACCTTAGAAACAGCATACTTAGGGTCACCCAAAACCTTAACCTGTTCAGCTCTGAACTGCCTTTGGAAACGAGCGGGGAAATAGAAGGTAACTTGAGTGATACCAATCACTGCTACACCAAAATGGTTCATGGTACTTGCAGTCAAGCTCTTTACACCATACCAGGGGCAAACCCATTGAATCCGGTTACCCTTACGAGTCTTCATCCAAGCTTTCCAAGCAGCCTCAGTGGGAAACTGTCTGATCACACGGCGCTCCGCGCAGTGATCCAAACTATAAGGTAGCCGTTCTGGCACATCCCACACCCTCAACTTCTCATAAAGCCATACCTATGGAAAACAAGGGAAAATTGCGAGTTAAGAGAACACGTGAGTCAAAACAAAAGAGGGACGAGTGGAAAGATAAATAGCAATAAGCGAACCTACAATAACAAAGGGCTGCCTGAGAACTAGACTGTAGGATTATCCTTTACCATGTCAAGGCCTATCAAGGTCTCTGCCAACACTAAACCAGCAAAACCTACATGGTTTCCCATCTGTTGGGCCAAGTCAAGCAGCATAGAATCAGCATGGCCGGAAGAAGGTCCAAGCCAGTAGTAATGGAGAAGACAAATGCACAGCGCATGAAAGCACGCCTTCTGTTGAGGAATCTGACGATGAGCTTCAGTGGTACCAAAGCGCTGAACAAGCTGTAAGGTTTCCAACCTTCCATTTACCATGAAAAACCTAGCTTCATGTTTCTGAATTTGGAGCAAATCCTTCAAGAGGTTACCCCGATTAAACAAAGGGTTAGGAATAATGAGACCTTCTCTATCCGAATGAGCTATGATAGCTGCAAATTCCTCGATAGTAGGACACAATTCCTCTCTTCTAAATCGAAAGTCATGGAAAGCAGGGTCCGACAAGCTAGTGGCTGCCCGAAGGAAAGCCAAATTCACAGGAATTTGGCGAAGGGAGAAGATGAAGTCCATGCCGAAGGACCTAAAGTGCAAACGGTCGAGGCCGTTAAAAGAGTTCAACCACTGATCGAGGATTGGTTATGCCATGAAATCGTTGCTGACAAATACCATCGAATTCGTAGAACGTATACTTATAGGCTAGGATGAGTCTTAGTTTGAATCGGAATCGGATTCTAAACTCGTCGTTAATCTAGTCGGTATCTCGACCGGCACTTCGAATAAACGGCCGCAGGATCGATCCCCCGGCCCATGGAAATCAAAGTTGACCTAAAATCAAAATCTGCCAGACGGAACGATCCCTCGGCCGCCAAATTGATGGCTCGGTCGCCAAAACGTCTGTTTCCACGGTTTTGTCCATTTCACTGGATTTTCAACAAAATATCGATTTTATCATAACGAACGGTGAACAATAGCATATGCCATCATATAATAGAGCAAAAGATTTTGTTTCATTTAACAAAAACTTTGTACATCACAAGGTGAATCATCCCACATTTCCTAAAACAAAGCTATACATCGATTTCCTATTGAACTAACCTATGTAGGAAAATAAAAGAAGGAGAAGAGGATGCCGAACTCTCTGACGGTTTGAATGCCAGAGACCAGCTGCAAAAAAAGAAAAGGAAACCTCCTGAGGCAACGTGTACCAAAGAAGCACTACGGTGCAGAAGAGACATCACGCAGCCCAGAAAAATCATCATGCCGCGTACAAGCGCGACCCCGGAAGTTCCATGTCACGGAAGCAAGCCACCCATGCAAGGGTCCCTAATCAAGCAGCAAGACAGAACCAAAAACAACGCGGACTCCCTCCGCGATCGCTGGCCACGCATCGTCCATCCCTTGAACCCAACGAGAATGAGGCAAAGAAAGGGAGGCGATGGGTCTTCGGTGGAGTCCTCCGAGAAAAGAGAACGTAGAAAGAAAGAAGGAAGAGAATGAAAATAAAACGCCAAAGGCTCGGCTTTTATAAACACTCTGGAAATGAAGCGATTAAACGGCCGATGAATCTATAGCTCGGCCGAGACATCAATTATCCTACCGAGATATCGAGCTCTTGGCCATCCAATCAATTTCCTTCAACCCCAGTGGATTTTGCTCAGTGCACTAACTCAAGCCATTATGAAGTTTTAGGCCCACGGCTAACAAAACCAATGATCAAATCAGCCTTGGGGGCATCTCCCAAGCAAACGCAAGGCGATCAAGACCAGACCAAGACCAGCCTTGGGGGCATGCCCAAGCACGAGAAAAGATCAAGCACTGTCAAGATTTCCTTTGTATATCAGCCCCGAGCTCTTCATCAACAATTCATCATCCAGCAAAGCGGCTCTATGCCCCTAATCATCTCAACAACCACCATTAAAGCTCACTATCACCTGGCAGCTCTATGTTCGCTGCTTAGCGGCTCTATGCCCGCTATCCCATCAATTCAACTGGCTCTACACCCGTGCTCACTGCCAACAGCTCTAAGCCATTCAGCGGCCCCAGGCCCATCACCTCAGCAGCTCCAAGCCCATTATTTCAGCGGCTATATGCCTATTATCCACCCTGCGGCTCCGAGCTCAAACCCACTATCATTCAACAGCTCCAAGCTAGCCAAACCATTCAATGGCTCCACCCCTATTACCTCAGCGACCAGAGGCCCATTATCATGGTAGCTCTATGCCTATGCTCACAGTCACTCAACAGGCTCCATGCCTATTACTTCAGCGGCTCCAAGCTCATCACTTCAACTGACTCTACCATGAATAGCAAAGCCACAGCTACTGATCGCTTGGCCACCTGAGATCATCAAAATCCAAGCTCCGGCCTCATATTCAATTCAGCGGCTCCAGGCCCATACCAGTCATCTCGGCGGCCCCGCGCCCGTATCTATCATCTCCGCAGCTCCAAGCCCATATGTATCAACTCAGCGGTGCCATGCTTATATATCAAATAGGCTCTTCGCCAATCAACTCAGCGGCCTCGTGCCCATATCTATCAACTCAACAGGCTCGACACCTATCATCTCTGCGGCTCTACGCCCATATTTATCATCTCAGCCGCTCCAGGCTCGCACCAATCAGCTCAACAGGCTTCCAGCCAATCATTTTAGCGGCTCGAAACCCATTATCATAGTGGCTCTATGCCGTAATTATCCCCACAGGCTCTACGCCGCCCCAATCAATGAATCGTCAACTCAGTGGCTTCAAGCCCATTATTTCAACGGCTCAACGCCCATATCATCCAACTCAGCGGCTCTAAGCCCATCATTTCAGGGGCTCCATGCCTGTTATCAACTCAGCGGCTCCGCGCCCACTATCTCAACTGGCTCTATGCCATAAATAACTCTCAACAGGCTCTACGCCACCCCAATCAAGATATCATCGATTCTCAGGCTTTACGCTTGAATGCTCAAAATCCAACATTTTGAATGCTCGAAGCTCTTCGAATGCCCAACCACTGTGTACTGGATGCTCAAGTTCTACACTTGAATGCTCAAGCTTTATGCTCGGATGCCCAACCACTGCGTACTGGATGCTTCTACACTTGAATGCTCAAGCTCTATGCTTGGATGCCCAACCACTGCGTACTGGATGCTCAAAGCCTATACTTTGAATGCTCGGATTCTGCCGTCTGAATGCTCGAGCTCTACGCTCTGAATGCTCAAGTCCAGAACTTGATAAAAGCTCCATGCTTAAATTAAACACACACGCACGGGCCCGCGCACATTTGCATCAATTGCATCACCACAATCACATCGAGTCTGAATCATCAAATCTATCTAACCACCATTATCATATACACATTTTTGCATATCTCTCATTCTCAGGTCTATCCTACAATCAACCGGCTCCGCGCCTCGATTTTATTGATCGGTCTAGAACCTCGACCCCTTGGCTCTACGCTAAATTTTATGATGAGAAAGCTCCGTGCACAAACCATCAGAATACAACCAGCTCCGTGTTTTGGTTCTATCACTCTAGGCTCTCGCTTTATGATCAACACCAGCTCCGCGCTTCGGTTCGATCTACGTCATCTCAGGCTCTCGTCTCATGATTGCAACCGGCTCCGTGCCTCGATTCCTTCATTCAAACGCCCCGTGCTCCAGTTACTGGCCCTGTGGCATCCAACTCGTCTCTGGAAGATGACTTGGGTTCCACCCCTATCTCAAAACTGGCATTTAATTCATCCCTAACAGATGGCTTGGATTCCACCCCAAATTACATCAATTCCTTCCAGCTCATTCGCAAGGATAGGCTATTCTACCGAGCTCCCCTCAGTCAAAGTAAGGATGATCAAGAAAAGCAAACACACCTGCCGTGTACTAATCCACCCCAAAATACTAAGGTAACTCTCCGTAAAAACTTCCCCGGCAGCCCCGAGCTCCTTCAACTACTCTTCACCAAAAATCTTGGCTCCACCTAGGTACGTCACACTACGGCTTTTAAAGCCCGAAAGTACGTCTTCTGTCTCTAACCCTCCAAACTTTTTACTTTTCTTTACTGCCTCCAAACTACGGTTGGTCTGAATTTCCCCTGTGGAATACGTAGGCAGCCTCTCGGCCCGACCATAACAAAACCTTTTTTCAAAAAACCCTTGGAATAGTGGTTGGACCAAATTGAGTTGCTTTTACAGCTTTGACTTTTACTCAAACATGTCTCGCGATCCGTCTGAGCTCAGTCAAAGAGGGGCATCTGTAGACACCCCAATTTGGCCTAATGATTATTTCAAGTCCCACCTTGGGACCATCCCGATGATGAAATGGATTCGATGATTGCTGATTGCCTTCTTGTGAAACCCATGGACTTATGGTAAGAACTTTGAGTCACTTAGAGGACCCAATCCAGAGCCAAATAGCCTTTCAGACAGAAACACAGTGTTCTAGGAAAATCCATCGGTCGGCCGTAACATCGATCTCACGGCCTTAACATCCATCCTTCACCCGAGCAACCTGTTGCTAGCAAAATCTCCCTGAGAGATCAAAACCTCAGCCGCAAGATCAATACCTCGGCCGCCATAAACATTCCTCGGCCGCCAGATGCTTTGCTCGGCCACCAGATCGACCTTTTTCCAGACTCTCGAATGTTCTGTCGGTTGTTTGATCCAATCATGATACCTTTCCGATGCATTCGGGCTACGTTCAGAGATCACAATGAAGAGTTCAAATTGCATTGCAATTGCAATTGCAATCGCGTGATTTGATTGGACTGAGTGAGTCATCCCTTTGCCTATATAATGAGGCCTTTGCACCACGAAATTAACATAGATTCACTCCCTCATCAGCCACGAAACTCTGCAAAAATACTCACACAAACCCTCTCTACAGAAGCCCTAACCTGCCGAAGGCAGCCACCAATCCGAAGATCAAACCCCGGTGTTCAAACCCTAACCTTAAGGTTTCGTCCAAGAAGCAATCAATCAGTCAATCCCGATCAATCCGAAGCAATCAAGGAACTGAGGGATCAAGGTGGTGAGGCCTAACGGCCTCTGGTTTGGTTTATTTATCGCTTATTTTTTACTAATTGTAGCATTTTAGTCACCCATTAAACTTTCTGTCTGGTGTGAGGAAGAACACCAGCCGGGGCTTCGATCCCTCGGCGGGTACATAAAATCAACATGATTACTCGACCGTGACATCCATTCACTGGCCGAGTAATCGATCTACTGGCACACGTTTTGTTTTGTTTTCTGCTTTTTTGATGCATGTTCATTTATTGTTTCGGCTCACCTTATTTACTGTTTAAAGGCATAAAGAAAACAGATTATGTGTTAGGGTTAAGTAAAGCATCTATATGTCTTATGTTGAATGATTATGGGCTAGCCTCACAGCTAGGCAGAGAGGGGTGCCTAACACCTTCCCCTTATTGTACCTTTGGCTTCCGTATCCAGAATCTCTATCTGTTTTCCTAGCTTTAACAAACTAGGTGGGGACTCTGTTTTGATGATAACCGCTATCATGTGGCGATGTTCCTAGCCATGGGAATATCCATGATCTTGGTTTATGAAGCAAGGAACCAAACGAGCAAACAAGCGTTATCAAACTGTATGGCGATGCCCTGCTCGGGAGGTGTCTACAAAAAACCCCAAAGGAATGATCAAGCGACAACTCGAGCAGACTCAAGCTAAGATGTCTGTTTGGGATGTACTTATTCACTCCACCCACCACCGCGAAGGACTCATCCAAGCCCTTTTCCTCCTAAAGGTTCCCTCAAATATAACCCCCGATGAGCTCATGGCACTCATTAAAACCATACCCATCAAGCATGCCATAACCTTCACTGACCGAGATCTGCCCGCCGAAGGAACTGACCATAATAGGCCACTGCATGTCACCCTGAAATGCCATTTTAAATGGGTCCCGATAATTTTGATTAACAATGGTTCAGCAATCAACGTTTGCCCACTCCATGTTGCCTATTGCTTGGGGTACAAAAATAAGGGCTTCTCTCCATCAGAAGCCAAGGTTTGAGCATATGACAACACTCGTCAAGATGTATTCGGGACCCTTATTAAAGAAAAAGCAAAATAGGTCTACCAGGGTCAGCCGGAACCATTTTGGGATAAGGAAACCAATACTTTTCTGCCAACGTTCGAGATATTTGCCAACGATGTTTGGCTAGAGAGCGAGGAAGTGTTTGAGGCTGCGAAAGAATGGGGAAAGCCAACCGATTTGATTGAAGTCTTTAATATGGGAAGTCTTGCGATCCTGTTCAAGGAGAATAAACCAATGGGTACAGTCATGGAAGCTAAAGTGCTGATGCTAAGGCAGGAGGCCCTCGAAGATTCAACTTTGCTCGTCATGGATGTCGCTGGAGATTACAAGAATTGGACTTTCATACCAAGTGCGACATGCCATGGGTCTGATTCTGAGTCTGAGTCTGAGTCATCTGAGTCCTCTGAGTCTTCTGAGTTTGTCGAGTCTAAGGTGGTGCCTCTTGGTCCAACTCCTCATGGTCTGTACTTTGAATTCGAGTATACCAGTGTGTATGGTGCCCCCGAGGCCTTTGCTGATGACGAAATAAATGAATATGATTCTGCTTACTTCCCTGATTTTAAAATAAATTGTGTCGACCCCGGTGATGAAGAGATTGATTTCGACGGGGATATCCCTAAAGAAATTCGATCCCTAGTCGAAAGGGAAGAAGAGAGACATGCTCAGCCTATAAAAGAAGTTGTCTCTAGACACTTTATTTTGGACTGCCCAGATTAGTTTACGTACGGTCTTGGATTCCCAAATGATGATTAAGGTCAAGAGAATCCCGAGATTGCTAGTGTGTTTGACCTTTGAGCATTCCAAACCTCGGTCAAACCTTTTCAAACCTTTTTTCCAACCCATCAAGCTAGAACCAAATGGCCTCAGCAAAACCCTACTTGCATACGCTAGTCCTGTACTAGCGTGTGCTGGTAAGTTGGCAAGTGTCAGTCATCGGCCGTTGACTCAGTTGCTACTGGCGCACGCAGGTATTGGGTTGGTGTAGACACCCCAATCCGGACCTCGGAGAGCCTTTGTCCACCCCGATGATGAAATAGAGGAAACGATACCTTTGCGAGCTTGAAAAAGGATCTCCCTTAAAACCATAAACCCTTAAACCCAAAAACCCAAGAAACCTGACAAGCCCAGCCAAAGCCCAACGAAAGGCCCAAAAAGAGCCCTGGACCGAAGGAAGAGGTGCCGTGCGAGGCTGGATTGAAGCGCACGGCACTCTGAAGTTCAAAGAGTGGCCGTGCGCAGCCAAACTCCTCTGCACGGCACCTTGAGCAAAAAGCTGGCTGGCTCAGAAAGCTGTCGACCAGCCCGATATGAGCCACGGTGATGGCGGCTCAGCCGAAAATGCACTTCTGGCCCGCCCAGAAAACACCTCCACCATTTGAATTCAAAATCCTTGGCCATTTGCCTATAAATTAACCCCTCCACTCAAGGGAAAGGGGTCCCTCTTAGCCCTTTCTTTTGAGTCCTTTCTCTTGGCTCTCTCACTCTACTTTCTCTCTCTAAGTTTTCAAACCCCCTTTCCATTACCACTTCCATTTCCAAGTCTTAAAGGATGTCATTCCCAAAAGACATTCTTTAAGAGCTTTCACTCACTCCCTTCTCATCATTGAAGTTGATCACTCATTAACTTCAAGACCCCATCACCCAAAACACCTAACCTTCACTCACACCCATACTCCCTTTGTCTCATTTAACCTCCCCATCCACATCCGTGACGATCCATCCACATCCTTGCATCCACGATCCTTGATCAAGCTAGAAACCAAAGGTATAAACTAGTTTCCTCGGACTAGATTCCGTTCTGGTCCTGAGGGGACCTTTCTGTCAGCAGATCTAATCCCTTTTTGTTAGATCCTGACTCAAAACCTATTTTCATAAAATAAAACCAACCTTTGTCTTTGAGGTTGGGAAACCGCGCGGTCTGTTGATCAGGCGCGCGGCACCTCTCAGCGCACGGCACGATGCACACTAATGCTATTGTGAGCAGGCTGCTTGGATCTGAGTTTCTCATGCGTGTTTTGATTGTTTTTGCTGTTTACTGTTTCTGTAGATCTTAAAATAAGACCATATCTGCAACGACCCTGATTTTTGGCCAAAAAAAAAAATTTCGCTAAAAATTTGAATTTTTATTTTAATACTTGGATTTCATTTTTAACATCCAAAAATCGGTCGTTATTGACTGATAAAAATTTTATTGTTATATTTGAAAATTCTTTATCTTATAAATCCCTTTTTTTTGCGATTAATAATCCGTCATAATTAGGTTTATGAATTAGGAGGTTGGAATTCATCGCCCGGGCATTAAGGTCATTCTCTGAAAGACGAGTATGCCTATTAAGACCTTGGTATAGTTACTTAGTAATTGTAGTAAAATCCTAGAATTTATTTTCTCGGCTGGAAATCCTACTTAGCTAGCATAGTTAGCTTTTAACCGATTAGTTAGCCAACCCTAACTACCGTCTGGCTTAGTTACGTTTCCCTAACCTAGAGCGTTGCATCGATGCCAAAGTGGTTAAATTTCGGCCTTTGCCTTGACCGTTGACTTGACAGCTTTCGCTTAGCTAGGCTGCCTTGGCGTCGGGCCGCTGTCGCGCCTTGCTTTCGCCTTGGCATCGGGCCTGCCTTGCCTTGGCGTCGGCTCGCTGTCACGCCTGCCTTGCCTTGGCGTCGGCTCGCTGTCGGGTCTGCCTCGCCTAGGCGTCGGGTCGCTGTCGGGTTGCTCTGCCCTGGCCGCCATCAGGTGCTGTCGTGGCATCGAGTCACGCCTTGCTTCTGCCTTGGCCATGCTCACGCTGCCTTGGCCATGCTCACGCTGCCTTGGCCATGCTCACGCTGCCTTGGCCGTGCTCACGCTTGGCCATGCTCACACTGCCTTGGCCATGCTCACGCTGCCTTGGCCGTGCTCACGCTTGGCCATGATCACACTGCCTTGGCCATGCTCACGCTGCCTTGGCCATGCTCACGCTGCCTTGGCCATGCTCACGCTGCCTTGGCCGTGCTCACGCTTGGCCATGCTCACACTGCCTTGGCCATGCTCACGCTGCCTTGGCCATGCTCACGCTGCCTTGGCCATGCTCACGCTGCCTTGGCCACTGCTTGCTCACGCTTGGCCGCTGCTCACGCTGCCTTGGCCGCTGCTTGGCCATGCTCACGCCGCTTGGCCATGCTCACGCGCCTTGCCCGCTGGCCCGCTTTGGCCGCCGCTTGGCCGCTGCTTAGCCATCGGGCTGCCTTGGCCACCGCTTGGCTACCGCCTTGCCACCGGGCTGCCTGGGCCACTGGTTGGCCACCGCCTTGCCACCGGGTTGCCTGGGCCACGCTCACGCCTTGCCTTGGCGTTTGACCTAGAGTTTCCTTTACCCATTGGTCAATAGGTAAACCTTGATTCATCTCCCTAAGTACGAGATTAGATTAGTTTAGTGCTCAATTACAAAGTATTACTCTTTTAGTATTAACCGTTGGATAATGTCCGTTAGGAATTTTATTAACCATTGGACGATAGACTAGAATCCTAGCCATTATTACCCATTGGTTATTAACCGCTAGGGAAAGTATTATCCTTTGGATAATAGTTAGTCTTGACAATCATGTGCTAGAATGATTTAATTAATAGATTTGGCATGTGTGAAATCTAATAAAATAAGATTTGTTCATTAGATTATTAGGTTAGTACATAGTACTTTGGATGAAGTAGAATACTTAATTGGATATGGGATTCTCCCATACCTAGCCTAGATTGAGAAGTACTAGACTTTACATATTATATGTATGTACTTATGTATATATATATATAGATATGCATATATGTTATATTATATGTATGCATGTGTGTATTAGAATATAATAATTAGAAAAACCCATATTACTTAAAAATGTGATTTTATGAATAACCCAAAGTACATATATATATATTATTAATTGTATACTCTTTTATAGTACAAACAAGTGGGAGAGAGAGAGGGAGAGAGGAGAGATAGTGCCGAGAGAGGAGAGAGAGAGACCCGAGAGAGAGGGAGAGGGAGAGGGAGAGTGAGAGAAAGAGAAGGAAAGAGAGGGAGGGAGATGGTACCTTGAATTGACCTAGCTCTTCCATTGTACCTTAGTGATCTTTTCCTACAAAATCTATGTACTAAATGTCCTAAATACATTTTCAATCCTTGTACAATCCTTCCAAGCCTAAATCCTCACTCTTTCCTTTGTCATCCTAATCTTGTCCTTTTATTATATATCTATGTGGTTATATATATATAAATATACATAGTACAATGTACCAAAGAAGAGAGAAGGAGAGAGAGGCCGAGAGAGAGAGAGAATTCGGATGGAGAGGGAGAGAGAGAGTGTGATATGTGTGTGCAAGTGGATTGACATAGCATAGGCCATCTTGTCCTTGTATATATATATATATAGTTGTATATGTATATAAATATACATAGTACAATGTACCAAAGAGAGAGAGAGAGAGAGAGGGAGGCCGAGAGAGAGATTAAGAGGGAAAGAGAGATTTCGGATGGGAGAGGAAGAAAGAAGAGTGATGTGTGCATATGTACTCTTGCATCTAATCCATCCTTGTTGGCCAATCCAAGTACAAACCCAATCTAGACCTTCTTGCATCAATGTACCATAAAATCTAGGGTTTCTTGTGCTTTCACTCCAAAGGACAACCAAAACCATTTTCCTATAATTTCCAAGGACTTGATTGGACCAAAACCCCATTATAATAGATTAAACGTAGTCCTTGTATGGAAGGAAGAACAAGGAAGGTCTTTGGATGGTCTTTCAAGGCATGACATCACTTGGTTCATGACAAAATCCATGGGATTTGGAGAGAGAGAGAAGGCCGGCCATTGAGGGGGAGGGAGAGCCCTTGCTTGCCTATAAATAGGACTCCATTCTCCTCATTTAACTCACACCATTCCAACCTCCAACTTTTCTCTCTAGGAAGCATAAGTATTCTTGTAGTTTAGCTTTATTCTTGAGTGTTCTTGAGGTTCTTCCCTAGGCTTCAAGAAACACCTCTAGTGCCGCCACTAAACCGCCCTACGACCACCCTTTCGATCCAAAAGTAGTAGCCTAGTAGTCAAGATCAAGTTTCGAGAGAAACCTTTCTCTTTCGAAGCTAACGAAGGCCACCTCCTAAGCCGTTACTCCGTCCGTAGGAATTTCCAACCTAACTAATTCGGCCCCGACTAGTTTCGGATCAAGGTAGAATCTTCCGTACCCATTTCTCCGTAATATATGTACTTATGTTAGTTAGTATGCATGATAATAGTTTATGTCTTAGAACGTTGGATGCATGATAGTTAGTGAACTTACTATTGGATGATTAAGCATAATTAGAATCAACTTAAGATATAACTTCGTGTAGAAGTAATCGCATGTTGATCTTTTAACTTAACTATAAGCCTATATTCCATTGCTTGTATTACTTGTGGTATATTAACAAAGCATATGGTGGATTACCACCCCAAGGGCGTCTGCACATGTGGCGTTATGCTTTAAGTAATGGTTATGGACATGCTATGTACTTGCTTGGATTATACTTACCTTAAGTATGCATAGTAAATTTCTAAACATGAGTTAAACGGTTAAGGTATCAAAGCTAGTTAGCAAAAACTTGTTTTACTACCGTACTAAAGAAGAATGAGCATGTCAAATAATGAATTTCTACGCCAATAACCATATGTTGTTTTAAAAATCCCACAAAGGAAGAAAAGAATGGATATTTCAAAATATATTATTGTCTTGAGGATGATTATGAACATGTATGCACTACTTGTTGCTGATAAAACATAAGTGGCTTTAAGAAATAATTTGAGTACGATTAGGTAATATAGAGTTGGATGATCTTGCTAGTTTAGTTTCAAGATTACTTTAAAGTGATTCGTCCCGCCGCGGAGTCTATGCATGATTACGAGACACGAGAACCAAAAAGTAGAAACATGACATTTAAGGAGTGGTTGATATGGATAAAAAGGATTTTGAGACTACATATTGGCCGGACTTGGTAGCTTTATGTGAGTTGTGAAAACCTGCAAGGTGGCCGGACTTGGTAGCCCCTTTGTGTAGATTGCTAATGGAGCCGGACGTGGTAGCTTCATTGGTAATTGGGCTTGGTTATCCGCGGAGAGGAGCCAATGCGAGATTTTGTAACGTGGCCGGACTTGGTAGCCCGTTGAATGAGAAATGATTTTGGAAATAAAATGGTGACACAATACGGTGAGTCGCGTAGGAGAAACCAAGAAAGGCATGACACCAACGTAAGCAAGATAGTGATTGTGGATGTATCATGGTTAATTATGTTGTTTAATGAGCATGTGTAATCATTTATATGACTCTTTGTTGTAAGTTATGGGTTAGCGGGTTGGATTATTCTATTGAGCTTCAGCAGCTCACGGTGTTACCTTTTGGTGACCCGACATATTATACCGGGCGACGCTGGTATAATGTGTCGATTTCATAGATGAGCAGCAGGAAAGACACCTTGGAGGCCTTTGGAGCCGAGGAGCTTGCAAGGATGGAGGAAGAGGCGGAGCGATAGTTAACCTTAGATTATCCCTCATTTGAATAAAAGTACTCTTGTGAGACTTATGTTGTAATAATGAGCTAGACTCTCCTTAATTTATTCAATAAAATGTTTATTTAACGTACCCAAAATTCGGGGCGTTACAACATGGTATCAGAGCTTTAGGCTCAACACTCGGCCATGGGTAGAATGGGTAGCCTTTAAGATAAGTTGACCGTTGCATAAACGTGACTTGATTTTTAAGTTTACCGTCCCAAATTGGGTGGAATTCTGACAAAACAATCTTCAGATTGAAGTAATGGAAATTGGCAGTACCACCGAGCTGGGAATTCTCGAACAATTGGATGATGACTTAAATCAAGAATCGAATGTGGAACGTAGTTGAATCCAAGTTTTTCTTTAGTGTTAATTAAACCCTTGTTTTTAAACCATTACTAATTGAAGTTAAAACTTTCCTTGAAGATGGATCACCTAACCAACCTGATAGTTGGAGCTCACCAACTCGAGGTCACCCTAGAAGCTATGATCACCCAACTGATGATGAAGCCTGACCACATAGTCATAATGCTCGCAGAAATCCGAGATTTCAAAAGAGTACAGCATCATACCCCTATTCCCGTGGAAGATGACCCTTGGTTTCCTGTAATGTTCCCATTCCTGTGTGCCTTCCGTGTATTCTTTGGGGCCCTACCCCCAATGGAAAACTTTACATATGGTGAAGAAGAAACCGGAGACGAGAAGGTAACTCATGAGATGACCAAGGAAGAGGAAGCTAGTGAGAGTAAGGATGAGCCCAAGGAGGACGAAGTTCTAGCCTGACCTTGAAGCCAAGAATACTATGAGGAGTCCCTAAATAAAACTAGCAATAGTTGTAATCCTTTGGAATGTAGGACCTTTTAAACTAGGATCACTGTTGTTAGGCCTTTTGATGTGAAATAAGAAAATGTAGGACTCTTGATGTATTAAGTTTAAGGCTACTATAAACCACCTATGATGTACTTGTTTTCCCTAAGTAATGACACCATGCATTTCTTTTATACGTGTTCATTATTTATGTGTGTACATGTGTCTTTACGAGACTACCCTTTCACACCGATAAGTCTAACACATAATCTTCTTATTATTGTAGATATGGCTAGCTGTACCCCTGCTACACCATTCACCTTTGCGGACCTACTTACGTACAAGGCTCTGCTTGCACCCGAGAGTTACATCCCTATACCCCACTTGGGTATATTTGACCCTGCCACTGGCGAGCACACCTTCGAGGTTATCCTCGTGTCACCTTTAGCTGAGACCATGGACGTGGAGACCTTACGTTTATCACTTAGTGACACTGTTGAGGATGCCCGACAACGAGGGGAGTATTGGCTCGAGAAGAGGGAGAAGGAATGGAAGGAGGAGTTACGAGTATATTTTGGACTTACTCCACCGCAGTAGTCGAGTCGTAGTTTTAAAATAAGGTCCCGAGAGTTGTAGTCACAATTGTGTGGGTACAAACTTCGACCATGTATTAAGAGTATGTAGGATCTTTCCACTTGTATTAGGAAGAATCGTGTCATTTGCTTTGTAATAGAATTCTATGCTTATGATTGTATCTCTCTTTTATCTATAAAAAGTTTGTTTCTTCAAAAGAATACTGTTGCGTACTATTCTTTAGTAAATGAAACCCCAATTACAAAGGACAATTATTTTGATTAACGCAAGTTGCTTTTCTCTGATTACGGGTGTTGTAACCCTCTACCGATAGACATTTTGTTTTTAGGAACCATTTTTGGATAGATTTTATTTCTTCAAGAGAGCGACAAGTGTTGGCCAAAACCGAGGAGGGGCCCGGCTTTCACACGCCGGCCATACCCGCAAGGGGGCCCCGGCAACCACCCCCCAACCCTTCAAAATTCAAACTTCAAATTTCAACCTCCAATTCCAAAATTTCAAAACTCAATCATTTCCCTCCTCCACTCACCCCTCACCCGGCCTATATGTACCCCACCACCACTTCTCATTTCCTTATCCCTCTCTTCACCTTTTATCTTCATCTCTCTTACCATCTCATCCCCCAACCCGAACCATGACCACCCGACGACGAGGATTTCCGAAAGGCGTTCCGAGAAATCGAGCGAACCGAGCTCACCCTAACGACCCAAGCACTACGGTTGCAACCCTTCATCTTCCTCCTGTTCTGTGTCGTGCTAACAATGGGCATGCCACGGTGGTTTGGTAGGGACAACCGCCTCCGCACCTTCTGGTGCTGCGTTCTCGCTGTGACCATCGCGCTCGAAGTGTTCGTAAGGGAATACGAACGTCGTTTGATCCGAGCCTTCAATGATAGGTGGTAGGACGAGGCACGTCAATGGCACCATAGCCATTATTATCTGCTTTTCCTTACTTTTCTTGTACCTAATGATGCCTTTAGGCATGTAGTATGTCGATCTTATGTTATCTTAAGAAATTTTATTTGCTTGTCTACCACAATCTGTCATGTTCATAGCGTGCTAACTTCATAACCGAAACTCTAAATTCGAGTAATACCACCATTTCGGAAGAGTGCAACTGTTAGTCTAAAGTGAGTAGCGAGTACAAACTAGAAATAGCCAACCTACGCCTAACCTGCGACTTGCTTCTTTTAAGGGGGATAGACGACGTTTCAAAGACCAGTATAGCGACTTTGTCAAATCCGTAGACACGCACCAATTTTGAGGACGAAATTATTTTAAGGGGGATAGGTTGTAACGACCCTGATTTTTGGCCAAAAAAAAAAATTTCGCTAAAAATTTGAATTTTTATTTTAATACTTGGATTTCATTTTTAACATCCAAAAATCGGTCGTTATTGACTGATAAAAATTTTATTGTTATATTTGAAAATTCTTTATCTTATAAATCCCTTTTTTTTGCGATTAATAATCCGTCATAATTAGGTTTACGAATTAGGAGGTTGGAATTCATCGCCCGGGCATTAAGGTCATTCTCTGAAAGACGAGTATGCCTATTAAGACCTTGGTATAGTTACTTAGTAATTGTAGTAAAATCCTAGAATTTATTTTCTCGGCTGGAAATCCTACTTAGCTAGCATAGTTAGCTTTTAACCAATTAGTTAGCCAACCCTAACTACCGTCTGGCTTAGTTACGTTTCCCTAACCTAGAGCGTTGCATCGATGCCAAAGTGGTTAAATTTCGGCCTTTGCCTTGACCGTTGACTTGACAGCCTTGGCTTAGCTAGGTCGCCTTGGCGTCGGGCCTGTCGCCTTGCTTTTGCCTTGGCATCGGGCTGCCTTGCCTTGGCGTCGGCTCGTCACGCCGCTGCCTTAGCGTCGGCTCATTGTCGGTCTGCCTCGCTGGCGTCGGGTCGCATTGTCGGGTTGCTCGCTCGCCGCCATCGAGTCTTTGTCGTGGCATCGAGTCACGCCTTGCTACGCTTTGGCCATGCTCACGCCGCTTTGGCCTACCACGCCGCTTGGCGTGCTCACGCTGCCTTGGCCGTGCTCTCGCTTGGCCATGCTCACGCTGCCTTGGCGGTGCTCACGCTTGGCCCTGCTCACATCGCTTGGCCATGCTCACGCGCTTTGGCCATGCTCACGCCGCTTTGGCCGTACTCACGCTTGGCCATGCTCTCACCGCCTCGACTGTGCTCACGCCGCCTTGGCCATGCTCACGCCGCTTGGCCATGCTCACGCTTGGCCGTGCTCACGCGCCGTGCTCACGCTTGGCCATGCTCATGCTTGGCCATGAGCCGCTTTGCCACCTGCACCGCTGGCCGCTGCAGCTGCTTGCCATCGGTACGCCTTGGCCATTGTTGCCACCGGCGCTTTGGCCGCTGGCAGCCGCTAGCCATCGGCTGCCTTGGCCACCGCTGCTACCGCCTTGGCCGTCGCTTGGCCACCGCCTTGCTACCACCCTGGCCACGCTCACGCCTTGCCTTGGCGTTTGACCTAGAGTTTCCTTTACCCATTGGTCAATAGGTAAACCTTGATTCATCTCCCTAAGTATGAGATTAGATTAGTTTAGTGCTTAATTACAAAGTATTACACTTTTAGTATTAACCGTTGGATAATGACCGTTAGGAATTTTATTAACCATTGGACGATAGACTAGAATCCTAGCCATTATTACCCATTGGTTATTAACCGCTAGGGAAAGTATTATCCTTTGGATAATAGTTAGTCTTGACAATCATGTGCTAGAATGATTTAATTAATAGATTTGGCATGTGTGAAATCTAATAAAATAAGATTTGTTCATTAGATTATTAGGTTAGTACATAGTACTTTGGATGAAGTAGAATACTTAATTGGATATGGGATTCTCCCATACCTAGCCTAGATTGAGAAGTACGAGACTTTACATATTATATGTATGTACTTATATATATATATATATATAGATATGCATATATGTTATATTATATGTATGCATGTGTGTATTAGAATATAATAATTAGAAAAACCCATATTACTTAAAAATGTGATTTTATGAATAACCCAAAGTACATATATATATATATTATTAATTGTATACTCTTTTATAGTACAAACAAGTGGGAGAGAGAGAGAGGGAGAGAGGAGAGATAGTGCCGAGAGAGGAGAGAGAGAGACCCGAGAGAGAGGGAGAGGGAGAGAGAGAAAGAGAAGGAAAGAGAGGGAGGGAGATGGTACCTTGAATTGACCTAGCTCTTCCATTGTACCTTAGTGATCTTTTCCTACAAAATCTATGTACTAAATGTCCTAAATACATTTTCAATCCTTGTACAATCCTTCCAAGCCTAAATCCTCACTCTTTCCTTTGTCATCCTAATCTTGTCCTTTTATTATATATCTATGTGGTTATATATATATAAATATACATAGTACAATGTACCAAAGAAGAGAGAAGGAGAGAGAGGCCGAGAGAGAGATTGAGAGAGAGAGAGAGAGAATTCGGATGGAGAGGGAGAGAGAGAGTGTGATATGTGTGTGCAAGTGGATTGACATAGCATAGGCCATCTTGTCCTTGTATATATATATATATAGTTGTATATGTATATAAATATACATAGTACAATGTACCAAAGAGAGAGAGAGAGAGAGAGAGAGAGGGAGGCCGAGAGAGAGATTGAGAGGGAGAGAGAGATTTCGGATGGGAGAGGAAGAAAGAAGAGTGATGTGTGCATATGTACTCTTGCATCTAATCCATCCTTGTTGGCCAATCCAAGTACAAACCCAATCTAGACCTTTCTTGCATCAATGTACCATAAAATCTAGGGTTTCTTGTGCTTTCACTCCAAAGGACAACCAAAACCATTTTCCTATAATTTCCAAGGACTTGATTGGACCAAAACCCCATTAGAATAGATTAAACCTAGTCCTTGTTTGGAAGGAAGAACAAGGAAGGTCTTTGGATGGTCTTTCAAGGCATGACATCACTTGGTTCATGACAAAATCCATGGGATTTGGAGAGAGAGAGAAGGCCGGCCATTGAGGGGGAGGGAGAGCCCTTGCTTGCCTATAAATAGGACTCCATTCTCCTCATTTAACTCACACCATTCCAACCTCCAACTTTTCTCTCTAGGAAGCATAAGTATTCTTGTAGTTTAGCTTTATTCTTGAGTGTTCTTGAGGTTCTTCCCTAGGCTTCAAGAAACACCTCTAGTGCCGCCACTAAACCGCCCTACGACCACCCTTTCGATCCAAAAGTAGTAGCCTAGTAGTCAAGATCAAGTTTCGAGAGAAACCTTTCTCTTTCGAAGCTAACGAAGGCCACCTCCTAAGCCGTTACTCCGTCCGTAGGAATTTCCAACCTAGCTAATTCGGCCCCGACTAGTTTCGGATCAAGGTAGAATCTTCCGTACCCATTTCTCCGTAATATATGTACTTATGTTAGTTAGTATGCATGATAATAGTTTATGTCTTAGAACGTTGGATGCATGATAGTTAGTGAACTTACTATTGGATGATTAAGCATAATTAGAATCAACTTAAGATATAACTTCGTGTAGAAGTAATCGCATGTTGATCTTTTAACTTAACTATAAGCCTATATTCCATTGCTTGTATTACTTGTGGTATATTAACAAAGCATATGGTGGATTACCACCCAGGGCGTCCGCACATGTGGCGTTATGCTTTAAGTAATGGTTATGGACATGCTATGTACTTGCTTGGATTATACTTACCTTAAGTATGCATAGTAAATTTCTAAACATGAGTTAAACGGTTAAGGTATCAAAGCTAGTTAGCAAAAACTTGTTTTACTACCGTACTAAAGAAGAATGAGCATGTCAAATAATGAATTTCTACGCCAATAACCATATGTTGTTTTAAAAATCCCACAAAGGAAGAAAAGAATGGATATTTCAAAATATATTATTGTCTTGAGGATGATTATGAACATGTATGCACTACTTGTTGCTGATAAAACATAAGTGGCTTTAAGAAATAATTTGAGTACGATTAGGTAATATAGAGTTGGATGATCTTGCTAGTTTAGTTTCAAGATTACTTTAAAGTGATTCGTCCCGCCGCGGAGTCTATGCATGATTACGAGACACAAGAACCAAAAAGTAGAAACATGACATTTAAGGAGTGGTTGATATGGATAAAAAGGATTTTGAGACTACATAATGGCCGGACTTGGTAGCCCTTTGTGCGGACTTGCGAAAACCACAATGAGGCCGGACTTGGTAGCCCCTTTGTGTAGATTGCTAATGGAGCCGGACGTGGTAGCTTCATTGGTAATTGGGCTTGGTTATCCGCGGAGAGGAGCCAATGCGAGATTTTGTAACGTGGCCGGACTTGGTAGCCCGTTGAATGAGAAATGATTTTGGAAATAAAATGGTGACACAATACGGTGAGTCGCGTAGGAGAAACCAAGAAAGGCATGACACCAACGTAAGCAAGATAGTGATTGTGGATGTATCATGGTTAATTATGTTGTTTAATGAGCATGTGTAATCATTTATATGACTCTTTGTTGTAAGTTATGGGTTAGCGGGTTGGATTATTCTATTGAGCTTCTGTAGCTCACGGTGTTACCTTTTGGTGACCCTGACATATTATACCGGGGGCGACGCTGGTATAATGTGTCAGATTTCATAGATGAGCAGCAGGAACAGTACACCTTGGAGGCCTTTGGAGCCGAGGAGCTTGCAAGGATGGAGGAAGAGGCGGAGCAGTAGTTAACCTTAGATTATCCCCTCATTTGAATAAAAGTACTCTTGTGAGACTTATGTTGTAATAATGAGCTAGACTCTCCTTAATTTATTCAATAAAATGTTTATTTAACGTACCCAAAATTCGGGGCGTTACAATATCTACAAGCCATGTTCCGGCTCTTCTAAAATCTTTTCAAGATCATCCCAAGTGATCAAAAACGTTGAAAACTACTTTAAAACTACGTTTTGAGAAGGATAATGACGTTCTTGGGATGATCTGACCGCCGTGAGGCTACTCGTGAGTTTTCAAAAGATCTACAGAGGAACTAGTGAGCTAAATGATGTTTTAAAAGACTGTAACAGTCTGACAGTAGAGCAGGTGCCATGCACGGCATGTTGGGATGCCTCGCACGGCATCTCAGGGTGCCGTGAGCGGTATTCTGAGGTCCAAACAGTCTGTTGAATGTTATTTACTTCCATTTATTCATGTCATTTTAGCACGACCACTGATAGCACCACCTGCACGTCAATGTGATATATTTCCCATGTCCCTTTCTGTTTCGTGCTTTATTAAAGAGCTTGATATTCCGAATGATACCGAAGATCTCCCTTTTGAAAACATCAAGTAGAGACCGGTCTTACCGCGAATGGGGTGCTTTTAAAGAAAAACCTTCCTCATTAAGTAATGTGGCTCCCGAACCCATTATCTCAACGTTTTTTCGTTAGACTTAAAGCCTTTTTCAAGCAAACTCTCGGTTTCTCGGATCATCCATCTCGAAAATCCGGTGGCGACTCTTCGAGCGAAGCACAACAGGGCACGGAGCCCACAGTGGCTACTGGGGAAAAACTTTTATTCATTACTTTTTTAAAAAAAAAATGTACAAAAAGTATTGGATAAACAAGAGGGCCAAACTTGAAAGGTGTTTGCTAAAAGAGGATTTTCGAATATTTTCCGGAAGATCAAGCTCTTTTACCCTGTACACTTTGCACCGCACAAGCCTCGCTCCGCGTGTTTGGCTATCTTGCCCGGTTTACGGTAACAAGCTCCCGGGATGCCTAGCAACCTCGACTATGATGAGCCATCGTCCTGTTCATTGCCTTGCAATACACTTGACACGGGGTAGTACATCTTGGCTCTAGTCCGGGAACCCTTTTGAGACCAAAACCACCTTTGCACTTATAGATAGCCATAGGACCTTCCCAACTAGGACAGAACCCATGGCTAGGACTTATGTGTTATATTCCCCGCTTACGTGCTTTTATTCCTGTACACACGCATCATTCGCACACCATTGCATCTTGTGGGCTAGGGGAATAGGCTTCCTTAGAATTCTTTAGGACCCTCCGGTCAGTCTAGGAGACTGTAAATCCATGGAGTTTGAGATACCTCCGGTGTTTGCCGTGCCCGAACGGCTCCCTTGGTTTGGGTCTAACCTTAAGTGCGTCTGTATCTGGATTCCGGTGGTCATATTGCTCTGTCTCGGATGGTCACGATAAGGAGATTGGCTCTGGTTCCGACCCGTTCGGAATTTAACCTGCCTGACGGCACCTACCCGGACTATCGGAAATCTTCTGTACGGACGTCCTAAGTGAGATTTGAACCACGGTAGGTCCACTAGGGCAGTCTAGGAGACTGTAAATCCATGGAGTTTGAGATACCTCCGGTGTTTGCCGTGCCCGAACGGCTCCCTTGGTTTGGGTCTAACCTTAAGTGCATCTGTATCTGGATTCCGGTGGTCATATTGCTCTGTCTCGGATGGTCACGATAAGGAGATTGGCTCTGGTTCCGACCTGTTCGGAATTTAACCTGCCTGACGGCGCCTACCCGGACTACTGGAAATCTTCTGTACGGATGTCTTGAGTGAGATTCGAGCCACGGTAGGTCTTAGGCCTTGTTTCTAGGAGATGGGTAGAGGTAGGGCGAGTATTTGGATTGGTTTTGAGTTGCTCCCTTTTGACTTGTTGCGAGTACTGCCAACAGTGATCGCCCGCGAAGAAAAGAGGCTGTACCCAATTGGTTTCGTCTATCCCAAAGACTAGTTCGCGTAGACACCCTGGAAGGACTCCCACTGTCTGAAAAAGAGGAAGAAGAATCCGTAGCCTCAGTCCCGTCCGAAAATCGTTCATCCATGTCTGACCAAGGAGACGGAATGGAGGAACTTAGGCAGGAACATGGCCAACATGGATATCCAATTTAAGCAATCTCTCGCCGGTGTTGATGCACAACTCAAAGCCGCCGTAACCTCCATAAAAAATGACATGAATATGATAATGGAAAGCATGCAGGAAATCACCGACAAGATCCTGATCAAAGCCTCGCCGCAATCCGAGCAACCACCTAAAGTGGAGATACCAGCAGCTGACCCCAACCTGGCCGCTATCATGGAAAAGATCGGCAAATTGGAGGAATCCGTCCAAGAGACCAAACGGCTTGGAAAAGGAGAAATCGACATGAGGAAACTATGCCTCTTTCCGAATGCCAAACTGCCAGAAAAGTTCAAAGGAGTGGACTTTGCAAAATTCGATAGAACCGGTGACCCAAGAGCCCACCTTCAGGGGTATGTCGGATCCCTCACTATGCGTGGCATCGAAGGAGAAGCTATGGCCCAACTCTTCCATGAATCCTTGTCCGGTCCAGCCCTGCGATGGTTCCTCTCTCTCGAACCATCCAGGAAAAGGACTTGGGAAGACATCGGGACAGCCTTCGTGGCCCAATATGATTTCAATGTTGACCTGAAAATGACCACGAGGGAGTTGGAAAGCACCAAGATGGGTGAGAAGGAAAGTTTTGCCGACTTTGCGAAACGTTGGAGGGCTAAGGCTGCCCAAATGCAAAATAAACCTGACTTGAAAGAACAGATACGGATTATAACGAAAAACTTGCCAAGCTCTTTTGCCCCATACATGGTTCTTTCTCAGGCTGCCCCAAATTTCGAAACCTTTTACGACTCTGGATTGGCTGTAGAGGAGGCTCTGCGAGATGGGACTTTGGAGAAAAAGGAGTTCGGATCTGGGTCAAAACCCAAGAGGACATACTCAGGAAACAGCAACGTTCTCTTTGGAAATGCCAACCAAGCAGGAACGTCATCCACCAAACCTGTAGAAGTCAACCAAATTGCTGAAAAACCAAAAACCCAGAACCGAACCTTCACCCAATTCAGCACTCCGAGATCCGCTCTCCTTAAGAAACTCACAGAAATCGGAGTGTTGAAACCTCTTCCTCCACCCCAAACCATTCCGCCAAACCTAAACCAAAACGTCTATTGTGACTTTCACCAAATGCCTGGCCATACCACCGATAACTGCATCCGCCTCCGTCATGAGATCCAAAACCTCATCGACAACAAGGTTGTCGATGCACCACCCGCAGATAAGCCCAACACCGTCTTAAACCCCCTGCCACAACATAATATCCCCTTCCGATCAACCAAATCACCCTAGCCGAAGATCCAAGTCTCCCGAACCTGATTCTACCCTATTCCCCGATGCTGAACCAATGCCTATCGGTGGAATTCCCGGAGAGATTGCTTTCCATTCTACTTGGGAATGGGAAAACACGTGGGGAGAACTGATTCTTGATCGAAGAATTTGAAGTCGCCAATTTCCAAAGAAAGCAGCGAACCTTTGTTCGAGGCCGGATGGGAGGTTGATTGGCAAAACATCCAGGCAGATCCTCTTGATGGATTCTCTTTGTGTGCACTATTCGAAAATCAAGGGGAAGAATACTCGGTCTTCCAAGATGTACCCGAATGGGATTGGGACCCGACCCCGGATGAGTATCAGCTTTTGGCATGGAACGACCCATTGGATACCTTCTCCCTACCGACACTATTCGGTGAAGAATACCAGCTTGGATACCCACTTGAGATGGCGACATACAACTGGCCAGAACTTGCCCCGCTCCGCCCAGATTTCTCTCATTTTAATGACTTTGTCGTCAATAATCTGTATGAAAACGTGAACCTCACCCCGTACCCAAACCTTCCTGGGTTCGAGGAGGAAGTTGTCAGCAACGGGTTTGACCCAATGGACTACCTCGTGGACGGAGCTGAATCTGAGCCATCAGTCACTTTCCCGGAAGACGCCGAAATTGCCATGATAAACTTATGGGAGGATGAACCAGCAAACTTGTGGGCCAACACTGAAGTAACGTTAAAGTGGGAAACGAAGAATGGGTCGTTAACAAAGCCATGATGGAGGCTGAAAAGTGGACACCAGATCCGTGGGATGATTTGGTTATCGCCGATCGGCCGCTAATCTACAAGATACAACTATTGGAAACAAGCGTAAAGCCCTGGCCGACCTATGGAGTGAGGAATCGCAAAGTACCGCCAGATTGATCATCTAACCCGAAGCGGCCGTATTTATCAACCTTCGAACCTCCAAGTTGGGAACCTTCCAACCTCGGTGATAGGGCCATGGCTCCTTTACCACTCCGGTCAAGAGCACCTTTTGCCCCTTTGACCCACCGGCCAAGGAGCCTTCCCGACTGAAAAGAACCCGAAGGAATGATTAAGCGTCAACTCGAACAAACTCATGCCAAGATGTCTGTCTGGGATGTACTGTTCACTCCACACGCCATCGTGAAGGCCTCATCCAGGCACTCTCTCAGCTAAAGGTTCCTTCCGCTATAACTCCCGATGAGCTTGTGGCTCTGATCAAAGCCATACCTATCAAACATGCCATCACCTTTACTGATCGAGACTTACCCGCCGAGGGAACTGATCACAATCGTCCGCTGCACATCACCTTGAAGTGCCATGGCAAGTCGGTTCCAGCAATCTTGGTCGATAATGGATCAGCGATTAATGTCTGTCCACTCCGTGTTGCTTACTGTTTGGGATACAAGAATAAAGACTTTTCCCCGTCAGAGGTCAAGGTCCGAGCGTATGACAACACTCGGAGAGACGTGGTTGGGACTCTCATGATTCCTATGACCTTCGGACCATATCAGACGGACGTAGAATTCCACGTGGTGAATATCCCTGCCTCTTTCAATCTGCTCTTGGGAAGGCCCTGGCTGCATCGGCCAGACATCATGGCGGTGCCCTCCACACTCCACTAGAAAATTCGGCTGGGACTGGAAACAGGAATGCTTACTATCCACGGAGACTCAGGGATTCATGCCCCTGTTGAGGACAATGCCCCACTCTTGGAAATTCAACACGGGGAAGAAGATATCGCTTTGGGAGGCTTCTCTCTAGACACCTCTCGGTCTATCTACTCAGTTAGAATCGACGACGACTTTGTCATTAGCAGCGTCGCCGTCAAGATCATGAAAAAGATGTCCTACATGCCAGGATTGGGACTGGGAAAGAACCTCCAAGGCCCTGCAAAGTTCGAAGCCCAGGGCACTCTGATGCGTACAACCGGCCTTGGTTACTCACCCTCAAGTAGCAGCAAAGTGAAAAGGGGAAACAGGCTAGAGGACTACTTTGTCAGAGAAGAAGCAAAGCAGATTTACCAAGGACAGCCGGAACCATTTTGGGACAAGGAAACCAATACCTTCCTGCCAGGATTTGAGATATTCACCAACGATGTCTGGCCGGATAGCGATGAAGAAACTGAGGTTGAGGAAAAGCAGAAAGAGCCCGCTGACTGGATTGAGGTTTTCAGCATGGGTAGTCTCGCAACTCTGTTTAGGGAAGACGAATCAATGGGTACAGCTATGGAAGCAGAAGTGCTGATGATGGAACAAGATACCCCTGAGGACCCGACTTTGTTTATCATGGATGCTGCTGAAGAGTACAAGAACTGGATTTTCATGCCGAGTGCAACCTACCACGAATCGGAGTCCGAGTCTGAATCTGAGTCTGTTAAGTCTATCAAGTCTTCTGCGTCTTCTGAGTCTTCTGAGTCTGTCCAGTCCGAGTTGGTGCCTCTCGGCCCAAACTCCCAGAGTCTGTACTTCGAATTCGAATCCACCCGTGTGTATGGTGCCCCCGAGGCCGCCGTTGATCATGAAATGAATGAATCTGATTCTGCTTACTTCCCTGACTTTGAAATAAATTGCGTCGCCCCTGGTGATGAAGAGATTGATTTCGATGGGGATATTCCCAAAGACATTCGATCCCTAATCGACAGGGAAGATGAAAAGCGTGCTCAGCCTGTAAAAGAAGAAATTGTTTTAATAAATCTGAGAGATGGAGAGAATCCCCGGATAACCCAGATCGGTTCCGCATTATCCGCTGAAGAACGCGAAGCTCTCGTAAACCTGCTTAAAGAATTCGAAGATGTGTTTGCATGGTCACATGCCGATATGCCCGGGATCGATCCCGAAATCGTGGAGCATAGGATTCCCCTTTATCCTGATGCAAAGCCGGTAAAACAGAAACTAAGACGGATGAGGCCCGACTGGGTGCTTAAGATAAAAGAAGAAGTCACTAAACAGATTAACGCTGGGTTCTTAATGGTAACTGAGTACCCTCAGTGGGTTGCAAACATCGTCCCCGTGCCAAAGAAGGATGGTAAAATAAGGGTCTGCGTCGATTTCAGGGACCTTAACAAAGCCATCCCTAAAGATGATTTCCCACTACCACACATTGATGTGTTAGTCGATAACACTGCTGGTCATGCTCTACTCTCTTTCATGGATGGTTTCTCGGGATACAACCAAATCCTCATGGCCCCAGAGGATCGGGAAAAGACTACGTTTGTCACTGAATGGGGGACGTATTGCTATCGAGTCATGCCCTTCGGATTAAAGAACGCAAGATCCACTTACCAACGGGCCGCCACGGCATTACTACACGACATGATTCACAAAGAAGTGGAAGTCTACGTTGATGATATGATTGTTAAGGCCAAGGAACGAGAGGGGCATCTCCCCGCTCTCAGGAAGTTTTTCGAGAGAATCAGGAAATACAAGATGCGTCTCAACCCCGCCAAATGTACGTTCGGAGTCACTGCAGGAAAGATGCTTGGATTCATGATCACCACCCGAGGCATCGAAGTCGACCCATTGAAAATCAAAGCCATCCTAGAAATGGAGCCGCCAAGATCTGAGAAGGATGTAAGGAGCTTCCTCGGCAAGGTGCAATTTATCAGTAGATTCATTGCGAGACTGACCTCAACCTGTGAACCATTGTTCCGCCTACTCAAGAAAGGAGTGCCATTCGTTTGGGATGATAGGTGTCATAAAGCTTTCGAAGCCATCAAGGCCTACCTGCACAAGCCACCGGTATTGACACCGCCCGTAACAGAAAACCTTTGATCCTATACCTGTCAGTCACCCCATCCGCGATGGGATGCATGTTGGCGCAGGAAGGAGATGATGGGGTAGAAAGGGCCGTTTATTACCTCAGTAAAAAGATGGTCGGACCTGAAGAGCGTTACACTCCCCTAGAAAAGACATGCTGGGCACTTGTATGGGCTTCCAAGAAGTTGAGGCACTACATGTTAGCCTACCCGGTCAGGCTAATATCTCGGATGGATCCCCTAAAGTATCTATTCGAAAAACCGGCCCTCACGGGTAGGGTGGCACGGTGGTTGCTGATGTTGGCCGAGTTTGAACTAAAGTATGTCACCCGAAAGTCGGAAAAAGGAAGAGCCGTCGCAGAATTCCTAGCCGATTGCCCAGTCAAAGGAGAGGAGGATGCCGAGTTCAATTTCCCCGACGAAGACATAATGACGGTAACCGAGGACATTTGGCAGTTGTACTTTGATGGAGCGGCCAACCAGAAAGGATTTGGAATCGGTGTATTGCTCATTTCGCCCGATGGATCGCACATCCCATTGGCGTTCAAGCTTAACTTTGAAGTCACCAATAACCAGGCCGAGTATGAGGCTTGCATCGTAGGCATGGAGGCAGCCATCGAAATCGGCGTAGAAAAATTGGAAGTTGTGGGGGATTCGAACTTAGTTGTGTCTCAAGCGAATGGTGACTGGAAGGTCAAAGAAGAAAAGCTGAAACCGTATCACCAGGATCTCGAAGATCTCATTCTTCACTTCACCAAAGTGACATTCACTCATGTCCCGAGGTTCAAAAATCAATTTGCAGACGCTTTGGCAACTTTGGCATCAATGGTCGAGATCCCTGTTGGCGTAAAGTTAAGACCAATTGTGATAGAACAAAGGGATATTCCAGTACACCAGCACGTCATGGTAGTCGACGAGCCCGATGATGACCACCCATGGTATTATGACATTTGGAGGTACATGGAAAGGGGAGAATACCCCGTGGGAGCAAACAAGCGAGACCGAACCGCCCTCCAGAGGATGGCAACTCAGTACCTTCTATGCGGAGGAAACTTATATCGAAGATCGCCCTGTGGCACACATAAGCTCTGCATCCATGGAGAAGATGCGAAAAGGGTAATGGAAGAAGTTCACGAGGGTGTATGCGGTCCTCACATGAGCAGCCTAATGCTTGCGAAGAAAATTCTTAGGCAGGGATACTTCTGGTCCACCATGGAAACAGAATGTGTAGAGTACGTGCGAAGGTGTAAAAAGTGCCAAATTCACGCTAACCTCATGCATGTCCCGCCGCACGAGCTGCAACAAATGACCTCGCCATGGCCCTTCTCGACGTGGGGGATTGATGTCATCGGAAGGATAGTACCGGCAGATCCAACGGTCACAAGTTCATTCTCGTAGCCGTCGATTATTTCACGAAATGGGTAGAAGCCGCCTTACACCACTTTGATCGCGGTTCAAGTCGCACATTTCATCAAGCAAAACATCATTTATCGGTATGGGGTCCTTCAAGCTTTCGTATTCGATAATGGGGTTCATTTCAAAGGACGGGCCCGGGAAGTTCTGGAGAAGTTCCAAATTCCAGTGCACAAATCGACGACCTATCGGCCGCAGACCAATGGCGCTGCGGAAGCAGGCAAACAAGACAATCAAGGTCATTCTGGAGAAAACTATTCAATCGCCAGCGGACCTGGCATGAGCAACTACCCCTGGCCTTATGGGGGTACCGCACGTCGGTGCGAACACCAACAGGAGCAACCCCCTACTCTTTGGTTTACGGGATGGAGGCGGTACTTCCCATTGAGTTGGAAGTCCCATCTCTTCGGACAATGATCGAATGTGAAGTGCAAGAGGCTGAATGGCTGAGCAACCAATTTGAAGAACTTATGCTGTTTGATGAACGCCGGTTGAGGGCTCTTTACCATATCCAAGGGTATCAATGAAGGATCGCACGGGCATTCAACAAGAAAGTGAAACCCAGGAATTTGGTAGAAGGCAACATGGTTTTAAAGGAAATCCGAGCTCAAGTCTACGACCCACGAGGAAAGTTTCGACCAAAGTGGTCCGGGCCGTACATCATCAAGACCATCCTTTCCGGGGGAGCTACGCAACTCATCGACTTGGACGGAAATGAATTCTCAACCTTGGTTAACCTGGATCAACTCAAGCGCTATTATCCCTGAGAGAAGCTCGCTAGGCTGAAAAACCGCAAGGGCGGGCAGTCCTAGGCAAAAGTTAGAGCAAAGCCTGCTAGGATGAAAACCCGTCAGGGCAACCTAGGCAAAAGTTAAGGCAAACAATAAATGAGCTCGCTAGACCGAAAACCCGAAAGGGCGGTTCTAGGCAAAAGTTAGAGCGCAAAAGGAGAGTGTTAAAACCAGAGCGAACCCTACCCTGAACTACGTCATGACCTGATTCCTTCACCAGAAGGATACGTAGGCAGTCTCACGCTGAGACCCGGTCACGATCCATCAAAATAAAAATCAGGTTGAGAAAACTTGAAGAACAAAAGTCAAGAAGGGGGAAACCCTCCAAGACTCGTTTTTATTAATACGATTACTTCTACTACATAAGGTTGAGCAAAGCTTTCATAACAAAAGAAGTGCAACATAATGAAAAGGGGTCCTCAATTTATTCAACGGTCAGGGTGGTAGGATTGAGTCAGTTTCCTTGAGCTCCAGCTCTCGCCGCAATGTCCCTCCTAAGCCACTTTCGATAGCTCCCGCGCACCGCCACAGAAGGATAGGGATGTGCATCGGTCACCTCGCGTGTCATCCAAAAGCGCTGGTAATGGCAAAGAACTGAATGACTGAAAAGAGGCAGAACCACGTCCACAAGAACCTCGGCAGGGGCCTCCTGTCTCAAACCGAGCTGTCGCTGGATACGGTAAGGAATATAGAAGGTGAAAGCTCCCAAGCCAGCAAGAACAACCCACTGAGAGCCCATATAGTGCACTGTCATGGGAGGAAGATCCAGCCATCGACACCTCCAAGCAATGGTCTCCGCTCGCCGGCGTCTGAGGAAATCGACCCACTCGGCCCTGCTCCTATCCTCAAACTCAAAGCATCGCTGAGAAAGTAACCTCGCCTCGTATGCCCAGTTGCCAGGAGGAGTGGTCAGCACGTTCACCTTATCACAAAGCCAAATCTGTGGAAAGAGAGAAAACAAGTAAGAAGCCTTAGATAACCAAGCCGAGCGTTGAGGTAAAAAGATAACGTGGGAGAAACCCGAAAAAGGAGAGCTGAGTGAGAAGCCGACCTGTAGGAGAAGTGGACTCGCCCCAAAAGTCTCGCCTCCGATCTAACCTTGTCCAAACCAATCGGCGTCTCGGCCGAACCATCGGAATCACATCCCTTCGAGCTTCGATCTGAACCGCGACACTCGCCAACGCCGAGCTAGCATGACCGGGGAAGGGACCAAGAGATAGGCTGCGAGCAAGCACATGCAGAGCGCCATCCGCCTGGTTTGATAAGTCGTGTCCCCTGGATCACCCGAAGGAGAAAATAGCTCAATGAGGCGCATGACATTGAGATGGCCATTTCTGACCAAGTAACGGGCAGCACCCTCACCCATCCCGAGGGCCGCGACCAAGACTCTATACGCACTTTCACGTACAGGGGGAATGATGACCTCCCCCGAACCAAAACCCCCGAGGTATGCACGGAACTCCTCGACAGTGGGACAGAGCTCCTGATCGCCAAACCGGAACACGTGAACCTCCGGATCCCAGAAACTCACAGCTGCCCTCAAAAGCTCGGGACGAAGGCGAATGTTGCGAAGGTACCTCATGGAATAGAGACCGTGAGCTCGAAAGTTGAGCCAATCGACACCTTCCATAGAAGCCAACCATGGACGGAGAAAACCGGTAAGGGAGAGAGCCATTTCAAGGAGTAAAGGAAGAAGATGGGACTTGGAGGAGATGAGGAGAATGTGGTATAAGAAAGCTTGAATTTATAGGAGGAGTAGAAGGGACAACTTCAACTTTCAAAGAGCCTCGGGTTTCAAAAGCGCAAGTTTTTCATGAGTCTAACATGGGGAAGAGCTTGGTCAAGTCCTAAAAGGTCCAAAACAGATATGCACTGGTTCAGAAATGCCATTGCATGGGTCAAACCTCAACCCCTGAGCAATCTGCCTTGGAAATCAGCAAAAACTGCAATCTGTCAGGAAAACGGCCTCGCACGGCACTTTGACAGATCGCACGGCATGTTGAAACCAGAGAAATACCACGGCAAGTCAATTATGGTACTGTGCGAAGGATTTTACCCGCACGGCACCTTGGGGTATACGCACGGCATGTTGACTCTGCAGTTTTTAGCAGCAACTCCCCAAGAAAGAATCGAGGCCCTACGAAGCACCAACCAGCACCTGAACACACTCCAACGGGTACTTGGGACTTCAGGGATGTTTCGTTTCAAGACAACTCCCAGGATTCGTCATCGTGGCACAAAAACTCGATAATGTCCGTCTCTTAAGCCATGTCAAAGTATCAAAGTCCATTTCGGGTCGTTTCAAGGCATTCTTCCAAGTCCTACAAGTCATAATGGTCAATAGTGACCTGGCCTAAGTTCCGGTTCGTGTCCAAAGTCAAAATTCGAGAAGGTCGCATGTTAAAGTCAACATTTTCCTACTTTTTGGGTATATTCCAAAGGCAAAGTAGAACTCCCAAGTCACATGTCAAGACTTAAAGGTCGTTATTGCCGTATGCTTGTGTCTGGAGTCAGTTGTGAAGATGCCTATATAAAGTCTGGTGCATAAAGTCAATTTTACCAAGGTTTATCTAGTCGCTTTCTTTGACTTCTATTTCATTGTCAATGTGTTTCAATTGTTAATGCATCTCTCTCAAACCTCACATTCGGTTCAGCGGTTGGTTGCACACCCCGGTTAATGTTCTCTTCATGCAAACCAGAGGAGATTGAATGGCGTAAACAATGAAAGGATAAAATATCTGTATATATGTCCCAAAGGCATCCATGAATCAAAGTACAAAAAAAAAAAAAAAAAAAAAAAAAGGGGGGCACGATGGCCCAATGATCAATGTCCTATCTACCAAGGGCAAACAAGCGCCCTACAAAAAGAAGCACGCAGGCTCTGTCAAAAGTACAAAGCAAAAGGGAGCTCAACTCTCGTCCTCGTCCTCGCTCTCCTCCTCGTCCTCCACAGAAATCTCCTCGTCCGCGGGAGAGCTGCTCACCTCGGGAGTGCCAGTCGCCCTGGGTACGGTGCCTCCGAAAGTAACCTCCAGGTCGACGTCTGTAGGCTCAGGTGTATCGTCCTCAGAGGCGCCAATAGGCTCGCCCTCGGTCCCTACAGAGGCGTCGTGTCCTCTTCGACGCCGGCTCCTCCCGTGAGCCGCCAGAGGAGACTGTCGTACTATCGGGCGGACGGACTTCCGCCGCAACCCTCGTGTAGCCCCTCCTCGGCCTACAATGGTATAAGCATTCATATAACATTTGCATCATTATCGTAATATAAGCGGTCGGAGTAAAGCAATTGACTAAAGCTCGAGAGTGTACCATCGCTCCGCCAACTCGAGGCAACACCTCTCAGAGGGTGGCCCATGGCGTCTTGCCTCACCACCGCTTCCAGCCCATCATGGCCTCTCGCCATCTCCTTCACGCACCCTGGAGGAGCCTGCAATGAAGGAAATCGATCAGGAACATGTGGAAAGAACTAACGAACAAAAGATTGAGAATATGTTATACCCGAGCAAGGAACCCCGAGCCTCAACAGAGGACGTGGCACCGCAACCACACCAGTGGACTCCCCGAGGGGTCGCCACGCCCATGCCCAAGAGAGGGCAGGAGACTAGTGCCACTCGCCCCGCACTCGCCGTGACCTCCGCACTCGACCTCGCCGGCTCGCCGCCGCTGCCTCTCTTCCGCCCCTTCTTCCTCCAGCGTCCTCTCGTGCTGCGGTGTGCCGCCTCCCAAGCAACACGTATCCCCAGACCTGCCATCAGGTACTGAGAATCGCGTGAGTCCGCCGCAAGGCCCGGCTGCCTCGAAGAACGGCTCTAGCTCGAGGTCCGGCCGTGTAAACTGCTCGACCTCCCTCCGGGTGTACTGGTCCGTCCTCTGCACCAGAGCAGGAAGCAACCCAGGGACTCGAAAGGCGTCCAGCCTCAACGACTGACGTGACACTCGGTCACCCAAGTACCACTGCCAGCCGTAAGGGGACTCGAGAAGCACCCTGCCCCTGGCAACCACCCTACTCTGCGCGACGTAGGGGATCTCGAAGCGGTCCCACACCCGCCAGTGGACCTGTCGTCAAGAATAAGCGATAATCAAAACACTGTCTGAATGGAGATAAGCCAGATAGATATGAAAGCGCTTTAGTACCTGATCAGGACGCAGCTCGTCCAAGTAAAGTCGGAAGGCGTCAAGCTTGCCTCTCCCTCTCTTCACGCCCTTGTACTCCGTCGACCAGCGTAGGGCCCGAGGGAGTATCGTGTCGTCAGGACACGTAGTCTCAGGAGGGTACATCCCTATCACCTCGTACCCAGAGCTGCAATTCGAGACATTGAAAGTTAGCACAAGATGTACATTGAATAGATATAAATGGAAAGCTAACTATTCATGAGAAAGGAAACAAGATATACCTCCCAGACCCTCCAGTAGCCTCCCAGGCTCACTCCTGCTCCGCGGGAAAGGGAGCCCATAAAGGCATAGCACGTCCCCAGCGCCGCACCTCCCCAGTCGAAGCGGGCGATCTCCCCGACGTCCCTCAAGGCGGGAAGAAGCGAGAGGTGTACTCGGTTGCGCCTGTTGGGAAACAGGGACGCACCAAGTAAGTATAGCAGAAAACACCTCGCCATCTGCTCCTCCTCCACCCTGTCAGCCGGAGTCTCTCTGTCCAAAACCTGAGAAGCTGGGCATACTTCGCATCGTCCCCCTCTGCCTCACTGCGTCCCAAGATCGCCACTGGAATGCCGCCCGCCTCCCTGTGGCGTCGGATAGGGTCACCTCCGACTCGAGACCGATGATCGCCGCAAAGTCCAAGGCGTCACGGTCAACTCACCAAAAGAAAAGTGGAGGGTGTTCGTCGTATCCCACCACCTCTCACCAGAGCCCTCACCATCGGGCGGTCGTTGCACACGCCGCTCGCCAGCACCCCCCCGAAGCCCGCCTGCCTAACTATCTCCCACGAAGCCTCGTGCAACCTTCTCCAAAACGCGGCACACCCGAACCTCCATAGCACGAAGCGAGATGCTTTGCTTACAACAAATGGGTAAATATTCAGTAGACAGGCATGTGATACAAGTGGTATACTTAGATGCAATGAAATGGAAATACGATGCATTGGAATTTGAAATACAGATATTTAAAGTATACCTCGCCTCGGCGCAAAGAAAGGTGCCACGAGGGTCCCTCAAGACCAGAGCCTCGTCATAAGTCGGTCTCCTCGGAGTGTAGGGGTCGAAAAGTGAGGGCACCACCACGTGCTGAAAGGGCACGTAAACCGCCTCGTCGTAGGGCCCTCGCCCCTGCAACGCCAGAGTCGCCTCGGCCACCACAGTGACGCGAGGAGCCATCACCCCGGCCTCCTCAGCTCGCCTCCCCTCTCTAACACCCCCGGTCCTAAGCCCAGCCTGCAGCTCCGCCTCACGGGCCGCAAGTAAAGCGTCCCCCAACCCAGGAAACCTGCGCACTAACTCCAGCACGTCCTCCATGGACGCTGTCCCCAGGTAGTCACCCATGCCTACGGGGCGTGACGACCCTGCACCTACGCCACTGCCCACAAACAGGGGCGGTGTGTCCTCCACCACCAGCTCCGCTACTGGCTCTACCGCCGGCTCGTCCGCGACGATGGGGGCCTTCCCCAGGTCAGTCCGAGGCTCCCTCACAGGAGAAGCCTCTGTCTCCTCTACCACCGGGTCTAAACCACCACCACCGTGGCCCTCCGTGGCCCTCTCCTCCACGCTAGCCGCCGCCTCCAACCGGCCCGAAACCTCTGCATCACCCATCGACTCCACTGCACCCGGAGTCCCCGTCTCCTGGCCGTACCCGGCCAATGCTCCACCGTCACCGTCGCCACCACCACTGCCAAACACCGCGGCAGCCCCGGCCGCGGTCTCCTCGACCAATGCCGGCTGCCCAAGGGCCCCTGGCTCAGCCCCAACTGTCGTGCCATCCTCCGGAGGGGCAGGAGGTGGTGTAGCCTCGGCCCGGAGTAATGTATCGTCACCAGAAATATCACCTGGCTTCATGATCAATGTATATGAGAGAGAGAGAGAGAGAGCAGTCCAGATAGAGAGAGGGAGCGGCGAGAGAGAGAGAGATGATCGAGAGAGAGGGAGCAGCGAGAGAGAGAGATGATCGAGAGAGGGAAATTTCGAAGTGGGGTGTACTGTGTACACCCCGCGTATATATATATATATCCCTCTGACCGGTTCACCTGGAAATCGACTTTGGACCGGGTTCAAAGCTTCCCTGGCCGCACGGCACGTTGAACGGGTCGCACGGCACCCTGGACGAACATCCAATGCCTCCAGTTTACGATACCGTGCGTACCTAAATCGGCTGCGCACGGCATGGCGATTTGTTTCGACAGTTTGGTTCTTGAAAACAGTTCGTGGCGTTTCCGTGTTTGATTTAATTAGGAGTTTGAATGCAGAATGAAAGAAAAAGAAAGGGACTTTTCATTCAATAAACACCCGGGGTAACCCCCAGGATTTGTCATTACATTGTTCAAAAAAAAAAAAAGAAAAGAAGAAAGAAAAGAAAAACAACAAAAACATAAGGAATGGGCCTACTGCCCTTTCTTCTTCTTAATCCTACTTCTTCTCCCCCTCGTCCTCCTCAGTCGCTGCCCCCGTCCGAGGCATCGTCCGCCCTATCCGAACGGTCATCCGAACCGTTCGGATTTCCCTCCGAATCCTCCGCGGACTCCTCCGGTTCGCGCCCAAGGACAGAATCTGGATCGTCTTTATCGTCCAATTGATCAAACGTGAAGTCTTGAAGGTTAGTGACGGCACGACGAAGGGTGCGGATGGTGGAAATAAGCCTTGCGATTTGCTCGTTCAATTGTTCAATCTCCCCCCGGAAGAAGGCCATCTCGGCCTCTAGAGCCTCGACGCGGGCCGCAAGACGGCTGCTGTCCATGTCCAAGCTTCGAAGAACGACCTGTTTTTCGTAGAAAGAAGTGAAGAAAGAAGAGAAACTTTGGAGTTTTGTTGGTGGTGCATGGAATATGGCACCCCCCCCATGCTTATAAAGCCGTCCCAGCCAACGAAAGGGCACACCTGAATTAATGGCACCCTTAAATCTGCCAACTGTTCTCGGAAATCGAAGGGGTGCTTAGAAGATCGAGGTGCCGCGCGCCCCTAATTCAGACCGCACGGCACCCTGGCTCAAATGCTTAAATGCCTTGTCTCGCAAATTGATCCAATCGGCCACCAAAATCTTCTTGAGAACTCAATTCTCAACCGTTTTACAGTAAAGATCCCTTAGAATGTCGTGCATCGGTTACGGCGCCATTTAATCCCCCGGGAATTCGCCGTATTTGCCTTTTTTTCTTGATATTCGTCCTCCGGGACTCACCGTGACTGGTTCAAGGATCCGACATATTTTCCCCAGCAGGTCCAAAATTCAGAATTCAATTTTCGCCTTCCGAGGGCCCGTCTCAAAATTCAATTTTCGCCCTCCGAGGGCTCGTCTCAAAAAAAAATTCAAAATTCAATTTCCGCCCTCCGAGGGCTCGTCTCAAAAATTCAAAATTCAATTTTCGCCTCCCGAGGGCAGCGCCTCAAAATTCAAAATTCAATTTTTCGCCTCCCGAGGGCTTGGCTCGTCTCAAAATTCAAAATTCAATTTTCGCCTCCTGAGGGCTCGTCTCAAAAATTTAAAATTCAATTCTCGCCTCCCGAGGGCTCGTCTCAAAAATTCAAAATTCAGTTTCCGCCCCCTGAGGGCCCGTCTCAAAATTCGATTTTCGCCCTCCGAGGGCTCGTCTCGAAATTCAATTTTCGCCTCCCGAGGGCTCGTCTCAAAAATTCAATTTTCGCCTCCCGAGGGCTCGTCTCAAAAAAATTCAAAATTCAATTTTCGCCTCCCGAGGGCTCGTCTCAAAATTCAATTTTCGCCTCCCGAGGGCTCGTCTCAAAATTCGATTTTCGCCCTCCGAGGGCTCGTCTCAAAAAATTCAAAATTCAATTTTCGCCTCCCGAGGGCTTGTCTCAGGTATTCCAATACTTCGCATGACACACGACACCGCAAGCACGCTTTTGCATGAGTTTGTCCTCCGGGACTTGTTCTCTCACATTGCATTGTCCCAATTGAACTACGCTGGTCTGATCCCTACAATGGGGTACGTAGGCAGCTCCCCGAGTGCGACCACCATCGTTATTTACTTGCATTTTTGTTTTGTCTCCGGTCGAAGGCACTAGAGCAACGGATTGGGATGCCTATTCTTTAAGCGTCACTCGTACCAACTAATGGTATCTGAAGATTCAACTTTGAATTAGAAACAACTCAGTAGACACCCCAATCCGGACCTCGGAGAGCCTTTGTCCACCCCGATGATGAAATAGAGGAAACGATACCTTTGCGAGCTTGAAAAAGGATCTCCTTAAGCCCAAATAAAACCCAAAAACCCAGAAAAACCGGAAAGGCCCAGATAAAGCCCCGACAAAGCCCAAAAGACCCTGGGCCGAAGGAAGAGGCACCGTGCGGAGTGGAGCTGGAGCGCACGGCACCTTGAAATTCAAAGAGTGGCCGTGGCGCAGCCAAACTCCTCCGCACGGCACCTTAAGCAAAAAGTCGGGCCGCTCGAAGTCGCCGGCCACGCCAAGATGAGCCACACCGATGACTGCTCAAAAAATGCACTTCTCGCCCGCCTAAAACACCTCCACCATTTGAATTCAAAAACCTTGGCCATTTGCCTATAAATTAACCCCTCCACTCAAGGGAAAGGGATCCCTCTTAGCCCTTTCTTTTGAGTCCTTTCTCTTGCCTTTCTCTTGGCTCTCTCACTCTACTTTCTCTCTCTAAGTTTTCAAACCCCCTTTCCATTACCACTTCCATTTCCAAGTCTTAAAGGATGTCATTCCCAAAAGACATTCTTTAAGAGCTTTCACTCACTCCCTTCTCATCATTGAAGTTGATCACTCATTAACTTCAAGACCCCATCACCCAAAACACCTAACCTTCACTCACACCCATACTCCCTTTGTCTCATTTAACCTCCCCATCCACATCCGTGACGATCCATCCACATCCTTGCATCCACGATCCTTGATCAAGCTCGAAACCAAAGGTATAAACTAGTTTCCTCGGACTAGATTCCGTTCTGGTCCTGAGGGGACCTTTCTGTCAGCAGATCTAATCCCTTTTGGTTAGATCCTGACTCAAAACCTATTTTCATAAAATAAAACCAACACTGTGCTGAGGTCGGGAAACCGCGCGGTCTGTTGATCAGACGACGGCACCACGACTCTCAAGACGCACGATGCACACTAATGCTATTGTGAACAGGCTGACTCGATCTGAAGTTTTCCTCTGCTGTGGTTACCTGTTTTTGCTGTTTACTATTTCTGTAGATCTTAAAATAAGACCATATCTACAAGCCATGTTTTGGCTCTTCTAAAATCTTTTCAAGATCATCCCAAGTGATCAAAAACGTTGAAAACTACTTTAAAACTACGTTTTGAGAAGGATAATGACGTTATTGATCCGACCGCCGTGAGGCTACTCGTGAGTTTTCAAAGGATCTCCAGAGGAACTAGTGAGCTAAATGATGTTTTAAAAGACTGTAACAGACAGCAGAGCAAGTGCCACGCACGGCATGTTGGGATGCCTCGCACGGCATCTCAGGGTGCCGTGGGCGGTATTCTGGGACAGTCTGCTGAATGTTATTTACTTCCATTTATTCATGTCATTTTAGCACGACCACAGATAGCACCACCTACACGTCAATGTGATATATTTCCCATGTCCCTTTCCCGTTTCGTGCTTTATTAAAGAGCTTGATATTCCGAATGATACCGAAGATCTCCCCTTTTTGAAAACATCAAGTAGAGACCGGTCTTACCGGGCGAATGGGGTGCTTTTTAAAGAAAAACCTTCCTCATTCGTAATGTGGCTCCCGAACCCATTATCTCAACGTTTTCGCTAGACTTAAAGCCTTTTTCAAGCAAACTCTCGGTTTCTCGGATCATCCATCTTGAAAATCCGGGTGGCGACTCTTCGAGCGAAGCGCTCATTCTCGGGCGCGGGAGCCCACAGTTGGCGTACGCCAGTTAAGGCCAGTCAAATCAACTTTATTCAACCATGTGCACGAGACTTTTGCAGCCACCCAATATGCTGAACAGTCTGCTGATGATTGCAAACGTGTAGTGCTGCTCCCCTCTCTCTCCTACACCTTCCATCAACAAGTCTCATGCTTTTACTGCATGGAGACTCCTCTCCTTAACCCAACCAGCCATAAACCCAGCTGGTTACATTTCTCTTCAGCCACTCTTTGGCCTATAAATATCCCCCTTGCATTTATATGCAAGGGGTTACTCTCATTAAGGCTCCAAGTCCCTTTCTATCTCTATTTCTCTTGGTCTCTTGCTCTCTCTTCTCTTATCACTTGAAAGAGTAAGCAAGAAACCTTTCCATACTCTTCATACACCCTCTTTACTCATCATCCATCCATCATACCTCAAGCTCAAACTCAAAACACATCATCAACCTCGAAACCAAAGGTATATTAACTATTGTAACCTTCTGTTTTGACCCCTAAGGGGGGTTGACAGGGTCAAGGCTGGTAATCAATACTAGTCCTAACCCTAAAGCTGGCATGGTTTCAAGGATCGTGTGTGGTCATCAGTGGCGCACGCCAGTAATCGTGGGCCATACGCCAGTTATGGTAGTACGTGTAATATTGGCATGGGGATCAGTGGTTGGCTATTTTATGCCTTTCTTTCTATTTCATCACCTTATTGCATGCTAAAAACTAGTTTACTGCTTTCTGTGTTCTACAACTGTGTAGTTGTCTATTTACTTTTTCTGCTTTGGAATGCCTCTGGGGTCTTTCTGGTCATGTTCCAGAGCCCAGATGATGCAAAGCCAAGCACTAGACAAAAGGTGTCACTGGTGTATGGTTTCCTAAGATTGGAGTACGGCAGTGAGATCTAGCCTAGTGGCTAGCCCTAGCATGGCAGCTAGGCCTTGGCCTCTGTTTGTTTCCCCACACTATTTATGGGGTGTTCTGTTCATTTTATTTCTTTAAATCCATTTCTGCTATCTGTAACTATTTAAATATCTGCTTTATAAACTGCGTGGTTTGTCCTGGGTGTGCACTGGTGTAACGCCCCCAAAATCGGGTTCGTTAAATAAAGGTTTTATTAGACAAACAAGGCAGAGTCTAGCTCATTATTACATCCAATCTCCTTAGAGAGGTTTATGTTACACAAAAGGGAGGGTTACTAAGGCTAACTAAAGCTCCTTCTCTTCCTCCATCCTAGCGAGTTCCTCAGCTCCGGAAGCCTCCAAGATATACAGCTCTCCTTGTTCATCTAAAAAGTCTGACACATTATACTAGCGTCGCCACCAGTATAATATGTCAGGGTCACATAAAGCAACACCGTGAGCTTGAAAGCTCAATAGAGTAATCCAAACCCACTAACCCTTAACATACACATCAAAGATAGTATACGATTTTCCAAACTTAACATGCTTTCGAATAACACATACAATTACACATGCGCATTCATTAACGAGCATTGGTGTCATGTTTTCCGTGTGTCTCTCCTACGCGACTCATCGTTTTGTGTCTCATCTTTTATCATCAATTCCGAAAACACGCACGCGCACAACCATGGGTTACAAGTACCTTGTGTCGCACAACAATGAGCTACCAAGTCCGGCTCATTGCCACAAGGTTACCAACGCATGGCCACAATGGCTACCAAATCCGGCACATTGTGTCACACACACACACAACCATGAGCATCCAAGACCGGCACCTTGTGTCGCACAACAATGAGCTACCAAGTCCGGCTCATTGCCACAAAGGCTACCAAGTCGGCATATCATGTCACATCTGGCTACCAAGTCCGGCCATTATTTCCAAAACACTTTTTATCCATATCAACCACATCTTAGGTGTCATATCTCTACTTTTCCAATTCCATGTGTCTCGTAACATGCATCGACTCCGCGGTGGGACTAATCACATAACTCATGCGATATCGAATAGCAAGATCATCCAACTCCATACTATCATGCTCGTTAAAAGGTCAAAATACGAATACTTCTTTTCAAAACAACACTTTATCTTTAAAACGCATTTCCTTCGAGAAGTTCAATAAAACAACACATGTTTATTGACGAGTTCATACAATCACGTAGCAATTAGGCGATCAAACAATCAAGTAGCCACAAGATCAAAGTAAACTACGTACTTTTAGCAAGAAAGTTCTACAAGCTAAATCATACGACTAACTTTATTTTCTTTAGCGAAAATAGCTCGAAAAGCTCAACATACTTCTTAAATAGTTAAAGATTAACTACACTTAAAATATACTTAGAGAAGTAGGTTCGAAGAACTCTACCGTTCTTCTTGGCGGTAGAAAAGGACTACGAAAAGATCGAGGGAAAGAAAGTCAGCACTCGAACGGCGTAACGGCTTACGATAAGCATCCGATAGCTTCGAAAGAGAAAGGTTTCTCTCGAAACTAGATCCTAACTACAACTACTTTAGGATCTAGGTGGTGGTCGTATGGTGGTTTAGTGGCGGAGATGGAAAGTTTCTTGAAAAACTAGAAAGAAACTCAAGAACCAAGAAAGAACAACAAGAACAAGCAAGAACTTCTTATGTTTTCAAGGAAGAAGTGATGAATGGAAAGGTGTGAGTTCAAATGAAGAATGAGGTGAGTATTTATAGGCAAGCACTCCCTCTCTCTCTCCCTAGCCGAATTCTCTCTTTCTCTCTCCTATATCTCATTTTTTTAATTCAAGCAATCTTGCTTCCTTGCAAGAAACAACCTAGAACCCTAGGTTTGCATGGCTATGGTGTGTCCTTGGATTGGATTTTGGAAGATTGGCCAAGGAAATGGATTTGTTTCAAGTAAAGAAATGGGGTTTGTACAATGAAGGACAAGATCTTGCTTGAAGTCTTAGGCTTTCAAAGATTGAAAGCATAGAAATAGGACAAGGATGACCAAGGCATGGTCATTCAAGGAAGCAACACACATCACTCTCTCTCTCCCTCTCTCATCCGAATCTCTCTCTCTCCCATCTCTCTCTCGGCCTCTCTCTCCTCTCTCTCTCTCTCTCTCTCTCTCTCCCTCCTTGGTACATTAGTACAATAGATATATATATATATATATATATATATATATATACATATAACTATATTTATAAGATATGGAAGGACAAAGGTTGGTGGACTGAATAAGGAAAAAGTGAGGTTTTGGTTTACAAGGGATTTGGACAAGATTTTAGACTTTCAAGAGTACAATAGAATATCAAAGAAGATCAAGCATTGGTCAATGAAAGCACAAGGAAATCTAGGTACATTCTCTCCCTCTCTTTTCTTCTCTCTCTCTCTCTCTCGGCATTCTCTCTCTCTCTCTCTCTCTCTCCCACTTGTACACCCTTGAAAGTATACTTATATACTAATATATATATATATGTACTATGGGTCTTTCAAAATCTTGTATTTAAAACTAAATATAGATTTTCTTAATATAATATTGTAATACACACATGTTATATACAATATTATATATATATCTATATATATATACATACAAGTACATATATATTATATATACAAGCAAGTACATACAATCTAAGCTAGATACACACAAATCTAATATCTAATAAAGAATTCTATTACTTTCAAAGTACAAGGTCCTAAATTAATAACCTAATATACTAATCTTATTTTAATCAAATATCACACATGCCAAATCTAATATTTTAATCACCTATTCTTGATTGGCAAGTAAAGCTATTATCCAATGATAATAGTTTCCCTAGCGGTTAATAACTAATGGTTAATGATGGTAAGGTCCAAAGGTTATCGTCCAATGGTTAATAAATCTCCTAGCGGTTATTATCCAACGGTTAATGCTAGAAAGTCTAATACTTGCAATTAAGCACTAAGCTAATCTAATCTCGTAGTTAGGAAGGTTAACCAAGGTTTACCTATGGACCAATGGGTAAAGGAAACCCTAACGTTATTGTCCAATGGTCGATAGCTTAAAGGTTCAAACGGTTCAAAGGGTTAATCTAGGGTTACCAAACTCAAGGGTTTCAAAAGGTTCGTGAATCGAAGGCTCATAAGGTTCACAGATGTTTAGGAACGATCGGTGGCTAGGTTAAACGATGGCTAAGTCGAAACGTTGGTTAAAAGCTAGCTAGGGTTGCTAGATAGGATTTCCAGCCAAGAAGTGAAATCTTAGGGCTTTATCCTAGAAACGACAGGAAGATCGGTGGTTAAACGACGATTAAAACCTAATTAAGATTTTTCAAACAGTAACAACGAAATTTTTATTTAGTAAAAATTAGGGTTGTTACAACTGGTCCTTTCCAGAGCCCAGAGGGTTGAAAATAGGAGCTTTGAGTTTATGCTCACCAGAGTACGCTAGTAAAGTAGTGGCGTGCGCAGGTCATACTAGCATGCAGTGGCCTGGCCAGTGCATGCTGGTATGTTTCTTACGTACGTCATTTCGGATCAGCGTATTCCAGTTTGATTAAACTGCTCACAGAAGTGCTTGTTCTCAATCTATATTCATTGTTTCAATAAATCATCCAATATATTTTGTCACGTAAATGCAACTTGTTATAATTTTAATCCCCTTTAACTATTCCCCCAGCCTAATTGGCTAAAAAATGATCGAATGAGAGAAAAATGCAAACGTTTTACAAAAAGCTCGAGTAGAGACCGATCTCCGGGTCAGGCGAGAAGGGTGCCATAAAACCCTTCCCCTCTCGTAACCTGGCTCCCAAACCTCAAATATCGAAGGTGACAACGGTCCAGTCTACAAGCCTTTTTCAAATCAAAACGTAGCAATCGTTCCAAGTTCGATTCTTTGGGTGCACACCGCAAAACCCGAGTGGCAACTCTAAATTGTAGTGTTTTGTCGCGCTTTCCAAAAGGGCACACCTAATTTTATGACAAAATATGAAATTTTCAGGGGCGTGTGTCCATAGTGGCGACTTGCTGGAGACTCATTACATTGATCAATTTTTGGAAATTAATACATTTGTGAACAATCTTTTAAAAGTCTGTCAAAACAGTACGCTCTGCACCACAGAAGAACGGGATGGTAACGTAACAAGATCTCATATCCAACCAATTCGAACTGAGACTTTTATTATTGTTCACTTGTGTAGTTTTCTCCAAGTATTGATTAATAAAAGTGAACCAAGCTTGAAAAAGGCATCCAAAACATTGCGTTTCTCTCTCATCCGATCATTTCTCGGCATTCTCCATGCGCATTGATGTTGGTCAGCCCCGTTGAGGTGTTTTGGGTAACTGGCACAATTTATTGGAGCCCGGGGTCCTTGAACGCCCAACAACCTTGGACAATGATGAGTCGTACTACCGTTCGACCGTTGCCTTGCTACACTCACTACAATGAGAGGTATATAGCGGCTCTAGCAAGAAGGACCCCCTTAAACCAAAATCGGCCTTTACATGCGTTCAAAGCACTAGAACCTTTCAACCTAAGATAGGAGCCTACAGGGTAGGAGTGTTTGCATCTAACCCCATAAACCGTCTATATGTTATTGTTTTCCTTATCGCATGTCTGTACATTCATTCATACCATTCTACGTAGGAGTATGCTAGGGCGGCTTTTAGTGTGTCTCTCTTTCGAGCCAGTCTCATGCATGTTGGGACGCTACTTAGCCCGATGAAGAGTCGTGCATCACGATGATGCACGTTGTCAAATTTCCAAAATTCATTAAGTCAGCGAGACTTCAGGAAATTGAGACTTTCTAAGTCCTTCTCTAAACCAGATCAAAGTTTCAAACAGAAAAACAGGAACAATAGAGGACATGCCATGATACTCACACTGCCCAGGTTAAAAGTGCTAAACACTTACACCGCTCAAGGTTCCGGCACAGTGCTGCTTACACCATCTTGGTTCTGGTATCATGTCATCTACACCAAGTTATTCTACTTCAAAGTTGAAACTTTGAAAAAGGAATAGTCAAAGACTTTGGCTGTTTTGACATCTCTTAGTATTAGTCGATTCAAACAAGGATACACCGTCAAAACGAAATCCGAGGATCTTGGCAGCATCTAAATATCATGAGACGGGCTTGTCTACTAGTTGTAGAGTCTAAAAGCACACCAACGACGTTGATGTTCCATTTTCCATTCTTTCATTTCTTTTAAATAAATTGCTGTAGGTTGTCACTGAGCTCTTATACTTTACTGTCTAGCCATCGCACTGCCAAGGAAAGTTTCGAATAAAGAGCCAAACCTACTTGGGAACGTTTGCCGGGTCTATCTGTAAGAAGATTTGGGTGGGTTTGCTTCTCAGTCAGTCACAACGGAAGCTCCAGCCTGTAGTGTGTCAAGGGAGGATTCACTACCGCACGAGTCTCCTCCACCGTCTCTGCCTCTATCACCGAAACCCGTCAAAGTTGAGGCAATTGCCATGGCTGACGTCCCACCTCCAAATCTTGCCACTGTCTTGGCAATCTCTTGCATAACCTCGTCATCATGTAAAATAGGGCCAATCAGGCTGATACCTCTATGGCTACTTTGCGCGCCTTGATCGAAGAACGACTCCTGCTAGCAGCAGGAGGGGGAGGCAGTGAAAGGCTCGAGCGTGAACCCACGGCCGAAGAAATTCCTCAAATCGAAAAACCTGTCCCAAATCCTGACATGGTTGCACTAATTGCTAAGATGGCAAAGCTTGAGGAAACCGTCTCCAAGTCCGAAAAGATAGGCGCCGGTGGTTTAGACATGGATCGTCTTTGCCCATTTCCAAACGGGAGGTTACCCGAAAGGTTCAAGATGCCGGACTTTGCAAAGTTCGATGGAATGAGAGATCTGAAAACTCATCTTCTGGCTTATCATGGTGCAATGAAACTACATGGGGTCAAATAGGATGCAATGGCATAGTTGTTTTCGCAAACTCTCTTCAGCCCGGCCTTCCAATGGTTCATGTCTCTTGATATCGCCAAAAGAAGGACATCGGAGGACATTGTTGTTACCTTCAATGCCCAGTACAATTACAACGCTCAACTCAAGATGACCACTTAGGAGTTGGAATCAACTAAGATGCACGCAAAGGAGTCTTTTGCGGACTTTATCAAAAGATGGAGGGGTAAGGCCGCCCTAATGACCGATCGCCCGAGCTAGAAGGACCAAATCCGCATCATCTCCCGTAACTTGCAGCCCGACTTCGCCAAGAATCTTGAGTTAGTTCAAGGAGCTAACTTTGAAACCTTCTTCGAATCCGGTCTTGCCATCGAAGAAGCCCTCCAAACAGGTGTTTTGCCAAGAAGTGAATCTTCCTCTTCTACCTCAGCTTCAAAGTCTAAGCCCCGCGCTTACATAGGGAACAGCACTGCTCTATGTGGTGGTAACACCTATGCCAACGCAACTTCTGCCAGTAACAATGCCACTACTCAGAGCTCCAACCACATTGTAGATTAAACCCCAAAACCGTAACCAACCTCGCAACTTTGCCAATTTCGAGGCACCACTTTCCTCGGTATTGGAGAAGTTAATCAAGACCGGTCATCTCAGGCCCTTGACTCCAACCCCACTTCCTCAAAATCCACCTCCCAGCCATAACCCCAACGCTTTTTGCGCCTACCACCAGATGCTCAGCCATCACACTGACTCTTGCTATCGTCTTCGTCATGTGATACAAGATTTAGTGGACAATGGCACCCTTCCAACCCCACCTACTAAGCCCAATGTCATTTCCAATTCCCTACCGAAACACAACCCATAATTAACCAGATATCCTTCAACTCCACTATAATCCATCCAAGCTCCACTATATTCAACTGCACTGACCACATAACCTTAGAGAAAAACCCTAAACCAGTTGGAACCATCCTAACTGATCTCGATGTAAACATGCTGGCAGTTGGTTGGAACATGGAAAATAAGACAGAAGAGTGGAAAGAACTCCCTAGAGATTGGGACGAGTGCTACTTCATGGGTTTCCCTCCAACTTCTATTGTCGATCAAGTTTGGTTGAACCATTGGGAAGTTGAATGGAATGCAGCACAGGTGGATCCCTTGGATGGCCTCTCTTTGTTCATGCTCTTCCACCATCTTGAATAGGTCATTCTCGAGGAAGAAGTTGAAGAGTACATTTGGGACCCGCAGCCCGATGCAGCGCAGTTAGCATGGAGTTAGAATTTTAATATGAGTCGAGATGACGCCGACAATAACATAGATGAACGGTATTTGAATTTTTATGTTGAGGGAGAGATTATTACCAATACACGTCGCCAACTTAGAGCTCTTCTCCCTCTTATAGACTCAATCTCAGATGCTGTTCACGAATGTGTCCTCGAATGCGATCCTACTCTCAACAAAGTCCCAGTAGAAGAACCCGAGCATATGTTGCTCTTAGCGACGATTGCTCTATCATGGTCTTGGATGCTCTGCCCAATGATCTTTGGGATGTGGATGAGATTGTGGACATTGGCAAGACTCCGCCACCTGTTGATCTGTGGGATGCAGATAAAGTGGTCGATTTAGACATGGGTAACGAGGTTTGGACAGTCAACTCTACTCTTGTGGATGGAGGCTTTTGGGATGCGTCATTCGTCACCAAACTGGGGACGCCTTTTGAGGAAGTTGTTGCTCAGCTCTGGGGCAAGATTCGTCAACAACGGTCGCATCGGTCGATAAAGGAAAGCGCAAATTGGGGGAGGTGCCTGCCGACTTGTGGGATTTTGTTGATACATTTTCTTGGTGCGATGTCGCCAATTTCACGAGGAGTGGTCGAGTCTTCCAACCTTCCAATCTTCAGGTTGGAAGCTAGTCTAATCCTCCTGTTCCAAAGCCCACCACTCCCATTGCTCAAAGGAATGTTCTGTTGGTTCCTAGTGGGGACCCGGAGGAAAATGTTATCCAGAAACAGCTCCAACAAATCCCTGCTATTGTCTCTATTTGGGGTTTAATATCTTCATCAATGGAGCACCGTGAGAAGCTGTCTTCCGCTCTTGCTCATCTCAAGGTACTGACTGACATCACTCCTGAGGCTATGATCGCCCTCATACTTCCTCGGCTCTCTACACATTCTGTTATGTTCATCGAAAGGGATCTGCTTGTCTAGAGGACTGCTCATAACCGCCCGCTACACATTACTATCAAATGCAAGGGACATTGGGTGCCAACCGTGCTCATCGACAATGGCTAAGCTATCAACGTCTGCCCTATGAGGGTTGCCTACCATCTCGGTCTTACTACGAAGGCCCTTGTGCCATCTAACTTGGTGGTCAAGGCATACGACAGCATGCGCCGCATGGTAGAGGGGACTTTAATGCTTAAGCTTGACGCTGAGGGCTTTGAGATGGATGTGGAATTTCACGTGCTCGACATTCCCGCTACTTTCAATTTGCTTCTGGGTAGGCCATGGCTTCATAGGGCGAACATCATGGCAGTACCGTCAACTCTGCACCAGAAAGTCATGCTGAGACTTCCTTTTGGCACACTAGCAATTTGCGGGGACTCTGGGATCCACCCACTCAAGGACGACAAGACGCCTGTCTTGGGGATCATGCAGGGAGAAGAAGATTCAGATTTTGGAGGTGTAGACACCCCAATTTGGACAATTCGAATTTCCTTGGTTCGTGGCCCGGAGGCTCCCCGATGATGAAAATTGGATTAAACAAGCCTTGGACCGAAAGAACAATGCTCCTTGAAGGACTTTAAGAGGAAATAAAATGTCAAAAATAGCTTTCAAGCGCTCTGGATCAATCCCAAGCGCTCAAGAGCATCTTTCAAAACCTTGGACCAGTCAACTCTCGAGCGCTCGAGAGTGAAGTCCCAAGCGCTCGAGACCACTCCCCAGCGCTCGAGACTTTTGTGCTGCCCAATGGATGTTGGAGCTTCTCCACTATCCTTCCAGCCATCATTGCAGCTATTTGAACGGGTCTTAGCCTTAGACCACACTCAACCTCAGTCAGAGGGTGAGTCAGGGCTGGAGATTTTATTGGATTCCAAATCATATTTTTCCAAAATAAGACCATATGGTATTTTGCCTATATAAGGCCTTCTTCAGCTCAAACAGAAAAAAAAACTCTCTCTCTAGATCTCTTCTCTGAGATTTCAAAGCAGAAAAACCAGTTCTCACCCTTTTGCAAGCAAAAAAAAAAATCCCATTTTCAAAAGCAAAAACAAGCCAAAAACCCAAGCTATCAAGAAGATGGAAGGGGTTCTGATCATCTCCACCTTCTGATCTTCTGAGGCTTCCATCCCTCTCCCATTTTCCAAGCCCTTCTTTCAAGGAGCAAGGTTCCAAGTTAAAAGGTAAAAGCCTCACACTTTGGTGTCAACTAAAGGCAAGGCTGCTTCTTTCCTTCTGAGGGGGGGCTTCCCAGCTCACTCTAGTCCTCAATACTGGAAGTGAGAAGGAAAAGCCTTAGTGTTAAAACAAGAGCAAAGGGTCACAAGTGTTTTCCATGCATGCAGCACTGGAAACACTCCCGAGCGCTCGGGACTACTTTAGAGCGCTCGAGAGTGGTGCCAGTCTCATTTTCCATTTTTGCAGCATTTAAGCTAACATGCAAGGGATATAAAGACAAGTCTCAAGCAAGAAGGGTTTTCTTAAAATGTTTTTGCTCTGTATCTGATCTGATTTTCAAAAAAGGATGAAGATCGCTTTTCATGTAAAAGAAGTACAAAAACATGTTTTTCAGTAGGATAAAAAGGGGAATCTTTGACATGCAAAATGAACAAATAGATCAGTTGCATTAAGACATCAAGGCTTTGGTTGGTTGAGATCAGTCTGGGGTGCAGCTCACTCGAGAGCGCTCGGGAGTTCTCTGCATGCCATTTTATTCATGTCTTCCTTCATTTTAGTTCTTGTAATGCTCTTGCATGCCTTGCATGTGACCCGTTAGTCTTCTGATCTATAAAACCACTGTTCTTGGAAGGAAAGGACACATGACTTGGTGGAATAGGGGCCTGACCCTGATCTACCAGGTCTCCTGTTGAGCCTGTTCATGCTGGAAACCACTTTAGTTTACATTTTCAGTATTATATCCTATTGTATTCTGTTGTACTAACACTATTTACAGGTTGGGCATGCAAAACTCTCAAGCGCTCGGGAATGCTCCCAAGCGCTCGAGAGTGCTCCCAAGCGCTCGAGAGTGTATAAGTGACAGGGTGTTTCAACTTCTAGCGTTTTTGCATTCCGTCACCATCCCTCATCTACTCACTGTTCACATGCACATTCTGTACTTGATGCAATTGCGGATACGTGCTAACTGTTTAATGAAATAAAATCCTTTGAAAAATCCCACGAATGTCTAGTAGAGACCGATTTCGAATCAGGCGAGGGGGGTGCCGTAAAACCCTTCCCCCCTCGTAACGTGGCTCCCGAACCCTTTTTAAACGAATCTCTGGTTTTCAATTCAAATCGATCATTTTCAAATCAAAACGGTTTCTCGGGTGGCGAACCACAAATCTGGGTGGCGACTCTTCTAAACCTTTTTCAAATCGATCCCAAGAAACGGCGTGGCGCCTCTCTTTTGGGCCGCCCCGATTCCACCCAGGGCTGTGGTAGCCCACAGGAGGCTTCTCTTTTGACACATCCGGCTTAGTCCTTTCCATTGCCATGGACGATTGTAGACACCTCTCGAGCGGGGCATCGCCATACAGTTTGATATCACTTGTTTGCTTGTTTGGTTCCTTGCTTCATAAACCAAGATCATGGATATTCCCATTTGTAGGAACATCGCCACATGATAGCGGTTATCATCAAAAGAGAGTCGCCATCTAGTTTGTTAAAGCTAGGAAAACAGATAGAGAATCTGGATACGGAAGCCAAAGGTACAGTAAGGGGAAGGTGTTAGGCACCCCTTACTGCCTAGCCGTGAGGCTAGCCCATAATCATTCAACATAAGACATATAGATGCTTTATTTAGCCCTAACACATAATCTGTTTTCGTTATGCCTTTAAACAGTAAATAAAGTGAGCCGAAACAATAAATGAACATGCATCAGAAAAGCAGAAAACAAAACAAAACGTGTGCCAGCAGATCGATTACTCGGCCGGTGAATGGATGTCACGGCTGAGTAATCATGCTGATTTTATGTACCGGCCGAGGGATCGAAGCCCCGGCCGGTGTTCTTCCTCACACCAGACAGAAAGTATAACAAGTGACTAAAACGCTACGATTAGTAAAATACGCAGTAAATAAACTAAACCAGAGGCCGTTGGGCCTCACCACCTTGATCCCTCAGTTTCTTGATTGGTTTGGATTGATCGGGATTGATTGATTGATTGCTTCTTGGACAAAACCCTAGGGTTAGGGTTTGAACTCCGGGGTTTGATCTTCGGATTGGTGGCTGCCTTCAGGAGGTTAGGGCTTCTGTAGAGAGGGTTTGTGTGAGTATTTTTGCAGAGTTTCGTGGTTGATGAGGGTGTGAATCTATGTTCGTTTCGTGGTGCAAAGGCCTCTTTATATAGGCAAAGGGATGACTCACTCAGTCCAATCAAATCACGTGATTGCAATTGCAATTGCAATGCAATTCGAACTCTTCATTGTGATCTCTAAACGTAGTCCGAACGCATCGGAAAGGTATCGTGGTTGGATCAAACAACCGACAGGACATTTGAGAGTCTGGAAAAAGGTCGATCTGGCGGCCGAGCAAAGGATCTCGCGGTCGAGGAATGTTTGTGGCGGCTGAGGTATTGATCTTGCGGCCGAGGTTTTGATCTCTCAGGGAGATTTTGCTAGCAACAGGTTGCTCGGGTGAAGGATGGATGTTAAGGTCGTGAGATCGATGTTATGGCCGACCGATGGATTTTCCTAGAACACTGTGTTTCTGTCTGAAAGGCTATTTGGCTCTGGATTGTGTCATCTAAGTGGCTCATAGGTCTTACCATAAGTCCATGGGTTTCACAAGAAGGCAATCAGCAATCATCGAATCCATTTCATCATCGGGATGGTCCCAAGGTGGGACTTGAAATAATCGTTAGGCCAAATTGGGGTGTCTACAACGATGATTTTATCATCAGTTCTGCTACCCTCGACATAATGAGGAAGATGTTGTTCATGCCTAGCTTAGGACTCGGGATCAACCAGCAGGGGATCGCTGAGTTCCCCATCTTTCTTTTTACTGAAGGCCACTTTAGTTTGGGATACACTCTGCCGCCAAAAGGGCCAAAAATGGAAAAGGTGTAGGAAAACCTCAAACCCTTTATGGAAATCCCGACAGCTACACTCCACGTTTAACATGCATTGACGATACAACTGAATCTGACACAGAGTCTGTCAAGTCTAAGTCTAGCTCAGAGTCAGAGTTTGTGCCTCTCGGCCTTCCACGTCATAGCTTTTATTTCGAATTTGAGTCGACTGTACTTGGCAACCCTTCCGGGTTTTATGAAATGCATGATCCTACTTCTGACTACTTTGCTGACTTTTATATAAACTATGTCAACCCCGACGATGAAGGAACAGACTTTGACGGGAATATCCCGGCTGAGTTGCATTCCCTCATCGAAAGGGAAAAAGAAAGGCATGCTTAGCCTCTAAAAGAAGAAGTAATTTCTGTAAATTTGAAAGACAAAGATGACCCCCGTATGATGCAAATCGGTTCAACCTTGTCCCCTGAGGATTGCGCTGCATTGATTGACCTACTCAAAGAATACTTTGAGGTTTTTGCATGGTCTCACAAGGATATGCCTAGCATTGATCCCAAGATAGTACAGCACCAGATTCAGTTGCACCTGGAGCCATACCGGTCAAATTGAAACTCCGCAGGATGAGGCCGGATTGGGTTCAAAAGATGAAGGAGTAGGTCACTAAGCAGATCGACGCTGGTTTCTTGAGGGTCACAAAGTATCCAAAATGGGTTGCCAACATAGTTGCCCATTCCTAAGAAGGATGGGAGAATTCAAGTCTGCATCCATTTCAAGGACTTGAACAAAGCAAGCCCCAAAGATAGTTTTCCCTTGCCACACATCGATGTGCTTGTGGACAACACGGCGGAGCATGCCTTGCTCTTTTTTGTCGACAAATTCTCTGGATACAACCAGATCTTTGTAGCACCAGAGGATCAGAAGAAGACAACATTCGTCACCGAGTGGGGAACCTACTGCTATGTGATGATGTTGTTCGGGTTAAAGAATGCCGCCTGCACTTTTCAATGGGCCAAGACTACCCTGCTACATGACTTTATCCACAAGACAATCGAGGTCTATGTCGACGACATGATTGTCAAGGTGAAGGAAAAGGAAGATTTCATTCCGGCATTTAGGCAGTTTCTCGAGAGGCTCCGCAAGTACAACGTGCATTTCAACCTGCAGAAGTGCACATTTGGGGTCATAGCAGGCAAGATGTTGGGGTCCTAATCACTGCAAGAGGAATCGAGGTGCATCCGTCCAACGTTAAGGAAATTCTCGAGATGGAGCCACCGTGGTTTGAGAAGGGTGTGCGAAGCTTTCTGGGGAAGGTGCAGTTTATCAGTAGGTTCATTGCTTAGTTAACTCTGACTTGCGAGCCACTATTTTCGTCTACTCAAAAAGGATGTCCCATTCGAATGGACCGACAAGTGCCAAGCTGCTTTTGAATCTATTCAAAGGTACTTGCGGAACCCATCGGTGTTGATGCCGCCTACGGGGTTGACCTTTGATCCTATAGGTGTCCATTACTCCAACAGCTATGGGATGTTTACTAACACAGGAGGGAGATAAGGGAGTCGAGAAAGCTATCTACTATCTGTGCAAAAAGATGGTGGGATGCAAGGAGCACTATACTCCTCTGGAAAAGACATGTTGGGCACTAGTTTGGGTAACCAAAAAGCTTAGACACTACATGCTAGCCTATTTGGTGAGACTGATTTCTCGGATGGATCCTATCAAGTATCTGTTCGAGAAGCCTGCGCTCACCCATAAGCTAGCACGTTGGTTGCTACTGCTGGCTAAGTTTGATCTCCAATATGTAACAAGAAAATCTTTGAAGGGATGCATTGTGGCTTGATTCCTGGTCGATCACCCGATTAATGGATCGGAAGATGTGGATTTCACTTTCCCTGATGAGGATGTGCTCATGGTAGTCAAGGAAGTTTGGACGCTCTATTTTGACGGGGCTGGTAATCAGAAGGGATTTGGGATCGGAGTGTTGCTGATCATGCCTGCGGGTGCTCATATTCCGCTTGCCTTCAAGTTAAACTTTGATATCACCAATAATCAATTTGAGTATGAGGCCTGCATTGTTGGAATGGAAGTTGCTATTGCACTCAGGGTCGAGAAGCTTGAAGTAATCTGATATTCAAACCTAGTAGTCTCTTAAGCCAATGGAGATTGGAAAGTTCGTGAGGAAAAGTTGAAGCCTTATCACCAAGAGTTGGAAGAACTGGTTCCTCACTTTAATAAGGTGACCTTCACCCATATTCCACGCTTGAAGAATCAGTTCGCCGATGCTTTGGCAACTTTGGCTTCAATGATCGAACTCCGATAGGAGTTAAGTTGCGGCCGATTGTGATTGAACAGAGGGACTTGCCCGCTTATGAGTATGTCAACGTCATTGATGATGTCGATGATGGCCTACCCTGGTACCATGATATTTTGAACTTTGTGGAGCATGGGGAATTTTCTATCGAGGCCACTAAGAAGGACTGGATCGCTTTGCAACTGCTGGCCGGTTAGTACATCATTTGTGGAGGGAAACTGTATCGAAGATCTCACTGTGGGATGCACAAGCTATGCGTTAATGGTTCCGAAGTAACAAGGATAATGGAGGAGATTCATGAAAGAGTCTGCGGTCCTCACATGAGTGGAGTTATGTGTGTAACGCCCCAATTTTCGGACACGTTAATTAAATCCTTTTTAGTGGATTTAATAATTCATAAGGCTGATTTATGAAATGAAATTTTATTAAACAGAGTTTAGCAGCGGAAATCTTAAATACTAAATTCAAAATTACTTAATTGTCTTACAACTCCAAAATATAAAACAAAATTCGACTAATGTCATAACACTTGTAACACCCCGAATTTTTGGGTACGTTAAATAAATATTTTATTGAATATCAAAAGAGAATCTGGCTCTTTATTACATCATAACTCCCACTGGAGTCTAATATTTACACAAGGAATGATTTAGGGTTCCTAACTACAGCTCTGCATACCCCTCCATCCTAGCCAGCTCTTCAATTCCAAAGGCCTCCAAGGTGTACTGTTCATCTTAATCATCTACAAAATCTGACACATTATACCAGCGTCGCCACCGATATAATATGTCAGGGTCACCGAAGGTAACACCATGAGCTACAAGAGCTCAGCAGAATAATCCTATACCCACTAACCCATAACTTACCAATATCAGAGTATAAGAGTAGCATACCGACTCTTGCACAAGCAGCGGAATAATACATACATGTTTAACAAGGTATTATCAATGACACATCCTCATTCCTTAGTCTAACGTTGGTGTCTGCATTGTATGTGTTTCTCCTACGCGACTCATCGTAGAAGGTGTTTCATATTCATCAACATTTCTGAAATCCTTTTCACTTCCAAATCAACATTTTGAAAATCACCTTTAACACACCCAACTTCGGTTCCACCGTGCCGGGTTCCCGAGTATCCTCACAATGGTTCCGCCGCGCTGGGTTCCCATTGGCACACATTTGCATTGGCTCCTCTCCACGGATAACCAAGCTACACACCCAACCTCGGTTCCGTGGTGTCGGGTTCTCGAGTATCCTCACAATGGTTCCGCCGCACCGGGTTCCCTTTGGCACACAACACACACACCCAACCTTGGTTCTGCCGCGCCGGGTTCCCATTGGCACACAACCCACACACATTCACATAATGCACCCACATTTGGTCATTATGTAGTTTCAAAATCCTTTTATCCATATCAACCACATGCCCACAATGGGCAAGTCCGGCCGCATTGCGTTTTCAAAACACACCTGGTCTTTAACACACCCTAAGGTCTTGTTTGGTAACCATTTCATTTCCTGTTTTCTGTTTCCATTTTCAAAATTTTCAAAATTTAGAACCGAAAGTTTGTTTGGTTACCTATTTTCATTTTTAAAAATTAAAATGAGTTTTCTAAATTTTTGAAAATTGAGAAAGTACCAAAAGTCTACTTTCACTTCTTGTAAAAATAAAAAACCGGCTGCCAAAAAAGAGACGCGCGTTCCGCATCAGTCCAGTTCTCCTTATCTCAGTCTTCCCCAAGTTCAGATCCAGCGATCTCTCTCAATTCCATTGGTTTCAATCGGCTATTGAAAGGTCTCTCTCTCTCTCTCTCTCTTTCTGGAGATCTTCTCTCTCTCGAGATCGATCGATCTTCTCTCTGTTGAAGAACTCCATCGACCCTAACTTTTTTTACGAGAATTGGTGGTGTAACGCTCTATATCTGCAATTACATGAGAAAATATGGTATATTAGTTTCAAATAAACAAAAAAACTGTAACAATACTCACCTCGTATTGTTTGATTTTGCAAACCCTAACAACTTTTTGTGAATTATTTGATTTCTCTAAACCATTTTTGTGGCTTATTTTGAGCTTTCGGTTATGATGTATACCTTATTATTTATTATGCAGGAACCCGGGCCTTCTAACTCTCAACCGCAACTCTTTGTTTGGACAAGTACGATTGTTACTATCATCACATCCAGTTATTACTTGTTTGTCTTGAAATCTGCATATTATGCCTATATATTAGACAGATGTTTGCATTAAAGTTGCTAGATTAGAAATTGGTTTCCTAAAATTGATTTATTATCTATTTTTTAAAATTTGGATTTGGTGATTTATCGGATCATGTACCTGATTTTGTTAGATGGTTATTGTTGTGGACACCTTTGACTTATCCATGAGATTTCTTGAATCTATAGTTCTACTTTGCCCGAATAAATCTGAGATCTTGTTTAGAAAAATTATGGGGTGATTTACAAATAGGAAATGGCTACCAAAGGCAATGTAAGTATCAAGATTGAGGATGATGATGATGTTGAAGTGGGAGGTGTAGCTGATTCCCTGTGGTCGAAGAAAAATGAGGCATTTTTTATTGACATTATAGAGGAGGAGGTGAAAACAATGGGTAGTAGAGATACTGGGACTTTTCAGATAAAAAGTTGGGCTAGGATGAGGAAGAGTCTTTCTGTTAAAGCTAAATACGAATACTCTGAACTTCAAATAAAAAACAAGTTCAACCAACTACGCACTATGCACACCAAGTTTAAGAGCATTTGTAACCAAAGTGGCGTTGGGTGATGTGCGGAAAAAGGTACTATTACTGCTGATGATACCCTCTGGGAGAAGCTCTATAAGGTTAGAAGTGACCTATTCCCTTTTATTTTACTCATGCTTATAAATTAAGTCTGATACATGCCACTTTGTTCTTCACTTAGGTTAATAAGAAGGCCAAGCATTTTAGGAAAAAAGGTGTCCCACACTATGCAGCGATGACCCGAATACTTGGAGATACCACTGCAACAGGATTCAATGCTCACCCGTCAGTCCAATCCCCTTCTGGAACAGATAGTTCTAATCCCTCATTCCAACTTGAACAGGACAAAGACGATGGCGAAATAGAAGTAACGAACACAGTGGTTAGTGGAAAAGGCAAAAAGGTTTTTGATATGAAGGCTTTAAAGACTACTGAGCCAAAGGAGAGTAGCAAGAGTAAGAAGAGGTGCTCATTTCTGCGAACCTCAGTGCATCTTTAAGTGCTCTTGCAGAAAGTAGCAAGAGGAAGGTGGATATCCTTGAAGCAAAGCATAATGCTAAGAGCACTAGTGTTAGTGTGACTTCCCAAGACCATGGTGAGCCACAAGGTCTGCTGGCTGCTTGCATAAAATTAGTTTGTGTACAGTCCAGCAAACTGAATTTTTTTTTTTTTTTTTGGAAAATAGGTTGACACAAACATATTTTCTGCTTTCACTTTTTTTTTTGGAAAAAGTAGAAATTGATTTTTGCAAATAGAAAATAAAAAACAGAAAAGTGGTAGTGTTACCAAACATAGCCTAAGTGTCATGTTTCTACTTCCTCAATTTCTGTGTCTCGTTTTCATGCAATGACTCCGCAGTGGGACTTTTCACATAGATTGACTTAAATCATTCATTGTAATCTAACTAGCAAGATTCTTCAATTCTATATTACCTAATCGTACTTAAATTATTACTAACGAATAGTGCTACATGTACGGATGCTGTCGAAGTAATCTTTACTTACGCTTTCAACCATTCACAAGTATTGTTAGCAAAACATGCCTTAAAGCTCATAAGCAACATAACTAGTGTTATACTGGGGAAAATGAGTAGAAATTAATCTACGTATACTTAGGATTAACAAGTAAAGGAGAATCTACCTCATGCATCTCAAATCATACGAACATCATACAATATATCTCGGAGTTAACGGTTAAGAATAATCTACAAGATCATGCTTTCATTTCAAAAACATAAGCAACATAACTAGAGTTATACTAGAAAAAGTAGATATGAAAATCGACCTTGATCCGAAAGTAGTTGGGGCCAAACAAGCTTGTTGAAAAATTCTACGGGCGGTGAAACTCACAAATCTGGACCAAAATTTGGAGGGCCGTAACTCGGTCAATATTTGGCCAAATACAATCGTTCTTGAGTCGAAATCGAAAATCTCGAAATTTTCTACAACTTTTGTGTAGGACGATGTTCATAGAAACGACTTTAGGTTGGAGAAAAATGGTGATAAAGGAAGTAACAGTAAGCTGTCTGGACTGGAAATCCTAGAATTTCACTGAACTTTGGATGGCAATATCTTGGTCATTTCTTGACCGATTGGAGTGGTTCTTGGGTCTAACTTGAAGGTTTCGAAGTGCTCTACAACTTTCTTGAAAAGAGTTGGTTCGAAAAACTACCTTAAGTAGGAGAAAACTGGGGATTTACGAAAGGCAGTAAGCTGTCTGAAAAAACAGAAATGGTTTCTAGAGAAAAGGGAGAGCAAAGGAGTGGAGGTGTCAGTTGAATGGCAAACATGAGGTGCTATTTATAGCCAAATTTTGGTCTATTATCCAATAGACAATCTTTCCCCTAACATTTGTTATCCAATGGTTAATAGTTTGACTAGATTTGATGGTACTTGGATTGTGTGAGATATTGGCCAATGATGTGACTAGATTGTGTGAGTACACAAGCACACACATCACTCTCTTCCTCTCCTCCTTGGCCGGCCATCTCTCTCTCTCTACCTCTCATTGATTTGCTCCAGGGACTTATCAAATCAAGCCTTTCAATCATGCCATGCCTTGTCATTCAATTGTCACATCAACTATAAGCTAGAACTAGGTCATCATGGAAGATCATGGACTAGTCTTGTCTAGAATGGGTTGGCTTGGAAGAAAGACTAGAATCATTGGCTAAGTTTTGACTAGAAATGGGTTGGCATGTAGCAAATAGGCTTAAGTCTATTAGGTGGCTTGGACAAGTGGCCAAAAACACACACACACCCCTCACTCTCTCTCCTCACATTTGGCTCCTTCTCCCTCTCTCTAGTCGATTCTCTCTATCTCCCCCTTTCATGATGTTGGTTCATGCCTCGTCACATCACACTCATTACACTCTAATCTCTAGTCACATCAAGTCCATTCTCCTCCAAATCTAAGTAATGATGAGGGTCCAAATAATGATGAAGTGGGGTCTTATCCTAGAATGGGTCTACTTGGAAGAGTAAAGGTTAGGATTGTACCTAGGGTAGTCTAGGATTAGATAGCTTGAATAGTGTCCTTGTACACACACACACATCTCCCTCACTCTCCCTTCTCCTTCATCCGGCCCCCCTCCCTCTCTCCATTCGGCTCTTTCTTGGTCAAAGTTCATTTATATATATATATATATATATATATATATATTTGTGTGTGTGTGTGTGTATGTACATTTATGGAAAGAACAAGGAGGATAAGGACAAGACTTTTTAAACAAGGGTTGAATGCATGTTTGGCTAGGATTGTCTTCTTGGAAGAATAATGATGAAAGGACACCTGACTTGTCTTGTCATCATATTTGGCAAGACTAACATATATTGTCCAAGGGGCAAAGATTCCCCTAGCATTTAATAACCAATGGTCCAAAGAAGTAATGATGAAGAAACACATGACTTGTCTTGTCATCCTATTTGGCAAGTCTTATATCCATTAACCAATGGATAACAATTACCCTAGTATGTAATAACCAATGGTCCAACTACTAGTCAAACTTGGGTGTTCTTTCTTCTATTACCCAATGGTTAACAATTTCCCTAACAATTCTTGTCCAATGGGTAAGGATTTCTCTAGCACTTATCATCCAATGGATAAAGATTACCCTAGCAATTATCGTCAAATGGATAAAGATTACCCTACCAATTATCGTCCAATGGATAAAGGCAATAAGGTCCGAATGGTACATCTAGGGTTAAAAAGTGATTAGGCTAAATGGGCATCAGGTTATTCTAACTGGTTGGTTAAAGACTAACGGTACTAATCTAGTAGGATTTCCAGTCAAGAAATATAATTCTACGATTTTACTATAATTACCAAGTAATTATACCAAGGCCTTAATAGGCATACTTGTCTTTAGAAAATGACCTTAATGCTCAGGCGATGAATTCCAATCTCCTAAGTCATAAACCTAACTACGACGGATTATTAATGCTAAAAGGGATTTATAAAATCAATAAAGAATTTTCAAATATAACAACGAAAGTTTATAAGTCAATAACGACTGATTTTTGGATGTTTAAAATGAATCCCAAGTACTTAAAAATAAAATTCAAATTTTTAGCGAAATTTTTATTGACCAAAAATCAGGATCGTTATAACACTTTTGAAAATTCAAATAACAGTATTTCAAACTAACAGAGCTTCTAAAGGTAAGACATCCAAGACTCGACAAACTCCCCTTTCTCAGTTGGGAGGTCCTCACCCTGGTACTAATCAACTTATAAAAGATCCTATTCTTTGGTCTCCTGATATCCTGCACCCTTTGGCAAATTGATCGCCAAAGCAACCAATTTACCAGGATACAAATGTATCCATGAGTGATAATTCACCCAGTAGAATAATTCTAACCCTACCAACCCTTACTCTAGAATTAGCAGTTCAACAATATAACAATTGATAATATACAGAGGGTACAAAAATAATAGCACGTCGTTTTTTTCTTTACTATCCATCATCTTACATGAAATCTAACGATTCTCTCCACAAGGTCCTTTCCTCCCACATCCACCAACTTTGACCGTCCCATGGAATAACTCTCCCTTTATTTGTCCTGCACCAGGATTCTAAGCGAATACTACTAAATTATGTATTCAGTCTGGATTCGCCTACAGCCATAATAAAGGAACATCTTACCATGACAACTCAGCATTAAGGGTCGCACTATCTCATTGCCAGGATCCTTTACTGTCTCCCAACTCTACACACTGAGTACTCTACCATACCCCTAGTCTACACACTGGTACTATACCGTATTCAGGGATCCTTTACCGTTTCCCAAAATATTGTACCCGAAGTCCTTTACCGTCCTTCACACACACACAAGGTACTGTACCGCATTTAGGATCCTTTATCGTATCCCAAATCCTGTACCCGGAGTCCTTTATCGTCCTCCACATACTTTGAGTACTTTATTGTACTCAGGGTCCTTTACCGTTTCCCAACTCAACTAAAGGTACTTTACCATACCAAGGTCCTTTACCGGCACCCAACATCCTCAATCAACTTTACCATTTTATCCTTTACTTAAACATCATCTACGTGAGTCACTACTCGTAACCACCCAGCGAACCTAAGTCCATTATAGCACGTACAATATGATACAATCAACAATAGCTCAAACATGATACATTTCAATGAGACAACAATATAATAATTGATAGGTGCAAATATTTAAACACATAAGGGATTTGGATTGGGCCAATGCCTTTCAGATTGTTAAAAATTCTTTATAGAACAAATAGTCAGTTATAATATTAACTTGTGATAATCAACGAATTGTCTCGTAGACCTTAAAGTGTTTTTAGTAATCTCTAATAATAATAAAATGTCACGTGTAGCTAGATGAGCTTTCCAGGCTTCTAAGTGTAATCTAATGACTTTAGGGAATTAGTTTCAGTTGTACTGACTTTTCATAGTAACCAAGTATAACCTAATAGATTGTCAAAGTGGTCTAATAAACTATGAAGATCTAGAGTTATAAGTGAATAGTTTACCTTTTAACTTTTATCCATAAATTTTTGGAAGCCTAGATGTTTTGATGTCAACCCACAGTAACTTAGTGAATACTTAAGTTGGCTAATAGTTTTACACATTTTACTATTGACTAGTTTTGTATATTGGTTTAGAACATTTATTGATTCCTTTGTTTATCTGTTTGCTTCTTTTCAATTAAGTTTTTTTTATTTTCTGTTATACTTTGGTTTTTTTACAAATAATTTATTTACTAATCTTTTGGCCAAAATTGTATACATTAATATCTTAGGGGTTAAATCTGAAATTTTAATTTAATGGTTTATATCCAGTAGAGCTGAATTAAAAGACTAAAGAACCATAAGGGGATAACTGTAATATTAGCATCATTTTCTGGAAAACCCAACGTCCATGTACAGTAAAAGGAAAAACATGGGAGAAATATACCAATTCCAGCTACGTGACTTTGGGGTTTGTAGACACCCCAATCCGGATCTCCTGATCGTTTTACGGTTTCTTGTTTCCCGGATGATGAAATCGGATTAAGAACAGACTTGAGATTGGAATGGTTTGAACTTGGTGTGTGTGGAACCTTTCTTACCCTTTTTTTGACCTCAGAAACCCTAAGTCAAAACCCTAAAGCTGGGGTTGACCATCGCGCGTGGGTTTGGAACCCTCACGCGAGCATTCTCTGCCAGGTGTGGGTCAAAGTCAATCTGTTGACCGTTGACCCTCGCGTGACCTGGAGAACCCTCGCGCGCGTGTTTAGAACCCTCGCGCGACGATTCTCTTCTGTCCCCATCCTTAATTTCCAGCTGGATTTTGTGATGATTAGAGGTCTAGTAAGCCTGAGGAACCCCGTTTTCCACCAGCACAGCTGTTGTAGACTGCATGGTTGGTTCTTCCCAACACAACCACTCCCATCACCTTGTTGGAGGCCTTCTTGTAACGCCCCGAATTTTGGGTACGTTAAATAAACATTTTATTGAACAACAAAAGAGAGTCTGGCTCTTTATTACATCATAAACTCCCAAAGGGTTCTTTTATTACACAAAAGGAATGGATATCTAAGGTTATCTACAGCTCCTTCTCTTTTTCCATCCTAGCAAATTCCTCAGCTCCAAAAGCCTCCAAGGTGTACAGCTCCCCTTGTTCATCTAACAAGTCTGACACATTATACCAGCGTCGCCACCAGTATAATATGTCAGGGTCACATAAAGCAACACCATGAGCTTGAAAGCTCAATAGAATAATCCAAAGATCCACTAACCCTTAACTTACAAATAGCAAGTCATGCATATATCATAAAGAGTCATAACAAGACATGCATTAATATAACAACAACAATGACACATCCGCATTCGCTATCTATCGTTGGTGTCATGTTTCCGTGTGTTTCTCCTACGTGACTCATCGTTTTGTGTCTCATCTTTCAACATCATTTCCAAAAATCACACGCACACACCAATGAGCTACCAAGTCCGGCTCATTGGCCACAATGGCTACCAAGTCCGGCACATTGTGAACGCACACAACCAATAAGCATCCAAGCCCGGCACCTTGTGTCGCACAACAATGAGCTACCAAGTCCGGCTCATTGCCACAAAGGCTACCAAGTCGACTTATTGGCCACAATGGCTACCAAGTCCGGCACATTGTGTCACATCTTAGCTCCTCTCGCGGATAACCACGTCACACACCTCCAATGAAGCTACCAAGTCCGGCTCCATTGGTCAACGCACACCAACGTAAGGCTACCAAGTCCGGCCATTACGTAGTTTCCAAAATCCTTTTTATCCATATCAACCACTCCCTAAGTGTCATGTTTCTATTTTTCGGTTCTCGTGTCTCGTAATGATACATAGACTCCGCGGCGGGACGAATCACTTTAAAGAAATCTTGAAACCAAACTAGCAAGATCATCCAATTCTATATTACCTAATCGTACTCAAATTATTACTTAAAGCATAACGCCACATGTACGGACGCCTTGGAGTGGAAAGCCACTTATGCTTTATCAACAACAAGTAATGCAAGTAAATATACATACATGCTCATAATCATCCTCAAAAATCCGTTCTTTCTTCCTTGGTGGAATTTTCAAAACAACATATGTTTATTGACGAGTTCATACATGAACAAGCAACTATTACGAGATCGAGCAATCAAGTAGTCATAAGATCAAAGTAAACTACGTACTTAACAAGAAAGTTCTACAAGCTAAATTCAAGTCAAACATGCATATAACTATTCAAGTACCACATATACTTAGAGATAGCGGGGTCGGAGTATTCTACCTTAATCCGAAACTAGTCGGGGCCGAATAAGCTAGTTGGAAAGTGCTACGGGCGTCGAATGCTCACAATCTGGACCAAACTTTGGATGGCAGTAACTCGGTCAATACTTGGCCGAATAGAATCGTTCTTGAGTCTAGAACGAAGATCTCGAAGTTCTCTACGACTTTCGTGAAGGACGTTATTCCTAAAAATGACTTTCGCCCGGAGAAAAATGGGGATAAGAAAGTGGACAGTGAGCTGTCTGGAATGGAATTTCCAGATTTTTCACTGAACTTTGGAGGTCGATATTTTGGTCATTTCTTGACCGTTTGGGGTGGTTCTTGGGTCTAAACTGAAGCTCTCGAAGTGTTCTACGACTTTCGTGGAGGTCGTTGTTCCTAGAAACGACTTTCGCCCGGAGAAAAAATGGAGTTTTTTAGAGGACAGTAGGCTGTCCAGAAACTGGTTTCTTAGAGATTTTTAGAGAGAAGTGAGAGCTATGCTTGGAGGTGTGAGTTGAAAGCACCAAATGGCTTGGTATTTATAGGCAAGCCTCTCCTCTCTCCTCTCATGGCCGAACTCTCTCTCTCTCTCCTATATCTCATTTTTTTTATTCAAGCAAATCTAGTTTGCTTGCAAGTTTAACCCTAGAACTAGGCATGCAAGGCTAGGATGTGTCCTTTGGATTGGACTATGGAAGACTAGGCAAGCAAATGGGATTTGATTCAAGTAAAGAAATGGGGTTTGTACAAGAAGGACTAGATTTGATAGTCCTTGGCCATGCTTTCACTTTGAAAGCATATCAAAGAAGGACAAGATGAGCTAAGCTAGGTCACACATCACACTCTCTCCCTCCCTCTCTCATCCGAATCTCTCTCTCTCTCTCCCATCTCTCTCTCGGCTCTCTCTCCTCTCTCTCTTGTACTATATATATATATATATATACACTAGGATGAAAACATATATAATAGTATCGATATGGGTACTTTGGGTACTACAAGATTGATTTTCCAACTAAAATATACAATTACACACATGGTACTTTTCCATTATAATATATACATATAGATACAAGTACATATATAATATATATACAAGCAAGTACTACAATATCTAGACTAGATATGTCACTTTCCAAGATCTAATAAACTAATCTTCTTCTTCCAAAGTACTAGGTACTAAATTATTAACCTAATGAACTAAATCTATTTTAATGGATTTTAACACATGGGCAATCTAGTCTTTAATAATAAGAGAATCCCATGGAAAAATTAAATAATAAACCTTGTACTTGCATGGAAGACATTCAATATACTAATATATGTATATGTACTTTGGGTCTTTAATAAAATCCACATTTTCAAGTAAATTAGATTTTCTAGTTAAAATATTTAATAACACACATGCCATATACAATAAAATATATATATACAACAAGTACATACATATATATATATATACATGTACTACACAATATCTATACTAGATGTGACCTAGGACTAATATCTAATATAGTATTCTACTACTTTCAAAGTACCATGTATAATAATGCTAACCTAATGTACTAATTGTATTTTAATCAAATAACACACATGGCCAAGTCTAATATTTAAATCAAACAAGTACATGATTGTCAAGACTAACTATTATCCAATGGATAATAGTTTCTCTAATGGTTAATAACCAATGGGTAATAATGGCTAGGATTCTAGTCTATCGTCCAATGGGTAATAAAACTCCTAACGGTTATTATCCAACGGTTAATACCAAAAGTATAATACTTTGCAATTAAGCACTAAACTAATCTAATCTCGTACTTAGGAAGATTAACCAAGGTTTACCTATTGACTAATGGGTAAAGATTACTCTAGCATCTATCGTCCAACGGATAAATATTATCCTAGGTCAAATGCCAAGGCAAAGCGTGAGCGTGGCCAAGGCAGCCTGGTGGCAAGGCGGTGGCCAAGCGGTGGCCAAGCGATCCGGTACAAACAGTGGCCAAGGCAGCCTGGTGGCAAAGCGGTGGCCAGCCGGCGGCCAAAGCAGGCTGCTTGGCAAGCAAATCGGTGGCCAAACAAAGGCCAAGGCAGCCCGGTAGCCAACGGCCAAAGCAGCCCGGTGGCTAAACAGTGGTCATGGCAGCCCGGTAAGCAAGAGCTGCCGCGCCAGCAGCCGGTACAAACAAGGCCAAGAAGGCATGTGGCTGCGGCGCCAGCGATGGTACAACAAGGCTAAGGCATGGCAAGAAGCTGGCGCCAAATGGTGGCTAACAAAGGCCAAGGCAGCCCGATGGCATCCAAGGCAGAGCAACCTGGCAGTGACCCGACGCCTAGGCGAGGCAGGCGCGACAGCGAGCCGACGCCAAGGCGAGGCAGGCGTGACAGCGAGCCGACGCCAAGGCGAGGCAAGCCCGACAGAGACCCGATGCCTGGGTGATGAATTCCAATCTCCTAAGTCATAAACCTAATTATGACGAATTATTAATCGCAAAAAGGGATTTATAAAATAAATAAAGAATTTTCAAATATAACAACAAAATTTTTATAAGTCAATAACGACCGATTTTTGGATGTTAAAAATGAAATCCAAGTATTAAAATAAAATTCAAATTTTTAGCAAAATTTTTATTGACCAAAAATCAGGGTCGTTACACTTCTCCACCAAGTTTGTTTGACCAGCCTTGTTAGCTGGTTATTGAGCCATGTCTATCACCCATGCATTTCCCTATATATACCCCCATTGCTTCCAAAGCTATAGGTGATAGAAGATCAAGCAAAAAAGGCTTATAAACCCTAACCTCATTTGCAATTCACTCACTCTTGTGCTCTACATACACTCATATTCCAAGCTACACCACCTTGTTTAAACCAATTCAAAAACAACACAAGCAAAGGTATAAACATTTACCTGCTTTCTATTCTGATCCCTGAGGGGGGCTGGCAGGGCCAAGGCTGGTAATCAATACCAGTTCTGGCCCTAAGGTCAGCAAAGCTACAAGAAGCATGTGATTGGGAACCCTCGCACAATGGTTTAGAATACTCACGTGACACTTTGTGTCTGTGTGAGATGCAACCTTGTGGGGAAGGGTATCCTGGTTTTTCAGCTTTGTATACTACTATTACTGTTTTGAAGCATGTTAGGGCCATAAGATCACTGTGCTGCATGAAAAAGCCATGGTTAGCTTATTTTGCTGCATTATTTAGTTTGGAATGCCTCTGGGAAGCTTCTGAGTATGTTTCAGAGTCCCAAACATGCAAAGCAATTCCTGGAAGTCCAGTCAGAACACTCGCGCGCGTGTTCCAAATACTCGCGCGATGGTTCTCCATTTTCCAGTAATGGCCCTTGCATGGCAACTGAGGCTTAAAGCCTCTGCTTATTTACCCCCACTGTTTAGGGGTTGTATTTCAGCTTGTTTGGCTTCTCCTTGATTCAGTTTGTAATAATTCTTTACATTCCAGTATGTATACAACTGCTTGGTTTGCCCCCTGGGTGAGCACTGGTCCTTCCAGAGCCCAGAAGGGGATCAAAATTCAACCTGTGGTGAGAACAAACACTCGCGCGAGGGTTTAGAAGTGTCGTGCGATGGTTCTTTGCATGTACGTAGATCCATGCATGCAAAGTTGGCCATGGTGTTGGCATGCTTAAACCTTGTGCAGTGTTCTTGATGTTCTGATCAGAGGGTTGGGTTTTTATTCCAATTTATACAGTCTTCCATCCATCCATGCTATACACATCTTGCAAACATGTTACAGTTTTAAACCCCGATTAACTGTTTCACCGCCCTAATTGGCTAAAATTGGTTAAAAAGAAGAAGAATCACAAAAGTTTTCACAAAATGCCAAAGTAAAGACCGATCTCCGGATTGGGCGAGAGAGGTGCCTTAAAACCCTTCCCCTCTCGTAACCTGGCTCCCGAACCCAGATATGGTTATGACGGACTGGTTTCCTTCACATTTTCAAATCAAATAGCGCGGCAGGTGCTTCGAAATACGGTTCCTTGGGTGTCGGACCTTCAAACCCGAGTGGCGACTCTGTATTTTTGCGAGCGCCTGCTTCTCCACTCGCGCTCCCTCGATTATGGGCCCTTGCTTTGGAAATTGGAGTTTGCAAAGGCTCTTTTAGAAAGGAACGGAATCCTTTCTTTAAAAGGGCATGCTGCCCACAGTGGCGACTCTGCTGGGGATAATCGAACCGATATTAATCCGTACTTAGAGTTTAATACGTTTGTGAACAATCCCTTAAAAGTCCGTCAAAACGGTGAGTTTCGCTCTGCCGAAGGTTGGAATGGTGATTTAACAGGACCCCGTGTCCGGCTAATCTAATCTGGGACTTTTTCGATTGTTCACTTGCGTAGTTTCCTTTAAAGATGGACTAAATAAAGTGAGCCGAGCTTGAAAAGGCATTTTGTGATTTTGTGATTCTTCTTCTTCTTAATCAATTTCTAGCATCTCATTTGCATCGATGTGGGATAAGCCTCGTTGGATCGTTTTGGCAATCCGGCACGGTTTACCGGAGCCCGGGGACCCCGAATGACTAACAACCTTTGACGATGATGGGTCATGCTATTGTTTGACTGTTGCTCAGCGAATCGCGGGCAACGGGAGGTATATCTGTGGCCCTAGTCCGAGGAACCTGTTACGAACCAAAACCGGCCTTCGCATATACAAAGCATTAGAACTTTCCAAACTAAGACAGGTACCTACAGGATATGATCTATCTGCATCTAACCCCATATGATGTCTGTGTTATTGCTTTCCTTATCGCATGCTCTGTCCATTCATACCATCCTACGTAGAAGCATGTTTTAGGGCGACTTCTAGGTTCTCGTTTAAAAAACGAGTCTGTCTTAAACTTATCGGGACACTGCTGGACCCGATGAAGAGTCGTGCATCTAGTTAGTGCACGTGTTCATTCCAAAATCCTTGGGAGGAGGGACTTTAGGAAATCGGAAATTTCTACACCCTCGTCTTTACACCTGCTTAGGGTTTTAAATAGAGAACAAGGAACAATAGAGAGAATGCCATGATGCTTACACCAAAAAGGGGGGTAACAAGTGTCTTGTCACTTACACCACCTGGCTAACAGCGCCCTGCCGCTTATGCTGTTATGGTTATAGTATCATGACACTCATACGTTGTTCCAGCTTCAAAAGTTGAAACCTTAAGCAGCGGAATTGCCGAAGGTATAGGATTCTTTTGGCATCTTTTAGCCCTGTTTGCCTTAAGCAAGGATACATACCTGAAAAGAATTCTGAGGTTCTGACAGTATTCGGATAATTTGAGACAGACTCGTCTTTTAGTTCTAGAGTCTAGGGGACACGGACGACGCAAGCTGCATTTACGCTTTAGTCTTTTATTTAGAATAAAGTAGCTGCAGAACCCTTATCTTGGTATTCTCTTTCTCTCAAGCAAAGTTCTGAGCCATTGCACCTCCAAGGAAAGTATCGGGGCAAGTTCACAAACCCGCTTGGGAACGTCTGCAACGGAATCCGAATCAGAGGCTTGTTAGGTTGCAATCTCAGTCAGTCGCAATGGAGGACTCCCCGCTCTCTTCATTGGCCGCTTTACAGGCAAGGTCAACATCAATCTTCGAGGAACCAGTGACTCCGACCCCTTCTTCAGCTGCAAGTACTCCCAAAAATCCCAACATGGCTGGAACACCGCCCCATCAACCACTCACCATTAAAGACATGCTCATGAATCTCCAGAATAGTATCACTACAATGCAGCAGAGATCAGCTCAGACCGATGCCAATATCACCCGTCTCAATGATCTTATCAACACTCGTCTTCCACCTCCACTCGAAGAGGAAGGCGAGGAGGATGAGGATGACCAGGAGCAGCCCATCATGGTCCCAGATCCAAATCATGAGGGACGTCTTATTGTGCAGCACAACCCTAGGGTGCATCATGTGCTTGCTGCCAATCAAAATCCAGCGGGGAATGTCCCGGCTGCAAATCCGGACGTAGCTGCTCTTATGGCCAAGATGGCTCAGCTTGAAGAATCTATTGCCAGGGCAGAGAAGGTTAAGGCTGGCGGTATTGATTTGGATCGGCTCTGCCTGTATCCCAATGCCAAACTTCTTGAGAAGTGCAAGATGCCTGACTTGGCAAAATTCGATGGAAATGGTGACCCTCGAACACATCTCTACAGTTACCATGCTGCTATGAAGCTCCTATCAGTTGAGCTTGAGGCCATGTCACAGCTCTTTCCTCAGACTCTCTCGGGTCCCGCTTTTCATTGGTTCTTGTCGCTCGACATAGCCAAGAGGAGGACTTGGGAGGATATTGGGGCTGCGTTTATTTTGCAGTACAGTTATAACTCCCAACTGAAAATGACCATACGGGAGCTGGAATCTACAAAGATGGAAGCAAAGGAGACCTTTGCTGACTTTGGCAAGAGATGGAGGGCCAAGGCCGCATTGATGACTGATCGCCCCAGCGAGAAGGACCAACTTCACATCATCTCTCAGAACCTCCAGCCAGACTATGCTAAGCATCTGGTCCTTGCTCAAGCATCTGCAAACTTCGAAACCTTCTTTGATTTTGGCCTCACCATCGAAGATGCTCTGCAGAGCGGGATACTATCGAGAGGGGAGTCTTCTAACCCTCCAAAAGTAAAGCCCCACGCTTACTCGGGCAACACCAATGCTCTATTTGGGAGTGGGACTTACTCAAATACAGCAACCAGCGGCACAAATGCCACTTCCTCTAGCACCGCCAACCACATCTCCGATGTCAATAAGGTGCAAACACCACAAAACAACCGACCCCGCGGTCAGCCCCGCAGCTTCTCTGCAATTGAGGCGTCTCTGTCCTCAGTTTTGGAGAAATTAGTCAAGTCAGGGCATCTGAAGCCCCTTGACCCAATGCCTTTACCCAAAAATCCTCCGGCAAACTTCAAGCCCAATCTGAATTGTGCTTACCATATGGGAGCTCGTCATCTTACGGATTCTTGCTTTCGCCTTCGACATGCGATACAGGATCTCATAGATGACGGGGCTCTCCAGGCTCCACCTCCACCCCCTCAAAAGCCAAACATCCTCTCCAATTCCTTGCCTAACCACAAAGCTGTCCCGCATGTCGGCCAGATATCCCTCAGCTCCACTCAAGTCAGCCCCAACTCTGCCTCATTTGACCCCACTAGCCATATAGTCTGGGCAGATCAACCCAGGCCGGTTGTATCTTCTCCACCCGAGCTTTCTACTGAAGTCTCGTATTTACGAATAGAGGAAGGCCAGGTTACGGATACTAATGTGCCTTTAGCACGTTTATAGAATGGGGCCTTTGTGCTGACCGCATCTGTTAGTGATCTTTCTCACCAGCCGATTCCTGCTGTGCGGCTCAGTTCTGCCTCTTCCCTTGACAGTCCATACTTCACAGCAACAGACCCTAACCCATCTCTTAGTTTGACAAACCGATTGCCATTCAGTGCACCTCCTCCGGAAGCTGACATGCGAGCTATAAGTTGGGCCATCGCTGACAACATGGATTATGCTACTCCAATAATCAACGAGTGGTCAGCACTCGAGCTTGATGGGTTCCCGCAGCAGCCTGAATATCTCCCGTTTGATCAGGCCTGGTATGACGGGTGGATGGCTGGTCATGAAGCTGCTATGATCGATCCTTTGGATGAATTCTCTCTTTACATGTTGTTCCATCAGGCTGAACCTGTCGTCCCTCAAGAAGAGTACAATTGGGACCCCAAACCGATCTGGCAGGATCCTGTGGTTTTGGATCCTAACCCTCAGCAAGGCTATGCTATACCTGCCTATCTGCAGCATTACGTAGAGGACGACTTGGTTCAGGAAGAACCTCGGGTCTTGGGAGATCATGTTTCCTCTTTCAATTCAGTCTTCGACTCGGTCTGTGATGCTGCTCACGACCCTTGCTCTTACATCACTGATGTAAGGCTCCCCTGTCCTGTGGATCCTTATCCCAGTAATAGAGACTGCAGTATCATGGTAACCGATCTTGTTCCTCTTGCTAACTTGCGGGACGTCGATGAAGTTGTCGATATCCAAGTAGGGAATGAAGTTTGGGCAGTTAACCACTCCTTAACAGAGGGTGGGCTTTGGGATGTTCCATTTATGGCCAATCCGGAGCCTGTTACCGAGGTAGCAACAATCGCTGATTTGAATTTCTGGGACTCACTCTTAATGAAAGATCTAGCCAAAGACTTGGGGCTAGACATGGAAGTGTCAAAATCTGCTGCAACAGCCACTGATAAAGGGAAGCGTAAACTAGGGGAGGTTCCTGCTGATCTCTGGGATGTGAACGAAGGCCCTCAGGTTGTGCCTACTTCAGGAAACGTGCACAATGTTACGAGGAGTGGACGGATTTTCCAACCTGCAAATCTGCAAACGGGGATTTCGTCCAACCCTTCTAACCCAAGGAATGACCCCATTCCTTTCCCAAGGTCCGCACCACTTGAGTTGCCAAGCGCGGATCTTATTCAGAAGCAGCTTGAGCAAATTCCTGCCGCTATATCCATCTGGGGACTGATCTGTTCCTCTCGAGAACACCGTCAGATGTTATGCCATGCCCTTTCCCGTCTCGAGATTCAAGCCAACATCACTCCTGAGGCGATGATGTCTCTCATTCTCCCTCCTACTTCTAAACACACTGTGGTTTTTACTGACAAGGATCTGCCAGTTGAAGGGGTTGATCACAACCGCCCCCTCCACATTACGGTTAAATGCCGCGGACTCTGGGTCCCGACCGTCCTCATTGACAACGGCTCTGCCATCAATGTTTATCCTATGAGGGTAGCCTATCGTTTGGGTTTCGCCAAGAAAGACTTTGCGCCTTCTAACCTGGCCGTCAAGGCATATGACGGCACTTGCCGCATGGTCAAGGGCATTTTAATGCTCAAGCTCGATGCAGAGGGCTTCGAAATGGACGTTGAGTTCCATGTGGTTGACATTCCTGCCACTTTCAATCTGCTGCTTGGCAGGCCATGGCTCCATCGGTCAGATATCATGGCTGTGCCATCAACTCTCCACCAGAAAGTCATGCTGGGACTACCTACTGGTACACTGACCATTTGTGGGGACTCTGGAATTCGTCCGCTTAAGGAAGATGGAACTCCTATTTTGGGGATCATGCACGGCGAAGAAGACGTCGACCTTGGGGGCTTCTCATTCGACACTTCTGGGTCTGTTTTGGCTATCAATGTGGATGGGAACTTCCTCATCAGCTCTGTTGCATTGGACATCATGCTAAGGATGTCTTACTTTCCTGGCCTGGGTTTAGGGATCCGTCACCAGGGAGTCCCGGAGTTCCCTATGTTTCCTTTTTGTGAGGGGCATTTTGGTTTGGGGTGCCTCTGCCGATAATGCCAAAAGGAGGAAACATACGGGAAAACCTCGTACTCTCTATGGCGATCCTGACAGCTATTTTGTGTGCGAAGTCAGGAACGCAGCTTATACTGGGCAGGCAGAGCTGTTTATCAATCCTGAGACTGGAGAGTTGCTGCCTGGTTTCGAGGTCTTTGCTGATGATACTTGGTCATTTACTGATGAGGAGCCAGAGAAGATGGAATTCAAGAGAAAGCTCGCCACCGGGTTGAAACCGACCGGTGGGGACTTTTGATCGAGGGAACTTGGAGTCGTTATTCCAGAATTCTCCCTGCCGGTTTGGCTGGGAAAGCTGAGGAAGCTGAAGTGTTCATGCTCGGGTCAGATGCTCTGGAGGATCCAACGTCACTCATTGTGGAAGCCAATGGTAGTCTTAAAAATTGCATTTTCAAACCACGCTTAACTTGCATTAATGACACTTCTGAGTCTGAGTCTACGTCTGAATCAGAGTCAGAGTCTAGTGAGTCGTCTAAGTTTAGCTCTGAGTCGGAGTTTGTGCCTCTGGGCCCTCCACGTCATAGCCGTTATTTCGAGTTTGATTCACTTGTACTTGGCAACCTCGAGGGGTTTTGTGAAATGAATGAATCCTTTTCTGATTACCTGCATGATCTTTATATAAACTGTGTTGCCCCCGATGATGAAGGGATAGATTTCGATGGGGGTATTCCCAAGGAAATCCGTGCCCTCATCGAGAGGGAAGCCGAAAGGCATGCTCAGCCATTAAAAGAAGAAGTAGTTTCTATAAACTTGAAAGACGAGAATGATCCCCGAATGGTTCAAGTGGGCTCAACGCTTTCACTAGAGGAGCATCGTAACTTCAAAGACTTGCTCACTGAATACATTGATGTCTTCGCGTGGTCTCATCAGGACATGCCAGGTATCAATCCTGAGATAGTGGAGCATCGTATCCCCCTGCTGCCGGATGCTAAACCTGTCAAGTAGAAGCTCAGGCAGATGAGGCCGGATTGGATACAGAAGATCAAGGAGGAGGTTACTAAGCAGATTGATGTCGGTTTTCTCATGGTTTCTCAGTATCCTACTTGGGTTGCCAACATTGTTCCTGTTCCTAAAAAGAATGGGCAGATACGGGTCTGTGTTGATTTCAGGGACTTGAACAAAGCAAGCCCCAAAGATGATTTTCCCTTGCCACACATCGATGTGCATGTGGATAATACGGCGGGGCAGGCCTTGCTCTCGTTCATGGATGGATTTTTAGGTTATAACCAAATTCTTATGGCACCCGAGGACCGTGAGAAGATAACATTCATCACTGAGTGGGGGACTTACTGTTACTTGGTCATGCCGTTTGGGTTGAAGAATGCCGGACCCACCTATCAACGGCCTGCTACGACCATCCTGCATGACATGATGCATAAGGAAGTGGAGGTCTATGTCGATGACATGATTGCCAAATCTAAAACTCGAGAGGGACACATCCCTGTTCTTAGGAAGTTCTTCGAGAGGCTTCGTAAGTTTCGTATGCGGCTTAACCCACAGAAATGCACTTTTGGGGTCACAGCCGGCAAGATGCTCGGTTTCATGATTACTACTCGAGGCATCGAAGTTGATCCGCCAAAAATCAAGGCAGTTCTTGAGATGAAGCCACCAGTGTTTGAAAAGGGAGTGCGGAGCTTTCTGGGAAAGGTTCAATTCATCAGCAGATTCATCGCCAAGTTGACTTTAACTTGCGAGCCGATGTTTCGTCTACTCAAGAAGAACACACCATTCGTGTGGTCCGACAAATGTCAAGCAACTTTCGAGTCTATTCAGAACTATCTGCAGAATCCTCCGGTTTTGATGCCGCCCGTGCCAGGGAAGCCCTTGATACTTTATCTGTCTGTGAATCCTACATCTATGGGATGCTTGCTAGCTCAGGAAGGGGATAAAGGTGTCAAAAAGGCCATTTACTACCTGAGTAAGAAGATGGTAGGCTGTGAGGAACGCTACATCGCTCTTGAAAAGACGTGTTGGGCTCTTGTCTGGGCTTCTAAGAAGTTAAGACACTACATGCTGGCTTATCCAGTGAAGCTGATTTCTCAAATGGATCCTCTCAAGTATCTATTTGAGAAGCCAGCGCTTACTGGTAAGTTAGCACGATGGTTGCTCTTGCTGGCGGAGTTCGATCTCGAGTATGTCACCAGGAAGTCCGTCAAGGGACGTGCGGTGGCAGAATTCCTAGCTGATCATCTTATCGATGGGCCAGAAGATACAGACTTTGTGTTTCCAGATGAAGAGGTGCTAACAGTAGTCGACAACGTGTGGACTCTCTACTTCGATGGGGCTGCCAATCAGAAAGGATATGGAATTGGTGTTTTGTTGATAACACCTGACGGCTCTCATATTCCGCTTGCTTTCAAACTCAATTTCGACGTCACTAATAACCAAGCGGAATACGAGGCTTGTATCGTTGGCATGGAGGCTGCCTTAACACTCGGTGTTGAAAAACTCGAAGTTATCGATGATTCTAATCTTGTAGTATCTCAAGCCAACGGGGACTAGAAGGTTTGTGAGGAAAAGTTGAAGCCTTATCATCAGGACTTGGAAGATCTTATTCCTCGTTTTAACAAGGTGACTTTTACTCACATTCCCCGCTTGAAAAATCAATTTGCCGATGCCCTGGCAACTTTGGCTTCCATGGTTGACCTGCCGTTGGGCGTTAAGCTTCGTCCTATCTTAATTGAACAGCGGGACAGTCCTGCTTATCAGTATGTTAGTACCATCGATGGTGTCGATGATGGCCTGCCCTGGTACCATGACATATGGAACTTTGTTGAAAGGGGTGAGTAACCAGTCGAGGCTTCGAAAAAGGATCAGCTTGCATTGCAAAGGTTAGCGACCCAATACATCATTTGTGGAGGGAAACTTTACAAAAGATCCCATTGTGGGATGCACAAGCTTTGTGTCAATGGTGCTGAGGCCACCAAAATAATGGGAGATGTTCATGAAGGAGTCTGTGGTCCTCACATGAGCGGTGTCATGCTTGCTAGAAAGATCCTACGACAGGGTTACTTCTGGTCTACTATAGAAGCATAGTGTGTGGATTATGTTCGTTGCTGTCATAAGTGTCAGATTCACGCTAATCTTATGCATGTTCCCCCTTCCAAGCTGTTCAGCATGTCTTCACCTTGGCCATTTGCCGTATGGGGTATTGATGTCATCGGCATGATTAGGCCGTCTGCTTCAAATGGTCACGGTTTCATCTTGGTTGCAATAGATTATTTCACCAAATGGGTGGAGGCCGAATCTTATAAAACCTTGACTGCTGTTCAGGTAGCTCAGTTCATCAGGAAGAACATCATCTATCGATACGGTGTCCCACAGGCATTCGCCTCAGATAACGGAGTTCACTTTAAGGGCAGGGTTTTGGAGCTCTTCGACGAGTTCAAAATTCAAATACACCATTCAACGGTCTATCGCCCGCAGGCCAATGGGGCGGTTGAGGCTGCCAACAAGAACATTGAAACAATCATCAAGAAGTCTGTAGAGTCCGCCAGGGACTGGAACGAACAGTTACCACTGGCCCTTTGGGGGTATCAAACATCAATTCGAACATCAACGGGGGCAACTCCTTACTCTCTGGTTTATGGGATGCAGGCGGTACTCCCTATTGAGCTTGAGGGGCCATCTTTGAGGGTCATGGCAGAATCAAAACTCACCGAATCCGAGTGGCTCAGCGGGAGGTTTGTTGAACTCATGCTCTTTGACGAGAGGAGGCTCCGTGCCTTGTATCATGATCAGGGGTATCAACGTCGGATCGCTCGGGCTTTCAACAAGAAGGTGAAGTCTCGCAACTTAGTCGAAGGGGATATGGTTACAAAGGAAATTCGGGCTCCCATCTTCGATCTCCTTGGTAAGTTCCGTCCGAAGCGCTCGGGGCCTTACCTCATCAAGACTATCCTCTCCGGTGGAGCAGTTCAACTTATGGATCTGGACTGCAACGAGTTTAATACTCTAGTCAACCTGGATCAACTCAAGCGTTACTATCCCTGAGAGAAACTCGCTGGGCCGAAAACCACAAGGGTGGGCGGTTCCAGGCAAAAATTAGAGCATGCCTGCTAGACCGAAAACCTAAGGAGGTGGTCTAGGCAAAAATAAATAGGCCAAAATCAAAAGCTCGCTAGGCCGAAAACCCGAATGGGCGGTCCTAGGCAAAAATTAGAGCGTAAAAGGAGAGTCAAAATACACGAGCGCACCTTAGCCTGAACTACGTTTTGACCTGATTCCTTAGAAAGGATACGTAGGCAATCTCTCTGAAAGATTCGGTCATAATCAATCAACTTGATCCAAGGTTCCTTGTTCCAAAGGGTGCTTTCAATATGCAGTGCGGTGTTCAACACTTGGACCTAAAGAACAAAGTCCTTAATCTTTCAATTTTATTCAAACTACTACTTCTATTATACAGGCTGAGCAGGCCTTCAAAACAGTTAAAGCTTAAAAACAGAGTAAAATTCTAGTGGCCCTCACGGGCTCACAGTTTATTCTAGATCATCAGAGTCGTGTCAGGAGTCAGTCTGCATTTTGTCTTCTGATAATTTCTCTTCTTAGCCATGCTTTGTAACAATTTGTTAGCTCTATACTGAAACCTGGATCTGGTCCGTCGAGCTCCCTCGAGCCCCAGTTACGTTCATACCCAAGCAGGTTTTGTGCAGTGAAGGCAGGAACATGAAAGGTCTCCGTTCCAGCTCTGTGAGATCCTTGGCTTATCCCGAACTGCCGAAGGATATAGCCAAGGATGTAGAATGTGAAGCTGGACAGTCCAGCAATCACCCCTCTCTCATAACCTGCAGATTTTACGGTCATATCTGGGATATCCAACACCTCGTGTCTTCAGGTGATTTCTTCTGATGGTAGCTCGTCCATGAATCTAATCCACCCCTCTGTGGACATCTCTTGATACAACATCTCTCTCTGGTGCATTTGCCCGGGTAAGCGGGGCCAGTTCGCTTCCGGGGATGCAATCAACCCAAGCTTGTCTGACAACCACAACTGCATGAGTGGCAAAACAAGTAAGGAGTCACATAAAACTTGAGCAGAAAAACAAGTAAGGAGCTCTGATATAACCTTAGCCGAGTGTTGAGGTAAAAGCAGAATGTCTGAAAACCGAAAAAAGGTGAGTTGAGTGAGAGTTTACCTGCAATAGCAGCGGACTGCCGCCGAATATCATGGTTTGGCCGTTTGCTACTAGATCCAGCCCTATGAGTGTCTCAGCGAGAACCATTGGCACCACGTTCCTTCGGCCGCCCAGCTGGGTGGCCACGCTCACCAGGGAGGGGTTAACCTGTCCAGTTGGGGATACCAACAACTACGCGGCCAGCACACTGATCACTAGTGCAAAATGACGGCAAGCGTGCCAGGCCATGTCTCCGGTATCGCCTTCGGGCCCGTATCACTCCATCAGACGCATGATGTTTATCTGCCCGCCGCTCAGCAGGCTTTCAGCTGCACCCGTGGTGATATCCAGACTGGTTGTTAGAAGTTTGGACATGCTCTTTCGGTATGGTGGTATGACGATTAGATGAGATGCAAAGCCTTGGAGGTATGCTTGGAATTCCTCCACAGTCGGACACAGTTCATTATCCCCAAATCTGAACACATGGACATCCGGGTCCCAAAACCGTACAGCTGACTGCAAGATTGCGGGGCGAAACTGTATGCTTTGGAGGAAACGGACAGCGGCTAGCCCGTGAGTTCGGAAGGATAGCCAATCGGTTGCGACAAAGGCTTCTAGCCACGGATTAATTAGAGCTGGAAGATGATTGGCCATTTGCTTGTGATTTGCAAGGTTTTCTGTGGGAGAGGTTCTTTGTATACCTCCGAGGAGTCTCCTTTTATAAGCCAAATGAAGGGAAAATATCCCTGTGCCCATACAGAATGTCAGGCAAGGTGGCATACTCTCTCCCCCAAAGGTCACACTTATTGGAGCATCTCTGAATCTCCAGGACGACCAAAGTGCTGTTAGGGCCTACGTCCCCTTACTTTTTGAATAAATCAAGGCTGGCGTTGGTGTCTGACATGAACCCTCGCGCGACGGTTCTGAATCCTCCCGCGATTGTTCGGCCTTTCTTTGCCAGAAATGAGCAGCCTACTGACTTTTGGAGGGTGGTTTTTCGCATTTCGACCTAAGCCAGTTTTTGGATGCTGGATGTTTCCGGCAGGCCACTACGGATATCTGCGGTCCTGTGGAAGTCTTAATTACTCGAATCCTGTTTTTGGTGATACATCTCGAGCTCAGAGAAAGGGGTTTCGGTTCTTGGTCAGCATACAAATTCTTATTTCATTAAACAAACCAGTTTGCGGGACGTTCGTGGATAATGACAGGGCCTCTGGTGCCTTCAAAAGTTGGTTTGGTCAAAAAAGGGTGGCTTGGCAGGGACAAACCCTCGCGCAAGTATTCAAGAACCCTCGCGCGAGATAGAACACTCGCGCGCTTATTCCAAACTGTCGCGCGACGGTTTGTCTGTAGTTTTGGCAGGTTTTGGTTGCTACTGATCAGTTTTGGTCATTTTTTGTTCCAGAGGGTTTTTGGCACTTTGATTGATTCCAGCAGGTCATAATGGGTACTTATGACTGTGTGCAAGCATCGGATTCGATCTATCGCACTTAACAAAGATTCCGGACCCTCGGCGGTCCGTTTCAAGCGAAAGTCTAGGTTTGGAGAGGTCAAAACTCGTTCTATGCATTTTGGCCAGGTTCTATCATGCCGTACAGGCCATGTGGACGTAATGTGACTATATGGAGGTGTCGGTTTCGGTCCGGGACATATTTGAGTCATGTTTCTGTGTCGTGTGTCCCTTTTGTGTCTGTTCGGCACTTTTTGGTCTAAATCTTATTTTGGAGTGTTTTTTCTTCATTCCGTCAACTCGTGCAAGTCATGTCACATGCGTTTGACCTTGCAGAAGTGTCGTTTTGTTCAGAGTCAAGGTATTTTGAATTTTGGCCTATTAACGCCTGAAAATTTCATTATATTTCCTGTGTCCTCGTATCCTGGCTGTGTCCTAGGGATGTTTCCTGTTTTCATTCAAGCTGGACACACTTGTATATGTGCGTGTGTCTGTGTGCAGTTTCAGTATGTTATCAATGCAAGTTCGGTTTTAGCGGTTAGTGTTCATTCCCTTTTATGCATAATAAGAGCTGAATAAACCACAAAAATGCAAATTTTATAACTAGCTATATGCTATCTGAATCCAAATATCCAACAAAGGAAAAACTACTATATCTGTGGCATGTCTGCCAAGCAAAATCATCAAAAGAAGTACGGGTACATCCGCCCATCCATCAAAAGGGCACGCAGGCCTCCAAAATCCATGTCAAGTATCAGTACTAGGGCACACCTGCCCTCCATCTATCTACTTGGGCACGCAGGCCCCAAAAACAAGAGCAGTATGCAGAAAATAAAGAGGTCCCACTCTGAACCTCAGTCCTCACCTCCAAACCAGTCCTTCAGGCCAGTATTGCCACCGTCATCATCATCGTCGTCGTCATCAGCTCCATTCTTGGGATCCTCCTGGTACGCCGGATCATCAACTGAGTCATCGGAATCACTGAGGGCGGATGAATGCTCTTCTTCCTCTTCCCCCTCTTCCTCATCTTCCTCATCCTTGGAAGTCAGGAGCAATACCAGCTTGGGTCTCTTTTGGGCTCGCTGCTCCTCCGATGATGGCCTCTTGCGCATCGCAATCCTGAACTGCTCCTCAGCACGTGCCATGGCCTGTCTAGCTGGCTCCTTCCTTGCAGCAGCTGGCTGTGAACTCCTGGTCTGTCGCTGTGATACGGCCATCGGTACAGGGGTCCTGGCTGCTAGCTTCTTCTGTGGAGGCGACCGTGTCCTCTTGCTCCTAGTAGTCGCCCGTCCCTGTGCCTGCATTGTCACATATCATGTAAAGCGTTAGTATACATTGTGCATATTGTTTTGTATATATCAAATGTTTGAATGACAGGTACACTTTGTTAAAAGCAATCAAAGCATGTGTATCGAAAACAGAGGTACATCATCAAGTATCAAAAGCAAGAATGTATCGTTATATACCTGAGGCTTCTCGGCAGCAGCTCGCTGAGCCTGTGGCAGATGTGGTGCTGGATAACACAGCTCTAATTGAAAGCCACCCGCTGCTCGCCTAACCAGGTTCTCCAAAGCTAACATCCGGCGAATGGCTTCATTCACCCACTCAGTCGGCACCTGCAAAAAGGCAATTCGGTATCATCAAACATATTCAATAATGTTTGTGTGTATATTGAAGTGTAAACAAGGTTCATGCCGGGACAGTCACGGGCGGTGGCTCGACCCTAGCAGGCACTAAGTGTATCTCCGCTGGATTTCCCTGGGCATCCACAACTGGAACTATCCATGACATCTCTAGGGGTCCACCTCTCACAGGTACTCCCGCATGGTGTCTGACACGGCCTTCGCCGCCTCTTGCTCTCTCACCGGCAGCTCTCCTCTCTTCAGCAGCTCCGTGACTCCGCACGTCTCTGAGAGCCCGGATACCCAGCGGCCTCGCCAAACGGTCTCTCTGGTACTCCACATAGTCCATCTCCGGGCGCAAGAAGCGTCTCAGCTCTGTGTCTGGCTGTGTGAACCTCTCCAGCTCAGCTCGAGTGTATGTGCCCGTATGTGAAGCTCGTGGTGGAAGTCGCCCTGGCATCTGGAATGCTGTGTAGCCAAGTGACTGGCGTGTCACTCAGTCTCTGAGGTACCATTGCCAGCCAAAGGCCGACTCAAGTAGCACCCTGCTGGCAGTAATGGCCCTGCTCCTGGCCAGGTACTCAGGCTCTGCTCCTGTGACCCTCCATGGGTTCGAGTTGATCTGCACACAGGTCAACAGACAATTAAGACAATTGGTCAGTGACAGCATTAAAGCAATTGAAGGACATGCATATTGTAAATCATGAGGGTTTTGATGGCATACCTGTGAGGCTCTGAGCTCGTCTAAGTACAGCCTGTAGGCGTCGAGGCTACCTCTACCTTCCTTTGGCCCCATATATTTCTTACTCCATATCAATGCACGGGGGAGAGTGCTCAAGTCGGGGTGCTTGCATTGTGGCGGATACATCCGCAAGACCTCATAAGCCCAGAGCTATTCAAATTCAAGCATGTGCATGCGTTAGTCACAAGATATTATGCATTCAAGCAGGCTATATTAAATCATAAGCAAGTAATGCAAGTGCAATAGAAGTTGTTCTATGTTATCTTACCTCCCAGACTCGCCAGTAGCCGGCAGTACTCTTCCCCGTCCTCGACGAGTTGCCCTGGAACGCATAGGCTGTGCCAAGCGCAGCTCCACCCCAATCGAAGCGCGAAGCTGTCCTCAGGTCTCTCAGGGCTGGCAGATAAGACAAGTGTACTCTGCTACTCCTGTTTGGATACAGGGTAGCGCCAAAGAGATACAACAGATATGCTCTGGCCATTTGCTCCGCCTCCCGCTCTATGGTCACCTTCTTCTTTAGGTACTTGGTGAACTGCTCGTACTTCGCCATCCCCTCCTCAATCTTGGGTGCATCACCCAGAAACCACTCCAGTGCAATTTGGTCATTCTGAATGTCCGAGTCAAAAGGGATGGGCTCTCCTCCAACTCTCAGCCCTGTGATCGCCGCGAAATCTATCGGTGTCACAGTCATCTCTCCAGGGGGAAGGTGGAAGGAATTGGTAGTGTCCCTCCATCTCTCTGCAAGCGCTACCAGCACAGCATGGTCAATCCTACTCCGAGTAAGAGTTCGTATGAACTCCCCAAAGCCTGCAGCATCCACCAAATCTCTTACCATTTGGGGTAGAGCCTCGTACAGTACCAGGGATTTGCATGCACCCCCAAATCCTCGAATATCCCTCTGAGCCGTTCCCTCCTGTTTCAAGTGCACATACAGGCAACAAGGCAAATGTTAGCATACATGCCTTTCATTTTCAAGTTCTAGGTAATCAATGCAGCGGTGTAACAACGGTGGCTCTTCGGTCCATCTCATTGCATGCATGGATTGTCAAGGTTATATCATCGTGATTCTGGCTTAGGTGCATGCAATATTCAGATGGTTGGTTCAAGTTATTATTCTACATGGCATGCATTCTATATGGTGTGCAATTCAGTAGTTCCAATATCGTGGCTGGGCTATTTCATGTTTTGTTTCAGAGTTACTTCATGCTCTTCTCAGCAATCTACTAAACATGTAAGTAAATTAGAAATTGAAGTACAAAGGGGGTTTTCAGGAATTACCTCGACCCAAGTGTTTGCAATGTGAATCAGATGGTCTCTCAACATTATCTCGTCGTCATACTCTGACCGCTGGGGTGTGTACACTGAAAAACCCAATGGTACGAACAAGTGTGGTACAGGGGGTGTGTATGGCTCTGCTGTGTAGTCGGGCCATCTTGCTGCTGCCACCTCTGCCACGGTTGTCACCCTAGGTCCCAATGTCTCCTCTGCAGCCCTCTCCTCGGCCTCCATGTCTCTCAAGGGCTCCTCTCTATCCTTTCTCTCCCTCTCGGCCCTCTCTGTGGCCTCAGCAGCCTCAATGGCTCGCGCCCGATCCTCCTTGGCTTTCAAAACAATCTCACCAATGTCGGGACGATCCTCCAAAAGCCTTGCTAGCATCTCGTCAGGCGTGTGCTCGATAATGTCATCATAGGTGATCGGTATGTGACGCAACGATGTGGCCGCTGTCACCGGAGGCCTGGACGCGATGTCCTTTTCACGGATCTCGATGGGGGGAGCCTCTGTGGTCTGCTCTTCCCCCGTGGGCCTCTCCTCCTCTGTAATAACAACACTCTTGCCTTTCGCCGGGTCTCTCGGCGGAGACCCATTCGGCCCGGGAACATCGCCCACGGCTCCACTGCTCCCACCATCACCAGAACCTCCACCAACTATGGGCGGGCCCTCTGCCACTGCGCCCGAGCTTTCTGCTTCAGAAATAGACCCCTCGGCCCCGGATAGAACCCTCGCGCGTGGATTCTCCTCAAGCGCGCGATCCTTCTCTCCGTCTCCAACGTCCTGCTTTTGGCCTTGTGCGCCATTTCCGCCGCCCTCCACCACTGCACCAGTGTTCGCGATGGCTTCGACCGGCTGTGGATCCTCTTGTTCGACTGCCATAGGCTCTCCCCGGCCCTCCAGCCGATCAACTACTTCCCCGGTGCCTCCATTACCACCGTGATCTGCCATGGGCACGTGGGCGTGCCTGGTTTTGATGGATTTCTGAAGGAAGTCTAGGGTTTGGGGGATTTTAGGGAGTTTGGGAGTGGAGAGGAGTTTTGAAACTTCGAAACCGTCTGTGAGCGGTTCTGAAACGTCCCCGTGACGTATATGGGAAGAAAACGAGCACGGGCCGGGTTTGGGCCGGTCCCAGATCCAAGCCTTGGAACCAAATGCTCGCGCGAGGTTTCTGAACCCGAGCGCGATGGTTCGTTTTGGGCCTCAAGCCCAATTCCCCAGCAGGCCTGTCCAATGTGGTCCGCCCGAGTACGCCTGAGCAAAAATTTCAATCCAGCGACGATCCATCCGTCCAATTTCAATCCAGCGACGATCCATCCGTCCAATTATCAATCAGCGACGATCCATCCGTCCAATTTCAATCAGCGACGATCCATCCGTCCAATTTCAATCCAGTGACGATCCATCCATCCAATTTCAATCCAGCGATGATCCATCCGTCCAATTATCAATCAGCGACGATCCATCCGTCCAATTTCAATTCAGCGACGATCCATCCGTCCAATTTCAATTCAGCGACGATCCATCCGTCCAATTTCAAATCCAGCGACGATCCATCCGTCCAATTATCAATCAGCGACGATCCATCCGTCCAAATTTTTCAATCCAGCGACGATCCATCCATCCATCCAATTATCAATCAGCGACGATCCATCTGTCCAATTTTCAATTGGCGACGATTTATTCGTCCAATTGGTGCACGGTATTTTTATATACTTGCTCGCGCCTTTCTTTTAATCGACTTTCGGGGGGGACTTGATGGGTGTCTAGAAATCTTTGACGTTACCCGTACCAGTTAATGGTGCTCCGCGTGCCGTCAAAGAGGGACTACTGTAGACACCCCAATCCGGATCTCCTGATCGTTTTACGGTTTCTTGTTTCCCCGATGATGAAATCGGATTAAGAACGGACTTGAGATTGGAATGGTTTGAACTTGGTGTGTGTGGAACCTTTCTTACCCTTTTTTTGACCTCAGAAACCCTAACTCAAAACCCTAAAGCTGGGGTGACCATGGCGCGTGGGTTTGGAACCCTCACGCGAGCATTCTCTGCCAGGTGTGGGTCAAAGTCAATCTGTTGACCGTTGACCCTCGCGTGACCTAGGGAACCCTCGCGCGCATGTTTAGAACCCTGTAGACATCCCAATCCGGACCTCGGAGAGTCTTTGTCCACCCCGATGATGAAATAGAGGAAACGGTACCTTTACGAGCTTGAAAAAAGGGTCTCTCTAAGCCCACATGAGCCCAAAAACCCAAAAAACCTGAAAAGCCCAGATAAAAGCCCAAACAAAGCCCAAAAGAACCCTGGACCGAAGGAAGAGGAGCCGTGCGGAGCGGAATGGGAGCGCACGGCACCTTGAAATTCAAGAGTGGCCGTGCGCGGCAAACATTAACCGCACGGCACCTTGAGCAAAAAGCTGGCTGGCTCAGAAAGCTGTCGGCCACACCAGTGTGAGCCACAGCTGATGACTGGCTCAGCCGAAAATGCACTTCTGGCCCGCCCAGAAAATACCTCCACCATTTGAATTCAAAATCCTTGGCCATTTGCCTATAAATTGACCCCTCCACTCAAGGGAAAGGGGTCCCTCTTAGCCCTTCTTTTGAGTCCTTTCTCTTGCTTTTCTCTTGTCTCTCTCACTCTACTTTCTCTCTCTAAGTTCTCAAACCCTCTTTCCATCACCACTTCCATTTCCAAGCCTTAAAGGATGTCATTCCCAAAAGACATTCTTTAAGAGCTTTCACTCACTCCCCTTCTCATCATTAAAGTTGATCACTCATTGACTCCAAGACCCCATCACCCAAAACACCTAACCTTCACTCACACCCATACTCTTTTTGTCTCATTTAACCTCCACATCCATATCCGTGACGATCCATCCACATCCTTGCATCCGCGACCCTTGATCAAGCTCAAAACCAAAGGTATAAACTAGTTTCCTCGGACTAGATTCTGTTCTGGTCCTGAGGGACCTTTTCACGCCAGATCTAACCCCTTTTGGTTAGATCCTGACTCCAAACTTATTTTCATAAAATAAAACCAACACTGTGCTGAGGTTGGGGAACCGCGCGGGCTGTTCATCAGACGCGCGGCACCTTGACTCTCAGCGCACGGCATGATGCACACTAGTGCTATTGTGAATAGACTGACTGGATCTGAGTTTCCCTCTGCTGTGGTTACCTGTTTTTGTTGTTTACTGTTTCTGTAGCTCTTAAAATAAGACCATATCTACAAGCCATGTTCCGGCTCTTCAAAAATCTTTTCAAGATCATTCCAAACGATAAAAACGTTGAAAACTACTTTAAAACTATGTTTTGAGAAGGATAATGACGTTCTTATCATGATCTGACCGCCGTGAGGCTACTCATGAGTTTTTAAAAGATCTACAGAAAAACTAGCGAGCCAAATAATGTTTTGAAAGATTGCAACAGTCTGACAGCAGGGCAGGTGCCACGCACGGCATGGTGGGATGCCTCGCACGGCATCTCAGGGTGCCGCGATGGTGTTCTGAGGCCCAACAGTCCGACAGCAGAGCAGTTGCCACGCACGGCATGCTGAGATGCCTCGCGCGGCATCTCAGGGTGCCGTGAGCGGTGCTCAGAGGTCCAAACAGTCTGTTGAATGTTATTTACCTCCATTCATTCATATCACGACTGTACAGATGGCACCACTTGCACGCCAATGTGATATATTTCCCATGTCCCTTTCCCGTTCCGTGCTTTATTAAAGAGCTTGATATTCCGAACGATACCGAAGATCTCCCCTTTTTGAAAACATCAAGTAGAGACCGGTCTTACCGGGCGAATGGGGTGCTTTTTAAAGAAAAACCTTCCTCATTCGCAATGTGGCTCCCGAACCCATCATCTCAACGTTTTCGCTAGACCTAAAGCCTTTTTCAAGCAAACTCTCGGTTTCTCGGATCATCCATCTCGAAAATCCGGGTGGCGACTCTTCGAGCGAAGCGCTCATCCTCGGGCGCGGGAGCCCACAAACCCTCGCACGACGATTCTCTTCTGTCCCCATCCTTAATTTCCAGCTAGATTTTGTGATGATTAGAGGTCTAGTAAGCCTGAGGAACCCCGTTTTCCACCAGCACAGCTGTTGTAGACTGCATGGTTGGCTCTTCCCAACTCAACCACTCCCATCACATTGTTGGAGGCCTTCTCCACCAAGTTTGTTTGACCAGCCTTGTTGGCTGGTTATTGAGCCATGTCTACCACCCATGCATTTCCCTATATATACCCCCATTGCTTCCAAAGCTATAGGTGATAGAAGATCAAGCAAAAAAGGCTTATAAACCCTAACCTCATTTGCAATTCACTCACTCTTGTGCTCTACATACACTCATATTCCAAGCTACACCACCTTGTTCAAACCAATTCAAAAACAACTCAAGCAAAGGTATAAACATTTACCTGCTTTCTATTCTGATCCCTGAGGGGGGCTGGCAGGGCCAAGGCTGGTAATCAATACAAGTTCTGGCCCTAAGGTCAGCGAAGCTACAAGAAGCATGTGATTGGGAACCCTCGCGCGATGGTTTAGAATACTCACGCGACACTTTGTGTCTGTGTGAGATGCAACCTTGTGGGGAAGGGTATCCTGGTTTTTCAGCTTTGTATACTGCTATTACTGTTTTGAAGCATGTTAGGGCCTTTAGATCATTGTGCTGCATGAAAAAGCCATGGTTAGCTTATTTTGCTGTATTATTTAGTTTGGAATGCCTCTGGGAAGCTTCTGAGTATGTTTCAGAGTCCCAAACATGCAAAGCAATTCCTGGAAGTCCAGTCAGAACACTCGCGCGCGTGTTCCAAGTACTCGCGCGATGGTTCTCCATTTTCCAGTAATGGCCCTTGCATGGCAACTGAGGCTTAAAGCCTTTGCTTATTTACCCCCACTGTTTAGGGGTTGTATTTCAGCTTGTTTGGCTTCTCCTTGATTCAGTTTGTAATAATTCTTTACATTCCAGTATGTATACAACTGCTTGGTTTGCCCCCTGGGTGAGCACTGGTCCTTCCAGAGCCCAGAAGGGGATCAAAATTCAACCTGTGGTGAGAACAAACACTCGCGCGAGGGTTTAGAAGTGTCGCGCGATGGTTCTTTGCATGTACGTAGATCCATGCATGCAAAGTTGGCCATGGTGTTGGCATGCTTAAACCTTGTGCAGTGTTCTTGATGTTCTGATCAGAGGGTTGGGTTTTTATCCCAATTTATACAGTCTTCCATCCATCCATGCTATACACATCTTGCAAACATGTTACAGTTTTAATCCCCGATTAACTGTTTCCCCGCCCTAATTGGCTAAAATTGGTTAAAAAGAAGAAGAATCACAAAAGTTTTCACAAAATGCCAAAGTAAAGACCGATCTCCGGATTGGGCAAGAGGGGTGCCTTAAAACCCTTCCCCTCTCGTAACCTGGCTCCCGAACCCAGATATGGTTATGACGGACTGGTTTCCTTCACTTTTTCAAATCAAATAGCGCGGCAGGTGCTTCGAAATACGGTTCCTTGGGTGTCGGACCTTCAAACCCGAGTGGCGACTCTATATTTTTGCGAGCGCCTGCTTCTCCGCTCGCGCTCCCTTGATTAAGGGCCCTTGCTTTGGAAACCGGAATTTCCAAAGGCTCTTTTAGAAAGGAACGGAATCCTTGTTTTAAAAGGGCATGCTGCCCACAGGGTTGATTTCTTTCCATTCCCAAACTTTAAAAATCTGTACATAAGCACATAATATACTTCAGAGAAAGTAGGGAAGTGATTATTTTACCTTTAATCCGGACAAAACGATCCAATGGAGTCCGGTGGGTTTTTGTTTGGCGGCGAAACATTGGTAATGTAGCAGCAACTTTGGACTGGAATAACTTAACCAAACCTCTGCCGTTTTTGATAGTTCTTGTGTCTAACGCGAAGATCTTGAAACGCTCTACAACTTTCGTGAAGAAGCCTAAGCCCGAAAATCACTCTAAGTAGGAGAAAAATGGAGATTTAGAAGGGTCACTGAATCTGCCTGGAAATCAGAATCCGAGAATTTTACCAAACTTCGGACGGTGATAACTTTATCAATACTTGATTGTTTTGGGTGATTCTTGGGTTGAAATCGAAGCCCTTCATGCCCTCTACAACATTTGTGAAGAAACTTAGGCCTAAAAATGACATTGACTAAGAAGAAACAGGCCATGAACAGAGGTACGTAATATGGACGAGAATGGAGTTGGTTTGGTTTTTGTAATGGACGTGGAGTAATATATGGGGAGCAGTGGAGAAAGGTGGGAGAGTGAGATGTTATAGAGATATGAGGGATAGATAGTTTAAGAAGAGTTTGAAGGGGAGTGGGTAAGTGAAAAGATAGAGATAGAGGGAAAGATAGGTGAGGAATGGGTAACTAAATCCCTTAAATTGTGGGATGGTTACAAGCTAATCAATAATGTATATGCTAAATAAATTTTAATCACAAAAAAATTAATCTAGGTTCTAATTTAATCTAATTACACTTTTAAATAATTAATTGATTACTATTGATTATTTGATTAAAAAAATTTCTTTATTGAAAAACAATAGGGCAAAAATCCCGGTCTTTACAATGCGTGCTAGGAAAATCCTTAGGCAGGGTTACTATTGGTCTACTATGGAGTCTCAGTGCATTGACTATGTGCAGCGCTGCTACAAGTGTCAAATCCATGCCAATCTGCTTCAAATGGCTATAGGTTCATACTGGTGGCAATAGACTATTTCACTAAATGGGTCGAAGCTGAATCTTACAAAACCCTGACAATGGTTCAGGTAGCTCAGTTCATCCGAAAGAACATCATTTATAAATATGGTGTCCCTCAGGCATTCGTGTTGGATAATGGAAGTCATTTCAAAGGCAGGGTTTTGGAACTCTTTGAGGAATTCGACATTAGATCCATCGTTCAACAACCTATCACCTACAAACAAATGGAGCATTCGAGGCCGCGAACAAGAATGTTGAGATAATCATCAAGAAGACTGTTGAGTCTGCAAGGGACTGGCACGAGCAACTGCCTCTGGCACTCTGGGGGTACCAAACGTCGATCTGCACTTCAACTGGTGCAACTTCATTTTCCTTAGTCTACGGAATGGAGGCAATACTTCCCATCGAGCTTGAGGTGCCATCTTTGAGGGTCATGGCTTAAACATATGTATATATGTACCGTATAAATTTAATCGCCTAGATTCTCAAAGTACATTAATATTATTATACTATAAGACTATGTGCAAATTGGACTATTTTAATAAGGAATTTTGACTTGAAAATCTATCTAGATCACATAGTACGTACTTATATATATATATATATATATATATATATATATATATATTTAATATTCCTATAAAGTACACATGTGCATATTTGACTATTTTAAATAGAAAATCTTAATACTTGGAAAATCTTATTAGATTATATAGTACCTAGATGTACTTATATCTATAAACATACTTGGATATATACATATATGTACTTGTGAAGAGAGAGAGGGAGAGAGAGAGGGAGAGAGAGAGGGAGAGAGAGAGAGTGGCCGCGAGAGAGGGAGAGAGATTGGAGAGAGATGGGAGTGTACCTTAGGTTAGATCTTCCATGATCTTCTTACACCCTTTCAATCTTTGGTTGTATACTTCTCCAAGCAAAATCTATATCCCATTGTCCTTATATGTACTTTTAATTACTAAATCTTTGTACAATCCCTACTTTTCTCCACCAATCTTTCCAAGATCAACTTCAAGGTACCAAATCTAACCATGCAAGCCTAGAACTAGGTAGAAGGGTGCAAGCAACCCTATGGTCTTTCAATCAAAGCTTGACAAGGGAATAAAAAAAATGAGATATACAGAGAGAGAGAGAGAGAGAGAGATTTCGGGTGAGAGGGTGAGAGAGACATGCCTTGGCCTATAAATAGCAAGCTCATTCCAAGCTTAAACTCACACCTTCACTCATTGCTCTCACTTCTCTCTAGAATTTCTAAGCTTTCTTAGTTCCAAAGTTCTAGTTTCTTGATCTTTTCTTGAAGTTCTTGAGAACTATCACCAAACCACCTCCAAAACCACCCTAGATCTTTAAAGTAGCCTAGTTTCGATATCAAAGTTGTTTCTAGGAAGAGAAAATCCATCTCTCTTCCTTTCGAAGCAACCCAGAGCCGTTATGCCGCCGATTCGCGAAATCAACGACCGATTCTCAAAGCCGACCAACCGCCTAGAATAACGACAGAGAAATCTTACCCCTACCTCTAAGTATATGTAGATTTTCTCTATCTACTACTCCTAAGTATAGTTGAATGTTCTTATCGCATATCGTATGTGATGTGGAAGTTTGGAAAGTATACGTAGGATGTCTCCACTTACTATCTCTAAGTATAGATAGAAGTTGGTTCATTTCTTGAATTGTGTAGAAAGCATGATAGTTAGTATACTTGTAGGGCTAATGGTGGTATTAACATGTTGATTAAACAACTTTTACTTCAATAAACAAATGTTGTTTTATACTTCCCACAAAAGAGGAAAGAACGGATTTTGAAAGATAAGAATTTAACACTTGATTAGAAGTATTTGTATAGTGATCTTTAAGATGGTTATGAACTTGCTTACATGTTTGCTTGCATTACTTGTGGTCGTTTGATAAAGCATAAGTGGTATCCACTCCAAAGACATCCGTACATGTGGCGTTATGCTTTAAGTGTTGATTGAGCATGATTTAGTAATATGGAGTTGGATGATCTTGCTAGTTTAGTTTCAAGATTTCAATGAATGAATTATGGTTGCTTGTATGAGAAGTCCTACCGCGGAGTCTATGCATGAAAATGAGACACGAAAATCGAGAAAGTAGAAACATGACACCTAGGGTGTGGTAAATGAAAAGACGTGTTTTGATTGGATAAAATATTTTTGAAACTACATTGTGGTCGGTTGTGGTTGCCCAATGTGAGTTGTGTGGGTGTGTGTGTGCCAATGGGAACCCAGTGCGGCGAAACCATTGTGAGGATACTCGGGAGACCGGAACGGTGGAACCGATGTTGGGTGTGTGGCTTGGTTATCCGTGGAGAGGAACCAATGCTATTGTGTGCCAATGGGAACCCGGTGCGGCGGAACCATTGTGAGGATACTCGGGAGACCGGAACGGCGGAACTGAGGTTGGGTGTGTTAAAAACGATTTTTGAAATGATGATCTGGTATAAGAAAAGTGGAAAATGGTGACACGGTCTACGACGAGTTGCATAGGAGAAACTCAGAAATCATTGACACCGACGATAGATAAATAGTGAATGTGGATGTGTAATTGTTAACTGTTTGTTAAGAATGCATGTTAAGTTTGGAAAATCGTTAACTATATTCTTTGCTTGTAAGTTAAGGGTTAGTGGGTTTGGATTATTCTATTGAGCTTTTGAAGCTCACGGGGTTGCCTTTGGTGACCCTGACATATTATGCTGGTGACGACGCTGGTATAATGTGTCAGACTTGATAGATGAACAGGGTGAGCTGTACACCTTGGTGGCTTTTGGAGCCGAGGAGCTGGCTAGGATGGAGGAGCAGTCGGAGTTGTAGTTAGGAACCTTAGTTTCCGTTCCTTGTGTAAATATTGAACTCTATGGGAGTTGTGATGTAATAATGAGCCAGACTCTACTTAGTTTTATCAATAAAATGTTTATTTAACGTACCCAAAATTGGGGGCGTTACAATACAAGTGCTTTGACAAGCATACTTGTATTTGGAAAAAGAATAGAATGTCTGATGTTAAAAGATATAATTTCATAAGTTTCAAATCTAATTATGATAGATTATAATAGTTTAAAAACAAAATCTTTAAGGAAATAAAGAATTTAAAATATTAAAATGAGATTTTTATTTACTAAAAATTGGAGTTGTTACAACGGCAGCAGCTTCTCGGCACGTATAGGAGCAGCGGCAAAGGAAAGGCTAGGGAAAAAATAACTACTTTAATTTTGTAAGTTTTCATGGAGTTCTTTTATTATATGATTATGTGTTTTTGACTCCATGAGCGGCTAAACTCTTTAACTAGGGTTGAGGATGAAGCCCCATTAATAAGTAATATTTATATATTCATGAGATTTTACCCGAATATGTGGTTTTGATTATGATTAAATTGTTCTTACTCAAAATCAATTGTTAGGGATAAATTCTGGATATGAGTTCAATCACGTTTTCCTCATAATTTGGAATTATCTTTAGCGTTGAATGCTGGTTTTTCACCGTTAACTATAAAATTGGATATTTATTGTGATTTGTTAAAAATGGATACAATTAATGATTCGATTTTATACATGCAAGCGGAGAGGAATAAACATTAGACTTTTTGATGAACTTTCACGATGATATTTTCCATGGTAATAGAATTAGCTTTCAGATTATCATGAAGAAATTTTGGGTAAGGTCAATGATCATGAATATATAATGATACGAGTTAATGGGTGCGGATTCCGAAACCCTAGTATTTTCTCTTTTGATTAAAAAGAAGCTTCTCGTCTTGGATAATTTAGTTTATTGTTTTTACTTTTTACTTATAGTTTAAAAATCAATCACGACTTTTGTCAACTAGGTTAGGGTCGAATCGGTTTAAGTTACTAATTTTTCCTAGAAAAGATCACAAGTCCTTGTGAGTTCGACCTCGCTCTCGCCGTATTATATTACAATACGATTCGTGCACTTGTGAGTACATTAAAATTTCACATCAAGTTTTTGACGACATTGCTAGGGACTTAATTATTTTTTTTATAGGAAATCTAGAAATTTGAATTGATTTCACTCTTCTACTAGTTATAGTTAGCATTGAAAAAGGAAAACAATGAAAAAATTTCACTCCATTACGTGCATTTCTGTTACTGTGAATCTGTGTTCTCTAGTTCTTTAGTGTTCTCTGTTTCGACATTAGTCATAGTGGGAAAGGCTGCCTTTCATCCATTTGTGTTGGACGGCGGAGCTTTCTTTCAAGCTAATAAGTTGTCTACAGCATTGTTATTGTAGACACCCCAATTTGGCCTAACGATTATTTCAACTCCCACCTTGGGACCATCCCGATGATGATACGGATTCGATGATTGCTGATTGCTTTTTGATGAAACCCATGGACTTATGGTACGAACTATGAGCCACTTAGAGGACCCAATCCAGAGCCAAATGGCCTTTCAGACAGAAGTGTAGTGTGTTAGAAAAATCCATCGACTGGCCGCAACATCGATTTCACGGCCTTAACATCCATTCCTCACCCGAGCAACCTGTTGCACCCAAAATCTCCCTGAGAGATCGAAGCCTCGGCCGCCAGATCAATGGCTCGGCCTCTACATCCATTTACAGGCCGTGACATCCTTTGCTCGACCGCCAGATCGGCCTTTTTCCAGACTCTCGAACCTTCTGTCGGTTGATCGATCCACCGCCTCTCCGATGCGTTCGGGCTACGTTCAGGGATTACGTTGAAGAGTTTGAGTTACAATGCAAATGCAATTGTAACCCCGTGATTTGATTGGACGAAGTGTGTCATCCCTTTGCCTATATAAAGAGGCCTTTGGCCTCCGAAAATAGAGACCACGAAATACAACGAAAATCCTCAGATCTATACACATTCAAGCCACGAAATTCTGGCTATACACTCCCAAAAACCCTCTCTGCAAAAGCCCCAACCTTCCATAGGCGGCCATCAATCAGACGATCCAACTCGGGAGTTCAAACCCTAGCCCTAGGGTTTCATCCAAGAAGCAATCAATCAGTCAATCTCCATCGATCCAAAGCAATCAAGCAACTGAGGGATCAAGGTGGTGAGGCCCAACGGCCTCTGGTTTGGTTTATTTTATGTTTAATTTACTAATCGTAGCCTTCTGATAGTCTGTTAAACTTTCTGTCTGGTGTGAGGAAGAACACCAGCCGGGGCTTCGATGCCTCGGCCGGTACATTAAACCAGCCCAATTCCTCGGCCGTGACATCCATTCACCGGCCGAGTAATCGATCTGCTGGCACAGTTTTGATTTGTTTACTGCTTTCTGACGCATGATTTATTTACAGTCTCGGCTCACCTTATTAACTGTTTAAAGGATAAAAACAGACTACGTGTATGGATAGATAAAGCATGCATATGTCTTATGTTGAATGATTATGGGCTAGCCTCGCGGCTAGGCAGAGAGGGGTGCCTAACACCTTCCCCTTACTGTACTTTTGGCTTCCGTACCCAGAATCTCTATCTGTTTTCCTAGCTTTAACAAACTAGGTGGCGACTCTGTTTTGATGATAACCGCTATCGTGTGGTGATACCTTTAGCCATGGAAGTATCCACGATCTTGGTTAATGAAGCAAGCAACCAATCGAGCAAACAACGTGATGATCCAACTGTATGGTGATGCCCCGCCTGGGAGGTGTCTACAGTTTTCTGGCGACTCCGCTGGGGATATGAGAGCCATAACTAGAAAGTTCAACATAAGACTAATACATGCCTTATTTAATTCATTTATCATATGCATCGAGCAGGCAAGCCTCGTTGAGTTCACCTAATATCCCGGCATGACACGGGCTATGTTAGGGGTTCCAGCAAACTCCACAGTCACTTGTACCTTTTGGTATATCAAAAAGGGAATCACCCAATTACCGCCTATGATGGGCTGGTGAAAGGATTGGTGCCCTTTGACAACGGAGCACCCTGAGACTACCTAAAACCTTTCATGTGATAGAAAGCCATAGATCTTATCAAACTAAGACAGGAACCTACAAGATAGGCACCTACCTGCATTTTGCTTCCAAGTTCTTCCTCACACCTTGTATATGTTGTTTTAATAGCTCTTTCTGTGCAGAAGGGTTGGGGCATGAACTAAGAGCCCTAACTCTTAAGTCTTTATAACTAAGCACTGAGGCATGCCATTGCCTGCAAGGTATGTTTTTGGCATCTTGAAAGCATCATTGCTTACTTAACATTCCCGCTTTACTTAAAGCACCGCGAAGCATGGATTTCTAGAACGAAATCAAACACTGGCTGTCTCGCCGACAATTGAACTAGGGGTTGCTCTAGCAATCTTTGCCTTGCGAGGCTAAAGGAAAGAGGGGGTGTAAAGTAGTAGAGCAGATTATGGATGATTATATGCAAAGTCGAGGATATTATGGATAGAACTTGCAATACTTATTTCTCCATGAATGATTCCGCATGACAAGTGTAGGACTTTAACTCCTACTTTCAAATCAACCTAGCAACCCATCTTTTAAAATTCAAAATTTTGAGCATCCTTACTGCAACGAGTTGGTAAGATTTAGGAGTTTGTCAATGTGCTGACAGGTAATCATAGGAATCCCAATTACCTTGATCATGTTTTGAGAAAGAAGAAAAAACTTGTTGAATGAGTTTCTGAAAGACCAACCTCAATGTGTTTTGGTGAAAATAAGTTTTGATGAGCACTTACTAAAAAATAAATAAATAATCCAAAGTTGGTAAAAGGTCGTGTTAGCATTATGTGGAATGAAGGAATCTTCCCTAATCAAGAATTGAAAGAACTTTCAAAAATTTTTGCAAAACCTGATCTAATCCTCAAATGACAAGAATTGTGGAACATTCAAATAGCCGTCAGCATTGCGATAAAACTCTAAGTCTACTTTCTGTTGTGGGCATCTGCTCAACTTTTTCGGTCTGTCTTATAGTAGGATCTTCTTAAGTGACATGCAGTATTTGTAAACAACGAGTCTTAAGAATCATCCATATCAAAAATTGCTGGCTATCTATGGTATCCAATAAACTCATGCATAGAAACAAAATGTTGTACATGACTCATCCATAATCTGTGAAAGTAGCTATGGTGCTATATATGTCATTTTGTTTGTCTTTCTCTAACCATGCAGGGGACGAAACCAAAAGAGGAGTTCATCACCCTTATTTCTTCTCATAGCACATTGCATGACCTTATGCTAACATCGAGTATCATTTGGTTAAACCACCCCATCATGCTAGATTTGCATTTTAAGGGCAATAAGTGTGTTTAATGTGTGCACTGCATAGACACTTGATTTTAGACATCTCAACCTGAACGTAACTAAGTTCTTGCTTTTCTTAAATTTTGGGTTTTGTCTAAGACGTGACAACAATGGCTGACGAGAAGATTGAAGCTCTGGCTGCTAAGGTTAATGTATTGGTTGAATCAATGGCTGCCCTGACCACCATTGTTCACAGTTTGTGAAGAAGCTCTCCACAAGCTCCACCTCCATCTCCCCCTGCTAGATGGACCGTGAAAACAGTTCAAAAGGAAATTCATTTTGTCAAGAAAAGACAAGGAAGAACAATGATGAACCTGCAGGCTCAACATATGGAACAAGTCGAGGGAGAAATCACCAAATCCAAAAGAAGCCGTCCCAACCATACCATTGTCACCAATACCAACAGTGCTATGTTTCCACTAAATTCATCCCAAAGCACCCCTACTCACCAGAACCCCACTTCCAGAAATCCTAAACGTCGTGCACTCCGCCACCGCCAAAATCTTAACTCATCCCCATCTCAAGCCCTGGCTACTCTGGTCGAACAAGGACTCCTTGAACCTTTAAAAACTCAATCACCTCACCCACCATTTGGCCCAAACTATGATCCTACCAAGCACTGTACCTACCATCAGATTTCTGGGCATGAAATTGATCATTGCATCCAATTGCAACATGATATCCAAGAACTCATTGGTCAATGGGTGTTCCAGCCAAATTGAATGTTTGAGCGGCAACAGCCAAGTCTGTCACGTCTTAGTCTGAATGTTGAGTCAATGTTTTAGCACAATTTGAGTCTTGAGTTTATTTTCTCTTAAAATTAAAGTCATTTTGTTCATCATGATTTTTGACTAGCTTTTTGCACTCGATATGAAATGTGAATCTCTTCCAAAATGAGAAATCTCCTTAGACTTGAACTACGAATGGCCTGATTCTCTTTTTGGGATACGTAGGCACCTTATGGTCGGCCACAATTTTCAAACTATCTTCCCATGTGCTGAGTTGCTGCTATAGAATGTTCATGATAACGTCAGAAGTTGAAAAACGATCCTTAGGGATTTCAAAGTGATCTCAGGATATCTTTTTGAAACATATTATAAATCACTCAAGTTGTCAAATGCTAAGAACGAGTTTTGAAATCTATGATCCATGTCATTTTTGTTGGGCTAAGAAGGAGTCAAAACGTTTCTGCACCCTCGCGGAATTCATTTGCAAGAAAATCATGCTGTATGAAAAGTAGTAAAAAGGAGGAAGAAGAGGAAGAATGAAAAACAAAGAAAAAGAAAGGGAGTGAGCTCGCTAGATTGAAAACCCGCAAGGGCGGGCTAGGCAAAAGTTAGAGCACAAACAAAGTGAGAAATTCGCCATGTTTCCATACATCTGCTATGTGTCTCAAAGGATTCGCTTGGTTAAACATCGAAGCTCTTAATCTCTTGGCTAGGATTCCTGTCACTTTGTCGGATGTTTCAAGATGAAGAAAGGCATTCATTTCTCTATCCCAAACACTTATCCCTTGCTAACCACGTCGAGCCTCTGGATAATCTCTTTGAAAAGCCTGCTAGGCAGCCATCCCCTACACTGGGGCAAATACAAAAAATAAAAATAAAAATAAAATAAAAAAAATACAAGGAGAGATGAAAGAAAAATCAAATGAAAGAATGAGCACCCGGTCATACAAGGGGCATGTTTTTAAGGAAACATCTCTTCCAATCCATGCAAAGGCCATTTTTGAAGAAATTAACTCTTTCACACAAAGTGATGGCAAGAGACAGCAAGAGTTGATAAAAATGTTGAAGATGGCTGCTAGCTTTTAAAACCCAAGCATAAGTAGAAATTAGGTTTCAGCCTTTACATCCGCTTCTTTCTCAAGCCAAAACCCAAGCCTACATTATGGTCCATAACAAAGTCCTTTCAGATTGAGAAATATGACTTAGTAGCAAGGTCCTAGACACTAGGGGGCATCACCAATGTGGAACTTAGCACGAAGGGCAAGAATCCTGAAATTTGCATCATCTTGGCAAATCAAACAACATGGAGAGTTACGTGAGACAAGGGGATATGCCTATGTTTCCCTTTAAGCACCTCTCTCAAAAGTATCCAACCTCTTATATGGGTCTCAGTGGGCGCTTATCAATCCAACTCAAGTCAACCAAATCAAAGTTCAAAGCAACAAACTCACCTAATTGACTAGGGGCATAGGTTTGCAAAATAGTTCTATATCTTTTGATGATTGAATGACGTAAGTGTGGAGCATGGATGGAATGATATGACCTTGAAGTCCTCGAGGAAAAACTTTCAAAGTTAATTTTATCCTAAACATTCTTGACACAGCAATACAAGCACAATTGCTTTTACAAATTTTCGAGGAGATAAAATGAGTTTCTCATTTCATGATGAGTGTAGCTATATAGGCCCTTGGTCAAACAATATTTTTAGCAATGTCGCCAGAGTATTGTAGTCTATCTTGTCGTAGTCACTTAACTAGTTTAAAGTCATTCTTGGTCTCCTTAAATCAAAGAGAAGCATTAGCTTAAATGCTCGAAAGTTGAGATGTCCAGAATACATTGTGGAATTGTTTGCATATCATTATCACCCTGTCCTTTGCATCCTAGTATTTCATGCGCATGTCATTATGGCTGCTTAATGGAAGTAGTTGTCTTGGTTGCACGAGCTAACCCCAAGTGTGAGTTGTCCTTATGCTCAAGCAAGGCAGGTTCATCAAGGCATCATGGCCATCATCTCTATACAAGAAATAAAGGGCAACCAAGGGATGCACTGTAACGTCTACCTCCCTGCCAACACACTTACAGAAAGCTCAGCTTGAGAAGCGTCATATCCTGGGGGAACACCTCAACTCTTTTGTGGAATGCTGTCACAAAGCACTATCAAGGGCATACCAAGATCTCCGCCAAACAGAAACATTTCACTCACATTCATTGTTATTTACACCGCATGCTAGGGGCAATAAGATCATTGTCATCATGCACGACTGAGCTAGGGTCAAGCATTCATGGCCTAAACAGCGGGCTTGCATTTCTTTTTAAATACTCCAAATTAACATGCCTATGTGTTGCATTGCAATCTATGTCACCCAAAATCGTTCAAGCTTTTGAACTAGGGTTCTTCAAGTGTAGTGGTCCTGCCCTAGCAGTCAGCATAAAAAGACTTCGGCCCGTCGTTGACTCCAAGCCTGTTGCATGATATTTTCCTATCCATTACTGTTTTCTAAACTATTCAAATGTGGATTGCAGGATTCTCTTGGATTTTCGTCCTTGAAGCGATCAGATCAACCATACCAAGCTTGGTATCTATGACTGACAAAGCCAAGTCAAAGAAGCTGGAAGATAGCTTCATAACTAGTCCTCAGCCAACTCTACAATTGGCACCATATCAGCAACATTAAAGTGGCTTCGCACTTTGCATCTCCAAAGCTCCTTGCTTCATGCTTTCATCTCCATATCAGCAACTCTACACTCAGACAGCCTCGCGCTCAGTAGTTCTAAGCCAACAGCCAACAAGAAAAAGCACATGCATGAAGCTCACAATAACCTAGTACACACTTCAGCTCTTCAAAAGGCATTCATGTTACTGAAGCTGTCCAGAAGGCATTTGTGTAGCCAGCTTCCAGAAAGCATTCAACCTCCGGAAGGTACCCCATTAATGAAGGCGATGGAAATCTCTCAAAACAAGTCGAATTTGCCAAAGGAGGTGATGGAAATCTCCTAGAGCGTATGTGTGAATCACCCCGTCAGTCAAGGTGATGAAAATTTGTGAAGGCCATAATAGCCGAAACATTTCACAAGCCTTATGGCATTTTGGGTCAACAAGTCGACAGAATCGAAGTGGAATAGGGTCGAGATCTAGCCTTGGGGGGAGTCCTGAGCATACTAAGAACTAGCCTTGGGAGGGGTCCCGAGCATACTCAGAACTAGCCTTGGGAGGAGTCCCGAGCATACTCAGAACTAGCCTTGGGGGGGAGTCCCGAGCACACTCAAAACTAGCCTTGGGGGGAGTCCCGAGCACACTCAAAACTAGCCTTGGGGGGAGTCCCGAGCATACTCAGAACTGGCCTTGGAAGCATTCCAAGCAAGAAGAACAAATCAAACCCCGTGGAAGATGGAAGATGGAATATTCAACAACTCAACAGTTCTACAAACTCACTACTCAACAACGCCATATCACCTGCTCTCAAAGCCTGTACTTTGAATGCTCAAGCCTGTACTTGAACGCACAAGCTCTACGTTTGGATGCCCAACCACTGTGTACTGGACGCTCGAACTCGACGTTCGAATGCTTAAGGTTTATACCTTGAATGCACAAGCTCTACGTTTGGATGCCCAACCACTGCGTACTGGACGCTCAAAACCTGTACTTTGAATGCTCGGATTCTGCCGTCCGAATGCTCGAGCTCTAAGCTCCGAGTGCTCAAGTTCGGAACTTGGAAGAAGCTTTATGCTTAAATCAAACACACACGCACGGGCCCGTGCACATATTGCATCACCATTGTTATCATCGAGTCTGCATCATCATATCTGCTCATATCTAACCACTATCATCATATACATATTCTGCATATCTTTTATTCATGAAACAGGTCAATCCTGCAAATCAACCGGCTCTAAGCCTCGGTTTTATTGATCGGCCCGGTGCCTCGATCCTTTGGCTCGAAGCCAAAATTTATGACAAGAAAGCTCCAGACCATCAGAATGCCACCGGTTCTACACCTCGGTTCAAATCACGTCAAGCTCTAAGTGCCGACTCATCAGGCTCTCACCTTACCAGCTCCGCCCTTCAGTTCCATCAAGCTCATTCGTAAGGATAGGCTATTCTACCGAGCTCCCCTTAGTCAAAGTAAGGATGATCAAGAAAAGCAAACGCACCTGTCGTGTATTGATCTACCCCAAAATACTAAAAGAAGCTCTCCGCCGGCATCCAATTCATCCCCAGCAGATGGTTTGGACTCCACCCAATTACATCAGTTCCATCAAGTTAATTCGAAAGGATGAACTACTCTACCAAGCTCCCCTCAGTCAAAGTAAGGATGATCAAGAAGAGCCAACGCACTCGCTGTGTACTGATCTACCCCCAAATACTAAGGGCGCTCTCCGCAACAATTTCCCCGGCAGCCCCGCGCTCCTTCAACTACTCTCTGCCAAAATCCTGGCACCATCCAGGTACGTCGCACTACGGCTTTTAAAGCCCGAAGGTACGTCTTCTGTCTCTAACCCTCCAAACTTTTTCTTTTTATTGCCCCTGAACTACGATTGGTCTGAATTTCCCTTGAGGAATACGTAGGCAGCCTCCCGGCCCGACCATAACAAAACCTTTTTTTCAAAAACCCTTGGAATAGTGGTTGGACCAAATTGAGCTGCTTTTACAGCTTTGACTTTTACTCAAACATGTCTCGGGATCCGTATGAGCTCAGTCAAAGAGGGGCATCTGTAGACACCCCAATTTGGCCTAACGATTATTTCAACTCCCACCTTGGGACCATCCCGATGATGATACGATTCGATGATTGCTGATTGCTTTTTGATGAAACCCATGAACTTATGGTACGAACTCTGAGCCACTTAGAGGACCCAATCCAAAGCCAAATAGCCTTTCAGACAGAAGTGTAGTGTGTTAGAAAAATCCATCGACTGGCCGCAACATCGATTTCACGGCCTTAACATCCATTCCTCACCCGAGCAACCTGTTGCACCCAAAATCTCCCTGAGAGATCGAAGCCTCGGCCGCCAGATCAATGGCTCGGCCGCTACATCCATTTACAAGCCGTGACATCCTTTGCTCGGCCGCCAGATCGGCCTTTTTCAAGACTCTCGAACCTTCTGTCGGTTGATCGATCCACCGCCTCTCCGATGCGTTCGGGCTACGTTCAGGGATTACGTTGAAGAGTTCGAGTTACAATGCAAATGCAATTGTAACCCCGTGATTTGATTGGACGAAGTGTGTCATCCCTTTGCCTATATAAAGAGGCCTTTGGCCTCCAAAAATAGAGACCACGAAATACAACGAAAATCCTCAGATCTATACACATTCAAGCCACGAAATTCTGGCTATACACTCCCAAAAACCCTCTCTGCAAAAGCCCCAACCTTCCATAGGCGGCCATCAATCAGACGATCCAACCCCGGAGTTCAAACCCTAGCCCTAGGGTTTCGTTCAAGAAGCAATCAATCAGTCAATCTCCATCGATCCAAAGCAATCAAGCAACTGAGGGATCAAGGTGGTGAGGCCCAACGGTCTCTGGTTTGGTTTATTTTATGTTTAATTTACTAATCGTAGCCTTCTGATAGTCTGTTAAACTTTCATGTAGTGTGAGGAAGAACACCAGTAGGGGCTTCGATGCCTCGGCCGGTACATAAACCAACCCAATTCCTCGGCCGTGACATCCATTCACCGGCCGAGTAATCGATCTCCTGGCACAGTTTTGATTTGTTCTGCTTTACGGACGCATGATTTATTTACGATCTCGGCTCACCTTATTAAGTGTTAAAGGCATAAAAGCAGACTACGTGTATGGATAGATAAAGCATCTATATGTCTTATGTTGAATGATTATGGGCTAGCCTCGCGGCTAGGCAGAGAGGGGTGCCTAACACCTTCCCCTTACTGTACTTTTGGCTTCCGTACCCAGAATCTCTACTTATTTCCTAGTTTTAATAAATTGGGTGGCGACTCTGTTTTGATGATAACCGCTATCGTGTGGTGATACCTCTAGCCATGGAAGTATCCACGATCTTGGTTTATGAAGCAAGCAACCAATCGAGCAAACAACGTGATGATCCAACTGTATGGTGATGCCCCGCCTGGGAGGTGTCTACAGTTATTATAGATAATTGCATTTTATTTATTTATTTAAATTCATTTTAGTTGAACTTCGATTTTTTTTTTGTTGAAATAACAGAAAAGAAAAAAAAACATAAAGAAAGAAGAAGAGGCATTCTGTCATTCTTCCTAAGTCTTGGCTGTTTGTCCGAAAAAAAAAAATCATTTTAGTTTTGTTGCATTTTTATTTTTCAGTTGTTCCTCTTATCTATTTTCATCATAAGTTTATGTTTGGTTGCCGATCGAAAAACATAGAATTAATACCTCTTGATTCGAAAATTGAGAGAACCTTTAGACGCAGCTTAAAAATTCATAGAGTAGAGCATAGTCAATTAAAAATGACAGAACTTGCAGAAGATACAAAACCATTAAGAGAGTTGTTCTACCCGTAACCACAAATCCTCCTTCTTGTATCATGTTACCCACAACAAATGCAACACATTTTGAGTTGAAACATCACATATTACAACTTCTTCCTTAGTTTCATGGGGTTGAACGAGAGATCCATACGTGCATGTCAAAGACTTTCTTGCTACCTTTAGATTTCAAAATTTTTCTGAGGAGTCTGTTAAATTGCACCCTTTTCCCTTCTCACCGAAAGATAAAGCAAAGGCATAGTTAAATTCTCTACCTAATGGCTCAATCACTTCATGGGACATCCTCGTTAAAAAGTTTCTTTCAAAATTCTTTTCAATGTCTAGAACAACTACTCTAAGGACGGAGATTACTAATTTTTATCAAGAAGAACATGAAAAGTTTTATGAGAGTTGGGAGAGATTTAAAGATTTATTTTAAAGTGCCCCCCTCATGGTTTTGAAACATGGAGACTTGTCCAATTTTTCTATAACGGTTTAACTCAGTCTAACTGCAATATGCTTGAGTCAATGAACGGAGGTGGTTTTCAAAATCTTAGGGGCGATGAAGCTTATGAATTTCTTGAAAATTTGTCTGAGAGCTCTCAACAGTGGAATTTTACTTCTCATAGAGACAAACAACCTTCTACATCTAAGAGAAGGGGAGTATATGAAGTAAAAGAGGATTCTGATATTAGAATGAAGTTAGATAATCTTACTCGAAAGGTTGAGGTGTTAGTTTTACGTAGAACTATGGAGTCAGTCAATCAAGTTCAATGTGAGGTGTGTTCTCTTTGTGGTAGTCACATGCAAACAATGCAAACATGCCCTTGCATTATTGGATATTCTGACAGCTATGGTGAACAAGCAAACGCACTTAATAATTATGGAAAATCATTTGCTAGTCCTTTTTGGGAAACATACAACCAAATTTGGCAAAATCATCCAAATTTTTCATGGCGTCGGAACCAACCTTCTACGAAAAAAGGTGGGCAGCCTTTCCATTCACAAAATCAATCTCCCCCAGGTTTTCGTCCTCCTACACAATCATACCCTCATCAATCTCAACCTTTATATGCTCCAACTCCTGTGTCTCAACCGAATTTCCAGTCTGTTGCACCACAACAACAGTCATCCTTAGAGGACACTCTTAAAGCATTCATGGCTGAAATGAAAAGTACTACTCACTTGAATACTCAAGCCATTACAGAGATTAAAAATTCCACTCATATAGCCATCACTAAACTGGAAAATCAAATGGGTCAATTGGCAAATCAAGTTGTAGAGAGAGAGAAAGAGAAGTTTCCGAGTCAAACTCTAGTGAATCCAAAAGGATAGTTTTCTATAGGCACCACCTCTACCTCTTCAAATGAGCAACACCATGTTCAATCAATCATCATCCTTAGATCCAAGAAAGAAGTTGATAATAAAGTTAGTATGCCAACAGAGGAATTAGCTGAAGCTGAAAAAGAAGAAAATCATGTTGATCCTACTAAAGCTCAAGAGTCTATTTCTCCACCATTTATAATAATGCCACATGTTAGGAACTTTGTCCCTAAAGCTCCTTATCCTTATTGACTAGTAGCTCCTAAGAAAGGTGCACAATTTGGAGACATTCTAGAAGTGTTTAAGCAAGTGCAAATCATTCCATTCTTAGATGCCATTCAACAAGTACCCTCGTACGCTAAATTTTTTAAAGATCTAGTCATCATAAAAAGAAAGACAAATGTTCCCAAGAAGACATTTTTAACTGATAGGTTAGCCCTATTATCCAGTGCAAAATTCCAATAAAATATAAAGACCCTGGTTGCCCAACAATTTCTTGTGTTATAGGTAACCATCATATCGATCAAGCTTTGTTAGATTTGGGGGCCAGTATCAATTTATTACCTTACTCGGTGTACTCACAATTCGGGTTAGGATAGTTAAAACCCACTCAAGTAACACTTCAATTAGCTGATAGATCTGTTAAAATTCCTAGAGGAGTCATTGAGGATGTTTTGATTAAGGTTGACAAATTCTACTTTCTAGTGGAGTTTATAGTCCTTGACACTCAGCCTGTCCAAAACTCTTGTGGGCAAATTCTTGTTATTTTAGGGCGTCCCTTTTTGGCTACATCTAATGCTTTAATCAACTGTAGAAATGGTGTGATGAAATTATCATTTGGTAATATGACTATTGAGCTAAATATTTTTAATACTAGCAAGCAACCACTAGATGAAGATGAGGTTAGTACAGTTTGTATGATAGACACTCCGGTTGAAAATACTTTTTTTTAGTCAAGTTATGAGGATCCCTTAGAAACTTGTCTAGCTCATTTTGGGTGTGAATTTGACATAGATGAATCAATTGAGCAGGTTAATGCATTATTAGACGCTGCCCCATTAATGAGCATTGATGAATGGCAACCAAAAGTGGTTCCTCTTTCACTGTCTACATCACCAGAACTTCCATCTATTGTGGAGCCACCTAAATTAGAGCTCAAGTCATTGCCAAACACTCTTAAATACAAATTCCTTGGCCCTTGTGAGTCTTTATCAGTAATCATAGCCTCTGATTTAGATGATACACAAGAACAAAAATTGTTGAATGTCCTAAAAGAGCACAAAAAGCAATAGGGTGGTCCATTAATGATATCAAGGGAGTTAGTCTTTCATTGGTCATGCATAGAATCCATTTAGAGAAAAATGCAAAAACTTCACGTGAGCCACAAAGGCATCTAAATCCTACAATGCAAGAAGTAGTTAGAGCAGAAATTCTTAAGCTTTTAGATGCTGGTATTATTTATCCAACCTCTAATAGCAGTTGGGTGAGTCCTGTTCAAGTTGTTCCTAAGAAATCGGGTGTGATGATACTAAAAAATGAATACAAGGAATTAGTTCCCACCCGTGTTCAAACAGGATGGCGTGTTTGACTATTGAAAATTAAATTCCGTGACACAAAAGATCATTTTCCTTTATCGTTTATTGACCAAATGTTAGAAAGGTTAGCGGGACATGAGTTTTATTGCTTTCTCGATGGTTATTCTGGTTATAATCAAATTCCCATTGCATCGGAAGGCTAAGAAAAGACTACGTTCACATGCCCTTATGGTACTTTTGCCTTCCGCCGCATGCCATTTGGATTATGCAATGCACCAACCACGTTTCAACGATGCATGGTTAGTATATTTTCTGACATGGTAGAACGTTTTTTGGAAGTGTTTATGGATGATTTTTCAGTTTTTGGATCTTGTTTTGATGAATGCTTACACCATTTGACTCTAGTGTTAGTGCGATGTAAAGAAAAAAGACTTGTGATTAATTGGGAAAAATGTCACTTTATGGTTAAGCAAGGAATTGTTCTAGGGCAATATCACCTTGCATAAAGGTATGGAAGTGGATAAAGCTAAAATTGATTTGATATCTAACCTTCCACCCCCACGTACAGTAAAAGAGATTAGATCATTCTTGGGTCGTACGGATTTTTATAGGAGGTTCATTAAAGACTTTAGTAAAATTGCTAAACCTCTATGTAATTTGCTAGCCAAAGATGCCCCGTTTGCGTTTAATGAGGAGTGCCTTCATGCTTTTGAGAGATTAAAAAGCGAGTTGACCTTAGCCCCTATAATTCGACCACCCGATTGGAATGTCCCTTTGAAATTATGTGTGATGCCTCTGATTACGCAGTAGGTGATGTTTTAGGACAACATGTCGATAAGCTCCCTCATGTAATTTATTATGCTACTAAGACTTTAAAGGACGCACAATTATACTATTCCATTACAGACAAGGAGTTACTAGCCGTTGTTTTGTGCTCGATAAGTTTAGAGCTTATCTATTGGGTTATAAGGCCTTAGTCTATTTGGATCATGCTGCATTGAAGTATTTGTTATCTAAAAAAGATGCTAAATCTAGATTAATTCGATGGATTTTGTTACTGCAAGAATTTGATATTGAGATTCGAGATAAAAAAAGGCTCCGAGAATGTGGTAGCTGACCATCTATCTAGATTAATTGTAGAGTTCACCGAGGATTCATTGCCTGTAACGACCCTGATTTTTGGACAATAAAATTTTCATTAAAAATTTAAATTTTATTTTAATTACTTGGATTTCCTTGTTATATCCAAAAATCCGTCGTTATTGACTTATAAAAATCTCGTTTGAAGTCTTGGATGGTTTATAAATCCTTCTATTTGCTAACGATCCGTCAGAATTAGATTGAAGCCTTATAATTACGATTCTTGGTTGGAAATCCTACTAGACTAGTATAGTTAGTTTTTAACCAACTAGTTAGAATAACCTAACTACCATTTCATCTGGTTATTGCCCCCTAACCTTGGTGAACTTCTTGAACTCTTTGAACCTTATGAACCTTTTGAATCCCTTGAGCCTTGTGAACCTTTTACCCTATGTGAACCTTTTGAACCTTCCTATGTGAACCTTTTGGACCTTTAGCTTTAACCATTGGATGATAAATGTCATTGGACAATAGGAAATCTAGATTTTATTTACCAAAAGTACATTACTAGATTTGTTAAAGGTACATATATATAGTTATATATGGTTATATTCACATGCTTGAAAGTGTGTATACATACATATATATATATATATTATTCAAGTATATATTACTTTCCTTCTTTACCCATTGGTCCATAAAAGTTAGGGAAAATATCGCCCATTGGTCAATAGGATTAGTCTTGCTACCAAGTACAAAGATCTATTAGTTTAGTCATTGCATAGATTCACCATGCGTTAATATACATAAACATATATATCATATACAAGTATAGTACTTTCCATCTTGGACCATTGGTTATTAACCGCTAGGAGAATTATTAACCATTAGATAGTAGGTTAAGTCTTGCCAAAAGTACTAGGGTTTATTAATTTAGTTTTTCTTAGATTTTCCCATGTGATTGAAAGACTAAAATAAGTATAAGTACATTGATTATTTAATATAGGTACCTAGTATCTTGGTTTATAAAAAAAGAAAGCATGTGCCGATATACTTAAAGAATAGATATGAATATCTTATACTAGGATTCTATGTGCCCTAATATAGTTTTATAACAAGACATGTACCTAATTGGACTCTTTTAATGGGGAGATTTGATTTGGTTGTGTATAAATATATAGATATACATTTAATATTGCAAGCAAACATGTGCACATTTCATTAGTTTATTTTGAAAATCTTTATACTTGAAAGTTTATTGGATTGCATAGTACCTATTGTACTTATGTATAATAGGATATATATATATATATATATATATATATATATATATATATGTATCTATACCTCCATAGTACAAGTACTAGGATATAGAGAGAGAGAGAGAGAGAGAGAGAGAGAGAGAGGGGGAGAGAAAGAGAAAGAGAGGGAGTTTTGGGTGTACCTTGGCCTTGATCTTTCTTGATCTTCCATTGTTCTTTGGTATGCTTTCAATCCATGGTTGCTTAACCTTTCAAGCAAGATCTATGTACCACAGTCCTAAAATGTGTAAACTAATGGCCAAATTTTGTACAACCCTCCTTTCTTCACCAAAATCTTCCATAATCAAATTAAACCTCGACTTGCATGCCTAAAACTAGGTATAGATTGTCCAAGCAAACCTTTTATCCATTGGGCAATAATTGTTAGGGGAAAATTTATCCATTGGATAATAAGCCAAGCCTTTGACTATAAATAGCATGCCCATTCCTACCATTCAACTCACACCTTCATTCCTTGCTCCAACTTCTCTCTAGAAACCACTTTCATTTTCCAGTCAGCTTACTACCCTTCACAAATCCTCTTTTTTCTCCTCCTTAAAAGTAGTTTTTAGAACCAACTCTCTTCGAAAAAGTTGTGGAGCACTTCGAAACCTTCAATTTAGACCTAAGAACCACCCTAATCGGTCAAGAAATGACCAAGATATCGACATCCGAAGTTCAATAAAAATCTCGGATTTCCAGTTCCAGACAGCTTACTGTCACTCCTTTTATCACCATTTTCTCCTACCTAAGTTAGTTTCTAGGATTAACTTCCTTCACAAAAGTTGTAGAGCACTTCTAGAGCTTCAATTTTGACCAAAGAACGATCATATTCGGCCAAATATTGACCGAGTTACTGCCATCCAAAGTTTGGTCCAGATTTGTGGGTTCACCGCCCATAGAATTTTTCAACTAGCTTATTTAGCCCCGACTAGTTTCGGATCAAGGTAGAGTAATCTTATCCCTACCCTAAGTATAAATAGGAATGTGTATTGCTTATAATGAATGTAGAATCTTCTTTTACCCCTATCTCTAAGTATATCGTATGTGCTTAATTGAAATAAATGTAGATATCCCTATCTACTTCTCCTAAGTATACGTGGATTACCCCTTACTCATTAGTCCTAACTATGATTAGAAATGTGCATGTTAGAAGATAAAACGTTGCACTTGATTGAAGAATTCGTATTTTGACCTTCAAGATAGTTGATAGTTTGTTTATACATTGCTTGCCTTTCGTGTGGTTACGATTAAGTGATAAATGAGCATGATAGAATAGAGTTGGATGATCTTGCTAGATTACAATGAACGATTTATGATTACTTACGTGAAAAGTCCTACCGCGGAGTCTATGCATTAAAATGAGACACGAAAATCGAGAAAGTAGAAACATGACATCTAGGATGTGTTAATGACAAGGTGTGTTTTGAAATCGCAATGTGGCCGGACTTGCCCATTGTGGGGTGGTGTTTGCAAAGAATAAAATATTTTTGAAACTACATAATAATCAAGTGTGATAATCATTATGTGGTGGGTGTTTGTGTTCCAATGGGATTCCGTGGTGGCGGAACCATTGTGAGGCTGTGTGTGTTCCAATGGGAATCCGTGGTGGCCAAACCATTGTGAGGCTATGTGTGTTCCAATGGGAATATGGAGCGACTGAACCATTGTGAGGCTGTGTGTGTTCCCATGGGAATCCGGAGCGGCAGAACCATGGTGAGGTATGGCTTGGTTATCTGCGGAAAGGAGCCAATGCAAATTTTGTGCCAATGGAAACCCGGTGTGGCGGAACCATTGTGAGGATACTCGGGAGACCGGAACGGCGGAACCGAGGTTGGATGTGTTAAAATTGATTTTTGAAATGTTTTGGTAAAATGAAAACGAGACACAGTCTACGATGAGTCTCGTAGGAGAAACTCAGATGTCACCGACACCAACGTTAGATTAAGGAATGTGGATGTGTCATTGTTGTTATCTTTATCGAATATGCATGTGTTGTTCATGACCTCGTATGCTATATCTATGATTTGCTATGTGTAAGTTATAGGTTAGTGGGTTTAGGATTATTCTGCTGAGCTCTTGTAGCTCATGGTGTTACCTTTGGTGACCCCGACATATTATACTAGTGGCGACGCTGGTATAATGTGTCAGACTTTGTAGATGATCAAGGTGAGCTGTACACCTTGGAGACCTTTGGACTTGAAGAGTTGGCTAGGATGGAGAAGCGGGTGGAGTTGTAGATAGGAACCCCAGTTTTCCCTCCTTGTATAATTATGAACTTTTGTAGGAGTTATGATGTAGTAAAGAGCTAAACTCTCTTAAATTATGCAATTAAATGTTTATTTAACGTACCCAAAATTGGGGGCGTTACATTACCCATCTCTGAAACTTTTGTTGATGAACAATTGATACATGTGTCTCAATTATCTTCACCTTGGTTTGCAGATATTGTGAATTATCTTGCAACTAGAGAGATACCTTTACATTTGCCGAAACATGATAAATCTAAATTTTTATCCAAGGTTAAGTACTTCTTTTGGGATGATCCATACTTGTTTAAATATTGCCCAGACCAGATTATTAGAAGGTGCATTCCTGAAAGTGACCAACGAAGTGTCATTTCTTTTTGTCATGACTATGCATGTGGAGGCCATTTTAGTGCTAAAAAGACGGCTGCAAAAATTTTGTAGTGTGGATTTTATTGGTCGTCTGTCTTTCAAGATTCACATGTATATTATGTATAGTTTATAAGCGTTGTCAAAAGTTTGGTCGTATTACAAGGAGAAATATGATGCCTCTTAACCCAATTCTGATTGTAGAGATATTTAATATATGGGCATTGATTTTATGGGTCCATTCCCTAATTCTCTTGGTAATTTATATATTCTTGTCGCTGTTGATTATGTTTCTAAATGGGTTGAAGCCATTGCACGTAAATTAATCATCACAAAGTGGTGGTCCAGTTTTTGAAAGATAATGTGTTTGCTCGTTTTGGGACAGCACGTGCTATTATTAGCGATGGAGGTAAGCATTTTTGCAGTCGAGTATTTGAGCGTTTAATGAAAAAATATATCATAATGCATAAAGTTGCAACTGCATATTACCCGCAGACTAGTGGTCAAGTTGAGATATCTAATAGGAAAATTAAAAATATACTTGAAAAAACAGTGAACCCTAATAGGAAAGATTGGTCATTACGCCTTAATGATGCATTGTGGGCTTATCGTATGGCATTTAAAACTCCCATTGGAATGTCTCCTTACCGACTTCTCTATGGCAAGGCATGTCACCTACCTGTAGAGTTAGAACACAAGGCATATTGGACAACCAAACAACTCAATTTTGATCTTGACGAGGCAGGTGTGCGCAGGAAGCTTCAACTTCTTGAGCTAGAGGAAATTAGGGATAATGCTTATGACTGTGCCAAATCGTACAAGGACCGTATGAAAAGGGTCCATGATCAAAATATTTTAAGAAAATCTTTCACTTCTGGCCAAAAAGTCCTTCTTTATAACTCTCGTCTGCATTTGTTCCCAGGCAAACTCCGTTCTCGATGGTGCAACCCTTTTATTGTTCACACTAGCTATCCACATGGGGCCATTGAAATTGAGAATCCTAAAGATGGTTCCATGTCCAAAGTGAATGGGCAGCGGTTGAAACCATTTACAGAATTGAAAAGTCTAAACGTAGAGGAGATCCTTTTGGAGGATCCTGTTTATCAAGATTGACCATTTAGTCTGCCCAACTTTAGTCGTCTTTGTAAGCGTCTATATAGTAGTCGATTAGAGTAGTATTTTATTTCTCTTAGTATTATTTTTATTATTATATATTTGTAGGCTTAAAAAAAAAAAAGCAATCTGACTTCATTTATTTATTTTGGTTGGTGCATTTTTTTTTCTTTTCTTATGTTTTCATAATTTGTTTTGCAGGTGTTGCACAGTTCAATCTCATTGCGCTTATCGGCTGTATCCTACCCTAACTCACCTTTATGCTACAGTCCATTTCTTTTTAAGCATTTGCATTCATGACATTGAGGACATTGTCATATTCAGATTTGGGGGAGGGTTCATCTATAATTTATGTCTGTTTTGTGCTTAAACTCCATAGTTATCATTTTTTTTGTTCTCTTACAAATGCCAAAAAAAAAAAAGAAAACGAAAATGAGTAAAAATTCAAATATATATATATATATATATTGGATACTTGATTATGATTTCCGACGTGGCTATTGGTTTTCAATTAGTCCTAGTTTGATTGTTACCCAAGTAAGAGTCTTGATATGAATTCATTGATAGAGTTAAGCTTGTGAACATAGGTATTGATGAGAGACACTTAGTTGGTTCATATCACCTATATTTGGATAGCAATTAATCACTTATATACTCCATCCGTCCCAAATTCTTTATCCGGTCCGCAAAACGGAGTGTTAAAAATAAGGCAATTTTTTCAAGGAAATATTCAAACTTTTTTCACAAATTAAAAATACTCACTGATATCTAGTAAGTTGTTGAAAAACATTTTATTTTTTCTTGGTAAAATTGTATTATTTTTAACACTCTGTTTGCGGACCGAACAAAGAATTTGGGACGGAGAGAGTATATGCCTTTGCACGAGCACCGTCACACTTAGACATGGATTTGATCTCGAGGGCTGTACATATATTTTTGATGCCTTAGTACGAGTTGGATGTCTTAATAGAATACTTAATGCCCTTCCCACAAAGAAGAAAATAAATAAATAAATAAAATGCATGCTTTTCAGGCTTTTGACTTAGTAACCGGGCCTCTTACCTTAGTAAGAAGTGAGTGTTCGCGTCAAACGGTGGAGAGTTCTGGGATTGTCATGCATTGTTAGGTTGGGTTCGTAGCCTTTTTGACTCAAGTGATTAAGTCCGTTAGGGTGTTCTCTACATCTAGTGCCGTAAAGCCGTCTGGTTTGGTGTAACATGCCTAACACTCGATACAACAGTCAATTAGAAAGCTTAAGGGACCAAGGCATTGCACAACCACAAGGAAAAAAATATATAGAAAATAAAAAGTGAAAATTGAATCAAGAGAGGGGCTATAATTTGATAAAAGCATTTTGATGAGTATTGAGGCATTGAAGGTGCGTGTATTGTTTTCAAGGTTAATGAACATCTTTGTGTGACTTTTCACTTACACGCATGCCTTGTGATTTCTTTCTATCCAGATATGTGTAAGAGGAACAGTTTTGTGCTAATTCGGATTAGAATGTTCACTTGTTTAGCATTGTTAATGGATGAAATATGTTGCCTCCAATTTGTGTTATACTCACACTAGTTTACTTTGAGAGCCCAATGAGTACTTGTAGACACCCCAATCTAGACGTCCGAATAATCTTTAAGTTTTCCTGATGATGAAATAAGGAAAAATGTACCTTCGAGGCTTGGATTGTTGCTCCTTTGCTACTCCTTCCCTACCCTCAAGAAAACCCCCTACTAACCATGTAGGGTGGCCCCCGGTTCAATTGCAAAGAGAAAAATGCATTTGCTTAGTCAAAAATAACTTTTTCCATGACACACTGATGGTAAAATGGGCACACATTTCAATGTATAAAATGGCTTTGAGTGAAACCAATTGGGTTAGAAAGAGGACTCGACAGGCTTTCCAACGCTTCGAACCGCGTCCAAATCCGAGTTCGATAGTGTTCGGGGCGCCCTCGCGAAGTTCGGTGCGCTGTGCTGACTCACAAACCGCTCGGCACTTCAAAAGGGCGCACGGCACCTTAGAAAATTCAAAAAATCACTCTGTCGCATGGGACTTCAATATGTCGCACGACAATTTGAGAAAAAGTTCTGACAGTCGCAGAAAGCTATCGGCCACGCCTGCAGGAGGAGCGTCTGTGCCGAAAAATGAGTTTGATTCGGCCCAGAAGCCACCTCCCCTCTTTTAGTGATCCTCCTTGGCTCTTTTGCCTATAAATACACCCCCCTCTAGTTGAGAAGCACCCCTTCAACTCCAAGTAAAGTTACTCTGCCATTTTTTTGGCTCTCACTCTCTCTCTCTAAAAATACTCCCTTTTGATTCTCTCTCTACAACTTCTTATACCCATCACCACTATACACATCTCTCTCTCTCTCTACACCCATTTGCTCTCAAGTCTCTCAAACTCAATCCAAATCAACTTTCATTCATCCACTTTCAAGCACATCCAAGTTTCGATTAAAAGGTATAAATCAATTTTCTTGGGCTAAAACCCGTTTTGGCCTTGAGGGGAACTTTTCTGTTGTCAGATATAGTCCCTTTTGGTTAGATCTTGACTTAAAACCCATTTTCAGAAAAAGAAGCCAGTACTGTGCTGAGATCAAGGTATCGCGCGGCTGCCTGACCAGGCGCGCAGCACGTTGATCTTCAGCACATGGCATGTTGGTTACTGATGTTATTGTAAGCAGGCTGTCTGGATCGGAGCTACTCTTTGTTGTGGCTGCTTGTTTCTGCTGTTGACTGTTCTTGTTTCTTTAAAAGTAAGTCCATATCTACAAGCCATGTTTTGGCTCTCAAACAAGGTTTTCTAGATCATCTCGAACGATCAAACACGTTAAAAACTATTTTGGGGTCATGTTTTGAGAAAATAATAATCTTTTTGGGATGATCTGGTCATTATATGGCTTTTGATGAGTCTTTTAAAAGGTGTACGGTGAAAACAGTGGGATGGATGATATTTTGAACGCTTGTAATAGTCGGACAGCAGGAAGTAAGTCACGCACGGCATATTGAGGTGCCGCACGCGGCATCGCAGTGTGCCGTGCCCAACATGGTTGTGATTCAGACAGTTTGCTGAGTATTTTCATTACATCTGTTCATATCATTCTTATCATTTCTGTACAGTTTGCACCACAAGCACGCCAATGTGTTATATTTAATCCCGTGTCCATTTCCCTTACATGTTTTAAAGTTAAGTTTTTCAAATGGTATTAAATCCCTCATTTAAAATGTTTAGTAGAGACCGGTTTTACCGGGCGGGTGGGGTGCTTTTTCAACAAAACCTTCCCCGTTCGTAACGTGACTCCCGGATCCAAAATCTCAACGTTTTCGCTAGACCAAAAGCCTTTCTTTTTCAAATCAAACTCTCGGTTTCTCGGATTATTCATCTAAATAAATCCGGGTGGCGACTCTTTGAGTTAGCGCTTTCGGGCGCGGGAGCCCACAGTGGCGACTCTGGTGGGGACTTTTATTCAATATTTTACTTGTGCTTTTTTTTTTAAAAGTAAAAGAATAAAAAGTATTGAATAATCAAGAGGGCCAAATTCGAAAAGCATTTTTCTTGGGGGATTTAAAATCATTTGAGAATTTTAAATTTTTTTTTTACACTATGCACCGCACAAGCCTCGCTAGTGTGTTTCGGCTATCTTGCCCGGTTTACCGGTGACAAGCTCTCTCGGAATGCCTAGCAACCCTCGACTATGATGGGCCATCGTGCTGTTCGACCATTGTCTTGCAATACCCTTAACATGGGGTAGTACATCTTGGCTCTAGTCCGGGGAACCCTTCTGAGACCAAAACCAGCCTTCTGCACTTGTACATAACCATAGAACATTCCCAACTAGGACAGGATCCCGTGGTTAGGATTTATGTGATATATCTTGTTTATGTGCATTTTTTTTTCTGTACATGCATTCATACATCATTGCATTCATACATTCCAGAGGTCAGGTCCCCACAAACCAATAGGTTAATCCGCCTTTTAGAATAATTCTAGGTTCCACAGTCTTTAAAAAGTTGCCAACACCCGATGAAGAGTCGTGCCCCATGGGATGCACGTTGCTTAATACTAATTAGTCCTTAAAATGACGCGTTTGAGGGAAATCAATTCTTACTAAGTCTTCGATACATTTTTCAATCAAATGTTCAAATGCAAAAAAAATGGAATGACTAAAGTATTAATGATGTGATGCTTACACCATTTAGGCTAACATCGTCATGTCGCTCACGCCACCTGGTTATAGTACTGTGTCAATTTTACCACGTCATTTCAAAAACAGAAATTGAACCTTTAAAAAAAAATAATGAAGACTTAGTTTGTTTTGACATCTCTTAAGTTTCGTTGTTTATAAAGGATATATTGTCAAAAGAAATTTTGAGGATCGAGGCAACTTTTTTTAAAACCGTTTTCTGTGAGTCTAGGAGACTTAAAATCTATGGAATTTGAGATACCTCCGGTGTTCGCCGTGCCCGAACGGCCCCTCTGGTCTGGATCTAGCCTTAGGATGTACTTGTATCTAGGTTTCGGCAACCTTATTGCTTTGTCTCGGATGGTCAAGATAAAGAGATTGACTCTGATTCCGAAGCATTCGGAATTTAACCTGCCTGACACGACTTACCCGTGGCTGCTGAAACCCTTGGTACAGTCATATCCTGAGTGAGATTTGGAGCTGAGGTAGGTCTGTAGGAAATTAGGACGATGACAACAACGATGACTTATGTGCATAGAATCTTCCCAAGTTGAGATAGTGGCTCGTTTGTCAGAACTATGTGTTATATCTAGCTTGATGCATTTTCGTGCCGTATCATATCATCGCATTGTAATGCACATGGTCTACCCACTAGACACTCGTCTACTTGTCTTCTGGGACTCGCACTCACTCTCGCTTCCTCCTCCGCCCTTCTCTCCTTCCCTCCCCGTGGTCTGAAAAGATTGCCAAGACCCTATGTAGAGCTGTGCATCTACATGATTTCTAAATCAAATGATCCTTGGAATGATAAAGCCTTAGGGATGTCAAAATTTGTTAAGTCGTCAATACATTTTGCATTCAAAAATTCAATGGAGATTAAGGAAACAATTGAGCTACAATGCGGTGATACTCACACCACTCAGGTTACGGTGCCAAGTCACTTACACCGCTTAGGCTAATGGCGTCATGTCGCTTACACTGCCTCGGTTACAGTATCACGTCATTTCTGCCAAACGGTTTCTAAACCCAAAATCAAAACTTTGAATGAAAAAAATATTAATTTGTTTTGCTATCTCCCAAATCTTGTCATTCCTGATCAAAGGATACATTGTTAAAAGAAACGCTGAGGATCGAGGCAATCTTTAGGGATCGCGCTGTCGATCTAGGAGACCTTAAATCTATGGAGTTTGCGATACCTCCGGCGTTTGCCGTGCCCATACGGCTCCCCTGGTTCAGTCTAGCCTTAAGGAACATTGGTATCTGGATTTCGGCAGTCATATTGCTCTGTCTCGGATGGTCAAGATAAGGAGAATGGCTCTGATTCCGAAGCATTCGGAATTTAACTACCTGACATGACCTACCCGGGTTGTCAGAAGTCATATGTGCCATGTCTTAAGTGAGATTTGAACCACGGTAGGTCCATTAGGATAGTCTAGGAGACTTTAAATCCATGGAGTTTTCGATACCTTCGGTGTTCGCCATGCCCAAAAGGCCTCTGATCTGGGCAAGCCTTATGAACACTAGTATCTGGGTTACAACAATCTTATTGCTTTGATGGTCATGATAAAGGCATTGGGTCTATCCCTGCTAAACAACCTACCTGTGATTGTTGGAAGCCATTTGTACAGTGCCTTAAGTGAGACCAGGCTAAGTTAGACCTTAGGGCAACATCAAGATCGACGACACGTACATGACATGTTCTTTCTTTTTCAGAAAAGCGTCTGGGACTCATCTAAAATTCAATTTTTTTTGCTTTACTGTCAGTATTGAGCCACCCATCCTACACAAAACCACACCACATTCTTCGATCACCTCAATGGCAGGGCAAACAAAACTGAATGAGCTGAAAAAGACTGTGGAGGAAATGAGTCAGAAAATGGACAATATGCTAACTCTGGTCTAAGGGCTGGTCAACCTTTTCACCTCCATAATCCCGAACACAAATGTGGGACTGAATGATGATGTTGGGGACCTAGGGGCTGACAGGGCTGACAAACTTTTCTCAAAAGTGAAGCTCTCAGAAATGTTCAAGGACCTGGCTGAAATTCATGATGCTAGGGCTCACTCGAAGGAAGATACTGGACCCTTGATCAAAACCAGTGCTGACATGCATATTGTCTCAGCAGAAGTACATGAGATCAATCCTAGAGGCAAAAGGGTTTGTCCCGTTGATAGCAGAAGGCTATACAGTTGCAAAGCAAGTAGGGGTACCACGGGTGCCACCGTGAACCCTTAACTCAGTCACAGAACCAAACCAAGGGCCTTCTCTCATTTCTCTGAACCTCAATCCCTGGTTTATGAAAAGCTCCTTAAAACTGGTCTCATCAAGCCACTCCCCCAAAGTCCTTTACCTCAAAAGCTTTCAGCAAATCACAACCCAAATGCCTTCTGCACCTTCCATCAAATGTCCGGTCATGTTACCGATGAATGCAATCGTCTCCGCCATGAGATTCAAAACCTCATCAATCACAGAATCATCCCTCCACCACAGCCAGACATCATGACCAAGCGCAATCCTTGTATCAACTCCGCCTTTTTCAGCAAAGAAGGGTAAACCATCAAGAGTCATGCAACGGTCCGACCTTCCACGAGTCTGGGAGTTTTCAAGTTTCGAGTCCTTATCCTCTAAATAACCATCTTCATGTTTGAGTTAGTTTGTACTTCGAGTCTTTCATGCTTTCACTATTGTGTCTGTGTGTTTTCAATTTCAAGTCTGTAAGAGTCAAAAATAAAATATAGAGTGTCAGTTTCGTATGCCTGAACTACGTTGTGGCCTGATTCCTCTATAGGATACGTAGGTAGCCTCATCCTGAGGCTCGGTCACGAGCATTCGAGTCAATCCCAAGGTTCGGTCTTTTGATTCAACCCCTAGTGGTTCGGTTGTTGTCTTTTGAATGTCACATCTCTATAATAAACTCAGGATTTTGAAATTATTTTCTACCATCAGTTGAAAATCATGATAATCACATCAAAACACGAGATGATTTTTTATTGAACCCTCACCTCAGGAAAAGAAGAAGAATTTCAGGGGACCACTTCCCAATGCCAAATCCATGCTACGAAGTAATGTCGTGACTCTGAAAAGGCTCGCTAGGTCAAAACTTCAAAATCTGACCCAGGTAAAAGATAGAGCATGCAAACAAAAGCCTCTCAATTGAGCATCTAGGATTCAGTTGTTAGGTTGCGCAATCCAAAATGAAGAAAGGCCATCGTTTCTTTCATCCTACGCATAAAGATATATCTTTTGATACCCCTTTTGAGCCCCAATCAAATTCTTTGAATCCCAGCTAGCCAGCTATCCCCCGTATCGGGATGAAATGAAAAATAAAAGTGCCAGAAGAAATATTGAAATTCAAAGCATCAAAAGAGTGAAAGTGCCAGACACATCAAGATTCAAAACATCAAAATGATGAAAGTGTCAAACATACTGAAAGGCACTAAAGGCATGAGAAATCAAGAGAAAATGTCCACCAAAGCAAAGGGGCATAAAGAAGTTCAAAGATAGCTGCTAGTTTTGAAAACCCAAAAGAAAGTGAAATTTTTGAGCCAATTGTCCTTTCTTTGTTAAGCCCAAACCATGGCCCACATTACAATCCAAAAAGTCCTTTCGGATTGGAAAGCACAACTTGATAGCAAGAACCCTAGGCGTTAAGAGGCAGGATCGAAAATCAATACATGGAGAAAAAGGCAAAGCATTGCCCAAAGTAAAAATCCAGATTGGGACATTTTTGATCCACGGGTCATCGTCAGCAACCTGAGACACAGTTCATGATAAAAATTTTCGTGTTTTGACAAAACAAAATCGGAAGATTTGAATGAAAATCAATTGATGGAGTAAAGTAATTTTGAAATTCCAAAAGGAGAATTCCCAGAACTTCGGCATGTCTGCCATTTCAAAATAGCCAAACTCTTCGTCCAATCAGGGGCACCATTCGAAAGTCGCTTCTTCTTTTCTCTCCCTCATTTGCATCAACGTAGTCTTATTAAAATCCACCCCTTTTGCCAAAAGTCAAAAGAGTCATCTCGGTCTTGTTAATTCTCGACTCATGGAAGACATTTCAACGCATGGAAGAATACCACCCCTGAGAGAAGCTCGTTGGGCTGAAAACCGCAAGGGCGGGCAGACCCAAGCAAAAATTAGAGCAAAAGCCTGCTAGGTCGAAAACCCGTAAGGGTGGCCTAGGCAAAAGTTAAGGCAGTTAATCAAAAGAGCTCGCTAGACCGAAAACCCGAAAGGGCGGTACTAGACAAAATTTAGAGCGCAAAAGGAGAGTGTAAATACCCGAGTGAAACCATAGCCTGGATTGCGCTTGGACAATTGCTTGTCAAAACCATCAGAACTGGGGTTCGTCATTCACTGGGGTACCACAACTCTATGTCATCTACTGAGGCTAGCGTATGCCTAACTTCAAAGCTCGGGTACAAACTTCAGCCCAAAGCTCAAGCCTTGATCAAAGGAAAGTTTCAGCCCAAAGCTCAAGCCCTGACAAAAAGCAAACTCCAACTCAAATTCAAGCCATCACCACAGGTGAATTCTAGCCCAAAATCCAAGATACCAGTCACCGGCCAAAGATAGTAAAGCAAAAAGTTAGATGTGTCCCCTATTTTTCAAAAAACAAAAGGGAATGTTGTCATCATTGTCATCGAGTGCCAAATCGCGAATCTCGAATGTTGTCCAAAAGTCAATCAACCAAGCTACGGTCTAATCGGCCTAATACTTCTTAGTCTCTCAAGCAACGGTCAAAAGGACTTAAGCTTCTCATTCAATCGGCGACGGTCAAAAGGACCTAAGCTTCTCATTCAATCGGCGACGGTCAAAAGGACCTAAGCTTCTCATTCAATCAGCGATGGTCAAAAGGGCCTAACCTTCTCAGTCAATTCGCAACGGCCAAAAGGGCCTAAGCTTCTCATTCAATCGGCGACGGTAAAAAGGACCTAAGCTTCTTTGTTTATCAAGCAATGGTTAAAAGGACCTAAAGCTTCTTTATCTATCAAGCTACAGTCAAAAGGACCTAAAGCTTCTTTATCTATTGAGCTACGGTCTTACCAACCTAAAGTCTCTTCGTCTCTTGGGCTACGGTCTAATTGACCTAAGAGCCTCTTAGTTTCTCGGGCTATGGTCTAACCGACCTAAAAGCCTCTTAATTTCTCGGCCTACGGTCTAACCGACCTAAAAGCCTCTTAGTCTCTTGGGCTACAGTCTAATTGACCTAAAAGCCTCTTCGTCTCTCGGGCTACGGCCTAACCGACCTAAAAGCCTCTTAGTTTCTCGAGCTACGGTCTAACCGACTTAAAGTCTCTTCGTCTCTCGGGCTACGGTCTAACCAACCTAAAAGCCTCTTAGTTTCTCGAGCTACAGTCTAACCGACCTAAACTCTCTTCCTCTCTCGGACTATGGTCTAACCAACCTAAAAGCATCCTCATTTCTTGAGCTATAGTCTAACCGACCTAAAGTCTCTTCGCCTCTCGTGCTATGGTCTAACCGACCTAAAAGCCTCTTCATTTCTTGAGCTACGGTCTTACCGACCTAAAGTCTTTTCGTCTCTCGGGCCATGGTCTAACCGACCTAAAAGCCTCTTAGTTCCTCAGGCTACGGTCTTACCAACCTAAAGCCTCTTAGTTTATTGTGCTAAGATCAAATCGACCAAAGGCTTCTTAGTTGCCTCTTAGTTTTTCGGGCTACGGTCCTCGAGACTCCATCGTTTATCACACTCTATAAGCATCTTGTCCCTCGTCCTCTGGGACTTTCTCATCGCATTCTAAGCACATCTCGCCCTCAGGGACTTCGTCATTTATCGTGATATACGAGCATCCCCATTTCTCAAGACTTTGTCTCTCGTCTCTGGGACTCTATCATGCACTACGAGCTCCCGCCCTACGAGCATCTTGACTTTCAGGCTCCATCTCTTGTCCTCTAGGACTCGCCGTATTTTTGTCTTCCAGTACTCGTTGTATTTGCACCCTTTGAGGGCTTGTCTCAAATTTTGCCCTTCGAGGGCTCGCCCTTTGAGGTCTTGTCCCAAATTTTGCCCTTCGAGGGCTCGCCCTTTGAGGGCTTGTCTCAAATTTCGCCCTTCGAGGCCTCGCCCTTTGAGAGGTTATCTCAAATCTCGCCCTTCGAGGGCTCATCTCAAATTTCGCCCTTCAAGGGCTCGCCCTTTTGAGGGCTTGTCTCAAATTTTGCTCTTCGAGGGCTTGCGCTCGGAGAGGTTATCTCAGATCTCACCCTTCGAGGGCTCGTCTCAAATTTCGCCCTTCGAGCGCTCGCCCTTCGAGAGGTTATCTCAAATCTCGCCCTTCGAGGGCTTGTCTCAAATTTCGCCCTTCGAGGGCTCGCCCTTTTGAGGGCTTGTCTCAAATTTCGCTCTTCGAGGGCTCGCCCTTTGAGAGGTTATCTCAAATCTCGCCCTTCGAGGGCTCGTCTCAAATTTCGCCCTTCGAGGGCTTGCCCTTTGAGGGCTTGTCTCAAATTTCGCCCTTCGAGGGCTCGCCCTTTGAGAGCTTGTCTCAAATTTTGCCCTTCGAGGGCTTGTCTCAAATTTCACCCTTCGAGGGCTCGCCCTTTTAGGGCTTGCCTCAAATCTCGCCCTTCGAGGGCTCGTCTCAAATTTCGCCCTGCGAGGGCTCGCCCTTTGAGGGCTTGTCTTAAATTTCGCCCTTTGAGGGCTCGCCCTTTGAGGGCTTGTCTCTAATTTTGCCCTTCGAGAGCTCGTCTCAAATCTCGCCATTCGAGGGCTCGCCTTCTGAGGGCTCGTCTCGAATTTTTCGATTTCCGAGGGCTCGTCACAAATTTTTCGCCAAGGGCTCGTCTCGAATTTTCTCACCTTCCGAGGGCTCGTCTCAAATTTATCGGCCCCTCGAAGACCCGTCTCGAAGTTTTCGCGATATTTTGCATGACACACGGCATCGCAAACACTCTATGGTTTTTCTTTGCACGATTTTTTGTCCCCCGGGACTTATTTTCTTTCATTTCACTGTCCCAATCGAACTACGCTGGTCTGATCCCTACAACGGGGTACGTAGGCAGCTCCATGAGCGCGACCACCTTTATTGCATTCTTGCATTTAACTTAAATACTTTGGAGCAATGGATTGGGATGTCTAATCTTTAACGTCACTTATACCAAGTAATGGTACCTAAGTTCCGTTAAAGAGGGACTACTGTAGACACCCCAATCTAGACCTCCGAATAATCTTTAAGTTTCCACGATGATGAAATAAGGAAAAATGTACCTTCGAGGCTTGGATTCTTGCTCCTTTGCTACTCCTTCTCTACCCTCAAGAAAACCCCTTTCTAACCACGTAGGGTGGCCCCCGGTTCAATTGCAAAGAGAAAAATGCGTTTGCTTAGTCAAAAATAACTTTTTCCATGACACACTGATGGTAAAATGGGCACACATTTCAATGTATAAAATGGCTTTGAGTGAAACCAATTGGGTTAGAAAGAGGACTCGACAGGCTTTCCAACGCTTCGAACCGCGTCCAAATCCGAGTTCGAGAGTGTCCGGGGCGCCCTCGCGAAGTTTGGTGCGCTGTGCTGACTCACAAGCCGCGCGGCACTTCAAAAGGGCGCACGGCATCTTAGAAAATTCAAAAAATCACTCTGTCGCACGGGACTTCAATATGTCGCACGGCACATTGAGAAAAAGTTCTGACAGTCGCAGAAAGCTGTCGGCCACGCCTGCAAAAGGAGCGTCTGTGCCGAAAAATGAGTTTGATTCGGCCCAGAAGCCACCTCCCCTCTTTTAGTGATCATCCTTGGCTCTTTTGCCTATAAATACACCCCCCTCTAGTTGAGAAGCACCCCTTCAACTCCAAGTAAAGTTACTCTGCCATTTTTTTGGCTCTCACTCTCTCTCTCTAAAAATACTCCCTTTTGATTCTCTCTCTACAACTTCTTATACCCATCACCACTATACACATCTCTCTCTCTCTACACCCATTTGTTCTCAAGTCTCTCAAGCTCAATCCAAGTCAACTTTCATTCATCCACTTCAAGCACATCCAAGCTTCGATTAAATGGTATAAATCAATTTTCTTGGGCTTAACCCCGTTTTGGCCCTGAGGGGAACTTTTCTGTTGTCAGATCTAATCCCTTTTGGTTAGATCTTGACTTAAAACCCATTTTCAGAAAAAAGAAGCCAATACTGTGCTGAGATCAAGGTATCGCGCGGCTGCCTGACCAGGCGCGCGGCACGTTGATCTTCACCACACGGCATGTTGGTTACTGATGTTATTGTAAGCAGGCTATCTGAATCGGAGGTACTCTTTGTTGTGGCTGCTTGTTTCTGCTGTTGGCTGTTCTTGTTTCTTTAAAAGTAAGACCATATCTACAAGCCATGTTTTGGCTCTCAAACAAGGTTTTCTAGATCATCCCGAACGATCAAACACGTTAAAAACTATTTTGGGGTCATGTTTTGAGAAAATAATAATCTTTTTGGGATGATCTGGTCATTATGTGGCTTTTGATGAGTCTTTTAAAAGGTGTACGGTGAAAACAGTGAGATGGATGATATTTTGAACGCTTGTAACAGTCGGACAGCAGGTAGTAAGTCACGCACGGCATATTGAGGTGCCGCACGCGGCATCACAGTGTGCCGTGCCCAACATGGTTGTGATCCAGACAGTTTGCTGAGTATTTTCATTACATCTGTTCATATCATTCATATCATTTCTGTGCAGTTTACACCAGAAGCACGCCAATGTGTTATATTTAATCCCGTGTCCATTTCCCTTACATGTTTTAAAGTTAAGTTTTTCAAATGGTATTAAATCCCCCATTTAAAATGTTTAGTAGAGACCGGTTTTACCGGGCGGGTGGGGTGCTTTATCAATAAAACCTTCCCCGTTCATAACGTGGCTCCCGGATCCAAAATCTCAACGTTTTTGCTAGACCAAAAGCCTTTCTTTTTCAAATCAAACTCTCGATTTCTCGGATCATCCATTTAAAAAAATCCGGGTGACGACTCTTCGAGTTAGCTCTTTCGGGCGCAGGAGCCCACAGTACTTTGAGATTCTAATCGAGTGTCATCTTCTTTAAAGAATTTTGTGGGTATATTCATGGCAAATCCTCATGAGACTATAACTCGTCCACTAGGGCAACCTAGGGGTTTAAAGGCTTGTTGCATATGCTAAATGCAATCGGACTCCTCCGAAAAAGGATTAGTTAGCTCTTTGGTTTTCTTTATTTTATTATATTTCTTTTGCTCGAGGACTAGCAAAACATAGGTTTGGGGGTATTTGATGAGCACATAATATTGACACATTGAGACCCCAATATCTTATGTTTTCTAGTTCTTTATTGTGCTTACTTGGAAGTTATTATTATCTTTTCAGTCACTTACTTTAAATTATTAACTTGCAGAGAAAAAATGATATACAACTTATATTTCAGCCATTGGATTCCAACAACCTCATGGTGCCGGCTGAGTTATTTTAACTAGTGGGTCCGAGATCTAGAGCAAACAAGGAAATTAATTTGCTATAGTACATTTCCTATTTATCACCATACAACTTTTTTGGTAAGCATTACAAGAGGCCAAGGTCTAGCAATGTGGGATCGAAAAAATCAAGGCCTTAGTGTATTAGGAAAGTTGGAAGACCACAAAATGATTCTCTTTCCATTAATAGAATTACTTGAACTCAATATAAAGCAAACAAAAGGGTTTGGCTAGGGGATTACTTTGGATGACGGAATAGAAGCACCAACACAGTAGTAGCTTCTCGGCACGTATAGGAGTAGCGGCAGAGGAAAGGCTAGGGAAAAAATAACTACTTTAACTTTGTAAGCTTTCATAGAGTTCTTTTATAATATGATTATGTGTTTTGACTCCATGAGCGACTAAACTCTTTAACTAGGATTGAGGATGAAACCCCATTAATGACTATTAATTATTTATATATTCATGAGATTTGATTAATTTTACCCGAATATGTGGTTTTGATTATGATTAAATTGTTCTTACTCCAAATCAATTGTTAGGGATAAATTCTGGATATGAGTTCAATCATGTTGTTCTCATGATTTGGAACAATCTTTAGCATTGAATGCTGGTTTTTCACCATTAACTATAAAATTGGATATTATTGTGATTTAATAAAAAAGAATACAATTAATGATTCGGTTTTATACATGCGAGCAGAGAGGAATAAACATTAGCTTTTTTTATGAACTTTCACGATGATATTTTCCATGGTAACAGAATTAGCTTTCAGATTATCATGAAGAAATTTTGGGTAAGGTCAATGATCATGAATATGTAATGATAAGAGTTAATGGGTGTGGATTCCGAAACCCTAGTATTTTCTCTTTTGATTAAAAAGAAACTTTAATTTTCTCGTCTTGGATAATTTAGTTCATTGTTTTTACTTTTTACTTTTTGTTTAAAAATCAATCATAACTTTTGTCAACTAGGTTAGGGTTGAATCGGTTTAAGTTACTAATTTTTCCTAGAAAAAATCGCAAGTCTCTGTGGACTTGACCTCGTTCTCGCCATATATACTATATTACAATACGATTCATACGCTTGCGACTACATTAAAATTTCACATCAAGGAGTGCCGAGCAAAGCGGCACGTGTCAAAGATATCGGAAGGAAGCAAGACTGTGCGATTGGAAGTTCAACCAATCGACATTCAGAAACTGCACTAGCGAAGGCCTGAGCAAGGTTGGAAGTGGGTTTTCCATTGAGAATGCTATGGAGTGCTGAAAGTGGGAAATGGGAAGTGAGGTGTGAGTGCAACAATACATGCATCTTTCATTTATAGGCCAAAAGTGCATTTCAATCCCCATGACCAACTTGAAACCAAGCACAACCATCCATGCAACCCTTACAAGTTAGGACTCTGCCTTCTGAAAACCCAGAAACCGTGTGCAAACTGTGTAGGAGTGAGGACAAAGAGCTCCCAGAAAAAGGACAGTTGATCAGACAAGTGGATCTGCATCATATTTCACAGGCGTACGCCAGTTGCCTACTGGCGTGCGCACGTTCCATTGCTACTGGCGTACTCTTTCCAGACATTGGTGCACGCCAGTAAGGCTCACCAAAAACTAGTTTGAAACAGCTACTGTCATCACATTGCCATTTTCAATTCCGGGGCCTGTTTTGCAAGTTTTGTGGTTTACATTAGTCATGAATGGTATTTGGGACTATGTCGAAGCATTGGATTCCAAACGTTGCGCTTAACGAAGATTGCGGACCCCCAAAAGCCCGTTTCAAGTTCAAATCAAGGTTTTCGGAAGGACAAAATTTGTTTCAGAGCTTTTGACAAGTTTTGTCATAATGTGCACCTTATATGAGCCTAATGTGACTGTACGGGGGTGTCAATTTCAGTCCTGGACCATATCAAGTCAGCTTTTGCGTCTTATGTCCGTTTTTGAGGCATTTTTAGCATTTTTCAGTTTATCTCTCTCATCCGGTCGTTTTCCCCAGTTCCGTTAATTCGTACAAGTCGTTGTGCATCTATATGGTTTTACAAAAATGTCAGTTTCCCTTTTCTAGGAGAATTTCAAATTTTGGCTCATTAATGCCCAAAATTTCATTATTTTTCATGTGTCTTAAGGATATGTGTCGTATCCTGGGACTCTTCTCCCCTTTTCTTTGAGCTAGAGAGGTTTTGTATACATATAAGCATTTATGTGACGGTTCAGATCATTCATCAATGCATGTTAGAAATTAGTGGATGGTTTGTCCTTTTTCCTTGACAAATTTCAACAAAAAGGAGATTAAAAAACAGAAAATGTAATTTTCATACCATCCCTCAGCAAACTGGTATATCCAAAGCACAAAGTGAGAATGTATGTGGGTGGCACAACGGCCCAAGTAAAAGAGAAAGTCATGTACGGGGCACATCTACCCAAAAGCCAAGAAGGCATGCAGGCCCCCATCCCAAAATCAAAGTATCAAGTATCAAAAAGTCAAAAGTAGGCATCAAGAGACAATAAAGTATCTGAGGCTCAGTGATAGCCCTTAGTCCTCAAAATCCTCAGCCTCGTCATCGTCACCCTCCTCGCTCTCATCTAACTCTCTCAGATCGATCCGGAACTTAGGATCGCTGGCAGAGTCAGAGCCGCTGCTGAAGGATGACTACTCCTCTTCTTCTTTCTCTTCATTCTCCTCCTCTTGCCTTCTTTTCTTCTGAATTGGCCCTTCGGCTGGCCTCTTCTGAGCAGGCCTCTTCCTCAGCTCTCTGCAGAACTGATGCTCCTCGTTAGCGGGAGTGATCTCTACTCCTCTGGTCTTTCGTCACGGCGTGCTAGCCTGCCTCGGAGTCGTGATAGGAGTAGTAGATGTCCTCGTAGTCTTTTTCTTCTAAGGAGCTTTCTGTACCGTCTTGCCCTTAAAAGCCGCCCTAGCCTGTCCCTGCATTGTCAATTCATTTAGTCATTTCAATATACATATTGTGCATATTGTGTATATCAAATGCTAAAAACAAGTATCAAGAGCAGGTTTATTGAACATGCATCGAACCAAAAGCAGGCTTATCTAAGTATCAAATGCATAATGGAACAAAGTATCTGGGGTTATTCCTGAGGAGGAACAACAGGAGCCGAAGCCGCCGGTGGGTAGTGCAATTGCAAAGGGGTGCCGCCCGCTATCTTGTGGAATTCCTTCTCCATAGCCAGCATCAAGCGAGCAGCCTCCCTCGCCCATTCAATTGGTACCTTTGTTACGTTTTGGAAGCAAAGTCAGTGTACAGTTCAGATACAATTCAAATATTGTACAAGGGAGTGAATAAAAGCTGAAAGTACATCATACCGGGCCCGTGATCTCTATTGGTTCCGTCTTAGCAGGTTCAAACCGAACTGTGGCGGCCTTACCATGTGCGTCTCACACTACCAGCGTCCACAAAGCCGAGGAAGTCCAGTCGCCACCGCGTACTCACTTATCTCTCTAGAGCAGGATGACATACCTCTCTGGCCCCGTCTCTCCTCGCCAGCTTCCAGCGCCTTGCCTTGCATAGCCATGTGCTCCACCACCTCAAGTGGACCTGCCAGGTATTGCTTCCGAAAGACGGCATAGTTGCACCCGGGCGTTAGAAAGGTAAGAAGGTCTTCCGAAACAGTGAAGCGCTGCAACTCAATAAGTGTGTATCGGCCTGTGTGTGAAACATGAGGCGAAAGTGGCCCGGGAACTACGTACTCGGATGAGCCGATCGACTGCCGTGTCACTAAGCCAAATCCAGCAATACACGGCTCGCTGCTACCACCCTACTCCTCGCCAGGTACTCGGGCTCAGGCCCTGCAGTGCTCCACGGGTCCCACTCCACCTGCAACACATTCAAATCACCAAGGCAAAGGATATCAGCGACAACATTAAACATTTTTGGGGTACATGGTCCAGGAACGGAATTGGTTCTTACTTGTGAACTCGATAGCTCCTCGAGATAGGCTCTGAAGGCCAGGAGATTCCCAATCAATTTCTTCTTGCCTCTGTGGAAAGGCCCCCAGATCATAGCACGAGGGTGTGTCCTCAAATCAGGGCACTTTTTCTCCGGAGGGTACATTCTCAGTACCTCGTAAGCCCACAATTGCAAGGTTTTCAAACAGTTGAATCATCAAAATACAACATATATAGTTCAAAGTAAAAATATCGAATCAGATTGAACTACAAAGTTTGTTTCTTACCTCCCACACCCTCCAGTACCCAGCGCTCGCCTTCTTCCCTTGTGAGAACTCGCCCATAAACCCGTAGCATGCTCCTAGTGCTGCTCCTCCCCAGTCGTATTGAGAAGCGATGTGTAAGTCGCGAAGGGCCGGCAAGTAAGACAAGTGAACTGTGGACTATTTGTTTGGGTACAGTGTAGCCCCAAACAAGTACAGCAGGTAGGCTCTTGCCATCTGCTCCTCCTCTTGTTCTATTGTCAGAACCCTCCTATGCAAATACCTCTTGAATTGGTCAGAGTGGACCGTCTCTGCACCGCCTTCAGGCATCTGTCCCAAGAACCACTCCAGAGCCGTCGTGTCTCGATGAATCCCTAAGTCAAAAGGGATGGGCTCACCTCCTACCCTCAAGCCAGAAAGCACTGCAAAGTTTGACAGGGTCACTGTTATCTCCCCGATCGAAAAGTGGAAGGTATTGGATGTATCCCACCACCTCCCAGCCAGTGCAGTTAGTAAGGCGTGATCGCTCTTCACCGCCGTCAACGTGGGAATGAACAAACTGACCCCGCAGCATCTACCAAAGCCCTGACCTGCTAAGGCAAGGCCCTGTACAGCTCTAGTGAGCTCGCCGGACCACCGTGTCCCAGACAATTGAGTTTCAAACTATAGTACATTCAATCAGTCGAGTTGAATCAAATTGAAGCCAAAATAGACAGAATTCTATCAACATATGCAGTTCAAATATAACAAACAGGTGAATCAAGAATTTCAAAGCAATCCCATAGTTGAATCAAGTTGAAGGCATTCTAATCAATCGAGTTTCAAACTACAATACATTCAATCAGTCGAGTTCCAAACTACAGATATTCTGTCAGTCAATCTCAATCATTAAAGCATTCTGCTCCAATTATTTACAGGCCTTCCACAAGTCGATCAAACTACTAAGGGCAAACTACCAGTCGATTCAAGCTATCAAGCACACTATTCACATGATTATCGTATCGTGGCATTCTATTCAGTCGATTTCAAGTTCTAGGATTACACCATCAGTCAAGGGCAATCTATGGTCAATTCAAGCTCACTATTAGCAATTCCTGTTGAATTCCAGGCATTTTACAATCAAATCAAGTTATACCGGGCATTTTATCAGCTGAATCAAGTTGTTAGATGTTCTACAGGCCAGTTATCGGTCTAATCAACGCAATTTTCAAGCACATATGAACACAACCATACTATATGGAAATTGATTTGAGTTTGAAAGTATACCTGCGCCCAGGTCATGGACAAGTGCCTCTCTAGGTCCCTCAGCACCAGCTCTGTGTTGTAAGTATCCAGATGAGGCGTGTAACTCTTGACCTTGGAAGGTATGAACAAGTGTGGCTCCGGTGGGGTGTACGTCTCCGCTACAAACTTGGCACGAGGTGCCTGCCGTATGGACTAGACCAGTGTCACCGCAGCCTAGTGCACCCATGCCCTTTCTTCCTGTGCCTTCTCGGCCGTCTCGGTCTCCGCAACCAATGCCTCATCCTCTCACCTAATTCTTTCCTCCTCGTCGGCCCGGGCTATCTGTTGTAGCCTCTCCTTACGAGCTGCCAAAACCGCCTCAACCACCGCAGGATTCTCCCTCAAAAGCCGAGCGAGCGCGGTCTCGCCTACAAACTCCGCCAAGTCACTACTCATGATGGGCTCGTGACAGGATGTCCCTATGAGAGGCATAAACTCAACCCACTCCACATGGCCTGCTCTTGGTCTCTCCTCCTTCACCATCAGACCATTACCACTCATCGGATCCCTCGACGGAAACCCCAATCGGTCACCACCGCCACAATCGCTACTGCCACTGCCCCCCACTCCGGTTGAGCCTACCCCAGTGACCACCAAGCCTTCCATGTCGCTGCTAGCGCCCAATCGGCTCACCTGTGGACCCCTGTCAGAACGCTGACTGACGTATGCCCCAGATCCATCGGCGTACTCCGATCTCCACCAACATCCACCTCCATTGCATGGCCTTCGTCGCCATCTCCGCTGCTTTGAAGCGCTGCACCAGTGGTTGTCAGGGCTTCATCCATTGTTTGATCATCGATTAGAGGGCTCATCATCTCGGCCCCCGCTAACTCTTGGCTGATCACCACCATCGCCACCACCATTCGCGCCGCTACCACCAGTTTCGACCATGGGTGAGTATGGATGAAAGGATTTTGGAGGAAGATGAGAAGGGTTGTGAGAGATTGGGTTTGTTTGGAGGGTTTGAGAGCCTTTGGAGGTTTCAAAATCGAAGAATTGCGATTTCGTACTCCTGTCAAAGCTTATAAGGCGTGGGAGAACAACTGGGCGGGGTCTGGGCCAAATTTGGGTTCGGATCTGCCAGCCTTACTAGCGTACAGTACACCACTACTGGCGTATGCCGTTGAGTTTTGGGCATGAGGCCCAAATTGCATTCGAGGTCAAACTCTTTCAAAATTGAAGCCCAAAGTCACCGATCCATGTGTCGCCCATGGCTAACTCTTTCCCCAGCAAATTCCGTCCACTTTCAAATCAATGACGGTCCGCCCATCAAATTTCAAATCAGCGATAGGTTGCCTGTCCAATTTCAAATCAACGACGGTCTGCCTGTCCAATTTCAAATCAACGACGGTCCACGCATCCAAGCAAACAAGTGACACCGATTTGCTCATAATTCCCCAGGAGAGTTCGGTTCTCTCAATTCAGTCAATCAGCAACCTAGCTACTCACATTATCCCCAGCAGCAACGTTCTATCCGTCCTTTCAATTCAATGAACAGTGGTCCACCTGCCCAACTCAATCAATTTGGTTCTTTAAGTTTCGTGTCTACTTTGACTAGTGTGTCTAGAAAACCTTTGACATTACTTGTACCAAGTTAATGGTGCTACAAGTGCTGTCAAAGGGGGACTATTGTAGACACCCTATTTTGGATTACCCAGATTAGTTTACTCACGGTCTTTGATTACCCAATGATGATTAAGGTCAAGAACATCCCAAGACCACCCAGTACATTGAACAATCTGCTGATGATTTCAAACGTGATGTGCTGCTCCCCTCTCTTTCCTACACCTTCCATCAATAAGTCTCATGCATTTAATGCATGAAGACTCCTCTCCCTAACCCAACCAGCCATTAACCCAGTTGGTTACATTTCTCTTCAGCCACTCCTTGGCTTATAAATACCCCCTTGCATTTATATCCAAGGGGTTACCCTCATTAAGGCTCCAAGTCCCTTTCTATCTATATTTCTTTTGGTCTCTTGCTCTCTCTTCTCTTATCACTTAAAAGAGTAGGCAAGGAACCTCTCCATACTCTCTGTACACCCTCTTTACTCATCATCCATCCATCATACCTCAAGCTCAAACTCAAAACACATCATCAACCTCAAAACCAAAGGTATACTAACTATAGTAACCTTCTGTTTCTGACCCCTGAGGGGAGCTGGCAGGGTCAAGGCTGGTAATCAATACCAATCCTGACCCTAAAGCTGGCAAGGTTTCAAGGATCGTGTTTGGTCATCAGTGGCGCACGCCAGTAATCGTGGGCCGTATGCCAGTTATGGCAGTATGTGCAATACTGGCGTGGGGATCAGTGGTTGGCTATTTTATGCCTTTCTTTCTATTTCATCGCCTTATCCTACTCGGGAATGAAATATCCTACTCAAGAATGAAATATTCCGGCCGTTTTACATTAAGAATCTATTAGAATGTTGTGCCTTAGTCAAATGATTAATTTCGTCCTCCGCGACTCGCCGTATTTTTTGTCCTCTGGACTTGCCGTATTTTTGTCCTTTGAAACTCGGCATAGATTTTTGCCTTCGAGGGCTCGTCTGGTCTCAAATTTTGCCCTTTAAGGGCTAGTCTCAAATTTTCACCCCTGAGGGCTCGTCTTGAATTTTTGCCTTTCGAGGGCTCGTCTCGAATTTTCGCCCTTTACGGGCTCATCTCGAATTTCGGCCCCTGAGGGCTCGTCTCAAATTTTTGCTCTTCGAGAGCTCATCTCATCTTAAATTTCGCCCCCTGAGGACTCGTCTCGAATTTTTGCCCTTCAAGGGCTCGTCTAGTCTTAGATTTCGCCCCCTGAGGGCTCGTCTTGAATTTTCACCCTTTAAGGGCTCGTTTCGAATTTCGCCCTTCGAGTGCTCATCTCGTCTCAAATTTCTCCCCCTGAGGGCTCATCTTGAATTTTTGCCCTTCGAGGGCTTGTCTCGAATTTTTGCCCTTTGAGGGCTCGTCACGAATTTCGCCCCCTAAGGGCTCGTCTCGAATTTTCGCCCTTTGAGGGCTCATCTCATCTCAAATTTTGCCCCCTGAGGGCTCGTCTCAAATTTTTGCCCCTTGAGGGCTCGTCTCGAATTTTTGCCCTTTGACGGCTCGTCTTGTCTCAAATTTTTTGCCCCCTGAGACCTCGTCTCAAACTTATGCTACTATTTGCACTTACTTCTAGTCCCTTGAGGACTTGCTTTGAAAAACTTCACGACTCCAGGCACTATAGACGCTCAATCTTTTCAAGTTCATTGCATGGTTTTGTTCATTGTGCTTCGGGACTCGCTTTTACTTGCATTGTCCCAACCGAACTACGTTGGTCTGATCCCTACAAACGGGGTATATAGGCAACTCCACAAGCGCAACCACCATCATTGTTTGCTTGCACTTTGGTTTTCATGCATTTTTGTCTCTATTTAAAGACTTTAGAGCAATGAATTAGGATGCCTATTCTTTAAGCATCACTAGTACCAACCTATAGTATTCGAGTTCCGTTAAAAAGGGACTAATGTAGACACCCCAATCCTTACCTTGGAAGTTCTTTAAACGCCTCGATGATGAAATAAAGGAAACAATACCTTTGGGAGCTTGAATAAAAGACTTCCTTAACCCAAAAAGCCCAGACAAACCCAAAAGCCCAAGACTGAACCTAGAACGCCGCACGTAACACTTCTACACCGCGCGGTGCACAAAAATTGGTTACACCGTATGCCGTCATGAAGTTAACCGCACGGCATTTTGGGTAAAGTTCCGACTAGCTTAGAAAGCTGTCGGCCACGCCCACTTAAGCCACGGCTACAAAACGGCTTAGCCGAAAAAGCACTTATAGCTGGCCTTGAAAGCACTTCCCCCCATTTGAATTGAAAATCCTTGGTTCTTGCCTATAAATACACCCCTCCACTCAAGAGAAAAGGGTCCTTAACCTCTCTCTCTCATCTTGCCCACACACTCACTCTCTATTCCCAAGCTTTGAGAATGTTGCTCTAAAAACATTCTCTAGGCATTTCTTTTCTCAAAATACTCCAGTTTTCTCCTCACCTTCAAAGTTTATTCCTTTACTAACTTTGAGACCTCACCCACCAAAGCACCCAACAATCACTCAAACCCACACTCATCCTTCATCACCCGTTCTTGTCCACACTCAACCTTCATCATCTGTCTTCATTCAAGCTCAAGATCAAAGGTAAAAATAGAGTTTCCTTGGGATAGGCCATGTCCTGGCCCTAAGGGGACTTTTCTATTGTCAGGCTTAACCCTTTTTGGTTAGGTGTGGGCTCCCGCGCCCGAAAGCGCTAACTCGAAGAGTCGCCACCCAGATTTTTGAGATGAATGATCCGAGAAATCGAGAGCTTGATTTGAAAAAGAAAGGCTTTTGATCTAGCGAAAACGTTGAGATTTTGGATTCGGGAGACACGTTACGAACGGGGAAGGTTTTGTTAAAAAGCACCCCGCTCGCCCGGTAAAAACCGGTCTCTACTAAACATTTTAAATGGGAGATTTAATACCATTTGAAAAACTTAACTTTAAAACATATACGGGAAAGGGACACGGGATTAAATATAACACATTGGCGTGCTTGTGGTGCGAACTGTACAGTATGAAATGGATGAGCAATATACAAAAAGTGAAATAACAACATTACAGCAAACTGCCAATATCACATGAAGTGCCGCGCGATACACCGGATGCATCGCACGGTACAACCAAAGTACCGTGTGGTACACCTGTTTACACATTCCAGAATCAGTTTGCTTTTACATGATAGAACAAACCATAGGTCCGCAAAATAGTTTGTTATATTTTCTAGATCTTCGAAAAATGATTTACAGGACCCTTTTGTTCATCTTATCATATAAAATAATGTTAAAAGCTTTTTGAAATGTTGAGAGATCTCATAAAGTAAAAAAAAAGAAAGACTTTCAACATGAAACTTGAATCTAGAATGTACCCGCACGATCTTTAAGCAATATTAGTCGAAATATGAAAAGAAAAAACAAAAAAGAAAAGAAAAGAAAGACTTTGAATGTAAAACTCGTTTGAGACCCAAGCTCAGTATAGAAAGACCGAGAAGGGCCTCGATCGGCTCCCCTCAAAGCTAAATGTAGTTTAGCTCAAGGAAACTTGATTTATACCTTTTGATCGAAGTTTGAATGTGCTTGAAGATGGATGAATGAAGGTTGATTTAGATTGAGTTTTGAGAGACTTGAAAGCAAATGGGTGTAGAGAGAGAGAGAGGAGTCAAGAGGGAGTATTTTTAGAGAGAGAGAGTGAGAGCCAAAAAAATGGCAGAGTAACTTTACTTTTAGTTCAAAGGGTGCTTCTCAACTAGAGGGCGGGGTGTATTTATAGGCAAAAAAGCCAAGGATGATCACTAAAAGAGGGGAGGTGGATTCTGGGCCGAATTAAACTCATTTTTCGGCACAGACGCTCCTCCTGCAGGCGTGGCCGACAGCTTTCTGCGACTGTTAGAACTTTTTCTCAAAGTGCCGTGTGACATATTGAAGTCCCGTGCGACAGAGTGATTTTTTGAATTTTCTAAGGTGCCGTGCGCCCTTCTGAAGTGCCGCGCGGTTTGTGAGTCAGCACAGCACACCAAACTTCACGAGGGCACCCCGGACACTCCCGAACTCGGATTTGGACGCGGTTCGAAGCGTTGGAAAGCTCGTCGAGTCCTATTTCTAACCCAATTTGTCTCACTCAAAGCCATTTTATACATTAAAATATGTGCCCATTTTACCCTCAGTGTGTCATGAAAAAAGTTGTTTTTGATAAAGCAAACGCATCTTTCTCTTTTGCAATTGAACCGGGGGCCACCCTACATGGTTGGAAAGGGGTTTTCTTGAGGTTAGAGAAGGAGTAGCAAAAGAGCAACAATCCAAGCCTCGGAGGTATATTTTTCATTATTTCATCATCGGGGAAACTTAAAAATTATTCGGAAACCCAAATTGGGGTGTCTAAAGTAGTCCCTCCTTAACGGAACTTAGGTACCATTGCTTGGTATAAGTGACGTTAAAGATTAGACATCCCAATCCATCTCCCCAAAGTCTTTAAGTTAAATGCAAGAATGCAATAAAGGTGGTCGCGCTCATGGAGCTGCCTATGTACCCCGTTGTAGGGATCAGACCAGCGTAGTTCGATTGGGACAATGCAAGTAAAGCGAGTCCCGGAGGACGAATTGTGAAAGTAAACTAAGATTGAGTGCATGAAGTGCCGAGTGTTGTGAAATTCCTTGAGACGAGTCCCTGAGGGACTAAAGCAAGACAAGTCCAGAAGGACTAAAACGAGAAAAGTCCCTGAGGGACTAAAATGAGACGAGTCCTAGGGGACTAAATCGAGACAAGTCCTGGAGGACTAAATCGAGACCGGTCCGGGAGGACTGAAATGCCACGAGTCCCGGAGGATCTAGACACGGCTTTCTTTATTTTTTTGAAAAGCTTGAATTTTGAGTTTTGGAAGTAACTTTAGCTTGAATTTGAATAGCTTGAATTTTGAAAGAGACTTGAATTTGAATTTTTGAATTTTGAAAGAGACTTGAATTTGAAAAGCTTGAGTTTTGAAGATTTTGAACTTTGAAAGAAGCATGAATTTTGAAAGAGACTTGAGTTTGAATTACTTGAATTTTTTGAAAGAGACTTGAATTTTGAGGGAGACTTGAATTTTGAACTTTGAAAGAGACCTTGAGTTTGAATAGCTTGAATTTTGAAAGGAACTTGAATTTGAAAAGCTTGAATTTGAATAGAGATTTGAGTTTGAATGGCTTGAATTTTGAAGGAGACTTGAATTTTTAAAGAGACTTGAATTTTGAATTGTTTGAATTTTGAAAGAGACTTGAGCTTTGAAAAACTTCAATTTTGAAAGAAACTTGAATTTTCGAAGAGACCGGAAATTGAATTTTGAAGAGCTTGATTTTGTGAAAGTGGCTTGGTCTTGAAGAGCTTGACGTTCGATTGAGACAATACATGACTAACGATGCAAGTTGACATGTCAATAAATGTCACGTAAGCATGCAAAATCAATGCAAGTATGACAAAAGTAAGTCCAGGAAGACAAAGTGTGAGACAAAGTGGAGTCCCAGAGAACAAAGTGCAAGACAGAGTGAAGTCCTAGAAGACAAAGAGCTAAATAGAGTGCAGTCCCAGAGGACAAAATGCAGATAAAGTGCGAGTCCCGAAGGACAAAGTGTTAGATAAAGTGCAGTCCCGGAGGACGAACCACAGCTTGAGATACTAAAAGGCTTCTAGGTCGGTTAGATCATAGCCCGAGAAACTAAGAGACTTTAGGTCGGTTAGACCGTAGCCCAAGAAACTAAGAGGCTTTTAGGTCAATTAGACCGTAGCCCAAGAGACGAAGAGACTTTAGGTCGGTAAGACTGTAGCTCGAGAAACGAAGAGACTTTAGATCGGTAAGACCGTAGCTCGAGAAACGAAGAGACTTTAGGTCGGTAAGACTGTAGCTCAAGAAATTAAGAGGCTTTTAGGTCGGTTAGACCGTAGCCCGAGAGGCGAAGAGACTTTAGGTCGGTAAGAGCGTAGCTCGAGAGACGAAGAGACTTTAGGTTGGTAAGACCGTAGCTCGAGAAACTAAGAGGCTTTTAGGTTGGTTAGACCGTAGCCCGAGAGACGAAGAGACTTTAGGTCGGTAAGACCGTAGCTCAAGAAACGAAAAGACTTTTAGGTTGGTTAGACTGTAGCCCGAGAAACGAAGAGACTTTAGGTCGATTAGACTGTAGCCCAAGAAACTAAGAGGCTTTTAGGTTGGTTAGACCGTAGGCCGAGAAATGAAGAAACTTTAGGTCGGTAAGACCGTAGCTCAAGAAACTTAGAGGCTTTTAGGTCAGTTAGACCGTACCCCAAGAAACTAAGAGGCTTTTAGGTCGGTTAGACCGTAGCCCGAGAAACTAAGAGACTTTTAGGTCTGTTAGACCGTAGCCCGAGAGGCGAAGAGACTTTTAGGTCAATTAGACCGTAGCCCGAGAGACGAAGAGACTTTTGGTCGGTAAGACTGTAGCTCGAGAGACGAAGAGACTTTAGGTCGGTTAGACCGTAGCTCGAGAAACTAAGAGGCTTTTAGGTCGATTAGACCGTAGCCCGAGAGACGAAGAGACTTTAGGTCAGTAAGACCGTAGCCCGAGAAACAAAGAGACTTTTAGGTCGGTTAGACCGTAGCTCGAGAAACGAAGAGACTTTAGGTCGATTAGACCGTAGCTCGAGAAACTAAGAGGCTTTTAGGTCGGTTAAACCATAGCCCGAGAAACAAAGAGACTTTAGGTCGGTAAGACCGTAGCTCGTTTGACTGAGAGGCTTTTAGGTCAATTAGACCGTAGCCCGAGAGACAAAGAGACTTTAGGTCGGTAAGACCGTAGCTCTATTGACTGAGATGCTTAGATCCTTTTGACTGTCGCCCGATTGAATGAGAAGCTTAGGTCCTCTTGACCGTCGCTTGATTGAATGAGAAGCTTAGGTCCTCTTGACCGTCGCTCGATAAACAAAGAAGTTTAGGTCCTTTTGACCGTCGCCCAATTGAATGAAAAGCTTAGGCCCTTTTGACCGTTGCTTAAGAGACAAAGAAGCATTAGGTCGATTAGACCGTAGCTTGGTTGATTGACTTTTGGACAACATTCAAGATTCGCGATTTGGCACTCGACGACAATGATGACAACATTCCTTTTTGTTTTTTTTTTTTAAAAAAAGGGGACACATCTAATTACCCTTTTTGCTTTACTATCTTTGGTCGGTGACTGGTATCTTGGATTTTGGGCCAGAATTCGCCTGCGGTGAGGGCTTGAATTTGAGTTGGAGTTTGCTGTTTTTAGGGCTTGAGCTTTGGGCTGAAACTTTCCTTTAATCAAGGCTTGAGCTTTAGGCTGAAGTTTGTACCCAAGTTTTGAAGTTAGGCATACACTAGCCTCTGTAGATGACATCGAGTTGTGGTACCCCAATGAATGAAGAACCCCAGTTCTGATGGTTTTGGCAACCAGTTGACCATGCACGCAGTTCGGGCTACGGTTTCGCTCAGGTATTAACACTCTCCTTTTGTGCTCTAAATTTTGCCTAGTACCGCCCTTTTGGGTTTTCGGTCTAGCGAGCTCTTTTGATTAACTGCCTTAACTTTTGCCTAGGCCGCCCTTACGAGTTTTCGACCTAACAAGCTTTTGCTCTAATTTTTGCTTGGGTCTGCCCGCCGTTGTGGTTTTCAACCCAACGAGCTTCTCTCAGGGGTGGTATTCTTCCATGCGTTGAAATGACTTCCACGAGTCGAGAATTGACCAAACCAGGATGACTCTTTTGACTTTTGGCAAAAGGGGTGGATTTTGACAAGACTACGTTGACGCAAATGAGGGAGAGAAAGACGAAGCTACTTTCGAATGGTGGCCCCTGATTGGACGGAGAGTTTGACTATTTGAAACTGCAAACATGCCCAGGTTCTTGGAATTCTCCTTTTGGAATTTCAAAATTATTTTACTCCATCAATTGATTTTCATTCAAATCTTTCAATTTTGTTTTGTCAACCACATGAGAGTTTTTATCATGAATCATGCCCCAGGTTGCTGACGATGACCCCAATTTGAATTTTTGCTTTGGGCAATGCTTTGACTATTCTCCATGTATTGATTTTTTATCATGGCTCTTAACGCCTAGGGTTTTCGTTATCACGTTGCGCTTTCCAATCTGAAAGGACTTTTTGGGTTGTAACGTGGGCCATGGTTTGGGCTTAACAAAGAGAGGATAATTGGCTCAAAAATTTCACTTTCTTTTAGGTTTTCAAAGCTATCAGCTATCTTTGAACTTTTTATGCCCCTTTGCTTTGGTGGACGTTTTCTCTTGATTTCTCATGCCTTTAGTGCCTTTCAGTATGTTTGACACTTTCATCATGTTGATGCTTTGAATCTTGATGTGTTTGGCACTTTCATCCTTTTGATGCTTTGAATTTCAATATTTCTTCTGGCACTTTTATTTTTCATTTCACCTCGACGCGGGGGATAGCTGGCTAGCTAGGATTCAAAGAACTTGATTGGGGCATAAATGGGGTATCAAAAGATATATCTTTATGCATAGGATGAAAGAAACGATGGCCTTTCTTCATTTTGGATTGCGCAACCTAACAACTAAATCCAAGATGCTCAATTGAGAGGCTTTTGTTTGCATGCTCTAACTTTTGCCTAGGCTAGATTTTGAATTTTTGACCTAGCGAGCCTTTTCAGAGTCACGACATTGCTTCTTGGAATGGATATGGCATTGGGAAGTGGTCCCTTGAAATCCTTCTTCTTTCCTTAGGCGAGGTGTAACGACCCTGATTTTTGGTAAATAAAAATTTCGTTAAAAATTTGAATTTTATTTTATTACTTGGATTTTTATTTCCATAAGCAAAAATCGGTCGTTACTAAATTCGTTGGACAATCTTAATTAGGTTTTAATCGCCATTAGACCGTCATTTTTCCCGTCGTTTCAAGGATAAAGCCATAGGATTTCACTTCTCGGCTGGAAATCCTATCTAGCAACCCTAGCTAGCTTTTAACCAACGTTTCGACTTAGCTATCGTTAAACCTAGCCACCGATCGTTCCTAAACCTCCGTGAATCTTATGAGCCTCGATTCATGAACCTTTCGAAACCCTTGAGTTCGGTAACCCTAGATTAACCCTTTGAACCGTTTGAACCTTTTAGCCATCGACCATTGGACGATAGCGTTAGGATTTCCTTTACCCATTGGTCAATAGGTAAACCTTGGTTAATCTTCCTAAGTATGAGATTAGATTAGCTTAGTGCTTAATTGCAAGTATTAGACTTTCTAGCATTAACCGTTGGATAATAACCGCTAGGAGATTTATTAACCATTGGACGATAACCCTTGGACCTTACCTTCACTAACCATTGGTTATTAACTGCTAGGGAAACTATTATCCATTGGATAATAGTTTTACTTGCCAACCAAGTACTAGGTTTATTAAAATACTAGATTTGGCCATGTGTGTAATGGATTAAAATAGAATTTAGGACTTGGTACTTGAAAGTAGTAGATTAGTTTAATAGATATTGGATTTTGGTATATATAGACTAGATATTGTAGTACTTGTTTGTATATATTAGATGTGTACTTGTATATATATATATATAGATATAGGTATATATATTTTATTGTAAGTAACACATGTGTATTGTGTTATTTTAATTAGAAAATCTTGTAAAGTACTTTAATTCTTTTATCCATTGGATAAAGAAGGTTAGGGGAATTATTACCCCTTGGATAATAGGCAAGTATTAGGGTTAATAAAATAATAAGATCTTCCATGTGTGTCAATTGAATAAACTAGAATTAATACATTAGGTTAATATTATAAGGACTTGTACTTTGAAAGCATTAGAATAGTTAATTAGATATAGGATTTGGCAATATCTATCCTAGATTGTGTAGTACATGTGTATATATATATTTGTATGTACTTGTATGCATATATATATATGTATATATATATATTATATTGCATATGACATGTGTGTAATAGAATATTTTATTTAGAAAATCTATATTTGGTTTAAAATACTAGATTTTCCAAGACCCATAGTACTTACATATATAGTAGTATATATATATATATATACTTTTATGCAAGTACAAGGGGTAGAGAGAGAGAGAGAGAGAGAGAGAGAGAAGGAAGGAGAGGGAGAGATTGTACCTTTGACTCCTTATGCTTCCATTTGACCTTGCTTGATTCATTGGGATTCTATTGTACCTTTGGAAGCTTAATCTTGTAAGCTTATATCTTGACCAAATCTCTTACAAAACCAAAACCCTTACTCTTCCTTTGTCATCCACCAAATCTTGTCCTTATATATATATATATAGTACCATGTACCAAGGGAGAGAGAGAGAGTATGCCGAGAGAGAAAGAGAGAGAGAGAGAGAGAGAACCCGAGAGGGAGAGAGAGGGAGAGAGAGAGAGAGAGAAGGAAGAAGGAGAGAGAGAAAGAGTTGTACCTTGATAGATTTTTTTGTTGTGCTTTCAAAATCTCCATTGATATGTACCTAGTCCTTCTTGATTTACAAGCCTAAGATTTCCTAGCCAAAAAACTTGTCATTTGTACAAACCCTAATTTCTTATTTGAATCAAATCCATTTCCTTCGCCAAATCTTCCAAAATCAAATCCTAGGACAACCATATCTAGTTTTCTATACTTTCAAGCACTAAGACTAGACTAGAAACCCATTAGAATAACCTAGTTCTTGGAGTGCAAGGAAAGCAAAATCTTTGGTAGCCATGCAAGCTTAGGATAGACCTTGATTTGCAAGATTTGGTGGAATAAAAAAATTGGGAGAAGAGGGAGAGGGAGGGTCGGCCAATGAGGGAGAGAGGGAGCCAATGTTGCCTATAAATACCAAGCCATTCTCATCCATTTTGCTCACACCATTCCAATCTCCAACTTCTCTCTCTAGAAAACTTAGTGTTCTTGTTGTTCTTTCTTTGTTCTTGCTTACTTTCTTCTAAGTTCTTCAAGAAGCTTTCCATCTCCGCCACTAAACCACCATACGACCACCACCTCGATCCTAAAGTAGTAGTAGTATAGTTTACGATCTAGTTTCGAGAGAAACCTTTCTCTTTCGAAGCTATCGGAAGCTTATCGTAAGCCGTTACGCCGTTCGAGTGCCGACTTTCTTTCCGTCTTACTTTCGTAGTCTTTTTCTACCGCTGAGAAGAAAGGTAGAGTGTCCTTACTCTCTACTCCTAAGTATAGTTGTATGCATGTGTGACTTGAACGTGGTATCTAAGTTTATGTAGTACTTGTATTGTTGTTGGCATGATCTTTGAGAAAATAAAGTTAGTTTTATGATTTAGCTTGTAGAACTTTCTTGTTAAAAGTACGTAGTTTACTTTGATCTTGTGGCTACTTGATTGTTTGATCGCCTAATTGCTACGTGATTGTATGAACTCGTCAATAAACATGTGTTGTGTTATTGAACTTCTCGAAAGGAAATGCGTTTGTTAAAGATAAAGTGTTGTTTTGAAACGAAGTATTCGTATTTTGACCTCTTAAACGAGCATGATAGTATAGAGTTGGATGATCTTGCTATTCGATATCGCATGAGTTACGTGAATAGTTCCACCGCGGAGTCGATGCATGTTACGAGACACATGGAATTGGAAAAGTAGAGATATGACACCTAAGATGTGGTTGATATGGATAAAAAGTGTTTTGGAAATGCATAATGGCCGGACTTGGTAGCCATTATGGCCATGAGTCAGATTTGGTAGCCTTTGTGGCAATGAGCCGGACTTGGTAGCTCATTGTTGTGCGACACAAGGTGCCGGTCTTGGATGCTCATGGTTGTGAGTGTGTGTGTGTGACACAATGTGCCGGACTTGGTAGCCATTGTGGCCATGCGTTGGTAACCTTGTGGCAATGAGCCGGACTTGGTAGCTCATTGTTGTGCGACACAAGGTACTTGTAACGCATGGTTGTGTGCGTGCGTGTTTTCGGAATTGATGATAAAAGACGAGACACAAAACGATGAGTCGCGTAGGAGAGACACACGGAAAACATGACACCAACGCTCGTTAGTGAATGCGCATGTGTAATTGTATGTGTTATTCGAAAGCATGTTAAGTTTGGAAAATCGTATACTATCTTTGATGTGTATGTTAAGGGTTAGTGGGTTTGGATTACTCTATTGAGCTTTCAAGCTCACGGTGTTGCTTTATGTGACCCTGACATATTATACTGGTGGCGACGCTGGTATAATGTGTCAGACTTTTTAGATGAACAAGGAGAGCTGTATACCTTGGAGGCTTTCGGAGCTGAGGAACTCGCTAGGATGGAGGAAGAGAAGGAGCTTTAGTTAGCCTTAGTAACCCTCCCTTTTGTGTAATATAAACCTCTCTAAGGAGATTGGATGTAATAATGAGCTAGACTCTGCCTTGTTTGTCTAATAAAACCTTTATTTAACAACCCGATTTTGGGGGCGTTACACGTGGGTTCAATCAAAAATCATCTCATGTTTTGAAGTGATTATCATGATTTTCAACTGATGGTGGAAAATAATTTCAAAATCCTAAGTTTATTACAAAGATGCGACGTTCAAAAGACAACGACCGAACCACTAGGGGTTGAATCAAAAGACCGAACCTTGGGATTGACTCGAATTCTCGTGACCGAGCCTCAGGATGAGGCTGCCTACGTATCCTATAGAGGAATCAGCTCACAACGTAGTTCAAGCACACGAAACTGACACTTTATTTTTTTTGACTCTTACAGACTTGAAGTTGAAAACAAACAGACACAATAGTGAAAGCATGAAAGACTCGAGGTACAAATTGACTCAAACATGAAGATGGTTATTTAGAGGACAAGGACTCGAAGCTTGAAAACTCCCAGACTCGTGGAAGATCGGACCGTTGCATGACTCTTGATGGTTTACCCTTCTTCGCTAAAAAAGGTGGAGTTGATACAAGGATTGCGCTTGGTCATGATGTCTGGCTGTGGTGGAGGGATGATTCTGTCATCGATGAGGTTTTGAATCTCATGGCGGAGACAATTGCATTCATCGGTAACATGACCGGACATTTGATGGAAGGTGCAGAAGGCATTTGGGTTGTGATTTGCTAAAAGCTTTTGAGGTAAAGGAATTTGGGGGAGTGGCTTGATACGACCAGTTTTAAGGAGCTTTTCATAAACCAGGGATTGAGGTTCAGAGAAATGGGAGAAGGCCCTTGGTTTGGTTCTGTGACTGAGTTGAGGGTTCACGGTGGCGCCCGTGGTGCCCCTACTTGCTTTGCAACTGTATAGCCTTCTGCTATCAACGGGACAAACCCTTTTTCCTCTGGGATTGATCTCATGTACTTCTGTTGAGACAATATGCACGTCAGCACTGGTTTCGATCAAGGGTCCAGTATCTTCCTTCGAGTGAGCCCTAGCATCATGAATTTCAGCCAGGTCCTTGAACATTTCTGAGAGCTTCACTTTTGAGAAAAGTTTGTCAGCCCTGTCAGCCCTTAGGTCCCCAACATCATCATTCAGTCCCACATTTGTGTTCGGGATTATGGAGGTGAAAAGGTTGACCAGCCCTTGGACCAGAGTTAGCATATTATTCATTTTCTGACTCATTTCCTCCACAGTCTTTTTCAGTTTATCCAGTTTTGTTTGCCCTGCCATTGAGGTGATCGGAGAATGTGGTGTGGTTTTGTGTAGGATGGGTGGCTCAATACTGATAGTAAAGAAAAAAATTGAATTTTAGATGAGTCCCAGACGCTTTTCTGAAAAAGAAAGAACATGTCATGTACGTGTCGTCGATCTTGATGTTGCCCTAAAGTCTAACCTTGCCTGGTCTCACTTAAGGCACTGCACAAATGGTTTCCAACAATCACAGGTAGGTTGTTTAGCAGGGATAGACCCAATGCCTTTATCATGACCATCAAAGCAATAAGATTGTTGTAACCCAGATACTAGTGTTCTTAAGGCTAGCCCAGATCAGAGGCCTTTTGGGCATGGCAAACACCGAAGGTATTGAAAACTCCGTGGATTTAAAGTCTCCTAGACTATCCTAATGGACCTACCGTGGTTCAAATCTCACTTAAGACATGGCACAGATGACCTCTGACAATCTGGGTAGGTCATGTCAGGTAGGTTAAATTCCGAATGCTTCGGAATCAGAGCCAATCTCCTTATCTTGACCATCCGAGACAAAGCAATATGACTGCCGAAATCCAGATACCAATGTTCCTTAAGGCTAGATTGAAGCAGGGGAGCCGTATGGGCACGACAAACGCCGAAGGTATCGCAAACTCCATGGATTTAAGGTCTCCTAGACCGACAGCGCGATCTCTAAAGATTGCCTCGATCCTTAGTGTTTCTTTTAACAATGTATCCTTTGATCAGGAATGACAAGTCTCGGGGGATGGCAAAAGAAATTAAGTCCCTAACATTTTTCATTCAAAGTTTCAATTTTGGTTTTAGAAATCATTTGGCATAAATGACGTGATACTGTAACCGAGGCAGTGTAAGCGACATGGCGCCATTAGCCTAAGCAGTGTAAGTGATTTGGCACAGTAACCTAGGTGGTGTGAGTATCACGGCATTGTAGCTCACTTGTTTCCTTAATCTCCTTTGAATTCTTGATTGCAAAATGTATTAACGACTTAACAAAGTTTGACATCCCCAAGGCTTTATCGTTCCAAAGATCATTTGATTTAGACAACGTGCATGTGATCAAACGCACGACTCTTCATCAGGTCTTGGCAATCTTTTCAGACCACAGGGCGAAGGAAAGAAGGGCGAAGGACGAGGCAGGAGTGTGTGCGAGTCCCAGAAGACAAGTAGACGAGTGCCTAGCAGACCATGTGCATTGAAGTGCGATGATACGGCACGTGAGCACAAAAATGCGTCAAACTGGATATAACGCATAGTTCTAACAAAAGAGTCACTGTCTCAACTTTGGAAGGTTCTATGCACATAAGTCATCGTTGTTGTCACTGTCCTAATTTCCTGCAAACCTACCTCAGCTCCAAATCCCACTCAAGATATGATTGTTCTAAGGGTTTCAGCAGCCACGGGTAAGTCGTGTCAGGTAGGTTAAATTTCGAATGCTTCGGAATCAGAGCCAATCTCCTTATCTTGACCATCCGAGACAAAGCAATAAGGTTGCCGAAACCTAGATACAAGCACATCCTAAGGCTAGATCTAGACCAGAGGGGCCATTCGGGCACAGCGAACACTGGAGGTATCTTAAACTCCATAGATTTCAAGTCTCCTAGACTCACAGAAAACGGCTTCAAAAAGCTGCCTCGATCCTTAGAGTTTCTTTTGACAACATATCCTTCATAAACAACAAAGTTTAAGAGATGTCAAAACAAATTAAGTCTTCATTTTTTTCTTTCAAAGGTTCAATTTCTGTTTTTAAAATGACGTGGTAAAAATGACACGGTATTATAACTAGGTGGCGTGAGCGACGTGGCGCTATTAGCCTAAATGGTGTAAGTATCACATCATTAATACTTTAGTCGTTCCATATTTTGGTATTTGAACATTTGATTGAAAAATGTATCGAAGACTTACTAAGAATTGATTTCCCTCAAACGCGTCATTTTAAGGATTAATTAGTATTAAGCAACGTGCGTCTCATGGGGCACGACTCTTCATCGAGTGTTAGCAATTTTCTAAAAACCGTGGAACCTAGAATTATTCTAAAAGACAGATTAGCCTACCGGTTTGTGTGGGGCTTGTCCTCTAGCCTGCATGAGTGCGATGATGTATGAATGATATGCATGTACAGAAAAAAAAAAGCACATAAACAGGATATATCACGTAAGTCCTAACCATGGGTTCCTGTCCTAGTTGGTAAGGTTCTATGCCAATATACAAGTGCAAAGGCCGGTTTTGGTCTCAAAAGGGTTCCCCGGACTAAAGCCAAGATGTACTACCCCATGTCAAGTGTATTGCAAGACAATGGTCGAACAGCACGATGGCCCATCATAGTCGACGGTTGCTAGGCATCCCGGGAGAGCTTGTCACCGGCAAACCGGGCAAGATAACCGAAATATACTAGCGAGGCTTGTGCGGTGCATAGTGTAAAAAAAGTTAAGATTTTCGAATGATTTTAAATCCCCCAAGAAAAATACTTTTCAAGCTTGGCCCTCTTGATTATTCAATACTTTTTATTCTTTTTTTTTTTAAATCACAAGTAAAGTATTGAATAAAAGTCCCTAGCAGAGTCGCCACTGTGGGCTCCCACGCCCGAAAGCGCTAACTTAAAGAGTCGCCACCCGGATTTTTGAGATGGATGATCCAAAAAAACCGAGAGCTTGATTTGAAAAAGATAGGCTTTTGATCTAGCGAAAACGTTGAGATTTTGGATCCGGGAGCCACGTTACGAATGGGGAAGGTTTTGTTAAAAAGCACCCCGCTCGCCCGGTAAAAACCGGTCTCTACTAAACATTTTAAATGGGGGATTTAATACCATTTGAAAAACTTAACTTTAAAACATATACGGGAAAGGGACACGGGATTAAATATAACACATTGGCGTGCTTGTGGTGCGAACTGTACAGTATGAAATGGATGAGCAATATACAAAAAGTGAAATAACAATATTACAGCAAACTGCCAATATCACATGAAGTGCCGCGCGATACACCGGATGCATCGCACGGTACAACCAAATTACCGTGCGGTACACTTGTCTACACATTCCAGAATCAGTTTGCCTTTACATGATAGAACAAACCATAGGTCCGCAAAATAGTTTGTTATATTTTCTGGATCTTCGAAAAATGATTTACAGGACCCTTTTGTTCATCTTATCATATAAAATAATGTTAAAAGCTTTTTGAAATGTTGAGAGATCTCATAAAGTAAAAAAAAGAAAGACTTTCAACATGAAACTTGAATCTAGAATGTACCCGCACGATCTTTAAGCAATATTAGCCGAAATATGAAAAGAAAAAGCAAAAAAGAAAAGAAAAAGAAAAGAAAAGAAAGACTTTGAATGTAAAGCTCGTTTGAGACCCAAGCTCGGTATAGAAAGACCGAGAAGGGCCTCGATCGGCTCCACTCAAAGCTAAATGTAGTTTAGCTCAAGGAAACTAGATTTATACCTTTTGATCGAAGCTTGGATGTGCTTAAAGATGGATGAATGAAAGTTGATTTAGATTGAGTTTTGAGAGACTTGAAAGCAAATGGGTGTAGAGAGAGAGAGAGAGAGAGTCAAGAGGGAGTATTTTTAGAGAGAGAGGTGAGAGCTAAAAAAATGGCAAAGTAACTTTACTTTTAGTTCAAGGGGTGCTTCTCAACTAGAGGGGGGGTGTATTTATAGGCAAAAGAGCCAAGGATGATCACTAAAAGAGGGGAGGTGGCTTCTGGGCCGAATTAAACTCATCTTTCAACACAGACGCTCCTCCTGCAGGCGTGGCCGATAGCTTTCTGCGACTGGCAAAACTTTTTCTCAAAGTGTCCTGCGACATATTGAAGTCCCGTGCGACAGAGTGATTTTTTGAATTTTCTAAGGTGTCGTGCGCCCTTTTGAAGTGTCGCGCAGTTTGTGAGTCAGCACAGCACACCAAACTTCGTGAGGGCGCCCCGGATACTCCCCAACTCGGATTTGGATGCGGTTCGAAGCATTAGAAAGCTCGTCGAGTCCTCTTTCTAACCCAATTAGTTTCACGCAAAGCCATTTTATACATTAAAATATGTGCCCATTTTACCCTCAGTGTGTCATGAAAAAGTTGTTTTTGACAAAGTAAACGCATCTTTCTCTTTTGCAATTGAACCGGGGGCCACCCTACATGGTTGGAAAGGGGTTTTCTTGAGGTTAGAGAAGGAGTAGCAAAAAAGGAACAATCCAAGCCTCGGAGGTATATTTTTCCTTATTTCATCATCGGAGAAACTTCAAGATTATTCGGAAACCCAGATTGGGGTGTCTATAGTTAAGTACCGGCTTAAAAATCCTTTTTAGAAGATAAAATAGCCGTTGTACTGAACATGCCACGCCGTGCGACATTATGTCGCATCGCACAACGTTGTATGCTCAGGCGCACAGCCTTTCATTATTTACAGTTTATTTGTCATGTTGTCTGGATCATGGCCATTCTTTATCAGGCCAGATCGTATTGCTGAGATTTTGTCATCAGTCCATTTCAGAATGAGACCATATCTACAAGCCATGTTTCGTTTTCTAAATGAGGTTTTCTTGATCATTTCAAGTGATCAAGTATATCAAAAGTTGTTTTGTATTCATGGTTTGAAAAAAGGGTACTATTCTGAAATGGGTCAAGAGTAATGCACTGTATGAAATCTCTAAAAACGTCGTGCGTGGTATTTGATACATCAGGCGTCCTTTGTACTGATGAGAGTCTGATAGCAGAGCCGTTAAATCACACGACATATCATAAGGCTGTGCGCTGCACTATGATAGGCCGTATGAGGATGGCTGTGATCTGGACAGTTTGTTGATTAGCTTTCCCATTTCGCATGTCATCATTCATTAATCATTTCTGTATAGTATACACCACGTGCACACCAACGTGATATATTTTCCCATGTCCCTTCCCCCATTACTTGTTTTTCTAAAGGGTTTCATTTTCCAAAGGATATTCAAAATTTTCCCCTTTTGAAGATGCTTAGTGGAGACCGGTTTTACTGGGCGAATGGGGTTCTTTTCAACAAAGCCTTCCCCATTCGTAACATGGCTTCCGAACCCAAAGTCTCGACTTTTTCGCTAGACCAAAAGCCTTTTTCAAATGAGTTCTCGGTTTCTCGGATAATCCATCTCAAAAATCCGGGTGCTGACTCTTCGAGGGCGCGCCAGTCAGAGAGCCCACAGACACCTCACATGATTATTTCAAAATAATGACGATCTAGATGACATAGTAAAGAATTAGTGATGGGGCTAACTTCACTATAATGCAACTGACTCCACGGTGGCACCATTTCCAATTCCAAAAAATGGTCTATTTTAAAGAACCAATTTTACAAGGCATTACCCCTTTCAGAAAATCTTGAATTTCAAACAAGTACATTCGTAATAAATCTTGAAACAAAAGTTCACTACCCTACATGTTTCACCGTGCTCGTTCGACACTCCAAGTAAGGATCTCAGTTCAAGTTCGACATACGCCCATAACGTTCAAACTAGTCTAGCTTGTTCGATATCTTATGATTAATTCAGCTAAGCTGTCACTAGTCTCACTAAGACCATTGTTAAGAAATGGAAAGATAGACAAAATTATCACTAAACCATTAGCTAAAACAGAACAAGGAGTTGGGACAAGAGGTACCAATTATCACATAGCATTACATCTTACTAAAGGGGTTTGAGTCACCGACACAAACTCGTTCAAACACACGTACGCCTTCCATCCTGAGATCAAATCTATCCCCTAACCAAATTTTCCTTTTTATCGGGTTTCCTTATAAGTCTAATACACAAGTATCGTCATAAATCCCTCATAATACATATATCATATCACAATTACCAAACATACATTCATATCAAATAAAAGTCTATACCGATATCATAACAACAAGTTACCATAATTAAAAAGTCTATAAGGAGACAACAAAGCCGGCATCGACATTTCAAGCGATCCTAGGTGCCAAATTCAGTTCAATATTCACAGTTTCTCATCTGAATACTTCAGTTTTTATTCCTTTCATAAACCACAAACATTCACATTTGACGTTGATAGCATGCAACCAAGGTGTAAATAACGGTCTCATTTCACAATTTGAATCAAAAGACACATACTCACTGACCATTACATTTCCACCCCTTGCATTGCAGTAAATATTATCCATTAATTGGGTCTTTGCATTACCACCCCTTGCATTAAAGTAATCCTCACATCCCCATTCTTAACTACAGCCCCTCAAATCACACTAGTCTAGCAGTTTCACCATTTGACATTTTCTCAAATCAATACATAATACAGCATGCCAACAAAACTAATTCATGGAGCAAACACACATAAATAATCTCATCTTTACAATTTTAATAGGGACACAAAATTCCACATCTTTCACATGGGAAATCAACCTTTGTTTCACATCTCTTTTTACCACCTGACAGATCTCCTTCGTGATGTCCCCGTGCATTAATGGTCTAACTTGCAAGCACCTATAAAGAACTTTGACAATATAACACCCATCAATACTTATCAACCCTAAGTTCTTGCCATGTAATTTTACCAAATTATATTCATCGTACTACATGTGTCAAATAAGCGCTCTACTACTCAACGTCACATCATGACATCAATTAACATATACATCACGTCATGAATTCATTTGTCGAGTTATCGTCAAAAGTATAATCTATTTCCATTTTCTATTCCAACTACTACATTAGATATCCAAATCTTCATTTCATAAAATAATCCCCATTTATGCTACACATGACTTATATAATATGGTTATCCCTAAATTTTCCACCAATTAAACCCTCTTGTCTTTACACAAGACATAAAGAAAAGCAACCTTTCGTCTTTCAACATATACTAGATAAGAGTAACATAGGACCATTTCATATTCCTCTACCTGAATCATAAATTTCCATAGTCATTACACATTGCTTTCATATAAACAAATGAGTTATCCAACACTATAACTTGACCTCACTTAGTTTAATAACTTAAGGAGAAGAGATACATTTGGAGATCTCAAGACTGCACAAAGCGTTCAACCGTCAATGACATTACAGCCTGAAATGCCTATATATATATAAAAAAATAATAACTAATAATTAACAAGTAAGACTTAAGGTGCACCTAGCCACACTCTAGGTGTAGTCACTCGTAACATCCAGCTAGACTTAACTCCAGGTCTCCTCACATTTCATCTTACAAACTCTAGTACACTCATTGACCTTTAAACATTCACAACTTGGGCCCAGGTCACTTGTCGTATCACTATAATGATTCATCTTATGCCTAGGTTCATAATTAGCAGCGCACAACACCTAGGGGTGCTGGTTCACTCTCAAGTAAGTAAGATCATATAAACATATACTTCACATAGCAAGAAGCACGTAAGCATGTAAGGGTTAGGCAAGTGAGCACACAAACCCATCACTTACAAAAGACAAGCGTCAGTCAAACATTCAATCGGACATACAATAGAGACCGAGTCCTCCCACTTCAAGGTTCAAGACTAGAGATGTTCAAGGGTTCTCTATTATCATAAAAGTAATTTACTCCACTATTTTCCCAATTTAGTAAAGATAAACAAACAAGGTATCCTAAAAGTTTCTCCTATTTTCCCATAATCCACCAATCTATCCGTTATCTTCAGTTTAGATCCTAGTAAGTACAAGGCCCCTCTAACACTAACACTCCCTTCAAAATCAAACACCTACTTAAGTAAAACCTTCGAAGTAATTGATCTAAAAAAAAAAAGTTGAATTCCTTTAACTCAGAGACGTAACATTTTACACCCTGTCATGATATCGTGTTAAACTTCAGAAAGTCACTATCGACAACTCCTCTCCCAAACTTATTTGTAAACCTTTACTAAGATAGGACAACACACATCTAAAAAATAAAATAGAGACACATTCACAATGGACTCATTAGACAACACGAAGTCTTTAAGCATGCACACTCATTATAATATTACTCTTTGTTCTTTTGCAACTTGAATTTACATATCAAAGTACTATTAAGGAGAATGGTAGAAAAGAACAGAGCAAAGAAGAATGATCTCCATATGGTTTTCAAAGACTTATAAAAGGCTTATGATTGGGTGCCTAGAGACATCATATGGTGGATTCTGGAGAGAAAGGGAGTGACCAAAGGGTATATTGAGGTGATTAGAGACATGTATGATGGTGCCGTCACTACCATTCAATCACCAGTAGGGGAAATGGGTGAATTTCCAATTACTGTCGGATTGCATCAAGGGTTAGCCTTGAGCCCGTACCTCTTTGCCTTAGTTATGGATGAATTGACTAGACAATGTTAGGAGGATATCCCTTGGTGTATGATGCTTGCAGATGGCATTTCCTCGTAGATGAAACCGCTAGAGGTGTTAATACGAAACTAGAAATTTGGAGGGAAGCATTGGAGTCAAAGGGTTTTCGAATAAGTAGGAGTAAAACTGAGTAAATGGTGTGCAAGTTTAGTGGTACCAGCAGTGCGCTTGAAGAAAGAGTGATGATTCAAGACCAAGAGATACCTAAGAGTGATCATTTTAGGTACTTAGGCTCAATTATTAGCAGTGATGGAGAGATTGCCGATGATGTGACCCATAGGATCCAAGTGGGGTGGCTCAAGTGAAAGAGCGCTATTGGTGTACTTTGTGACAAGAGGGTACCCATAAAATTACAGGGAAAATTCTATGGAACTACCATCAGACCGGCGATGCTTTATGGGATAGAGTGTTGGCCTATTAAGAAACAATAGGTGAATAAGATGAGCATAGCGGAAACGAGAATTCTGAGGTGGATGTGTGGTAAGACTAGACGAGACTGGATTAGAAATGAAACGGTTCGTGAGATGGTAGGTGAAGCACCTATAGAAGAGAAGTTGAGGGAGAATAGGCTAATGTGGTTTGGGCATGTCTACCATAGACCAAGAGATGCAGTAGTAAAGAGAGCGGATAGGATAGCTTTGGGTAGCAATGCTACGGGGAGGGGTAGACCTAAATTGATATTAGATGCTGTGGTGCGCAAAGATTTGAGTATAGTAGGTTTGTGTGAACAAAGAAAAAGGATTCATGTAGCCGACCCCAAGTGATTGGGACATAAGGCTCTAATTGGTTTGGTTTGGTTAAAGTATTCCCATATATGAAAGCATGAAATCAACGAGCATGTAACAACTCTGATTTTTACTAAATAAAAATTTCATTGTTAATAATCGAAAATTCTTTTATTTCTCTTGGATGGTTTATAATCGTCTTCTAATTGCTTATTATCCGACATGGTTAGATTTAAAACCTTGTAATTACGATTCTTGGCTAAAAATCCTACTAGACTAGTGTAGTTTGTTTTTAACCAAACAGTATGATAACCTAACTATCATTTAATCTAGTTACTACCTCCTAAACCTTGATGAACTTCTTGAACCTTTTGAACCTTATGAACCCCTCAACCCTAGATGAACCTTTTGAACCTTTTAGCTTTTAACCATTGGACAATAAATGTTAGGGTAATCTTTACCCATTGGATAATAGGAAATCTAGATTTTATTTACCAAAAGTACATTACTAGATTTGTTAAAGGTACATATATATAGTTCTATATGGTCATATATACACATGCCTAAAAGTATATATATATTTTTCAAGTATTTATTACTTTAATTCTTTACCCATTGGACAACCAAAGTTAGGGAAAATATCATCCATTGGATAATAGAGCAAATCCCCAAAGTACTAAGGATTTACTAATTTAATTATTTCTAGATTCACATATGATTTTATATATATATATATATATATATATATATATATATATATATATATATATATATATATTGTATATGTACCAAAGATTTAAAAGACTAGATTTTCTAAGTACACAATATAATATTATAATTTGACATGTGCCACTTTCGACTATTTTAATAGGAAATTTGATTTGGAAGCCTACTTAGATTTCATGGTACATACTTTTATATATATATATATATATATATGTGTGTGTGTGTGTGTGTGTGTGTGTACATTGTACTAGGAAGGGAGAGGGAGAGAAGGAGAGAATGGCAGAGAGAGAGAAAGAGAGAAAGAGAGAGAGAGAGAGAGGCTGTGAGAGGGAGAGTGATGTGTGTGCTTGTGTACTCACTCAATCTAGTCAAGGTTTTTGGCCAAATTCTCACACCATCCTAGTCTAACCAAATCTAGGTTTTCTTATACTTCATATCCAACCCAATCTCCTAAGTACTAGACAAGACTAGAAACCTATTAGAATAACCTAAACTAGTCCTAGAATGGAGGTAAAGAAAGGGGTAGATCTTTGTGTGCTTTCAAGGTTGAGATGACAACACAATAGAACAAAATCCATTGGACAAAGAGAGAGAGAGAGAGAGTGCCAGCTAAGGAGGAGAGAGAGGGAGCCAATCTTTGCCTATAAATAGCACCCCACGTTTGCCATTCAACTCACACCTCTCCTTGCTCCAACTTCTCTCTAGAAAATCTAGTGTTCCTTGCTTGTTGTTTGCTTGTTCTTGCTTGTTCTTGAAGTTCTTCCTAAGTTCTTCAAGAAACTCATCCTAAGCCGCCACTAAACCGCCATTCCACCACCCTCTCGATCCAAAAGTCTTAGTAGTGTTAGTCAAGATCTAGTTTCGAGAGAAACCTTTCTCTTTCGAAACTACCGGAAGCTTGCCGTAGGAAGTTACTCCGCTCGACGTACCATCTTTCCTCCTTAGTCGTCACTACCGCCAAGAAGAACGGTAGAATACTCGTACCCCTATCTCGACGTATAATAGATTATTCTTTACTCATTAGTCCTAAGTATGATTAGAAATGTGTATGCTAAAAGATAAAATGTTGCACTTTAATTGAAGTATTCGTATTTTGATCTTCAAGATAATTGAAAGCTTGCTTACATACTGCTTACATTACTTGTGGTTGTGAGTAAGTGATAAATGAGCATGATAAAATAGAGTTGGATGATTTTGCGAGATTACAAGGAATGATTTATGATTGTAAGGGAAAAAAATCCACTTAGTGCTAACTCTAGCTTTTTGGTGAACAGCTTCACGTACCTCCTTGCCAAAATCCTAACCTTCTGCCAGAATCCTAACTGCAAAACAAACAGGGATGAGTGCACCTTTGCCTCTTGTCGGCAAAGGCCCTCCGATGCCAAAGTCAGTATCACGTACTCTTAAGAAACCCTAATTATCAGTAGGTAAATAACTCGATTACCACAAACTGCGTACCTTTTACCTCTAGGTTTACCTCGTATTTATAGATGTTCGTATACTTACGGCCTAAGCATCCTAATCGCCCTAGGTTTCCTACTTCATATAGGAAACCTATAATATCGTGGATTCTCGTTCCCTTATCAATTTATTACCTTAGTCCTTTTAGGACTTCTTTCCATACTGGACGAACATCCCATTCTCATTGGGTATCTTCTTCAGATCCTATTTTATCGAGATCTTATTTCCTTACGGGATGTCATCGTTCTGGAACCCTCGAGAGTGTTCCCTGCTGCTAAGGCTACTTCCCCCAGAATACTGCTCTTGTTCGGCCCTCTCATTGCCGAACAAACCATCTGGACCAGCGACTTCACATGTCACTGTCCCTTACCAGACTCTTGGTCCAATAGCTCCTCGTGTTTATTGGACCAGGCGCCTGCTCGGATAGCTTGGACCAATGACCTCTCATGTTATTGGTCCTTTATCAACTACGTGGACCAATATCTTCTTAGGAGCTCTCCTCCTGTTCGGCCCTTTTGTTGCCGAACAAACTACTTGGATCAGTGACTTCTCATGTCACTGTTCCTTTATTAGTCTCTTGGTCCAATAACTTCTCATGTTTACTGGACCAAGATCCCGTACAACCTTCCTGGACCAATGACTTCACATGTCACTGGTCCATATTGCCGACCACCGTCTTCCATGGCGACTGCCCCTATCATACTTATACCATGGTCCCATGTACCACGTGTTCGGCTAACTCATTGAACAATATCACGTGTTTGGCCATACCAACGAGCACCTTTATATGGTGCAGTCGACACTGTTCAGCATCACTAACTAGCAACCTCTGGTATTGCGCACCTGTTCAGCATCATGTCCTAGCACCCCCCGCCTACCAGCGCACCTGTTAGGCATTATCACCTAGCACCCTCTGCCTACCAGCATGGTGCCGCCTACCAGTGCACCTGTTAAGCATTATTCCCTAGCACCCTCCGCCTACCAGTGAACCTGTTAGGCATTATCACCTAGCACCCTTTGCCTACCAGCATGGTGCCGCCTACCAGTGCACCTGTTAGGCATTATTCCCTAGCATCTTCACATAGCGCCGCCTACCAGCACACCTGTCAGGCTGTACCGTGCACCCTCACATAGTGCTCCGATGTGGTCATGTGTTATGCACGTGCTCAGGCTGTGTTTACTCAGTTTGGAAAAACCTCCCTACAACTGCTCCCTAGCTTTGCCTTTTGCCATTGTTCGGTGGCAATGGGTAAAGCTTCATTCAGTAATCTTGCCCCGCGTGGCAGTTACTTTTAATTCACTACTTTCAGCATGTCATGGCAAATAATCTTTGTCAATCCACTATCGTGCCTTTGTTTATGTCGTACCTAGGTTATCTCGGGTTTTGCTCGTGTCAGAGCGATGTTCATTGCTCGGGCCCCAAACTTCTTCGTGCTTAGGCCTGTGTCTGACAATCTTCGCTTGTCATGATTCGAGCAATGTTCGCTGCTCGGACCTCAAACCTCTTTACGTTCGGATCTTAGTTTGTGCATGACGCACCCATATCCTAAGTTGTTTCGTGCTTGGTTGCGTTCTCAATTCTAGGCTCTCAACTCTGCCATTGTTTATGCTCAACACAACCAAATACAATGAAGTTTTTTCGTACTCTTACTGTTTGAGCCTATGCATGTCGGCGAATCATCTAAGTTCATTCGTACTTATGTAGCAGCCCAAGTGTATTTGTACTTGGCTTTTCTTAGCATTATTCGTTGTTGTGAGTGTGCTTTAGCCAAATCTCAACATTATTCGTTGGCTTTAATCGTTTTTGGTTGCCCTATTCATGGTCAAGCTCTTTCACACTAAGCAGATACTTAGCAATCTTCATTGCTCTAGCATAAATGTTTTAGCCATTATCCAAGCTTGTTCACACTTGGTATGCCTAAGTATATGCACACTTAGGTTTTGCTTGTACTTGTTTAAACTCGATGAACTATCTACGTTTGTTCACACTTCGCTTCATTTTCGTATTATTCATTTCTTTTGGCCTAAGTGTCTTCCTACTTAGCCAACCATTGCTATTGAACTAAGTGTATTCATACTCAGCAAGTTCCTAAGTTTCTCATACTTAGTATTGTTTTGCTTACATGCACACACCCTAGTTTCGTGTGTTTATTTATACACATCTAAGCATTCGTACTTAGTCGGGTTTGTGTGTATTTTTGTACACCTCAACCGTACTCAATCCTTACCAAATTTAAATACAGACCTAGGCCCTTCGTGCCTAGCCAATTTCGTGTGCTCATTCATACACACTGTTTGTACTGTGCTTGCTTGCCCAAGAATTTCGTACTTGGCAGGCCTATGTGTTTATTCGTACACAGTTAACAAATTTACGTGCTTGCTCATTTACGTCTTAATTTCTCATAATTATTCACATACCTCTAAGTTTTTCATACTTAGCAAATTTGTGTGTCTATTCAAACGCACCTAACTGTTTAAGATTTATCAAAGTTGTGCGCTTGTTCGTATGCACTTAAGTGTTTCAAACTTAGCAAGTTTGTGCGTCTATTCATACGCAACTAAGTTTCTTGAACTTAGCAAATTTGTGCGTTTGTTCGTACGCACCTAAGTATTTTCAAACTTAGCAAATTTGTGCGTCTATTCATATGCACCTAAGTTTCTCAGACTTAGCTATTATTTTGTATATAATATGGTATACCCAACCACTGCTCCCCAATATAGGAACGAAAAGTTCCTTTCTTTTGGGAACCATATTCAAAGTTAACAAACTTAATTTTCATTATCAGAAAAGAGAATTTTATTCACAACTCAGACTCAAGTGAATGTTATTCATAACCCTTTGCAACTAACTTGTAGTTTTAAAACATAACAAATGAATTTTATTCATAACTCTTCATAATCACGTAATGCTCATTGCTTAAGCCGAAATTTATTCATACTTAGCAAAATTCAAAGTATGTTCGCAATCACTTGAATTTTGACACTATACACTACCATGACCTAAGTTTATTCATACTTAGCCAAATTTAGAGTTTGATCGGACTCGATAGGATTTTGTCATTATTCATTACCACGGCCCAAGTTTATTCAGACTTAGCCAAATTTCGAGTTTGATCGTACTCGATCGGATTTCGGCATTATTCATTGCCTTGACCTAAGTTTATTTATACTTAGCCAAATTCGGAGTATGATCGTACTCAATCGGATTTTGGCATTATTCATTACCATGGCCTAAGTTAATTCATAATTAGTCAAATTTTGAGTTTGATCGTACTCGATCGCATTTTGGCATTATTCATTGCAATGGCCTAAGTTTATTCATACTTAGCCAAATTTCGAGTTTGATTGTACTCGATCGGATTTTGGCAATATTCATTGCCATGGCCTAAGTTTATTCATACTTATCTAAATTTTGAGTTTGATCGTACTCGATTGGATTTTGGCACTATTCATTGCCATGGACTAAGTTTATTCATAATTAGCTAAATTTCGAGTTTGATCGTATTCGATCGCATTTTGGCATTATTCATTGCCAGGGCTTAAGTTTATTCATACTTAGCCAAATTTTGAGTTTGATCGTACGCGATTGAATTTTGGCACTATTCATTGCCATGCCCTAAGTTTATTCATACTTGGCTAAATTTCGAGTTTGATCGTACTCGATCGCATTTTGACATTATTCATTGCCATGAACTAAGTTTATTCATACTTAGCCAAATTTCGAGTATGATCGTACTCAATAAGATTTTGGCATTATTCATTGTCATGGCCTAAGTTTACACATACTTAGCCAAATTCGGAGTATGATCGTACTCAATCGGATTTTGGCATTGTTCTTTGCCATGGCTGAAGTTTATTCACACTTAGCCAAATTTCGACGTTGATCATACTCGATCGGTTTTTGGCATTATTCATTGCCATGGCCTATGTCTATTCATAATTAGCTAATTTCGAGTTTGATCGTACTCGATCGCATTTTGGCATTATTCGTTGCCATGGCTTAAGTTTATTCATATTTACCCAAATTTTGAGTTTGATCGTACTCGATTGAATTTTGGCATTATTCATGGCCACGGCCTAAGTTTATTCATACATAGCCAAATTTCGAGTTTGATCGTACTCGATCGCATTTTGGCAGTATTCATTGCCATGGCCTCAGTTTATTCATACTTAGCCAAATTTCGAGTATGATCGTAATCGATCGGATTTTGACATTATTCATTGCCATGGCCTAAGTTTATTCATACTTAGCCAAATTCGGAGTATGATAATACTCGATCGGATTTTGGAATTGTTTATTGCCACGGCCTAACTTTATTCATACTTAGCCAAATTTTGAGTTTGATCATACCCGATCGCATTTTGGCAGTATTTATTGCCATGGCCACAGTTTATTCAAACTTAGCCAAATTTCGAGTATGATCGTACTCGATCGCATTTTTGCATTATTCATTGCCATGGCCTAAGTTTATTCATACTTAGCCAAATTTCAAGTTTGATTGTACTCGATCGGATTCTGGTACTATTCATTGCCATGGCCTAAGTTTATTCATACTTATCCAAATTTCGAGTTAGATCGTACTCGATCGGATTTTCGCATTATTCATTGCCAGGGCCTAAGTTTATTCGTAATTAGCTAAATTTCAAGTTTGATCGTACTCGATCGCATTTTGGCATTATTCATTACCATGGCTTAAGTTTATTCATACTCAGCCAAGTTTTGAGTATGATCGAATTCGATTGAATTTTTGCACTATTCATTGCCTGGCCTAAGTTTATTCGTACTTGGCCAAATTTCGAGTATGATCGTAATCGATCGGATTTTGACATTATTCGTTGCCATGGCCTAAGTTTATTCATACTTGGCCAAATTCGGAGTATGATCGTACTCGATCGGATTTTGGCATTGTTCATGGCCATGGCCTAAGTTTAGTCATACTTAGCCAAATTTCGAGTTTGATCGTACTCGATGGTATTTTGGCGTTATTCATCGCCATGGCCTAGGTTAATTCATACTTAGCCAAATTTTGAGTTTGAATGTACTCGATCGGATTTTGGCACTATTCATTGCCATGGCCTAAGTTTATTCATATTTATCCAAATTTCGATTTTGATCGTACTCGATTGAATTTTGGCACTATTCATTGCCGTGGCTCAAGTTTATTCATACTTAGCCAAATTTCGAGTATGATCGTACTCGATACGATTTTTTGCACTATTCATTGCCATGGCCTAAGTTTATTCGTACTTAGCCAAATTCGGAGTATGATCGTACTCGATCGGATTTTGGCATTATTCATTGCCATGGCCTAAGTTTATTCATACTTAGCTAAATTTCGAGTTTGATCGTACTCTATGGGATTTTGGCATTATTCATTGCCATGGCCTAAGTTTATTTATAAATAGCCAAATTTCGAGTTTGATTGTACTCGATCGCATTTTGGCAGTATTCATTGCCATGGCCTCAGTTTATTCATACTTACCCAAATTTCGAGTATGATCGTACTCGATCGCATTGTTGCATTTTTCTTTGCCACGGCCTAAGTTTATACAAACTTAGCCAAATTTCGAGTTTCATTGTACTCGATCGGATTCTGGTACTATTCATTGCCATGGCCTAATTTTATTCATACTTATAAAAATTTCGAGTTTGATCGTACTCGATCGGATTTTGGCATTATTCTATGCCATGGCCTAAGTTTATTCATAATTAGCTAAATTTCAAGTTTGATTGTACTCGATCGCATTTTGGCATTATTCATTGCCATGGCTTAAGTTTATTCATACTTAGCGAAATTTTGAGTTTGGTCGTATTCGATTGAATTTTTGCACTATTCATTGCCATGGCCTAAGTTTATTCATACTTAGCCAAATTTCGAGTATGATCGTAATCGATCGGATTTTGGCATTATTCATTGCCATGGCGTAAGTTTATTCATACTTAGCCAAATTCGGAGTATGATCGTACTCGTTCGGATTTTGGCATTATTCATTGCCATGGCCTAAGTTTAGTCATACTTGGCCAAATTTAGAGTATGATCGTACTCAATCGGATTTTAGCATTATTCATTACCATGGCCTATGTTTAGTCATACTTAGTCAAATTTCGAATTTGATCGTACTCGATCGCATTTTGGAATTTTTCATTGCAATGGCCTAAATTTTTTCGTACTTAGCCAAATTTTGAGTTTGATTGTACTCAATCGGATTTTGGAACTATTCATTGCCGTGGCCTAAGTTTATTCATACTTATCCAAATTTCGAGTTTTATCGTACTCAATTGAATTTTGGCATTATTCGTTGCCATGGCCTAAGTTTATTAATAATTAGCAAAATTTCGAGTTTGATCGTACTCGATCGCATTTTGGCATTATTCCTTGCAATGACCTAAGTTTATTCATTATTAGCCAAATTTCTAGTTTAATTGTACTCGATCGAATTTTAGCACTATTTACTGCCATGGCCAAAGTTTATTCATACTTATCCAAATTTCGAGTTCGATCGTACTCGATTGGATTTTGGTACTATTCATTTCCATGGCCTAACTTTATTCATAATTAGCTAAATTTCGAGTTTGATCGTACTCGATCGCATTTTTGCATTATTCGTTGCCCTGGCCTAAGTTTTTTCATACTTAGCCAAATTTCAAGTATGATCGTAGTCAATTGGATTTTGGCATTATTCATTGCCATGCCCTAAGTTTATTCATACTTAGCTAAATTTCGAGTTTGATAGTACTCGATCGCATATTTCCATTATTCATTGACATGGCCTAAGTTTTGTCATAATTGGCCAAATTTCGACTATGATCGTACAAGATCGGATTTTTGCATTATTCATTGTAATGGCCTAAGTTTATTCATACTTAGCCAAATTCTGAGTATGATCGTATTCGACCGGATTTTGGAATTATTCATTGCCATGGCCTTAGTTCATTTATACTTAGCGAAATTTCGAGTTTAATCGTACTCGATGGGATTTTGGCACTATTCATTGCATGGCCTAAGTTTTTTCATAATTAGCTAAATTTCGAGTATGATCGTACTCGATAGCATTTTGGCATTATTCATTGCCGTGGCCTAAGTTTAGTCATACTTAGCCAAATTTCGAGTTTGATCGTACTCGATTGAATTTTGGCATTATTCGTTGCCATGGCCTAAGTTTCTTCATACTTAGCCAAATTTCGAGTTTGATCGTACTCGATTGGATTTTGGCATTATTCATTGCCATGGCCTAAGTTTATTCATAATTTGCTATATTTCGAGTTTGGTCGTACTCGATCGCATTTTTGCATTATTCAATACCACGGCCGAAGTTTATTCATACTTAGCCAAATTTTAAGTATGATCGTACTCGGTTGAATTTTGGCACTATTCATTGCCATGGCCTAAGTTTATTCATACTTAGCCAAATTTGGAGTTTGATCGTACTCGATCGAATTTTGGCATTATTCATTGCCATGGCCTAAGTCTATTCATACTTAGCCAAATTTTAAGTTTGATCGTACTCGATTGAATTTTGGCACTATTCATTGCCACGGCCTAAGTTTATTCATACTTAACCAAATTTCGAGTTTGATCATACTCGATCGCAATTTGGCAGTATTCATTGCCATGGCCTCGGTTTATTCATACTTAGCCAAATTTCGAGTATGATCGTAATCGATCGCATTTTGACATTATTCGTGGCCATGGCCTAAGTTTATTCATACTTAGCCAAATTCGGAGTATGATCGTACTCGATCGAATTTTGGCATTGTTCATTGCCATGGCCTAAGTTTATTCATACTTAGCCAAATTTCAAGTTTGATCGTACTCGATGGGATTTTGGCGTTATTCATCGCCATGGCCTACGTTTATTCATACTTGGCCAAATTTTGAGTTTGATTGTACTCGATCGGATTTTGGCACTATTCATTGCCATGGCCTAAGTTTATTCACATTTATCCAAATTTCGAGTTTGATCGTACTCGATCGGATTTTGGCATTATTCATTGCCGTGGCTTGAGTTTATTCATAATTAGCTAAATTTAGAGTTTGATCGTACTCGATTGCATTTTGGCATTATTCATTGCCTTGACTTAAGTTTATTCATACCCAGCCAAATTTTGAGTTTGATCGTACTCCATTGAATTTTGGCACTATTCATTGCCATGGCCTAAGTTTATTCATACTTAGCCAAATTTCGAGTATGATCGTAATCGATCAGATTTTGACATTATTCGTGGCGATGGCCTAAGTTTCTTCATACTTAGCCGAATTCGGAGTATGATAGTACTCGATCGGATTTTGGCATTGTTCATTGCCATGGCCTAAGTTTATTCATACTTAGCCAAATTTCGAGTTTGATCGTACTCGATGGGATTTTGGCGTTATTCATCGCCATGGCCTGAGTTTATTCATACTTAGCCAAATTTCGAGTTTGATCGTACTTGATTGAATTTTGGCATTATTCTTTGCCCTGGCCTGAGTTTATTCATACTTAGCCAAATTTCGAGTTTGATCGTACTTGATTGAATTTTGGCATTATTCTTTGCCATGGCCTAAGTTTATTAATAATTAGCTAAATTTCGAGTTTGATCGTATTCGATCGCATTTTGGCATTATTCCTTGCAATGACCTAAGTTTATTCATTATTAGCCAAATTTCTAGTTTGATTGTTCTCGATCGAATTTTAGCACTATTCACTGCCATGGCCAAAGTTTATTCATACTTATCCAAATTTCGAGTTCGATATTACTCGATTGGATTTTGGTAGTATTCATTGCCATGGCCTAACTTTATTCATTATTTGCTAAATTTCGAGTTTGATTGTACTCGATCGCATTTTTGCATTATTCGTTGCCATGGCCTATGTTTATTCATACATAACCAAATTTTGAGTATGATCGTACTCGATCGGATTTCGGCATTATTCATTGCAATGGCCTAAGTTTATTCATACTTATCCAAATTTCGAGTTTGATCGTACTCGATTGGATTTTGGCATTATTCATTGCCACGGCCTAAGTTTATTTGTACTTAGCTAAATTTCGAGTTTGATCGTACTCGATTGTATATTTGCATTATTCATTGACATGGCCCAAGTTTGGTCATACTTGGCCAAATTTCTAGTATGATCGTACTCGATCGGATTTTTGCATTATTCATTGCAATGGCCTAAGTTTATTCATACTTAGCCAAATTCTGAGTATGATCGTACTCGACAGGATTTTGGAATTATTCGTTGCCATGGCCTAAGTTCATTTATACTTAGCGAAATTTCGAGTTTGATCGTACTCGATGGGATTTTGGCACTATTCATTGCCATGGCCTAAGTTTTTTCCTAATTAGCTAAATTTCGAGTATGATCGTACTCGATAGCATTTTGGCATTATTCATTGCCATGGCCTAAGTTTAGTCATACTTAGCCAAATTTCGAGTTTGATCGTACTCGATTGAATTTTGGCATTATTCGTTGCCATGGCCTAAGTTTATTCATACTTAGCCAAATTTTGAGTTTGATCGTACTCGATCGCATTTTGGCACTATTCATTACCATGGCCTAAATTTATTCATACTTAGCCAAATTTCGAGTTTGATCGTACTCGATTGGATTTTGGGATTATTCATTGCCGTGGCCTAAGTTTATTCATAATTTGCTATATTTCGAATTTGATCGTACTCGATCGCATTTTTGCATTATTCAATACCATTGCCTAAGTTTATTCATACTTAGCCAAATTTTAAGTATGATCGTACTCGATTGAATTTTGGCACTATTCATTGCCATGGCCTTAGTTTATTCATACTTAGCCAAATTTGGAGTTTGATCGTACTCGATCGTATTTTGGCATTATTCATTGCCATGGCCTAAGTTTATTCATACTTATCCAAATTTCGAGTTTGATCGTACTCGATTGGATTTTGGCATTATTCATTGCCATGGCCTAAGTTTATTCGTACTTAGCTAAATTTCGAGTTCGATCGTTCTCGATTGCATATTTGCATTATTCATTGCCATGGCCTAAGTTTGGTCATACTTGGCCAAATTTCGAGTATGATCGTACTCGATCGGATTTTTGCATTATTCATTGCAATGGCCTAAATTTATTCATACTTAGCCAAATACTGAGTATGATCGTACTTGACCGGATTTTGGAATTATTCATTGCCATGGCCTAAGTTCATTTATACTTAGCAAAATTTCGAGTTTAATCGTACTCGATGGGATTTTGGCACTATTCATTGCGATGGCCTAAGTTTTTTCATAATTAGCTAAATTTCGAGTATGATCGTACTCGATTTCATTTTGGCATTATTCATTGCCATGGCCTAAGTTTAGTCATACTTAGCCAAATTTCGAGTTTGATCGTACTCGATTGAATTTTGGCATTATTTGTTGCCATGGCCTAAGTTTATTCATACTTAGCCAAATTTCGAGTTTGATCGTACTCGATCGCATTTTGGCACTATGCATTGCCACGACCTAAATTTATTCATACCTAGCCAAATCTCGAGTTTGATCGTACTCGATTGGATTTTGGCATTATTCATTGCCATGGCCTAAGTTTATTCATAATTTGCTATATTTCGAGTTTGATCGTACTCGATCGCATTTTTGCATTATTCTATACCATGGCCTAAGTTTATTCATACTTAGCCAAAGTTTAAGTATGTTCGTACTCGATTGAATTTTGGCACTATTCATTGCCATGGCCTAAGTTTATTCATACTTAGCCAAATTTGGAGTTTGATCATACTCGATCGGATTTTGGCATTATTCATTGCCATGGCCTAGGTTTTGTCATAATTGGCCAAATTTCGAGTACGATCGTACTAGATCGGATTTTTGCAGTATTCATTGTAATGGCCTAAGTTTATTCAAACTTAGCCAAATTTCGAGTTTGATCATACTCGATCGCATTTTGGCAGTATTCATTGCCATGGCCTAAGTTTATTCATACTTAGCCAAATTCGGAGTATGATCGAACTCGATCGGATTTTGGCATTGTTCATTGCCATGGCCTAAGTTTATTCATACTTAGCCAAATTTTGAGTTTGATCGTACTCGATGGGATTTTGGCATTGTTCATCGCCATGGCCCAAGTTTATTCATACGTAGCCAAATTTCGAGTCTGATCGTACTAGATTGAATTTTGGCATTATTCGTTACCATGGCCAAAGTTTATTCATAATTAGCCAAATTTCGAGTTTGATCGTACTCGATCGCATTTTGGCACCATTCATTGCCATGGCCTAAGTTTGTTCATACTTAGCCAAATTTCGAGTTTGATCGTACTCGATTGGATTTTGGCATTATTCATTGCCAAGGCCCAAGTTTATTCATAATTTGCTATATTTCGAGTTTGATCGTACTCGATTGCATTTTTGCATTATTCAATACCATGGCCTAAGTTTATTCATACTTAGCCAAATTTTATGTATGATCGTACTCGATTGAATTTTGACACTATTCATTGCCATGGCCTAAGTTTATTCATACTTAGCCAAATTTGGAGTTTGATCGTACTCGATCGGATTTGTGCATTATTCATTGCCATGGCCTATGTTTATTAATACTTAGCCAAATTTTAAGTTTGATCGTACTCGATTGAATTTTGGCACTATTCATTGCCATGGCCTAAGTTTATTCATACTTAACCAAATTTCGAGTTTAATCATACTCGATCGCATTTTGGCAGTATTCATTGCCATGGCCTAAGTTTATTCATATTTATCCAAATTTCGAGTTTGATCGTGCTCGATCGGATTTTGGCATTATTCATTGCCGTGGCCTGTGTTTATTCTTAATTAGCAAAATTTCGAGTTTGATCGTACTCGATCGCATTTTGGCATTATTCATTGCCATGACTTAAGTTTATTCATACCTAGCCAAATTTTGAGTTTGATCGTACTCGATTGAATTTTGGCACTATTCATTGCCTTGGCCTAAGTTTATTCATAATTAGCCAAATTTTGAGTATGATCGTACTCGATAGGATTTTGGCATTATTCATTGCCATGGCCTAAGTTTATTCGTGCTTAGCCAAATTCGGAGTATGATCGTACTCGATCAGATTTTGGCATTATTCATTGCCCTGGCCTAAGTTTATTCATAATTAGCTAAATTTCGAGTTTGATCGTACTCGATGGGATTTTCGCATTATTCATTGCCATGGCCTAGGTTTATTCATACTTGGCCGAATTTAGAGTATGATCGTACTCGATCGGATTTTGGCATTTTTCATTGCCATGGCCTAAGTTTAGTCATAGTCAAATTTCGAGTTTGATCGTAGTCGATCGCATTTTGGCATTATTCATTGCAATGGCCTAGGTTTATTCATACTTATCCAAATTTTGAGTTTGATTGTATTCGATCGGATTTTGGCACCATTCATTGCCATGGCCTAAGTTTTTTCAAAATTAGCTAAATTTCGAGTTTGATCGTACTCTTAAGAAACCTGTGGATAGCATGCCTTTGGAAAAATCAGGGGACTCCGTTCCCCGTTCTTTTTGCCAAAGCTGCCCGATAGATCGAGGGAGCGCAAGCGGAGAAGCAGGCGCTCGCAAAACACAGAGTCGCCACCTGGGTTTGAGGGTCCATCACCCAAGGAACCGTATTTTGAAGCACCTGCCGCGCTATTTTGATTTGAAAAAGTGAAGGAACCAGTCCGTCATAACCATATCTGCATTCGGGAGGCAGGTTACGAGAGGGGAAGGTTTTTAAGGCACCCTTCACGCCCAATCCGGAGATCGGTCTCTATTTAGACAATTTGTGAAAATATTTGTGATTCGTTTTCTTCTTTAACCAATTTTAAGCCAATTAGGGCGGGGAAACAGTTAATCGGGGATTTACAACTGTAACATGTTTTGCAAGATGTGATCTAAACATGGCATAAATAGATGGAATAATAAAGATAGGATAAAATCCAACCCCCCGATGAGAAAATAAACCAGGCTGCTTATAAAATGAATGTGCCATACACCATGGCCACCTTTGCATGCACGGATCAACGTGCATGCAAAGAAGACCATCGCGCGACACACTCACTCTCTCGCGCGAGGGTTCATGTCATACCACAGGTTGAATTTAACCCTCTTCTGGGCTCTGGAATGACCAGTGCACACCCAGGAGGCAAACCAAACAGTTTATATGGGACTGTGCATAATTAATTATTACAAATTACAACAAACAGGAACCAAATGAATTGAAATACAACCCCTAAACAGTGGGGGTGTTAAAATAGAGGCCAAGGGCTAAATTGCTCATGCAAGGGCAGCCACTGGAATCAGGAGAACCCTCGCGCGAGACAGTGACTCCCTCGCGCGAGAGTCCTGACTGGACTTCCAGGAATTGCTTTGCATGTTCTGGGTTCTGGTACTTATCCAGAAGGAACCCAGAAGCATACCAACCAAATAAATAAACACAGAAAGCTAAGCTATGTGTTTTAACATGCAAAACAGTGAGCTAAAAGCTTATTATCTTTTAAAACAAATAATAACATGACAAAACAAGAAAAACCAGCATCCCCAAACTCCATGAGGATTGTCGCGCGAGACAGTGGACTGTCGCACGTGAGTCTGAGTCACTCGCGCGAGGGTATGCTTTTCATAGCTTCTTGTAACTCTGCTGACTTTAGGACCAGAACTGGTATTGATTACCAATCCTGGCCCTGACAAATTCTCCTCAGGATCAAAACAGTAAGCAGTAAAGGTGTTTATACCTTTGCTTGTAAGGTTTTTGGAGAAGATTGAACAAGGTTGTGAAGCTTGTGATGGAAAATGGAGTGAAGAAGAGAAGAGGAAGTGAACTAGGGTTGAAAGCTTTAGTGTGCTTGCAAGAGTTCTTAATCTCTCAAACTTGAAAATTAGTCACCCTTGTAATGAAAGACCAAGGGGGGTATTTATAGGAGAAGTAGTGGACCAAAGGTGGTAGCAAACACCCCCTTAGGACCAAACTTGGTGGCTAAGTTTAGTGGAAAGGTGATGGGAAGGGTTGTGTGAGTGTATAGCCCCAAGGCCTGCACTGCCACTGTCCTGTGGAGAAAAACGAGGTTCAAATAGCCCTGTAGACCCCCAGGCAAGCAACCAACTGGTTGGAAAAAGTGAAAGGGACTGGAGTGGACCATCGCGCGAGGGAATGGGATCGTCGCGCGAGGGTCACAGCTGTCGGGCGTGGGTCAATAGTCAAACATTTGACTTTGACCACACTATAGACACCCCAATTTGGACAACTCAAATTTCCTTGATTCGTGGCCCGGAGGCTTCCCGATGATGAAAATTGGATTAAACAAGCCTTGGACCGATAGAACAATGCTCCTTGAAGGACTTTAAAAAGAGAAATAAAATGTCAAAAATAGCTTTCAAGCGCTTTGGACCAATCCCAAGCGCTCCTGACTATTTTCCAAAACCATGGGTCAGCCAATTCTCGAGCGCTCGAGAGTCAAGTCCCAAGCGCTCGAGACCACTCTCAAGCGCTCGAGACTTTTGTACTGCCCAATGGAGGTTGAAGCTTCCCCACTATCCATGCAGCCATCATTGCAGCCGTTTGAACAGGTCTTAGCGTTGGACCTCACTCAACCTCAGTCAGAGATGAGTCAGAGCTGAGATTTTATTTTTCCAAGAGGAGACCATATGTTATATTTTTGCCTATAAAGCCTTCTTCAGCTCAAAAGAAAAGGGGAATTCTCTCTCTAGATCTCTTCTCTGGCAATTCAAAGCAGAAAAGCCAGCTCTCACTCTTTTGCAAGCAAAAATTCCCATTTTCAAAGGCAAAAACAAACCAAAAACCCAAGGTAGCAAGAAGATGGAAGGAGTTCAGATCATCACCAGCTTCTGATCTCCTGAAGTTTTCATCTCCTTCCCATCTTCTAAATCTCTCTTCCAAGGAGCAAAGTTTCAAGCAAAAGGTAGAAGCCTCACACTTTGGTGTCAATCAAAAGCAGGGTTGTTTCTTCCCTTCTGAGGGAGGCTTCCCAACTCACTCCAGTCCTTAATATTGGAAGTGAGATGGGAGAGCCTTAGTGTTAAAACAAGAGCAAAGGGCCACGAGTGCTTTCCATGCATGCAGCACTAGCAACACTTCCGAGCGCTCGGGACTATTCTGGAGCGCTCGAGAGTGGTGCCGATTCTCATTTCCCATTTTTTTTAGCATTTAAACTAACATGCAGGGGGAATGGAGTTGGATCTCAAGTAAAAAGCATCTTCCCTGAAATGTTGTTGGTGTAGTTTATTTGGTTTTCAAAATCATAAGAATCATTTTCATGTGAAGATAATACTAAAGCATTTTTCTTTTTTTTTTTTTAGATAAAAAGGGTAAAATTTCATGCATCCAAAAACAAGAAGGTAGATCCATCACATTAGAAAGTCAAAGCAAGGCATCAATTGATTGAGATCAGTTTGGGAGTGCAGATCACTCCGGAGCGCTCGAGTCTGCTCCAGAGCGCTCGGGAGTCTCTGCATGTCATTTTACTCATGTCCTCCCCCCCCTCCACTTTAGTTCCTATTTTCCCCTTTCATGTCTATTCATACATCCCCTCTTACCTTCTATAATTCCAAAACCACTTTTCAGAAAGGCAGGGATGCATGACTAGGAATGACAGGGTTTGATCCCACTTTTCTTAGTTATCCGTGGAGCCTGTAGCATGTTTGAATTTGTTAACGCTCCAGTTCATTTTAGTTTATGTTTCAGTACCATATTCTATTGTACTAATGTGACTTGCAGGATAGACAGTGTAGTACTCCCAATCGCTCGGGAGTTCTTCCGAGCGCTCGAGAGTGGGTCGGTGACAAGGCCTTCCAGTTTTGACCATCTTGCATTTATTCACTATCTCACATCACTCTTTGTACACATGCACGTGCATGCACTTCCCAACCTGATATATCTGTAAATAAATGCTAGCTGTTTAATGGAATAAGATCCTTTGAAAAATCCCACAAATGTTTAGTAGAGACCGATTTCAAATCGGGCTAGGGGGGTGCCGTAAAACCCTTCCCCCCTCGTAACATGGCTTCCGAACCCTTTTCAAAATCTCTGGTTTTCAATTCAAATCAATCATTTTCCAAATGAAACGGTTTGTCGGGTGGCGAACCACAAATCCGGGTGCCGACTCTTCAAAAATTTTCAAAATTCAAGAAACGGCGTGGCGCATCTTTTTCGGGCCGCCCCGATTCCACCCGGGGCTGTGGTAGCCCACAGTGGCGACTCCGCTGGGGAAATGGTTTAATTGATACTTGAGAAAAGTCGGTACGTTGATGAAATCTCCCGATTTCCTTAAGCATTAATTAAATTAGTGAGCCAAGCTTGAAAAACATTAGTGGGATTTTCAAAGGATTTTATTTCACTTTTCTTTTCTTGTATATATATCCTGTGCAGCCCCGCTGTTGTGTTTCGGCAATCTTGCCCGGCGTGCCGGTGACAAGGAATCCCGGAATGCTCAGCAACCCTCGACCGTGATGAGTTATATCTACCATTTGTACCGTTATTGAGTGTACGCTCGATAACGGGATGTATACTTTGACTCTAGTCCAGGGAACCCTCTTCAAACCAAAACCCGGCCTTTGTACATGTTTAACAAGCCGTAGAACCTTCCAAATTAAGACAGGAGCCTGCAGGGTAGAACTATGTGCTATAATCTGTTTAAGTGCTGCATTGCATCATCATCATGCTGTCAGCCACGGTTCTCGAGACTCGCTCGCGCGGTCCTCGGAAGGTTGCCAAGACCCGATGAAGAGTCACGCACCCTAATGCGTGTTGATGAATCTCATTAGTCCTCGAACCCGAACCTAGAGGAAACTAAGATTTTGCTAAATCCTTGACTAAGTATTCAATCGGGATTTAACCAAAAGAAAGGAATGATAGGGGAGCAGAACATTGTGATGCCAACACCATCCAGGCTCCAACTGCAAGCAGAAAAAGAAGAACATCATACCCTCCTGGACCAGACCCTTGGGACAGAGATTGGAACGGCTCCATCTGCAAGCAGACTCCGTCAGTGCATCAGATTTGGGGGCAGAAATGGATCTAATGATCGGGAATCTAAAAATCCAAATCCGAGCAGAGGCAACCTGAACCCGAATACTGGCAATCCGAATCCTAACATGAGTGTCAACCCAAATGGAGGCAATCTAAACCCTAACCCAAACGGAGGCGAACCCAATCCCGTTCCCAATCCCCATCCAAACCCTAACCCAAACCCGGGAAATCTGAACGGAGAAATGGCTCAGATCAGAGAAGATATTCAGCGCCTGGGCGAACGTACTGATAACCAAATTGCCCAACTCATGATGATGATTACTGGAGTCGCACGACGCCTTCCACCGCAAACCCAGAATCCGGTGCCTAACCCAATTCCTATCCCTAACCCAAATCAAATTCCTAACCCAATTCCTATCCCTAACCCAAATCAAATTCCAAACCCAATTCCTATCCCAAACCCAAATCCAAATCCCAACCTAAACTTCAACCCTAACCCCAACTCGAATCCGAACCAAGAACAGCAGCTCTTCGATTTGGAAAGTCCGCAAAACCCCGAGATGGCAGTAGTATTGGCGAAACTCACCCAACTAGAGGAATCCGTTGCAAGAAAAGAGAAGATAGCGTTGACTGGCTTTGACATCAATAAGCTTTGCCTGTTTCCTAATGCAAAGCTTCCAGAAAAGTTCAGGCCAATTGATTTTGCTAAGTTTGACGGAATAGGAGATCCAAAAACGCACCTGACGGGATACATTGGAGCACTTTCCATGTGGGGAGTCGAGAAGGACGCTATGGCACAAATGTTTTCGCAAACTTTGGTGGGACATGCTCTGCACTAGTTCACTTCACTGGATGAGAGAAAGAAGCGTTCTTGGGAGGATATATGCGCGGCTTTTGTGGCACAATACGATTACAACATTCAGTTGGAGGTAACTACTCGTGAATTGGAGTCAACAAAGATAGAAACAAAAGAAGCCTTTGCCGATTTTGTGAAAAGATGGAGGGCTAAGGCAGCGCAGATGAAAGATAGACCGAGTGACAGGGACCAAATCCGGATGATTGTCCGTAACCTTCAACCCACTCTGGCAAGGCACATGGTTATGGCCCAAGCATGCTCAAACTTTAAAACATTCTTCGACACAGGCTTAGCCGTCGAAGAGGTAGTTCAGTTGGGGATCCTTGACAAGCCCGAGCCCGCTCCTAAGCCCAAGAAAGTTAACTCCGGAAACAGCAACGCCCTATTTGGCAACTCGAACTATACCAACCTGCCCAACACCTCCACAAATACAACTCAAGCCGAGCCAGTTAACCAAATAGCTACCCAAACCAGTCAACCGCATACCAAGCCCCGCACTTGCTCGAGAAATTGGTCGAAAGCGGCACCCTCAAGCCACTTACCCCTACTCCCCTACCTCAAAAACTACCCGCATCCCACAACCCTAATGCGTACTGTGCCTATCACCAGAATGTGGGCCACCTAACCGACAACTGCTTTCGTCTCCGCCATGCAATCCAAGACCTGATAGACAACAAAACCCTCCCCATGCCACCACAAAAACCAAACACCGTCTCAAACCCACTCCCAAAGCATTCCAATGCCCGCACCAACCTTATCTCCATAAGCCAGCCTTTTAACCCCAGCCTTTACATCATTCCTGATACCCAACCCAAGCCAGCCGTTGAGTTGCCAGTTGAGGATACGGTCTGTGCGCTTGAGACCATGGAATGGGACTTTCAGGTAAGGTGGGAAGACTTGGTGCAAGATTTCTTGGCAGTGGAAGACAGGGCTCTTATTACTGGAGTATGGCCCGTGGCACTTAACCCCAGCCAAATCGAGGAATTGGAACATGGAGAATGGAGACAGGACTGGGAAGAAATGAAGGTCGATCCCTTAGATGGGTATTCCCTATTTGCACTGTTCACTAAACCTGAACCTGTCAAGAACGAAGAAGAATGGGAATGGGAGCCCGAACCCGATGGATGGCACTGGATGGATGATTCCGACCCCCTAGATGAAACATCATTGGCATACCTTTTCCGGGAAGAAGTGGTGGAAGAAATGGATCTGATGAACCCCCGTATGTTCTCAGGACTCAATGCCAGGACCATTGTCAACCTTACTCGAGACTCTGATGCTCTGGAACGCTCCATGGACTATCTTTTCCTTCCACAGGAATACATCGTCGAGGAGTTCTTTTCTAAACCCGTAGTACAAATCCCTGATGAGCCCAGCATCTGTGTATTGGATCCGGAAGATCTGTGGGGAAAGTCTGAATTGGTAAATGTATGGATGAACGGTAAGGAATTGACTGTCAACAAGGCCATGCTAGACGAAGGATCTCTGCAGATTAGCAATGACAACAGCAGCAACAATGCCAACTTCTGGAATTCTCTGGAGGAGGACAGCATCTGGCACGCCTTGGAAATGGAAACTCTCAACGAAACTTTGGAGAAGACAACACTTGACAAAGGGAAGCGCAAGGCGGATGACTGTGACTTTGACTTCTCCGATTTCTGGGAAGGTACTTGGTGGGAACCAATCCCCAAAACAGTTAGTAACCTTACCAGGAGTGGAAAAGTCTATCAACCTACCAACCTCCAGTAGGGTAGCTCATCCCGAGCCCCTCCGCCGTAGCAGAATACCCCTGTCAACCCCACAAGCCTGAACATTTTCGTCCCCCAAGCTCCGCAAAACAACCCTCCAAGCTCCGCTAAACCTAACCCACCTACCCAGCCCAAACTGTCCATAAACCTCAACTCACTCCCTGAAGCTGATCTCGAAGCCTCCGCTGATCCCATTATCCGACAACTCCAGGAAACCCCCGCTCGTATGTCTATATGGGGAGTGTTAGCTGCCTCCCGCAAGCATCGACCCCGGCTGGTCAACACCCTTTCCAGGTTCGAAGTTCCCTCTGACATCGCCCCAGAAGCTCTCATCGCCCTTATAACCTCAAACCTCACCCAGCACACCTTATCCTTCACTGAGAAAGATTTGCCGCCTGAGGGAACTGACCACAACAAGCCCCTTCATATCACTATGAAGTGCCTAGGAAAGTGGGTCCCAGCAATCCTTGTTGATAATGGCTCCGCCATTAACGTGTGTCCACTCCGCACTGCTTATTGCTTGGGCCTTAAGAACAAGGACTTCACGCCGTCGAATTTGGGCGTCCTTGCTTTTGATAATACGCGTCGGGATGTTTTGGGGACAATCAACTTGGAATTGGCAACTGGCAAGTTCAAAATAAGACCATATGGTATTTTGCCTATATAAGGCCTTCTTCAGCTCAAACAGAGAGAACTCTCTCTGTCTCTAGATCTCTTCTCTGAGATTTAAAAGCAGAAAAACCAGTTCTCACCCTTTTGCAAGCAAAAAAATCCCATTTTCAAAAGCAAAAACAAGCCAAAAACCCAAGGTATCAAGAAGATGGAAGGGGTTCTGATCATCTCCACCTTCTGATCTTCTGAGGTTTCCATCCCTCTCCCATTTTCCAAGCCCTTCTTTCAAGGAGCAAGGTTCCAAGTCAAAAGGTAAAAGTCTCACACTTTGGTGTCAACCAAAGGCAAGGCTGCTTCTTTCCTTCTGAGGGAGGCTTCCCAGCTCACTCTAGTCCTCAATACTGGAAGTGAGAAGGAAAAGCCTTAGTGTTAAAACAAGAGCAAAGGGTCACAAGTGTTTTCCATGCATGCAGCACTGGAAACACTCCCGAGTGCTCGGGACTACTTTAGAGCGCTCGAGAGTGGTGCCAGTCTCATTTTCCATTTTTGCAGCATTTAAGCTAACATGCAAGGGATATAAAGACAAGTCTCAAGCAAGAAGGGTTTTCTTAAAATGTTTTTGCTGTATCTGATCTGATTTTCAAAAAAGGATGAAGATCACTTTTCATGTAAAAGAAGTACAAAAACATGTTTTTCAGTAGGTTAAAAAAGGGAATCTTTGACATGCAAAATGAACAAATAGATCAGTTGCATTAAGACATCAAGGCTTTGGTTGGTTGAGATCAGTCTGGGGTGCAGCTCACTCCAGAGCGCTCGAGTCTACTCCAGAGTGCTCGGGAGTTCTCTGCATGCCATTTTATTCATGTCTTCCTTTATTTTAGTTCTTGTAATGCTCTTGCATGCCTTGCATGTGACCCTTTAGTCTTTTGATCTATAAAACCACTGTTCTTGGAAGGAAAGGACACATGACTTGGTGGAATAGGGGCCTGGCCCTGATCTACCAGGTCTCCTGTTGAGCCTGTTCATGCTTGAAACCACTTTAGTTTACATTTTCAGTATTATATCCTATTGTATTCTGTTGTACTAACACTATTTGCAGGTTGGGCATGCAAAACTCTCAAGCGCTCGGGAATGCTCCCAAGCGCTCGAGAGTGTATAAGTGACAGGGTGTTTCAACTTCTAGCGTTTTTGCATTCCATCACCATCCCTCATCTACTCACTGTTCACATGCACATTCTGTACTTGATGCAATTGCGGATACGTGCTAACTGTTTAATGAAATAAAATCCTTTGAAAAATCCCACGAATGTCTAGTAGAGACCGATTTCGAATCGGGCGAGGGGGGTGTCGTAAAACCCTTCCCCCTCGTAACGTGGCTCCCGAACCCTTTTCAAACGAATCTTTGGTTTTCAATTCAAATCGATCATTTTCAAATCAAAACGGTTTTTCAGGTGGCGAACCACAAATCCGGGTGGCGACTCTTCTAAACCTTTTTCAAATCGATTCCAAGAAACGGTGTGGCGCCTCTTTTTCGGGCCGCCCTGATTCCACTCGGGGCTATGGTAGCCCACAGTGGCGACTCTGCTGGGGACATTGGTTTAATTGATACTTGAGAAAAGTTGGTATGTTGATAAAATGTCCCAATTTCCTTTAGCATTAATTAAATTAGTGAGCCAAGCTTGAAAAACATTTGTGAGATTTTTAAAGGATTTTATTTCTCCTATTATTTCTTGTATATATATCTTGTGCAACCCCGCTGTTGTGTTTCGGCAATCTTGCCCGGCTTGCCGGTGACAAGGAATCCCGGAATGCTCAGCAACCTCGACCGTGATGAGTCATCCCTACCGTTTGTACCATTATTGAGTGTACGCTCGATAATGGGAGGTATACTTTGATTCTAGTCCGGGGAACCCTCTTCAAGCCAAAACCCGACCTTTGTACATGTCTAGCGAGCCATAGATCCTTTCAAACTAGGACAGGAGCCTGCAGGGTAGGACTATGTGCTATAATCTGTTTAAGTGCTGCATTGCATCATCATCATGCTGTCAGCCACGGTTCTCGAGACTCGCTCGCGCGATCCTCGAAAGGTTGCCAAGACTCGATGAAGAGTCACGCACCCTAACGCGTGTTGATGAATCTCATTAGTCCTCGAACTCGAACCTAGAGGAAATAGAGATTCTGCTAAGTCCTTGACTAAGCATTTGATCGGAATTTAACCAAAGAAAAGGAATGATAGGGGGGCAGAACCTTGCGATGCCAACACCATTCGGGCTAAAAGCAAGTGTACCGCTTACACCACCTCGGTTATCACATCACATTGTTCACCTCGAGTCATTCCGAATCAATGGTCGAATTGCCGATGAAATATTAGCCAAATATTTAGCTTATTCTAGCATCTTTCAGGCATCGGCCGTTCCTAAATGAGGATACACCCCAAAAATCTGAGGATCGAGGCAACCTCCCGTAAATCAATCGTTTTTGAAAAATCGGAGTCGATGACGGTGACGATGACTCATTTTCTAAAATCATGCACAAATTTCATAAAAATGCAAGCAGGAACCGCGTCTGAGCTTAAGTTTTTGGCTTTGCTGTCAGTTCTGAGCAATTGGGCCGAAAAAGAAGAACATCATACCCTCTTGGACCAGACCCTTGGGGCAGAGATTGGAACGGCTCCAACTGCAGGCAGACTCCGTCAGTGCATCAGATTTGGGGGTGGAAATGGATCTATTAATCGGAAGCTTGAACCCAAACGCAGGCAACCCAAACCCAAACCCAAACGGAGGTAACCCAAATCTGAATCCCAATCCAAACATTAACCCAAACGGAGGCAACCCTAGCCTGAACCCAAGCGGAGGCGAGCCAAATCCGAATCCAAATCCCGTTCCTAATCCCCGTCCAAAGCCTAACCCAAACCCGGGAAATCTGAACGGAGAAATGGCTCAGATCAGAGAAGATATTCAACGCCTGGGCGAACGTACTGATAACCAAATTGCCCAACTCATGATGATGATCACTGGGGTTGCACGACGCCTTCCACCACAAACCCAGAATCCGGTGCCTAACCCAATTCCTATCCCAAACCCAATTCCTATCCCAAACCCAAATCCAAATCCCAACCTAAACTTCAACCCTAACCCTAACCCTAATCCAAACCAAGAGCAGCTGGTCTTTGATTTGGAAACCCCGCAAAACCCCGAGATGGCAGCAGTATTGGCAAAGCTCACCCAGCTAGAGGAGTCTGTTGCAAGAAATGAGAAGATAGCGTCGACTGGCTTTGACATCAATAAGCTTTGCCTGTTTCCTAATGCGAAGCTTCCGGAAAAGTTCAGACCAATCGACTTCGCCAAGTTTGATGGAACAGGAGATCCAAAGGCACATCTTACGGGATACATTGGAGCACTGTCCATGTGGGGAGTCGAGAAGGATGCTATGGCATAGATGTTCTCACAGACTTTAGTGGGACATGCTCTGCACTGGTTCACCTCACTGGATGAGAGAAAGAAGCGTTCTTGGGAGGATATATGCGCGGCTTTCGTGGCGCAATACGATTACAACATTCAGTTGGAGGTAACCACCCGTGAATTGGAGTCAACAAAGATGGAAGCAAAAGAAGCCTTCGCCGATTTCGTGAAAAGATGGACGGCTAAGGCAGCGCAGATGAAAGATAGACCGAGCGACAGAGACCAAATCCGGATGATTGTCCGCAACCTTCAACCCACTCTAGCAAGGCACTTGGTGATGGCCCAAGCATGCTCAGACTTCAAAACATTCTTCGATACAAGCTTGGCCGTCAAAGAAGCAGTTCAATTGGGGATCCTTGACAAGCCCGAGCCCGCTCCTAAGCCCAAGAAGGTTTACTCCGGAAACAGCAACGCTCTGTTTGGCAACTCAAACTACACCAACCTTCCCAGCACCTCCACAAACACAGCCCAAGCCGAGCTGGTGAACCAAATAGCCACCCAAACCAGTCAACCGCGTACCCAACCCCGTTGCTCGGGCTTCAAAGACCACTCTGCTCGAGAAATTGGTCGAAAGCGGCACCCTCAAGCCACTTACCCCTACTCCCTTACCTCAAAAACTACCTGCATCCTACAATCCTAACGCGTACTGTGCCTATCACCAGAATGTGGGCCACCTAACCGACAACTGCTTCCGTCTCCGCCATGCAATCCAAGACCTGATAGACAACAAAACCCTCCCCATGCCACCACAAAAACCAAACACCGTCTCAAACCCACTCCCAAAGCATTCCAATGCCCGCACCAACCTTATCTCTATAAGCCAACCTTTTAACCCCAGCCATTACATCATTCCTGATACTCAACCCAAGCCAACCGTCGAGTTGCCAGTTGAGGATACGGTCTGCGCGCTTGAGACCGTAGAATGGGACTTTCAGGTAAGGTGGGAAGATCTGGTGCAAGATTTCTTGTCGGTGGAAGACAGAGCTTTTATTACTGGAGCATGGCCTGTGGCACTTAACCCTAGCCAAGTTGAGGAATTGGAACAAGGAGAATGAAGGCAAGACTGGGAGGAGAGGATGGCTGATCCCTTGGATGGGTATTCTCTGTTTGTACTGTTCACTGAACCTGAGCTTGCCGAGAGCGAAGATGAATGGGAATGGGAGCCCGAACCCAACGGATGGCACTGGATGGATGATTCCGACCCCCTAAACGAAACATCATTGGCATACCTTTTCCGAGAAGAGGAAGTGGTGGAGGAAATGGATCTGATGAATCCCCGTATGTTATCAGGGCTCAACGCCAGGACCATTGTCAACCTTACTCGAGACTCCGACGCTCTGGAATGTTCCATGGACTATCTTTTCTTCCCACAGGAATTCCTTGTTGAGGAGTTCTTTTCCAAACCCGTAGTTTAAATCCCTGATGAGCCCAACATTTCCGTGTTGGATCTAGAAGATCTATGGGGAAAGTCTGAATTGGTAAATGTGTGGATGAATGGTGAGGAGCTGACTGTCAATAAGGCTATGCTGGATGAAGGGTCTCTGCAGATTGGCAATGACAACAGCAGCAACAATGCCAACTTCTGGAATTCTCTGGAGGAGGACAGCATCTGGCATGCTTTGGAAATGGAAACTCTCAACGAGACTTTGGAGAAGACAGCAATTGACAAGGGGAAGCGTAAGGCGGATGATTGCGACTTGGACTTCTCTGATTTCTGGGAAGGTACTTGGTGGGAGCCCATTCCCAAAACAGTTAGCAACCTTACCAGAAGTGGGAGAGTCTACCAGCCTACCAACCTCCAGCAGGGTAGCTCATCCCGAGCCCCTCCACCGCAGTAGAATACCCCTGTCAATCCCACAAACCTGAGCACCTCCGTCCCGCAAGCTCCATAAAATATCCCCTCAAGCTCCACTAAAACTAACCCACCTACCCAGCCCAAATTGTCCATTGACCTCAACTCACTCCCTGAAGCCGACCCCGAAGCCCCTGCTGATCCTATTATCCGTCAACTCCAGGAAACCCCTGCTCGCATGTCTATGTGGGGGGTGTTAGCTGCCTCCCGCGAGCACCCGCTGTAGGTTGGTCAATACCCTTTCCAGACTCGAGGTCCCCTCTGATATTGCCCCAGAAGCTCTTATTGCCCTTATAACCCCGAACCTCGCCCAGCATACATTGTCCTTCACCGAGAAAGACCTGCCGCCCGAGGGAACCGACCACAACAAGCCCCTTCACATTACCATGAAGTGCCTGGGAAAGTGGGTCCCAGCGATCCTTGTTGATAATGGCTCCGCCATTAACGTGTGTCCACTCCGCACTGCTTATTGCTTGGGCCTTAAGAACAAGGACTTCACGCCGTCGAACTTGGGCGTCCGTGCTTATGATAATACGCGTCGTGATGTTTTGGGGACAATCAACTTGGAGTTGGCAACTGGCAAGTTCAAAACCACCGTCGAATTCTGTGTGCTGGAAATACCCGCATCTTTCAATCTCCTATTGGGAAGGCCTTGGCTTCATCGCCCAGATGTCATGGGAGTGCCTTCAACATTGCACCAGAAACTCATCTTGGGTTTAGACTCTGGAACCCTTGTCATCTATGGAGACTCAGGTATCCGTCCGCACGCCGAGGACAATTCCCCGCTGCTTGAGATTATGCATGGAGAGGAAGACGTTGCCATGGGAGGTTTTGCGGTTATGACCTCGAAGGTATGTACCATCCGGGCCGAGGACGGCTTCTTGGTGAGCTCCGCAGCGCTGGAAATTATGAAAAAGATGAAGTATCTGCCGGGCATGGGCTTGGGACATTATGCTCAAGGTGTCCCCGAATTCCCTGACTTTCCTGGAAGTAATGAACGTTTTGGTCTAGGATATGAGGCCAAGAAAAGCGATTCAGCAAAGAAATGGCGCAATCGTGCTCGAGCCCATGCAACGGAGATGAAATCGGAGGAGAAGGAGCCGTTGTACCAAGGAGAACCTGAACCCTTTGTGGACCTTGAGATGAAAAAGAAGTATCCTGGCTTCGAAATCTTTGCCAATGATACTTGGGAGAGTGACGAAGAGGTTGCAAAGGTGGAAGAGCTGTCTGAGGCACTCGACTGGTTGGAAGCTTTTGGTTTGGGCAGTCTCCAACTTCTGTTTGAGGGCAAGGAATCAGGGGGTATGATGCAAGATCCTGCTGTGCTGATGCTTGGAGATGAAGAAGAAATTGAAGACCCTTCCAAACTCATTGCGGAGGCTGTACGCGTTTATGATAATTGCACTTTCATTCCACATGTAACTCGCACTCACAGCACCTGCACTGAGTCTGAGTCCGAGTCCAACACTGACTCGTTGTCTAGCACAGAGTCGGAGTTTGTGCCCATCGGCCCTCCACTTAGTAGCTTTTACTATGAATTCGAGTCAACCGCTGTATTCCCCCCGTCTGATGACTTGGTTAATGAAATGAATGACGTTTTCGCTTACTTGCCGATTTTTGAAATATATTGTTTGAATCCCGATGATGAAGGAATAGATCTCGATGGGGACATTCCTAAGGAGATCCGTTCCCTCATCGATCGCGAAAATGAAAGGCATGCTCAGCCTTTAAAAGAAGAAATAATCTCAATAAACTTGGGCGATGAGGGCAACCCTCGATTGGTTCAGGTAGGTTCCGGGCTGTCTCCCACTGAGCTTCAAGAGCTCACTGATTTACTAAAAGAATTCAAAGAGGTTTTCGCTTGGTCCCATGCAGACATGCCCGGAATCGACCCGGAGATAGTCGAGCACAGAATCCCCCTCTACCCTGACGCCAAGCCTGTGAAGCAAAAACTAAGAAAAATGCGGCCCGATTGGGTATTAAAGATAAAAGAAGACCTCACAAAACAAACCGACGCTGGTTTTCTAATCGTAACGGAGTACCCCACTTGGGTAGCCAACATCGTTCATGTCCCCAAAAAGGACGAAAAAATTAGAGTGTGTGTCGATTTCAAGGATTTGAATAAAACGAGCCCCAAGGACGATTTTCCATTGCCACATATAGACGTACTCGTTGATAATACTACAGGGCACGCTCTACTTTCCTTCATGGATGGCTTCTCGGGGTACAATCAGATTCTCCTAGCTCCGAAAGACAAGGAAAAGACCACATTCATCACCGAGTGGGGGACATACTGTTATCGGGTTATGCCATTTGGGTTGAAGAACGCCGGTCCTAAGTATCAGAGGGGTGCCACCACACTGTTGCATGACATGATTCACAAGGAGGTCGAGGTTTACGTTGATGACATGATAGTGAAGGGAAAAGAGCGAAAGGATCACCTCCCAGCGTTGAGAAAGTTCTTTGAAAGGATTCGAAAGTACAGAATGCGACTCAATCCGCAGAAGTGCACGTTCGGGGTCACGGCTGGAAAGATGCTTGGATTCATGATCACGACCAGAGGAATCGAGGTGGATCCTTCTAAGATTAAAGCCATTCTTGAGATGGAGCCTCCTCAGTCCGAGAAGAAAGTCCGATGTTTCTTGGGAAATTCAATTTATCAGTCGGTTCATTGCCAAGTTGACTTTGACCTGTGAGCCGTTGTTTCGTCTGCTCAAGAAGGACGTAAAGTTTGAATGGAACGACAAATGCCAAAAGGCTTTCGAAGCAGTGAGAACTTACCTACAGAATCCGCCCATCTTGATGCCACCCATCCCGAGAAAACCTTTGATCCTGTACTTGTCCGTCACGCCCTCGTCAATGGGGTGCATGCTCGCACAAGAAGGAGATGATGGGGTTGAAAGAGCGATCTACTACCTGAGCAAGAAAATGGTGGGAAGCGAGGAGCGATACACTTCATTGGAAAAGACATGTTGGGCGCTCGTTTGGGCCACAAAGAAATTGAGACACTACATGCTGTCTTATTCGGTGATACTGATTTCTCAGATGGACCCCCTCAAATATCTATTCGAGAAGCCAGCACTAACCGGTAAGCTAGCACGTTGGTTGCTCTTAGTGGCCGAGTTCGAGATCAAGTATGTCACCCGCACGTCAGTGAAAGGAAGAGCAGTAGCAGAGTTTTTAACAGATCGCCCGATCGAGGGGCCAGAACACACTGAGTTCCAATTCTCCGACGAAGATGTAATGACTGCAGTTGATGAGACATGGACACTATACTTCAACGAAGCTGCAAATCAGAAAGGTTTCGGGATCGGCATACTATTGGTCTCACCCGAAGGGTCACATATTCCCTTGGCTTTCAAGTTGAACTTCGAAGTCACGAATAATGAGGCAGAATACGAAACGTGTATTGTGGGAATGGAAGCTGCATTGGAAATCGGGGTCAAAGTGCTGGAAGTCGTGGGGGATTCCAACTTGGTTGTGTCACAAGCAAACGGGGAATGCAGGGTCAAAGACGAGAAGATGAAGCCGTATCATCAGCAGCTCGAGGAACTTATTCCGAATTTTCAAAAGGTGACTTTCACACACGTCCCGAGGATGAAGAATCGCTTCGCCGACGCGCTCGCTACCTTAGCATCCATGCTGGAACTTCCGATCGGGGTGAAGCTAAGGCCTGTCATGATTGAGCAAAGAGGCAAACACGTGTATGACTATGTCATGAACATCAACGAGCCTGATGATGGACTCCCTTGGTTTCACAACATTTGGAATTTTGTCGAAAAGGGAGAGTTCCCTGCAGATTCTACCAAGAAGGATCGGATCGCGTTACAGCGATTGGCGTCGCAATACATTATCTGTGGTGGAAAATTGTACCGGCGATCTCCGTGCGGAGTCCACAAGTTGTGTATTCATGGTGACGATACGAAAGCAGTGATGGAGGAAGTTCATGAGTGAGTTTGTGGACCTCACATGAATGGGATGATGCTGGCAAAGAAAGTTCTGAGGTTGGGTTATTATTGGTCGACTATGGAGACAGATTGCATCGAATATGTGCGCCGATGTCATAAGTGCCAGACTCATGCTAATCTTATCCACGTACCTCCCTCAGGATTACACTCGATGGCGACGCCATGGCCATTCTCCGCCTGGGGCATCGACGTCATTGGAAGGATCGCGCCTGCGGCTTCTAACGGGCACAGGTTCATTTTTGGTAGCGGTCGATTATTTCACTAAGTGGGTTGAGGCAGCCTCATACAAGACCCTGACGGCAGTTCAAGTGGCTCACTTTATCAGGCAAAACATCATCTATCGGAATGGAGTCCCTCAAGCTTTCGTATCTGATAATGGTTTTCACTTCAAGGGGAAAGTTCTAGAACTTTTTGACGAATTCAAGATTTAAGTGCATCACTCGACCACTTATCGACCGCAAACGAATGGGGCAGTCGAAGCAGCTAATAAGACTATCAAGTCGATCCTCGAAAGGACTGTCGAATCAGCTAGGGATTGGCACGAGCAACTACCGTTAGCTTTGTGGGGATACCGGACATCTATCCGCACGCCGACAGGGGCAACACCCTATTCTTTGGCGTACGGTATGGAAGCCGTTCTCCCCATTGAGCTAGAGGTTCCATCACTCAGAGTCATAGCAAAACAAGGGATAGACGAAGCCGAATGGATCAGCGGGAGGTTCGAGGAACTCATGTTGTTTGACGAAAGGAGACTCCGAGCGTTGTACCATATCCAGGGTTATCAGCGGAGGATCGCTCGAGCATTCAACAAGAAAGTGAAATCGAGGGACCTGCAGGAGGGGGACATGGTAGTCAAGGAAATCCGTGCACCGATCTTTGATCTTCGAGGAAAGTTCCGACCAAAGTGGGCTGGACCATACATCATCAAGGCGATCCTTTCCGGAGGAGCAGCATCGATCATCGATCTTGACGGCAACGAATTCTCAAATCTTGTCAATTTGGATCAACTCAAACGATATTACCCCTGAGAGAGCTCGCTGGGCCGAAAACCGCAAGGGCGAGCTGTACCAGGCAAAAATTAGAGCAAGCCTGCTAGGTCGAAAACCCAAAAGGGCGGTCTAGGCAAAAGTTAAGGCAAAAGGTCGAAAAGAGCTCGCTAGGCCGAAAACCTGAAATGGCGGTTCTAGGCAAAATTTAGAGCACAAAAAGGAGAGTGTTAATACCCGAGCGAACCCTAGCCCGAACTACGTATGGGCCTGATTCCCTTTCTTAAGGGATACGTAGGCAATCTCACTCTGAGGTTCGGTCCTAAATTCCAAAGATCCAAATCCAAATTGACGAGTTAAAATGCTTTCTTTCAAAGTGCACGCGATTAATTAACCGAAAGGGGGAAACCCTTAATCAGCCAATTTTATTCTGATGATTTCTCTATTACAAGCTGAGGATGAAAACAGAAAACGCACAACGAGACCTAACTTTTATTTCAAAAAACGGCAAAGTAAGCAATCAACCCATTCTCGCTTCCACATCTCTCCTTAGCCACTTGCGGTACCTTCCGGTCGAAGCAATGGAGTAAAGAGGATCACTTGGCTCAGTCCTACGAGCCTCCCACGTACGAACATAACTCTGAAGGCCCGGGATGGTGAAGGGAGGGAGACGAAGCACTTCAGACCCTTACAGCGGCACTTCTTGACTAAGTCCAAGCTGACGAAGGATGCGGAAGGGTGAGTAGAAGGTGAAGCCTGTCAAACCAGCCACAAACGCGTGCGTTGAGCCCATGTTGCTCACAGTCATTGCAGGAAGTCTCAGCCAATGGCACCGCCAAGCTATGTCATCCTCCTCTGCAGATGCAAAGAAATCAGCCCAGTCATCTTCACTGCTATACATCACCTGGAAGGGACGGTTCCATCCACTCGCTCGATACCACCAGTCATTCGCCGGCGGTGTCAGCAAATTCAACTTGTGACAAAGCCATATCTGTCAGAAAAAGAGAGAAAACAAGTAAGGAGCCAGATAAACCCTAAACCGAGTGTCGAGGTAAAATGAATGTGAGAAATAGAAAAAGGAGAGCTGAGTGAGGTCCCTAACCTGCAGCAACAGCGGGCTGCCACCAAAAACCCTCGTGCGTGCAGCACGAACAGCATCCAACCCCATCAAGGTTTCTGCAAGGACCGAGGGAGCAACGTCCTTGCGAGCCTCAATCTGAGCAGCGACTCCAACCAATAGAGAACTGGGCTAACCGACGGAGGGAACCAACAAGAAGGCCGCAAGCAGGCAAATGCAGCAGGCTCTCATCCGACGACCTTGATGCTCAAAGTCCGTCAGGTTTCCAGGTGGACTGAATCTCTTGTACAGCTGTACGATGTTGATGGCGTTGCCCCGGGTCAAGAACTCAGCAACGTTCCCACTAACACCCAGTTTGGCTTTTACGATATTCTTCATGCTCTCTCTAAGCATTGGAACAATCGGCTCCGTGGAGTCGTGGCTCCCTAGGTAGGCATGGAATTCCTCAATAGTGGGGCATAGCTCTTGAGAACCAAAGCGAAAGACATACACTTCGGGATCCCAAAAGCATGCAGCTGCGTGCAGCAGGACAGGGTGGATTGTGACCTCGCGAAGATATTTCAAGGCATGAAGGTGATGCCCTTGGAAATTCAGCCAATCAATGCCATCAAGGCTGTCCAACCAAGGGCGAAGCAAGGCTTGGTTCAACAAAGCCATGAGAAATGGGACTTTTGAGAGATGGATGATGAAATGGAGTGTGAGTGCTTTGCCAAGACAAGCCTGGTATTTATAGAAGCCTAGGGGAGACAACACCACTTCCCCACCAGCCTTGGAACCCATCATGGTCCATATTTCCAAAGTTCTTTTCAAATTCAAACTTTGGAAAGCTTGAGAAAGCATTGGAAAGGCACTAGGCTTGCTTTGGAAAGCCACTGACCCTTGGAAAGTAGCACAAGGTGAAATACAAGGTGTATGGGGAAGGTGCACACAGAAGAAAACAACTTGCTAAGGCTGAAAAACCACCTTGGAAGAGAACACAGACCTGCAGACCACAGCAGTCTCGAGCGCTCGGGAGTTAATTCCCAAGCGCTCGACAATACTGTCGAGCGCTCGAGAGTTCTGTAATTTTGACAGCAAGTTTCTTCCCTGGTTTTTGGTCCCGAGATGACACCTCAAGTTCCATTGATCCAATGTAACAAGTTTCAATCTACTCTTAAGGGAATACAGCGCGTCCAGTTACCCGTTTGTCTGAGTATTCATCAATATTTCTCGAAAAACCTCAAAGTCCCAATAATTCCCTTTTCCCGTCAACATGTCGAAATTCGTGTCGAGAGTATTCGTTCGAATCTAATGGCATGCGCAAGTCTTAATACGTGCTCGTGACTGTGTGAAGTGATCAAACGCACGCCAAAGCTCACGAAACCAATTTTCACCTTCAAACGCCCCTACTTCATTATTCATGGTGGCGTTGGAAGTGTGAGCTTGGATTAAATACTCTCGTATCCTTTTCTCGTCTCTAATCCCGGTCGAATTTAGTCATTACTTTCCTTTGTGCTCGCAAATTCCGCATTAAGGGCATTTCTGTCATTTCAAATCAAATTCCATCGATTGTGTCAAGTTTTATTCTGTTCTAAGAGTATCGGTTGAAGTTCGCGTGCTCTTTGCTTTCTTTCAAGGCTAAACAGACATATTTCATACAATACAATTCTTAAAGGGAGTGCAAACGAACACAAACGGAGAAAAGTGCAAATTTTCATAAATAAGATGCGGCATCTACAATGGATAAGGAAGGAAGTACATAACCTGGGGCAAACACATACCCAAATCCTATCTACCAAGGCACGCAGGCCCAAACCAAAAACCAAGGCATGCGGGCCTGGAAACTACAACTATGCTGTCACGCAGGCCCATGCAAAAGAAAGACTAATAAAGCAAAAACCTAAAGCTCAGCCCAGGCGGATCCTCTTTTGCTGATGTCCCTCGGACTCAGAGCTCTCAACGTCGTCCCCGTCGTCACTGTCGTCGTCGGAAGGGCCCGAGGCAGTACTCGAGTCCGTAGACCCTAAAGCTCGTGACTCGAGCGACTCCTCTGTGTCCTCCTCGGACTCCTCGTGAGCGGGTCTCCGTCGTGATGCTACTCTAGGAACCACCTCGAACTGTCCAGCCCTTGCTCTCTGTCTACCCCGGCCTCTCGCGCTGGTGGAAGCTGGAAGGCTCGTGGTGTCCTATGGCTGTGTCCTGGCCGAGCGTCGTGGCTGCGCCTACATATCATGAATATTCATTCATTTCATACATATTTTAAATCTAATAAAATACATGTGCATGTGTTTGCATTTTCATACCTGTGCAGCAACAGGTGGAGCAGGCTCAGGAGCAGGTCTAGTCTGAAGGGTCCTCCCCTTGGCGCAGTCCTTCAGCAACTGCCGCATCCCCACCATCAGCATGATAGCCTGCTCCACCCATTCTCTCGGCACCTGCATGATAATTCAAAGATCAGAACAATGGATGCATGTGCAAGAAACATTTGAAGTACCGAAAGAGACAAAGTTGTGCTATACCTGAGCAGGAAGCCGCATGGCTGGCTGCGGGAGGCGTGGAACATCTAGCAACGCCCGGGCCCCGCTAGGATCTCTCACCCCTATCGACCCATCCAGCGTCGGTAACCCGGTCGGTGTAGAAGCTGCAGCTGCCTCTGGAACTCGTGAGCAACCCTCACCTCGGCCTGAAATCCTAACCCTCGCCTGCCAGCACGAGGCCTAGCGCCTCACCCTCTACCACGTGAAGAGCGACCGCCACGGCCTCGTGCCCCGGTCTCCTCTCCTGACTCGTCTCCAGCCTCACCTCCAGCCTCCCGCCTGGCTTTCCTAGCCTCAGCCTCAACAACCCGCCTCTCCAGCTCCCTCTCCACACCCAAGCTGGTGGCTAAGTATCTATCTCTGTAAGCGGCATTATCCACCGTGCGCTGCAGGTATCTCTCCAAATCAGTATCTGGCACTGTGAACTGCTCCAGCTCAGCTCGAGTGTATGTCTCAGTCCGCTGCACTCGTGGAGGAAGCGGCCCCGGCACAATGAACTCTGGAAGACCGAGTGACTGTCATGTCACCCGATCCCCCAAGTACCACTGCCAACCCAGTGGGCACTCCAGCAGGACCCGACTCCTGGTCACCTCTCGGCTCCTCGGAAGGAAATCAGCCTCCACCCTGGCCCATCGGTCCCAATGAACCTGCATTTGGAATTCTTACGTCAGCAATCAAAGACCTCAATATTCAAAAAGGCATGAAAAGAAAGAAAGGTCAATGTTTGTACCGTAATCCCAGTGATGTTATCCAGCCAGTGCCGGAAAGTCATCACCTGTCCCCGTCGCTCCTTCGCCCTCCAGTACTCGGTACTCCATGCAAGTGCACGCGGAAGCAGGTCTGGATTTGTGCAAGTGTTCTCGGGCGGGAACATGCCCAAGACCTCGTAAGCCCAAAGCTGCATATTTTGAAAGTCAATTCAAGTCAGATACATGTTCAAATGCAATTCAGTTCAATCTATCAAAGCAATTCAAAGCAGTAATATTGAAGCATACCTCAATCACTCGCCAGTAACCGCCTATGGTGTCCCCCACTCCGCGTGAGGCAGCTCCCAGGAAGCAGTAGAGGGTGCACAGAGCAGCACCTCCCCAATCGTATCGGCCTGCCTGCCTCAGATCAACCAGGCCTGCCAAGTAACTCAGGTGAACTCGAGATCGCCTGAGCGGGAACAGAAAAGCCCCGAACAGGTACAGCAGATAGGCCCTGGCCATATGGGCCACCGCAGCGTCGTCCGCTGGCTCATGGTCCCAGTACTGTCTGAACTGGCCATATTCAGCTACCCCTCCGCTGTGGCGCGGAACCCGTCCAAGGAACCATCTCAAAGCTGCGTCATCCAGGTCTATGCTAGGGTCGAATGGAATCGGCTCGCCTCCAACCCGAAGTCCCGTGATCGCTGCAAAGTCAAGAGGCGCCACCGTCATCTCCCCAAAGCGGAAATGGAATGTATTGGTGGTGTCCCACCACCGCTCCGCCAGCGCTGTCAACACTGCACGGTCTACCCTCACCGCTGTCAGCAACTGGATGAACGGCCCAAAACCTGTCTCCTCCACCAACTCCCGCACTCTCCAGGGCAACTCCCTGAAATACTCCAATGAGTGACCTGAACCCCCGTGGCCGTAAATATCCTTGGTACGCTGGTTCAACAGAGCAAAGAGATAGCATCAGTAAGCAACAATTGATTCAGGAAAGCAAGTCTAATGCAGGAAAGTAAAGCACTAAAATCATACCGTGGTCCAGCCGGAAGAGATATGTGAGGTTCGATCTCGAAGAAGCAGGTCCTCTGGATAATCCGTCCGAGCAGGAACGTAACCAGTCATCCCCGTCGGCTTGAAAAAGTGCAACCGTGGTGCATAGGCATTCGACGTAAACCCAGGTCGTGCACGGTCCAAGTAGGCATTCGCCTCAGCGGCTGCAGTAACTCGCTCCTTGATCACCACCTCTGCCTCTGGCTCCTCCCCCAACTCCATCTCTGACTCTGCTCCGGGTCCTCCAACACCTGATACCCCAGTACCGCTCAGCAAAGCTCCTAGCAGAAAAGCCGAGGTCTGACCCTCCGTGGACTGTGCATCCCTCAGCACCTCTCTCATCCTGCCGTCGAGACCAAGGGCATCCAGTATATCCTGTGGCCTCGCGCTGTCCAAGAAGTCTCCCTCCGTGAACGGGACCGGCTATGAAGCCCCGATCCCACTGTCACCGACCCTCGGCTCAGCGGCCGACGCTCTCAGTATCGGCGTCGCAATGACGCGACCAACTACCACTACCTCATCCTCAATCCTCCGCTCACCACCGGCCCGCTCCGCGGCCGCGAGCAGCTCCTCCAGCATGGGAGTGTGAGGAGTACCTATAGCACCTCCTCCGCCACCCGAGATCCCCGTCTCGCCACCCGATGAGCCCCCGCTACCCGTGGCCGGCTCGTCACCGTCTTCTCGCACCACCTCGCTAACACCCATATCTCCTACCCCCGCTAAACTTCCACTAATGCTATCTACTGCCGCTAAGCCCCCGCTAGCCTCGACCCCTCTAACCAAATCACCACCAGTGACTCCCTCTCGAGCTGGTACAGCAGCGCTCCTGCTGGCCACATCTACCGTCACCATCTCCTCACCCCTGGCCCTACTGGTCTCCTCCATCATCACCTTTAAACTCTCACCAACAGCCCCATCCATCGCTACTGTGCTCTCACCAGCAACCCTCCCCCCTCCCGGTGCCACGCTACTTGTCTCTTCCTCCATGGCCGCCGTAGCTGCCACCACCACCGCCTCCTCGCGGTGGGGCAGCTCTCCATCACCTCCGCTCGCCATGGCTGCCTCTCCTTCTTCCCACGAAGTCCTTTTCCCCTTTCTTCGAATCTCGTGGCACACCACGGCCCACCGTAGGATCGTAGAGATCTCAAGATCTCGAGCCCGATCCGTTTTGAGAGGATGAGAGAATCTGAGATAGAGAGAAGAGAGAGAGATCGATCGTCTGAGAGAGAGCGAGAGAGATTGCCTGAGGAAGAGATTGAGTTCGATCGAGCGTCAGGAGTGTACGGCTGCTCTGGTTCACGAGCGCTCGAGAATGGGTTTTGAACCCCAAACCTGATGAAGGAGATGTAAAGACGGTAGGCCCCAGTCGCAGTCTCGAGCGCTCGAGACCACTCCCGAGTGCTTGGGAGTGGTTCTGAGCGCTGAGGTATGTTCCCAGCTTCCGTGCCAAACCCCCCCCCCCTTCGTCCTGTACCTTGCCCCTCTTTCGAGACATGCTTAGTTTCTCCTTCTTACAAAATCAATCTCAGTCCTAACTTTAACCGCGTCGAACGAGACAGCAGGAAGTAAACACTAGTCAATGTTATGATTTTGAGCTCACGCTCCTCAACTTGGCATTTTACTTGGTAGTCGATTGAAATTTTGTCTATTTATGCTAATCTCAACATGTTGGTAGGTATTTTTACCCTACAGATGCTACTTTATCATCGTTCTGTCCGCCGAACAGAGCAACAGGTGGATCATTTACATGTTTATCTTATTAAACTCGTGTCGATCATTTCTCGTGCATGCACCGCACGTGCTTCTTTTCGCCAAACAGAGCAACAGGTAGATCATTTACATGTTTATCTTATTAAACTCGCGTCAATCATTCCTCGTGCATGCATCACACGTGCTTGCATTCTCCGTTCGCCGAATAGAGCAACAGGTGGACCATTTGCATCAAAATTGTGCACGCATCACACGTGCTTGCATTTGCCCCGAAGAACTACGCTGGTCTGATCCCTACAGAAAAGGGTACGTAGGCAGTCCGAAAGGACACGACCTCATGCATTGAATGTGCTGTTTTGCATTTGTTTGTGGAATTGAGGATTTTGACTTGGCTCGAATTGGGCTGTCTCAATCTTTGGACGTCACCCATATCCAGACATGATATCGAGCGATGCCCAAAGAGGGGCAACTGTAGACACCCCAATTCGGACAATTCGAATTTCCTTCGTTCGTGGCCCTGAGGCTCCCCGATGATGAAAATTGGATTAAACAAGCCTTGGACCGAAAGAACAATGCTCCTTGAAGGACTCCAGAGCGCTCGAGTCCACTCCAGAGTGCTCGGGAGTTCTCTGCATGCCATTTTATTCATGTCTTCCTTTATTTTAGTTCTTTTAATGCTCTTGCATGCCTTGCATGTGACCCTTTAGTCTTTTGATCTATAAAACCACTGTTCTTGGAAGGAAAGGACACATGACTTGGTGGAATAGGGGCCTGACCCTGATCTACCAGGTCTCCTGTTGAGCCTGTTCATGCTTGAAACCACTTTAGTTTACATTTTCAGTATTATATCCTATTGTATTCTGTTGTACTAACACTATTTGCAAGTTGGGCATGCAAAACTCTCAAGCGCTCGGGAATGCTCCCAAGCGCTCGAGAGTGTATAAGTGACAGGGTGTTTCAACTTCTAGCGTTTTTGCATTCCATCACCATCCCTCATCTACTCACTGTTCACATGCACATTCTGTACTTGATGCAATTGCGGATACGTGCTAACTGTTTAATGAAATAAAATCCTTTGAAAAATCCCACGAATGTCTAGTAGAGACCGATTTCGAATCGGGCGGGGTGACGTGGCTCCCGAACCCTTCTCAAACGAATCTTTGGTTTTCAATTCAAATCGATCATTTTCAAATCAAAACGGTTTCTCGGGTGGCGAACCACAAATCCGGGTGGCGACTCTTCTAAACCTTTTTCAAATCGATTCCAAGAAATGGCGTGGCGCCTCTCTTTCGGGCCGCCCCGATTCCACCCGGGGCTGTGGTAGCCCACAGTGGCGACTCTGCTGGGGACATTGGTTTAATTGATACTTGAGAAAAGTTGGTATGTTGATAAAATGTCCCAATTTCCTTAAGCATTAATTAAATTAGTGAGCCAAGCTTGAAAAACATTTGTGGGATTTTTAAAGGATTTTATTTCTCCTTTTATTTCTTGTATATATATCTTGTGCAACCCCGCTGTTGTGTTTCGACAATCTTGCCCGGCTTGCCGGTGACAAGGAATCCCGGAATGCTCAGCAACCTCGACCGTGATGAGTCATCCCTACCGTTTGTACCATTATTGAGTGTACGCTCGATAATGGGAGGTATAGTTTGACTCTAGTCCAGGGAACCCTCTTCAAGCCAAAACCCGACCTTTGTACATGTCTAGCGAGCCATAGATCCTTTCAAACTAGGACAGGAGCCTGCAGGGTAGGACTATGTGCTATAATCTGTTTAAGTGTTGCATTGCATCATCATCATGCTGTCAGCCTCGGTTCTCGAGACTCGCTCGCGCGATCCTCGAAAGGTTGCCAAGACCCGATGAAGAGTCACGCACCCTAACGCGTGTTGATGAATCTCATTAGTCCTCGAACTCGAACCTAGAGGAAACTAAGATTCTGCTAAGTCCTTGACTAACCATTTGATCGGAATTTAACCAAAGAAAAGGAATGATAGGGGGGCAGAACCTTGCGATGCCAACGCCATTCAGGCTAAAAGCAAGTGTACCGCTTACGCCACCTCGGTTATCACATCACATTGTTCACCTCGAGTCATTCCGAATCAATGGTCGAATTGCCGATGAAATATTAGCCAAATATTTAGCTTATTCTAGCATCTTTCAGGCATCGGCCGTTCCTAAATGAGGATACACCCCAAAAATCTGAGGATTGAGGCAACCTCCCGTAAATCAATCGTTTTTGAAAAATTGGAGTCGATGACGGTGACGATGAGGCACTCATTTTCTAAAATCATGCACAAATTTCATAAAAAGGCAAGCAAGAACCGCGTCTGAGCTTAAGTTTTTGGCTTTGCTGTCAGTTCTGAGCAATTGGGCCGAAAAAGAAGAACATCATACCCTCCTGGACCAGACCCTTGGGGCAGAGATTGGAACGGCTCCAACTGCAGGCAGACTCCGTCAGTGCATCAGATTTGGGGGTGGAAATGGATCTATTAATCGGAAGCTTGAACCCGAACGCAGGCAACCCAAACCCAAACCCAAACGGAGGCAACCCAAATCCGAGGACAACATGACTTGGTGGAATAGGGGCCTGACCCTTTAGTCTTTTGATCTATAAAACCACTGTTCTTGGAAGGAAAGGACACATGACTTGGTGGAATAGGGGCCTGACCCTGATCTACCAGGTCTCTTGTTCAGCCTGTTCATGCTTGAAACCACTTTAGTTTACATCTTCAGTATTATATCCTATTGTATTCTGTTGTACTAACACTATTTGCAGGTTGGGCATGCAAAACTCTCAAGCGCTCGGGAATGCTCCCAAGCGCTTGAGAGTGTATAAGTGACAGGGTGTTTCAACTTCTAGCGTTTTTGCATTCCGTCACCATCCCTCATCTACTCACTGTTCACATGCACATTCTGTACTTGATGCAATTGCGGATACTTGCTAACTGTTTAATGAAATAAAATCCTTTGAAAAATCCCACGAATGTCTAGTAGAGACCGATTTCGAATCGGGCGAGGGGGGTGCCGTAAAACCCTTCCCCCCTCGTAACGTGGCTCCTGAAATCTATGGCAGAAGTCGAGAGAATGATGTCCCTCAGGGCAATGCCAAATCTATGGCAAAAGATGATTGAAAGATGTCCCTTAAGACAATGCCAAATCTATGGCAGAAGTCGAGAGAATGATGTCCCTCAGGACAATGCCAAATCTATGGCGGAAGACGATTGAAAGGTGTCCCTCAGGACAATGCCAAATCTATGGCGGAAGACGATTGAAAGGTGTCCCTCAGGACAATGCCAAATCTATGGCAGAAAAGGATTGAAAGGTGTCCCTCAGGACAATGCCAAATCTATGGCGGAAGACGATTGAAAGGTGTCCCTCAGGACAATGCCAAACCTATGGCGGAAGACGATTGAAAGGTGTCCCTCAGGACAATGCCAAATCTATGGCAGAAAAGGATTGAAAGGTGTCCCTCAGGACAATGCCATATCTATGGCAGAAGACGATTGAAAGGTGTCCCTCAGGACAATGCCAAATCTATGGTGGAAGACGATTGAATGATGTCCCTCAGGACGGTGCCAAATCTATGGCAGCAGATGATTGAATGATGTCCCTCAGGACGGTGCCAAATCTATGGCAGCATGTCAAGCAGTCATTTTGACAAATATGATAGATGATGACGACCATACGAGGTCGAGGTTAGAAAGTGAGACCCTTGTTTCGACTTTTGGCAACGATGATGATTTTTTTTTATTTTTTTTATTTTTTGAAAAACAAAGGACATGTCTGAGTACTCTTTCTGCTTTACTATTTTTGACCAGCGGGACAGTATTTTCAGGACCTTGGGATTTGGGATGGAGTTTGTCTTTGGACGGAAATTGGGTTTGAGCTGGATCCAGGGCTTGAGCTGGAGTTGGTTTGACTTTGATCAGGGCTTGAGTTTTGAGCATTCATGCCCCAGTCTTGACATGCTTGCTATGATCGATGACATTGGCCTGATGTGCGTGCCCCAATGACAGATCTCAGTCCTGATTCTTTTCCTTGATTCCACTGATAGTTTCGGCAACCAGTTTTATCATGAATGCAAGTGCGGGCCCTTCCATGTATCGGAATTCCTCTCACGAGTTGGGGCCTCAAGATCAACATGACTTGACTAGACAGATGACCTTGTGTGAATTTGGACAAGGCTTAGATGACTCAAAAGACAAGAAAGACCATTTATGAGAAGACTGACTCTCCGTGATGACCTTGACTGGACAAAGAGTTTGATATGACTCGACGAGAAACTTAATTGTTTGGGGGTTCGAAAAATGGCAAGCACGCCCCACAATTGACGTTTGAAATTGTCAAGATAAAATCAAGTTTTGGTGATTTTCCTAATTGGGGTTTTGAAATTGCTTTAGCTCCATCAAGTGATGCTCATTCAGGATTTTATTTGATTTTGTTTCGTCAAAACACGAGGGTTTTTACCATAAACCGTGTCCCAGATTGTTGATGACAACCTATGGATTTCGAAAATGCCCCAGCTTGGATTTTGTAGGATTCATGTAATGTCTTGCCTTGCCGCTTCCTATTGTTTAGGATTTTTGTTATCAAGTTGTGTTTTTCAATCTGAAAGGACTTTATTCGGGTTGTAATGTGGCCAAGGTTTGGCTTAACAAAGAAAGGATAAAAGGCTCAAAAATTTTGCATTTTCTTTGGGTTTCGAGAGCTAGCAGCCATCTTGAACATTTTGTGCCCTTTTTTGTTTTTGATGGGCGCTTTCTTTCCTTCGCCTTTGCTGTGCCGATGTGTTTGGCACTTGTGTTGATTTTGAGCTTTCCCTGATTTTTCTTCGAAGTTTTGCATCTCATTGTGCCCATGAATTTGGCACTTTCTTTGAATTCTGATGCGCCGATGATAACCATGTGTTTGGCACATTTGTCCTCCTCATTTCATCCCGGTGTGGGGGATAGCTGCCTAGCTGGGTTCTTTCAAAGAAATCGATTTAGGCTCAAATGGGGTATCAACGGATATATATCTTCAAGTGTTTGATAAAAGAAAAGAATGCCTTTCTTCATTTTGAATTGCACAACTCGATAACTGGATCCTAGATGCAAGTTAAGAGATTTGTGTGCCCGGATCATATTTTGATGTTTTGATCCAGCGAGCTTTTTCTCGGGCCAAGGCATCGCTTCTCGACGGCGTCAGGGAGTGGTCCCATGAAATTCTTCTCCTTGCAAGGGCGAAGGTTCAATCGACTACTGTATCATGTTTTGACTTCTCAATTGATGGTGTAAAACAATTCCAAGTTAAGGGATTATCGCAAAACGCGAGTTTATTATCACAATTTCGACCCAAGAAGCTTGAGATTGATTTCAAAAGGCGGGACAGACCGACAACGGATTGACTCGAAAGATCGTGACTGAATTTTGGGATCGACTCGAATGAACATGACCGGGCCACAGGATGAGGCTGCCTACGTATCCTTCTTATGAAGGAATCAGGTCATAACGTAGTTCGGGACTACGAAACTGACTTTCTTTTTGGTTTTTCTTCTTTGACCACAAACTTGAATTTGAAAACACACAGACACGAAAAGCATAAAAGACTCGCGGTACAAACTGACTCGAAATTGAAAAAGACTCGACTTGAAACTTAAAAGCTTCCCAACTCATGACAGATTCCACTCATGGATTGGCTTCAATGCATTCATCATTCTCCTTCAAATCTGAGGTCTGGCATTGGGATGGTTCCGGTCCTTTCTCACTATCTCAGGCATCATTCGGATTTTGATCCACCCTCGGATTCTGTGTCGGCTTGGAGCTTATTATTAAGGCATCGAGCTTAGTAGGGGTTGAAACAATGGATTCTGGTGGCCAATTGTCGATAATGCACTGGTGGGGATGGATTTTTATACCATTGAGGATCCCGTTGATGGTTTGGTTGCTCAGAAGTTGTCCGAATGAGCCATGGTTCATCAATTCATCAGCCGGTCCAGCCTTGAACTCCTCAAAGATCAGAGGATAGTTTTCCCCAAGCAATCGCCACCCATCAGGTGTTGACTCCCATACCAGGTCTATGTTCTCAAGCATGCAAATCTCGACTTCCTCAGGTATATCGACAGTAGGTTTTGGCTCAGTTGTGGGTATGATGTATTGGCTAGGGTCGAATGGGGTTGGGTTGAGATTGATGAGGTTGACATGGGGGTTTTGCGGGTGCTTTGAGAGAGGGTTTATGATAATGATTGGGTTTGAAAGTGGAGATGAGATGGTTCCATCATCGATGAGATCTTGGATTTTGTGGCGGAGACGAAAGCAGTTATTGGTGAAATGGCCGGTATATTGGTGAAAAGCACAATAGACATTTGGGTTGTGGGACGCCGAGAGCTTCTGAGGTAGGGGAGTTGGAGGGAGCGGCTTGATGAGGCCGGCTTCGAGGAGCTTCTCATAAACTGAGGACAAAGGTACAGGAAAGCGGGAGAAGATCCTTGGTGGGATTTTGCGGCTGGGTTGAGGGTTCATGGTGGTGCCGAGTGGGCCTCTGATGAAAGCTTTGCTTGCTTCGCAACTGCATAACACTCTTTTGCTTTTGGGGTTGATCTCATCAATGTGCACATCTTGCTTTTCAGCACCAGTTTCAGGCAAGGATCCGACATTCTCATTTGAGTGAGTTCTGGCATCATGGAATTCGACCAAGTCTTTGAACATGTCCGAGAGCTTCACTTTTGAGCATGGCTTGATTCTAACTATAGGTGGGTGGTAGATTTGTGGGGTTTCTTTGATCTTGGCATCATCAGCATTTAGTCCCAGATCTGGACTTGACATGGCGGAGGTGAAAAGGTCAACTAGCCCTTGCAATAGAGTCATCTGCTTGTCCATTTTCTGACTCATTTCCTCTATAGCCTTTTTCAGCTCAACCAACTCTGTTTGCCCTGCCATTTTGAGGTAGTCGAAGAAGGTGGTATGGCTTTGTGTAGGATGGGTGGCCTGGTCCTAACAGTAAAGTAAGAAGCGAACTCAGAATGTGCCCCTGTTGTGATTTATTGAAAAAAACGTGTATGAATAAAATAATTGTTATTCACGTGTTGTCATCGTCGACTCAAGGGATCAAACTTTACGGATAGTTCTAATAGTCACGGGTAGGTCGTTGTCAGGCAGGTTAAATTCCATACGTTGGGAATCAGAGCCAATCTCCTTATCTAAGACCATCCGAGACAGAGCAATAAGACTGCTGGAAGATGCACTTAAGGCTAAAGGGAGCCGTTCGAGCACGGCAAACACTGGAGTTATCCCAAACTCCATGGATTTACGGTCTCCTGGACCCAAGAAATGACAACCTATGAAGGATTGCCGTAGTCCTCAGAGATTCTTTTGAATGTGTATCCTTTGATTAGGAGTAAGAAGACTTGGGAGATATCAAGACAAATTAAGTCTTCAACATTTTTCACCAGAAATTTTTGTTTTGGTTTCAAAAACCATTTGGCGTAAATGACATGATACCGTAACCGGGGTGGCATAGGTGGCATGGCGCCATTAGCCTAAGCGGTGTAAGTGACTTCGCACTATAACCTAAGTGGTGTGGGTATCATGACATTGTAGCCTAATTGTTTCGTTGATTTTCATTGAATCCATGATTGAAAAATGTATTGAAGACTTAATGAATTTCGATATCTCTAAAACCTGATCGTTCCAAGGACTAAATAATTCCAACAACGTGCCTTTAAAAAGCACGACTCTTCATCGGTCCAGGCAATCCTAAACAAGCCGCGCAAGCGAGCCTAAGAGTTCTATACGCAATACGAAAGTAAGCAGAAGATGCATGGTGCGATGCGCAAGCGGGATAAGATTACGGTCCTTCGAAGGTTGCCTCATTCCTTAGAATTTCTTTTAGGATGTATCCTTTGTTTAGAACGACAAATTCTAAGAGATGTCAAAAGAACTAAGTATTCAACTAGTCCTCATTCGAAGCTTCAATTTTGAACTTAGAATAGACTAGTATAGACGACGTGAAACCACAACCAGAGTGGTGTCAGTGGCATGGTGCCATTAGCCAAAGTGGTGTAAGTAAAGTGACATCACAGCGTCGTTTCCTGTTATTCCTTATTCTCTGCTGAATTTTCGATTAGGCATTAGTCAAGGACTTAGCATATTTTGATTTCCCAAAGTCTCATTGTTCTAAGAACTTATGTAGTTTAGACAACGTACACTGGGGTGCACGACTCTTCATCGGGTCTCGGCAACCTTCTACAGACCGCACAAGCAAGTCTAAGAAGCACAGGACTTGAAATCGAATAGATCGACAGCATGATGGCATGACTAGGATGAGATGCATGGTGAGATGCAGAAAGCAGTAACATGTAGGCAGGATATAGCACATAATTCCTACCCTGCGGGTCCCTATCCTAGTTTGGAAGGTTCTATTGCTTTCTACACATGTATAAAGGCCGGTTTTGGCTTGAAGAGGGTTCCCCGGACTAGAGTCAAAGTATACCTCCCACTATTGAGCGTACACCCAATAATGGTACAAACGGTAGGGATCACTCATCACGGTCGAGGGTTGCTGAGCATTCCGGGATTCCCCATCACCGGCAAGCCGGGTAGGATTGCCAGAACACAGCAGCGAGGCTGAACAAGATATATATACAAAAGATAGAAAATGAAACAAAATGTTTTGAAAAATCCCACAAACATTTTTCAAGCTTGGCTCACAGGTTTAATTGATGCTTAAGGAACTAAGTCGTTTTGTCAACACACCAACTTTTCTCAAGTATCAATTAAACACGTCCCCAGCAGAGTCGCCACTGTGAGCTACCACAGCCCGGGTCGGGTGGATCGGGGTGGCCCGAAAAACACCGTTTTTGAATTGAATCGAAAGATTTGAAGAGTCGCCACCCGGATTTGTGGTTCGCCACCCGAGAAACCGTTTTGATTAAAAATTGATTGATTGAATTTGAAAACCAGAGATTGCTTTGGGTTCGGAAGCCATGTTACGAGGGGGGAAGGGTTTTACGGCACCCCCCTCGCCCGATTTGAAATCGGTCTTTACTAAACGTTTGTGGGATTTTTCAAGAGGTTTTATTTCATTAAACAAATAGCAAGCATCCAGAGGAATGTCAAGTACAGAGGTGCATGCATGTGCATGTGAATAAAATGAGAATGAACAAGTGCATGATATTAGCAAGACTGGAAGCTGCCACTGACTTCACTCCCGAGCGCTCGGGAGTATTCCCAAGCGCTTGGGACTGTTGATGCTCGACCTACAAACTTTGTTAGTACAACAGGATACAATACTAAAAAAAACGCAAACTGAAATAATCTTAAACATGTTACAGGCTCAACAGAGAACTTGATAGACTGGGATCAAACCCCATTCTTCCAAGCTATGTATCCTTGCCCTTCTAAAAGGTGGGTTTAGAGTTCTAAGAGATAAGGGGACGCATGCATGGACATGCAAGGACAGTAGAAGGGCTAGATTGGAGGAAGGGTGGAGTGAGATAACATGCATGTCATTCCCGAGCGCTTGGGAGTAGTTTCGAGCGCTCGGAAGTGATCTGCATATCAGCTTGTTTCCAATCAGGGAATGATCTTACTTTGACATGCAATCAACCCAACCCTGATTTTCTAAAAATGAACCTTGTTTTTAACTTTGGAAAGAACTTTTGTTTTTACTTGAACCTTGGTAAGAAATATTTCTGATTTGAGAAAATGAGCTTTCCAAGTCTGCATGCTACAAAAGACCATTTTATATGAGAATGTACTTCACTCCTTCCCAGCATCTACCAAAATACAACAAACAGGGATTGGAGACAGTCTCGAGCGCTTGGGACTACTCCCGAGCGCTCGGGAGTGGCTCCAGTAAACCAAGTCAAAAAGTTTTCATGCCCCTTTGTTCTTGTCGCTTAAATTAAGATCAAATGGGCTCACAACCAGTATGTGGAACTGGCATGAGCCCTTGATCCCCCTCAGAAAGTAGAAAGGCTTGAAAAGCCTTGTTTTATACCTTTTTCTTGTTGCTTGGACTATGCTTCTTGGACTGACTTTGGAGCTTGAAAATGATAAGAAAACAGGTTGAAAAGAGGGGATTTAGGCCTCCACTTCTCTTAGAGGTTTTCCTTGAGAATTGGTGGTTTTTCTTAGAAAATAGAAGTTATTTTGAAAGAGTTTGAGAGAGAGTTTTAGAAACTGATTTTGGCAGTAAAAGAGGGAGGGATGGACTGATTTTTCGTGGCCTTTTGCATGTGGAATGGAGAGGTATATATAGGGGAGCCAAAATTAGGGTTTTAGCTTGAAAATCAAATGAAAATGAAAAGAAAAAATGTTTTGGGGAGGGCAAAAGGCATCATGAGATGCTCTGCTGGCTCAGGCAGGCCTGGGATATGCAGGTTTGAACGTTGAACGAGTTGAAAAGCTTGAAAAGCCATGGTCAAAGCCAAGCTCAACATGCATTGGTCTGTCAGCACTTCCGAGCGCTCTAGAGTGGTCCCGAGCGCTCTAGAGTGGCTGTCCCGAGCGCTTGGGAGTGTTCCCGAGCGCTCTAGAGTGGTAGCCCAACTTCAGAAGGGCGCCACGGACACTCCCGAACTCGGTTTTGGGTGTTTTTTGAAGCGTTGGAAAGCTCGTTGAGTCCTCTTTCTAACCCAATTGGTTTCGTTCAAAGTTATTTTATATGCCAAAAAGTGTGCCAATTTTACCCTCAGGGTGTCGGGGAAAAGGAACGTTTTGATTTTGAAAAAGTCCAAGAAGCATCGTCCAAGTTTTCCAAGGCCTGTTTTGATTCATTTTCATCATCGGGGAGCCTCGAGGGCGCGAATTAAGGATAATTAATAGGTCCAAATTGGGGTATCTACAACATGTTGGGCGCTCGTTTGGGCCACAAAGAAATTGAGACACTACATGCTGTCTTACTCGGTGATACTGATTTCTCGCATGGACCCCCTCAAATATCTATTCGAGAAGCCAGCACTTACCGATAAGCTAGCACGTTGGTTACTCTTATTGGCCGAGTTTGAAATCAAGTATGTTACCCGCAAATCAGTAAAAGGAAGGGCAGTAGCAGAGTTTTTGGTAGATCGCCCAATCAGGGGCCCGAACACACGGAGTTTCCATTTCCCGATGAAGATGTAATGACTGCAGTCGATGAGACATGGACGTTGTACTTCGACGGAGCTGCTAACCAGAAGGGCTTCGGGATCGGCATACTATTGGTCTCACCCAAGGGGTCACATATTCCCCTGGCTTTTAAGTTGAACTTCGAAGTCACGAATAATGAGGCAGAGTACGAGGCATGTATTGTTGGAATGGAAGCTGCACTCGAAATTGGGGTCCAGGTGCTGGAAGTCGTGGGGGATTCCAACTTGGTTGTGTCACAAGCAAACGGGAATGGAAGGTCAAAGACGAGAAGATGAAGCCATATCATCAGCAGCTCGACGAGCTTATTCCGAATTTTCAAAAGGTGACTTTCACGCACGTCCCGAGGATGAAGAATCGCTTCGCCGACGCGCTCGCTACCTTAGCATCCATGCTGGAACTTCCGATCGGGGTGAAGCTAAGGCCTGTCATGATTGAGCAAAGAGGCAAACACGTGTACGACTATGTCATGAACATCGACGAGCCTGATGATGGACTCCCTTGGTTTCACGACATTTGGAATTTCGTCGAAAAGGGAGAGTTCCCTGCAGATTCTACCAAGAAGGATCGGATCTCGTTACAGCGACTGGCGTCTCAGTACATCATCTGTGGTGGACAATTGTACCGACGATCTCCGTGCGAAGTCCATAAGTTATGTATTCACGGTGACAACACGAGAACTGTAAAGGAAGAGGTGCATGAAGGAGTCTGTGGGCTGCACATGAACGGGATGATGCTGGCTAAGAAAGTTTTGAGATTGGGTTACTATTGGTCGTCTATGGAAACAGATTGCATTGAGTATGTGCGCCGGTGTCATAAGTGCCAGACTCATGCTAATCTTATCCATATCCCGCCTTCGGAATTACACTCAATGGCGACACCATGGCCATTCTCCGCCTGGGGCATCAACGTCATCGGAAGGATCACGCCTGCGGCTTCTAACGGTCACAGGTTCATCTTGGTAGCAGTCGATTATTTCACCAAATGGGTCGAAGCAGCTTCGTACAAGACTTTGACAGCAGTTCAAGTGGCTCACTCTATCAGGCAAAACATCATTTATCGGTATGGGGTCCCTCAAGCCTTCGTATCTGATAATGGTGTTCACTTCAAAGGGAAAGTTCTAGAACTTTTTGACGAGTTCAAGATTCAAGTGCATCACTCAACCACTTATCGGCCACAAACGAATGGGGCAGTCGAAGCAGCTAATAAGACCATCAAGTCGATCCTCGAAAGGACTGTCGAATCAGCTAGGGATTGGCACGAGCAGCTACCGCTAGCTTTGTGGGGATACCGGACGTCTATCCGCACAACGACAGGGGCAACACCCTATTCTTTGGTGTACGGTATGGAAGCCGTTCTCCCCATCGAGCTAGAAGTTCCATCACTCAGAATCATGGCAGAACAGGGAATAGATGAGGCCGATTGGATCAGTGGAAGGTTCGAAGAGCTCATGTTGTTTGACGAAAGGAGACTGCGGGCATTGTACCACATCCAGGGTTATCAGCGGAGAATCGCCCGAGCATTCAACAAGAAGGTGAAGTCGAGGGACCTGCAAGAGGGGGACATGGTACTCAAGGAAATCCGTGCACCGATCTTTGACCTACGAAGGAAGTTCCGACCAAAGTGGGCAGGGCCGTACATCATCAAGCCGATCCTTTCCGGAGGAGCAGCATCGATAATCGATCTCGACGGCAACAAATTCTCAAATCTTGTCAATTTGGATCAACTCAAGCGCTATTACCCCTAAAAGAGCTCGCTGGGCCGAAAACCGCAAGGGCAGGCGGTCCTAGGCAAAAATTAGAGCAAGCCTGCTAGGTCGAAAACCCGAAAGGGCGGCCTAGGCAAAAGTTAAGGCAAAAAGTCGAAAAAGAGCTCGCTAGGCCGAAAACCCGAAAGGGCGACTCTAGGCAAAATTTAGAGCATAAAAAGGAGAGTGTTAATACCCGAGCGAACCCTAGCCTGAACTACATATGGGCCTGATTCTCTTTCTTGAGGGATACATAGGCAATCTCACTTTGAGGCTCAGTCCTAAAAATTTCCAAAATCAAAATCCAAATTGACAAGTCAAGGCGCATGCGATTATTGAACCGAAAGGGGGAAACCCTTAATCAGTCGATTTTATTCAGATTACTTTTTTATTACAAGCTGAGCATGGAAAAGAGAAAACGCACGACTAAAGCACTTTTTATTCCAAAACACGGCAAAGTAAGCAATCAACCCATCCTTGCTTCCACATCTCTCTTTAGCCATTTGCGGTACCTTCCGGTTGAAGCAATTGAGAAAAGTGGGTCGCCCGGCTCAGTCCCACGAGTCTCCCACGTTCGAACATAACTCCGAAGGCTCGGAATGGTGAAGGGGGGGAGACGAAGCACTTCAGATCCTTGCGCCGGCACTTCTTGGCTAAGCCCAAGCTGACGAAGAATGCAAAAGGGTGAGTAGAAAGTAAAGCCTGTCAAGCCAACCAGAACATGCATCGAGCCCATGTTGCTCACGGTCATTGCAGGAAGCTCAACCAATGGCACCGCCAAGCGATGTCATCTTCCTCTACAGATGCAAAGAAATCACCCAATCATCTTCAACGTTGTACATCACCTGGGAGGACAGCTTCCATCCGCCGCCCAGTACCACCGCCATTTCTTTGGAGGAGTCGGAGTTCAACTTGTCGCAAAGCCACATCTAGCCAAAGAGAGAAAACAAGTAAGGAGCCGGATAAAGCTAAGCCGAGCGTCGAGGTAAAATGAATGTGAGAAATAGAAAAAGGAAAGGCGAGTGAGGTCCCTAACTCGCAGCAATGGCTACCACTAAAAACCTCGTGCATCCAAAGACGAGCATCCAACCCCATCAAGGTTTCTGCAAGGACCAAAGGCGCAACATCCTTGCGAGCCTCAATCTGAGCAGCAGCTCCTACCAGCAAAGGGCTAGGTTGACCGACAGAGGGAACCAGCAGGAAGGCCGCCAAGAGGCAGATGCAACAAGCCATCATTCGACGACCTTGATACTCGAAATCCGTTAAGTCTCCTGGTGGGATGAATCTCTCGTACAACTGCACGATATTGATGGCATTGCCCTGAGTCAAGAACTCAGCAACGTTCCCGCTGACCCCCAGCTTGGTTTTTAGTATATTCTTCATGCTCTCCCTAAGCATTGGAACAATTGGCTCGGCAGAGTCATGGCTCCCTAGGTAGGCATGGAATTCCTCGACGGTGAGACATAACTCTTGGGAACCAAAGCGAAAAACATGCACTTTGGGATCCCAAAAGCGTGTAGCCGCGTGCAGCAAGACAGGGCGGATTGTGATCTCGCGGAGATACTTCAAGGCATGAAGGCGATGCCCTCGGAAATTCAGCCAATCAATGCCTTCAAGGCTGTCCAACCAAGGCCGAAGCAAAGCTTGATTCAATAAAGCCATGAGAAATGAAGTTTTAGAGGGAAAATGATGGTTTGAAGTGTGAATAGGTTTGCCAAGGCTGGGCTCAGTACTTATAGAAGGTTGGAGGGGGGCAATCCTCCACTCAACAGCCTTGGGACTCAACAAACTTGTCTTTTTCAAGACCACTTGCTTGCATTTTCAAGATGTCAAACTTTGGAAACTTGAGAAAACATGGGAAATACACTAGTCTTGCTTTGGGAAGCCACTGACCCTTGGAAATTAGTTTAAGGAGAATTACAAGACGCCTTGGAAGTGAGCATGCAGAGCAAAAGGACATAAGAGAGCTGGGAAATCATCTTGGAAAGGAACAATGGTCTGCAGATCACAGCAGTCCCGAGCGCTCGGGAGTTAATTCCCAAGCGCTCGACAACACTCTCGAGCGCTCGAGAGTTCTGCAGTTTTGACAGTAGGTTTTCTTCCCTGGTGTTTGGTCCCGAGATGGCATCCCAAGCTCTGTTCTTCCAGTTTAACAAATTTCAATCCACTCCTAAGGGAATACAGCGTGTCCAATTATCCGTTTGTCTGAGTATTCATGAATATTCCTCGAAAAACCCCAAAATCCCAATGGTTTCCTTCCCGTCAACGTGTCAAATTTCATGTTGAGAGTATTTATTCAAGTCTAATGGCATGCGCGAGTCTTAATACATGCTAGTGACTGAATGAAACGATCAAACACGCGCCGAAACTTAAGGAATCAATTTTTGCCTTCAAACGCCCCTATTCATGGCGGCGTTGGAAGCATGGACTCGGATCGAATACTCTCGGCGCTCGATTATTCTCCTTAATGATTGCAAATTCCTCATTAATGTAACGCCCCGAATTTTGGGTACGTTAAATAAACATTTTTATTGAATAAGCTTTAAGAGAGTCTAGCTCAACATAATTCTCACAAGAGTACTTTTATTCAACAAAGGAGGGGATAAACTAAGGTTAACTACTGCTCCGCCTCTTCTTCCATCCTTGCAAGCTCCTCGGCTCCGAAAGCCTCCAAAGTGTACTGTTCATGCTGCTCATCTATAAAATCTGACACATTATACCCGCCCCAAGATAATATGTCGTGGTCACCACAAAGGTAACACCGTGAGCTACAAAAGCTCAATAGAATAATCCAACCCGCTTAACCCATAACTTACAATAAATAGTCATATAAATAAATACATATACTCATTTAACAACATAATTAACAATGATACATTTGCATTCACTATCCTGCTTACGTTGGTGTCATGCCTTTCTGGGTTTCTCCTACGCGACTCATCGTATTGTGTCACCATTTCATTTTAAGAAAATCATTTGTCATTCAACGGGCTACCAAGTCCGGCCACGTTACAAAATCTCGCATTGGCTCCTCTCCGCGGATAACCAAGCCCAATTGTCAATGAAGCTACCACGTCCGGCTCCAATGGCAATCTACACAATGGGCTACCAAGTCCGGCCTCATTGCGGTTTTCGCAAGTCCACACAAAGGGCTACCAAGTCCGGCCACCTTGCGGGTTTTCACAACTCACATAAGGCTACCAAGTCCGGCCATTATGTAGTCTCAAAAATCCTTTTTATCCATATCAACCACTCCTTAAGTGTCATGTTTCTACTTTCCGGTTTTTGTGTCTCGTAATCATGCGTAGACTCCGCGGCGGGACGAATCACTTTAAAGAAAACTTGAAATTAAACTAGCAAGATCATCCAACTCTATATTACCTAATCGTACTCAAATTATTACTTAAAGCCACTTATGTTTTATCAGCAACAAGTAATGCAACAAATATACATACACGTTCATAATCATCCTCAAGACAATAATATATTACAAAAATCCGTTCTTTCTTCCTTTGTGGGAAAACAACATATGTTTATTGACGTAGAAATTCATTATTTGGCATGCTCATTCTTCTTTAGTACTTTAGTAAACAGGTTTTACTAACTAGCTTTGATACCTTAACCGTTTAACTCATGGTTGTATACTTAAAGTAAGTATAATCCAAGCAAGTACATAGCATGTCCATAATCATTACTTAAAGCATAACGCCACATGTGCGGACGCTGGGGTGGTAATCCACCATATGCTTTGTTACTTTACCACAAGTAATACAAGCAAGTACATAGTAGGTCCATAATCATTACTTAAAGCATAACGCCACATGTGCGGACGCCCTTGGGGTGGTAATCCACCATATGCTTTGTTACAATACCACAAGCAATGGAATATAAGCTTATAGTTAAGTTAAAAGATCAACATGCGATTACTTCTACACGAAGTTATATTTTAAGTTGATTCTAATCATGCTTAATCATCCAATAGCAATATTAAGTTCACTAACTATCATGCATCCAACGTTTTAAGAAAATAAACTATCATTATCATGCTTTCATTATAACGACTTAGCTAGGGTTAAAACTAAGACAAGGAGTAGTGTCTAACATATATTTAGGATTATGGGTTGATTACACTACATTCAATTCGACATGCATACAATTATAGTTAGGATAAGTAGGTTCGAAGAATTCTACCGTTCTTCTTGGCGGTAGGGTGGCTACGGGAATTTCGTCGGAGTAACGGCTTACGGTGGACTTCCGGTAGCTTCGAAAGAGAAAGGTTTCTCTCGAAACTAAATCTTGACTATACTACTAAACTCTTATGGATCGAAGGGTGGTGGAGTGGTGGTTTAGTGGCGGCTTAGGATGAGTTTCTTGAATAACAAGGGAAGAACTTCAAGAACACTCAAGAACAAAGCAAGAACAAGCAAGAACACTAAGCTTTCTAGAGAGAGAAGTTGAATGGTGAATGTGTGAGTTGAAAGGCATGGAATGGATGCTATTTATAGGCAAAATGAAGCTCCCCCCTCACTCCATTTGGCCGGCCCTCACTCTCTCTTTCTTCCCCATAAATTTGTTCCTATTGTCTAGTCTTGTCATGCAATAGTATGCCAACTAAGTGCCACTTGGTGAAATAGTGTCAAAGTACAACCATGTGTCTAGGTTTAATGCACATACACCTCACTCTCCCCTTCTCTCCCTATTCGGCCTCTCTCTCTCTCTCCTCTCCCATGGATTTGTCTCATAGTCTAGTCTTGTCAAGCCAAAGTACAACAAGTGCAACTTGGTCAAATAGTATCAAAGTACAATGCACATGTCCAAGTACAACACACATGCACTCACTCTCCCTCTCCCTCTCCATTCGGCCTTCTCTCTCTCTCTCTTGGTCAAAGTACCTCTTATGTACATATACATATGTATATCTATATGCACATTTATGGAAAGAACAAGGAAGGTAAGGACAAGACCACTTAAATGCACACATGGCTTATGATTATTCTTTTTGTAGGATGAAGTACACATGACTAGTCTTGTCATCCTATTTGGCAATCCTAACATCTATTGTCCAATGGATAAAGATTACCCTAGCATGTAATAACCAATGGTCCAAGGAAAGTCATTATGAAGTACAATGTTTGCTCTTGACTAGACTATTCCAACTACTAGTCAAACTTGGTCTTCTTCCTAACAACTATTGTCCAATGGTCAAAGGTCTTCCTAGCATGTAATAACCAATGGATAAAGACTACCCTAGTATCTATTGTCCAATGGATAAAGATTACCCTAGTATCTATTGTCCAATGGATAAAGATTACCCTAGCCTTTATCGTCCAATGGATAAAGACAAAAAGGGTAAAATGGTCCATCTAGGGTTAGGACCACCTAATTAGGTTAAATGGTCATTAGGTTATTCTAACTAATTGGTTAAAGACTAACGATACTTAATCTAGGCTTTTATTGCTCGAGTGGTATTTTGGGTTTATTAGTAGGAAATCGCCTACTAACGGAATATTAAAGCCGGCGGTGCCAAACGCCAAGGCAAGGCGTGAGCGTGGCCAAGGCAGCCTGGTGGCAAAGCGGTGGTGAAGCGGTGGCCAAAGCAGCCCAGTGGCCAAGCAGTGGCCAAGCGGTGGCCAAGTCGTAGCCAAGGCAAGGCCAGAGCAAGGCCCAGGAACGCCAAGGCAAAAGCAAGCGCACCGATGCAGCGAACCCGATGGCGGCAGGGCGAGCAAGGCGACCCGAAAGAACGCTAAGGCAAAAGCAAGGCGAACCCAATGGTAGCTAAGGCAGAGCAAGTTAAAACCTAACTATGCTTGCTAAGTAGGATTTCCAGCCGAGAAATATAATTCTTAGGATTTTACCACAATCACCAAGTAATTATACAAGGGTCTTAATAGGCAGGCTCGTCTTTAGAAAATGATCTTATCGCCCGAGGTGATAGAATCTAATTATGACCGATTATTAGACTTAAAAAGGGAAGTATTAATACGATAAAGAATTTCTTAGATAACAACGAAATTTTTATTCAGTAAAAATCCGAGTTGTTACAACCTATCCCCCTTAAACAATTTCGTCCTCGAAATTTGGCAAATGTTCAGATCCGAACAAGTGCGGGTAGTTGGCCTTCATGGTTTCCTCTCTCTCCCAGGTGGTCTCTCCAGTTCCACGGTTTTTCCACAAGACTCGTACTAATCTGATTGTCTTGTTCCAGATCGTCTTCTCACTTCGGTCTTGTATCTCTATCGGTTCTTCTTCATACGTCGCGTCTTCCTCGATGGTGATGTCTTCCCAGTTGAGAACATGTGTGGGCAATGCAAGATACTTGCGTAGCATTGAAACGTGAAACACGTTATGCACTCTGTCTAACTGCGGCGGCAGTGCTAAACGATACGCAACCTTCCCGATTTTCTCCACAATGTCAAAAGGTCCGATGTAGCGTGGGGATAGTTTTCCCTTCTTCCCAAATCTGATAACTCCTTTCTTTGGTCTGATCTTAAGGAATACGTGGTCTCCTACTGCAAAGGAGCGGTCGGCTCCTTTTATCTGCATAACTCTTATGTCGGCTTTGCGCAGTTTGGATCCTTTGCCTGATGAGCTTGACCTTTTCTGTGGTATCCCGTACTATGTCAGGTCCAATCAATCCAGTTTCCCCAGCATCTGTCCAACAGACGGGAGATCGACAGGGTCGACCGTACAGAGCTTCATAAGGTGCCATCCCAATACTTGCTTGATAGCTATTGTTGTAGGCAAACTCCACCAATGGCAGGTGCTGCTCCCAATTTCCAGAAAAATCCAAAGCACAGGCTCTTAGCATGTCTTCCAGCGTCTGTATTGTCCGCTCAGTTTGTCCATCCGTTTGCGGGTGAAAGGCCGTACTAAGCCTTACATCAGTCCCTATTGCCTTCTGTAATCCTTTCCAAAAGTGTGACACGAAACGTGGGTCTCTGTGAGATACTATCGAGACAGGTACTCCATGCAGGCGTACAATCTCTCGGATATATAACAAACTTAGCTGCTCCACATTCTCGGTCATCTTGACAGGCAAGAAATGCGCAGTTTTGGTGAGTCGGTCCACGATCACCCAGATAGCGGTGTTAGACTTAGCAGATCTTGGTAGTCCGGTCACATAATCCATAGAGATGTGCTCCCACTTCCATGTCGGAATCGGTAAAGGTTGAAGATCTCCTCCAGGTCGCTGATGTTCAGCTTTGACTTGTTGACATACCAGGCACGTAGATACAAATTGAGCTACGTCCTTCTTCATTCCTTCCCACCAGTATGTCCTTCGCAAGTCATGATACATCTTTGTACCACCAGGGTGTACTGCGAAGTTCGAATGGTGAGCCTCTCGGAGCACTGCTTCTCGCAGGGTTCCAATATTAGGCACAAACACCTTCCCCTTGAACTTCAGGCTGTTGTCCTTCTCGATCGTCCATCCAGGTAATGCCCTTCCTTCTCGGATTCGATACCGGATGAATTCGCAGTCTTGCTCGGAGGTTTGGGCGAGCAAGATTTCTCTGTGAAGTGCTGGTTCTGCAACGAGAGCATACAAACGTGCGTTCCCATCTTTTGAGGATGGTCGCAGGTTGAACTCGTTGAGAGTGTCCACCATCTCCCATTCCTTGATGGCGGTCTTGACCTTCTGTGCTCTGTCCTTCCGACTAAGAGCGTCAGCCACCACATTGGCCTTACCGGGGTGGTACTGAAGTGTAAACTTGTAATCCTCTAGATATTCCATCCAGCGGCGCTGTCTTAGATTCAACTCTTTCTGAGTGAAGAGATACTTGAGGCTTTTATGGTCGGTAAAGACTTCGAATTGTTCTCCCCACAGATAGTAACGCCAGGTTTTAAGGGCGATTACTACAGCCAATTCTAAGTCATGGGTAGGGTAGTTCTTCTCATGCGGTCGGAGTTGTCGGGATCCGTAAGCTACAACTTTCCCATTCTGCATCAGTACGCATCCTAGACCGTCTCTTGACGCATCGCAGTAAACTGTATAATCTACACCCCGCTCAGGGATGATGAGTATCGGTGCTCTGGTCAGCCTTTTCTTCAATTCCTGAAAGGATTTCTCACAATCCTCATTCCAATCCAGCTTTACTCCTTTCTGAGTCAGTCTCGTCATTGGTTTAGCAAGTGTTGAGAAGTCGGGTATGAATCTTCGATAATACCCAACCAATCCTAGAAAACTCCGGATTTCAAATACGGAGGTTGGCTGTTTCCAGTTCAACACGGCCTCCACCTTGCCTTCATCCACCGCGATTCCATCCTTAGATACTACATGTCCCAAAAACTTAACCACTTCCAGCCAAAATTCGCATTTACTTGCCTTGGCGTAGAGTTGGTTATCTCGGAGTATTTGTAGTACTATTCGCAGATGTTCTTCGTGCTCCTCCTTATTAGCAGAGTATATCAAGATGTCATCAATGAACACTACTACAAATCTGTCCAAGTAGGGTTGGAAAACTTTGTTCATGAGACACATGAATACCGCCGGAGCGTTGGTCAGTCCGAACGGCATCACCACAAATTCGTAGTGTCCGTATCTGGTGCGGAAGGTTGTCTTATCAATATCCTCGTCTTGGATTCTCAGTTGATGATAACCTGATCTGAGGTCGATCTTAGAGAAGCAAGTTGCTCCTCTTAGTTGGTCAAATAGGTCATCGATTCTGAGCAAGGGGTATCGGTTCTTAATTGTGACCTGATTCAGCTTCCTATAGTCGATACATAAACGAAGCGTTCCTTCTTTCTTCTTTACGAACAATGCAGGCGCCCCCCATGGTGACGTACTTGGCCTGATATACCCTTTCTCCAAAAGTTCTTGCAATTGGGTCTTGAGTTCCTTTAATTCTGCTGGGGCCATACGGTATGGCGCCATCGAGATTGGGGCTGTTCCTGGTTGGAGTTCTATAGAGAAGTCTATCTCTCTTTGAGGAGGTAAGCCAGGGAGTTCCTCGGGAAACACATCGGCGTATTCGCAAACGATGTGGGGTAATCCCAGTTCCTTCCTATCGGTTTCTTCCATTTGGAGACTAGCTAGCCATCCAAGTAGTTGATTCTGCCACCTAGATCTTTTCGTCGTCGAACTTGTTGTCTGTCTATCCCCCTTAAAACGGAAACGAGTTCCCTCTGGGGTGTAAGCTGTCACTGTCTTCTGATGACAGTCTATGACTGCTCTGTGCGCAGATAACCAATCCATTCCTAGGATTATATCGAAATCCGCCATTTCGATCACCCGGAGGTCGCAGGTTAGTCGCAAGTTGGCTACTTCTAGCTCGCACCCTCTACACACTAGACTAACAGTTATACTTCCCCCCAATGGTGATGCTACCCTCGTACTTAAGTGGAGGGGTTCTGTTTCTAGTGCTAAAACAGTTACGCAGGCAGTAGATATGAATGAATGCGATGCACCAGAGTCAAACAAGGCTTGTACGCAGGTACTATATAGTAGTAGCGTACCTTGGATCACAGAGGGATCCGGCTCCTGTTCCTCAGTCTGTAGTGCAAAGATCCGCCCTCCAGTGTTCTGTTGAGTGTTCATGGGCTGCTTCCCTTTGTTTAGCCCATTTGGTTGCGAGGATGGCCCTCCATGGTTCTGCTTCCCAAATCCAGCCTGCCCATTTGGTAGCGTCTTTTGGTTTCCGAAGTTCCCATTCCTCTCCCTCTGAGGTTGCGGGCATTGGCGACTGTAGTGGCCCATCTTCTGACAGTTGTAGCACTTTATTGCCGACAGATCTCGAGTGCCCCTCTGTGGTTGGTCGCGTCCTGGGCAATTTTCCACGCTTGGTTGTTTTGGGTCGGGGTAAAGGTCTTAGCGGGGTAGGGTCCTCGATTGTTATTGGATGCTTGGGTACGGATTGGTCCCCCGGTATTGCCCGTTGCCTTCCTCCAGCGGTTCTTGAAGTCTGCTTCTTCACTCTCCAACCGAAGAGCACACTGAACGATGCCGGAATAGGTGGGAAAGGCTTGCGCTACCACGACCCTTCGAGCAGTTGTCAGTCCCCACTCGAATCTTCTCGCTTTCTTATCCTCAGTTGCTACAGCGTTTGGGGCGTAGCGAGACAGCTCCTCGAACTTTGCCGCATATTGAGTGACAGACATGGTTCCTTGCTTCAGGTTCATGAATTCTTGCTCCTTGGCCAGGCGAATGGGCGTGGGAAAGTACTTGTCAAGGAATAGGGTTTCAAACTCATCGAATGTCATGGTGGCTACGGTATGAGTTGTTTCCATCAACTCCCACCAATAACGGGCCTCTCCCTTTAGTTGGTACGTGGCCAAGGCCACGCGATCCCCATTCCGGGTGATCTCCAAGGTGTCCAGGATCACCTTGGTTTCCTTCAGCCAAGATTCGGCCACAGTGGGGTTAGGGTCTGCGGGTCGGCGTTTGCAGAACTCGTTCATCGCTCGGGTTCGGGTCATAGGTTCGTCATTGCGGTTTTGGTTTCGGTGGTTGGCATTCAAAGCAGTCACGAAAGCTTGCATGATTTGGGCTAGGCAAGGGTTATTGTTAGAGGTTTCTCCATTCTCAAATCCCAGTCCACTGCGTCGGTTCACCATCTACGAGTCGAAATTTTAAGGGAGATTTAGTTACTAGAATTAGTACGCAATGAACAAGACAACTAGATTTTTGATTAACACATAACATTAGGTTACATGCCTAACGGCATCATCAGATACAAGAAAAAGAAAGTAAAAGCGGTTAATAATGGCTATGGTGCCATTGCTATTCTTCGAGCCGCCATCGATCGGCGAATGCTTGGAGAGCACGGCGTTCGTATTCCTTTCCGAACGCCGCGAGTGCGACGGCCACCGCGGGAATCCAGTACCAGAAGGTAGTGAGGCGATCGTTCCTGTCGAACCACCGCGGTATGGCTATAGTAAGCACGGCCCAGAAGAGGATGAAGGTGAAGGGCAGTAACTGTATGGCTCGAATCATCGAGGTGAGCTCGATTCGCTCCATCTCTCGGAACTGGGCGTCCTCCGGGAACCCGCGTCGGTAGATCGTTGCCATGGCTCGGTTTGATTGGATAGTGGTTTGGAGAGGTTTAAGGTGGTGAAAGAGAGATGAAGAAATGAAGAGATGGGGTGAAGAAAATGGGAAGAGGAGGGGTATTTATAGGGCCGGGAGAGGGGTATGGAGGAGGGAAAAATTAAATTTGAATTTTGGGGGGAAGATTGAGGGTGGCGGTTTGCCGAGTCCCCCCCTTTTGGGTTATGGCCGACACTTGGCGCTCTCATCAAACTAAAATAAAATGTCTAATAGTAGTGTGCTACCGTACCCGTAACAAGGGAAATTTTATAGATAGGAAGATTCTTAACATTTAGCAACTTGCGTCAACTAAAATAATTGTCCTTGGTAATCAGGGTTTTATTTACTAGGGAATAGTACGCAACAGTACTCTTAAAAAGAAAATAAGCCTTTTAATAATAAAAGGGAGACACAATTACAAGCATAGAATTCTATTACAAAACAGAATTTAACTCTTTCCTATTACCAAATAAACATAAGATGGGGTTTCCTAGTACAACTGCAGCGATCTCACACATGATCCTAACAGGTTTATTCTACAATACTAAGGCATGTTGATTCCAAACTTCTCCTTCAGCCACATCTTGTGGTTCTTTTCCGCCTCGGTTTCACTCATCTGAAACAGCTCCTGCTCCTGTTTAACTATTTCCTCTTGCGTTAGCACGGGCGGTTCCTCTACCGGTTCGGGGTAGCACGGGAAGAGTTTCATCATGACAGCCTCCCAATCTATGCCGGTCTCCATGCCGGGCACCGGAAAGCTAAATGGCTGCTCAAAGTCTGATACCGGTGGTGCAGGGGCTTGGATAGGAGGTAGGTACTCGGGGTTTTGAGTTAGTAGGGGTACCTCCCAAATGATGGGGACTTCATAGAGTTCCATGTCATCCACATGTGGGAGTGTTGGTCCGGTGTATTCTGGTGACAGTAGCGATCGGTAGATGGCCCTAGTTTTTGGGGCAAAAGGTGGGCAACCTCTTTGTGGTACCCTTGACATCTATGCAAATGGAAGAGTTCTATATTAGACTTAACGGTACGAAGGGAAACTATAAGTATGCACATAAACAGTAATTTCACGTAGGGAAGAAATACATATTTTTATTACTTAATCGGATTTAGTACAACATAATTGGCTAAAATTAGCCTAGGCTTACTATTACCTTATAAGTTCGACTACTACCAACCTTCTTATTACATTTGCATCACAAGCTTCTTAAGGAGCCTAAAAGGTGTTCGGGAATTGGGCCTTATATGGGCCTATGTCGGTCTCAGCGGGTGGCGGAGGTATATCGCCGGTGTCAAAGGCTATGTCCATGATGTCGGGCGCAACCCTTAGCCATCCAGGCTCTTCTTCGTCATCAGATTCACTCTCTTCGTCAGATTCTTCATTCCCCCAGATCACCATTGGTTCTTCTTCCTCGGGATCTTCTTCGGGATCCTCATTCGCGGGAGGTGCTATTGGGACCAGAACGGGAATGGCTTCAGCTTCGTTCCCCACAACTACAAGTTCCTCATGGAAAAGGGGTGCTATTTGGACGAGGACAGGTATTGCTTCTTCGTTTCCCACCTCTTCTTCATCAGGGAGTGGCAAGGCACCATGCTCTTGATAGTAGTCATAAACGTAGGGAAAGGCGTAAGGGAAGTATGGGTCTCTTGCTAGTAAGTTGGTCATCGTCCTCAGGGTACCTCTAAGTTGGCGGGCTTCGGCTAGTAGGTTGTCTCGATAGTTACTCATCTACAAGGAAAAGTTTTAGCCTTGATTAGTAGTGTTTTAAGTCAAGTTTTACTAATGTTAAAGAAACATCGACATTTCTATGTTCCACATTCGATTCTTGATTTAAGTTATCATCCAATTGTTCGGGAATTCCCAGCTCGGTGGTACTGCCAATTTCCACACCTTGCTTCAATCCAAAGATTGTTTTGTCAGAATTCCACCCAATTTGGGACGGTAAACTTAAACTCAAGTCACGTTTGTGCAACGGTCAAGCTTATCTTAACACTAATCTTAAAGGCTACCCATTCTACCCATGGCCGAGGTTTTGAACCTAAAGCTCTGATACCAAGTTGTAACGCCCCGAATTTTGGGTACGTTAAATAAACATTTTTATTGAATAAGCTTTAAGAGAGTCTAGCTCATTATTACAACATAATTCTCACAAGAGTACTTTTATTCAACAAAGGAGGGGATAAACTAAGGTTAACTACTGCTCCGCCTCTTCTTCCATCCTTGCAAGCTCCTCGGCTCCGAAAGCCTCCAAAGTGTACTGTTCATGCTGCTCATCTATAAAATCTGACACATTATACCAGCGTCGCCCCCAGTATAATATGTCAGGGTCACCACAAAGGTAACACCGTGAGCTACAAAAGCTCAATAGAATAATCCAACCCGCTAACCCATAACTTACAATAAATAGTCATATAAATAAATACATATACTCATTTAACAACATAATTAACAATGATACATTTGCATTCACTATCCTGCTTACGTTGGTGTCATGCCTTTCTGGGTTTCTCCTACGCGACTCATCGTATTGTGTCACCATTTCATTTTAAGAAAATCATTTGTCATTCAACGGGCTACCAAGTCCGGCCACGTTACAAAATCTCGCATTGGCTCCTCTCCGCGGATAACCAAGCCCAATTGTCAATGAAGCTACCACGTCCGGCCGTTAGCAATCTACACAATGGGCTACCAAGTCCGGCCTCATTGAGGGTTTCGCAAGTCCACACAAGGGCTACCAAGTCCGGCCACCTTGCGGGTTTTCACAACTCACATAAGGCTACCAAGTCCGGCCATTATGTAGTCTCAAAAATCCTTTTTATCCATATCAACCACTCCTTAAGTGTCATGTTTCTACTTTCCGGTTTTTGTGTCTCGTAATCATGCGTAGACTCCGCGGCGGGACGAATCACTTTAAAGAAATCTTGAAATTAAACTAGCAAGATCATCCAACTCTATATTACCTAATCGTACTCAAATTATTACTTAAAGCCACTTATGTTTTATCAGCAACAAGTAATGCAACAAATATACATACATGTTCATAATCATCCTCAAGACAATAATATATTACAAAAATCCGTTCTTTCTTCCTTTGTGGGAAAACAACATATGTTTATTGACGTAGAAATTCATTATTTGGCATGCTCATTCTTCTTTAGTACTTTAGTAAACAGGTTTTACTAACTAGCTTTGATACCTTAACCGTTTAACTCATGGTTGTATACTTAAAGTAAGTATAATCCAAGCAAGTACATAGCATGTCCATAATCATTACTTAAAGCATAACGCCACATGTGCGGACGCCCTTGGGGTGGTAATCCACCATATGCTTTGTTACTTTACCACAAGTAATACAAGCAAGTACATAGTAGGTCCATAATCATTACTTAAAGCATAACGCCACATGTGCGGACGCCCTTGGGGTGGTAATCCACCATATGCTTTGTTACAATACCACAAGCAATGGAATATAAGCTTATAGTTAAGTTAAAAGATCAACATGCGATTACTTCTACACGAAGTTATATTTTAAGTTGATTCTAATCATGCTTAATCATCCAATAGCAATATTAAGTTCACTAACTATCATGCATCCAACGTTTTAAGAAAATAAACTATCATTATCATGCTTTCATTATAACGACTTAGCTAGGGTTAAAACTAAGACAAGGAGTAGTGTCTAACATATATTTAGGATTATGGGTTGATTACACTACATTCAATTCGACATGCATACAATTATAGTTAGGATAAGTAGGTTCGAAGAATTCTACCGTTCTTCTTGGCGGTAGGGTGGCTACGGGAATTTCGTCGGAGTAACGGCTTACGGTGGACTTCCGGTAGCTTCGAAAGAGAAAAGTTTCTCTCGAAACTAAATCTTGACTATACTACTAAACTCTTATGGATCGAAGGGTGGTGGAGTGGTGGTTTAGTGGCGGCTTAGGATGAGTTTCTTGAAGAACAAGGGAAGAACTTCAAGAACACTCAAGAACAAAGCAAGAACAAGCAAGAACACTAAGCTTTCTAGAGAGAGAAGTTGAATGGTGAAGGTGTGAGTTGAAAGGCATGGAATGGATGCTATTTATAGGCAAAATGAAGCTCCCCCCTCACTCCATTTGGCCGGCCCTCACTCTCTCTTTCTTCCCCATAAATTTGTTCCTATTGTCTAGTCTTGTCATGCAATAGTATGCCAACTAAGTGCCACTTGGTGAAATAGTGTCAAAGTACAACCATGTGTCTAGGTTTAATGCACATACACCTCACTCTCCCCTTCTCTCCCTATTCGGCCTCTCTCTCTCTCCTCTCCCATGGATTTGTCTCATAGTCTAGTCTTGTCATGCCAAAGTACAACAAGTGCAACTTGGTCAAATAGTATCAAAGTACAATGCACATGTCCAAGTACAACACACATGCACTCACTCTCCCTCTCCCTCTCCATTCGGCCTTCTCTCTCTCTCTCTTGGTCAAAGTACCTCTTATGTACATATACATATGTATATCTATATGCACATTTATGGAAAGAACAAGGAAGGTAAGGACAAGACCACTTAAATGCACACATGGCTTATGATTATTCTTTTTGTAGGATGAAGTACACATGACTAGTCTTGTCATCCTATTTGGCAATCCTAACATCTATTGTCCAATGGATAAAGATTACCCTAGCATGTAATAACCAATGGTCCAAGGAAAGTCATTATGAAGTACAATGTTTGCTCTTGACTAGACTATTCCAACTACTAGTCAAACTTGGTCTTCTTCCTAACAACTATTGTCCAATGGTCAAAGGTCTTCCTAGCATGTAATAACCAATGGATAAAGACTACCCTAGTATCTATTGTCCAATGGATAAAGATTACCCTAGTATCTATTGTCCAATGGATAAAGATTACCCTAGCCTTTATCGTCCAATGGATAAAGACAAAAAGGGTAAAATGGTCCATCTAGGGTTAGGACCACCTAATTAGGTTAAATGGTCATTAGGTTATTCTAACTAATTGGTTAAAGACTAACGATACTTAATCTAGGCTTTTATTGCTCGAGTGGTATTTTGGGTTTATTAGTAGGAAATCGCCTACTAACGGAATATTAAAGCCCGGCGGTGCCAAACGCCAAGGCAAGGCGTGAGCGTGGCCAAGGCAGCCTGGTGGCAAAGCGGTGGTGAAGCGGTGGCCAAAGCAGCCCAGTGGCCAAGCAGTGGCCAAGCGGTGGCCAAGGCGTAGCCAAGGCAAGGCCAGAGCAAGGCAGCCCAGCAACGCCAAGGCAAAAGCAAGGCGCGGCCCGATGCCAAGGCAGAACCCGATGGCAGCCAGGGCAGAGCAAGGCAGCCCAGCAACGCCAAGGCAAAAGCAAGGCGCGGCCCGATGCCAAGGCAGAACCCAATGGTAGCTAAGGCAGAGCAAGGCAGCCCAGCTAACTATGCTTGCTAAGTAGGATTTCCAGCCGAGAAATATAATTCTTAGGATTTTACCACAATCACCAAGTATTTATACAAGGGTCTTAATAGGCAGGCTCGTCTTTAGAAAATGATCTTATCGACCGAGGTGATAGAATCTAATTATGACCGATTATTAGAATTAAAAAGGGAAGTATTAATACGATAAAGAATTTCTTAGATAACAACGAAATTTTTATTCAGTAAAAATCCGAGTTGTTACAATTAAGGGCATTTCTGTCATTTCAAATCAAATTCCATGAGTCGAGTCGATTGTGTCAAGTTTTATTCCGTTTTGAGAGTATCGGTTGAAATTCGCGTGCTCTTTACTTTCTTTCAAAGCTAGATGGACATATTTCATAAAATACAATTCTTAAAGAGAATGCAAACGAACGCAAATCGAGAAAAGTGCAAACTTTCATAAATAAATAAGGCATCTACAATGAGTAAAGAAGGAAGTGCATAAGCTGGGTCAAATACACGCCCGATCCTACCTACCAGGGCACGCAGGCCCAAACCAAAAACCAAGGCACGCAGGCCCGGAGGCTACAACTGTGCTAGCACGCAGGCCCATGCCAAAGAAAGACTAGCAAAGCAAAAAGCCTAGAGCTCAGCCCAGGCGGATCCTTTTCTGCTGGCGTCCCCCGAACTCAGAACTCTCAACCTCGTCCTCGTCCCCGTCATCGTCGCCATTGTCGTTGAAAGGGCCTGAGGCAGTACTCGAGTCCGTGGACCCTAAAGCTCGTGACTCGAGCGACTCCTCTGTATCCTCCTTTGACTCCTTGGGAGCGGGTCTCCGCTGTGACGCTACTCTAGGAACCACCTCGAACTGCCCAGCCCCTGCTCTCTGTCTACCCCGGCCTCTTGTGCTAGTAGAAGCTGGCAGGCTCGTGGTGTCCTACGGCTGTGTCCTGACCGAGCGTCGTGACTGCACCTGCTTGTCATGAACATTCATTCATTTCATTCATGTTTTAGATCCAATAAAATGTATATGCATGCATTTGCATTTTCATACCTGAGAAGCAACAGGTGGAGCAGGCTCAGGAACAGGTCTGGTCTGGAGGGTCCTCCCCTTAGCACAGTCCTTCAGCAACTGCCGCATCCCCACCATCAGCATGATAGCCTGCTCTGCCCATTCTCGCGGCACCTGCACGATGGTTCAAAAGTCAAAGCACTGTATGCATGAACAAGAAACATTTGAAGCATGGAAAGAAACAAAGTTGTGTTATACCTGTGCGGGAAGCTGCATCCGTGGCTGTGGAAGGCGTGGAATGTCTAGCATCGCCCGTGCTCCAGAAGGGTCCCTCACCCCTATCGACCCGTCCAGCGTCGGTAACCCGGCTGGTGCAGAAGTTGTGAGCTGCCCTCACCTCGGCCCAAGGAGCTAGCACCTCTCCCGCCAGCAGGAGGCCTAGCACCTTGTCCTCTACCACGTGAAGAGCGACCCCTGCGGCCCCGTGCTCCGGTCTCCTCTCCTGTCTCCTCTCCACTAGCAGCCTCACCCCTAGCCCTCCTGGCCTCAGCCTCTGCTACCCGTCTCTCCAGCTCTCGCTCCACACCCAAGCTGGTGGCCAGGTACCTGTCTCTGTATGTAGCGTAATCCAGCGTGCACCGCAAGTATCTCTCCAGATCAGTATCAGGCACCGTATACCGCTCCAGCTCAGCGTGTGTATAGGTCTCGGTCCGCTGCACCCATGGAGGGAGTGGCCCCGATACGACGAACTCTGGAAGACCGAGTGACTGTTGCGTCACCCGATCCCCCAGGTACCACTGCCAACCCAAAGGGCACTCCAGTAGGACTCGGCTCCTGGTCACCTCCCGGCTCCTCGGTAGGAAGTCAGCCTCCAGCCTCTCCCATCGATCCCAGTGAACCTGTATCCAGTTGATGTACATTAATGATCGTATTTCATAAAGGAAAGCACAAGCTAGGAAAAGAAAGGAACATCAATGTTGATACCGTGACTCCAGTGATGTTATCCAGCCAGCGCCGGAAAGTCATCACCTGTCCTCGTTGCTCCTTCGCTCTCCGGTACTCCGTACTCCATGCTAGTGCACATGGAAGCAAGCTCAGATTTGTGCAAGTGTTCTCGGGCGGGAACATGCCCAAGACCTCGTAAGCCCAAACCTGCATATTTTGGAAGTCGATTCAAGTCAGATATATGTTCAATTCAATTCAATTCATTCAATTAAAACAATTCGAAGCAGTAGTGTTGAATCATACCTCAATCACCCTTCAGTAACCGCCAATGGTGTCCCCCACTCCACGTGAGGCAGCTCTTAGAAAGCAGTAGAGCGTGCACAGAGCAGCACCGCCCCAGTCGAACTGTCCAGCCTGTCTCAGATCCACCAAGCCCGCCAAATAGCTCAAGTGAACCCGGGATCGCCTGAGCGGGAACAGAGAAGCCCCGAACAGGTACAGCAGGTAAGCCCTGGCCATCTGGGCCACCTTAGTGTCGTCTGCTGGCTCGTGGTCCCAGTACGTCGTAAACTGCCCATACTCTGCTACCCCTCCGCTGTGGCGCGAGACCCGTCCAAGAAACCACCTCAGAGCCGCGTCATCCAGGTCTATGCTTGCGTCGAATGGAATCGGGTCACCACCAACTCGGAGCCCCGTGATCGCCGCGAAGTCGAGTGGAGTCACCGTCATATCCCCGAAGCGGAGGTGGAATGTGTTGGTGGTGTCCCACCACCGCTCCGCCAGCGCTGTCATCACGGCGCGATCAACCCTCACCGCCGTCAGCAACAGGATGAATGGCCCGAAGCCAGCCTCCTCCACCAACTCGCGCACCCTCCGTGGCAGCTCTCGAAAGTGCTTCAACGAGTGGCCCGAGCCTCCGTGGCCGTAGATGTCCCTGGTGCGCTGTTTCAACAGAGTAAAGAAATAGCATCAGTAAGCAACACAATAATTCAAGGAAGCAAGTTTAATACAGGAAGCAAAACATTGAAATCATATCGTGGTCCATCCAGAAGAGATGTGTGTGGCCCGATCTCGAAGAAGCAAGTCCTCAGGGTAGTCATCCCGGGCTGGAACGTAGCCGGTCATCCCCGTCGGCTCAACGAAGTGCAACCGTGGAGTGTAAGTCCCCGACTCAAACCCAGGACGTGCGCTGGCCAAGTAGGCCTTCGCCTCGTTGGCCACTGTAACGCGCTCCTCCATCACCACCTCCTCCTCCTGCCCCAAATCAGCCATCTCTAGAGACCCCGTATCTGCCGTCGTCCCCGCACCACTGAGCATCGCTCCAAGCAGCAGTGCTAGAGGCCTGATTCTCTGTCGTCCTCACTTCCCTCAGCACCTCCCTTACCCCAGCATCAAGACCAAGTGCATCTAGTATGTCCTGCAACCTCGCCGTGTCCAAGAAGTCCCCCTCCGTGAATGGGACCGGATGTGAAGCACCGATCCCGCTGTCCCCGACCCTCGGCTCAGCAGCCGTCACCCTCAGCACTGGCGTCGCAACGATGTGACTAGCCGTCACTACCTCATCCCCGCCACCTTCCCTCCGCTCATCACCGGCCCGCTCCGCGGCAACAAGCAGATCCTCTACTGTAGGAGTATGAGGAGTGCCCATAGCACCTCCCCACTACTCGTATCGCCTCCCCCGCTACTCGTCCCATCTCCTCCACTGCCCAACGCACCTCTACTGCTCGTGGGCAACTCGCCTCCCTCTCCTCGTACGGTCCCACCATCACTGATGTCCTCTGCCGCCGCCAAACCCCCGCTGGTACTCTCCACTGCCCCTGTACCCCTGTCGGCCTCGACCTCCACAACTAGACCCTCGCCAACGTGCCCCTCCTGAGCTGGTGTGACAGCACTGCCGCTGTCCACCTCCATCGCCACCGCGGTCTCCACAACTGCCGCCTCCTCGCGGCTGAGCATTCCCCCGTCGCCACCACTGGTCATCCTTGGTTCCTCCACTCCCCAAGCCTTCTTCTTCCTTTTGATTCGCACTTCCTGGCAAACGATGGCCCACTGGAAGATCGAGGAGATCTCGAGCTCGGTCCGTGTTGAGAGAGTGAAAGAACTTGAGATGGAGAGAGTGGAGAGAGATCAGTCAGATGAGAGAGAGAGATCGCCCGAGGGAGAATGTAGGAACAATCGAGATTTAGAATGTACGGTTCGCTCTGGTTCTCGAGCGCTGAGGAGTAGGTTTAAAACCCCAAATCAGTTGAAGAAGATGAATAGGACCGTAGGCCCCAGTCGCGGTCTCGAGCGCTCGAGACCACTCCCGAGCGCTTGGGAGTGGTTCTGAGCGCTGAGGTTTGTCCCCAGCCCTCGTGTCAGCCCTCCGTCATCCCGTGAGTTTCCTACTATCGAGGCTAGCTTAGCTTCTTCTTCTTCTTCCTTTTTACAAAATCAATCTCAGTCCTGGCTTCGGCAGCCTCAAACGGGACTTTGGGACACAAACCTCCGTCGGTGACGTGTCTTTCGTCCCGCACTTTGCAATTTGGCGCTTCACTTGATAGTCGATCGAGATTTGGATCTTTATGCTAATTTCAACAGGTTTGCAGGTATTTCTACACTACAGGTGCTATTTTATCCTTTCTTTTTTTTTCCATCCGCCGAACAGAGCAACAGGTGGACCTTTCTTAAATTCGTGTCGATCTTTTCTTTTGCATGCATCACACGTGCTTGCATTTGCCGTCTGCCAAACAAAGCAACAGGTGGACCCCTGCATGTATTTATCAAACTCGTGCCGATCACTTTCCATGCATGCATCACACGTGCTTGCATTTGCTGTCCGCCAAACAGAATAACAGGTGGACCCATTGCATATTTATCTTGTCAAGGTTTCGTCAATCTTTCTCGTGCATGCATCACACATGCGTGCATTTGCCCCACAGAACTACGCTGGTCTGATCCCCCACAAAAAAGGGTACGTAGGCAGTCTGAAAGGACGCGACCACATGCATCAAACACCTTTACTCGTATTCATGTTTTGAATTGAGGATTTTGACTTAGCTCGAATTGGGCTGTCTCAATCTTTGGACATCACTCATATCCAGACATGATGTCGAGCGACGCGCACAACAGAGACACCCCAATTTGGACAACTCGAATTTCCTTGATTCGTGGCCTGGAGCTCTCCGATGATGAAAATTGGATTAAACAAGCCTTGGACCGATAGAACAATGCTCCTTGAAGGACTTTAAAAAGAGAAATAAAATGTCAAAAATAGCTTTCAAGCGCTTTGGACCAATCCCAACCGCTCCAGACTATTTTCCAAAACCATGGGTCAGCCAATTCTCGAGCGCTCGAGAGTCAAGTCCCAAGCGCTCGAGACCACTCTCAAGCGCTCGAGACTTTTGTATTGCCCAATGGAGGTTGAAGCTTCCCCACTATCTATGCAGCCATCATTGCAGCCGTTTGAACGGGTCTTAGCCTTGGACCTCACTCAACCTCAGTCAGAGATGAGTCAGAGCTGAGATTTTATTTTGATTTCAAATAATATTTTCCAAGAGGAGACCATATGTTATATTTTTGCCTATAAAAAGCCTTTTTCAGCTCAGAAGAAAGGGGGAATTCTCTCTCTAGATCTCTTCTCTGGCAATTCAAAGCAGAAAAACCAGCTCTCACTCTTTTGCAAGCAAAAATTCCCATTTTCAAAGGCAAAAACAAACCAAAAACCCAAGGTAGCAAGAAGATGGAAGGAGTTCAGATCATCACCAGCTTCTGATCTCCTGAAGTTTTCATCTCCTTCCCATCTTCTAAATCTCTCTTCCAAGGAGCAAAGTTTCAAGCAAAAGGTAGAAGCCTCACACTTTGGTGTCAATCAAAAGCAGGGTTGTTTCTTCCCTTCTGAGGGAGGCTTCCCAGCTCACTCCAGTCCTTAATATTGGAAGTGAGATGGGAGAGCCTTAGTGTTAAAACAAGAGCAAAGGGCCATGAGTGCTTTCCATGCATGCAGCACCGGCAACACTCCCGAGCGCTCAGGACTATTCTGGAGCGCTCGAAAGTGGTGCCGGTTCTCATTTCCCATTTTTTTTAGCATTTAAACTAACATGCAGGGGGAATGGAGTTGGATCTCAAGTAAAAAGCATCTTCCCTGAAATGTTGTTGGTGTAGTTGATTTGGTTTTCAAAATCATAAGAATCATTTTCATGTGAAGATAATACTAAAGCATTTTTCTTTTTCCCTTTTTAGATAAAAAGGGTAAAATTTCATGCATCCAAAAACAAGAAGGTAAATCCATCACATTAGAAAGTCAAAGCAAGGCGTCAATTGATTGAGATCAGTTTGGGAGTGCAGATCACTCCCGAGCGCTCGAGTCTGCTCCAGAGCGCTCGGGAGTCTCTGCATGTCATTTTACTCAAGTCCTCCCCCCCTCCACTTTAGTTCCTATTTTCCCCTTTCATGTCTATTCATACATCCCCTCTTACCTTTTATAATTCCATAACCACTTTTCAGAAAGGCAGGGATGCATGACTAGGAATGATAGGGTTTGATCCCACTTTTCTTAGTTATCCGTGGAGCCTGTAGCATGTTTGAATTTGTTAACGCTCCAGTTCATTTTAGTTTATGTTTCAGTACCATATTCTGTTGTACTAATGTGACTTGCAGGATAGACAGTGTAGTACTCCCAAGCGCTCGGGAGTTCTTCCGAGCGCTCGAGAGTGGGTCGGTGACAAGGCCTTCCAGTTTTGACCATCTTGCATTTATTCACTATCTCACATCACTTTTTGTACACATGCACGTGCATGCACTTCCCAACCTGATATATCTGTAAATAAATGCTAGTTGTTTAATGGAATAAGATCCTTTGAAAAATCCCACAAATGTTTAGTAGAGACCGATTTCAAATCGGGCGAGGGGGGTGCCGTAAAACCCTTTCCCCCTCGTAACATGGCTTCCGAACCCTTTTCAAAATCTCTGGTTTTCAATTCAAATCAATCATTTTCCAAATGAAACGGTTTCTCGGGTGGCGAACCACAAATCCGGGTGGCGACTCTTCAAAAATTTTCAAAATTCAAGAAACGGCGTGGCGCCTCTTTTTCGGGCAGCCCCGATTCCACCCGGGGCTGTGGTAGCCCACACACACCTGGACAAGGCATACCATCGCATGAGGGAATCACTTCCACGCGCGAGAGTCAATCCCAGACGAAGGTTTGACTGTTTTCTATTTTTCTTTTTAAAAGGATTCAAAGGGTCAAAAGGGTTCCACACACACCGAGCTCAACCTTTCCAACCTTAAACTGCTTTTTGATCTGGTTCATCATCGGGGAAACAAGAAACCGTAAAACAATCGGGACATTCGGATTGGGGTGTCTACAAAACCCTAATTATCAGTAGGTAAATAACTCGATTACCACAAACTGCGTACCTTTTACCTTTAGGTTTACCTCGTATTTATAGATGTTCGTATACTTGCGGCCTAAGCACCCTAATCGCCCTAGGTTTCCTACTTCATATAGGAAACCCAGAATATCATGGATTCTCGTTCCCTTATCAATTTATTACCTTAGTCCTTTTAGGACTTCTTTCCATACTGGACGAACATCCCATTCTCATTGGGTATCTTCTCCAGATCCTATTTTATCGAGATCTTATTTCCATACGGGATGTCATCATTCTGGAACCTTCTAGAGTGTTCCCTGCTGCTAAGGCTGCTTCCCCCAGAATACTGCTCTTGTTCGGCCCTCTCATTGCCGAACAGACCATCTGGACCAGCGACTTCACATGTCACTGTCCCTTACCAGACTCTTGGTCCAATAGCTCCTCGTGTTTATTGGACCAGGTGCCTGCTCGGATAGCTTGGACCAATGACCTCTCATGTTACTGGTCCTTTATCAACTACTTGGACCAATATCTTCTCAGGAGCTCTCCTCCTGTTCAGCCCTTTTGTTGCCGAACAAACTACTTAGATCAGTGACCTCTCACGTCACTGTTCCTTTATTAGTCTCTTGGTCCAATAACTTCTCATGTTTACTGGACCAAGATCCCGTACAACCTTCCTGGACCAATGACTTCACATGTCACTGGTCCATATTGCCGACCACCGTCTTGCATGGCGACTGCCCCTATCATATTTATACCATGGTCCCATGTACGACGTGTTCGGCTAACTCATTGAACAATATCATGTGTTCGGCCATACCAACGAGCACCTTTATATGGTGCAGTCGACACTGTTCAGCATCACTAACTAGCAACCTCTGGTATTGCGCACCTGTTCGGCATCATGTCCTAGCACCCTCCGCCTACCAGCGCACCTGTTAGGCATTATTACAAAGCACCTTCACATGGGGCCGCCTACCAGCGCACCCGTTAGGCATTATCACCTAGCACCCTCTGCCTACCAGCATGGTGCCGCCTACCAGTGCACCTGTTAGGCATTATTCCCTAGCACCTTCCGCCTACCAGTGAACCTGTTAGGCATTATCACCTAGCACCCTTTGCCTACCAGCATGGTACCGCCTACCAGTGCACCTGTTAGACATTATTCCCTGGCATCTTCACATGGCGCCGCCTACCAGCACACCTGTTAGGCTGTACCGTGCACCCTCACATAGTGCTCCGATGTGGTCATGTGTTATGCACGTGCTCAGGCTGTGTTTCCTCTGTTTGGAAAAACCTCCCTACAATGATTACTTACGAGAAAAGTCCTACCGCGGAGTCTATGCATGAAAACGAGACACGAAAATCGAGACAGTAGAAACATGACATATAGGGTGTATTAATGGCAAGGTGCGTTTTGAAATCGCAATGTGGCCGGACTTGCCCATTGTGGGGTTGTGTTTGCAAAGGATAAAATATTTTTGAAACTACATAATGATCAAGTGTGATAATCATTATGTGGTGTGTGTGTGTGTGCCAATGGGAACCCGGGACAGCGGAACCATTGTGAGGGTACTTGGGAGACCGGAACGGCGGAATCGAGGTTAGGTGTATGGCTTCGTTATCCGTGGAGATGAGCCAATACTAATGTGTGCCAATAGGAACCCGGTGCGGCGGAACCGTTGTGAGAATACTCGGGAACCCGGAACGGCAGAACCGAGGTTGGGTATGTTAAAATGGATTTTTGGAATGATATTTGAAAATGTTGTTTTCGTAAAGTGAAAAATGGAGACACGGTCTACGACGAGTCGCGTATGAGAAACCCGAAAATCATGGACACCAACAATAGACAATTAGTGAATGTGGATGTGTAATTGTTATATGTTCTTTATGAAGCATGTTAAGTTTGGGAAAATCGTTAACTATATTATCTTTGGCTTGTAAGTTAAGGGTTAGTGGGTTGGGATTATTTTATTGAGCTCTTGAAGCTCACAGTGTCACTTTTGGTGACCCTGACATATTATGCTGGTGGCGACACTAGTATAATGTGTCAGACCTGATAGATGAGCAGGGAGAGCTGTACACCTTGGAGGCTTTCGGAGCCGAGGAGCTGGCTAGGATGGAGGAGCAGTCGGAGATGTAGTTAGGAATCTTAGTTTCCCTCCCTTGTGTAAATATGGAACTCTGTGGGAGTTTGTGATGTAATAATGAACCAGACTCTATTTTGTTTATTCAGTAAAATGTTTATTTAACGTACCCAAAATTGGGGGCGTTACAGAGCAAGTACAATTTTTTTTACTACAACATCGCATGATCTATCTAGATTCTGTTCTATAGAAAAATGTAAATATTTCCGTTGTTTATCCTATTTAAAGAGCATCTCTTATAGATGTTCAATCATGAAGTCACGATGGCCAATCGCACCTCAGGTTGAACATCCGAAATTAGATTCTCAAAATCTTTGAAAAAATGAGTTTCACACATTATATATACATCCACCTTTAATGATAAAAACATCTCTTAACATAAACATATTAGACACACTATAGATTCAAAGTTCATCACTCAAGATAACATAAACAAGCACCAGGTGTATGTAACGTAAGACAAGGAGAAACACATAGAATACTCACAAGAATGTAACAACCACAAAGTCTAATCACCTCACATTAACCACATTAAGACCTAACTTTCTACAAACACAGGTATTCAGAGAACAAATAGTTTCAAGCCATCACAAGAGTTAAAGGAAGGGAGTAATCAACAGCAACCAAAGCACCTACGAGTCAAGCCTCCAACTCATAACACAGGTTGACAACAACACCTCGTCCTATTCAAATGTACATGCAATGTCACTTAGTATAATGAACGTCGATGACACAAGTACGCATGATTAATGTTTGAAGTTGGGATATTTTGAACCCATGAGACTAAGCGCCTCCCCACAGTCTCAAAGTATTCAAACCTAGACGCTCTGATTTCAATTTGTCAAGCCCTCGTTTTTCAACATAATTAATAATCCATTTCAAATAAAGATCCTCACATAACATAGATAATACTCAAAAGAGTTTCCACCTGTTTAACTTTACAAACAAGCCCCAAGTTTTAAGATATACAACATTGGCACTCTGGCCCAAATTATCTTAAGTACAAATACGAACATGTTATCAAGTTACAAAAGATTCAGTCAAAAGGAATTCTAGAATAATTAATTACAAAATCATCTTAGTCAAAAGAAAGTCATTACAAGATGATCAAGTGACTAAATGAAGTGAGCTTCCAAAAGTCTTCGCATCCAAGCACACAAATGCAAGCAAGCTATTGTAGGGCATTTTGACCTAAAAAGAATGATAGGTTGAGCTACAGTAGCCCAGTAGGAAAAATCTTTACCAATTCTATATGAAAATATGGTGACAAGTGCAAAAGGATGAAGACAAGAGTTATAGTTCAATCGATAGGTAGCACTGAGCTCATAAGTATGCCAATCATTCACTACGATCAATCTAAGACATGCCATTTTCACTATTAACCTCATAGTTCACAAGACTCATGCAACTCTAATGTTTCTGACATGATTCACTATCCCAAATCTCCACTGTCTGTATTTTCACCTCTTGCGTTACAATATAACACTACGAGGATTATCGTATTACCACCCCTTGCGTTACGGAGAACTCTAACAACTTGGATCAATGTATTACCACCTCTTGCTCTACGAGATTCCCTATCCCAACTTCCGACTCACAGCTCTACTTCCTTACTCAATATGCAAACTAAGACCTTCTCATGATCACAATCATACGTGAAACATCACACGATATACCAACATCACAACAAATCGGCCATAAACATTCACAAGTGACCAATAATCAATAAGATGCATTTCAACGATGTTTTAACCAAGTAATTCTCTGTTCGTTCCTCACTAATAGAAGGCCAATGGGTTAAGAATAACATCCACTAATCATAGGAAGTCATAACGACAGAACGAGAATCTTAGGTGTAGCCAACGAATGTTGGCAAACTGACACACCCCCGCTTCAATGGTCATAACTTTCTGTGTACTCAGAGTTTTAAGACGATTCTAATGGCAATAAAAAGCTGACTTTGAGACCTTCGAATCGATATAAAATTTGCATGAATTGGACATTGGACAAGGAAGTTATCGCCATTTGAAGTTGGGCTAAAACCCCAAAAAATGAGCAAAATTTCCAGAGAGGGGAGGGATCGATCCCTAGGCGATTTCGGGCAATTTCTATAGATTTTGACAGACTTTCCAGAGGGCAAAGGAGGATGATCAAGGTTCGATTTCCACACCAAATCAACATAAAAACACATAAAAGATGTAAATAAGTCCCTACCTCGGAACAATGGCCAAGATCCACGTGATTTGAACTAGCCCTAGCCTCCTCGGACCTCAAAATCAAATAAAGCTCTCCTCCAAGCTATACCCAACGAATTTCAAGCTTAAGAACGTGATTGGAAGGCCGAAGGGAGGTTGATCTTTAAGGTTTTTGTGAGATGGAGTAAAGTTTTGAGTGATAGAGCAAGAGAGAGAGAGAATTGGCTAGAGAGAATGAGAGAACGGTAGAAAGAAAAAGGAAAGGGGAGATACAATTATCTCCTACACCCACACACCTACTATATATACTCCTATATCTTTTTATCACACACACACTCCCCCAAGTCTTTATTCTTATCACTTCAATCTTCAATTCAATTAACAACCAAATATCCTCAATTCAATTAACCACCAAATATACCATATTCTCCCAATTAGCCATTTTATAAACATTTCAAGAATTAAAATTATCCAGGTCTCTACATATGCGCTTGAATCTCAACTCCTTTAACTGCGTCAATTGTAACTGCCTCTTGTTTGAATTAAACCATTCGCGCCTTTGAGCTTTGAACTGCTTACCTTCTAAGCTATTATTTGAATGACATCTGGAAATGATTGTCATCACCTATAAAACGACATTGATTTGATCAGAACGTCATTGTTCTTTTGATTATGTGATTCCATGTACTTCAGTCTACGCGTGCTCCGTTTCGTCCAACATGAATGGCCACTCGCATGATCTGATTGGGCTAATAAATTCTCATGCAAACATACCCCCAGCATTAACACTCTGTTTAAAAAGATTTAAACAAGTGTTAATGTTCCCCCTTCTTCGACTTCTACCTATTTCCGAAGAAAGAAAGAAATGGAAGTGATTTCTGTGTAACCGTTTTATGTGCTTGTATCTAGACCATGAACAGTTTGATTTTCCATCTATAAATTACCACCGTGTGGTGTAATTAATTCATAGGTTGAAATACCTTCCTAAAATCAAACTTACCTCATAATGGCCCAATTTTCTAACCTTAATCATGCCTTCGAAGGCATGTCTGTTCCGAAGGCATGTCTATTCAAGAAGTTCCTATCACTCCAACATTGGAGAGGATTTCTACTAATCATATTGTTGGTAAGACGTTTGTGAATGCTCTTATCCCTCCTCCTCATCCTCCTCTCCCAAATTCTTTATTGGAGTTGATGAGGATAGTACTGCTAGCAACAATTGGGATCTGCATGCATCTTCCAATATTACTTCTCCCATTTCTAATTGGGAGGTTGAGCTTATTAAGCCTCCAACTGATAAGGTTTTGGAGGTAATGGATTATCCACCTATTTGAACTTTCTTCCATCATCACCACTCGTTAACCATGAGCCATTATTATGCTGCTAGTGTGATGGAATCTCCTCACTTGAGTCTCTTGGACTCTCTTCTTTCTGCTTCTCTTTATCCACCTTTTTACAGGGTTGACCAAAAAGAAGCTTCTGACTTTGCTAGCTATCGAGACCTTCGAGCTAAAGCCAAGACTTAGTACTGCCATTGGATGGACGAGGTTTGAAGGCCTCGTTTTCCAGAAGGGTTTGACAAAGACCCTTATACTCTTCGCCCTCTTCCAGACGAGCTAGTTGACTTAAAATTTGACCCTCTTCTCTCCTTTTCTGGTGTTGACCGTACCATTTGTCCTACTTTCGACTCTCAAATGGCCAAAGAATTATTTGCTACTTTTGCTTTTCTTAATGTTAATATTCTGGAAGAGTATGTACCTTTTATAATCTTTGTATGTGCTTGTGATACTCTTCAATTTTCTCCAACTCTCTTGCAACTACTCACATTCATGCTTTCCTTGACCATTTGCCCACCATAAAAATGTGGCTCAAGCAAAACACTGTTGCTCATGGGTTCAACCAAGATCCATGATTACGAGCTCATGCATCACAAACTGTCCAAACTACAGGACAAGGTGCTGGCACTTGAAGACTACTCCTTCGACCTCCCTGCTACAATCACTAGATATCTTCGAAAGAAGCACAACAGGCTTTTGAAGAAGTTTCCAACCAAGCAAGCTAAGTTCAAAAGGAAGGTCCAAAGAATGATGCGGGAGTTCAAGCCTCTTCTAGCCAAAAGATCCAATTGGAGAAAGAAGCTAGCACAAGGAAGAAAAATGGAACATGAGTTCCTTTCCTATGCTTGGGAAAGGTTCCTTGACTTGGTGACTTGGAGATGTCCTCACTATTTCAAGATCGTTTCAACCTTGCTAGAGGCCTCCAATGCTCCCAAAACTTAGTTTTATTCCATTTGTTTTCAATATAGGATTTCCTTTTCAGTATTTTCCTTTGTAACATAGGACTTTCTTCTTTGGTAATTTCCTTGGTAATTTAGGATTTCCCTATTTTATGTAAGAAAGTTTATTGAAATATTTCCTTTTATTATACTTGTTTTGTCTTTAATATTTCAATTAAAAATGAGGGCTTCGAAACACTTAATAAGTACTCAGAAAGTATAAAATACCAAAAAGGTATTTATTCAATTTCCTTTCATTAATTTAAAGCCCACACTGATAAATCATAGTTATTCCATACTTGGACCCAATTTGTTTTTATAAACCATCTTGGCCCAACCCAAACTTCAAAAATTAGGACTCGATATCTGTCCATGTGTTGCAGTTTGAGAAATTCAAACTTCACTCGGTTCTAAAACCCTAAACGTATTTAACTTGAGGAACTTCAAATTCTCCTCCGCTTCCTCTGAATCCTTCTGAAGTTTACACTCAAATTTTAACTTCAGCTTCTTCACTCTTCCTGCAACTTCAATGGTGTCTCCAATTCCTGTTGTCGAGGGTAGTGGCTAGCCTTCGTACACTCTTCGACACTTAATCGCCAATGAACTTTCAAAGGCTCAGGCTTCTTAGGGTAACCTCTCTGAAGCCATCTTTATTCCAAACTTTCAGTTACCAGAAACCCTCATTCTAGGGCTGCCTTCGACGAACTTCCATTGACTCTCACAGTCCATTACCCAATCTTCGAGGAATGTAAAATCCTTGGGGATTTGATGGTTAGACATTTTGTACATTGGGAACTAAATATCAGCAATGTTTACACTTGGGACTAAATTGAGACGCGATCAATACTTTGGGGACTTAAAAAAGATTAATAAACCGTAATTAAGTTTTTTCAACATAACCTTTTCGTGACTCGAATTCTCAAACTGTTAATAGCCCTAATGCACCAACCCTTTTTTTTAAAGTTAAAAATCTTACTATAATACAAAAAAATATGATAATCACTTTTAATAAACGCGTGAGACGAACTCCTATAACCCTTTCGAGTGTAGCAAGATTTTAGGATGGAGCCTCTACATTCCAACTTTCAACTCAATGATCTTGACCTTGACATACATCCATCCATCTCTCTCTCTCTCTCTCTCTCTCTCTCTCTCATCAGGTTTTTTCATGGTTAATTGCACTCAAAACTCTTTTTGTCTTGTGTAGTGTTTACTTTGTTTAGACAATTTCTTAGACATTCCAATTTCCATATTTTGGAAAGCTCTAGAGAATTGAAACGTCCAAGCAAAAGATTTTCGCGTGATTGGCCTCCTTCCCGATCGAATAGCTTTTCTCTCACGGAGAGCTTTCAAGCTACAAAAATAGTACTAGTTGCCCCCTAGACATGGTGAGCAAGATACTTGGCAAGAAGACTGTGTAAGGCCTGGTGGATTAAACCTCTTAATTACTTGGCAAGATATATACTATTTGGGTTCCGGCACGTACTAGTACCAGTAAGTGATTCGCTTTCTTTAATTCCCTCCTATTGCCGAAATTTTGAAAATAAAAAAGCAATAATAATTGATCAAGTGTTTATAACAATTAATTTCACCATATTTAAGGCTATTAATCCGTTCAAGTCTTGACATTCTACGTTATATGCAGCTGATGTAACTGTGTGTACTTTTCTTCATTCGACATAATGAAAATTAGTGAGTCGTGGATGTACCCAATTACACGTTTGGAGAACAACGTAAATGCATGTGTCTTGCTTAGTTGAATGTTCTTTGCGCTTTTTATGTTTGTTTTGGTTTGGCTGATTTCCCACAAACTCTTCAAATTAATGTAAGGCAATATCCATTATTAATGTTGTCCAAAATTGCGTTTAAGCTAGTGTATGGTGTGTAAAGCCAATGCTGATCGAAGGGCTAAGTTTTTTTAGGTCATATGCTAAATTATGTTACGCTAACTCCAACCCAACCCATCAACAAAAATATCAGCTTCCTCTCTATAGAAGTTCTCAAAATCTCACACTAACTCATGTATTTTTTTTTATTTTATAATTGAATGTTCGGATCAGCTTGCGCGCGCACCTCAACTAATTTTAGAGACCAACCTCAACGTCCTCTAAGTGGGGCATCATTTATAATGGGAGCAAAGCTTTGTATGAACAAGTTAAATAACCGTTAAGCTAACAGTCCCAGTTAGAGGGCTAGGATGAAAAGGGGATTTTTGGTTCTCCCAAATTGTGTTTTTAAGAAAGGTAATGAAGAGTCATTTTCAAGAATAGAAAATGATTTCTAATTAAGTACACTGGAGACCTGGATCCCTTCCCCTCCACGCAAATGGTGCAGCAGCAGCTCCACTTGAAGTTCCATATTTGAATAAGACATTCATTAAAACAAACTTTTAATTTAATTTTCTTTCAAACAATCCAAAATGCAGACATAATCATGAATTAGTTCCCTACTATACGTTTGTCATAACTCATACGTACGTGGAAGAAAGTAGTATTTGGATAACTGATCATTCAGAAGATTTTACGCGTACGAAATCTCTTAAAGGGACCTCAACATGTCATGAAAAAGACTCACAAATCAATTCCAAGTGGGAGAAGAAAGGGAAAGAACACAAGATCAAAGTTCAAGTACTATGACTATATATCGTTGATGGCCTTTAGTCACCTCAAATGGCTGAAAGCAGATTCCGGAGAGACAGAGGGAACCTAGTGATCAGCACGTCTTCTCTCTCAGATATACAAGCCCATAGCAAAAAGTGAAACACTTTTTTGGAAGATCATCTAAAAACTGCAACCCTTCCATGGAAAGTGTAATAATAAACAACTTTCCATTAAGGAATTGAGGTGACCACTTTTGTCATGGAAAAGCCTCCTAGCTAGGGGTGGGCTGAGGGCTTTTAATTTCTATTTGGAGAATCTTTCTGTGTGCATCTATACTATGGTGAAATAGATATATAGTAGGTATATGGTGGTAATTACCCACCCATTAAGCGAACGTTTTTTTTTTTTTTTTTTGAGAGAGAGATAGTATTAGTAATCCTACTCCTATCCAATCCATAGAAAATTGGAGGATCCTCCGATTCCAATTCAATGGTTAGGATTACTGTAGTATCTCAAGCCCCAAAGCTCATATGGTATTTTACGGGCACCTAATTATTCCCCAGTTGTCACATTCTAAACACCAATTTACCAAATTCCCAACATTAGTAAAATTTCATATCGTAACTTTAATACCAGGTGCAAGTTCAAATTACTATCAAATTCACAGGGTTAATCAAAAACAACTCTTTTTGCATTTCTTCTAAAACAATTATTTTTTAAATTATCTTTCATTCAATTACTTAAACTTACAATTTCTTTCTAATTTTAATAATTGAATCTTAATTTTAACTTTCTTATATACAAGAACAATTACATCAATGAGCACAGTACACAGTGCGAAGCACACGTGAAAATATTGTAGTATCCATAAAAAAAATCTCATGAGCTAAATAATAAGATAATATCCTTGAAAAAAACATGCTGAAAGGAAAAAAATGATATAATATTAATATAAATTTCTCATGAGCTATATGATATCAATAAAAAAAATCCACATGATCTAGATAAAAAAAAAGTTTTTCAGAGGTAGGTTTAATAGGGAGAGAAGACGCCGTTAAAAAAATTAATGAACTTTTTGTAAAAACTTCGAAAATTAATGAATTTCTTTCGCTGTTCAAAAATAAACGGGGAGGGAAGACATACGCTAATGTATTTGAGAAATATTTGGAGAATAATTGGGAGCCCGTAGAATACCATATGAGCTTTGAAACTTGAGTTACTCTATGAGCTTTGAAACTTGAGTTACTAGGGTAATCTTGACCATTAAATTGGAATTGGAGAATCCTCCAATTCTCGACGGATTTGAGAGGAGCCGGACTCAAGATTACTTGTCTAACTAAGAGACGGGTACAACTCTTCCAATTTATAGGATTATTACCACTAGGTACAAAAAATAAAAAGTATTTCTCATTAAGGTAAGATAGAATATTTAATTACCACTAGTCTATTTTTTACAAAATACATTTATTATTAATGGAAGTGCCACCCTATATAGGAGGGTACCCTAGGATTTTAGGGTTTAGGATACCCAGTGCCACCCTATATAGGAGGGTACCCTAGGATTTTAGGGTTTAGTGTACACTAGGGTTTAAGTTTAGACGTTTTCATAAAGCCCTAGAGTTTAGGTTTAGACACTTTCATAGAAGTTTTAAGATGCACTTTTCTATCATAGGGTTTTAGCGATTTAGGCATTTTTATAGGGTATCCTAGGGTTTAGGCATTTTCATAGAATACCCTATAGTTTAGGCATTTTTATAGGGTACTCTATGGTTTAGGTACTTTCATAAGCTATCCTAGGGCTTAGGCACTTTCAGGGTTTAGGTTTTAGGTACTTTCCTAGCTAGGGTTTTGGTGTTTCATTTATTGGAGGTGACTTGGTGGGAAATACTTTTTATTTTCTGTAGCTAGTGGTAAAAAAGCCATCCATTTATATGTAATAATTAAGAGCATCTCAAGATTAATAGTAAAAGTTTACATCATATTTAGTTTAATTTGTTTACACATGCATTTGAAAAATTTAAGAGTTAGTTGTAATCAGTACACTCGAAAGGGCTCTTCAAGTTTTTATAATACTCCCTTCATATTACTTTATTTTACTTTTAAGAACCTACTTTGTTAAAACAAAATTAATTAATTCATAAACACTAGATTCGGTGATTTGATAATTTGCAGAGAGAGCTCTACACAAAAATGGTATAGCAAATTAAATTTGCTACCCTCTTTTTTGAATCAGCAATTTGCTACCTCCTTTGTCCCTTGGTGTTTCTATAATTTGCTGATATGACTCTTAATTTCCATTTAGATTAGTTTGATTTTGCTCTCTCTTTATAAGATAGTCTAATAGCGGAGTGTATAACTTTTTTTAAAGAAAAAAACACAAGTGATATTATAAATTCAAAAAATAGTACATCAAATGGAAACGTCATCTCTAATTATAAAAGGGATCAAGAAACTAAATAGGAGAGGATTCAATCCAAATACTACACCGAACTCCAACTAAATCCACCGCTCCAAACAGATGGAGCACTGCAGAAAACAACCAAAAACACCCACAAAGGGGTGATAGAAGCCCCACAAACGGGGAGAAATTCCACACAAGGAACACCAAGGAAAAAAACCAGAAAAAAAAGAGAAAACCCGGTATCGGAATCTGACGGAGTCCCCATACCAGAGCAGACTTCATCCACCAAACTAGATCTCCCACTCCGGTGTGAAAGGATGCCTCTGGCTACCACAATCTACAAGCCACTACCTCTAAAAGTTGTCGGACTACACAACGGAAGAGGCAGAATAGGGGCGGAGGATGGTGGTTTGGGGAAGAGGAGGATGAAGGTGAAGGGGGAAGGAAAGAAAACCTCTGAGATCTAGGATCGAGAGATAGAAAAACCCCATGAGGGGGAGAAATCCCTCCCCTCCCGTCACTCATTGGGGCATCAAACCTTTGAGGATGGGGGAGAGATTTCTTTAGGGGCGTGTTTGATCACCCTCTTGGAGGGGGGATTGGGATTGAGAAGGTGATAGGACTATTAATACTTTGTCTGGTTGGCATTTCTGGAGGGGGACTAGCTATCCCATGGGATTGTTAATCCCCCAAAATGGGGGGTACTAGCAATACCATGGGGGGTGTTACTACGAATTCCATCCCATGCGATTGAGCAAGACAAGTCTAAAAACCCACCTCAATCCCAATATCGATCCTAATCCTAACCAAAACAATCATGTTATTTACAATTCTACAATCTAATCCTATACAAAACAAACATGAATAAACGATTCATCTCCTTATTAATAATCTCACCTCATTACCAATCATAATTCTAATATATCCTCATTATGAATCCCTCCAAAACAATATCTGTTATCAAACATGCCCTAGGTTTAGAAAGACAGCAAAGGGTGATTGTTTAAGTAGTATCTGTCTTTCTCACGGAGTGGATAACTTGAGTACGTATAGCTAAAATGGTAGTATCGGTTGGTAAGGAATTGTAGGGAGTGAGAAATCTGGGATTGGAATATTCAAGGATATTCATAGAGGGATGAAAATAATGAATGGCTAGGCGAAGGGATTAATTGAAAATTTGGACTTTAAAAGAACAAGGCAAATAATTAATAGGAACAAACCCTTGGCAAGATTTTCATTCCTAGGTAAAGCATGATTTCTCTCTAAAAAGAATGTTTCCCTCTCTAGAATCACCCTCAGGATCTGTCCAATTGGTTCCTTGAAATTTAAGAGGTTCCATTCATAGGCAACTCGGCCTTTCTTTCAGGGTCGAGTGAACCAATAAATTTTAGACACGTATGTAGGGAGCTATTCCTGAATAAGCATAACTAAGGGCCGAACACGTGATATATGGGGTCCATGTCATTGATAAAATAAAGTAAGACGCTGTGAAAGGCGGTGGATGGCGATTAGGTCTAATGATAACAAGAGGTCTTGGGACCATGCGGTCTGTTCGGCAGAGAGGGACCAAAGACATGAGAAGTCATTAATTTATTCAGTCTGTTCGGCAATGAGAGGGCCGAACAGAGGTAGGTTGCTGAAGAAAATAGTCTTATGTGATAAGGCAATAAGAGTGTTTTAGAAGGAAGGCCCAATATCCAGTTAGGATAAGTAAGGAGACAATCCGCAACGAGGAATGAGTCCAATAGGGAGAAGAACCCCTATGGGTGTGGAATCTTGGCTGAGTGGGAAAGAGGATCCCCGGAAGGTTAGGTTTCCTGTACGAGGTAGGAAACCTATAGCAGCAAGGATAAGGAATGATCCATCCTAAAGTGTGATAGCCTGCTCGCCGGTTGAGGGAGGGGCATCTCACAATTTATAAGGAATGATCCATCATACTTGTACAAGGCCTTTTAAAGCCATGAGAGCAAGCCAAAAACCGTAGGAACTTCACAGTTAAACGTGCTCATCCTGGGGTAATCTAGGGATGAGTGACCCTACTGGGAAGTTTATGATCTTTGGGCGTCTAAAGCGGACAATATTGTACAAAGATAGATGGGATCATTGTGGGCACGCGGCCGCACCGGCTCGGGCCTGCATAGGGCACCGTGCGCAGGGTGGGGCATGACAGGTGGTATCAGAGCTCAACTCTAGGCAAAGTGGTGTGAGTAGGATGCGCTCTACTGCCACGGACCCCAAGGGAGGGTTGCTGCATACTGTGTAAGAGGACGTTACACCTCTAAGGGGGTAGATTGTGACAACCTGCTCGCCGGTTGAGGGAGAGGCATGTCACAATTTATAAGGAATGATCCATCCTACTTGTACAAGACCTTTTAAAGCCGTGAGGGCGGGCCAAAGACCATAGAAACTTCACAGTTAAGCATGCTCATCCTAGAGTAATCCAGGGATGGGTGACCCTACTGGGAAGTTTACGATCTTTAGGCGTCTAAAGCGGACATATTGTACAAAGATGGATGGGATCGTTGTGGGCACGCGACCACACCGGCTCTGGCTTGCATAGGGCACTGTGCGCGGGGTGAGGCGTGACATAAAGGAAAAAGGTACGCAATAAGTTGCACATAAACTTTACTTTCCTACTGATAATTAGGGTTTTCTACTAGTACGAGATACTAACTTAGGCATCGGAGGGCCTTTGCCACGAGAGGCAAAGGTGCGCTCATCCCTTGTCTGTTTTACAGATTAAGGTTCCGGCGAAGGCATTAGGGTTCCGATCGAACAGCACCTAGGGCCGTTACAATCCAGTGCTATTCTAAGTACTGTTTGTTTTTTCCCACCTACAATTGGCGCCGTCTGTGGGAAACGAAGGAGTTCCCTTTTGAAATACAACCATGGTGGAAATATATCTAGTCACACCGCTCACTAAGAAGAACTAGGCTGGTGGGGGAGGAGATAAATCCCCACCAGGTGCTCCGAAAAAGCCTACTGGCGGGCATGGCAGGAGGACAACAAGCAAAGATCATCCTCTGACCATCCAAGATGACTCCAAGAATAAGAAGGGCAGAACGGCTACAAGCTCCACGTGAAGGAGCAAATCTCACCATAGGGAAGATTCGGTTGTGCATTCAAGGAGTGTGCACAACAATGAAGACATCCTCGATAAAAAGAAGCAAGAAATCGAGGAGTATGCTCGGTTAATCAAAAAATGAGAATACAAGATCTGAGAGTACGGATCCGAGAGCACCCTGAGGATTCTGGACTTTCACGAGGACATTTCAGAGGAGACAAAGGGGTTGTGGTGACGTATAAAGCAGCTCCTTCCCATAGAAAGAGTAGGAGTAGGAGTCCTGCCCCAAGAAGGAGGAAAGCTTCTTCACGAAGAAGAAGAAGCAAGAGTCCAAGTAGGAGTCCTAGCAGGTGAAGGCTTTCTCCAAGTAAACGGAGAAGTAGGAGCCAAAGCTCCTCACCTAACGAGGGTGCTAGGAAGCACCACAGGAACAGGTATGAGAGACCTGAGTCCGATTGGAACAAGGCTAGAGCCCATAAAACTAAGAAACGAGGAAATGGGACCATGACTGCATAAGAAGCAGCAAAGCAAGCCCTGAGTAACATAGCAGCGTCACCTTTTGCAAGAAGGCTACAGGATGCACGGTTGCCGAGCAGAGTGAAGCACGGGGCATTCATACTTTACGAGAGAAATGCGGATCCCATTGCTCACGTGCAACATTACCAGTAGACTATGTTCTTGCATGAGGGGGATGATGCCATCATGTGCAAGATGTTCCCATCAAGTCTGGGAAAGGTGGCTTTATCTTGGTTCCATAAGTTGGGACCACGCTTCATACGAGGATGGACGCAGTTAGCAGAAGAGTTCACTGCTCAGTTTTTGACAAGTAGGAGAGCTCCCAAAACATTCGAAAGCCTCTCCACGAAGAAACAAAGGGTAGTGAGCCAATCAGAGACTATGCTAAAAAGTATTGGGAAACTTTCAATGAGATTGACAGTTGCAGCGAAGAATGTGCAATTGTTACGTTCAAAACTAGCCTACCTGTTCAGGGAGAGCTACGTCGGTCATTGAACATGCATCCTGTGGAAATGTTGGCTGGGCTAATGGAGCGAGAGAGCAACATGCCAGAATGGAGGATGACATACTCCGAGAGGATGGCAAAGTCATAGCCGAACAACCGAAGACACCGGCAAAGAGGGTGGGTAAAACAAAGCCCAAGACTTATAGAGAGCGAAAAGGGTACGGGTAGGCTAAGAAAGAGCCATACAAAGAAAAGCAAGCACTTGGTCCCAAGTCTTTCTTTTCAATTACAACGGTCTGAAAGGAACCCATTTATAGGATTCTTTATCGAATAAAGAATCAGCCTTACTTCAAATGGTCCCCAAGTCTAGGTGGAGATAAAGATGCAAAGTGTGCTACGAGTCTGCACTGCAGCTACCACAAGGATTGGGGTCACAAGGATTGGGGTCACATGACTGAAGACTGTGAAATGTTCAAGAGGCACCTTGATAATTTAGTCTCTCGAGGCTACCTCATGGAATTTATCCAGGATGACCCCAAAGATAAAGGGAAAGTCATGGAGATGGACCACGAACAGAATCCTAAAGGGGTAATCCATATGATGTGTGGATTGGTCGCGCCTCATACGAGAAATGAAGTTAGGCTACTCTAGAGGCAAGCTAAGCACGATCAGCATGTTTTGTGGTTGGGAAACAAGAGGTGATGAGAAAACGACATATGCAATGAGGGCATAGTTTTTACGGATGAGGACTTGGGAGAAGTCCAAGTGCCTCACACTGATGCATTGGTCATAGCCCTACAAATTGGGGAGTATGACATTAAGAGAATTCTGGTGGATTCAGGGAGTTGTACAGAGGTTCTGTATTATAACGCCTTTAAGAAGTTGGGTTTGGCTCAGGCAAACCTAGAGCAATCAGCAACACCCTTGGTTGGGTTTGGAGCAGGAGTAGCTTGGCCCCTTAGGAAGGTGACACTACCTGTCCGGGCAGGGTTAGTAGTTTTAAAAACTGACTTTCTAGTTGTCAATGTCCCATCCTCCTATAATGCGATTATAGGGAGGACTTGGTTGCATAAGATGATGGCTGTTTCCTCTACTCAGATGGTAAAATTCCAATGATCTAATGACGTTGAAAAAATCAAAGGTAATCAGAAGATAGCACAGCAGTGCTTGATTTCCATCATTAAGAAAGTCCCAAAGGCCCACATAGTTAATATAGTTGAAGTTCCGGATCAACCGACTATCGAGGATGTCAAGAGAAATTCAACAGAAAAAGTAGTTGAAGGCCTAAAGAAAGTACAGATCAACGAGACTGATCCTGAAAGGTATTTTTTAATTGGGGAATCACTGCCAGCAAAGGAAGAGGCCGAATTGGTTGGTTTCTTGAAAGAATATGTTGATGCATTTGCTTGGGTACCGAAGGACATGCCTAGAGTGGATGCAGAGGTGATCTGCCACCACTTAAATGTGGATCCTCAGCATAAGCCTGTGATTCAAAAGAAGAGAAGGGCAGCCGTGCAGCATGTAGATGTTGTTATCGAAGAGGTGGATCGTTTGTTGGAAGCCAAAGTAATACGAGAAGTTTACTATCCAGAGTGGCTATCCAACATTGTCGTGGAGAAAAAGAAGAACGGGAAGTGGCGTGTCTATGTGGATTTCACGGACTTAAACAGGCGAGTCCAAAGGACAACTTCCCTCTTCCCAGGATTGACCAGTTGGTAGATGCAACTGTTGGCTAAGAATGGATGAGTTTCCTTGACGCATTTCGAGGATATCATTAGATTGCCATGTTTGGGTCTGATTAAGAGAAGACTTCTTTCATTACACAACGAGGGTTGTACTGCTATAGTGTCATGCCTTTTGGATTAAGGAATGCAGGGGCAACATACCAGAGACTGGCAACGATCATGTTCAAGAAGCTGCTTGGTAAAACTATGGAGCTCTACATAGATGATATGGTAATAAAGAGCAAGAGCCGTCAAAGACACATAGCAAACTTGAAAGAAGCCTTCGAAATCCTAAAGAAGTATAAGCTAAAACTCAATGCCTTGAAGTGTGCGTTTGGAGTTGGCTCAGGGAAGTTCTTAGGCCATCTTATGACCATAAGAGGGATTGAAGCAAACCCTGATCAAATAACAACCTTACAGAGGCTACAGAGTCCTAAAACAACGAAGGAAGTTCAAAGGTTAACTGGGATGGCTGTAACCCTCAATAGATTCATTAGCCGGTCAAGTGACAAATGCAGGCCCTTCTTTCAGCTGTTAAAGAAAAGAAAAGGATATGAGTGGGGGAGCAGAATATGAGCAGGCGTTTCAAGATTTGAAAAAATACTTGGCTGAAGCCCCACTTTTGTTAACTCCAAAACTGGGTGAGTCTTTGGTTTTATATTTGGCAATTTCTGAGCATGCTGTAAGTGCAGTTCTGTTAAGGGATAAAGGATCCGAACAAATCCCAGTTTATTATGTGAGTAAAACACTGCTAGACGCAGAGATGAGGTATTTGCCCCTAGAGAAACTGGTCCTTGTATTAAGCACAACAACGAGGAAGTTACCTCATTACTTCTAGAGCCACAAGGTCGTGGTCTATACTGAGTTTCCACTAAAGTCACTACTACGAAAAGCAGACTTCTCTGCACAGATCTCAACTTGGTCCGTTGAGTTAAGCCAATGCGATATTGACTTCCAGTCGCGCACTGCAATAAAGGGCCAAGTGTTGGCTGATTTTGTGGCAGAGTTTTCTCTAGCAGTAGCACCCCAACCACCCATGAGAAAGGAAGGGGCACCTGGGTTGCCCGTAAAGCAAAACAAGCAGCCAGCCGAACAGGATCCACAGGAATGGAGGTTGTTTGTAGATGGTTTGGCTTGTAACACTGGGTCTGGAGTTGGAATTGTTGTGTTCCCTCCTGAGGGAGTAATGGTGGAGCTGTCTGTTCGGCTGGGTTTCAATGCATCGAACAATGTGGCAGAGTACGAGGCTCTCTTGATCGGCCTTAAAAGTGCAAAGACTTTAAAGGTAAAGAGAATTAAGGTTTACTGTGATTCTCAGCTGGTGGTATATCAACTATCCGGGGAGTACGAGGCCCGGAATGAGAAGATGGTGGCCTATGTGAAGGCAGCCAAAGACCTGCTAGATACCTTCGAAAAGGTATATATTGAGCAAATAAGCTCTGGACAGAATTCCCATGTAGATTCTCTGGCTTGGTTAGCTCTAGCCATTCCAACTGAGTTTAAAAGGAATGCAACAGTTGCCTATCTTAGTGAACCAAGCATTGGGAAGAGTGTGGACTTGGTCCTGGATGTGAACCAGGGACCAAGTTGGATGGATCCAATCTGGGGTGTTTATGAGATGAAACACTTCCCTCTGATAAGAAGGAAGCTCATAAGATCAAAACCAAATCTGCAAGATTTTGGCTGTGCCCTGAAGGGAAGTTGTATAGAAAGTCCTTCACCAGACCGTACTTGCTCTACGTGCACCCAGAGATGGTGCTAAAATTCCTTCGTGAAATTCATGAAGGGACTTGTGGAAGCCAAGCAGGGGGCAAATCCATGGCCCATCGAGCAATTTCCCAAGGGTATTGGTGGCCACACATGCAAGAGGATGCCAAGGTCTATGTAAAAATTTGTGAGAAGTGCTAGAAGTTTTCACCTATGATTAGAACACCAGCCGAGGATCTGGTGCCCTTGACTAGCCCCTAGCCGTTTGCTCAATGGGGAATGGACATCGTGGGTCCACTCCACAAAGCAACTAGGAATAGGAAATTTCTGTTGGTTGCAAAAGATTATTTCACTAAATGGATTAAGGCAGAGCCATTGGCCAAGATCACTTAAACTATGATAGAAAGGTTCATGTGGAAGAGTATTATTACTCGTTTTGGGGTCCCCTATTCTTCAATTACAGATAGCGGGGTACAGTTCCAAAAGAAATTCAAAGCTTTTTGGTTCTCAGTATGGGATAAGAAACTGCTATTCAACCCCAGCTTACCCCCAGAGTAATGGGCAAGCAAAAGCGTCAAACAAGACCATTCTTGGTGGGATCAAGAAGAGGTTGGATAAAGCAAAGGGGAAGTGGCTCGGTGAGTTACCACTAGTTCTGTGGCCACACTAAACGATGAGGTCTATGGGAGAGACCCCTTATTCTTTGGCATCTGATACAGAGGCAGTTGTACCATTAGAAGTTGGTCTACCCACCAACAGAACAGCGTTGGTTGAAAGTGGAGGAAATGACAGGGCCCTAGAAATTGAGCTCGACCTTGCCGAGGAAAGGAGAGAAAGTGTAACGCCCCGAATTTTGGGTACGTTACATAAACATTTTTACTGAATAAATTAAAGAGAGTCTAGCTCATTATTACAACATAAGTCTCACAAGAGTACTTTTATTCAACAAAAGAGGGGATAATCTATGGTTAACTACTGCTCCGCCTCTTCCTCCATCCTTGCAAGCTCCTCGGCTCCGAAGGCCTCCAAGGTGTATTGTTCCTGCTGCTCATCTATAAAATCTGACACATTATACCAGCGTCGCCCCCAGTATAATATGTCAGGGTCACCAAAAAGGTAACACCGTGAGCTACAGAAGCTCAATAGAATAATCCAAAACCCACTAACCCTTAACTTACAACAAAGAGTCACATAAATAATTACACATGCTCATTCAACAACATAATTAACAATGACACATCCGCATTGATTATCTGGCTTACGTTGGTGTCATGTTTCCATGTGTTTCTCCTACGCGACTCATCGTAAACTGTGTCACCATTTCATTTCGAAAATCATTTCTCATTCTTTGTTACCAACGGGCTACCAAGTCCGGCCACGTTATCAAATCTTGCATTGGCTCCTCTCCGCGGATAACCAAGCCCAATTACCAATGAAGCTACCACGTCCGGCTTCGTTAGCAATCTGCACAAAGGGCTACCAAGTCCGGGCTCATTGCGGTTTTCGCAAGTCCGCACAAAGGGCTACCAAGTCTGGCCACCTTGCGGGTTTTCATAACTACCATTGGGCTACCAAGTCCGGCCCCAATGTAGCTTCAAAAATCTTTTACCAAGTCCAATTATTTCCTTTATCCACACCCTAGGTGTCATGTTTCTACTTTCTCGATTTTCGTGTCTCGTAATCATGCATAGACTCTGCAGCGGGACAAATCACTTTAAAGTAATCTAGCAAGATCATCCAACTCTATTTAATCATGCTTGTTTACAACCACAAGTAAGGCAAGCAACATGCTATCATGCTTACAATCGTTTAAAAGGGTCAAAATACGAATACTTCGTTAAAACAACACTTTATCTTTTAAAACGACAACGTATAGTCATCTTTTTGGACGTTCAAAACAACACATGTTTATTGACGAGTTCATACATGAACAAGCAACTATCACGAGATCAAGCAATCAAGTAGTCGTAAGATCAAAGTAAACTACGTAAAACAAATCATACTAACATATGGCTTAATGCTCATACAATACAATATACTTAGGAAGAGGGTAAGGGCTAATCTACGTAGAGTTAGAGGTATAAGAAGATTCTACCTTAATCCGAAACTAGTCGGGGCCGAATAAGCTAGTTGAAAAATTCTACGGGCTGTGAAACTCTCAAATCTGGACCGAACTTTGGATGGCAGTAACTCGGTCAAAACTAGGCCGAATAGGATCGTTCTTGAGTCTAAAACGAAGATCTCGAAATTTTCTACAACTTCCGTGAAGGACGTTATTCCTAGAAACAACTTTCGCCCGGAGAAAAATGGGGATAAGCAAGTGGACAGTGAGCTGTCTGGAATGGAATTTCCAGATTTTTCACTGAACTTTGGAGGTCGATATCTTGGTCATCTCTTGACCGTTTGGGGTGGTTCTTGGGTCTAAACTGAAGCTCTCGAGGTGTTCTACGACTTTCGTGGAGGTCGTTGTTCCTAGAAACGACTTTCGCCCGGAGAAAAAATGGAGTTTTTCAGAGGACAGTAGGCTGCCTGGGCAAAACAGAATGGGTTTTTTAGAGAGAAGTTGGAGAATGAGGTGAAGGTGTGAGTTCAAAGCACCAAGAGCTTGGTATTTATAGGCAAGGCACCCTCTCTCTCTCTCCCTAGCCGGCCTCTCTCTCTCTCTCCTATATCTCATTTTTTTTATTCAAGCAAATCTTGTTTGCTTGCAAGTTTAACCCTAGAACTAGGCATGCAAGGCTATGGATGTGTCCTTTGGATTGGATTTTGGAAGATTGATCAAGGAAGGTGGATTTGATTCAAGTAAAGAAATGGGGTTTGTACAATGAAGGACAAGATTGGATGGCATTGGTTATGCTTTCACTTGAAAGTATACACAAACTAGGACAAGGATGACCAAGCAAGGCCATTCAAGGAAGCAACACATCACACTCTCCCTTTCTCTCTCCATCCGAATCTCTCTCTCTCTCTCAATCTCTCTCGGCTTTTCTCTCTCCTCTCTCTCTCTCTCTCCCCCTCTCTCTCTCTCTCCCACTTGTTTATACTATGAAAGACTACATATATACTAATATATATATATGTACTATGGGTCTTTCAAAATCTTGTATTTAAAACTAAATATAGATTTTTCTTATTATAAAATTCTATATACACACATGGGTACTTTCATTATAATATATATATCTATATATATATATATATACAAGTACATATATATAATATACAAGCTAGTACTTACACAATCTAGTCTAGGGTTCCATAGTCTAATAAACTAACCTAATGCTTTCAAAGTACAATGGAAGCACAAGAAGTCAATCCAAGGTACTATCTCTCTCTCCTCCTTTCTTTCTCTCCTCTCTCTCTCTCTCTCGGCCCAATCTCTCTCTCCCCTCTCTTAGCTTTCTCTCTCTTTTTCTCTCTCATGTACTATATATATATATACATACTAGAAAGCAAACATATATAATAATGTATTAGTGTACTAGAATATCTAATAGATTTACAAGCAAAAGGATTTTTCCAATTAAAAATTGTAATACACATATGCACCATACAATATTATATATATATATATATATACACATATATATATACATACAAGTACATACATATAATATACAAGCCATGTACCACAAATCTAGCCTAGATATGACCTAGTACAATATCTAATAAACAATTATACTACTTTCAAAGTACAAGGTCCTAAATGAATAACCTAATGTACTAATTATACTATAATAGATTTTAACACATGCCAAATCTAATATTTTAATCTATCTAGTACATGATTGTCAAGACTAACTATTATCCATTGGATAATGGTTTCCCTAGCGGTCAATAACCAATGGGTAATGATGGCTAGGATTCTAGTCTATCGCCCAATGGGTAAAGAATCTCCTAATGGTTATTATCCAACGGTTAATACCAAAAGGTATAATACTTTGCAATTAAGCACTAAACTAATCTAATCTCGTACTTAGGAAGATTAACCAAGGTTTACCAATTGACCAATGGTTAAAGGAAACTCTAACGCTATTGTCCAACGGATAATTATTACTCTAGCTTTTATCGTCCAATGGATAAAGACAAAAAGGGTAAAATGGTCCATCTAGGGTTAGGGTAACCTAATTAGATTTGGGATCCAAGTGATTAGGTTAGCAGTCTATTAGAAATCTAACTAATTGGTTAAAGACTAACGATACTTAATCTAGGCTTTCATTGCTCGAGTGGTATTTTGATTTTATTTAGTAGGAAATCGCCTAATAACGGAATATTAAAGCCCGATGGTGCCAAACGCCAAGGCAATGCGTGAGCGTGGCCAAGGCAGCCTGGTAGCAAAGCGGTGGCCAAGCGGTGGCCAAAGCAGCCCGGTGGCCAAACAGTGGCCAAAGCGACCTGCAAGCAAGGCGACGGCCAAAGCGACTGGTAAGGCTGCGGCGCGGCGACTGGTGGCCAAACAGTGGCCAAGGTGTATCCCAGGCAAGGCCAGAGCAAGGCAGCCCAGCAACGCCAAAGCAAAAGCAAGGCGTGACCCGACGCCTAGGCGAGGCAGACCCGACAGCGACCCGACGCCTAGGCGAGGCAGGCGCGACGGCGAGCCAACACCAAGGCAAGGCAGGCGCGACGGCGAGCCGACGCCAAGGCAAGGCAGGCGCGACAGCGAGCCGACGCCAAGGCAAGGCAGGCCCGTCAGCGAGCCGACGCCAAGGTGAGGCAGGCCTAACAGCGACCCGATGCCTAGGCAGCCTAGCCAAGCCAAAGCAAGGCGGTCAATCCGACGGTTAAGGCAAAGACCAAAAATTTCTACTAACTACTATGGCATCGATGCAACACTATAGGTTAGGGAAATGTAACTAAGCCAAACGGTAATTAGGATTGCTAGCTAATCGGCTGCCATGTAGGATTTTCAGCCGAGAAAATAAATTCTAGGATTTTACTACAATTACCAAGTAACTATACCAAGGTCTTAATAGGCATACTTGTCTTTAGAAAATGACCTTAATGCCCGGGCGATGAATTCCAATCTCCTAAGTCATAAACCTAATTATGACGGATTATTAATCGCAAAAAGGGATTTACAAAATAAATAAAGAATTTTCAAATATAATAACAAAATTTTATAAGTCGATAACGACCGATTTTTGGATGTTAAAATGAAATCCAAGTATTAAAATAAAATTCAAATTTTTAGCGAAATTTTTATTGACAAAAAATTAGGGTCGTTACAGAAAGGGCCCTGGTGCATTTAGCCTCTTATCAGGAATAGTTAATGAAAAGCTACAACAAACACGTTCACCCACGAGAATTTGGTATTGGGGACCTTGTACTAAGAAAAGTACTTGGCAATACAAAAGTGGCTAACGAGGGCAAGTTGGGGGCTAATTGGGAAGGCCCGTATCGAGTGACTAAAATTGTGGGCATAGGGGCCTATAAACTGGTAGACTTGGACGGGAACCCGGTGCCAAGGCCCTAGAATGTCCATAATTTGAGGAAGTTCTTATGAACAATATTCCCTTGTTTTTATTTGATTAGTTGCAAGGGGTACGCGTAACGCCCCCTTAAGTTCAAGGATTATGAATAAAATAACTTTTCTGCAATATGTTGATTTTTCAGAAATTTTTGTTTCCTGTTTTTGGTATACTTCTGGTTGTTTTTTCCTCTCTAAATATGACCAATGGACTTGTTTTCCTTTCTTTGTATTGGGGAGCAGGATATGGGCATGAGAATGCCTTGCCGCGTACGAATACACGTATCAACTTTCTAGAATTTACAAGTATGAAACGCTCGTATTGCATACGCACATATGCACAAATTGTTAAGTATGACAAACTTTCTCTTTAAGTATGAGAAACTTATAAGCAAGTGTGAAACGCTTGCTTCTTTTCCAGGTATGAAATACTCAGGTTGAAACATAACGTGCATATGTTCAGAATGATTGACTAAGTAAGAGACACTTGGATCAACACATGCACTTTAATGTGTGCATCTGGAGCAAACCAACAAATACAAAGCATAGTGAATGGTCATTATGATGGTATGAGATACCAGAAACATCTAACACCAAGACAAGAGTTTATGGCCACGAAGGGCCGAGCAACCACATAGGCCATGAACGGCCACAGCAAACATTAAACAAGTGTTGCGCCATAAGGGGCTGAATACCTGCGTTATCGCAAAAGTATGAGAGTACTGGTGCCACGCAAGGCTGAATACTACAGTCAAGTAGGACCTGCAAGATTGACTTAAGGGGTCAAATGACAAATTTACCTTTTAATCCATGGTCTGAATCTCTGGAGGGGTCTGGTCCATAGCCTCAGTTTTACCTTCAGTAATGGAGCCACCATCAGGAGCTTGTGCCTTTAGGATGATGGTCTCATTGATGGCCTCATGAACAGGTGAATGTTCAGTTGGAGCATCCTGAGTTTCCATTTCGAAGTCCTCATCAACATCAGCAAACTCATCGATTTGCTGCTCCACGTCATCTGGATGCTCCTCAGGCTCGCGAGTGTTCGGCTGCCGGCTACTCAGTAAATCATTTTCCACCTAAAGGGGGGATGTAACGCCCCGAATTTTGGGTACGTTAAATAAACATTTTTATTGAATAAATCAAGAGAGTCTGGCTCTTTATTACATCATAAACTCCCAAAGGGTTCTTATATTACACAAAAGGGATGGATATCTAAGGTTATCTACAGCTCCTTCTCTTCTTCCATCCTAGCGAATTCCTCAGCTCCGAAAGCCTCCAAGGTGTACTGTTCCTGCTGCTCATCTATAAAGTCTGACACATTATACCAGCGTCGCCACCAGTATAATATGTCAGGGTCACATAAAGCAACACCGTGAGCTTGAAAGCTCAATAGAGTAATCCAAAGCCACTAACCCTTAACATACACGTCAAAGATAGTATACGATTTTCCAAACTTAACATGCCTTCAAATGAACTCATACAATGACACATCCGCATTCGTTATCTATCGTTGGTGTCCATATTATCAGAGCTTCTCCTACGCAGCTTATCGTAGAATGTGTCTCATCTTTTATCATCAATTCCGAAAACACGTACGCACACAATCATGGGTTACAAGTACCTTGTGTCGCACAACAATGAGCTACCAAGTCCGGCTCATTGCCACAAGGTTACCAACGCATGGCCACAATGGCTACCAAGTCCGGCACATTGTGTCACACACACACAACCATGAGCATCCAAGACCGGCACCTTGTGTCGCACAACAATGAGCTACCAAGTCCGGCTCATTGCCACAAAGGCTACCAAGTCTGACTCAAGGCCATAATGACTACCACGTCCGGTCATTATGTTATTTCCAAAACACTTTTTATCCATATCAACCACATCTTAGGTGTCATATCTTTACTTTTCCAATTCCATGTGTCTCGTAACATGCATCGACTCCACGAGTGGGACGAATCACTTTAAAGTAATCTAGCAAGATCACCCAACTCTATTTAAACATGCTTGTTTACAACCACAAGTAAGGCAAGCAACATGCTATCATGCTTACAATCGTTTAAAAGGTCAAAATACGAATACTTCGTTTCCAACAACACTTTATCTTTTAAAACGACAACGTATAGCCATCTTTTTGGACGTTCAAAACAACACGTGTTTATTGACGAGTTCATACATAAACAAGTATCTACCACGTTTAACGCATGTTTGCATACTCAAGGTAAGTATAATCCAAGCAAGTACATAGTATGTCCATAACCATTACTTAAAGCATAACGCCACATGTGCGGACGCCCTTGGGGTGGTAATCCACCATATGCTTTGTTATAATACCACAAGTAATACAAGCAATGGTATATAAGCTTAAGTTAAAAGATCAAAGTAAACTACGTAAAACTAGCATACGATACATTTGGCTTCATGCTCATACAATATAATATACTTAGGAAGAGGGTAAGGACTAATCTACCTTGATCCGAAACTAGTCGGGGCCGAATAAGCTAGTTGGAAAGTGCTACGGCGTCGAATGCTCACAATCTGGACCAAACTTTGGAGGGCAGTAACTTGGTCAAAACTGGGCCGAATAGGATCGTTCTTGAGTCTAAACCGAAGATCTCGAAATTTTCTACAACTTCCGTGAAGGACGTTATTCCTAGAAACGACTTTCGCCCGGAGAAAAATGGGGATAAGCAAGTGGACAGTGAGCTGTCTGGAATGGAATTTCCAGATTTTTCACTGAACTTTGGAGGTCGATATCTTGGTCATCTCTTGACCGTTTGGGGTGGTTCTTGGGTCTAAACTGAAGCTCTCGAGGTGTTCTACGACTTTCGTGGAGGACGTTATTCCTAGAAACGACTTTCGCCCGGAGAAAAATGGGGATAAGCAAGTGGACAGTGAGCTGTCTGGAATGGGATTTCCAGATTTTTCACTGAACTTTGGAGGTCGATATCTTGGCCATCTCTTGACCGTTTGGGGTGGTTTATGGGTCTAAACTGAAGCTCTCGAGGTGTTCTACGACTTTTGTGGAGGACGTTGTTCCTAGAAACGACTTTTGCCCGGAGAAAAATGGGGATAAGCAAGTGGACAGTGAGCTGTCTGGAATGGGATTTCCAGATTTTTCACTGAACTTTGGAGGTCGATATCTTGGCCATCTCTTGACCGTTTGGGGTGGTTTTTGGGTCTAAACTGAAGCTCTCGAGGTGTTCTACGACTTTCGTGGAGGACGTTGTTCCTAGAAACGACTTTCGCCCGGAGAAAAAATGGAGTTTTTCAGAGGGCAGTAGGCTGCCTGGGCGAAAACAGAAATTGGTTTTAGAGAGAAGTTGGAGAATGGATTGAGGTGTGAATGAAATGGAGGAATGGCTGACTATTTATAGGCAAGGATTGGCCCTCTCTCTCTCCCTTTGGCCGGCCCACTCTCTCTCTCTCCCTCTCTCATTTTTAAATCATTTTATGTCAAGTTTGCTTGAAAGCTCAAGGCCTAAAACTAGGCTTGCATGGCTACCAAGACATTGCTTTGCTTTCACTCCAAGAACTAGGACAAAACTATGTTATCTTATTGGGGTTTTGGTCTTGTCTAGTCCTTGAATCTAATAAGAAAGTCTAGGTTTAGTCCTTAGGAGATTTAGGCTAGTATAAAACCCTAGATATGGTGAGGTAAGATCAAAGCACACATCACTCTCTCTCTCCCTCTCCCATCCGAACTCTCTCTCTCTCTCCCAATCTCTCTCGGCCTCTCTCTCCTCTCTCTCTCTCTCTCTTATGTACTATATACTTATATAATAGTACTTATGGAAGACTACAACTATTATATTGTATATATGTACAATAGAAATCTAGTAATTAAGATTTTCCATTTAAGAAATCAATTGCACACATGGGAAATCTTACTATTTTATACATATATCAATATATATATATATACAAGTACACACATATCTATCTCTCTCTCTCTCTCCTATCTCTCTCGGCTCTCTCCCTCTCAATCTCTTTGTACTATATGTATATATATATATATATATATATACACTAGGATGAATACATATATAATAATATAGATATGGGTACTTTGGGTACTACAAGATCTAGGGTTTTTCTAGTAAATTGATTTTCCAATTAAAATATGCAATTACACACATGCACATATACAATATTATATATATATACATATATATATACATACAAGTACATATATAATATATATACAAGCTAGTACACACAATGTAGCCTAGATATACCACATGCCAATATCTAATAAAGTATTCTACTTCTTTCAAAGTACTATGTATAATAATAACCCAAATATCACACATGGAAAATCTAGTCTTTTATATAATAATAAGAGAATCCCATGGGAATTTAAATAATAAACCTTGTACTTTTGGCAAGACTAAGCTATTGTCCATTGGTTAATAAATCTCCTAACATTTGTTGTCCAATGGGTAAAAGAAATAAAATACTTTACAAGTTTTTCTAATTAAAATAAGGAAACATGCACATGGTACTTTATAATTATTATATATATATCTATATTCATATATATATACAAGTACCCATAAATATATATATAGTATGTACTTTGAAATCCTACTAGATATGTCAAAATCCAATATCCAATTAACTAATCTACATCATCCAAAGTACTATGTACTAACCTAATAATCTAATGAACAAATCTTATTTTATTGGATTTCACACATGCCAAATCTATTAATTCAATCATTCTAGCACATGATTGTCAAGACTAACTATTATCCAATGGATAATAGTTTCTCTAATGGTTAATAACCAATGGGTAATAATAGCTAGGATTCTAGTCTATCGTCCAATGGTCAATAAAACTCCTAACGGTTATTATCCAACGGTTAATACCAAAAGTATAATACTTTGCAATTAAGCACTAAACTAATCTAATCTCGTACTTAGGAAGATTAACCAAGGTTTACCTATTGACTAATGGGTAAAGATTACTCTAGCATCTATCGTCCAACGGATAAATATTATCCTAGGTCAAACGCCAAGGCAAAGCGTGAGCGTGGCCAAGGCAGCCTGGTGGCAAGGCGGTGGCCAAGCGGTGGCCAAAGCAGCCTGGTGGCCAAGCAGTGGCCAAGCGGCGGCCAAAGCAGCCCGGTGGCCAAACAGTGGCCAAGGCAGCCTGGTAGTCAAGCAGTGGCCAAAGCAGCCCGGTGGCCAAACAGTGGCCAAGGCAGCCTGGTAGTCAGCGATGTGGCGGTGGCCAGCGACCGGTGGCCTATAATCAAGCGCGGCCAAAGCGGCTGCTAGCAAAGCATGGCCAAGGTGGCCCGCTAGCAGCGATGGCCCACTAGCGCAGTGGCCAAGGCGGCCTACAAACAAAGTGGTGGCCAAAGCGGCGTGGCGTGGCGTGGCCAAGGTAAATTTCTTGTGTCGGTGTAGCGGTGCCAGCGGTGGCCAAAGCGACGATGGCCAAAGCGATGGCCAAAGCGACTGGTAGCAAGGTGGTGGCCAAAGCGTAGCCAAGGTAGGGCCAGAACAAGGCAGCCAACGCCAAGGCAAAAGCAAAGCGTGACTCGATGCAAGCGGAGACCGATGGCGACCAAGGCGAAGCCATCCGACAAGCGACCGACGCCTAAGCGGCAGCCCAACAGCGGCGACCAGCCTTGAGCAAAGCGGCGTGATAGCAAGCCGACGCCGAGGCGAGGCAGTCCGACAATGAGCCGACGCTAAGGCGGCGGCAAAGCGACAATGAGCCAACGCCTAAGGCAAAGCGGCGTGATATGAGCCGACGCTAAGGCAAGGCAGTCAAGTCCAAGGCAGCCTAGCTAAGCCAAAGTGAAAGGTTGTCAAGTCAACGGTCAAGGCAAAGGCGAAAATTAACCACTTTGGCATCGATGCAACGCTCTAGGTTAGGGATATGTAACTAAGCCAGACGGTAGTTAGGGTTGGCTAACTAATCGGTTAAAAGCTAACTATGCTTGCTAAGTAGGATTTCCAGCCGAAAAAATAAATTCTAGGATTTTACTACAATTACCAAGTAACTATACCAAGGTCTAAATAGGCATACTCGTTTATTAGAAAATGACCTTAATACCCGGGCGATGAATTCCAATCTCCTAATTCATAAACCTAATTATGACGGATTATTAATCGTTAAAAGGGATTTATAAAACAAATAAAGAATCTTCAAATATAACAATAAAATTTTATAACGACCGATTTTTGGATGTAAAAAATGAAATCCGAGTATTAAACTAAAATTCAAATTTTTAGCGAAATTTTCACTGACCAAAAATCAGGGTCGTTACAGGGGAAGCTTCTGGAACTCCAACCTTGGTAAGGCATGCTTCCCAGCATGCCGCCCAGATTTGATCCTGGATGGCTGGCATTTGTTCGACATAGCTATTCGTTGCTACGTCAAAACCCTTCTGGTATCCTTCGTCATAGGCAATTTTTTTGGTGTTATCCATCTCGGATAATGCCTGGCTGAGGCTATCCTCGACCGTCTCAAGCTTCGTCTTCATTTCGTCCACATCCAGTTTTGCCTTATCTCTCTCTCTCTCTCTCCAGCCTTGTTATTGTTTAAAGCTGCCTTGTGTTGTCCCTTAGGAGTCTGTTCTGCTCGAGCTCAATCTGTGCAGCTTTTGGCTCAGTGCAACCATTTTTTGGATAAACTGAGGAAATCCAGGTGTAAGGAAACATATCAGTATGCTACACACGATGTTAGTGTTTGACTAAAGTAATGAGAATACTTTACCTTAATTCCACTAATAAGGCCAGTTGATAGCAATCGATAAGGTGAGGATGCGGCTTCCTTCTGCATGTCAACAGGCAGTAGAAGCCTTGAGCAAGGGCCAGTGCAGTTTCGAAGAGCTGGCACTGTCCTCGACGTTCACCAGCCGATCACCTCTGATAAGTTAAGGGGTCCAGGATTGGGGTGGGGCCTGAGTGCTCGTCGTAAGGGTCTGCTCAATAGATCCAACGGCTTGGGTTGCAACGTTCTCGGCGTCTTGGTTTCTGGAGCGCTTGTCCTGATGAGCATCGCCCGCTTCCAAAGAAGTGTCAAACTCCCGAGGAGAGGAAGATGAGTGGGTGGAACCCCCCTACTGCGACGTGATGGCGAAAGGGCATGACCAGTGGATGGGACCTGGCCAAAGGTACCATGTCCCCGTGCAGATACTGTTAAGAGAGAGCTTAAATTCATCAGTTGATGAGACATCGTACTTGAGTTTGGTGGAGATGGGGAATAACCAGATGAAAAGGATTGGTTGGTATCATGATCAGGTGCTAGCTATTCGGGTTGTTGTTGAGTGGCAGCCTGTCGTTGTGAGGATCTTCTAAGAACCACACGAGGCAGTGGGATGCCTTCAGAAACAGGGACCTTGCCTGGCTGCTCGGTGATCGTTACTCTAGTATCGAGCCTCTGATTCTTCGATTGGGGAGCAGAAGAGGTAGAGACGACGCTGGTGCTGGGATTGCTAGGTCTTCTGTCTATAAAACCCTTGTATGCAGGGTTATATCCTAGTAGAACGTTCGCGTTGCGTCCCTGATTAGCTGATGGGGTACCAGGTTTAAGAATCCTGTTAATATCCGCTATTCGGATGTAGCTGGGTTCCCGCCTTGGACATTTGTTGGCATTTGTTGCTAAAAAAGAAAGCACAAAACAATGATTAGAAACACGAAGCTATACACAGAAGCAGAATTAGGGTATGCAAATTAAAATAAAAAGCATATGTGGGTAGCCCCATATGTGGGGGCAATGAAATCCCACCACTTGTCCATCTTCCCTCATTGGCTCGAAGGCTCCAGTAACGTAGAGGAAATCGATCTCGTGATCACGAGCGGAATCTGGCAAATTAAGCACGAAACGCTTTTTGTTTTTCTAACCTTGAAGTAATCGGTGTTGTATTCGGGGTTCAGCACGATGTTATACCACCATTGAATATCCCAAATTCATAATTGGTACCCAAAATGATATTAAGGGCTACGACCCATCACTAATCGAAGGAAGTTGGTGGAAACTTGCATGGGTGTGAGTCGCTACTAGTTTAGGACCTGATGAAGCAATGGATGGAGGGGGAAACGAAATCCGCCCTCAACAATAGCTACAATGGGGATACACATTCTATCCCATGACCTCGCGTCCCTGTCTGCACCCAAAGGGGCAAGTTCAAGTCCTATGTTCTCTGGAATATTATACTTGGATCTAAAAGCTGCCATAGCGGCAGGAGTTTCACAAAGCTTCCTAAATTTACCGGGTATAAATGCATCATCATTATTATCCGCCATGAGAAACTACGGAGGTGCTAGAATAAAGATGAAATCTAAAATGGGTGTGTCCAAAACCCTAGAAACAGACAAATCTAAGATTGAAATCTCAGAAAAGAAACCCAAGAAGAGGGAATAGATATCTTACGAGATGTTTAAATGGTTGCCTTCGGCACAAACGAGTTGCAGACGGCGGCACTGACGAAAAGGGAAGTTTTTTCGTCTGGATTCGATGAGAGAGAGAGAGAATCTCGAAATGGGGTAAAAACACCTTTGAAAAGGTTATAAGGGTATGAGACGGAGACCAAACGTCAGCACTCATGTCGTTGGAATGAAAAGTAACGGAAAGAAGGTTCGAGTGGATACTGTTCAAACAACGTTTGTTTAAAACGCCAATTCAAATTAAATGGAAAGCGTACGAAGTATGCCACATGGAGGCATAACCTCGAGAAAGTATAATGACAAAGGCGCCAAAAACATCAATAAAGTATGGATGCTATGGCTGCACAGGATCTATGAAGTTCGGCATGAAATCTATATTTAGCTTTACCCGTAGCCCCCGAGCAGTGGCAACGAGCAAAGCTGGGGAGCAATTGTAAGGGCATCCACATCTCCCTCTCTACTCCCTCTTCTAAACTAAAGTAGCGAGCCCTGTCCTGAAAAACACCCAAAAACCCAGCGTTATCAGCCTCGTGGAAGAAGCCTGAGGAGTAGCAAGAGCAACAGTGCCTCGTGTGTTTCACCGAGGGACTGTTCACTCGCATCCTTCGTCCCGCCCAATCTGGAGCAGCATCTGGCGCCAAAATGGAACATATAGCCACAACTGATCCTTATTCTCTCTCCCTCGTTCTCTCTCTTCAATCCTTGAATCTCATCAAAGTGAAGGTATTCTTGTTTATCTCCATCTCCCTATACAGTATTATGATTTTTTTTTTTTTTGGCTTTTGATATACTGTGTGAAATTGGTGATGAAATAGGCATGTATTCACCCTTCCCTGTGTATGATTTTTTTTGGGTAATTCCTCTATGATTTTGTGGTTGGTTCGGTTAAGATTGTGTTCTGCCTACAAGGTGTTTGTTATAAGGTGTCAATGACATTTTTCTAGTAAAAGGACCACTAAATGCTACACAACTTCTTCAGGTCCGGGTTTTATGATTTTTGGTATTCACTGGGAAGTCCAAAGCTTGTTTTTTCGTATACACTGTAATATTGGTAATGAAATAGGCATATATGTGTGGTGTGTACAACAGTGATTTGTGGGAGTTCACCCCTCATTGTGTTATATGTGTGCAAGTCTATTAAGAAGAGTCGTAGACAGATTACGATGGATCACCATTCCAGCGTGCTTCCATTGACTCACCGATGAATGGTAAGCCCTCACCTCACCAAAGCTCTCTGCTCCTTCAATCGACTATGAGAGTTACTTCCTGCTGTTGGACCTGTGCTTTTAATTGCAATAGGATATGTTGAACCAGGAAAGGGGGCAGCAGTTGTTGAGGGAGGAGCCCGTTTTGGGTCTGATTTGGTTTTGCTAATGCTTGTTTTTGGTTTTGCTGCTATTGAAAATTTACCCGTCTTCTCGTTTCTAAATGCTCTTGCCGCATTGTTGTCGGGTTCGGGGGGTGTGATTGATGAGACTAGATAAAGAAGATGCTCATTGAGCACTTAGAGTTGGCTAGCTACTAGAATTCTGAACAAAGCAATCACAAAGCATGGTAGGGCACCAACAAAAGGGCACAATGAACATTGTCTGTTTTTAAAAAACTAGCAATAAAAACCATCCGGATATACTGACTGTGAAGAACCATACATGATAATACAATAACATTTTGCAAGAACTACTTGATGGAATGCAAGAACAGGTGGTTTTTATGAGGCAATTGGTTTTTAGATGGATGGAGAGTGAGTGGAAGTAGTAGTATACAGGAGATGGAAGACATGAAGAAATATATATGGAGGAGTTCTGATGCACAAAGGACCGTTGGGATGCAACGGTAAAAAATCCAACGGTAAAAAATCCCAACAGTTGGGTAACGGCTAGTCTCAATTTGTTTCCAACAAAATAAAATAAATTAAAATTGAGAGTCTAATAAATATAAATAGAGAGTCTGATGCAGTAGGTATTTAAAAAGTGACTAGTTAAAGTAATAAAGTGGCTTTTTAAGGAGTAATTTGGTCTGAAATTTGCTGAGTCTGATGCGGATGCTCTAAAGAGGTATTCTTGAATAGGCATAACTAGGGGCCGAACACGTGATAGATGGGGTCCATGTAATTGATAAAATAAAGTAAGATGCTGTGAAAGGCAGTGGACGGCGATTAGGTCCAATGATAACTAGAGGTCTTGGGACCATGCGGTCTGTTCGGTAGAGAGGGACCAAGGACATGAGAAGACATTAATTCATTCAGTCTATTCAACAATGAGAGGGCCGAACAGAGGTGGGTTGATGAAGAAAATAGTCTTAAGTGATAAGGCGGTAAGAGTGTTCTAGAAGGAAGGCCCAATATTTAGGATAAGTAAGGAGACAAGGAATGAGTCCGATAGGGAGAAGAACCCCTATGGGTGTGGGATATCAGCTGAGTGGGAAAGAGGATCCCTGGAAGGCTAGGTTTCCTATACGAGGTAGGAAACTTAAAGTAGCAAGGATGCTTGGAAAGCAAGCATGCTCATATCTATACATATAAGGTAAACCTAAAGGAAAAAGGTATGCAATAAGTTGCACTTAAACTTTACTTTCCTACTGATAATTAGGGTTTTCTGCTAATACGAGATACTAACTTAGGCATCGGAGGGCCTTTGCCACGAGAGGCAAAGGTGCGCTCACCCCTTGTCTTTTTTTGCAGATTAGGGTTCCGGCAAAGGCATTAGGGTTCCGGTTGAACAGCACGTGGGGCCGTTACAATCCAGTGCTATTCTAGGTACTGTTTGTTTTTTCCCACCTACAACATACATGTCCCACAAGTCGTTCACAAATATTCCTTTTGTACTATCAACCCGTGGACCTCGAGACACCCGCGATAGTCCTACAAATGCTACTCTGCGAGCGCCTTTCTATGACAATCCCTTGTTCTTTGCCACCAAACCACTCGATCTCTAGTAATCATGAGTAGGCAGTATGGTCAACGTATACCTCAATTTTGTCATTGCCGCGCTATCGGACAATATCTAGAATTGGCTCTGCCATGCCACTACCGTACAAGCGGCATGGTCATGACCCTTTTTCGGCCTTGCCAATACCGCGACACAGCCTCTAATGGCTCAATCTCAGGTCCCACCAAGTCGACTAGAGCGAAACTTAATGTCGAGGTCAAATCATCAAAATTTAGAAGGTAGACATCTTCTGCATCATGGCCAAATCTTTGGGGAATCACAATTGGTTCCCTATCGGCATCTCCTACACAAAGTCGGGTGATGTCGGCCAGAGCGTTGTCGGCCACATTTCGATTCTAGTTTTTACTACGTGCAAGAAGGGTACGCGTCCCTTTCTCGATAATCAATTCTCCCTTAAAGAATCAAAGCCGGGACTTGAGAGCTCGAGGAACTAAGCAAGATACCCCTAGCTCCCAAAATCAGGCTAAGTATAAAAAAAATAAAGAATTTTGCTCTACAAGAAAACATGTAATTGGTGAAGAAAAATTTTCATCGTCAAAGGGTTAATTTCGTTGCCAAATAAATTGGTGATGAAAAAACTTGTCGCCTGAAATCATCGGCGAAGGTTGGTTGCGAAAGAGCTCGGCGATGAAAAAAATAAATTCGTCGCCTATTATTCCTATTGGGGACGAAAAAATTCGTCACTAAAAGTTTAACCATTGGCGATGAAAAATTACGTCGCCAATTGTCTTTCATCACCAAATTTAGCAATTTCGTCACTAAACTTCAGAGTATAAAATAACAAGGAAATCCCTTACAACTGCTGTTTCCGCTGGGTTTCGAACCCACGACCTCCCGTGTACAAGACATAACACCCAACCACCACGCCACGCCATCATTCTTGTAAGAATATGGAAATATTTAGTATATATAACTTTTGTGATTCTTTTTTCCAAAAACAAATACATTGCCTTTTTGTTTTTTGTTTTTTTATGTCTTCTCTTATCTTTTCTGTTTCCAAAAAAAAAAGTATATGATTTTTAATTTTGCTTCGTCGTTTTTTCTTTTTCTTTTTTGTTCCTTTGATTAATAAAAGTAGAAGCCATTTTATGATTATTTTTTGGTTATTTTTGGTGGCCCCTATAACATGATAGCTTTGTATTTTGGCGAAATTAATAATCGAAATTCATCTATATTTGGACTTGGGTTTGAAAAAAATTATGTATATTATTTACCCCAAAAATGGAAAATGTAGGGGTGTTCACAATTTCCCAGTGGACCTCTTTGTTTTTGGTTTCTTTTGTTCACTATTTTTTAAGTGAAACTATGGTTAAAAAATTAAGTGCTCCAATTTTTAATCCATTTGAACCGATGCGAAGATTTTATTTTTTTGATCATTTTAGCCTAAAGGTCCATAATTCATTTTTGACTCTAAAGCTTTCAATGAAAAACCTAAGAGAGTTATAGAAATGAAGAGTAGTTGACGAAAAAATAAATTTTATTTTTATAATCTTATTTTATCATTCTTTTTTTTGTAATCTTATTTTCTTTTCTGGTTTTCAATTTTAATTGGTTTTCCCAAATTTCTATTATTCTTTTATTTGTCATGTTTTTTTGTTCTTTTTGTTTTCAATTTCTTTTGTCTACAGGTTTTGTAAGTGAAATTATGGTTAAAAAAATTAAGTACACCAATTTTCAATCCGTTTGAATCAGTGCAGAGATTTTATTTTTTTAATCATTTATCCTCAAGTGTCATACTTATTTTTTGGCTCTAAAGCTTTCAATGAGTGCCCTAAGAGATCCTTAGAACTAAATAAATAGAGTAGATTGTAGGAAAAAATTCATGTAACAAAATTGGGGACGAAAAAAATTATTCGTCACCAAAGGTCTAATTTCGTCGCCAAATGTAATAAATTGTTCGTTGCCAAATTTGACAAATTGGCGACGAAATTAGTTTTTCATCACCAATGTGTACTATTTGCGACGAAAACTAATTTCATCACCATTTTTCATCACCTATTACCCGGTTTCTTGTCGTGTTTTGATCGATTTACGTAATAAAATTCCCAATAATTGATTTTTGGATTTTACCAAGAACAGCTAGAAATTCGCATGGTTTTATGGAAAGAGAGCAAAGCTGTGTTTCGAACCATTACTTTCGGAGAAAGTTTGTGCAGTTTTTCATTTTGCACTAAGAGTGAAAATCTAGATTTTGATTGTAACAACCCTAATTTTTGGTAAATAAAAATTTCGTTAAATATTTGAATTTTATTTTAATTACTTGGATTTGCTTTTAAAATTCCTCTTTAATTTCTAATATTCCGTCATAATTAGATTTGAGAATAATAAAATTTAAGTACTTCGCACTGGACAATCTAGTCATTTTCTAAAGACAAGCAATAGTATATTTTCCTAGTAATTGAAATAAAGTCTTTAATTATATTGCTTGGCTAGAAATCCTACTTGACAAGTAGAATTAGTTTTCAACCATTTAGTTAGGAAAACCTAAGTACCAATTGACTTAGTTACTTTTTCCTAACATTTATAAACCATTGGACAAAAATAGTAATCATGATACTTCCAAAAGTAACACTCATGGCTTAGTGTCATCATTACCTTATGACTAGATTCCCTTTCTAGGGAATTGTTAACCATTGGTCCTTAGGATTACCTTTGAAAGCTTAAACCTTAATCATGACCTACCTTAGACCTATTAGGACTACTTGGACCTAAGTGTACCTAGTATATATGTATAGATATATATATATATATATATATATATATATATATATATATATATATGATTGCTAGGAGATTTATTATCCATTGGATCCTAACTAGTCATTAAGACCTTCCCCTTTAATCATTACTCCTTCCTAGCCTTATAAGCCTACTTGAACCTAACCACCCTTAGTCTTCCTCACTCATACACATATACATACACATATATATAGCACATGGGAGAAAGAAGAGAGAGAGAGGAAATCGAGAAAGGAGAAAGAGGCCGAGAGAGAGGGAGGAGAGAGAGAGACCGAGAGAGAGAAAGGAGGGAGAGAGTGTGGTGTGTGCTTGTGTGTTGTGCACTCAAAGCTACCCTTTAGCCCTTAAGTCTATTTATGAGTTGACAACTCAATCTAGTCTTTCTCAAGCATAGAATCCTAGCCTTAATCATCCTATATTTGATTCCATAGTAGCCTTTAATCATCCTAGTACCTAGCCCTAATTACCCGAGGATTTGACTACAAACCTAGACTAAGATTGACCATACATGGAAGGCTATACCTTAGCCTAATCAAACCCTACCTTAGACTTGAAAGACTTGCCATAATAGCCTAGATTCACCTAAAAAGCATGAGATCCTAGTTAGTATTATAGCCTTATGCCTAAAAAGATTGGACAATACAAGTCATGGAAGGCTTGGCATGCTTTCAAAGCATGAAATGACAACACAATGGAGCAAAATCCATGGGAAAGAGAGAGAGAGAGAGAGAGAGAGAGAGAGAGAGAGATTTCGGCCAAGAGATGGGAGAGAGTGTCCAAAGCTTTGCTATAAATAGCACCCCATTCTTGCCATTCAACTCACACCTTTCATCCTTCAACTTCTCTCTCTAGAAATCCTTGTGTTCTTGCCTTGTTCTTCCCTTATTCTTGAGTTCTTCAAGAAACTCATCCAAGGCCACTACTCGACCACCCTCTCGATCCAAAAGTTTAAGTAGTTTAGTCAAGATCTAGTTTCGAGAGAAACCTTTCTCTTTCAAAGCTACCGCAAGCTTACCGTAGGAGACCGCCCAATCAGTAGCCAACTTTCTTTTCGTACTCGTCACTACCGCCAAGAAGAACGGTAAAACACTCTTATACACTCTTACTCTAAGTATATTGTATGATGTATGCATGAGGAATTGAAAAGTGTTTTACTAAAGTTTTGAAAAGGATGAGGAGTATGTTGAATATCCCGACTTTACATATGTTGTTTTCAACTTCCCTAAAAGGAAGAGAGAATGGATTTTGGAAATACAAACTAAAATGGAAGTATTCGTATTTTGATCTTAAGGATGGTTATGACCATGTATACGTGAATTACTTGTTTGATGTATGATAAAGCATAAGTGGTTTCCACTCCAAAAGTGTCCGTCCATATGGCACTATACTTTATAGTGTGTGCTAATTGTTTGAGCATGACTATGTGAAAGTAGGAAGTATAACATGATATAGAGTTGGATGATCTTGCTAGTTTAGTTTTAAGATTGCAATGAATGATTTATGTGTACGTAGAACCAGTGTGAGGATACTCGGGAGATCGGAACGGCGGAACCGAGGTTGGGTGTATTAAAAATGCTTTTTGAAATGATGATTTGGTATATGAAAAGTGAAAAAATGGTGACACAGTCTACGACAAGTCGCGTAGGAGAAACTCAGAAAACCATGAAAACCAACGTTAGTTTAATTAGTGAAAGTGGATGTGTCATTGTTAACTGTTTAGTTAAATATGCATGTACTATGTGGGAATCGTTAACTTCATGATCTATTATGTGTAAGTTAAGGGTTAGTGGGTATAGGATTATTCTGCTGAGCTCTTGTAGCTCATGGTGTTACCTTTGGTGACCCTGACATATTATACTAATGGCGACGCTGGTATAATGTGTCAGACTTTGTAGATGATCAAGATGAATTGTTCACCTTAGAGGCCTTTGGAGCCGAAGACCTGGCTAGGATGGAGGAGCAGGCAGAGCTGTAAATAGGAACCTTAGTTTCCCTTCCTTTTGTAAATAATGAACTTTTGTGGGGGTTATGATGTAATAATGAGCCAGCCTCAATTTAGATTTATCAATAAAATGATTATTTAACGTTCCCAAAATTCGGGGGTTACATTGATATGATTGAATTTTGATTTTTCTGGTATTGCCATTAGATCAAATGAGGAGTATTTTCCTATTTTCACTATAAATTTAAGTAAAGAAAGTAAAAAGAATTGTCTTTACTTGACTTTATTTATTGACGATAAGGTCTAAAAGGTGAGGGTGCTGGGCTGAGATCTGCGGCCTACGCAATGGCTCTGGGCTCGCGGCCTGGAGCACACGGTTCGGCTCTCGTAGTGGGTCCCACAGTGGAGTTTTTGCCCACATGCATGTCACTTGTCTCATTGTTTTCCGTATCATCTCGAGTAACGTGCCACGTGTCCGAATCTTAGTTAACCTCCTACAGGAATACAGTCCCACGAAGACTTGGGTATGGAATGAACGAGAGTTGGACCCATTTCATTCCACAGAATTAAAAATTACATGGTTACTTACAGAGATTAATTTTTGCACTCACTTTTTTATCTTTCGCGCTCTTGTTTTATGTTCTTGTAAATTTACAACATTATCATTCGATGTGTGAAAAATGAACCGATAGAAGGGTAACATGTTAAATTCACATGAATAAAAAAAGAAAGAAAGAGTACATATTGCAAAAAGGGAGTACAAAAATCACTACCCTAATTTACACCCCATGATAATAAACCTCAAAAAACGTTGCACGATGATAGACCCAAAAAATAGCTACACTTGACCATTTCAACCGCAATTGCATGTCGACGATGTTCAAGAAAGGTGACCTCTTAATATGATAATGAGATATCTACACCTAATAGCTTACACCTTTGGGTAAAATATAAAGTTTCTACATCCTTGATTTTTTGGTTAGAGAGATACTTAATTAAAATATATTTTTCTTAAAGGTAAGTAGTATTAGTTGTTGGTTGTAGTTAGAAAATGTAGGTTGAACCTAAATATTATGAATGGAAGTATAAGATACCTACTTATACTAGACTACTAGAGAATTAGAGTTCAAGTTTATTGAAAAACATAAACATCACAAGAATAAATTATATACACCGGCGGTATAAACGTTTATTTTCTCTAAATCAATTATCTTGCGTTGCGTCCTCAAAATAGTGGTCCCAATTAATAGAACATGGCGACGTGACACAATGTAATTGATTCGGAAACAAAAGTTTAAACCGATAGTGTAAATAATTTAATATATAAACGTAAAACGCAGATTGTACTAAACTTTGAACATCCTAGAGCGAGAGTTAATTAAAAGAGAATAACTTCTTTACGGAGCAACCATAAAAAGTTGTTTACAGCACCCAACTTCTGTCGTCCAAAAGTATTTTGGACAATCTAGATGTTAATGAAACTTTTTGGGGAAAAAGTGAAACTTTTTCCATTAAAATCTAGGCACAATTGATTGTTCTTGCAAATAGCTTGTCGGCGGTTGCTCCGTAAATAAGTATATCTCTAATTAAAAATAAAGAAAGGAAAAATGACTATTGCAAGCCAAAAACCAACCATATGATCCTCCATTGGGATAATGAGCTAAGCAAAGTTGGAAAAGGGAAAAAACAAAAAAGGTTAAGGTTGTTTGAGGTGGATTTTATCAATTTGGTGTCATGCGGAAGCGTTAACAAACACAGAAACGGACATGATTATTGCTATGTAATTGAACAAACCACAGAAGAGAGAGAGAGAGAGAGAGAGAGCAATCACAGAAAACACAAAGATATACGTGGTTCGATAATGAATACCTACTCCACGGGCATTCAGACGATCGAGGGTTTCACTATACGGAAGTAATCGGATGCCCAAAGGGCTACATATGAGATCTCTCAAAGTTCCTCTCTTTGCCTCTCACAGAAAAGGTGCTGTGAATACAATACAATAAGCAAAAAAACCCTAAAAATTTCTGATATAGTAATCTGTCCCGTCCACGTTGGTCCGACCAAGTGTGCGCTGATCCCGACCAAAAAATTACCAAGCTCGAGAAACGTAGAACACGCGCTGGGCTAGACCTCCAAGGCCTTGGTCCGAACCACGAAGGTCGAGAAGTCCAAAACGAGCCAAAAACTACAAATCTCCACCTTGGCAAGATATTGGACTACGAGCCAGAAAACCAGACATGCAGCAACCAAAAAACCAGAACCAGATAACCAGAATACCCAAACGAATCATGCTCTGACTGCCACGCCGAATGGCGCATGCACCCGAAGGTGCTCAGATTTGTTGCATATGGATCAAGTCCACGCAACGCTGGAACTTGACCCCAGTGACAACCTTAGTCATCATATCAGCCGGATTGTCCACAATACCAATCTTTTCCAATAGAATATCCCCCTCATCAATGATCTCACGAACAAAGTGAAAGTGAACATCAATATGTTTGGTCCAAGCGTGATGCACCTGATTCTTCGCAAGATGAATTGCACTTTGACTGTCGCAATGAATGACGACGTGATCTTGCCTAACCCCCAAATCAGCCAGCAACCCATGTAACTAGATCGCCTCCTTTTTGGCTTCAGTCACAACCATATATTCAGCCTCATTAGTGGACAGTGCAACCGTCGACTGCAAAGTACGTCGCCAACTCACCGGCCCACCAGCCATGGTAAACACATACCCAATTGTTGAACGATGCTTATCCAAATCACCCGCATAATCCAAGTCCACAAAACTAGAAACCAGATCACAAACCAATATGCACCTCTCGAACTTCAAATCCAAATTCACGGTCCCCAGAACATACCACAAAATCCACTTAACCGCTTGCCAATGCACCTTACCAGGATCATGCATGTAATGACTAACCAAACTGATGACATGTGCCAAATCAAGCCTCGTGCAGACCATGGTGTACATCAGACTTCCAATCAAGCTTGCATAAGGAACGGTCACCATGTATTTTTGTTCCTCATCTATAGTGGGAGAAAGCGAAGCACTAAGCTTAAAATGGGGAGCCAAAGGTACGCGCACCGGTTTTGAGCTACCTTCTTCAAATATTGTTGCTGAGTTAGGTGAACGGTGCCCTTCACCCTATCCCCAATAATCTCCATCCCCAAAATCTTACATGCCTCCCCAAGGTCCATCTCGAATTCCCGACTCAGTTGAATCTTCAACCTATCTATCCTCTTCCTGACTTTTACATGCGATTAGCATATCATCGACATATAAAAGCAAATATATAAAAGACCTATCCGCAAGCTTTTTGAAATATACACAATGATCAAATTGGCTTCGAGTGTATTTCTTACTCAACATGAAACTATCAAAACGTTTATACCACTGATGCAGCGACAGTTTTAACCCATAGAGGGACTTACCTAATCGACAAACCAACTTCTCCTTACCAGTAACACAAAAACAATCAAGTTGAGACATATAAATCTCTTCCTCCAAATCACCATGTAGGAATGCAGTTTTAACATCTAACTGAGCCAACTCCAAATCAAACTGAGCTACCAAAGCTAGCAAAATGCGAATTGAAGCATGTTTCACAACAGGAGAAAATACCTCATTATAGTCGATTTCCTCCTTTTGTACGTAGCCCTTGGCTACTAGGCTAGCTTTGAAGCATATACCATCCTTGTTGACAATACCTTCTTAGTGTAAACCCACTTGCAACCAATCTCCATCTTCCCTTTTAGAAGCGGTACCAAATCCCAAGTCTGATTCTTGTGAAGAGAAGCCATCTCCTCACCCATCACTTTCTTCCACTCCCCAATTTCTAGACTACCCATAGCTTCTATGAAAGTGGACAGGATATCAGCATCAATAACCGACAATGCATAGGCAACCATATCAACATACCTTGCGGGTACACGGATGACCCTTCTGGGTCAAGATGTTGCAATGGAATCTTTCTGCTGTTGCTACTACAAAGAACTGTCTACTGGAACTTCACCCTCAACCGTATCACTGTCATCTGATTCAACCCCACTATCTTCCTCAATTGACTGAATCAGAACTTAAGGAACCACCGAGGTCTCTAACTCCACATGTTTCTGAGCAACTTTATTACCCACAACCTGCACAGGTGGCTTCATCATCTCAGATTCATTGAAGGTCACGTCGCGGCTAATGATTGCCTTGTTTGAATCAAGACACCATAACTTGTATCCCTTAACACCTTCCATAATGCCCAAGAACAATGCCTTCTTGGCTCTAAGATCCAACTTTGATTCCCTAACATGATAATAAGCAGAGCAACCAAAAATATGTAAGGAATCATAATCTGATGCAGGTTTACCTAACCATACCTCCGATGGCATTTTACCCTCAAGTGCAATGGATGGCAACGATTGACCAAATGACATGCATACGTCACTACTTCAGCCCAGTACTATCTACCCAAACCAGAAGTCGATAGCATACACCGCACCGTGTCTAGTAAAGTATGGTTCATCCTCTTTGCCACACCATTTTGTTGTGGTGTGTCACTCACCATAAAGTGCTGCGCTATACCAAAATTTTCACAAATATCAAAGAGAGGATCAAATCGATACTCTCCCCCATTGTCTGATTTAAGGCGTTGGATCTGTCTACTTGTCTGGGTCTCAATCAACTTTTTCCACTTAAGGAAAATATCACGCACCTCATCTTTATGTTTCATGATATAAATCCAAACGCGACGAGAGAAATCATCAACGAACGAAACAAAATAATACTTACCACTCAGAGAAGCAACCTTAGCTGGCCCCCATACATCCGAATGAATGTAGTCAAGTGTACCCTTCGTTTGGTGAATAGCAGTGCCAAACTTGACCCTAGTCTACTTCCCTGGAACACAAAGTTCACTGAAATCCATCTTGCAGGACATGGCACCTTTCAACAAATTCTGTTTCAACAGGCCTTGCATGGCCTTCTCGCCAGCATGACCCAAACGCATGTGCCATAGTCTGGTAGTGTCCGAATCATCCTCCCTGATGTTGCTACAAATGGCGGCTGACCCACCTACAACTGCACTACCATGCAGGTAATACAAATTGTTCTGTCGAATGCCCTTCATCACAACCATAGCACCTTTCGAAACCTTTAGAGCTCCACCTTTAATGGTAATCCGATAACCTATGGAGTCTAAAGTGCCCAACGATATCATATTCTTCTTTAAGTCTGGTACATACCGAACATCAAACAAAATACGGATGGACCTGTCATGTAGCTTCAGCTTGATATTCCCTACCCCGATTGTCTTACAAGCATGATCATTACCCATAAACACTGCTCCACCATCAACCATGTCAATGCTAGAAAACCAATCCTCGCTAGGACACATGTGGTAGGTACAACGGGAATCCATAATCCACTAATCATACTGACAAACTAGTGACAAACCCAACAGAGCTAAATTAGAATCATCATCTTCATCAGAATGTACTATGTTGACCTTGGAACCATCCTTGCCCATTTTCTTGGGACAATCTTTCTTCCAATGGCCCTTCTCATGACAATAGGCGCACTCATCCTTAGCAATTCTACCAGAAGTTGAGGCCCCTCTCCCCTTAGACTTGGAGCGACCTCGATTACCTTTATTCTTCCTTTTTTCAAACCTGCCCCTAACAGATAAGGCTTCTCTAGTATCTCCATCTGCCCACGTATCCTTCTTGCGATACTCATTATTCACAAGAGCATTGGAGACATCATCAAATTTAATGGTATCCTTCCCATACATTAAAGTGGTAGACAGATGGTCATAATCTTTGGGCAAGGAATTTAATAATAGCAGGGCTTTCTCCTCATCTAGAATCTCAACATCTAGATTCAACAAATCAACAAGTATTTTATTATAATCATTCAAGTGCTCGGTCATCGATATACCTGAACTATAGTGAAACCTGAAGAGTTTTTTCTACGAATAAAGGCAATTCTCCACGCCATTGGTCATGTACTTGTCCTCGAGCTTTTTCCACAGGACCTTCGCATGTGTTTCCCGCATCACAAAATACTTCTGATTCTTGGCAAGACACATACTGATAAAACCATACGCCTAGTGGTTGATTTGATTCCAATCCCTTGCATCAAGGTCCTCAGGCTTGTCTTCCAAAGTAAAAGCCAACTCATGTTGGATCAAAACATCCATTACTTCGCACTGTCACATACCGAAGTAATTTTTGCCATCAAAATTTTCCACATCAAACTTTGCACTCGACATAATCGGCCTCGAAGCCCCAAGCTGATAACTCGATTCAATTTTGGTGGATTCTCCATCTTTTGGAGTTTTACCAGATTTACCGAATTCTTCAGACATCGTTCTTCAATAACAAAGCAAAAATCACCAGAAACAAACCCTAGATCGAAAACCTAGGACTCTAATACCAATTTGTCATGCAAAAGCGTTAACAAACACAGAACGGACGAGATTATTGCTATGTAATTGAACAAACCACGAGAGAGAGAGAGAGAGAGAGAGAGAGCAATCACAGAGAACACAGAGATATATATACATGGTTCGGTAATGAATGTCTACTCCACGAGCAATCAGACAATCAAGGGTTTCACTATACGGAAGTAATCGAATGCCCAAAGGGCTACAGATGAGATCTCTCAGAGTTCCTCTCTTTGCCTCTCACAGAGAAGCTGTTGTGAATGCAATACAATAAGCAAAAAAAAAAAAAACCCTAAAAATTGCTTATATATTAATCTGTCCCGTCCACGCTGGTCCGGACAAAAAAAATAAGCAAGCTCGAGAAACGTAGAACGCGCGTTGGTCTGGACCACCAAAACCTTGATCCGGACCACGGAGGCCGAGAAGTCCAAAACGAGCCAAAAACTACATTTGGGTTATCAATTTCTACACAGTAACCTCCTTCCTTTTGAGCCATACTCTCCCCAGCTCAGAATGAGAGACGGCCAGTCTGCTAGCTGTGGCAATGTGGATTGAAAAATTATTCAGTGCTGCCAAGCTCATCCAAGATTAAGTTTATTGAACTCAAACACTACTACAATAATGCTTAATGATCACATTTATTACCCGTAATCTTTTGATTTTAATCACGGTTACAAAACCGTGGTCTATCAGGCCGTTATTAAAAGTCTCATACTTTTAATCACGGTTATAAACTGTGATACAATCTAATAAAAAACTGTGCTTCATAGGTAAGAAACGTGATTGTTTTCAATTAAAAATCTCAGTATTATTAAAAAACCGTGATCATTTTGAATGAATTAATCACAGTTTTACTCAAACTGTGATAATTTTAATATAAAAGAATCATAATTTTTACTCAAACCGTGATCATATCTTTTTTACTGTGATCATTTTCAATCAAATAAGCACAGTTTCTACTAAAACTGTGATCTTATCATCTATAACATCACAGTTTTTTCAGATACTGTGGTTAATGGACTTAAAATATGTCGCTTTATTCAGAAACTGTGGTGAACTTGTTTTTTTTTCTTAAATTAGATACTTTCCTACTCCGAACCTAAAATTTGTTCCCCATTGCTAACTTTACAAGTGCATCATACTGCAATGGTATGGCAAATACATTTACTAACTGAAAAAGCCAGAATGTGAACTTATAATACATTAATCTGAAAGCGTTTTACACACAAATAAGAGAATCAAACATGTTACATGGTCCGGGTATTGAGCCAAAAAAATAAAGCCTAGCTAGATCAATGTTTAGGCAAAAACAAATGACTAATACGCTAACTAGACTCTCAAGTTCGTCTACCAATTGCCACAACGACAAATGTGTTTTCCTCAAGACTCATACTATAGTCCATAGTCTCCATATGAAATCTGAATATTGGCAGTCATCTGCAAGCAAGAAAATTACAAACACATCAATAATTTACTGAGAAAAAGGATAAATTATGTAACATATAGCATAGAACAGCATACGTACATACATACATACAATGACCTCTAGCTTTGTAGTTGCAAAGTTGTGACCAACCCATCTCTTCTACCACCTGCAACATATCACTATGCAGAACGTCACAAGCAATATTACAATCCTCCCACAGTATAAAAAAAACATAATTCAACTTCAATTCAAATAACTGCACTAAAGTTAAGTTTTGGGAGACTGAAACAGAGCCACGTCAATTTTTCTCTAGTTTCACCATCTTGCTTTTTACATAGACACCCTAAGCATATTGGGTGCTGAAAAACATCACGGGATAAATTGACGAATCTAAAATATTACTAAATAACACTTAAATAAAGTAGCGCCATAAGGTCAGTTATCTAGTCAGTGGTCAGTCATGTGTAGCCAAGGTTCTAAATGGCGCTTGGCACTAGTAGGGCGGAGACCCACCTCCAAGCGCCAAGCTGCCTAGGCGGCGCCAAGCAATTCGGCGGTTTTTTTTTTTTTTTTTTTTAAACAAACCATTATCCAATCAAACTATATTCTATGTATCCATAATGCAAGTTCAAACTTCAAAATACAAACCCAAATGAAATTAAGTAGTAATATATATAGATAAGATTTTGAATTGACATTTTGGCGATTTAAGAAATTCAAGCACAATTTGTGGGGACTGTGAAATACCCAAGACCAGAACGATCATTTTGTGTGTGACCAAATCACTGTGAGAGAGAGTGAGAGAGAGAGGGAGAGAGTGAGAAAGAGAGACTCAGAGAGCCGAGAGAGAGAGCGAGAGAGAGACATACCGGCGGGAGAGAGAGAGAGACACGATGGCGTCGACTAGAGCTCTGATCGACTGGAGTGCGGAGTGTTGAATGGGGGATGTAAATGTAATTGTAATATATATAGATATGATTTTGTAAAATTACATAATAAGGCCTTTTAATTTTTGTACTTTTGATCCTAGCCTTTCTAGGTTAATAGTATACATTTTAAGCCTCCAAAGACGCCGCCGAGCCCACCAAGGGCCGCCAAACACCACCATACCTCCCTGGGCGCCAAATCAAACGCCAAGGGGTATTGGCGTGGCGGCAGAGTACCTCCAAGCGCCTAGGCAGAGCCTAGGCGGCCATTTAGAACACTGTGTGTAGCATTATAAATATGCAAACAGAGATTAACATGAATAGCTCTATAACAAACATAATATAAGTTGAGTTTGTTAACAAAGCCAATTTCGAAGAACTTAATTGCACCTTTCGTCGATGCAATAGGGGGGATTCCAGTGCCATTGCCACTGATGATCACTCTATGAATAGGAGGCCATTTTTACTTCCTTTTTGTTTTTTCAAGAAACAACAATTGAAGCTTTAATTTAACTTGTGAAATATAGCACATAAAAACTGGGAAGAGAAAGTAGAAACAACAAAATTGGAACTACCGAGTACCGGTGTAGGACTTAAGACTCCTATAGATTACAATTCTTGTACTAATTAATACCAAAACTTGTTTGGTACTTTTATCGAACACCTAATATGCAGAATCATCCGTGATTGTAAAAAACACCTAACAATCTGTCAATATCCACATAATCACAACCCAAAAGACCAAGAGCATGCTTACCCTGAAAAATAAGCACGACTTTGGTGCGAATGCCGGAAGTGCCATGAACATTCGAATATCTTTCCTGGAAATCAGCACTGAACTAAACAGCCCGTCATTGATTAGATAACCGAAACTAAGTCCCAAAACACTCACCGTAGGTTGAAAGTACAAAACAAGAACAAGGAGGGAAAGTTCGAAAAGAGAAATCGAATCTGGGCGAAACACTTACCGCAGAGGATGATTCTTCTAATCAAAATCACCTCAACAGATGGTTGTAGGCGAGGCATCGTCTTCTCATCGGAAGGGTGGTGGTGATCGCGGATGTTGCAACAGGAAGCAAGCGATGAAAGATGCTGTAGGATACGAAGGTTAACGAAGATGACGAGACGTGATAGTGGAGAGAAAGAGGGCGCCGACCTCATTGGGATGGAGAAGGAGAGAAGAAAGCGCTGAAACTGTTGGGTTTTCCCTTATTTGCTCAAACGTGGGGTTTATAGCCTATAGGATTGGGTGAATTGGCGGCAAAATGCGTGCCCAACTTTTAAATTTTTTTAGGAGTGTTTTGAAAATCTTGTAGGTCCTCTCTTCTCACCTAAATAATTTATCACGGTTGTTAATAAAACATGGTTAAAATAAATAAAAGAAAATTTTATCACACTTTTAGATAAACGTGCGTAAAATAAGTAAACACATTTAATCACGCTTTTAAAAAATGTGGTTAAATCAAATAAGAAAGATTTTATCACAGTACGTGGTTAAAATAAACTCATGTTATCACACTTGTAAGAAAGTGTGGTTAATATAGACACATTTCTATCACGGTTGTAACGAAGCGTGATTAAATAGACACATTTTTATCACACTTGTAGGAAAATGTGGTTAAAATAAGCACTTATAATCATGGTTCTAGTAAAACTGTTATAATAAATATTAATTACCACAGTTTTATTAGCAAAGTGACATTAAAAATTCACCTCACATTTCTTTATCACGTTTTCATCAAAACTATGATCTTTCTAACTTTCTTAGTGTGTTCTTTATCCATTATTCTAGTAGTGAAATCAATGTGTTGTGGTAGAGAGGCGTTAAGCACCACATGACGTTGTCCCAAGAGCACTAATTTGGGGATCCATGAACTCTTGAGCAAACTGATGTCTAGCATTTTTTGTTTATTTTATGATCTTGGAATACAATCACGTGGTGCGCAATATACTTTTTCATCACATTTCTTCGAGGTGTATGGTTTTTATACTAGACCCCATAGAAATTTACGTTGGATCTTTGCAAACAGTTTAGGTTGTGCACGCACTATAAGTGACGTAATTTGAAAGAGGAAGTCTCGTTTTTTCAACGTCGATCTATATTTTAAACAAAAAGTTATAAAAAATAAAAAATACTGAAATGAATTTCAAACTTATAAGTTAAAAAGAACTCATGCGCGTCCTTGTGGAGGAAGTCATGAATTGAATACCTAGGAAAAAACATTCTGAAAACCTCCATGCACGTCTCGTCCTTGCCGATATTGAGGTCACCACATGGTTGATCTTTTCCACCTAAAAAGAGTTTTTGGATCATCAATATAGTGAATTATTGTTTCGTCATGACAAGAGAAATCAAAAAAATACTTATTTATTGTAAATTTTTGAGCCATTGTCATGTGACGGAGTCAAGATTTCAACTCGAGGTGGGCTAAGGCGAAATACGAAGTGATAAATCTACAACCATTCATCGTCGCAGTGTGAGCGAAAGGGTGCCTCTAAGAGCCGCGGAGGGTTGAAGCTGGTCACAGTAATCAATTCGTGAATTTTTTCCGGGAATATATTGAGCAACATGTAGTGGTGCCTCAAGATCACCACAAAATTTTTTATGATCCGACGTCAGACAAAAGAGCTCTCTCTCTCAATACGTACTTTTGTAGATGCTTCAGCCACCATATCTTCAAGATCTCTAACTCTTTCTTTAGGTTTCCTTCATTGTCTTTATTTTCTTTTCTCTTTTCTAAAACCACAATCTTTTAGTCTGCTTAAAAATAACCAGGAATAAAATCTTCATTGGGCTAACCCAAATTACATATATATAAATCAAAAAGAGGCAAACTTATATATAAATACGTAAATGTTCAAAAATAAATAAAAGAGAAGTACAAAAAAGCGTACACTATCGAAGTTGTACCTTACGATGTTTCACAGAATAGAAATCATCTATTATTGAATCTGAGTCGATATCTTGGAAACGATCTCTTTCGATGTACATAATCATAGAATCCGCTAGAAAATCATCCTCCATTTTGTTGCGCAGATTAGTTTCACATGCTTTCGAGTTCGTCCGGTTCGGAGTATTAGTCCAGTCGCCGATCAAACCCTTCGAGCATCGCTGTTGAAATCGTTGCTTCAGGCCTTCAGGGCGTTTGTCTGGGTATAATAGATGAGAGAACGGGGATGACGATTGACGAGGGAGTGACAGAACGTAGTGCGTTGTGTGTTTTTATCTCAGCAATTAGGCTGGGCTGCAAAAAATGGGTTGGGCTAAATGGGTTAGGCATTGTATGGGCTATGTTTTTACATATAAATTTTTTTTTTTTTTTTTGAAGACCACCTGGGCTACAGCCTACTGAGAATATCAAATTGGGGTGGTGCATGTGGTTTGGTTTCTCATTTTTTGTTTCAACTGGGAAGAGTTTTAGCTCTAACTTTTGAGGACCTAATTTCATCGCAATTTTCCTTTTGATGTATATATAAGTGAAGAGTCGGAGAGAAAATCATCATCCATTTTGTCCATTTCTCAAATCCCAACTGGTCCAAATTGCCAAAAAGTGAACAACTCCGTATGTTTCACATATACTCCATCTTTGGCCTCCTTTAATTGTTTTCATTAAAAACTAATTTTAATTTTAGTTAGACATATTATATTGGCCAAACGGTATGAGGTTTCAGAACACTGTCTATCCTAAATTGTTTGCGTACGTCTCTTTAAGAATGTCACAAAATATTTGTACACTTGCAAAGTGAATGTTCCAAAATTTGTAGAAACCAGCTGGAGGGTGCAAAAAGTGATCCAACCCATTCACTTCATATAGAACCTTGCTACTGGCACAGATCGCGTTGTGGAGCCCACTAAGGATCCCATACAAATAATCCAATCCGTTAATTATGTTTTAAAATATTTTTTCAAGGGCCCCCGCGAAAAATTAGCTCAATTTGATACCTATACGTGCTTGACTAATCATCTAGCTTTTCATTCGGGTTTTTAGATAATGAAAAGTTAGACGATTAGATCAAGTGCTTATAGTTGTTGGATTGAGCTAATTTTTCGCAAGGGCATTTGAAAAAATGTTTTAAACATAATGAACGACTCGGATTATTTGTATGGGACCCTTAGTGGACCCGACAACGCGATCTGTGCACAGATCTGTTGTGCCAGTAGACTTTCTGCTTCACAACGCATAAAACAGTCTAGCAAATAATCAATTATTGATTTGACATTAGGAACTCAGTGTCGAATCAAATTATTCTCGGACTGGATTTTTTAAATCTTACTTTTCCATTCTTTAATTCAGTGATGCATGCGTTTACCGAATTACCGATGTACAATCCGAATCAAGTTTTCAAGTTTGGGGAAGGTCCATTTCGAGGGCACATCCATTTCCAAGTTTGTAATTGTCAATACTAATAAAAAAGGTCAAATCTATCCTCGTTTAAGCGCACCAATCTTGACTCTTAAAATGGTAACGATTGCTTTAGGTTTTAATTTGAAGTACTCTACTTTTAGTTCTGCTTAATTCCAATTTTACTTGCGGTGTGACCAAAATTATGAACGGAGGTCATGAATTCTTATGAGTAAATTCACGCATATATGCTCCAAAATGAGGGGTTTAAGTTGGAAGATGGTATGGTGGTGCCATGGAGTTGATCCATCTCATACTTCAACATTTGAACTTAGAGCAAGTAGAGTGGTAATTCATTTGTAGGTATCATGTACGCCCATTCATTCGACAAGAGGTCAAATCCCACTTAACTATACTAACACTACTGACTTTCATGAAAAAAAAAAAAAAACAAACAAACAAAATAACTTTTTTAACTCAGTGGGCTTCATTTCTAGCCTGGCCCACTATTAAAATTGTGCAGAATGCTTATCGAGTCCAACCTCCTGGGTGTGGCTGCATCCAAAATAAAAATGAGTTTGATTGATTTAATGGACTCGCTCTTTCTCATGGACTGACAAGCCATGTACGTAAAAGAGAAATGTTCGCCACAGCCAATCAAAGTAGAAAGGCCACAAATGGAAAGAATAAATGGGTTCGGCCACTTCATAAATGCCAGCCAAGATTTTTCCGAAAAGTTCGGTTGCAATTTCCGGAAAACATTTTCAGAAAAAGTGTAATCATTACCCCTATTCACTTTTCTCTCATTCCAATCATTACTCTTTCATCCAATCATTACCCCTATTCTCTTCTAATAATTACCCCTATTTCTCTCTATCTCTCTCCAATCATTACCCTATTTCCAATCATTATCCCTATTTTTCTATCAAATCATTACTCCAACAACCATTTTTAAAAACCAAACCAATCACTAACTCAAAATTTTTTTTCCCGGATCATTACCAAAAAATTGCAACCGAACTTAGCCATTGTATCCGAAAACCGACCAACACTGATACAACAAAACAGTAGATAAGAATAAGCTCGGTTAAGCCACTCGATTCGACAACACCACATGGCTCTATAGCAGTATGTTACGGCTCACGCAGGAGGTACTCATCAAGAATTGACTCAACAGAGTGCCGGTGCTGAAGATTCACCACCAGTGTCTCTGTAACTGAAAACATTCAGCTTTCACCAGGCAAGCACGATTCCTTGAACTAAAAGCAGGTCCAATTGAGGATAAAGGATTACAAAGAATTCCGCATACAAGCAATGCATTTGCCAAAATACCTCAACATGTATCTGTTCTACAACTACTAATATAAATTTGTATAATTTGATTCAACAAGAAATAAGACAGAATACGCAGAAACATCTTAATTTATCTAAATAAGCATATGTGAATAAAATAGCTACTCACACAAGGTATGCGTCCTTGCAGTCTTTCCCAAGACAATTAGCCAAGTCATCACACATCTGTGAGCATATTTCCTCAACCAAGTACATGATGCCTAATGCAATACAAAGCCGCTCCTATTGATCACACATTTGACTTCTTCCGTCTTCTGAATCACTTTAAACACGGGTTAACAACAGATGAATGAACACATGGCTTGCTCCAGAGTCATGTTTTCTTTAGAAGGAAACCCAAAAAGATGCCAAGCACACCAACAATAATAACATATATGAACGGAATTCCACTGCTGCTTCTGTTGCCTTTTTGTCTCAAGAACTCCTGAACATGGAAGCTCAAATTAAGTCAGTTTATGTTGACACTTTATATTTCTTGCAACATGCGTAACTTAAGATGAACATCTTCTGATAACCCATCATGTATCCATTATCATCACTATGAAGCGGGGCATTTGTTGACTCACATTTTTCACATGGTATTGTTTTTTGGTCATTATCCACAATTTCAGCTGGTGAAGAAGTTCCAGAGTAACATCTTTGTTACATAGTATTTTTTAAGGGTTACAGTTTTAGCACTTCCCTTTTGTCCATTGGCACTCCCTTTTTTGTCTTTATTCATGTGAAATTACCAACTTGCCCTTCATATAGAAAAAGAGCCTAGAGAAAATGGTAAATAGTAATTTCACATGTATAAAAGACAAAAAGAGAAGTGCCAATGGATGAGTGTGAAAATCACTCCCCTTTTTTAAATGCATAATGCCTCACACTCATTTGGTAAGAGTAAAAGATATGTCCAATATTAAGTTTGGCATTCTATTAATTGAAGCTTATAGTCAAATGATAATTCATGTTTAACATTGAACGTTGAATAATGCTCCTATGTATGCCAGATACTTTATGACATCTTGCCAACACCATTTAGCCAGGAAAGTAAAATAGAATTTCGCTATTTTCTCCCGGACAAGACAATTAGATGAATCTAAAACTTAGACATAGGACTAAATATCAACACACAAATCGACGCAACAGAGTTCAGTAGGCCATTCCTTGCAGTAATGACAGACTATTGCAGTAAAATGTGAAAATATCACTAAAGAATCGTAAATGAAAAGGTAAAAGCACACATACATTTTTACTTTCATCCATGACACAATCATACTACAAATTGCAATTCACATTTTCCTTTTCCTCCATATAGGATCCAGAAAAATATGTCCTCAATGGAAAGGTGCCACTTGCCAAAATAATCGAGAAATGGGAACAAGTCATTGGCTCCTCATTCCCTAATCGAAGGTTGGTACTTTGCAGTTCATTAGTACAGTGGTGCACTAGGATGCACTATTCAGAGTAACGGATAGCCTCGTCAAGGTGTAGAAAACGAAAGCTTAAATTTTTTCAAACAAACAACTGGTATCGAGATCCCTTTATTTTGGCTACAGATGGGGTTTTCCCTTCTCTTCAGACTAGTGAGTTAAGAGATACTCTGTAAATCGTTAGAGATTTCTTTCTTTTTGCCGAGATCACAGTTTGTCAATCACATGGATTTATTTTACCACTCCTAGAGGGCCTTTGCAAATTCACTGCCGTGTCTAAACCAGGAAAAAGAATTTCAAAAGGTTGTTGCCGCGAAATGAAGTCAAAATAGTTGTGGAATAACGTGCAACATACAAGTTAACTTTTCGATTTACAGAATGTCCGAAACCATGTAAATTCTGCTCTATGCAGGATCACATTCATGTACAAAACATTCAATACGCACTCTAATTGTGAAGTGGTTTTTTTGGCACCCAAGGGGACAGTGAAATAACATAACCCATTCGTAACAAGATGGTGCTACATCTACTGTTCAAGTTCAAGGCATTTTGTGACCCGAGTATAGGATAAGTTATTGGATGCTCCTGGCACACCACCACATGCATGGTGCTCCAACCCCCTCCACAACCACATATTCATGAGTGGCCCAAAATTAAGTATATGGGCCCCTTAAGAATATGTGGTTGGGGGTGTTGGGGCACCATGCGGCAGTACTGCCAGACCACTAAATAACTACTCCGAATATAGGGCTGCTTCCATAAGCAGGACAATGATAGAGTGATAAAAAAAGATTCCAAACTTCCTTACCAATTCTTGCCGAAGCTTGTTATTTTGCTGAATTGCGGAATTTTTCTCCTGAGTCAGCTTAGAAATAAAAGCCTGCGCCTGAAAATGAATAAGATTATTGCTTAAATAAAAAATAATGAACTGCAGTCACCAGATAAAACATGCAAACTAATCGAACTAAAATGCAGGTTTTTATACCAGTTTATAGTGACTGTGATATATAGTTACAATGACCAGCAACAACTCGTTTGAAGAAGCCCGATAAACAAGGCCAGAAAGTAAACAGAATTACAAATACAAATTCAACAGAGAAATCTGGCAAAAAAAAATTTCAAAATGGAGACGTTATATTCACCAGAAAGAGGGATGAATTTTAAAAAAGGACCATAATAAATAGCTTATTTCAGTTTACACTGACAATAATATATAGTCACAATGACCAGCAACTACTTGCATGCAGAAGAGTCCTGAGATTCTTGTAAAAGGAACTGGTGTAGCACAAACAGATAGAAAGACAAACTTCTTCTGGAGTAATGTTGAGGCACCTATCAGCCCTCTACTCCAAACAAAATTGTCATGTTATTGAAGGTAAATAGGTCTGATATTCATGAACCCATGCTGACTGTTCCTAGACTTGGAGAAAACTCCTCAAGATGGACCTATTGCCAGGCCTTTTGATAAATTTTCAGTGGGGATGAGTTCCATCACTTTCTTGTGGTAGACAACTGCCATTTTCTAGGTCCCTTGATCGAGGTTCACGCCCCAGAATTGTCTCTGACTCTATCACTCCTTAATTAAAAACTTCCTGTCATTATTCAGAATGGTTGGTGGAGATGGCCTTTTAGAACTGAGGCACATGTCTGTCTTTGCACTAAATAGATCTCAAAATTTCTCACATATTCCCTTCCCTCCCAATCCTGCAAAGCTTGCTTCAGTTGAATGGGTGAATTCTCATTTTCATTGGCATGCTACAGCAACATAGGATACTTTGAGGACTCAGAAACAAGCTGTTACTGGGCACAAACTAATTCCCAAGACAAATTATTCTTAGGCAGTATCATATCTAGCCTGCTACACAAAAAAAGGCTTAAGCTTTGAACTAGGGATAAACTACAAAAAGGGGTATTAGTATTACTAATTTGCTGCCTGTCAACGATTGCAATCATGAAGATGAGCACTACAAGCATATGCTTTTTGATTGCCTTAGTCCAGATCTGTTTGGCACAACAACTCCTATATGAAAGTGTCTCAAAAGCTCCTCACCCTTGGCACCATGAAGTAAATTGGCAGGTGGACAGTTCCAGAAGAGAATTTCTGTAAAATCGTTAGCAAGCTTGCTTGGGCAGCCATGACATGTAAGAGCATCTCCAATAGACTTAGCAACCCTCCCAAATCATCAAAACCACGAGCGAAACCATGAAATTGCTTGCCCAGCAGCCTCACCCCGTCGCTCGTCTCTTACCCATTTGCTACAGTGCCTCGCCTCCACCAGCGAGGTACTGTAGCACTCGCGCCCTCCCTCTCTCTCTCTCTCTCTCTCTCTCTCTCTCTCTCTCTCTCTGTGGATTGTCGGGGTTTGTCTGGGGTGTTCAAATTGTGGTGACAGTCTCTGAAATCGTGGGTTTCCGGCAGAGCACTGAAATTGTGGGTCTCCGGGGAAGCTCTGAAATCGTGGATTTCCGGTGAGTTTTGTACGTGGATTCGCAGTTTGAAATGCAAATTGGTTTGTGGATTGCCTGGATTCTTGCTTGCTTTGTGAACTTGATTGGTGGGCTGGGGGTTTGATTTGTAGGGTTTCAAGCTTAGTTGCAGGGAGCTCCTAAAATGGTGCCGCTCCCACCTTGGGAGCCCGCTTTTGCGCTCCTAAATAAGGAGCTTGACGGGAGCTCGCTCCCATCGAGGTGGGAGCTCGCTCCTTACAAAGATGGGAGCTTTTTTATGATATTTGTATAGAAAACCAAGGATTTATCACTTGGCTTTATTAATTAGTCTTCGATGAACTCATATATCTGGCCTAAGTCATGATATCTTGAAAAGAAAATAATATGTTGTACCACCAGCCCATTTCTTACACTTATGGAGGACTTGGCCCATATTTTTACTTCATAAATTTTTGTACTTTTACAGTGGAATACTCTATGCTACATTATTTTCATAATATATGTACACGCTCCTCTCACGCTCCCAACCTTGGGAGCTTCTATATTCCCTCGCTCCCCCGCTCCCGCCCCCGCTTCCGCTCCCGCACCCGCTCCCGCTTCGTGCAACTAAGGTTTCAAGTGAGGCTTTGTGGGTTCAGTTTTAGAGAGACTAAGAGAGGGGTTTCCGAACCAATTTCAGTATTAGAGTGAAAATGGGTTCTGAATAGCACAATTTCTGGGTTTGAGAGAGAGAGAGAGAGAGGTGACTGGCCGTAGAAGGGGAAAGAAAGAGTGGAAATGGGGTTTTTTTTTTGGAACAGAAGTGAAATTAGGTTTTGAATAGCCCAATTGGTTAGGCTGTTGGGTTCTGAGTTCTTGTAAAGGGCTAGCTAAACACTATTTGGGCCTTTTGGGTAGTCTTTTTGACTAGAATTGGATTGAGCCTATTGGAGATGCTCTAAAGTCAGTACCTCTTGCAGGAGAGAAATCGCAGGAATGTTTTAGCTCCCAGAGCCTGTTGCTGGATCAGACGTCATGTGGGGGCTAAAGCTTCAATATTGAATTCTGTTAAAGCTTCTAATCTGAATCTATCTGCATCAAAACTGGACAATCCCTTGTGTATTCTCCAATGTTTTTTTCTTGTTTGAAGGGAATATATTCCGCTCTCCAAAATATACATATTCTCATGTTTGTCAGATACTCCATATTTCTTATAGGCTTGTAGCCCTCTTAGTACTTAAGAGGATATGCCCTTCTTGACACACTTTTCTTCTATAACAACTGCTCAAGAAGAAGAAAAAAAACAGAAAGATGAAATTTATATTCAAGAGTTGAGCCTTTTCATCCCAAACCATCACTAGGCATTCAAATAACAGAAAGAGCATAGCTTCCACCGCTAGTAAAAACACTAACATCCCAGCAGCAAAGTGGACAAAAATTGTTAAACGTGTAAATTCCAATGCATGTTCAAATAAAATGTCAAAACATAAACAGACTACAGAGAATGGTAAGCATCATGTGTGCATGCATAAGATCAAGATGTCAATTATGCAAGCACATGCTCGAATAGTATATGTAAAAGAAAGGAGAAAAAAGTACTTCTCATGCATATATTGCTATTTGCTACCAAAAACAAAAAGACATTGCATACTGAAAGCAATATGGAAAGACTTGCCTACATGCCATTGATTCATAAAACCACTTGAAACAAAAGAAGCAATTCTGTAAGCAAAGAAGTTTTCTAAGTCGCGAATCTTACATCAACTCACCTAGCCAAAAGATGGGGTCAACCCTTGGTTTGTCTCACTTCCACAACTATCTTCTCAATAAACACACTCACATCCTCAAAAAAGTGATCCAAAATTTAATGAATTGCTTTCACAGCTACCTACTATTCTTGATGTACTTCTCTTATCTAATGTACAATAGAGATTTTTAAACGTGTCAACAGTGAAAGTACACGAGGATAGTCCAAATAGGAGTAATGCTTAATGACTACTCTGCGACCGACTTTAGAGTGAATATGGTTTTCGGATATTGGAATCAATGCCCACTATTCAGATCACAATTAATTTTGGAAGGAAATGAACAATAATTCGTACAGACCGAGAAAATGGTCACAGGGACATAGGTCCACCAACCAAACCTTCAAAAGAAACTAACTCACATCCTTACAAACTATTTTCCTGGAAATGGAAGACGCTTATCGAATATTGCAAGCACCTATTGGAAACAAAATTTGGGGACAAAAACAATGGCGACTCTATAAATTTGTGTACATGGGGTCAATTTATGAAAAGGCTAGGGACAGACGCTTGTGCACAGTTTCAGACACAGATTGTTGCAGAACCATCCAATTTGTGTAAGAGATAAAATTCTTTCCACCTGCCCGTAACGGGCCCCACAATGCATCTTTTGTTATAATCTGAATCGTCCATTTTGTAGGGTCCGTTGAATAGTATATCCACGCAAAAAATGAGATTTATTGGACGTCAATAGGTCTATTAAAAATCTACTTTCGATTTATGAAATGGACAGTCATGGATAATTTAACTTCAAAATCTATGATCGTCCATTTTGTAAACTAAAATTCAAATTTTGATATAGCTATCGGTATCCAATCAAGATAATTTTTTTCATGGGTATACTACTCTATATACCCTACAAAATGAACGGTTCAGATTAGAACCAAAAAAATCTTATGGGGTCCACACACGGTGGTGGAAACCCCATGGTTTCCACCTCAGGCGGAGGGAACATACTCTCTTTGTGTAAGCCCCATGTTTACTGTATATATGGGACTTGTGTGCATGCATCAGATGGTTCCGTTCACCTCTGTGTCCGGATATGTGCACAAACATCTATATGTGTAGCATTTCTCGCCAATTTAAGGCCTAATTATTATGTAAATAGATTGTATATTCATCTTTTTCCAACAAACTAACTACATCACAAATCAACTAAAACTTCCCAACTTATACGTAAAAGAAGCCACTGGCATCATGCTCCTACTTTGTAAAAAAAAGTAAATGCATGAACTTCTACAATAGCATTGTACAAGGTCCATATTTTGAAATCTTCGCATAATCTTTTTATTGTTGAATATACAGAAGGAATGTAGGGTCCCTAACAAAATAAAAAAAATAAAAAAATCAATCATATCTCTACCAAGTTACATAACGAAACTCTAGTTTCATACAAATTCAATGATACATCAGTCAATTAAATACTAAAACAATGCATATGATTCTGGAGATTAAGATGCAAGAGTTAAGTATTAAGAAGAAATGTTTATCTAAGACAATCTATGATTCCATTGGCAACCCATAGATGAGAGAGAGAGAGAGAGAGAGAGAGAGAGAGACAGCTGAACCATATATTTGGAACAGTCAAGAGGTGGGGGTTTGAGAGGAAATAATCTTGGGTTTTGCATAACGGTTGTGGCCATGGTTATACTTGACGGGGTCAACTTGTGGCCAATTCAGATTTACACCATAATAGTAGAATTTCCCACTTTTCCAATGGGGTCAGCTTATCCCGCACTCCTCTATGTAATGTCCCTTCTGGGCAGAAAGCTATGACAGATAAAGGGATATTATAATTCCATGACACATACTACAAACATGTGATTCCACTTATACGAGAAGTACCAAGCTAAAAAAAGATTTAGACCTGGCGTGGTCTTTAAATTCAAGGGCAAGGTATAAACATGCCAAATCCAAAGACTAATAATGAATATTTTTTTAAACCGTAACCTAACCTCTGATGAGTTATCTTGAGAATTGACATGTATCCTTTCGGCAAAGGCGCTTGAAGCCTACAGACATGATTGCCCATAAGTTTAAGTAATAGGGCAAGGATGGGCAACTTTTAAAGCAGAAAGACGACTTCTTTCCAAATTACCACAGTAAAACATCTAGAATACTCACAGTAGTATATTCAGCTGTATTTAGAGTTCCATTGTCTGATGCAGAAACCCTTGGCGAAGAACCTTCGTCTGATCCTTCTCGCACGGGTGATGGTGGTTGTGGTGGTGCGACATAAGAAACTCTCAGCTTGCACTCCTCAACAGTATTTCCAGACTCCTTGTGGAACTTCATAAAATAAATAGAATAAGTTCTCAAGAAATCTAAAAACATGTTCATCCAAATTTCAGCTACATGCATACGAATTACATAAAACTTTTACATACCATCTCTGGAGTGATATCCTTTGTAGTAGCTCCAGGACTGGTGACCGCGCTCTGAAGAAGGAACTTATCCTTGCATTGCATGTCGGCAGGAGCCTCCTTTTGTGCTTGCATTGTCACTAAACCACGCATAATTTGACAATACGCCAGCAAATTGAGAGAACTTAGTATAATAACTTACTACACCTACGATAAGTAGATGACCCATACAGTAGAAAACTCAAATCAAGACAGAGAATCGAAACTTAAGGAAAGAAAGCAAAAGGAAGAGAAAACCTTAATTTTTCTCTCTTGTCTAGTTTCTAGTTTGGGGTGGAAACTCAAACTATTCAAGTTAATTTTGTTCTCTTTTCCTTACACTCCTCATTTTCTTTGTTAAGTTAGGCTATTGTTTTCTCTCCTCCTTTCTTTGGAATCAAACAAGGGAAAGTTATTTCCCTTTCCCTCTTCCACAACACCAAACAGCAAACACCGAGAAATGTCTACACTTTCCTAGGATTCTTGTACTCCGGGCTCTTCTTTTCTTCAGTTCCAAAAATCGTGCTATGATGCCCCCGTCTGGTTTGAGGAATCCATGCCCCCCATTTTTCCTCGACCGTTGGATAACCCTTTTTTAATCTCAACCATTGGTTGAATCCCTCTTGTAGGGAGTGTAGCCACACATTGTGGTAAGTGTGATCATAGTAAATGGTTCATAAAGCCAGTTTGTGTGGTAAGCAAAAATGTAATTTTTTGCGGAAAAATCATAAAACCACCTTGTTTTGTGGAAGGTTTTGATCTAAAGGCTGAGATTTACTCATTTTTCAGTCTTTTTTTTTTTTTTTTTTGAAAAGTACTCATTTTTCAGTCTAAAGGTCCATATTTATGGGGGCATCCATGTCACTCAGGGGCATGGAAGAAAATCGTTTCAAACAGGAAAAATTAAAATATAAGAGAAAAACGTTATATAACGGAGACAGAGAGCATCAAACCGATAACATCGGATGTAGAGTGTGGCAACACGATTCCAGTGTTAGGACGAACGCAGTACTTTTTAGGATTGGTCGTCTTGACCTAAAAACACAATCCAAAAAATTAGAGAAAAAAAAAAAAAAAGAATTACAACCATCTAGGGCTTGATGAAAAATAATCAGAAATCGTACCTTGAATGCCACATAGTTGCTGGTTTTGTTCGTTAATTGCAGAGAACACGAGATCTGCTTCTTTAATTCAACTTTTCGGTGAAAAAAGCATAAAACGAAAAGATTAGAAATGCTGTAGTATACTTGAGATTGAAAGAGAAAATGAGGAAGGAAGAAAATGGGAGAAAGTTACATGGAAATTGAAGCTCCTGGGGTTCGACGCTGAGGAGCTCTCCGGTGCTCATTTTTTATGCGATTGCCGAGGGAGACGCCGGTGACTGGAGAGAAAAGGGGTTACCGGTGGAGTACGCGATACTCGGACGGTTGAAAAAAGTGAGGAATTTGGTACTCCAATTTCAGAGGAAGAGAGACGGGGAGAGAGATCTGGAGTTCAAATGCAGGAGGACCCAGGAGATACCTCAGAGACCGATAGCTACGTGGCATACAGTAGGGTTTTTTTTTTGTAAGATAAGAGAACGGAAACATAGGCCTGTTGGTTTTGGGGAACTTTTTCTTTTTCTTTTTTCAATCCGCCAAAATTAACGGCCGCAATGAAATCCGATAATTATAATCAGGTTGTATTCATTTTCATTAATTTTTGATCTCTTGTGAGGGTTGTGATAAGAAAGCAAAATATTAGTACTAGTTAGCAGTGAGAGTTAAGAACGAAGAAAATAAAGAATGAAATACTAGTTATTTATTACTTGATATTTCAAGTTTTTTTATACTGTATTTAAACAAATGAAACATACATAAAAGTATAAATTTGGCTGCGTTCCCCTAGATTTAACTTTAATCTAAAAGTTTTGTTCTTATTTGAATTTATTTCATATTTATTAGTTTTGCGCCAAACTTTTGTAAGTTATATTCGTCCCGACGAGAGGAATCGAAAAAGTAATTTTTTTTACTATTACCTAAGTATTTTGAGAAATAACCACTTTTTAAAGCAAAAATGTTTGCACTAAAAAGTGGTCATTTCTCAAAATATTAGGGTAAATATGCCAAAATTTTACTTTTTTAATTCCTCTTGTCGAGACGAATCAATAATATACAAAAATTTGACGCAAAACTATCAAATACAAAAACCAATCATATAAGGACAATTTTTAAATTTAAATTAAGTCCAAAAGAACGCAGCGATCCATCACTATAATCGAGGTGGGGCGAACTAAACGAAGTATGGGTACCCCATTTACTTTTTAAAATTGGGAATGCCTGCTCATATTGAGGTAGGAACGCCGGAGGCGAGGATGGGCAGAGGAAATTGGCATCCCATATCAGAAAGTGACCAAGTTTTTCTCTATAACACATTTACAAATAAAATAAAATAAAATAAAACCAGAGTGGGTAATAAAACTTAATCTTAATGTAAATTTGACAGAAAGTCTACTGGTACAGCAATCTGTGAATAGATTGTGCACAAATTTTTTTATGGGGCCCACTACGGGTCTCACACAAGTGATCCGAGCCGTTCATTATGTTTAAAATATTTTTCCAAGTGTCTTCTAAAAAATCAGCTCAATCCAACACCTATAAGTGCTTGATCTAATCGTCTAACTTTTCATTCTCTAAAAACCCGAATGAAAAGTTAGATGATTAGATCAAGCCCTTATAGGCATCGGATTGAGCTAATTTTTCGCGGGGACACCCGAAAAAATGTTTTAAACATAATAAACGGCTCGGATCATTTGTGTGAGACCCGTAGTAGACTTCACAAAAAAATCTGTGCACAGATTTCTGTACCACCAGCAAGGTTCTAAATTTGAAAAACTCGACCAGGCCCACAACGGGCTCTAGGAACTTGGTTGTCAAAAAGATAACACAAAATATAAAATTCAAAAGCTCCAGTAGTTTCGTTCCCTAAAGTATTTACTTTAATTTTAAAGTAAACAGTGTTCTTGTGTGTGTGTGTTGTTAAATCCTTTTTGCTCTTGATTCACAAAATATTTAAGATGGTAGGTTTATACTTAACAGACAAGGCAGGGACACATATTTTGATACATCTTGTGGTGGGCACGGCTCGGTGGAAGGTCCTGTTTGCCTTGGCTCGGTGAGGTGGTCCGGTAGTGAGGTAGATACGGTTCGATGAAGGGACCCTGATGGTGGCCACTTAACCGTTATAAATTTGACCCGTGGACATGTTGCACTTTTGGGTCGGCGGAGTGAGGTTCGGTGTGCCAAACCCGACTCACCCAGGGGAAGTAATCCACTCCAGGAAGCCGTTGCCCCGTATGTATGTGATGGAATCCGGTTCGGCGATTCACCACCGAACTAAGTAGCAGCTACAGTGAGGTCGAGAGTGGCCGGACTGATTGGTTCGGCGGTGCTGCCTATCACCGAACCATATCTCCTCCTTGACTTGTAGAGGAAGTCAGGAGGGGGGTCAGTTGAATAAGAAACGTGTCTTTAATCCCACTATGGTAGGAGCAGGCCGTTAGGGATCATGACGAGCCTAACTTCGCGGGATTGGATTTGGATGCCATAGTGGGCGAACCAATCACCGTGCGCGTGGTGTAACCGCGTGGTATGGGCACCGCCTTTTCCCGCCTATAAAAGGAGTGATAATGCTGAGAAAGGAGGTACGTGATACTAAAGCCCCAAACCCTAAAAACTCACTCTCATATTCTCTCCTTTTCTGCCACTGACTAGATCGTCGGAGTGCCTATCCCGGACCACCACGATCCGGGCTTAGGCACTAACGTGTTCGCTGCTTGTGCAGGTCCCGACCAGTCAAAGCCATCTTAGCCACCTTAGCACCAGAGGTTCGACCGGAGAAGCATAGCGCCACAATTGGCGACTCTGCTGGGGAGACTTTAAACTCATCTAGTGGTGTTACCTTCTTCCTCAACCTCTTCTCCCTCAATCCTGAAGATGACTGGAACGGACGGACGACTTCTTGGTTTGGCTCATTTCGATCCAAACTTTGCGGCCAACCACGCCTCCCCAACGACTCAGCAGGTGCGGCTGGACCTGGGGCTTGCGGGTTCACCTCTCAGAAGACCCGATGGCACGGTCATGATGGGATCGACAGTGGCTGGAACAAGTACCCGACCTGTGGGGACGGCGTCGTTCTACATCGACGGAGTCCACCGCACGGCAGCAAGCCTTGGGCCTCCCCTGCCTCCTCCGGAGCTCCCGGTGAGCATGGCGGAGGAACTGCTACGACTAAGGATGCAGGTGCAACAGCTACAAGCACAGCAAGGATTACCTCCGGCGACCGGGTCAAGGGAACGGCGCCGAAGGAGGAATGTGGCCCGTCAGACACAGACGGCTGAAACTGCTAGGACCTCCGCCTTCACGAGGCTCGGCGGCGAATCCCACGAGTCGAGACCACCAAGGAAACGATCGACATGAAGCGCCGGCGGCAACTTACCGCGGAGGCACGACCGGAGGTCGATGGGACGACGTTGAGTGGTAGGACGAGATCGCAAGGAACGCCATCTGTGATAAGACCTCGGCACGGCGACCGAAGGCACAATCGAATCTCCTCACCGCTCCGGGAAGTGGGGATCACCGAGAGCATCGTGCCGAGTCAAGGTCCGCCGGCCAGGGGAACGAAGACAATGGAAGGGCCCCTGCCCGCTCCCGGCAGCGCTCGCCGGGACATTCACCACGCCGAACCCGACGACACTCGCCGGAGTACTATGATCGTAATCCCCGAGGGCGATCACCGAGGAATTCAGAAGGGCCGCCCAATGCGGGGGAGGACAGCCAGGGGCTGCTCCCCGAGGAAAGATGCGAAGTCAATGATGATGGACAGACCGTCACCCTAGTGAATATCAGAACCGGCGAGAGAACCACCTACCAGGCGGTGCAACCGCCCAAAGCAGTGTCTCGGTCCAAGAAGCGGAATTCCCCTGAGCCGAGCGTCGACGGCCGGAGGCTCCACGTGCCGCTCTCGGATAAACGCTCGAGGGACGAACCAGAAACGCGGCTCATACCATCGGTGGTCAATGCGCCGAACCTAAGAGAAACGGCGGTAGAGAAAGGGGGGTCGCCTTTCTCCAAGGCCATAGCAGAAGAAGTTCCCCCCTCCAACTTCAAGGTCCCAAAGTTCAGCATGTACAACGCGAAGTCAGACGCTCTGACCCATGTGCAGCAATTCAAGTCTATGGCTGCACTCTGTGGATTGAGCGAGGCAATGATGTGCCGAACTTTCTCCCTGAGTCTGCCCGATACCGCCATGTTGTGGTACACCCAACTTAAACCTGGGTCGATCAACAGCTTCGGCGAACTGGAGCGTTCGTTCACCGCCCGGTTTGTAGCTAGCAACAGGCGACCAAAGACGGTGGAAGCTTTGACGGACCTTCGGCGAAAGGTTGGAGAATCCTTGAAGGATTACTCCGAACGCTTTTACAATGTCTACAATTTGGTTGAGAACTGTGACCAGAAGACAGCGGCTACGTCGTTCAAGCGTGGCCTGGACAGAAATTCCGATCTTTCCAAGGAATTGATGCTTCGGCCGCCGAACGATATGTCGGACTTGATGCAAATCGTCGCCCGATACATTGAGTTGGAGGAGTATATTGAGGGCTCCGATGTAGCGAAAGTCGCCGAACAACCTAAGCAGGCGATGAAGAAGCAAGTCAACGTGGTAGCCAGGGAAGGTGCCGGGGCTGGTGGAAACAGAGGAGGCTGCAAGGCGAGGGACCGGCCGCCGAGCGACAGACGGGACAACCTTGCCATCACCACCTATTTCAAGGAGCCTATTTTCCGTGTGCTCCGAGAATGCGGGCGGCTTCCTGGCTTCCAGTGGCCAACAGGGGCGGCGGAGAAATTGGGTACTGCTGACGGACGCGAGCCGAACCAGCGCGTGTTTTGTTCATTTCATAATGAGCAAGGTCACTACACAACGACTTGCCAGCCGTTTAAACTTTACCTGGAGGAGCTGGTCCAACAAGGGAGAATGGATCGGTGGATTGATCGGACAAAGTCACCGAACACAGGCATTCAGCCGAGGGCTCAGGCTCTGGACGGCGTGGTGCAGTGTATCCACGGATCGATGGATCCGAGCCAGGCCGGCAGGTTCCATGAAGAATTATGCCACCTTTCACACGACGTGATGGTGGTACAGCCATCATTGAAACGTAAAATGGAGGCTCGAAGTACGTGGGAGATCACGTTCACCGAACGGGACTTGGAAGGGCTGTCCCTGCCCCACAATGACGCCTTGGTCCTCTCGTTACCATTTCAACGGAAGCTAGTCCGCCGAGTGTTGGTTGATCAGGGAAGCTCGGCGGAGGTTCTCTATTACTTAGCGTTCAAGGCACTTGGGCTCTCGGAGGAACGGTTGTCCCCGGTGGACGCTCCTCTCGTTGGCTTTACAGGAATTCCAGTCTACCCACTCGGCAGGATAGTGCTCCCCGTCTATGTCGGCTCGGTGCAGCTAGACGTGGAGTTCATTGTGGTTAATTCGCCGAGCCCATACAACGCCATTTTGGGCCGCAATTGGCTACAAGGCATGAAGGCTGTTGCATCCACGCTTCACCAATGCGTACGATTCATAGGCGTATCGGGACGGCAGGAAACAATCAAGGGGGACCAGGCAGCCTCCAAGAAATGCTATGTTAACTCCATCCGCGGAAACGGCAAGGCGAAGAGGGTCCAGTGGATTGAAGTCCCTGAGTTGCCGGAGGGGAGCACGCCCGGTGACGCCATGAAGGGAGAATTACAAGGACTGGATGAAATCGGCAGACCGGTCAGTGATAGGGCCATGGAGGATCTGGTTCGGGTACCAATTAACGAGGATGGGACCCGGTTCTTTTTGGTTGGCTCGGAGCTGGATGCAGCCGAGCGTGATCAACTGGTTCATTTCCTCAAGGAGAATGTGGAAGTTTTTGCTTGGACCCCCTACGAGATGCCGGGCCTGAGCCCCGATGTGATCAAGCATTCGTTGAATGTTGTTCCGAACAGAAAGCCAGTCGTGCAGAAGCCGCGCCGATCCTCGGCGACGCACTCAGACGCCGTTAACGAAGAGGTTGATAGGCTCATTGATGCCAGAGCAATCCGTGAGGTTCAGTACCCCACCTGGTTGGCCAACCCGGTGGTAGTGAAGAAAAAAACGGCAAGTGGCGGGTGTGCATCGACTTCACCGATCTGAATGATGCGTGCCCCAAGGATTGTTTCCCCTGTCCGTGGATCAACCAGCTGGTGGACGCTACCGCCGGGTACGCGCGGTTGAGCTTTATGGACGCGTACCGAGGGTACCACCAGATTGCTATGGATGAGAAGGATCAAGAGAAAACTGCTTTCATCACTCCGAACGGCACATACTGCTACCGGGTGATGCCCTTCGGCCTGAAGAACGCCGGGGCTACGTTTCAGCGTATGATAGCCCTACTGTTCAAAGGCTTGTTGGGCCGGGTGATGGAGGCCTATATCGACGACATGGTGGCAAAGAGCGAAGATGCTGCAGATCACATCCTCCACCTCGGTGAGATTTTTGCCGTATTAAAAAGGTTCGGCTTAAAGCTTAATGCCGAGAAGTGTGCCTTTGGTGTGGGGTCAGGCAAATTCCTCGGGCACTTGGTCACTCGCCGAGGCATCGAAGCAGATCCGAGTCCGATCAGAGCCATCCAAGAGATTAGGGCTCCAGCCACGGTGAAAGAGGTTCAGCGCCTCACCGGCATGGCTGCTGCCCTTAATCGTTTTATCAGCAAGTCCTCGGATATGTGCCGCCCCTTTTTCCAATCCATAAAAGGCAACAGCCGAAGGAGCTTTCGGTGGACGGCGGAATGCGACCAGGCCCTTGCTGATTTGAAGGTCTGTTTATCGAGAGCCCTCTTGCTCGTCATACCGAAAGATGGAGAGAACCTTTACCTTTATCTGGCCGTATCCGAGCATTCGACGAGCGCCGTTTTGGTCCGGCAACCGAGCTCTGGAGAAGGAACCGACCAGCAGCCGATCTATTACATCAGCAAGACTCTCCTACCCGCCGAGACCCGCTATCTGCCCATAGAGAAACTGGCACTCGCATTGGTCACGGCGAAGAGGAAGCTATTGCCATATTTTCAGAGCTTCACTATCGTCGTCGTCACGGAGTACCCACTGAAGGCTGTCCTCCGAAAAGCGGATTTGTCGAATAGGCTATGCAAATAGTCCTTGGAGCTGGCTAACTTTGACATACGTTATCAGCCCCGCATGGCAATAAAGGGACAGGTGCTGGCTGACTTTGTTGCCGAGTTCTCCCCCGGGGTGGATCAGAGAGAGGGCGATGAGCCAACCCAAGACACTGCAACGACCGAGCCTTCTTCAGTGCCTCGGCTAAGCCACCCGGCTCACGAGGAATTCATCACCAAGCGGCCCATTCCCTCCCACCGAGCGAAAATATTCACGGGCCACGCCTGGCGGCTCCACGTTGATGGTGCATCCAATAACCGAGGGGCTGGCGCCGGGGTTGTCTTGGTATCGCCGGACGGGACGATACATGAACATGCTCTCAGCCTTGGCTTTCCCGCTACCAACAACGAGGCCGAGTATGAGGCCCTGATAGCTGGTCTACGACTGGCTCGGCAAATGGGTGCCGAAGAAGTCCAGGTCTACAGTGATTCCCAACTTGTAGTCAACCAGCTCAACGATGACTACGAGGCCAAAGATGCGCGCATGAACAAGTATATGAGCCAGGTTGTTGCTTTGGCGGGCTCGTTCAGGAATGTATGTTTTGATCATGTTGGGCGCGATCTCAACTCACATGCCGATGCTTTAGCTGGTCTCGGAGCCGTCTGTGCCGAGCATGGCGGCAACCGAACCGTAGTTCTTGGCGAGATCCCAACTCCGAGTTTTGAGGCCGCGCCAGTGGAAGTTATGGACATTCACCGGGCCCCCAGCTGGATGGACCCTCTTGTCGCCTACCTGAAGGATTCTACTCTACCCGCCGATCGAAAGGAGGCCCATAAAATCCGTTGCCAATCTGCGTCCTACTTTCTTGATCCGTCCGGCGTGCTTTACCGCCGATCCTACACGGGACCCGATCTCCGGGTGGTTCATGACCAAGAGGTGCTGGGTATTCTTAAAGAATTACATGATGGCAGTGCTGGTTGCCATACCGGCGGCCGATCCCTAGCTGACCGTGCCCTTTCCCAGGGCTACTGGTGGAAAAAGATGGTGCATACAGCTACGGAGTTTGCAAGGCAGTGCGAGTCGTGCCAAAAGCACTCCCCGCTCATCAATCAGCCGACCCTGCCCTTACAACCAGTATCTAGCCCTTGGCCCTTCGCCCAGTGGGGGGTCGACATCATTGGGAAGCTACCTAAGGCGACCGGCGGTTTCACGCATATCATCATTGCCACCGATTATTATACCAAGTGGGTGGAAGCCAAAGCACTCATCACAGTCACGGCTGCCGACGTGGAGAGTTTCCTCTGGAAACACATCTTTACCAGGTTCGGTGTGCCGTACGCCATCGTGTCAGATAATGGGACCCAATTTGTGGCCGATGCTATTAAGGCCCTGTACAAAAGACGCGGCATTCAGATGAAGACGGCCTCCGTTTCCTATCCTCAAGGAAACGGGCAGGCTGAGGCTGCCAATAAGGCCATCTCCGCCGGATTGAAGCGCCGACTCAAGAATAAGCGTGGCAAGTGGGCGGAGGAGCTGCCCGATGTGTTGTGGGGCTATCGCACCACCCCACGACGTTGCACCGGTCGGACCCCTTACTCCATGGCGTTCGGTGTGGAAGCCGTGCTCCCAGTGGCTGTCACCCGCCCGACGGCACGAACTGCTACTTTTGACGTTCCAACGAACGATGCCCTGTTGGCCGCCGAGGCTGACCGTATTCATGATCTCCGTGATAACGCCCACATTAAGTATGCGGCGTATCAGCAGCAGTTGGCTCGGAGCTATAACAAGAACGTACGGGCCAGGCCTTTTAATGTAGACGATTTATTCGGCAGGTGGTCCAAAAGAAGGACTTAAAAAAGTTTATGCCCAAGTGGGAGGGTCCGTTCCGTGTGGTTAAGAAGGTGGGCTACGGATCCTATGAGCTCGCCGAGATGGATGGTACGGTTATACCGAACCATTGGAATGCCCAGCTACTTCGAAAGTTTTATGCTTGAGTTTCTTTTCCCATTTTCGTTTTTTGCCTCGGCTTTTCATGTAAAGCCCTTGGCCAATAATCTCGATTGAATAAAGTTTTTGATTCGTTCCAACTTTTTGATTGTTACGATTGTTTATTGCCCTCGGTGGGCTCGAATTATCTCACGTCCTCAATAAGACCTGAAGGGCGCCGAGGCAAATTCTTCCGGTTCCCGTTCGGCAATATGGGACATGCATTTTCCTGAAGGGAGCATGCCCAGCAAATGCCGTTCCTTTGCTCCGGCAGAATCATGCTCGGCGGCATGATTCTACCGAAGCGGGGGCTAGGCACGGCACGCTGGGGCTGGATAAAACAAACATACCATGTGCATGAAGTGCAATGCATGGACCAACGTGCATGAAGTGCAGAAAAATGAGACAAATGTTGAAATAAAGCTCATTGATTACTTAAAAAGTCTTCATTAACTAAAAGTCTTACAAAAGATGGGGCTCGGCAGTGGTAAACAGTTCCACGCCATCCATAAACAAGACAAGGAAAGCAAAATCCTACAAAAGGAAAAGGGAATGTCCTACTAGTCGGCGACGGAGGCGTCATCGACTCCCTTCGGTGGAGGGCTGGGGGTCGAGTTCGGCTGCTCGGTAGGAGGAAGGGGCCCAGGCAGCTCCATAGGGGGCACCACTGGGTGCTCCCTTCGGTGGTCTGCAGCAGGGATCTCGGCATAGTCGAGACCAACCTGGAAGCCTCGGAGGAAAGAGCTGTTGTGGACCTCCTCCATTTTCTTCTGCTCGGCGGCTGTGAAGTTCCGGACCAGGTCTTCGACCTATTTCTTGTAGTCCTCGCCGGCTTCATTGTAGCCTGCGTTGCCAGCCTCCTTCAGGAGCTTCGGCAGCTCATCCTCCGCTTTCTTCTTTTCCTCCCGCAGCCGATCTCGTTCGGCGGAAAGGTTCTGGACCTGAAGTTGCAGCCGGTCCCTCTCCTCCTTCACCGCAGCGGCATCAGCAACCTTGGCCTCCAGCTCGATGACTTTATCGAGGGCAGCCTCCGCCTCCTTCCTCTGGGCCTGCAGGTCCGCCCTCATGGTCTTCTTCGTCGCCAGGAGAACGTCCATGTCACTAAACGCCCGGCTGGCACATTGCCCGGCCTGCAGCAAGGATACATTAGTAACAAGGCGATTGAAGGGACAATTACTTGGGACGAAAGTTTAAAGTGTTACCTTGGCAAGGAATAGGCAAAGCTCGGCCATGTTGCTGGCCTTTCCACTGTGACGACCCTCCATGTCCTTCGGCAAAGCTACCCCCTTGAGGAGGGTCATGGCCAGGAGGGGGTTGACCGATAAGCTGTCGTCAACACTGAGGATATGCCCGTCAGGGCAAGAGAAGTTTGGCTCGAAGGGTGTGGGGGGCCCGTCTAGCCCGGTGGTGTCTGTCTCCGTGGCAACAAACACCACATCATCTTCAGAGACCTTGGACCTCTTCTCGGCGGCTTGGTCCCCCTCGCCGGCTGGTCTCTTACGGGGGTGGCGCGTTGTGGTTGGGTCGAAGTAGTTGGAGGCTGCTCCCCCTGCACTGTTTTTTCAGAGGGTACCTGCTCTGGTGGGTCCTGCCGAGCCGGGAGGTTGGAGGTGGAAAGGTCTTGGGCCAAGTACTGCTGCTGCAGTGCCTGCCCGGCGACGGTGGCCAGATCCAGCGCCTTCCTCACCATTCTGCTCTTGTCTCTTCGTGGGGCGAAGCCGAAGTAGGTGGGCTCGTAGCCGAGCAATCGAGGCGCGTCCCGGTTGGCACACCGCAGGAGGGCGATCAGATTTGACCAGTTCCCGGTGAGAAGAAGCTCCTTGTTTGGTTCGGAGCAGTCTGCATGTTTGGAAAAGACATTAGTATATGATAAAGAGGCATGCAAAAATTTCATAGTTAAGAGGAGTTACCAGGTCTATCAGTATAGCCGAGGCCGGGATACCCTCGTGTTCGTGGAATCGCGTACGGTCTCTCTATCGCCGTCCCTACCCTTGTTGGGAAGGGGGTGTCAAGGAGTGGGTTTATAGGCCCCCACTCGAAGTTCCCGGAGACCTTCACTAAGACCCCGCTCCATTTCTCCGAATCGTAGAGCCAGTCCACCAGATGGTCGAAATACTGCCTCGTTGTGAGGTAGTACTTGTCATGTTTGGGGTTTCTTGACACCATGTACATGAGCATCAAGTCCCCCAAGGTGAACGGCAGGTTGTTGGATTCGGCTAGTCTCATAGCCGAGCATAGGATGCGCCAAGCGTTTTGTGCGACTTGAATCGGCGCGAGCTTGTACGAGTCCAGAAAGTAACGGAGGAAGGGGCTCATTGGGAACCTCACCCCTCCCTCCGTAATGGCTTAAAGCGGGAGGACAATGAAGTCTTCACCGAAGGGGACCCTTTCGGCGGTCACCCTCTCGATCAAGACGTCCTCCGGGATAGAATACGTTTCCCAGAACTCGTTGGTAAAACCCCCTGGCCTGTCTCCGCAGAACTTGTTGTATGGCATAGGGCCAAGGCCAGTCGGTGGTGGGGGGATGAGGTCGACGTCGTGCGGGGCGGCGCTGGCCCCTCCTGTGTCGGAAGCACTTGGAGGCCCGCCGGACGATGTGGAAGCACCGGCTTGGCTTCCCGTCGCCATTCATTCGGCGTGAACGTCTCCCGGAGGATCGTGCTTGGCGGATGCATTTGTGGAACTCTCCTGGCCAGCGGGAGTGCCCCGGCATGCACTATCATCCACTTGGAGGGGGACATTGATCCCTGGGATGATGGACGGCCCGGTGGGAAGGGGGAGATTGCTAGAACTCTCGTCGAAACTTCAGTAGTTCCTACCGAGGCTCTGGATCATCTCCATAAGGGTGGGGAAGTCTTCTGGGTTAATGTTCGGCAGGATCCTTGAGTCCACCATATGCTGAAGACCTAAAAACAAGGGAAAAGAAAAGAATCAAGAATCCTACTTCAGCATGGCTACTCCTCCCCGGCTCTTCACCGGGGAGGGTTCGAAAGGTTCGTGTTCGGCAAGGGACAAGGGTCTCGTCCAAGGACGGATTGGTAAGATGGCCAACCGCCGTAGATCCAGGTGGTAGATCACGACCAAGAATGGCTGTAGGGGGCGGTGTACAGCGTTCAGGTCAGGGTTTTGCACGATGAAAAAGGAAGAAAAAGCCAGAAGGGGCTGCAATATTGCAAAAGCAAAGAAAAAATGCGGTATAAGGGAGGCCGGAGTTACCTGTAAACGTAGGAGTTGCTGGTCGACGGGGAACGACGGTGGAGACGATGGGGAGCACGAAGTTGCAGAGTAGTTGCAGAGCAAGAGCGAGAGCAGAAAGTGATTTTCTGCCTCGCTCTCCCCCTTATATAATGAGCAAAAAGGAAGGGAGGGGAACCCCAAGGGTCTCGCACCGGAACCGAAGCGACGCCAGTTTGCCCACTCTCATCGTGCCACGTGGAAAGCCTGATTCGACCGGTACTCAAGGAGCCCTTCTCTACACCACGTGTCCCCCTACGTTGGGCTAGAGTTAACCCCAGCCGTTAGATCTCTGAGGCCCAACAGTCCCATCAGCCCCCTCTGCAGCAAAACCATCATTACTCCTTCCACAAGACGTCTCCTCGTTCCCCCTCGATGGTCCGGCAGAGTACGCTCGGCGAAAGTATGATACAGCAAATCAGGACGCCTCTTAACCCCATCACCACGGCCCAGCAGATTTCGTTCGGCACAAGTTTCTTGAGAGGTATCCAGGAAGAACCACGTCAACTGCTCCCATTGCTTGCTCAGACTAGGAAGGAGTTGAGGGGCTATTGTGGTGGGCACGGCTCGGTGGAAGGCCCTGTTTGCCTTGGCTCGGTGAGGTGGTCCGGTAGTGAGGTAGATACGGTTCGGTGAAGGGACCCTGATGGTGGCCACTTAACCATTATAAGTTCGACCCGTGGACATGTTGCACTTTTGGGTCGGCGGAGTGAGGTTCGGTGTGCCAAACCCGACTCACCCAGGGGAAGTAATCCACTCCAGGAAGCCGTTGCCCCGTATGTATGTGATGGAATCCGGTTCGGCGATTCACCACCGAACTAAGTAGCAGCTACAGTGAGGTCGAGAGTGGCCGGACTGATTGGTTCGGCGGTGCTGCCTATCACCGAACCATATCTCCTCCTTGACTTGTAGAGGAAGTCAGGAGGGGGGTCGGTTGAATAAGAAACATGTCTTTAATCCCACTATGGTAGGAGCAGGCCGTTAGGGATCATGACGAGCCTAACTTCGCGGGATTGGATTTGGATGCCATAGTGGGCGAACCAATCACCGTGCGCGTGGTGTAACCGCGTGGTATGGGCACCGCCTTTTCCCGCCTATAAAAGGAGTGATAATGCTGAGAAAGGAGGTACGTGATACTAAAGCCCCAAACCCTAAAAACTCACTCTCATATTCTCTCCTTTCCTGCCACTGACTAGATCGTCGGAGTGCCTATCCCGGACCACCACGATCCGGGCTTAGGCACTAACGAGTGCATTTCCTGTGCAGGTCCCGACCAGTCAAAGCCATCTTAGCCACCTTAGCACCAGAGGTTCGACCGGAGAAGCATAGTGCCACACATCTTATGTGTGAAACCGATTTTAGAGTCCCACATAAATGAGCGGAGTCGTTGAATTTGTTTAAAATATATTTTTATGAGTTCCCATAAAAATTTGATTTATTCTGTTCTTACAGATATCTGAATGAGTTAATTTTTTAACGGATCTCTTAAAAACATGTTTTAAAGAAATTGAACAGCTTCGAATATTAACATGAGGCTCCAATTTTTGGTGTCAAAATATGTGCCACCCAAACCGCCCCATGTGTGTGTGTGTTTGCCCACACGTGCCACCGCGCCTAAAATCATGGACCATCCTTGTATGCCAGTACGCCTGCATGGCATTTGTTGTATCAAGTGCGGCATTTGTTCTATCAAGTGCGGCATTTGTTGTATCAAGTGGCATGTTACTGAGATAAGGCTGGTATAAAACAACAGGCGACTTATATTCTTATGCCTTATTTGAATTTCGAAAATCGTTTAATGCACAAAAGGAAATTGTATTATTAGTATAGTTGTGCGTTTGCTTGCGGGGGTATGGAGATGTGTCTATCGTTGTGTATTGGACCCTAGGAACCTGGTAAAATGTTAGTTTTGATGTTGCGTTGATGTGTGGAAGCGTTGGTATCAAGTTGGGTTCATTCCGGTGTCCGTTAAAATTTTTCACTTTTCTGCCTTATTGGTACCGATACTGGCCATTTCTCAGTACAGGTACCTACTGTCCAGTGCATGCTCAAATTGGCACTTTGAAGGCTTTGGTACCGGTACCCCCTTTTTCTCAGTACCGGTACCTGCTGCGTTTTCTGCAGATTTCTCAGCACGCTTTTTGGGACATTATAAATACCCCTTTTTCTCATTTCACACCCTCAAGCCACGAAAACAGATCTCAAAACCCTCTCTCACCTACCTAACTCCAATCTCACTCAAATCTCTCGATTTCTACCTCAAATCTTCGAGATCTAAGGGATTCCTCGCTCAAAATCACTTGAATCTCATGTTTGGTGAACAAATGGTAAGTTTTGTGTTATTGTTCTCACTCCTTGGCTCTCAATCACATTTTTCTCTCTCTCCTCTTGATTATTTGTTGATCTTTGCTTGTTTATCGTGTTTTTGGATGGTATTTGTTCTAGATCTTGTATCTAAACTTGGGAGGAGCTTGTTCTTGGAAGATTAGGGCTTAATCCACTTGGTGGACTTAGGGTTTTGCTCAAAACCCATTGTGGTAGGGATTTCTTACTCTTGTTATGCGTTTATGTGATGTTTATGAGCCTAGATCGTGCTTTGTTTCATGCTTGAGGTTGGGTTTTACGTTTTGGTCGAATCTGAGAATTTCAGCCCGTTTTTGTGTCTCAACCCAATTTCGAACAGCCATAACTTCTTTGTCCAATGTCCGTTTTGTGCAAATTTTATATCGATTCGAAGGTCTTGAAGTCAGCTTTCGTTTGCACCAGAATCACCTTAGAACTCTTAGTACACCGAAAGTTATGACCATTTGAGTAGAGGTGTGTCAGTCCACCAATGTCTGTCGGCTATTCCTAAGTTGTATTCGTTCCGTGTTATGACTTCCGATTGATTAGAATAGGTTTAAGTCACTCTTGAGTATGATTGCTTGTGACCTTATGGCTTGTTGTCGATCATATATCTTAGCACTCGTTAGAGTAGAATATTAGTATCGTTAGTTCGGGGAAACGTACCGTGAGGGTGATAGGAGTATTGTGAACTCTGAGGGGTCATGTGGTGAGTGCTATGGGCAGACGTGAGCTTGTCTAGTGATCCGTGAGTAGTATTGAGACTCGTATTCTCATGCCTCGTCTCGTTGAGCATCCTAGGTTCCTTTGGCACTTGTTTATAAGACATTCGATTAGAACCTTGCCGGTGATGTGCTGTGGAGTCATCGTGGGTTCGGTATGAGGCACGGGGCGTTGTGATAGACTTAGACGAATAATGTGAGCTTAAGTTAGGTGCCAATGTATAATTGAGTGTGTTAATGAGTTTGTAATTCCTTGGGTGTTGATAGATGGAAGAATGTGAAATTTTAGAAATGTTGTCTTTTGAATATGGTTTGGTAATGCATGTGTGTATGTGTGAGTTGATGACTTGAGTTGAGGGTCTTGCACGCTAGGGGTGGAAGTGCGGAGACTCTAGAGGGCCCGTTACGCAAGGTGTGCTAGAACGGAAACCTAGGTTGAAAGAGAGTTCACTGCAAGCAAGGGGTGGTAAGGCAGTTGAATGTCTCATGAATTGATGAATGTTGTAGTTGAAGTTAGAAGTATATGTTGTTACTTGAAATGGTGAATGTTAAAAAAGGAATGAACGATTGATCCTATCGAGGTTTTGAAAATAAAGGAACTTGATTTTTGAAAAAAAGGATTTTTATGAAAAATCCTCCGGCTATTCTTGAGAGAATCAACGGTTTCCGGTATTTGGGCACAAATCAACGGACTCTGGCTATTCAAGTCAGAATCAACGGAGTTTGACCCGTAGAGGTCAAGAGTTTTCTTGAAAGTATTTTGGCAACCAAAAATGAATGTTTTTATGAAAAAGGGGCTAAATGATGATTGGTAAGAAATGAGAAGGTTAATCGTGATGTTCATTGAGGAGTCCTAAAGTGGTTTGAGAAATGGTTGTATGTTGTTCGATTGTTGTGTGTTCGATGCTACCTTCGTTTGACGTATGACTGGTTAGGGGATAGCTAGAAGGCGTGTAGAATCTTGTTGTCGAAACCGTTGGTTTATTGTGGTGTCCCTTGTATCTCTTGGTCGTTTATTTGAACTCTTTCACTCTTGTCGCATGTACATCGCATTTATTTATAGCTTGAGTATAGAATTCTCTACTGGGCTAGTGTAGCTCAACAAAATCCTTCTTTTCAGGTTCAAGTCCCGGTCTATAGCTCGCATGCATTGAGTACTTGGATGAAGAAGAATACTTTTTGGGAAGCTAACTTCATTAGTCACTTAATCTTCTTTGTAATGATTATCCTTTGGTTAAAGATGGTTATGTAACTAATAACTTTGAAATTTCTTTTGACTAAACCGTTGTAAATTCAAGAAAAACTTGTTCGTACTTGTACTTAAGTTAATTTGGGTCATGGTGCCATGGATGTAATTTTTCTAAACTTGGGGACTTTGTTTGTAAATTAAAATGGTGGAAGACACTTTTGGGTATTATCTATGATATGCAAGAGACTTTTATTGAAAATGAATTATTTATTTATGTTGAAAATCGAGGGCGTGACAAATTGGTATCAGAGCAACTAGGTTTGAATACTTTGAGACCGTGGGGAGACTTTAGTCTCATGGGTTCAAAACAAATCATTGCATCTGTTTTCAAAATACGCGTGTGCTGGCATGAATGAGTTTGTACATCGATGTGGCATCGCATTTGTGTTACGGTAGAATGGCGTAGTGTTGTTGTTCATGTTGGATAGGTTGGAGATTTGCATCATGTAGCAATGTGACTAATGTTGATGACTTTCTTTCGTATGTTTTCATAGTAAGATGTCTTCGGGACGTGAAGTTAGGTGGGGTGAGACCGGGGATTATGATCGCCAGGGTCGTAGTGCATACATGGAGAATGAGGTAGACCAGCATACTAGGGATGAGGCAATGTTTCCTGAGATCGTTGAGTGTGCGAAGGGCGTTGAGATTCTAAAGGAGATTAGATGTCGAGTCTTTAGCGCGAGCTCATCGTCTGGGAGTATTCAGGGTTCTGGAAGAAAGAAATCGAGGAGACTAAGTCACTCTATTCAGGGCCAGCGGGGCCTTAAGCCACTTTCTCATATCGGGACTTCGAGAGCTCTCCTCAGGCGTCAGACTATGTGTCATCGTTGTAGTCAATCCGGTCATGTTCGAGCTCAATGTCTGTGGTGTCCAAGATCTTGTTTTACTTGTGGAAAACTCGACCACTTCATGAGAAACTGTCCACAGATTGTTAGCCAGTCGCAACAACCGAATACACAGAGGCAACCGATCGTTGGAGTGAGTACGTCGCCAGGAAATTTTCGAAGCCACGAGAGGAAAAGGCAAAGGGAACCAAATCAGCTTTCGCAAAATCAGATTAATCTTAGGCCGCCTATTTTATCCGGGAATCAGAGAGCCTCACAGCATGATCGACTTTGTTATGTTTGCCACAAGCCTGGCCACTTTGCGAGAAACTGTCCTCGGGGATCCGGAGTACGTGGAGAGTCGAGCTCAGTGCAGCAGCATAAACGTACACCTAAACATCAACAGGTGCAGTTCCGCCATTAAGCTATCACCTCCTATTACTCTTTAGTTCTCAGAAGACGTTAATGTTTGAGGTATCTTCTTTCCTTTGGCATTCGACTTATTCAGTAGTCACCTTGTATTGGTATGTTATCTTGGGTCTCCGTAGTTTAAGTATATCGAGGATTGATGTGATTTGGATAGGAATTAGTTGTATCCATGACAATAGATGATATTCTGAATGTAAATTCGTAAGAATTGCTGCCTTGTTTGTCTTCTTTCATTGGCCTAACTGAAACCTAGTTTTCCGTAAGTCTATCGTACAATTGACTCATTTGTTATTGATGATGACGAATGCATTTCGTTTTCCATTCGAAGTCTTATTGTTGGCGTTACCTTGTTTGAGATAAAGTTTTTCTTGGTCAACTTAAATCCTCCTGTTGTGACTACCAGTTTCATCATTTGCTTGTAACTATTATCCTATGCAAGTTCTTTTGTTGCAGCTTAGGCCTATAAAACCTAATCTATGATCACATACGTTGTGATATACAAATTCTTTGGTATCGATAAATTCAAACTTGTTGCAATTATTGCCTGTATCCGCCTTGTATCTGTTTGTTGGCCTGAACCTACTTAGTTGGTTTGGGTATCCTTAGTGCTTGCGTTTGTTGCCTAACTACTTCAAAGGTTCCCTGTGTTCTTTGAATTCCGGATGCCTTGTCAGCGCCCTTTAAATTTCTTATTGGTGTTGTTTGATTCTTGGAGCTTGCTCATTCCATTGAACATAATAATCGGATCCTTTTCATAATTTAAAGTGATCTAACCCGGTGCGAGAGTTGGTGCAACTTTTAGAGAAATTGGCTTGTGTTCTAGATACGCTAAGTTTAGTATTGAGGAGTATGATGAGACCTAATCACCATCTACCTTTGGAAAATTTGGGAGAGAATGACCAAACAGAGCAAGGTAAATTTGTTAAAGATTGCTACTCGCGTGAGGACAAAGAAAGGATTGCGCCGATTGCCATCGTCATTTATAGTTATTCAAAAGGAAGATCGTGTGTTCATAAAGTGTCACTGCGTTGGAGTTGGTCTCGTTCGGGGCGGAAAGGGAAGCGTTCACCGTTAGAAAGATAAGGTGAGTGTCGGGTATCGTGTGTGCCTTTCGGATACCCAGGCGACAACCGATGAAATCCAGTTAGAAGAGGCGTTTGATCACCGCTCCTTCTAGATGGAAGTCTCGGGAAGTCAATTGGACTATCGGGTTACATTTAGAGTAAGATCGTTATGCTTGGATAGATAATCGTATATGAAAATTTTGTAATAAATGGGAGCTTAGAAAGATGTACTCATGTTTGTTGTGGTTAGATTAATACAAATCCTTGCCATAGGTTTTGATGGTAATTGAACTGTTGTGAGATGGATAGCAATACGATTGGAGTATGTTAATATGTTGCTTGGAATGATTGGACTTGGTTTATTAAATTTCGGGACGAAATTTCTTTAAGGAGGATAGAATGTAGAGACTCGCAATTTTATTTGAATTTCGAAAATCGTTTAATGCACAAAAGGAAATTGTATTATTAGTATAGTTGTGCGTTTGCTTGCGGGGGTATGGAGATGTGTCTATCGTTGTGTATTGGACCCTAGGAACGTGGTAAAATGTTAGTTTTGATGTTGCGTTGATGTGTGGAAGCGTTGGTATCAAGTTGGGTTCGTTCCGGTGTCCGTTAAAATTTTTCACTTTTCTGCCTTATTGGTACCGGTACTGGCCATTTCTCAGTACAGGTACCTACTGTCCAGTGCATGTTCAAATTGGCACTTTGAAGGCTTTGGTACCGGTACCCCCTTTTTCTCAGTACCGGTACCTGCTGCGTTTTCTGCAGATTTCTCAGCACGCTTTTTGGGACATTATAAATACCCCTTTTTCTCATTTCACACCCTCAAGCCACGAAAACAGATCTCAAAACCCTCTCTCACCTACCTAACTCCAATCTCACTCAAATCTCTCGATTTCTACCTCAAATCTTCGAGATCTAAGGGATTCCTCGCTCAAAATCACTTGAATCTCATGTTTGGTGAACAAATGGTAAGTTTTGTGTTATTGTTCTCACTCCTTGGCTCTCAATCACATTTTTCTCTCTCTCCTCTTGATTATTTATTGATCTTTGCTTGTTTATCGTGTTTTTGGGTGGTATTTGTTCTAGATCTTGTATCTAAACTTGGGAGGAGCTTGTTCTTGGAAGATTAGGGCTTAATCCACTTGGTGGACTTAGGGTTTTGCTCAAAACCCATTGTGGTAGGAATTTCTTACTCTTGTTATGCGTTTATGTGATGTTTATGAGCCTAGATCGTGCTTTGTTTCGTGCTTGAGCTTGGGTTTTACGTTTCGGTCGAATCTGAGAATTTCAGCCCGTTTTTGTGTCTCAGCCCAATTTCGAACAGCCATAACTTCTTTGTCTGATGTCCATTTTGTGCAAATTTTATATTGATTCAAAGGTCTTGAAGTCAGCTTTCGTTTGCCGCCAGAATCACCTTAGAACTCTTAGTACACCGAAAGTTATGACCATTTGAGTAGAGGTGTGTCAGTCCACCAATGTCTGTCGGCTATTCTAAGTTGTATTCGTTCCGTGTTATGACTTCCGATTTGATTAGAATAGGTTTAAGTCACTCTTGAGTATGATTGCTTGTGACCTTATGGCTTGTTGTCGATCATATATCTTAGCACTCGTTAGAGTAGAATATTAGTATCGTTAGTTCGGGGAAACGTACCGTGAGGGTGATAGGAGTATTGTGAACTCTGAGGGGTCATGTGGTGAGTGCTATGGGCAGACGTGAGCTTGTCTAGTGATCCGTGAGTAGTATTGAGACTCGTATTCTCATGCCTCGTCTCATTGAGCATCCTAGGTTCCTTTGGCACTTGTTTATAAGACATTCGATTAGAACCTTGCCGGTGATGTGCTGTGGAATCGTCGTGGGTTCGGTATGAGGCACGGGGCGTTGTGATAGACTTAGATGAATAATGTGGGCTTAAGCTAGGTGCCAATGTATAATTGAGTGTGTTAATGAGTTTGGAATTCCTTGGGTGTTGATAGATGGAAGAATGTGAAATTTTAGAAATGTTGTCTTTTGAATATGGTTTGGTAATGCATGTGTGTATGTGTGAGTTGATGACTTGAGTTGAGGGTCTTGCACGCTAGGGGTGGAAGTGCGGAGACTCTAGAGGGCCCGTTACGCAAGGTGTGCTAGAACGGAAACCCAGGTTGAAAAAGAGTTCACTGCAAGCAAGGGGTGGTAAGGCAGTTGAATGTCTCATGAATTGATGAATGTTGTAGTTGACGTCAGAAGTATATGTTGTTACTTGAAATGGTGAATGTTAAAAAAGGAATGAACGATTGATCCTATCGAGGTTTTGAAAATAAAGGAAATTGGTTTTTGAAAAAAAGGATTTTTATGAAAAATCCTCCGGCTATTCTTGAGAGAATCAACGGTTTCCGGTATTTGGGCACAAATCAACGGACTCTGGCTATTCAAGTCAGAATCAACGGAGTTTGACCCGTAGAGGTCAAGAGTTTTCTTGAAAGTATTTTGGCAACCAAAAATGAATGTTTTTATGAAAAAGGGGTAAATGATGATTGGTAAGAAATGAGAAGGTTAATCGTGATGTTCATTGAGGAGTCCTAAAGTGGTTTGAGAAATGGTTGTATGTTGTTCGATTGTTGTGTGTTCGATGCTACCTTCGTTTGACGTATGACTGGTTAGGGGATAGCTAGAAGGCGTGTAGAATCCTGTTGTCGAAAACCGTTGGTTTATTGTGGTGTCCCTTGTATCTCTTGGTCGTTTATTTGAACTCTTTCACTCTTGTCGCATATACATCGCATTTATTTATAGCTTGAGTATAGAATTCTCTACTGGGCTAGTGTAGCTCAACCAAATCCTTCTTTTCAGGTTCAAGTCCCGGTCTATAGCTCGCATGCATTGAGTACTTGGATGAAGAAGAATACTTTTTGGGAAGCTAACTTCATTAGTCACTTAATCTTCTTTGTAATGATTATCCTTTGGTTAAAGATGGTTATGTAACTAATAACTTTGAAATTTCTTTTGACTAAACCGTTGTAAATTCAAGAAAAACTTGTTCGTACTTGTACTTAAGTTAATTTGGGTCATGGTGCCATGGATGTAATTTTTCTAAACTTGGGGACTTTGTTTGTAAATTAAAATGGTGGAAGACTCTTTTGGGTATTATCTATGATATGCAAGAGACTTTTATTGAAAATGAATTATTTATTTATGTTGAAAATCGAGGGCGTGACATACATGCTCTTACACATAGCTGGTTTTAATTTGGAATTGTAGTGAAGTGGAATTGGATATCCATTTTGTGGTGTTGGCTCTAGTTGTACAAGCGGGAATGCCCCTTTTGACTTTGAACTTCCTGGAATTGCAGTACCTATCCACCCGAAACAAAACTGCGCAACTCTCTTCATTACAAGTTCTAAACTCAACTTTTTACTCTTTGCATGGTTATCAATAAATTTATCTATTGATCTCTCTCCACTCATTACATCAAATATTTTCTCAAAATCAAACAAAGCAGTTACTTTTTCTGTCATGAAACCTTAATTTCTAGCATACGACAAGGACTTGTGGAAAACAACCCAAAATAAACACGACAAAAATTTTTGTTTTATATTGAGAGTTGAGAAGTGGTAAATTTATCCACATATATTCATTAGTGGATGTACACTGTCATTGCCTATTTACATTCCTATGAAAATGGAAAACAAATTAAGTAAGATTGAATGAGGGTTGACTGTCCGTAATTGTAGGAGATCCCGGATTTTGTGCATCGACTTTACATTCCTTAACACTCCACCTCAAGTTTGGAATGTATGTTGATAATTCCTAACTTGCTAAGTAAAGTCGAGAATTGTGAAGAACCCAGTGGCTTTGTACAAATGTCGGCTAGTTGGTGTGATGTGGATACGTGAGTTATTTTGATCACTCCTTCCTGAACCTTTTCTCGTATAAGATGACAATCAATCTCTATATGTTTTGTTCGCTCATGGAAAACTGGGTTTGAAGCAATATGGAGTGCAACTTGATTATCGCAATACAAGTTGGCAGGATGTGAATGCTTGATGCCCAAATCTTGTAGAATATATTTCAACCAGGTAATTTCATGCAAGTTGTAGCCATGGATCGGTATCCTGCTTCTGCACTAGAACGAGAAACCATGGTTTGCTTCTTGGTTTTTTAGGAAATTAATGAATTTCCAAGGAGTATGCAATACCTGGTGACGGATCGTCGAGTATTACGACATCTTACCCAATCTGCGTCCCAAAATCCATTTAGTTGGATTGAACTTGTTGTAGGAAGTAAAATCCCTTGACTAGACATTTGTTTCACACATCGCAACATGCGATGAGCTGCCTCTAAATGTGGAACCCGTGGTTTGTCTATAAATTGACTTAGAATATGGACTAAATATGCCAAGAGGTCAAGACTTGTGAAGTTTTGATAAACCAGTGACAGGAAGCTTGTTTGAGACCGTACAGTGACTTGTGAAGTTTGCAAACTCGTGTCTCCCCCTTTCATCCGAAACCAAGAGGTCAAGACATGTACACATCCTCATTAAAGTCGCCATGTAAGAAGGCATTATGGACATCGAGTTGGTGAAGGTGCCAGTGTTGTGTTAAAGCCATAACAAGAAGGAGGCGAATGTTACAAGCTTTGCAATCGGAGCAAAAGTTTCTCCATAATCCAAGCCTTCAATTTGATTGTATCCCTTTGCTACCAATCTGGCCTTATAGAGTTCGACGGTACCATCAGAGTTGTATTTGATCTTGTATACCCATTTGCATCCAACCGGTTTCTTCCCAAGAGGTAGGACTTGAAGAGACCATGTCCCATTAGCTTTGAGAGCAGCAAGCTCTTGTTGCATAGCAAGATGCCTTTTAGGTTTACAAACTGCCTGTGCAAAGGATGAAGGTTGTTTTTCGGCTTAAAGAGAAGGGGTGAAAGCATGGTGTTTGGGTGATAATTTGTCATATGAAAGTACATCGGATAAGGGGTAAGTGATACATGTAGCTTCGACCAATGCCGAGTTGGATGATGGAATGTTATATGAAGGAAGAGAAATACCAACATGATACTCATGAAGATAATCAGGTGTGGTTGTAGTTCTTGTCATCCATTTCGGTAGGACAGCAAACGAAGATGGGGAGTCTTAGGCAGTGGGCGAAGTATTGTTGGATAAAGAGAAATCTATGGAGTTTGAAGGAGGGACTTCTTGAGAGACAGGTTTTGGTGAAAAGGATTCAATGTTGGGATTGGAAGAAGGAGATGAAGTGAAGGTGTCATCATCATATGTTGGTGATTGAGGGTGAGGAAGCACTGGAGGAGAGTTTACAGCAGAAGATGTGTAGACACCTCACAAACGGCGCATCGCCATATAGAATGATCACGTTGTTTGTTTGCTTTACACTTCATAAACCAAGATCGTGGATACTCCTATGGCTAGGAACATCACCACACGATAGCGGTTGTCATTAAAACAGAGTCGCCACGTAGTTTATAAAAACTAGGAAAAACAAATAGAGATTTCGGGTACGAGAGCCAAGAGTACAATAAGGGGAAGGTCGTGAGGCTGGCCCATAATCATTCGACATACAACTAGTATTTGCTTTATTTAATTCTAATACATAATCTGATCATTAGCCTTTAGCAGTAGATAAGGTGAACCAGTACGATAATTGAAGCATGCATCAAAAAAAGAAAGATAACTATCCCAGGAAATAGATCCCTCTGTCGGTGAATGGATGTCACGGCCAAAGAGCCACTGGATTGATATATCGGTCGAAGGATTGATCCCCCAACCAATGTTCTTCCTCACACCAAAACTGATGCTTAACAAAGAATCAAAATACTCTGATTATAGTACAAATGTAAAAGAGATCAAACCATAGGCCATTGGGCCTCACCACCTTGATCCCTCAGTTGCTTGATTGCTTCGGAGTAGAGGGGATTGACTGATTTGCTTCTCAAAAACCCTAGGTTTAGGGTTTGTACTTCATGGTTTGATCGTCAAATCGCAGCTGCCTTCAGTGGGTTAGGGCTTTTGTACAGAGAGTATGAGAGAGTATGTGGGCAGAGTTTCATGGCTAGAGAAGATGGTTGTTGATGTATATTTCCGAACCAAATGCCCCTTTATATAGGCATAGGGTGACTCACTTCAACCAATCATGATGCACGATTCGAATGGGAAGTATATATGCAAAAGATCTCTTTTCATAATCTCCTTATGTAGCCCGAACGCATTGGAATTTGGCTGCTAGGGTTTTGGTGAACGGATCAAACATTTGACAGAACATTCCAGAATCTGGAAAAAGGATGATCTAGCGGCTGAGCAATGGATTTGGCGGGCGAGGAAAGGCTATTGTGGCTAAAGAATGGATCTGGCGGCCGAGTAATCAATCTCTCAGGGAGATTTTCAAGCAACAAGTTTCACAGGTGAAAGAATGAAGTTGATGCCGTGAGATCAATATTACGGCCGATAGATGGATTTCCCTAAGATACTGTATTTTTGTCTAAAAGGCTATTTGGCTCTGAATTGGGTCTTCTAAGTGGCTAAAAGTACTCACCAAAAGTCCATAGGTTTACGAGAAGTCAATTAACAATCACTGTATCCATTCATCATCAGGATGGTCCTCAAGGTGGGACTTGAAATAATCGTTAGGCCAAATTGGGGTGTCTACAGATGCCCTCTTTGACTAAACTTACACGGATCGTGAGACATATTTAAGTAAAAGTCAAAGCCGTAAAACAACTTCAATTTGGTCAAAGAACTCTTCCAAGAGTTTTTGAAAAAGGATTTAGTTGTGGTCGAGCCAGGAGGCTGCCTACGTATTCCACAAGGGAAATTCAGACCAATTGTAATTTGATGGCGATAAAAAATGGAGAAAGTTCTAAGGGTTAGAAACAGAAGACATACCTTCAGGCTTTAAAAGCCGTAGTGCAACGTACCTGCTATGCCAAGATTTTGGTGGAGAGTAGTTGAAGGAGTGCGGGACTGCTGGGGAAATTTTTATAAAGAGCATCTTCAGAATTTTGGGGTAGATCAATACACAGTGGGTGAGTCTATTGCTTTTCATGATCATCCTTACTTTGACTGAGGGGAGCTCGGTAGGGTATCCTATCCTTGCGAATGAGCTTGATGGAATAGATGTAATTGGGGTGGAATCCTAACCATCAGCTAGAGACAATCGGATACCGGTTTTGAGATATGGGGGGCACAAGGCCAATAACTGGAGCACAGAGCTTTGAGATGTGAGAACTGAGGCGCAGAACCGGTTGTACTCATGAGGCGAGAGCCTGAGGAGTCAGAGCTTGAAGTGATAGAACTGAGGCACAGAGCCGGTTGCAATCATAAGACTGAAAGCCTGAGCACAAAGCTTTTCCATCTTCCATAAATCTTAGTGTAGAGCCAGAGGATCGAGGCACGGACTAATCAATAAAATTGAGGTGTAGAGCCGGTTGATAGCGGGATTGACCTGTTTCATGAGTGAGAGAGATGCAAAATATGTGTATGATGACGGTTAGATTTGAACAGATATGATGATGATGCAGACTCAATGATGACAATGGTGATGCAATTGATGCTAATGTGCACGGGCCCGTGCGTGTGTGTTTGTTTTAAGCATAGAGCTTCTTTCAAGTTCTAAACTTGAGCATTCAGAGCGTAGAGCTCGAGCATTTGAAGGGTAGAATCCGAGCATTCAAAGTATAGGCTTTGAGCATCCAGTACGCAGTTGTTGGGCATTCAAGCTTAGAGGTTGAGCATTCAAGTGTAGAACTTGAGCATCTAGTACACAGTGGTTGGGCATTCAAAGAGCTTTGAGCATTCAAAGTGTTGGGCTTTGACCATTCAAAGTGTTGGACTTTGAGCATTCAAGCGTAGAGCTTGAGAACAGATGATTTGATATTACAACGTAGAGCTAGTTGAGGATTGTTACGACGTTGAGCCAGTTGAGGTAGTGAGCGTAAAGCTGCTGAGTGAGCTTAGGGCTGCTGATGGTGAGCTTAGGTCTGCTGATAGTGATAATGAGTTGTGGAGAGTATGAAGCTGTTTGAGATGCTTATGGGTGTAGAGCCACTGAGTGAGTGAACATAGGGTTTCGGAGATGGCAAGCGTAAAGCTGTTGAGATTGTAGAGTTGCTAAGTACGTGAAGCCGCTGGAGCCGTTGAGTAACTTGATAGTAATGATCATTGGAGCTGCTGATAGCGAGCATAGAGCAGCTGTGATAGTTATAGGCATAAAGCCATTGGGTGAATGAGTTCACGGGTTGCGGAGATGGTGAGTACGGGCGTAGAGCCGCTGATTGGTGGGCATAGAGCCTCTGGGAATCTTAATGATAGTAGGCATAGAATTGCTTAGTTGATGTGCTTAGAGCTGCTAAGTGATAGCGAGCACGAGCATAGAGTCGCTGAGATGGTGAAGTCATTGAGTAGCTTGATGGCGGTGGTCACGAGATAATGAGCATGGGGCTGCTGAGATGGCTTGAAGATAGTGAGCGCAGGGTCGCTACATAACTTAAGATATCGAGGTAATGAGTACGTGGTACTGCTGAGCTGGTGAGTATGAAGCTTTAACATAGGCCGTGATGGCTGTCATACTTCTGGAATGCAGTAATTTTGGGCGTAGAGCCTAAGTTGGATGCATCAAGGATTCTTTGGTTGTATGAGTGAGAGCTCGGGGTTGACAATCCTTAATGGTCAATCGACCAGCTGTTTGTGAACTTGTTGTCATAGAGAGAGGGCCTTTAGAAAATTCTAGGTGTGGGTTTAATGCTGGTGCTGTGGGCAGCATGCCCTGGAATTTTCGTTTCCCGAAGCAAGGGCCCATAATCGAGGGAGCGCGAGCGGAGATGCAAGCGCTCGGAATACAGAGTCGCCACTCGGGTTTGAAGGTCTGACACCCAAGGAATCGTATTTCGAAGCACCTGCCGCGCTGTTTGAATTGAAAAAGTGAAGGAAACCAGTCCGTCATAACCATATCTGGGTTCGGGAGCCAAGTTACGAGAGGGGAAGGGTTTTAAGGCACCCCTCTCGCCCAATCCGGAGATCGGTCTCTACTTAGGCATTTTGAAAACATGTGTTTCTTCTTTTATTAATCAACTTTTAGCCAATTAGGGCGGGGGAACAGTTAATCGGGGATTAAAACTGTAACATGTTTGCAAGATGTGTTATATTCGAGCATGGATGGATGAAATACTATGAAAAATGGGATAAAACCCAACCTTTTGATCAGAACATCAAGAACACTGCACAAGGTTTAGGCATGCCAACACCATGGCCAACTTTGCATGCATGAATCTGTGTGCATGCAAAGAACCATCGCGCAACAATTCTAAACCCTCGCGCGACTGTTTGTTCAAACCACAGGTCGAATTTTGATCCCCTTCTGGGCTCTGGAAGGACCAGTGCTCACCCAGGAGACAAACCAAGCAGTTTTATATGTACTGGAATGTAAATAGTTATTACAAACAGAGCGAATAGAATTGAAACACAACCCCTAAACAGTGGGGGTGAATAAACAAAGGCTTAAGCCTTAACAGCCATGCAAGGGCAGCTACTGGAAAGTAGAGAACCATCGCGCGAGATTATAGAACCGTCGCGCGAGGGTTCTGACTGAACTTCCAGGAATTGCTTTGCATGCTTGGGGTTCTGAAACATACTCAGAAACATCCCAAGGGCATTTCAAACCAAGTAATACTGCAAAATAAACTAAACTATGGATTTTAACATGCATCACAGTGAAAGTATGGTTAAAAACAATATATGAAACCCAAAGGCCAACATCCCCTTCCCCGAGTGGTTCATCATCACACTGACACAAAGTGTCGCGCGAGCATCGAGAACCAGCGCGCGAGGGTTTGTGGTCCACGGCTTCTTGTAACTTTGCTGGTTTTAGGGCCAGGACTGGTATTGATTACCAGCCTTGGCCCTGCCAGCCCCCTCAGGGATCAGAACAGAGAGCAGAACAAAGGTAAGCTATACCTGTGGTTCTTTTGAGTTTGAATGGTGTTTGAGCTTTGAATTGAATTGAGGTTGAACAAGGTGATAGAGCTTGGAAAATAAGTGTATGAAGGTGGCTAGAGTGGTGAAATACCAAATGTATTAAAGGTTGTGTAGCCTTTTGAACTTGAACCTTGGTACTTTCTTCTTTTTTTCTCTTGAACCCAAGATTGTTAACCCTTTTTTTTGGAACCCTTTAAATGGAAGCACCATGGGGGTATTTATAGGAGGAGTGGTGGAAATGGTGTATGGAGGAGAAAGAACCAACCAATTTGGCTTGGTGGCCAAATTGCCACTTATGGAAAGCTTGCAAGGAGAGAAGCCCAGCCAGTCCACGAGGTCTGGCTGAAGATTACTTGGTGATTAAGCTGCCCAGCTGAAAAAGGTGAAAGGGACAGGAGAGAACCGTCGCGTGATGGTTCTAAACTATTGCGCGAGGGTTCTCCTTGGAACCATCGCGCGATGGTTTCAAACGCTCGCGCGAGGATGCGCCCTGGCGCTGGACGATTGCGCCCTGGCGCGGGTCAGTAGGGTTTTTGACTTTTGGAAGTGGCTTAGGTTAGGTTAGGTTCAAGGGTTTTCAAACATTCAAAGCTCAAACACCTATCATACTCGGGGTGTTCTTGATCCGTTTCATCATCGGGGAATCCAAAATCGTAAGTAAACGAATCTGGAAGTTCAGATCTGGGTGTCTACAGTAGCCCCTCTTTGACGGCACTTGGAGCACCATTGACTTGGTACAAGTAACGTCAAAGAATTCTAGACACCCCTCAAGGCAATCCAGAGCAGAACATAGTAAAGTAGACAAGCATACTTACAGAACCTGATCGATTGAATGGACGGGCGGACCGTCGCTAGGGATGGAAGTAGAAGTGGACGGGGGTATCGCCGCTGGTTGATCAAATTTGGACAGAACAGGCTGTCGCTGTAGATCTGGACGGGACAGGCCGTCGTTGTTGGGGATCAAGCTATCCTCGGCACAAAGTATTCCAACAAACACGGGTAGGTCGTGTCAGGCAGGTTGAATTCCATCTGTTGGGAATCAGAGACAATCTACTTATCAAAGACCATCCGAGACAGAGCAATAAGCTTGTTGGAAGATGCACTTGCGGCTAGACTGAGGGTGATTATCGTTCGGGATAGGCCAAGACAGACTCTCCTGGGGAACAATCGATTCTGAATAAAGCGAACCATTGGGCGATATTACGATCGTAAATGCGTGGATTGAACGGAATAGGCACGATATGGCTGATCGTTGTGGATGGATGGAAATAGACGACATGGCTGATCGTCAGCGATGACATGGCTAATCATCGGCGATGACATGGCTGATCATCGTGGATTGATTGAAATAGACGACGTGGCTGATCGTCGGCGATGACATGGCTGATCATCGTTGATTCTTTGAAAGAGACGACATGGCTGAACGTCGGCGATGACATGGCTAATCATCGTTGATTCTTTGAAAGAGACGACATGACTGATCGTCGATGATGACATTGCTGATCGTCGGTGATGACATGGCTGATCATCGTTGATTCTTTGAAAGAGACGACATGGCTGATCGTCGGCGATGACATGGCTGATCATCATTGATTCTTTTAAAGAGACGACATGGCTGATCGTCGGTGATGACATGGCTGATCATCGTTGATTCTTTGAAAGAGACGACATGGCTGATCGTCGGCGATGACATGGCTGATCATCGTTGATTCTTTTAAAGAGACGACATGGCTGATCGTCGGTGATGACATGGCTGATCATCGTTGATGGATTGAAAGAGATGACATGGCTGATCGTCGGCGATGACATGGCTGATCATCGTTGATGAATTTGACAGGACTGGCTGCCATGAAGGCGGACGGAAAGATCAATGTGCTGATTGATCAAACCGCTGGGGAACTTTGACAGGACCGGCTGTCGTTGAAACGGCTCCGCAGGATAGCATCCTTTGGTTTACGAACCGAGAATTGGACAGGAGAGATTTCCATCGCATCCGCTGACCAATGATAACAAAACCGCAGGAGATCGCATCGCATCCTTCGGCAAACCAAATCGAGAGTTAGGGAGATTTCCATCGCATCCACTAACCAACGATAACAAAACCACAGGAGATTGCATCGCATCCTTCGGCAAACCAAATTGAGAGTTAGGGAGATTTCCATCGCATCCACTAACCAACGATAACAAAACTGTAGGAGATTGCATCGCATCCTTCGGCAAACAAATCATATGACGACAACCATGCTGGCCATCTTCCTGCTTTCAACATTTAATGTACACAATATGCAATGATGCATACGAAATTGAAAATGCAGATGCAAGCTAAGGGCGGCTCCTAGGAGGACAACGACGCCTAAGGACTACCACTGAGCCTCATTATTGTACTGTCTGTTACTTCTGAGATGCGCACCCAGATAGAGAGACATTAAACGGGCTGACATGCCCCAATTGACGGATTTGGGCTTGTGTGCCCTCTCTTTGATGTTTGGGCAGATGTGCCAGACAGATACTTTGCTTGGCCTTAGGCTGACGTGCCCTTGCTGTTCATGAGATTTCCACAACTTGTGGGTTATAGGAGTTGGGGTAGCAATGTAAAAGTTGCATTTTCTAGCCGCTAATATCTAATTTGCATTGACAAGTGACCTGAATTGACACACAGACATGCGCACATGTATAGACTCGCCTAGCTCAAACGAAAAGGGAGAAAGAGTCCCATGCTACAATGCGAACCCTTTGACACACAGAACACAATGAAATTTTGGGCATTAAGGGGCCAAAACTCACAACATTCCTTAGACAGGTGAAACTGACACTTGTGAGAGACGCAAAAAGGCACAAAGACCTGTACAAACAAAATTGAGAAAAGTATCTAAACATGACAATTGATTGAAAAATTGGAAAAATGTCGCAAAGATGGACATAAGACGCATATGATGACTCATATAGGCCCGGACTGAAACCGACACCCCCGTGCAGTCACATTAACTCCATATGACTTGCATGGTATGACAAGATTTGGCAAAAGCCCCTGGAACAACATTCGAGGGCAGTAGCAGGCTACCGCTGGAGTTGAAAAAGCACGCGCAGGTCGCTCATACGCCATACCGACTGAACTAAGAATAAACTGTGAGCCATTAGGCTTTTAGCATTTCGTTCTGTTTTTGATGCTTCAAATATTTTTAAGACTTTATGCTCAGCTTGTAAATTGAAGAAGCAGTTTGCAATAAAATTGAAAGACAAAGGTTTTTCCCCTTCTGGTTCCTCCAATTCAGCTTGATCTTTGATCCTCTCAGACCTTTGATGTGTACCAAAACGTCAACCATGGATCCAATTGATAGATTTGTGGCCGAGTCTCAAAGAGAGACTGCCTACGTATCCCAAGCTAGGGAATCAGGTCAAAACGCAGTTCAGGCTAAGGTTCACTCGTGTGTTTACCTCTCCTTTTGTGCTCTAACTTTTGCCTAGTACCGCCCATTCGGGTTTTCGGTCTAGCGAGCTTTTGAATATTGCCTATTACTTTTGCCTAGACCCCCTTCATAGGTTTTCGGGCTAGCAGGCTGCTGCTCTAACTTTTGCTTGGAACTGCCCACCCTTGGGGTTTTCAGCCCAACGAGCTTCTCTCAGGGAAAAGTTGCTTTTGCATTGATGCAGGTTGACCATGGTATTGAATTTGTTGCCGTCGAGGTTGTCGATCTTTGGCCGCAGCCCCAGATACAACGGCTTTGATAACGAAGGATCCAAAGTACTTCGGCTGGGAATACCTTACTCCGAGCCATTTTGTGCATTTTCTCATTTGTACTTGGCAGAAGGCCACTGTTATTGCTTTGAACACGGTACACGGCTCGAAGCCTTCTGCTTCTATTTCTGGATTGGCACCTGGCAGCAGGGAATTTAACTCTTTTTAATCTCAGGATCAATGCGAAGCGTGACTTGATGAAACCACGCCAAGACGTCGATGAATTCTTCGAGCCTGTCTGACTGGGCACAAAGCTCTTCTGGGGGTGGTGCTTGGACCAACTTTGAACCTTTCGGGAGGTTATACTTGTCTTTCAAGTTCATTGAAAATTACTTTTTCTTTTAATAGGCTGAGCATGCCTTTCGTCTTCCCTTTTAGCAAGGGCACACATTTCCTTGGGATGATCCCATCGAAATCTATCCCTTTGTCGCAAGGGTCGACACAGTTTATATAGAAGCCAGCAAAGCACTTAGAAGCAAGATAAAGCATATCATAAAAACCCTCAGGGTTTGCCAAGTACAGCTGACTCACAACTTGAAACAAAAGCTACGACGTGGAGGGCCAAGAGGCACAACCTCCGACTCAGAGCTAGACTAGACAAACGCAAAAGACTCTGTGTCAGACTCAAACAAAATGCCAATGCAAACTAGACGCGGTTTTGAAAACGCAATATTTAAAAAGCTACCCGTAGCTTTTACAAAAGAGGTAGGATCCAACGGGTGTCAGGCCCAAGCAACAGCACTTCGGCTTCTTCAACTTCTCCAACCAAACCTACTCGATGTTCCTTTGATCAACGGACCTCAACCGGTCGGTCCTCTCATTGGCAAGCCCCTCATCACTGTCAATCCAGATGTCGGCAGTGAATACCTCAATTGCCCAACCTACTGCCATCATGTTAACCTCCGGCTCGGACGGGACGGATACGATGGGTTTGGGTTGATTTGCTGGGACGATATAGTGGCTAGGGTTGAATATGGTGGAGCTCGGGTTGATTTGAGTGGAGATGATAGATACCTGACCAACCAGAGGGTCAGACCTGTGTTGAGGCAAGGAGTTGGTAACGATGTTGGGCTTTAGAGGAACTTGAACCGTGCCATCATCAATAAGATCTTGAATCTCATGTCGAAGACGATAGCATTTGTCAGTGTGATAGCCAGGCATTTGGTGGAAGGCACAGAAGAGGTTAGGGTTGTAACCAGCCGGTAAGACTTTGGGTGGGGAAGTTGGGGTCAATGGTTTGAGATGCCCAGACTTGACAAGTTTCTCCATCACTGCGGATAGAGATGCCTCAAAGGCAGAGAAACTCCGGGGTTGGGTTCGAGCTCGGAAGCTTTGAGCGTTTTGAACCTGATTGATGTCGGCTATAGGGGAAACAGCAGCGTTGTTCCCACTTGTAGCCGTGCTAGTGTAATTGCTACCGCCAAACAGTGCACTACTGTTTCCAGAGTAAGCCCTCGGCTTTGATTTCTGAGGATTGGAAGAAGAGGATTCCCCTCTTGGCATAATCCCACTTTGCAGCGCATCCTCGATGGCCAGGCCAGATTCAAAGAAAGTCTCGAAGTTGGCAGATGCTTGAACCAGCACTAGATGCTTAGCATAGTCTGGCTGAAGATTGCGGGAGATGATGCGGAGTTGATCTCTCGCGCTGGGGCGCTCAGTCATTAGAGCGGCTTTGGCTCTCCACCGTTTGACAAAGTCCGCAAAGGACTCTTTTGCTTCCATCTTCGTGGATTCTAACTCTCGAATAGTCATCTTGAGCTGGGAGTTGTAGTTGTATTGAGAGATGAAGGCAGCCCCTATATCCTCCCAAGTCTTTCTCTTGGAGATGTCAAGCGACAGAAACCAATGGAAGGCAGGCCCTGAGAGAGTTTGAGGGAAAAGCTGAGACATGGCCTCACTTTCTACTTTGAGTAGCTTCATGGCGGCATGGTAGCCATAGAGATGAGTCTTGGGATCACCACTTCCATCGAATTTGACCAAGTCAGGCATTTTGAATTTGTCTGGCAGTTTAGCATTAGGATACAGGCAAAGGCGATCCAAGTCTATTCCGCCTGTGCTGATCTTTTCAGATTTTGTGATGGATTCTTTTAGCTTTGCCATCTTGGCCATAAGAGCTACCATATCAAGATTCAAAACAGGCCTGCCACCTGCCAGATTTGGGTTTGCAACAGGTGCGTGAACTTCCCTAGGGTTGGGCTGAACAATGAGACGCCCCTCGTGATTCGGATCTGGGACCAAGATAGGTTGTTTCTGGTTGTCCTCCTCATCGTCCTCGCCTTCCTCTTTGAGCAGAGGTGGAAGACGAGTGTTGATAAGGTCATTGAGACGGGTGATGTTAGCATCGGTCTGGATGGCCCTCTGCTGCATGGTGGTAATGCTATTCTGAAGGTTTGTGAGCATGATCTCTAGACTGAGCGGTTGATCTGCCATGACTTGTGTCTCGGAGGTGCTTGATGCAGAAGACGGGGAAGCTGGCAGCGTGGCTTTTTGCAAAAGCGACGGCGAACCCGACTGTAGGGCGGCCGACAATGAACTCGGAGAAGCCTCCGTTGCAACTGACTGAGTTTCGAGCCTGACAAGTCTTTGAATCGGATTCTGAAGACGTTCCCAAGTAGGTTTGGCTCTTCCTTTCGGTACTCTCTTGCTCGGTGCAATGGCTATGAACTAGACAGTAAAATAAGTGAAAGCTCAGTGGTGTTCCTGCAGCAATTGGAATGCAACGTACACGTCGTTGTCGGTGTCAACCCTAGACTCTAGAACTAGAAACGAGTCTGTCTCATGATGTTCAGACGCTGCCAAAATCCTTAGATTTCTTTTCGAGGGTGTATCCTTTGAATAGATCAACTGATCCTAAGAGATGTCAAAACAGACCAAATCTTTGGTTAGTCCCTTTTGAAGATTCGACTTTGAACTTAGAACAACTCGGCATTGATGGCGTGACACCTTTACCGGGGTGGCTTTAGCGACAAAGCGCGTTAGCCGGAGCGGTGTACGTGCTGCGCACGATAACCAAAATGACATCAGTATCACGACATCAATACTTTGTGGTTCCTTATTTTTGGTTGAATCCTCAACCGGGCATGAGCCAAGGACTTAATAAGGTTTGATTTCCCAAAGTCTCGCTGATCTAAGGACTTTGAAAATTTACAACATGCACCATTGAGATGCATGACTCTTCATCGGGTCTAACAGCGTCCAAATTAGCATAAGACAGACTCAAAAGCGAGAGACAACCTAGAAGCCGCCCTAAACATGCTGCTACGCAAAACGACATGTATGTATGTAGTTCCAAAGACGAGTTTGCCATCACGAATTTCAGACGTTGTCGAAATCCTCAGAATTCTTTTCAGCAATGTGTCCTTGAGTAGATCGACAGATCCTAAAAGATGTCAAAATAGACTAAATCTTCGACTAGTCCCTTTTGAAGATTCAATTTTGAACTTGGAACAACTCGGTATTGATGGCATGGCACCTTAACCTTGAACAACGTGGTGTATAGTGACAACGCACTTCAACCTAGGTGGTGCCAGTGACACAGCATCAATACTTTGTTGTTCTTAATTGTCGGTTGAATCCTCAATTAGGCATGAGCTGAGGATTTAGGAAATTTTGATTTCTCAAAGTCTCATTGAACTAAGGACTTTGCGATTGATAACGTACATTCGACAGAATGAACGACTCCTCATCGGGTCCAACAACGTCTTATATAGCGTAAGACAAACTCGAAAGAAAGAACTGCCCTAAGCATGCTCCTATGCAAAACAATGTATGTACAGTGCATGCGATAGGGAAAGCGGTAACACATAAACAGTTACGGGGGTTAGATGCAAATAGATCTTACCCTGTAGGTACCTGTCCTAATTTGGAGAGTTCTAGTGCTTTGTATATGCAAAGGCCGGTTTTGGTTCGTAAAGGGTTCCTCGGACTAGGGCCACAGATATACCTCCCATTGCCCGCGATTCGCAGAGCAACAGTCGAACGGTAGCATGACCCATCATCGTCGAAGGTTGTTAGTCATTCGGGGTCCCCAGGCTCCGGTAAACCGTGCCGGATTGCCAAAACGATCCAACGGGGCTTATCCCACATCGATGCAAATGATATGCTAAAAATTGATTAAGAAGAAGAAGAATCACAAAATCACAAAATGCCTTTTCAAATTTGGCTCACTTTATTTAGTCCATCTTTAGAGGAAACTACGCAAGTGAACAATCGAAAAAGTCCCAGATTAGATTGGCCAGACACGAGGTCCTGTTAAATCACTATTCCAACCTTCGGCAGCACAAAGCTCACCGTTTTGACAGACTTTTAAGGAATTGTTCACAAGTGTATTAAACTCTAAGTACGGATTAATATCGGTTCGATTATCCCCAGCAGAGTCGCCACTGTGGGCAGCATGCCCTGGAATTTTCGTTTCCCGAAGCAAGGGCCCATAATCGAGGGAGCGCGAGCGGAGATGCAAGCGCTCGGAATACAGAGTCGCCACTCGGGTTTGAAGGTCCGACACCCAAGGAATCGTATTTCGAAGCACTTGCCGCGCTGTTTGAATTGAAAAAGTGAAAGAAACCAGTCCGGCATAACCATATCTGGGTTCGGGAGCCAGGTTACGAGAGGGGAAGGGTTTTAAGGCACCCCTCTCGCCCAATCCGGAGATCGGTCTCTACTTAGGCATTTTGAAAACATGTGTTTCTTCTTTTATTAATCAACTTTTAGCCAATTAGGGCGGGGGAACAGTTAATCGGGGATTAAAACTGTAACATGTTTGCAAGATGTGTTATATTCGAGCATGGATGGATGGAATACTATGAAAAATGGGATAAAACCCAACCTTCTGATCAGAAAATCAAGAACACTGCACAAGGTTTAGGCATGCCAACACCATGGCCAACTTTGCATGCATGAATATGTGTGCATGCAAAGAACCATCGCGCAACAATTCTAAACCCTCGCGTGACTGTTTGTTCAAACCACAGGTTGAATTTTGATCCCCTTCTGGGCTCTGGAAGGACCAGTGCTCACCCAGGGGACAAACCAAGTAGTTTTATAGGTACTGGAATGTAAATAGTTATTACAAACAGAGCGAATAGAATTGAAACACAACCCCTAAACAAAGGGGGTGAATAAACAAAGGCTTAAGCCTTAACAGCCATGCAAGGGCAGCTACTAGAAAGTAGAGAACCATCGCGCGAGATTATAGAACCGTCGCGCGAGGGTTCTGACTGAACTTCCAGGAATTGCTTTGCATGCTTGGGGTTCTGAAACATACTCAGAAACATCCCAAGGGCATTTCGAACCAAGTAATACTGCAAAATAAACTAAACTATGGATTTTAGCATGCATCACAGTGAAAGTATGGTTAAAAACAGTAAAAACAATATATGAAACCCAAAGGCCAACATCCCCTTCCCCGAGTGGTTCATCATCACACTGACACAAAGTGTTGCACGAGCATCGAGAACCAGCGCGCGAGGGTTTGTGGTCCACGGCTTCTTGTAACTTTGCTGGTTTTAGAGCCAGGACTGGTATTGATTACCAGCCTTGGCCCTGCCAGCCCCCTCAGGGATTAGAACAGAGAGCAGAACAAAGGTAAGCTATACCTTTGGTTCTTTTGAGTTTGAATGGTGTTTGAGCTTTGAATTGAATTGAGGTTGAACAAGGTGATAGAGCTTAGAAAATAAGTGTATGAAGGTGGCTAGAGTGGTGAAATACCAAGTGTATTAAAGGTTGTGTAGCCTTTTGAACTTGAACCTTGGTACTTTCTTCTTTTTTTCTCTTGAACCCAAGATTGTTAACCCTTTTTTTTGGAACCCTTTAAATGGAAGCACCATGGGGTTATTTATAGGAGGAGTGGTGGAAATGGTGTATGGAGGAGAAAGAACCAACCAATTTGGCTTGGTGGCCAAATTGCCACTTATGGAAAGCTTGCAAGGAGAGAAGCCCAGCCACCCACGAGGTCTGGCTGAAGATTACTTGGTGATTAAGCTGCCCGGCTGAAAAGGTGAAAAGGACCGGAGGGTCTGGCGCGCGATGGTGTACCCTGGCGCGCGATGGTTGACCATCGCGCGATGGTTTCAAACGCTCGCGCGAGGATGCGCCCTGGCGCGGGACGATTGCGCCCTGGCGCGGGTCAGTAGGGTTTTTGGCTTTTGGAAGTGGCTTAGGTTAGGTTAGGTTCAAGGGTTTTCAAACATTCAAAGCTCAAACACCTATCATACTCGGGGTGTTCTTGATCCGTTTCATCATCGGGGAATCAAAAACCGTAAGTAAACGAATCTGGAAGTTCAGATCTGGGTGTCTACAGGTGCTTGACATTCCTTGTGCTCAGGGATGTCCACATGCTCGGGATGTCCTCAAGGCTAGATTCCTAATGTTTCCTAGTGAATTCCACATGCTTGAGATACTCCCAAGGCTAGACAATGCATGCATTTGGTAACCCTTGCAAGGCTTTGATTGATACTTGATCCTTCTTATGCTTGGGAATGCTCCCAAGGCTATTTTCCTCATGCTCGGAATGATACTAAGGCTAGATTGAGCGTTTTTGATGGACTTTTGACAACCTATGCGACGCTTTTGATTCATTCCGATGCTAGTGCTCGATATCACGAATGCTTGGGAATGCTCCCAAGGCTGGATTTGATTACACTCCATCACAAATTCTATTGGCCACGAGACTAGAATACCATGAATGCTTCGCTGGTTCCTAGATTCAAATTGATTGCCTTTGAAAGGGAAGATTTTGTGGAAGGATGAGGTGGCCGAGAGGATTATTTACCGGTCGCAAGAACGCCAGGAGTTAGAGGATCGATTTCTTAAGGCTAAATTCCACATGTTTGGGGTGCCTCCAATGCTAGACTCCTCATGCTTAGGATGCCTTCCAAGGCTGATCTAACCATATTCCCACATTGACTCAATCGACTTGTTGGCCCAAAATGCCATAAGGCTTGTTAAATGTTTTGGGTGAAACCTGTTGGCCATTATTGCCTTCAGAGATTTTTGATGCCTTCTTTAACTTAGTGTCAAGGAAAGTTCCATCGCCTCGACTAATGGGCTAACCCATACGTATGCTTTAGGAGGCTTCTATTGCCACCCTTGGCAAATTCAACTTGTTTGGGAGATTTCCATCGTCTTTGTTGATGAGATGCAAGGCTATGAGATTTCTTTCGCCTCCTAATTTCAACCTTGTTAAGCAGATTTTCCAAGGCCTCTACTGACAGGATGCCTTCCAGAGTGTGCATTGGGCCATTATAAGCTTTTATGCAAGTGCTCTTTCTTGTTGGCTGTCGACTCAGAACTGCATAAATATTCGCTTAATGCATTAAGTGGGAGCCACAAGATTGTTTCACTGGCTGAAGTGGCGAGGCTGTTTATCTTCAAGATGTGAGCTCGAGGTAGCTAAAGTAGGCATTGTACTGTTGAGATTTGAACCTGTTTAGGGCGAGGCTGCCTGGGTGTAGAGTACTATTGAGATTGAACCTGCTGAGTGCGAGGCTGTCTGAGTGTAGAATTGATCGGAGTTTTGTGAAGCCAAACAAGGTCGTGAATACGACATGGCATGCACATGGTGCTACTGAAGAGCAAGTGTGAGGCTTCTGAGTTATGAAGGCAGAGCTGCTGACATAAAGATGAAAGCATGAAGCAAGGAGCTATGGAGATACGAAGTGCGAAACCACTTTAATGCTGCTGGCATGGTGCCAATTGTAGAGTTTGCTCAGGACTAGTTACGAGCCTATCTTCCAGCTTCTTTTGACTTGGCTCTATTGGTCATAAACACAAAGCTTGATGTGGTTAGTCCTAATAACTTTAAAGACTAAAATCCAACCCAGTATTTCGATGTGGAGAATCTTGTAATCCACATTTGAATAGTTTAGAAAACAACAATGGATAGGAAAACAACACTCAACAAGCTTGGAGTCGACCACAGGCCGAAGTCCTTTTATGCTGACTGCTAGGGGCAAAACCACCAAGTTCAGGAACCCTCGTTCAAATGTTGAACCACTGCGGATGACATATATGCATATTGAACTGAACATTCAGGAAGAAATAGAAGTCCCCTATTTAGGCAATGGATGCTTGATTCTAGCTTAACTATGCGTGACAATGACAACCTAATTGCCCCTAGTATATATGCGATGTATGCGACAAGGAACATGAATGCAATGCATTTCTTGTTCATTGGAAGAGATCTTAGCGTGCTCTTGACAATGCTGTGTGACAACATTCCACAAAAGAGTTGAGGTGTTCTCCCAGGATATGATGCCCTTCAGGTTGAGCTTTCTTCTTTTTTGAAGGCCAAGTGTGTTGGCAGGGAGATAGACTTTATAGTGTATCCCTTGGTTGCCCCTATAAAAAACAAAGGCGGGGTAGATTGGCTGTCGTAAGAAGCTAGCCCAACTGGATCCAGGACTCACTTCACTCTTTGCATAGAGACGATGGCTATGATGCCTTGATGAACTTGTCTTGCTTGAGCATAAAAACACCTCATACTTGGAGTTAGTTCGTCAACCAGGACAACCACTTCCATTAAGCAACCATAATGATATACGCATGAAATACTAGGATAAAGAGATCAAGATAAGGTGTTACTGATATGCAGGTAAATCCGCAATGCATTTTGGACATCTTAACTTTCGCGTGTTTGATCCAATGCTTCCCCTTGCCTTAAGGAGGTTGACAATAACTTGTTGCTTACACTAGCCAGGAAATTTGAAAGACCACAATACTCTACTAAAAATATTGTTTGGCCAAGAGACCATATTGCTGCACTCTTCATGAAATGAGAGACCCATGTTATTTCCTCGAAGATTTTACAAAAAGTGACTGCACTTGTATTTGTTGTGTTAAGAATGCTTAGGATAAAATCAACTTTGAAAACTTTTCCTCGAGGATTTCAAAATCATATCATTTTCACCTATATATTCCACACTCACGTCATTCAATCATCAATGGACACAGAACTATTTTGCAAACCCATGCCCTTAGTCAATTAAGGGCCCGATTGGATGGTGTATACGGTGGGTGTATTACACAATACACCCGGATAAGGAATTAATACACGGTTTGGCATCCCTTTTTTTCCCCTGTATTAGTTAATCCCCGTATTCGCTAATACACCAAGAACATCCATAAATTATTGCTACCCCGGAGGGTAGCAATAGCTAATCCGGGTGTATTCGGCTGATTTTTGACCAAAACAACCCTCCTCATCCCTCCCCAACGGCTATCTCTCTCTCTCTCTCTCTCTCTCTCTCTCTCAATCTGCTAACAGAGAACGACGAAGAAGAAAAACGGATCACCACCAGCACAAAAACAAACACACAAAATATGTATGCATATGTAGAGAGAGAAACGTACATGTTCAATTAGGGGTGAGTTCTGCACAGATCGGAAAGAGATAGACGATCGGAGGGAGTGACGATCAATGGGTGTAGCAGCTGCTTCTTCTTCTCTCTCTTCTGGTTCTGTCCGTCTCCTTCTGGTTTTGTCCGTGTCTCTCTCTCTCTCTCTCTCTAAAATGGGGGAAAGTGGGAGACGGTGTTAAAAAGTGAAAATGGGTGGTAAAAATACTCATGTGCATGTGGCTGTGGTTATGCTCATGCTCCAAGAGACTGGAAAAAAAAAACAGAGAGAATGTGTCAAATTAAAATGGACACATAATTAAATCATAAAAATTAATTTAAAAGCACTTAAAAATAAGTTTTAAAATTTTAAAATTATTACAATAATTAAATTATTAGTAACTAAATCATTACTACTTTATTATGATAAAGTAATTCATTTTTATTGAATTTTGCAATTATATATTTAATTTAATGAATTTTCTATTTTAATATTGCGCAAGGGCAAAAGAGTCATTTAACAGCTTTTTACATCATACACCCTTCCTTCTAATACATCATCCAAACTTTCTACTTTTTAATACACCCTCTATAAATGTCACATCAATGTGGACCCTCCTTTCTTAACTAATACCCCTTACTATTTTATCCCCCCTCCATAACTAATACACCCAAAACTCATACCGCATCCAATCGGGCCCTAAGTGAGTTTGTTGCTTCAATATAGGGAGGTATTCCCGAACAGAAGCAAGCGAGGCCCGAACACGTGGTGCATGGGACCATGGTATGATAGTAATAATGACAGTTGCCGTGCAAGACGGTGGACGGCGGCATGGACCAAAGGCATGAGACGTCATTGGTTCAAGTAATCTGAACAAGGGCATGATCCAATAAACACGAGGAGTTATTGGACCAGCAATCTAGTGAGAGACAGTGACATGTGAAGTCACTGGTCTAGATGGTCTGTTCGGCAATGAGAGAGCCGAACATGAGTAGTATTCTAGGGGAAGCAGCCTCAGTGGCAGGGAACACTTTGGAAGGTTCCAAAATGGTGGCATCCCGTAAGGAAACAGGATCTGGAAAAGATACCCAATGAGAATGGGATGTTCGGCCAGCTATAGGAAATGAGTCCTAAATGGTCTAAAGTAATGAATTAAGAAGGAAATAAGAATCCACGATATACCGGGTTTCCTATACGAGGTGGGAAACTTAGGGCAACGAGGATACTTGGGCAGCAAGCATCCGTGAATCTATAAATATGAGGTAAACCTAGAGGCTAAAGGTATGCAGTCTATTGCAATTGAGTCGTTTACCTACCGATAATTAGGGTTTCCTGCTAGTACGTGATACTAACTTAGCCATCGGAGGGCCTTTGCCACGAGAGGCAAAGGTACGCTCACCCCCTGTCTGTTTTGCAGATAAAGATTTTTTACGACGTGCTAGGGTTCCGGCGAGAAGTCACGAGTAGCAGTTACTCTCTTGCGCTGTTCAAAGCTTCTATCGTTTTTCTGCACTTACAATTGGCGCCGTCTGTGGGAAACGAAAGAGATCCCTTTGAAAAAACAACCATGGTGGAAGAAGATCTGAAAACACTGGTTGACCCAAAGAACCAGCTGGGTGGGGAAGGTGATAAATCCCCACAAGATCCTACAAGAAAGCCCGACGGCGGGCATGCAAGAAGAACTACGAGCAAAGACCGCCCCCTGAATGTCCATGGTGACTCCAAGAACAGAGAAGGTAGGACAGCCATGGAATCCACCAGGCGGAGTAAGTCCCATCGTGGGAGAGAGTCAGTTGCACATTCGAAGAGTGTGCACAACGATAAGGACCTCCTGGATAAGAAGAGGCAGGAGATCGAGGAGTATACTCGCCTGATTAAGAAACGAGAGTATGAGATACAAGAATTGCAATGTATACGAAAACATTCGAAGGATTCTGCACTTTCACGTAGAAATTCTAGAGGAGGCAGGCTGGCTCTAGTGGAATACAAGAAGGCTCCTTCACGAAGAAGGAGGAGCAAGAGCAGGAGTCCCACTCCAAGATGAAAGAGGGCTTCTTCATGAAAAAGAAGGAGTGGGAGTTAGAGTCCCACCCCCGAGGAAGGAGGGGCCCGGAAGCATCATAGTGATAGGTACGAGAGACTTGATTCTGATTGGGAAACGAGTGCTCCAAAAAAGACAAAAGAAAGAGAGGAAGGGACCATGTCTGCATGAGAGGCAGCACGGAAAGCCCTTAGCAACATAGCGTCCTCCCCTTTTGCAAAGAGGTTGCAAGAGGCAAAGTTGTCAAGCAGGATGAAACATGGGGAGTTCATCCTCTACGAAACGAATGCTGACCTAGTGGCACACATACAACATTACCAGCAAGCAATGTTTTGGCACGACGGGGATGATGCAATCATGTGCAAGATGTTCCCGTCGAGTCTGGGGAAAGTGGCTCTGTCCTGGTTCCATAAGCTATAGCCGAACACCATACGAGGATGGAGGCAATTAGCTGAGGAATTCACTGCTTGGTTTCTGACGAGTAGGAAGCCACCGAAGACTTTTGAGAGTCTCTCCGTTTTGAGACAAGGGGAGAATGAGCTGATCAGGGACTATGCTAAAAAGTACAGGGAAACTTTCAACGAGATAGAAATTTGCAGTGAGGAGTACGCCATAGCCACATTCAAGACTGGGTTGCCTGTTCGGGGGAAACTACGTAAGTCCCTAAACATGAATCCAGTGGGCACACTGGCAAAACTAATTGAACGAATAGAGCAGCATGCCAGAAACGAGGATGACACACTACGGGAAGACGACAAGGTGATTGCCGAGCAAGCTCTGCAAATAAAGCAGATAGGCCAGAGCCCAGAACTTACAAAGAGAGAAAGGAACTTGGACAGGCCAAGAAAGAGCCGTACAAGGAGAAGCACTCCCCGGACCCCACGTCCTTCTTCTTCTAAGTAACAATAGTTTGGAAAGAACCAATCTATCGGATTCTTTACCGAATAAAGAACCGCCCATATTTTAAGTGGTCCCCCAAGACTGGAGGGTGACAAGGATGCAAAAAGAGCTACGAGTCAGCATTGCAGTTATCACAAGGATTGGGGTCACATGACGGAGGATTGTGAGATGTTTAAACAGCACCTCGACGACTTGGTTTTGAGAGGTTATTTGAAAGAATTCATTCAGGAAGAACACAAGGGTGCAGAGAAAACAATGGAGTTGGATTTCGAGCAAAATCCAAGGGGCGTAATCCATATGATACATGGATTGGCCATGCCTTATACGAGAAATGAGGTGTGGTTGCTCCAAAGGCAAGTAAAGCACGACCAGCATGTGATGCAATTGGGAAAGAAACAAGGACGTGAAGCAGAAGAGTGCAACGAAGGCATAGTCTTCACGGATGAGGACCTGGGAGGAATCCAGGTGCCCCACAATGATGCCTTGGTTATAACCGTACGAATTGGAGATTATGACAAGGAAAGAATCCTGGTGGATTCGGAGAGCTGCATCGAAGTGCTGTACTACGACACGTTTAAGATGTTGGGACTGACGCAAGTCGATCTAGTGCAGTCAATAACCCCTTTGGTCGGATTCAGTGCAGGTGCGGTCTGGCCATTGGGCAAGGTAACCCTTCCTGTTTGGGCCGGAATAGTGGTATTAAGAAACGACTTCCTGGTGGTGGATGTACCATCTTCCTATAACGCGATTATAAGGAGAACATGGCTGTATAAAATGAGGGCAGTTTCCTCAACTTACCATCAGATGGTAAAATTCCCCGGATCCAATGGTATTGAGAGGATTAGAGGAAACCAGAAGGTTGCCCAACAGTGCTTGATCTCCATAATCAAGAGGCACCTAAAGCACATTTAGTTCAAGCAATCGAGGTTCCAGACCAGTCGACCATCGAGGACGTCAGAGGGGACCGTGCCGAGAAAGTGGTGGAGGGCTTGAAGAAAATTTAGATCAATGAGAATGATCCAGAAAGGTATTTCTTGATCAGGGAAAACCTGAGCAAGGAAGAAGAAGAAGAATTGGCGGGATTCCTCAAAGAGCACGTTGATGTGTTTGCATGCGTACCCTGAAGAGATGCCAGGGGTGGACGCAAACGTAATTTGCCATCACTTGAATGTGAACCCCCAACATAAGCCCGTGATGCAAAAGAAAAGACGATCAGCCGTACATCACGTAGACGCTATGATCGAGGAAGTTGACCATCTGCTAGAGGCCAAGGCAATACGAGAGGTTTACTATCCGGAGTGGTTATCTAACACTGTGGTGGTAAAAAAGAAGAATGGGAAGTGGCGAGTCTGCATCGACTTCACCGATTTGAATAAGGGGTGCCCAAAGGATAGTTTTCCCCTCCCCAGAATCGATCAATTGGTAGACGCGACAACCGGGTACGGGCGAATGAGTTTCCTCGACGCTTATCGAGGATACCACCAGATTGCTATGTACGGGATCGATCAAGAGAAGACCTCATTTATCACTCCACGAGGGCTGTTATAACATCATGCCTTTTGGCCTGAGGAATGCTGGAGCAACGTACCAGAGGTTAGCAACGATTATGCTAAAGAAGCTACTCGGCAAGACCATGGAGGTATAGCAACGATTATGCTGAAGAAGCTGCTCGGCAAGACCATGGAGGTATACATAGACGACATGGTGGTCAAGAGCAAGGAAAAGCGAGACCACATAGCTAATTTGAAGGAGGCCTTCGAGATATTAAGGGAGTACAAGTTGAAGCTCAACGCCTCGAAGTGCGCGTTTGAAGTAAGTTCAAGGAAGTTCTTGGGTCACCTTGTGACCATAAGAGGGATCGAAGCAAACCTTGATCAGATAATAGCCTTACAGAAACTTCAAAGTACAAGAACCACGAAGGAGGTCCAACGACTGACTGGAATGGCTGTAGCCCTTAACCAATTTATCAGCCGGTCCAGTGATAAGTGCAGGTCCTTCTTTCAATTTGTAACGACCCTGATTTTTGGTAAATAAAAATTTCGTTAAAAATTTAAATTTTATTTTAATTACTTGGATTTTTATTTCCATAACCCAAAAATCCATCGTTACTAACTAATAAAAATCTCATTGTTTATTCGAAAATCTTTTTGGAAGGTTTTAATCGCTAACACCCGTCGTTAAGCCTTAAGATTTCACCTCTTGGCTGAAAATCCTGCTTAGCAAGTCTAGTTAGCTTTTTATCCGACTAGTTAACTTAGCGACCGTTTAACCTAATTACCATTTACTTCCTTGGTGAACCTTATGAACCTTTGATCTTTGAACCTTTTGAACCCCTTGAGCTTGTAAACCCTAGATGAACCTTTTGAACCTTTTGATCTTTTAGCTATTAATTGTTGGTCGATAAATGTTAGGGTAATCTTTACCCATTGGACAAAAGAGGAAACCTTAGTTTATTCATTAAAGTACATGACTAGATTTTATTAGTACTTAGATATAGTATTATCTAGTGATAGATACACATGATTAAAAGTATATATATACTTTAACAAGTATAGTACTTTCCACTTTGGACCATTGGTCAATAAATGTTAGGAGGATTATTATTCATTGCTCAATAAGGTCAAGTCTTACCAATGTACTAGGCTTTATTAGTTTATTTGCTTCTTAGATCTACCATGTGCCTAAATACTTAAAGTATTAGATATGGATATCTTATCCTAGGATTCTATGTACCCTAATATAGTTTTATAATAAGACATGTGCCAATTAGACTTAGTTTAATAGAAAATCTTAATTGGAAGATCTTAAAAGATTATATTACCTTATTACCCTTTGGTCCATAAAAGTTAGGGAATTTATTATCCATTGGATAATAGAGTCAATCTTTCAAAAGTACTAGGATTTATTATTTTACAAAATCCTAGATTTGGCCATAAGATTTTATGATTAATATATATTGTTGTACATGTACCAAAGTCTTAAAATATTAGATTTCCTAAAGTACTTATTTAATATTGTAATGGGAACATGTGCTTATTTGAATTGTTTATTAAGAAAATCTAGTATAGTACCTTATTCTCTTTTACCCATTGGTTAATAACCGATAGGAGAAACATTACCCGTTAGACAATAGGTCAAAGTACTTGCCATCTTTACCCCTTGGTTAATAACCGCTAGGGAAACCATGATCCATTGGATAATAGCTAGACTTTCAACCTAGTACTAGTATTGATTAAAATAGTAGATTTTCCCATATATGTTAAATGATTAAAATAGAATTTGTACATAGATTAAATAAGTTAAGTACTTAGTACTTAGTACTTTGTAAGCATAGAATAGTTTATTAGGAAAGTTAGATTTGGAAGATATAGTAGGATTTAGGAAGTACATATATATATGTGTGTGTGTGTGTACTTGTATATATATACATATAGCTATATATATATATATTATATTGTAAGTACACATGTGGTGTATTCCTTATTTTATTAGGAAAATCCAATTTACTTGAAAGTATTAGATATTCTAGTATACCTAATACATTATTATATATGTATACTTCCATATATATATATATATATATAGAGAGAATTGGGCCGAGAGAGAAAGAGAAATAGGAGGAGAGAGAGAGAGAGAGAGAGAAAGAGAGAGATATGATGTATACTTGGATTTTCTTCTACCAAATCAAGGTATATTATATGTATAAGTACTTGTACTTGTGAAAGAAGGAATATAGAAGGATATGGGAGAGATTTAAAGGTACAAAGATCCCTTACAAAGAAGTCTATACTTTCACTCAAACCCTTGTCCTTATTACCAAAATTATATATATATATATATGAGTCCCCTTCTAATAAGGACCACCTTATTTTAATAAAATGAGGAGAGAGAGAGAAAGAGAGAGAGAGGGAGAGAGGCCGAGAGAGATGAGAGGGAGAGAGAGAGAGATGGCCGGATGGAGAGGGAGAGAGAAAGTGTGATGTGTGCAAGTGTACTCTTCCAATCTAGTCCAATCTTTGGCCAATCTTCATACCTCATCATGTACCACCAAATCTAGGGTTTTATACTTTCATATCTAGCCTAAATCTCCTAAGTACTAAACCTAGAATTTCCTATTTGATTCAAGGACTAGACAAGACCAAAACCCCATTAGAATAACCTAATTTCGTCCTAGTTTTTGGAGTGCAAGGAAAGTAAGATCTTGGTTAGTCTTTCAAGCCTTGAAATGACAAGATTTGGAGTAAAATTCATTGGATAATGGAGAGAGAGAGAGGGCCGGCCAATGAGGGAAAGAGAGAGAGAGCCGATGTTTGCCTATAAATAGCAAGCCATTCCTTCATTTCACTCACACCTCTTCTTGCTCCAACTTCTCTCTAGAAAAACTTAGTGTTCTTGTTGTTCTTGCTTAGTTTCTTTCTTATTCTTGAAGTTTCTCTCTAGTTCTTCAAGAAACTCTTCCATCGCCGCCACTAAATCACCACTCGACCACCACCTCGATCCAAAAGTTGTAGTAGTTGTAGTTAAGATCTAGTTTTGAGAGAAACCATTCTCTTTCAAAGCTACCGGAAGCTCACCATAAGCCGTTACTCCGTTCAATCGCCGACTTTCTTTCCGACTTATCTTCCGTAGCCTTTACTACTGCCAAGAAGAACGGTAGATTAATCTTCACCCCTACCCTACGTATATTGTATGTTATGAGCATGATTGAAAGATATGTAGTATACTTGGATAAGTTGATCGTATGATTTTGTTTTACGTAGTTTACTTTGATCTTATGAATACGTGAAAGCATGATTGATTGCATGACCTTATAGAATCTTTCCAACATGATTAACTCGTCAATAAACATATGTTGTTTTGACTTTCCAAAAAGAAGGTTATACGCCTTTGCTTTAAAGATAAAGTGTTGTTTTAAAGAAGTATTCGTATTTTGACCTTTTCAAAGATCGTAAGCTTGAAAGCATGTTGCTTGCTTTACTTGTGGTTATGAACGAGCATGATTAAATAGAGTTGGATGATCTTGCTAGTTTAGTTTCAAGATTACTATAAATGTGTTGTACTTGTATACGAAGTCCCGCCGCGGGGTCTATGCATGATACGCGACACATGAAATGGGAAAGTAGAGACATGACACGTAAGATGTGGTTGATATGGATAAAAATATTTTTGAAACTACATAATGGCCGGACTTGGTAGCCTTATGTTGGTGTGCGTTGCCAATGGAGCCGGACTTGGTAGCTTCATTTGGAGGTGTGTTTGTGACACAATGTGCCGGACTTGGTAGCCATTGTGGCCAATAAGCCGGACTTGGTAGCTTATTGGTTGTGTGCATTCACAATGTGCCGGACTTGGTAGCCATTGTGGCCAATGAGCCGGACTTGGTATATAGCTCATTGGTGTGTGTGTATGTTTTTGAGAAATGGTGTTGAAAGATGAGACACAAAACGATGAGTCGCGTAGGAGAAACACGGAAAACATGACACCAACGTTAGATAGGAATGTGCATGTGTAATTGTTATGTGTCTTCCATGAGTATTTCCAATCGTATCTATATTATCTTTGACTTGTATGTTAAGGGTTAGTGGGTTTTGGGTTACTCTATTGAGCTTTCAAGCTCACGGTGTTGCTTTATGTGGCCCTGACATATTATCCTGGTGGCGACGCTGGTATAATGTGTCAGACCTTTTAGATGAGTAAGGAAAGCTGTATATCTTGGAGGCCTTTGGAGCTGAGGAGCTTGATAGGATGGAAGAAGAAAAAGGGCTGTAGATAACCTTAGATGTCCATCCCTTTTGTGTAATATAAGAACCCTTTGGGAGTTTGTGATGTAATAATGAGCTAGACTCTACCTTATTTATCTAATACATGTTTAACTTAACGTACCCGATTTTGGGGGCGTTACACAATTATTGAAAAAGAGAGAAGGATATGAATGGGGAGCAGAATGCGAACAGGCGTTCCAAGACTTGAAGAAATACTTGGCAACAACCCCGCTATTGTCCACTCCTGAACTAGGTGAACCCTAACTTTGTACCTAGCAGTTTCTGAACATGCTGTCAGCGCAGTGTTACTAAGAGACAAGGGATCCGAGCAAATCCCTGTCTATTATGTAAGCAAGACGTTGTTGGACGCAGAGACGAGATACCTGCCCCTCGAAAAATTGGTCCTAGCATTGAGGACGGCGGCAAGGAAATTGCCCCATTATTTCCAAAGTCACAAAATTATGGTTTACACCGAGTTTCCGTTGAAATCTTTGCTACGAAAGGCAGATTTCTCGGGACGTATCTTGACTTGGTCGGTCGAGTTGAGCCAGTACAACATCGACTACTAGCCGCGCACTGCAATAAAGGGGCAAGTGCTGGCAGACTTTGTGGCAGAATTTTGTCCTATAGTGGCACCGCAACCTCCTATGAGAAAGGAACAACTTGTTAAGCCAGCAGACAGGAAAGGCGAGGCGCCTGCCGAGTAGGACCCCTTGGAATGGAAACTATTTGAGGATGGTTCTGCATGCATCACCGGATGAGGAATTGGAATCGTGCTTTTCCCCCGTGAAGGAGCAATGATAGAGTTGTCTCTTCGACTGGGCTTCAGTGCTTCAAACAGTGTGGCGGAGTACAAGGCACTTCTGACAGGACTAAGAAGTGCAAAAACCTTGAAAGTAAAGAGGATACAGATACATTGTGATTCACAACTCGTAGTGAACCAATTGTCCGGGGAATACGAGGCCCGGAATGAAAAAATGGCAACCTACGTGGAGGTCGCCAAAAATCTGCTTGACACTTTTGAGAAGGTGTATATTGAGCAAATAAGTTCAGGGCAGAATGCCCACGCCGATTCACTGGCGTGGTTGGCTGCAGCTGTGCCAACTGAATTCAAAAGAAGGGTGGCAGTGGATTAACTTGCTGAGCCGAGCATTGGAAGAAGTGTAGAGTTGGTCTTGGATGTGAACCAAGGACCAAGTTGGATGGATCCAATAGTGGAGTTCTTACGAGATGGGATACTCCTCTCTGATAAAGTGGAGGCTCACAAGATTAAGACAAAATCTGCACGGTTTTGGCTGTTACCTAAAGGAAAGCTGTACAGAAAATCCTTCACGGGACCGTACCTGCTTTGCGTGCATCCTAAGATGGTACAGAAGTTCCTCCACGAGATTCACGAGGGAACTTGTGGAAGTCATGCTGGTGGCAGGTCTATTGCCCACCGAGCAATCACCCAGGGTTACTGGTGGCCGCACATGCAAGAGGATGCAAAGGTGTACGTAAAGATTTGTGAGAAGTGTCAGAAGTTCTCGCCCATGATCCGAACACCAGCCGAGGATCTGGTGTCGTTGACAAGTCCTTGGCCAATTCGCACGGTGGGGAATGGACATCGTGGGTGTAGACACCTCTCGAACGAGGCATCGCCATACAGATTGATCATTGTTTTGCTTGTTTGGTTTCTTGCTTCATAAACCAAGATCATGGATATTCCCATGGCTAGGAACATCGTCACATGATAGCGGTTATCATCAAAACAGAGTCGCCACCCAGTTTATTAAAACTAGGAAAATAGATAGAGATTCTGGATACAAAAGCCAAAGGTACAGTAAGGGGAAGGTGTTAGGCACCCCTCTCTGCCTAGCCGTAAGGCTAGCCCATAATCGTTCAACATAAGACATATAAATGCTTCATTTAATTTTAACACATAATCTGTTTTATGCCAAACAGTAAATAAGGTGAACCGAGTCGATAAGTAAATCAAGCATCAGAAAGCAATAAAACACAACAAAGCTGTCCCACGGGAATGGATCCTGCGGCCGGTGAATTGATGTCACAGTCGAGGGATCCTCCTGGTTTGGATGTATCAGTCGAGGGATCGAAGCCCCGATCGATGTTCTTCCTCACACCAGACAGAAAAGTTAGCAGATGATTAAAAGCTACAATTAAGCATAAAAATGATAAATAAACCAAACCAGAGGCCTCTGGGCCTCACCAACTTGATCCCTCAGTAGCTTGATTGCTTCGGATTTGATCGGGATTGACTGATTGCTTCTTTGAGAAACCCTAGGGTTAGGGTTTGAGACTTCAGGGTTTGATCGTCGGATTGATGGCTACCTTCGGGAGGTTAGGGCTCTTGTCGAGAGGGTTTGAGAGAGTATTTCTATAGAGTATCGTGGCTTGAGAGGGTATGAATCTGATGAATTTCGTGTGTATGTGGTGTGTTTATATAGGCAAAGGGATGACACACTTCATCCAATCAAAACGCACGATTGCAATGCAATTCGAACTCTTCATTGTGATCTTTGAACGTGGCCCGAACGCATCGGAGAGGTAGTGTAGTTGGATCAAACAATCGACAGAATGTTCCAAAGTCTGGAAAAAGGATGATCTGGTGGCCGAGCCATGGATCTGGCGGCCGAGTAATGGATTGAGCGACCGAGGTATGGATCCTGCAGCCGTGGGATGGATCTCTCAGGGAGATATTTGGTGCAATAGGTTGCTCGGGCGAGGAAAAGATATTAAAGCCGTGAGATCAATGTTACGGCCGGCAGATGGATTCTCCTAGGATTCTGTATTTCTATCTGAAAGGCTATTTGGCTCTGAATTGGGTCCTCTAAATGGCTCAAAGTTCTTGCTGAAAGTCCTAAGGTTCTCAAGAAAGGAATCAGCAATCATCGTATCCATTTCATCATCGGGATGGTCCCCAAGGTGGGACCTGAAATAATCGTTAGGCCAAATTGGGGTGTCTACAGATGCCCCTCTTTGACTGAGCTCAAACGGATCGCGAGACATGTTTGAGTAAAAGTCAAAGCTGTAAAAGCAACTCAATTTGGTCCAACCACTATTCCAAGGGGTTTACAAAAAAAGTTCTGTTGTGGTCGGGTCGGGAGGCTGCCTACGTATTCCACAGGGGAAATTCAGACCAACCGTAGTTCAGCGCAATAAAGAAAAGAAAAAGTTTGGAGGGCTAGGGACAGAAGACGTACCTTCGGGCTTTAAAAGCCGTAGTGTGACGTACCTAGGCTGAGCTAGGATTTTGGCGGAGAGTAGTTGAAGAAGCGCGGGGCTACAGAGGATGCTTTTGCGGAGAGTGTCCTTAGTATTTTGGGGTAGATCAATACACGGCGGGTGTATTTGCTTTTCTTGATCATCCTGACTTTAACTGAGGGAAACTCGGTAGAGTAGCCTATCCTTGCGAATGAGCTGGAAGGAATTGATGTAATTGTGGCGGAATCCAAGTCATCTATTGAGGATGAATTGGACGCCTAGTTTTGAGATATGGGGTGGAACCCAAGCCATCTTCCCGAGATGAGTTGGACGCCATTTCTTGAAATATGGAGAGGTGTAGGGCCAGTAGCTTAAGCACGGAGCATTGGAATGAAGAAACCGAGGCACGGAGCCGGTAGAGCTTTTGATGAAACCGAAGCGCGGAGCAGGTGTTGATCATAAGGCGAAAGCCTAGAGAGATAGAACCAAAGTGCGGAGCCGATTTTTGATCACAAGGCGAGGGCCTGGGTTTTAGAACTTTGATGGAACTGAGGCTCGGAGCCGGTTGATAGCTTGAGGAGCTTTGCCTTCTGGAGGCGAGAACTTTGAGATGTCAGAGGTTTGAGCTTGATGTGATTGAACCAAAGCATAGAGCTGGTTGTATTCTGATGGTCTGTGCGCGGAGCTTTCTCATCATAAATTTTGGCATGGAGCCAAAGGATCGAGGTTCTGGACCGATCAATAAAATCGAGGCGCGGAGCCGGTTGATTGTAGGATTGACCTATTTCATGAATAAGAGAGATATGCAGAAATGTGTATATGATGATGGTGGTTAGATGTGAAGAGATATGGTAATGATTATGCAGACTTGATGTGATAATGGTGATAAAATTGATGCCATTTGTGCACGGGCCCGTGCGTGCGTGTTTGATTTAAGCTTAGAGCTTCTATCAAGTTCTGAACTTGAGCATTCAGAGCGTAGAGCTCGAGCATTCGGACGGCAGAATCCGAGCATTCAAAGTACATGCTTTGAGCATCCAGTACGCAGTGGTTGGGCATCCAAGCATAGAGCTTGAGCATTCACGTGTAGAATTTGAGCATCCAGTACACAGTGGTTGGGCATTCGAAGAGCTTCGAGCATTCAAAATGTTGGATTTTGAGCATTCAAGCGTAGAGCTTGAGAATTGAAGATGTCTTGATTGGGGTGGCATAGAGCCTGCTTAGGATTGTTGTTACGGCGTGGAGCCAGTTGAAGTGATGGGCTTGGAGTCGCTGAAATGATTGGCCTAGAGCCGTCGAGATAATAGGAGCTGTTGAATAGTTGCGAGCTTAGAGCTGCTGAGAAGATAAATATAGGCATGGAGCTGCTGAGATGATAAGCGTGGAGCCTGTTGAGTTGATAGGTGCGAGCGTAGAGCCGCTGAGTGGTTGCGAGCTTGGAGCTACTGAGATGATTGGTAGTGATGAGCTCGGAGCTGCTGAGTTTGCTTGATAGCGGTGAGCACGGAGCTGCTGAATTGATAAGATAGCAGACGTAAAGCCGTCGGGTAGCAGATTTGATAAGACAGCAGACGTAAGGCCGTTAGGTAGCGGATTTGGAGCCGTTGGGATAGTTATGGTTGCTGTTGATAGTGAGCCTAGAGCTGCTGAGTAGCGTGCTTGGAGCCACAGAATTGACTGGTGTGAAGCTTGTTGATATGATGGGCTTGAAGCCGCTGAGTAGTGGGTGTAGAGCCGCGGAACAGATGAGATAGCGAATGAGAAGCCGTTGTAGGGCCGTTGAGTAACTTGGGCACAGGGCTGCTGAGGTAGCAAGCATAGAGCTGTTGATGATAGTGAGCATGTGGTGCTGCTGAGGTATTTGAGATGGTGTATATGGAGCTTGAAGCAATGAGCATGGTGTTGTTGATAGTAGGCGCAGGGCTGTTGGGACAACGAGCTCGGGGCTTAGTTGCAGAGCTGCTGAATGACTGAGATAGTATGCCCAAGGCTGTTAAGGTGAGTGCGGAGCTATCGAGGCAACGAGCACGTGGTGCTGCCGAGTTGGGGAGTTTGGAGCTACGACTACAGAGATAATGAGCTTGGAGCTTGAAGTAGTGATCTCATGAGTGTAGCGCCGTTTATGGCTGTGACGGCTGTCGTACTGGGGCGTAGAGCCTGTGCTTGAAGTACCAAGGATCCTTGGGTTTTGCGAGCAAGAGCTCAGTGATTAATAATCCTCGACGATCAAGCGACCAGTAATTGTGAGCTTGTTGCTATGGGGAGAGCTTTGGCAAAGTCCTAATCTGGCTTTAATACCGGTGTTTGATCATTCCTCGCACTTGGGCATGTTCCCAAGTTTAACTTCCACATGCTCGAGATTGTCCTCAAGGCTAGTATTTCTATATGCTTGGAGTCATCTCCAAGGCTAGATTTCATATGCTCGGGATTGCCCCCAAGGCTAGATTCAGCCACATTTCTTTTGCTAGAGAAAATCTCCAAGGCTAGATTGCATGCATTTGGTAACCCCTGCAAGGCTTTGATTGATACTTGATCTTTCTCAAGCTTGGGAATGCTCCAAGGCTAGTTTCCTCATGCTCAGAATGATTGTGAGGCCAGACTGAGTGCTTCTGGCAGACATTTGACAACCTATGCAAGGCTTTTGACGCTGGTGCTTGATATCATGCACGCTTAGGGATGCTCCCAAGGCTGGATTTGATTATAAATCTTATTGGCCGCAGCCCCAGAATACCATGAATGCTTTGTTGCTGCCTGGATTCACATCGATTGCCTTTGAAAGGGGAGATTTTACAGAAGGATGCAGCAACTGAGAGGTTGATTTATTAGGCGTGGGAATGCCGGAGTCAGAGGATCAATTCCACGTGCTTGGGATGCCCCTAAGGCTAGTTTCCACATGCTTGGGATGCCTCCCAAGGCTAATCTGACCATAATCCCATGTTGACCCTAGATGCCATATGGCCCGTTAAATGCTTTCGGGCGAAACTTGTTGACCATTATTGCTTTCAAAGATTTTCATTGCCTTCTTCAACTTGGTGCCATGGGAGGCTCCATCGCCTCGCCTGATGGGATGATACACCTTGTTGGGGAGATTTCCATCGCCTCCATTAATGGGATGCCTTCCGGAGGTTGAACGCTTTTTGGAAGCTGGCCATACAAACACTTTCTGGAAGCTAGCAACATAAACGCCTTCTGAAGGGCTTTAGCAACACGGATGCCCTTTTTGGAAGATTTTAACCACATAGATGCCTTCTGAAGGGCTGAAGGGTTGAAGTGTGCACTAGGGTATTGCAAGCTTTATACAGGTGCTTTTTTTTTTCTTGTTGGCTGTTCATTCAACGTATTAAGTGAAAACCACAGGATTGTTTTGTTGGCCTGGACATGGTGAGGCTGCTTAGCTTCAATATGTGAGCAATGCACTGTTGAGATGGGACCTACTGAGCGCGAGGTTGTGCATATGGCAAGGCCTGAGTATAGAGTTGCTCGGAGTTCTTGAAGCTGCTGGATATGGAGATGTTGGGATAATGATGATGGAGCCTGCTGAGTGACTTAGGCATGGAGCTTTTGAGCACGGGGATGAGCGTAGAACTGTTGAACAGCTTGAAAAGTGAGCACATGGTGCTGCTGAGTGACCTGATGGTGTAAGAGGTATGATGCTTGCAGAGACGGTGTTTTCATGGGCGTTTGAGCCGCTGAGTTGAGTACCAGAGAGTTGCTGAGTTATGATGCTGTTTGAGATGGCGAGCAAGGAGCACATGTTGTTGCCAGGTGGATACTTGGAGCTACTGAATGAACCTGACTGTTGGAGTGATGAGCTTGAGGCTGCTAGGTGAGTGAGGCCATAAAATGATTGTGGACATAAAATCGCTGAGCTGGTTGGCGTAGAGCTGCTTGATTTGCTTGATGATAGCACGAAGCAAGAAGCTATGGAGATGTGAAGTGTGAAGCCACTTTATTGTTGTTGACATGGTGCCAATTGTAGAGTTTGCTCAGGACCAGTTACAAGGCTATCTTTCAACCTTTTTGACTTGGCTTTGTCGATTACAGATACCATGCTTGGTATGGTCGGTTCAAGGACCGAAATCCAGGAGAATCCTGTAATCAACATTTGAATAGTTTAGAAAACGGTAATGGATAGGAAAACAACATGCAACAGACTTGGAATCGACCACGGGTCGAAGTCCTTTTATGCTGACTGCTAGGGGCAGGACCATCATACTTAAAGAACCCTAGTTCAAGAGCTTGAATGATTTTGGGTGACATGGTTTACAATGCAACACATAGGCATGTTAAGTTGAATATTTAAAAAGAAATGCAAGCCCCCTGTTTAGGCCATGAACGCTTGACCCTAGCTCAATTGTGCATGATGACAATGATCTAATTGCCCCTAGCATAGAAACATGTAATGTAAATAGCAATGACTGTGAGTGCAATGTTTCCGTTCGGCAGAGATCTTGGCGTGCCCTTGATAGTGCTGTGTGACAGCATTCCACAAAAGAGTTGAGGTGTTCCCCAGGATATGATGCTTTTTAGGCTGAGCTTTCTTCAAGTGCGTTGACAAGGAGGTAGATTTTACAATGCATCCCTTTTGTTGCCCTTTATTCCTTGTATAGAGATGATGGCCATGATGCCTTGATGAACCTGCCTTTCTTGAGCATAAGAACACCTTATACTTGGGGTTAGCTCGTACAACCAAGACAACTACTTCCATTAAGCAGCCATAATGAAATACACATGAAATACTAGGATCAAGAGGTTAATGCAAAAGACAGAGTGATAATAATACGCATGTGAGTCCGCAATGCATTTTGGACATCTCAACTTTGGCGCGTTTGGTAATGGCTTATTGCTTATACTAGCCAGGTGTTTTAAAAGATCGCAATGCCCTAGCGGCACCGCTGAAAAACATTGTTTGGTCAAGGAACCATATTGCTGCACTCTTCATGAAATGAGAGACCCATGTTATTTCCTCAAAAATTTGCAAAAAGTGACTGCACTTGTATTTGCTGTGTTAAGAATACTTAGGATAAAACCATCTTTGAAAGCTTGTCCTTGAGGATTTCAAAGTCATATCACTCCATCCATGTTCCACACTCACGTCATTCAATCATTAAATGACATAGAACTATTTTGCAAACCTATGCCCCTAGTCAATTAGGTGAGTTTGTTGCTTCGAACTTGATTTGGTTGACTTGAGTTGGATTGATAAGCGCTTACTAAGACCCACAAAAGAGGTTGGATACTTTTGAGGGAAATGCATAATGGTGAACATAGCCATGCCCCTTGTCTCATGTAACTCTCCATGTTGCGTGATTTGCCAAGATGATGCAAATTTTAGGATTCTTGCTCTTCGTGTTAAGTTCCACATTGGGGTGATGCCCCTAGTGTTTAGGACCTTGCTACTAAGTCGTGTTCCCCAATCTGAGAGGACTTTGTTATGGTCCATAATGTAGGCTTGGGTTTTGGCTTGAGAAAGAAGCGGATGTAAAGGCTCAAACCTAATTTCTACTCACGCTTGGGTTTTAAAAACTAGCAGCCATCTTCAATATTTTTATCAACTCTTGTTGTCTCTTGCCTCACTTTCTGTGAAAGAGTTGGTTTCTTCAAAAATGTCCTTTGTATGTATTGGAAGAAATGTTTTCTTCAAAATGTCCCTTGTATGACAGGGTGGTCATTCTTTCATTGATATTTCTTTTATCTCTCCTTGTATTTTTTGTATTTGCCCCAGTGAAGGGGATGGCTGTCTAGCAGGCTTTTCAAAGAAATTATTCAGAGGCTCAACGTGGCTAGCAAAGGATAAGTGTTTGGGATAAAGAAATGAATGCCTTTCTTCATCTTGAAATACATGACAAAGTGGCAAGGATCCTTACCAAGAAATTAAGGACTTCGGTGTTTAACCAAGTGAGTTTTCTAAGATTGAGGACAATCCTTTGAGACATATAGTAGATGCATGGAGACACGGCTGATTTCTCACTTTGTTTGTGCTCTAACTTTTGTCTAGACCACCCTTACGAGTTTTCAGTCTAGAGAGCTTATCATTTTTTTTCTCTGTATTTTTTTCTCTCTTTTGTTCTTTCTCCTTCTTCATCTTCAACAGCATGTTTTGCTTTCAAGTGACCTCTATGAGGGTGCAGAGACGTGTCAACTCCTTAGCTCAACAGAAATGACGCAGGTCATAGCTTTGAAAAACTCGTTTTGCACTTTTGACAATTCAAGTGATTATGATGTGTTCCAAAAGATGCCATAAGATTACTTTGAAATCCCTAAGGATTGTTTGCAATACGTAATGTTATCACGAGCATTCTATAACAGCAACTAGCACAGGAGGGAATATTTTTCAAAATTGTGGCCGACCAAACGGTGCCTACGTATCCCAACAGAGAATCAGGCCATTCGTAGTTCATATCAAAGAAGACTCGAATCCACATTTCATGCTGAATGCGACAATTGGCCAGAAACCATGATGAGCAAATTGATATCAATTTTTCAAGAGAAGCAAAACATGGGCCAAAATGGTGGCGAAAAAGTAACTAGGTACGAAAAGATTATTTTAAAATCTAAGCCAAGACGTCATGGACATGGCTGCCATTACTCAAACTTGGTTAAATTAAAACTTCAATTTTTTCGTCAGCCATTACCATCCCATCTGAGATTCAAACTCCAAATCTAAGAGAAGGAGAAACCAAATCATGCTCAAGTTGAGATGTCCAAAACTAATTGTCCATGTGGTGTATTTTCTAATGACATGCGATGAACAAAGAAAGGAAATGAGGGGGATGGACTCCTCTTCTAGTTTGGCCCCTGCATAGTTAGAAAGAGGCAAGCAAAACAATATGTATCCATATAGCACCACAGCTACTTACACAGATTATGGATGAGTCACGCATTGCAATGCGTTTGTATGCATGAGTTTATCGGATACTATGGATAGCCAGCCATTTTTGATATGGATGATTCTTAAGACTCGTTGCTGCCACTTAAGATCCCATTTCCAAGTCAATCCATATTATGAGACAAACCGAAAAGGTTGAGCATATGACTATAACAAAAAGGAGACTCGAAGTCCATTGCTGTGCTAGTGGCTATTTGAATGTTTCAGAAAAACTTGTCATTTGAAGATTAGACTATGCATTGCAAAAAGTTTTGAAAGTTCTTTCAATTTTTGGTTAGGGAAGATTCTGTCTCAAAACGTGATTGAGGTATTTGAAATCCACTTGATTATTTGCTAGCATATTGACAAACTTCTAAATCTTACCAGCTCGTTGCGGTAAGCATGTTCAAAATTTTAAATTTTGAAAGATGGGTTGCTAGGCCTATTTGGAAATAGGAACCAAAGTCCTACACTTGTCATGCTAAATCATCCATGGAGAAATAAGTATTGCAAGTTCTATCCATAATATCCTTGACTTTGCATACAATCATCCATAATCTGCTATACTACTTTACACTACCTCTTTCCTTTAGCCTCGCAAGGCAAATATTGCTAAAGCAATCCCTAGTTCAATTGCCAATGGGGCGGCCAGTGTTTGATTTCGTTCTAGAAATTCATGCCTTACGGTGCTTTAAGTAAAGCGGGAATGTTTAAGTAAGCAATGATGCTTTCAACTTGCCAAAAACATACCTTGCAAGCAATGGCATCCCTCAGTGCTTAGCTATAAAGACTTAGAGTTAGGGCTCTTAGTTCATGCCCCAACCCTTCTGCACAGAAAGCAATATTAAAACAACATATACAGGGTGTGAGGAAGGACTTCTAAAAAAAATGCAAGTAAATTCCTAACCTGCAGGATCCTGTCTTATTTTGATAAGTTCTATGGCTTTCTAACACATGAAAGGCTTGGGTGGTCTCAAGGGTGCTCCGTTGTCAAAGGGCACCAGTCCTTTTGCCAGCCCATCATAAGCGGCAATCGGGTGATGTCCTTTTTGATATACCACTAGGTACAAGTGATTGTGGAGTTTGCTGGAACCCCTAACATAGCCCGTGACATGCCGGGATATCAGGTAAACTCAACAAGGTTTGCCCGCTCGACGCATATGATAAATGAGTTAAACAAGGCATGTATTAATCTTATGTTGAACTTTCTGGTTATGGCTCTCATGTCCCCAGCGGAGTCGCCAGAAAACTGTAGACACCTCCCAAACGAGGCATCGCCATACAGATTGATCATTGTTAAGCTCGTTTGGTTTCTTGCTTCATAAACCAAGATCATGGATATTCCCATGGCTAGGAACATCACCACATGATAACGGTTATCATCAAAACAGAGTCGCCACCCAGTTTATTAAAACTAGGAAAATAGATAGAGATTCTGGATACAGAAGCCAAAGGTACAGTAAGGGGAAGGTGTTAGGCACCCCTCTCTGCCTAGCCGTGAGGCTAGCCCATAATCGTTTAACATAAGACATATAAATGCTTCATTTAATTCTAACACATAATCTGTTTTTATGCCAAACAGTAAATAAGGTGAACCGAGTCGATAAGTAAATCAAGCATCAGAAAGCAATAAAACACAACAAAGCTGTCCCAGGGGAATGGATCCTGCGGCCGGTGAATTGATGTCACGGCCGAGGGGTCCTCCTGGTTTGGATGTATCGGCCGAGGGATCAAAGCCCCGGTTGATGTTCTTCCTCACACCAGACAGAAAAGTTAGCAGATGATTAAAAGCTACGATTAAGCATAAAAATGATAAATAAACCAAACCAGAGGCCCCTAGGCCTCACCACCTTGATCCCTCAGTAGCTTGATTGCTTCGGATTTGATCGGGATTGACTGATTGCTTCTTTGAAAAACCCTAGGGTTAGGGTTTGAGACTTCGGGGTTTGATTGTCGGATTGATGGCTTCCTTCGAGAGGTTAGGGCTCTTGTAGAGAGGGTTTGAGAGAGTATTTCTGCAGAGTATTGTGGCTTGAGAGGGTATGAATCTGATGAATTTCGTGTGTATGTGGTGTGTTTATATAGGCAAAGGGATGACACACTTCGTCCAATCAAAACGCACGACTGCAATTGCAATTGCAATGCAATTCGAATTCTTCATTGTGATCTCTGAACGTGGCCCGAACGCATCGGAGAGATAGTGTAGTTGGATCAAACAATCGACAGAACGTTCCAGAGTCTGGAAAAAGGATGATCTGGCGGTCGAGCCATAGATCTGGCGGCCGAGTAATGGATTGAGCGGCCGAGGTATGGATCCTGCAGCCATGGGATGAATCTCTCAGGGAGATTTTTGGTGCAACAGGTTGCTCTGGTGAGGAAAAGATATTAAGGCCGTGAGATCAATGTTACGGCCGGCAGATGGATTCTCCTAGGATTCTGTATTTCTGTCTGAAAGGCTATTTGGCTCTAATTGGGTCCTCTAAGTGGCTCAAAGTTCTTACCGAAAGTCCTAAGGTTCTCAAGAAAGCAATCAGCAATCATCGTATCCATTTCATCATCGGGATGGTCCCCAAGGTGGGAGCTGAAATAATTGTTAGGCCAAATTGGGGTGTCTATAGTGGGTCCATTCCATAAGGCAACAGGGAATAGGAAATTTCTGTTGGTAGCAACGGATTATTTCACTAAATGGATTGAGGCAGAACCGTTGGCAAAGATCACTGAACCTATGATAGAGAGGTTCGTATGGAAAAACATTATAACCCGATTTGGAGTCCCTTATTCATTGATTATGGATAATGGATCGCAGTTCCAGAAAAAGTTCAAGGCATTCTGTGCCCAATATGGGATACGAAATTACTACTCAACCCCAGCCTACCCTCAGAGTAATGGGTAGGTAGAGGCGTCCAACAAGACTATACTTGACGGGATCAAGATGAGGTTGGACAAAGCAAAGGGGAAGTGGCCTGACGAACTGCCACTGGTCTTGTGGGCGCACTGAACAACTCCTAGGAGGTCTACAGAAGAGACCCCCTACTCGTTGGCATATGGAACAGAAGCTATGAGTCCATTGGAGGTTGGTCTGCCGACCAACAAGACCGCTTTGGTTGAGAGTGGGGGCAATGACAGAGCCTTGGAAATTGAATTGGATCTACCCGAGGAACGAAGAGAAAGAGCCCTGGTGCATTTGGCCTCGTATCAGAAGCAGCTGATGAAAGGCTATAACAAGCACGTCCACCCACGAGGGTTTGGTGTTAGAGACCTGGTGCTTCGAAAGGTGCTCGGCAACACCAAGGTGGCCAACGAGGGTAAGTTGGGGGCCGACTGGGAAGGCCCATATCGAGTTACAGAAATAGTGGGTATTGGGGCTTATCGATTGGCAGCCTTGGACAGGAACCCGGTGCCAAGGCCTTGGAATGGCCATAATCTGAGGAAATTCTTTGTTTAAAAAAGAATTCAATTTATTTATTTTTCATTCTATTTTAGGATGCACGTCGTGATTATGTGGAAATTACGAATAAAATTCCATTGTTTTTACTTTTTGATTAGTTGCAAGGGGTATGCGTAACGACCCTTTGAGTTTTGGATTATGAATAAAGTTCAAAATTTTTTTGTAAACAACACAATTTTTTGCAATTGTTTTTATGATTGACTACGAAGTCAGACCTCTCCCTTCATCCTCACTTCGTATAGAGGAGCAGGGGGCGGTGCGTGTAAAGTTATGAGCAATACAAAACTTTGCAAAGTGCAAATACACTTGGGCATCTGTACAGGCACGATAACACCTGACATGCATATGAGAACATGCATCCTAAGTATGAATGAACTTAGGAATACTTCCAGGTACGAAAAAACCTGGACTGCCGACTATGAAAAAATTTGGGTATTTGCTTAAGTATGTGAAACCTAAAAGCACATGACCTGAGTACGAATATACTTAGGAATATCTTCCAAGTACAAGCAAAACATGGGGAGCATACAAGTTGTGGGCTACCACAGCCCCGGGTGGATCGGGGCGGCCCAAAAAACGCCACGTTAATCGAGTTGAAAAATTTGAGGAGTTGCCACCCGGATTTATGGTTTGCAACCCGAGAAACCGTTTTATTTGAAAATGGTTGATTTGAATTGAAAACCAGAGATTCGAAAAGGGTTCGGAAGCCACGTTACGAGGGGGAAGGGTTTTACGGCACCCCCCTCGCCGATGCGAGATCGGTCTCTACTAAACATTTGTGGGATTTTTCAAAAAGATTTTGTTTCGTCAAACAAATAGCAGCTATACAGAAACATAGCAAATAAAGGCGTGCATGCATGTGCCTATGTACAGGAAGTAATGAGAGTGATGACAAAATACAAAATAACAGAAGCTGAAATCCTGTCACAGAATCCACTCCCGAGCGCTTGGGAGTATTGCATGCTCAACCTGCAAGTCATGTTAGTACAACAGGATACAGTACTAAAAATACAAGCTGAAAAATCTCAAGCATGTTACAGGCTTAACAAAGGACTTAAAAGACTGGGATCAGATTCCATTCTTCTAAGCCATGCATCCTTGCCCTTCTAAAAAGTGGTTTAATAATTATAAGAGACAAAAGGGGATGCATGCATGGACATCCAAAGGCAGTAGGAGGATCAAGCTGGAAGAAAGATGGACTGAAGTTGCATGCAAACACTCTCGAGCGCTTGGGAGTGATCCCGAGCGCTTGGGAGTGATCTACACTCCAGAACTGGCTTCAACCGACTAATGCACACATTTTAGTGTGATGGTACTCTGGATCTTATGTTTTTGAAGTATGAAAAAGGTTTATCTTTTCAAATCCTGACCAAAACTCTTTTGCATGCCCTTAAATGAAGATCATCTTCTTTATTTTTCTCTGAAAACGGCAGATCGTCTGTACTAACACACCTCAAAAGAGCTAAAAAGTTTTAAAACACATCCTACCCCCAATGCATGTCCATTTAAACGCTTAAAAGAAGGAAAACAGGACTGGAGTCACTCTCGAGTGCTTGGGAGTAGTCCCGAGCGCTCGAGAGTGCTTCCAATAGGCTTAGTACAGAATACACATTTATGCCCATTTGCTCTTGTTTTTACACTAAGGTCTCTCTACCCATGCTCAGTATTAAGGACTGAGATAGGCTAAGGGACCTCCCTCAGAAAGGAAAAACATCCTTGTTTTTGGTTGACACTAAAGTAGAGAGTTTCTACCTTTTAGATTAGAACTTTGCTCCTTGAAAGGCTTTGAAATGTGAATGAGAAAAGAAAACTTCAGAAGATCAGTGACTGATAATGCTCTGAACTTCCTCCATCTTCTTCATGTTTTGATTTTTGGTTGCTTTGTTTTAGAAAATCAAGTTTTTCAAAAAGATGGAAAATGGCTTTCTTTAAACAGTCAAAGGGTTTCTAAACAGAGAGAGTTCGTGCCTGGTTTGTGCTGAAGTGAGGCCTATATATAGGCAAAATATCATATGGTCTCATTTTAGAAAATGAAATTTGGAATCTTCAGGCCTGACCTCCCCTCTGACTGAGGTGGAGTGTTGTCTGAAGTTTGAACCAGCTTAAGATGGCTGGAATGATGGTTTTGCATGGGAAGTTGGGAATGCTTCATCACCCATTGGGCAGCACAGAGATCTCGAGCACTCGGGAGCATTCTCGAGCGCTTGGGAGTGTTACTCTCGAGTGCTCGAGAGTGAGTCACCCCTAGTTTTGAAAACTGTTTGGAGCGCTTGGACCTGATTTCTGACATTTTATTTTCCCTTTTAAAGTCCTCCAAGGAGCTCTGTTCTGACTGGTCTGAGGCTTGTTTTGATCCAAATTCATCATCAGGGAGCCTCCGGGCCACAAATTAAGGAAATTCGAAGAGTCCAAATTGGGGTGTCTACAGTTGCCCCTCTTTGGATGGTGCTCGGCGTCATGTCTGGACACGAGTGGCATCCAAAGATTGAGACAGCCCAATTCGAGCCACGTCAAACCCTTAATTCCAAAAAACAAATACAAGTAAAAGTGTTTGATGCATGTGGTCGCGTCTTTTCAGACTGCCTACGTACCCTTTTTTGCAGGGATCAGACCAGCGTAGTTCTTTGGGGCAAATGCGAGCACGTGTGATGCATGCATGAGAAAAGATCGACACGACTTTGATAAGATAAATGCATGAAGGGTCCACCTGTTACTCTGTTTGGCGGACGGAACAAGGATAAAATAGCATCCATAGGATAAGAATACTTGCAAACAAGTTGAAATAGACAAATAGACAAATTTCGATCGACTACCAAGTAAAACACCAAATTGCGGAGCGTGAGCCCAAACTCACATCATCGACGGAGGATTGCCTCTCACAGTCTCGTTCGACACGGGCGAAGCCAGGACTGAGATTGATTTTGTAAAGAGAAAGGGGAAGCTAAGAAAGCCTTGGAAGAGGGAAATGCACGGGACAACGGAGGATTGGCACAGAGGCCGAGGACAGATCTGAGCGCTCAGAACCACTCCCAAGCGCTCGGGAGCGGTCTCGAGCGCTCGAGGCCGCGGCTGGGGCCTACTGTCATATTCATCTTCTTCGACTGATCTGGGGTTTAAAGCCCCAAATCCCAGCGCTCGAGAACCAGAGTACGGCACACTTTAACCTCGATCGTTCTCACACTCTCTCTCAGGCAATCTCTCTCTCTCACTCGATCGACCTCTCTCCACTCTCTCTCGAACAAAACTCCAGTCGAACCAAACTTTTCCTCACAGTCACAGATCAAATCGGAGATCTCGAGATCTCTTCGATCTTACGGTGGGCGGTTGTGTGTCAGGAGGTACGAATCAAGAGAAGGAAGTAGCTTTGGGGAGGAGAAGAACCTGCCATGGCCAGCGGTGGTGATGGGGAGTTGCCCAGCCTCGAGGAAGTAGCGGCGGTGGCGACTACGGCGGCAATGGAGGCGGACAGCAGCAGTGCTGTCACACCAGTTTAGGAGGGGGTTGTTGGTGAGGGTTTGGCTGCGGTGGGTGGCATTGGAGAGGGTCCAGAAGTAGTAGTGAGCCCCAGCGGTGGTGTGGCGGCGGTAGGGGATGCGGGTGACAGCGAGGCCGCGCAAGGAGAGGACAGCGGCTGGCCACGAGTAGCAAAGACACGCTGGGCAGTGGAGGAGACGGCACGGGCAGCGGGGATGGCGTCAAGGGCACTCCCCATACTCCTACGGTAGAGGAGTTGCTCGCGACCGCCGAACGGGCCAGTGGTGAGCGGAGGAAGGGGCTGGTGATGAGGCGATGACTACTGGTCGCGTCGTCGCGACGCCGATACTGAGGGCAACGGCTGTTGAGTCGAGGGTCGGGGATAGTGGGATTGGTGCTTCGCGCCCGGTCCCATTCGCAGAGGGGATTTCTTGGACTTGGCGAGGCCACGGGATATTCTAGATGCACTTGGCCTCGACGCTGGGATTACGGAGGTGTTGAGGGGTGCGAGGACGATAGAGGATCAGGCCTCGGCGCTCTTGTTAGGAGCGTTGTTGAGTGGTACGGGGGCGACGACGGCGGATATGGGGTCGCCGGAGACAGATGCCATGGGGGGAGAAGAGCTAGAGGAGGAGGTGGTGGTTTAGGAGCGGGTTACCGCGGCTGCTGAGGCAAAGGCTTACTTGGCCAGAGTGCATCCTGGGTTCGTACCGGAGACTTATGCTCCGCAACTCCACTTCTTTGAGCCGACGGGGATGACTGGCTACGTCCCTGCTCGGACGATTTACCCGGAGGACTTACTCCTCCGAGATCGGGATACACACATCTCTTCCGGATGGACGACGGTATGAGCTTTAATGGTTTGACTTCTTGAATTAGACTTGCTTTTGTGAATCATTGCACTGCTTATTAATGCTATTTCTTTGCTCTGTTGAAACAGCGTACTAGGGATATCTACGGCCACGAAGGCTCAGTCAACTCACTGAAGTACTTCAAGGAGCTGCCTCGGAGAGTGCGGGAGTTGGTAGAAGAGGCAGGTTTCGGGCCTTTCATTCAGCTGATGACGGCGGTGAGGGTTGATCGCGCAGTTCTGACGATGCCAATGGAGCGGTGCTGGGACACCACCAACACGTTCCACTTCCGTTTCGGGGAGATGACCGTGACTCCCCTCGACTTTGCAGTGATCACGGGACTCCGGGTTGGAGGCAAGCCGATCCCATACGACTCGAGCATAGACTTGGATGACGTAGCTTTGGAGTGGTTCCTCGAACGGGTCCCGCGCCATAGCGGAGGGGTGGCGGAGTACGGCCAGTTCAAGAAGTATTGGGATCATGAGCCGGCGAGCGACGTCGAGGTGGCCCAGATGGCCAGGGCCTACTTGCTATACCTGTTTGGGGCTTCTCTGTTCCCGAACAGGCGATCTCGGGTTCATCTCAGTTACCTGGCGGGCCTGGTGGATCTGAGACAGGCGGGACAATATGATTGGGGAGGTGCTGCTCTGTGCACACTCTACTGCTTCGTTGGAGCTGCCTCACGCGGAGTGGGAGACACCGTTGGTGGTTATTGGAGGGTAGTTGAGGTATGACTCAATGCTACTGCTTTAAACTGCTTTGATTGATTGATTGAATTGAAAATGCACTGATTTGAATTGAATCGACATCCGAAACTTGCAGCTTTGGGCTTGCGAGGTCTTGGGAATGTTCCCTCCCGAGAACACTTGCACGAATCCGCACTTGCTTCCACGTGGACTTGCGTGGGGCAAGGAATATAGGAGAGCGAAGGAGCGGCAAGGACAAGTGATGACCTTCCGACGCTAGCTGGACAACATAACCGGGGTTACGGTACAAACATCATCCTTCCTTTCTTTTCATGCCTTTCTAAAAAATGAAATCCTTTGATTATTAATGCCCGAATGTTGAATGCAGGTTCACTTGGATCGATGGGCCAGGGTGGAGGCTGACTTCCTTCCGAGGAGCCGGGAGGTGACGCGGAGCAGGGTCCTGTTGGAGTGCCCACTGGGCTGGCAGTGGTACCTGGGGGATCGCGTGACACGGCAGTCACTCGGTTCTCCAGAGTTCATCGTGCCGGGGCCACTTCCTCCACGAATGCAGAGGACGGAGACCTACACTTGAGCTGAGTTGGAGCAGTTTACGATGCCAGATACTGATTTTGGAGAAATACCTGCGGCGCACGCTCGACTATGTAGCATACAGGGATAGGTACTTGGCCACGAGCTTGGGCGTGGAGAGGGAGCTGGAAAGGCGGATAACAGAAGCTGAGGCCAGGAGGGCAAGGGGTGAGGCTGGAGGTGAGATTGGGGATGAGACCGGAGCACGAGGCCGCAGTGGTCGCTCCTCACGCGGTAGGGGTCGGGGTGCTAGACCTCCTGTCGGTGGGCGAGGTGCTAGCTCTTCAGGCTGAGGTGAAGGCAATACACGGGTTCCAGAGACGACTGAGACTTCAGTTTCACTCGGACTACCATTGTTGGAGTGGACGATAGGGGTGAGGGACCCTTTTGGAGCACGGGCGATGTTAGACATTCCACGCCTCCCACAGCCGCCAATGCGGCTTCCTGCTCAGGTATAACACAACTTCGCTTCTTTCATGCTTCAAATGCTTCTTGTTCATGCGCCTATTGTTTTGACCTTTGAACCTGTTAGGATCGACACTCACACGCACACGATTTACGAGTATGAAACAGTAAAGAAATCGACACAGCAATATACGTGGTTCCCCAAAACCGGGTACGTCCACGGGAGCGAGAGCGGCTGTCCTTTATTATCACAGTTAAGAAATAGGGTTTTTACAATAGAGAGTATATATAGTCGGTACTACTATTTCAACCCTGCGATGGGCCAGAGCCTTGCTCCCTTCCGCTCCGCTCCGTTCGGTCGCTTTGCTTCCCTCACTCCGCTCCGCTCCACTCCGCTCGGCCCTGGCCTTTTACGAGAACTCCTCAGTACCTTTCATAAAATAACATATGAGCCACAAGTTCCAACAGAACCATTGTGCAGGTGCCACGAGAATGGGCAGAGAAGGCTATCATGCTAATGGTGGGGATGCGCTAGCTGCTGAAGGACTGTGCAAAAGGGAGGACCCTCCAGACTAGACCTGTTCCTGAGCCTGCTTTACCTGTTGCTTCACAGGTATGAAAATGCATGTGTATTCATTTTATTGGATTTAAAACATGTAACAAATGAATGAGTGCTCATGATGTGCAGGTGCAGCCATGACGCTCGACTAGGACACAGCCACAGGGCACCGTGAGGCTTCCAGTTTTCACCAGCACGAGAGGCCGGGGTACACAGAGAGCATCATGGTCCGCTACAGGGGTAAGACAGTTTGAGGTAGTTCCTAGGGCAGCGTCCCAGCGGAGGCCTGCTTCTGAGGAGTCGGAGGAGGAGACAAAGGAGTTGCTCGAGTCGCGAGCTTTAGGGTCTACGGACTCGATTACTGCCTCAGACCCTTCCGACGATGACGGTGATGATAGCGACGACGAGGTTGAGAGCTCCGAGTCTGAGGGACACCAGCGGAAGAGGACCCGTCGAGACTGAGTTTTAGGCTTTTGCTTTGCTAGCTTTTCTTTTGCATGGGCCTGCGTGCCAGCACAATTGTAGCTTTCAGGCCTGCGTGCCTTGATTTTGTTTGGGCCTGTGTGCCCCGGTAGATAGGATTGGGCATATGTTTGCCTCAATTCATGTACTTCCCTCCTTGCTCATTGTAAAAATCGCTTGGTTATGAAAATTTGTGCCTTTTTTTTCATTTGTTCGCACTCCCTTTATAGAATTGTATTTTATGAAATATGTCTGTCTAGCTTTGAAAGAGAGCAAAGAGCACGCGAATTTCAACCGATACTCCTAAAATAGAATAAAACTTGACACAATTGACTCGACTCACAAAATTTGATTGGGATGACAAGAATGTCCTTAATGTGGAATTTGCTACCATTAAGGAGAGCAACAACTAATCTTGACAGCGATTGGACACGAAAACGCGACACGAGTGTATTTGGTCAAGGCGTATAACCTACGACGCGCATTAGGTTTCACCAAAATGCCTTTAACGCTGCCTCGATATGCACACAAGTAATGAAGATGAGGCGTTTGAAAGTGAAAATCGATTTCATAAGTTTTAACACCAATTTTGACTGCATCATATCATCACAAGCACGTATCAAGACTTGTGTACACCATTTGAATTGACCAAACGCTCTTAACACAAATTTTGACACATCCATAGGAGGGAAATTATTGGGATTTTGCGGTTTTCCAAAGGATATACAAGAATACTCAAGAAAACGGACAACTGAACACGCTGTATTCCCCTAGAAACAGGTTGGGACTTGTTGAACTTGTTGGCTTGAGATTACGGTGCTACTCCGAGCCCAAAACCTGGAAAACAAAAACCTGCTGCAAACTGCAAAACTCTCGAGCGCTCGAGAGTGATGTTGAGCGCTTGGGAATTCACTCCCGAGCGCTCGGGACTACTATCACCAGCAGACCTGTGCTGCTTTCCAAGGCCATTTCTCAGCTCCCCCATGTTGTTTTCCCTACATGCTCACTTCCCAAACGCCTTGTAACTCTCCTTGGACTGCTTTCCAAGGTCAGTGGCTTCCTAAAGCAAGACTAGTGTTTTTCCAATGGTTTTTCAAGTTTCCCAAAGTTTGAATCTTGAAAAGGTTTTGAAAATATGGAACTTGATGAGTTTCAAGGCTGGTGGGGAAGTGATGTTGTCTCCCCTGGGCCTCTATAAATATCCAGAATTGCTTTGGTAAGTCATTCACAACCCATCCATCATTCTTCTCTCAAAAACTCCCATTTCCTCATGGCTTTGTTGAACCAAGCTTTGCTCCGGCCCTGGTTGGATAGCCTTGAAGGCATCGATTGGCTGAATTTCCAAGGGCACCGCCTCTATACTTTGAGGCATCTCCGAGAAGTTGCAATTCATCCGGTCTTATTGCATGCGGTGGCACGTTTTTGGGATCCCGAAGTGCATGTCTTTCGCTTCGGTTTTCAAGAACTCTGCCCCACTGTCGAGGAGTTCCACGCCTACCTGGGGAGCCATGATTCTACTGAGCCAATCATTCCTATGATCCGGGAAAGCATGAAGAACATTCTTAAGACTAAGCTGGGTGTTAGTGGTAACACTGCTGAATTCCTCACCCGACACAACGCCATTAACATTGTGCGGCTGTACGAGATGTTCAGTCCGCCTGGCAACCTGACGGACTTTGAGTATCAAGGCCGTCGGATGATGGCTTGTTGCATTTGTCTCTTAGCGGCCTTCTTACTGGTTCCTTCTGTTGGTCAGCCTAGCCCTTTGCTGGTGGGAGTTGCTGCTCAGATCGAGGCTTGCAAAGACGTCGCTCCTTTAGTCCTTGCAAAAACCCTAATGGGGTTGGATGCTGTTCACGCTGGTCACACGAGGGTTTTTGGTGGTAGCCCGCTATTGTTGCAGGTCGGGACCTCACTCAGCTCTCCTTTTTCTATTTCGCTCATTCTTTTTACCTCGACACTCGGTTTAGGCTTTATCTGGCTCCTTACTTGTTTTCTCTCTTTTTCTGACAGGTGTGGCTTTATGACAAGCTAAACTTGCTGACTCCTCCGGCCAACGATTGGTGGTATCGTGCCAGCGGATGGAATCGCCCTTTTTAGGTGATGTACAGGAACAAGGATGATTGGGTTGACTTCTTCGCCTCCCTAGACGATGACGACATTGCTTGGCGGTGCCATTGGCTGAGGCTTCCTGCAATGACTGTGAGTAACATGGATTCGCCACAGGTGTTTATGCCAGGCTTGGCCGGCTTCACCTTCTATTCACCACTCCGCATTCTGCGCCAGTTTGGACTCAGCCAGGAGGTGCCATCCCCAGGTTCAGAAATGCTTCGTCTCCCCCCGTTCACCATTCCAGGCCTTCGCAACTACGCGCGAACATGGGGTTCTCGTCGGACTGAGCCGAGTGATCCGCTCTATTCCATTGCTTTGACTGGTAGGTACCGAAAATGGCTAAGAAGGGATGTGGAAGCAAGGATGGGGTGATTGCTTACTTTGCCGGTCTTTGGAATAAAAGAGTAGGTCTCGTTGTGTGTTTTTCTTTTTTGTGCTCAGCTTGTAATAAAGAAATGATCTGAATAAAATTGACTGATTAAGGGTTTCCCCCTTTCGGTTCATTAATCGCATGTGCCTTGCAAGAAAATGTTTTGATTTGTCAATTTGGATTTGATTTTCGTGATTTAGGACCGAACCTCAGTGTGAGATTGCCTACGTATCCCTCAAGAAAGAGAATCAGGCCCATACGTAGTTTGGGCTAGGGTTCGCTCGGGTATTAACACTCTCCTTTTTGCGCTCTAAATTTTGCCTAGTACCGCCCTTTCGAGTTTTCGGCCTAGCGAGCTTCTTTTCGACTTTTTGCCCTAACTTTTGCCTAGGGGGCCCTTTCGGGTTTTCGACCTAGCGGGCTTGCTCTAATTTTTGCCTGGGACCGCCCACCCTTGCGGTTTTCGGCCCAGCGAGCTCTCTTAGGGGTAATATCGCTTGAGTTGATCCAAATTGACAAGGTTTGAGAACTCGTTGCCGTCGAGATCGATGTTTGAGGCTTCTCCCCCAGAAAGGATAGACTTGATGATGTACGGCCCGGCCCACTTTGGTCGAAACTTCCCTCGTAGGTCAAAAATCGGCGCACGGATTTCCTTGAGTACCATATCCCCCTCTTGCAGATCCCTCGACTTCACTTTCTTGTTGAACGCTCGAGCGATCCGCCGCTGATAACCCTGAATGCGGTACAATGCTCGCAGCCTCCTTTCCTCGAATAGCATGAGTTCCTCAAATCTCCCACTAATCCATTCAGCTTCGTCTATTCCTTGTTCAGCTATGACCCTCAGCGACGGAACTTCTAGCTCGATAGGGAGAATGGCTTCCATACCATACACCAAAGAATAGGGTGTTGCCCCTGTCGGTGTGCGGATAGACGTCCGGTATCCCCACAAAGCTAGTGGTAGTTGTTCGTGCCAATTCATAGCCGATTCAATAGTCCTTTCGAGAATGCTCTTGATGGTTTTGTTTGCTGCTTCAACTACCCCATTCGTTTGTGGCCAATAAGTGGTCGAATGATGCACTTGAATCTTGAATTCGTCAAAGAGCTCTAGAACCTTCCCCTTGAAGTGAACACCATTGTCAGACACGAAGGCTTGAGGGACCCCATACCGATAAATGATGTTTTACCTAATGAAGTGAGCCACTTGAACTGCCGTCAGAGTCTTGTATGAGGCTGCTTCAACCCATTTGGTGAAATAATCAACTGCTACCAAGATAAACCTGTGACCATTAGAAGTCGCGGGCATGATCTTTCCAATGACATCAATGCCCCATGCGGAGAAGGGCCATGGTGTTGCCATTGAGTATAATTCCGAGGGCGGGACATGGATAAGATTAGCATGAGTCTGGCATTTATGACACTGACGCACATACTCGATGCAATCTGTCTCCATGGTTGACCAATAGCATCCCAGCCTTAAGACTTTCTCAGCCAACATCATTCTATTCATGTGGGGCCCACAAACTCCTTCATGAACTTCTTCCATCACTGCTCTCGTATCGTCACCGTAAATACACAACTTGTGAACTCCGCACGGAGATCGCCAGTACAATTGTCCACCGCAGATGATGTATTGAGACGCCAGTCGTTGCAAAGCGATCCGATCCTTCTTGGTTGAATCTGCGGGGAATTCTCTTTTTTCAACTAAATTCCAAATGTCATGGAACCAAGGGAGCCCATCGTTTGGCTCGTCGATGTTCATGACATAGTCGTACACCTGCTTTCCTCTCTACTCAATCATGACAGGCCTCAGCTTTACCCCAATCGGAAGTTCCAGCATGGATGCTAAAGTAGTGAGCGCATCGGCGAAACGATTCTTCATCCTCAGGACGTGCGTGAAGGTCACCTTTTGAAAATTCGGGATAAGTTCATCAAGTCGCTGATGATACGGCTTCATCTTTTCGTCCTTAACCCTCCATTCTCTATTCGCTTGTGATACAACCAAATTGGAATCTCCCACAACTTCTAGCACCTTGACTCCAATTTCCAGTGCGGCTTCCATTCCCACAATGCACGCTTCATACTCTGCTTCGTTGTTCGTGACTTCGAAATTTAACTTGAATGCGAGGGGAATATGTGATCCCTCGGGTGAGACTAGCAATATGCCAATCCCAAAGCCCTTCTGATTAGCGGCTACATCGAAGTACAAAGTCCATGTCTCATCGATTGCTGTCATCATGTCTTCATCAGGAAATCGAAATTCCGTGTGCTCTGGTTCTTCAATTGGATGATCCGCTAAGAACTCTGCAACAGCCCTGCCCTTCACTGACTTTCGGGTGACGTATTTGATTTCGAACTCTGCCAATAAGAGCAACCAACGTGCTAACTTACCGGTAAGTGCTGGCTTCTCAAATAGATATTTGAGGGGATCCATTCGAGAAATCAGTATCACCGAGTAAGATAGCATGTAGTGTCTCAACTTCTTTGTGGCCCATACAAGCGCTCAACACGTCTTTTCCAATGGGGTGTATCGTTCTTCACTCCCCACCATCTTCTTGCTCAAATAGTAAATATTTCTTTCAACCCCATCTTCTCCTTCTTGTGCCAGCATGCACCCCATTGATGAGGGTGTGACGGACAAGTACAGGATCACAGATTTTCCGGGGATAGGCGGCATCAAGATTGGAGGATTCTGAAGATAAGTTCGCATTGCTTTGAAGGCTTTTTGGCACTTGTCGTTCCATTCGAACTTTACATCCTTTTTGAGTAACCGAAACATCGGCTCATAAGTCAATGTTAACTTTGCAATGAAACGGCTAATGAATTGAATTTTGCCCAAGAAGCTCCGAACATCCTTCTTGGATTGGGGTGGTTCCATGTCAAGAATGGCTTTGATCTTAGAAGGATCCACCTCAATCCCCTTGGTCGTGATCATGAATCCAAGCATCTTCCCGGCCGTGACTACGAATGTGCACTTCTGCGGGTTGAGACGCATTTTGTACTTCTGAATTCTCTCGAACAACTTTCTCAATGCTGGGAGGTGATCCTTTCGCTCTTTCCCTTTCACTATCATGTCATCGATGTATACCTTGACTTCCTTGTGAATCATGTCGTGCAGCAGTATTGTAGCAGCTCTTTGGTACGTAGGCTTCAACCCAAACGGCATAACCCGATAGCAGTAAGTACCCCACTCGGTGATGAACGTGGTCTTCTCCCTGTCTTTCGGTGCTAAGAGAATCTGATTGTATCCAGAGAAACTGTCCATGAAAGACAGTAAAGCATGCCCTGCAGTGTTATCGACAAGTACATCTATGTGCGGCAGAGGAAAGTCATCCTTAGGGCTTGCTTTGTTCAGGTCTCTAAAGTCAACGCAGACTCTGATTTTTCCATCCTTTTTAGGGATAGGAATGATGTTTGCAACCCAAGTGGGGTATTCGATTACTATCAGAAAACCGGCGTCAATTTGCTTTGTTATCTCTTCTTTTATCTTTAATACCCAATCGGGCTGCATTTTTCTTAACTTCTGCTTAACGGGTTTGGCATCGGGATAGAGGGGGATCCTGTGCTCAATGATTTCTGGGTCGATTCCGGGCATGTCCACGTGGAACCAGGCAAAAACTTCTTTGAATTCTTTCAATAAATCAGTGAGCTCTTGAAGCTCATCGGGAGACAGCCCAGAACTGACCTGAACCAATCGGAGGTTCTTCTCATCACCCAAATTTATCGAGATTATTTCTTCTTTTAAAGGCTATGCACGCCTTTCGTTTTCACGCTCAATGAGGGAACGGATTTCCTTGGGGATGTCCCCATCGAAATCTATTCCTTCATCGTCGGGATCTACAAAATTTATTTTAAAGTCCGGTAAGTAAGCAAAAGCATTTTCCATTTCATCAATGTGGGCCTCGGTAGGAGGAAACACAGCGGTGGACTCAAACTCGAAGTAAAAGCTACGACAAGGAGGTCCAATAGGCACAAGCTCCGACTCTGCCCTAGACGATGACTCGGTGCAAGACTCAGATACAGTGTCAGTGTCGGTGCTGTGAGTGCATTTTACAAGTGGAACGAAAGTGCAGTTTTCATATGTGCCTACGGCGTCCACAATGAGCATGGAAGGGTCTTCGATCTCTTCTTCTTCTCCTAGCATCAGCACAACAGGATCTTCCATCATACCCCCCGATTCCTCGCCCTGGAACAGCGATTGAAAGTGGCCCGCTTCAAGGGCTTCAAGCCAATCCAGCGCTTCAGACAATTCCTCTATCTTTGCAGCCTTTTCATCACTCTCCCAGGTGTCGTTGGCAAAGATTTCGAAGCCAGAATACTTCACCTTTGTTTCCAGAACTATGAATGGCTCTGGTTCTCCCTGGTACAGCTTCTCTTTCTCATTGATCACGGGACCGGCTCTAAACTTTATCTCAGCAGCTTGGGCTCGGGCCGATTGCGCCATTTCCTTACAGGGTCATTCTTCTTGGGCTCGTAGCCCAAACCATATGGGTCAACACTCCCCGGGAATTGAGGAAACTCAGATATGCCTTGTTGATTGCGACCAAGGCCAAGGCCAGACAGGTAGTTCATCTTCCTCATGATCTCCAAAGCCGCGGAGCTTACCAAAAAACCTTCATCAGTCCGGATGGTGCACACCTTCGAAGTTATAACAGCAAATCCCCCCATGGGTACATCCTCTTCTCCATGTTTAATTTCCAGCAGTGGGGAGTTGTCTTTCGAATGGGGGCGGATGCCAGAGTCCCCATGAATTATGAGAGTCCCAGAGTCTAACCCCAAGATGAGCTTTTGGTGCAGCGTGGAAGGCACCCCCATTACGTCAGAGCGGTGTAGCCATGGTCTCCCTAGCAGGAGGTTGAATGAAGCAGGGATCTCCAGAACACAGAATTCCACAGTGGTCTTGAACTTTCCAGTTGCTAGCTCCAAATTGATTGTTCCCAAAACATCACGACGAGTATTATCGTAGGCACGGACTCCCAGAGTTGACGGCGTAAAATCCTTGTTTTTGAGACCGTGACAATAGGCCGTGCGGAGAGGGCATACGTTAATGGTAGAGCCATTATCGACAAGGATTGTCGGAACCCATTTTCCCAGGCACTTCATGGTGATGTGAGGTGGCAGTTCTTTCTCAATGAAGGATAAGGTATGTTGGGCAAGGTTTGGGGTTATAAGGGCGATCATGGCTTCAGGTGCAATATCTGAGGGGACCTTGAGTTTGGAGAGGGTATTGACGAGTCTTCGGCGATGTTCGCGGGAAGACGCCAATACACCCCACATAGACATGTTGACCGGGGTTTCACAGAGTTGTTGGATGATAGGGTCGGTGGAAGCTTCGAGGTCAGAGTCGGGGAGTGAGTTGAGGTCGATGATTGGTTTGGGCTGGGTAGATGGGTTAGGTTTAGTGGAGCTTGAGGGGTTGCCTTGTGGAGCAGGTGGGATGGGGGTGTTCAAGCTTGCGGGATTGACTGGGTTCACAGGGATGTTGGGATTGACTTGTTGTGGTGGAGGTGCCCGGGACGAGCTTCCTTGTTGGAGGTTGGTTGGTTAGTACACCCTGCCGCTCCTGGTGAGATTGCCCACTGTCTCGGGGATAGGATCCCACCAAGAATCTTCCCAGAAGTCGGAGAGATCAGCGTTAGCCTTGCGTTTCCCCTTGTCAAGCTTGGTCTTCTCAAGAGTGTCGTTAAGAAATTCCATTTCCAGGGCATTCCATATGTTCTCCTCTTCCAACGAATTCCAAAAGTCGACATTGTTGTTGTTGTTGACCTGCAAGGATCCTTCATCTAGCATAACCTTGTTGACGGTTAACTCTTCGCCATCCACCCATATGTTTACTAGTTCAGCCTTGCCCCAGATATCTTTAGGATCAAGCACACAAATGTTGGGTTCATTGGGAATCTCAACTATTGGTTGCGGGAGAAACTCGTCGATAATATGCTCCTGCGGACAGAAAGCATGATCCATTACATAGTCCAGAACGTCGGAGTTTCTGGTGAGGTTAACAATGGTTCTGACGGAGAGTCCCGAGAACATGCGGGGGTTCATCAAATCCAGCTCTTGTTCCACTTCTTCTTCCCGAAAGAGGTATGCCAGAGATGTTTCATCCAGAGGGTCAGAGTCGTCTATCCAGTGCCATCCATTGGGATCATGCTCCCATTCCCATTCATCTTCCTCTTCGATCGGTTCGGGTTCCATGAACAGAGCAAACAGAGAATACCCGTCAAACGGATCAGCCATCATCTCTTCCTAGTCCTGTCTCCAGTCTCCATGTTCCAATTCCTCCACCTAATGCGGGTTGAGCGCCACAGGCCACACCCTAGTGATAAGAGCCCGGTGTTCCACTACAAAGAAGTCATTCGCTAGATCATCCCAACTTCTTTGGAAATCCCATTCCACGATTTCCAGTGCACAGACAGCATCCTCAACAGGCAGTTCGACGATCGGCTTGGGTTGGGTAGCAGGAATGATGTAAAGGCTTGGGTTAAAGGGGAAGGCTAGGGAGATGTGGTTGGTGTGGGTGTTGGAGTGTTTTGGCAATGGGTTGGAGACGGTATTGGGCTTTTGTGGAGGCATGGGGAGGGTTTTGTTATCAATTAGGTCTTGGATTGCGTGGCGAAGGCGGAAACAATTATCGGTCGGGTGGCCGACATTCTGATGGAAAGCACAGTACGCATTAGGGTTATGGGAAGCAGGGGGTTTTGAGGTAGAGGAGTAGGGTTGAGTGGCTTGAGGACGCCGCTTTCGACCAATTTCTCGAGCACAGCGGAGAGAGGTGCCGAGAATTGAGCAAAAGTGCACAGTTGAGAACGGGGTGGGTTGTTTTGAGCGACAATCTGATTGATTGGCTCAGTTTGGGTAGTGTTTGTGGAGGTGTTGGGAGGTTGGCATAATTGGAGTTGCCGAACAGGGCATTACTGTTACCAGAGTAGACTTTCTTTGGCTTGGGGGCAGGTTCAGGTTTATCAAGGATGCCAAGCTGAACTGCTTCTTCGACAGCCAGGCCAGTATCGAAGAATGTTTTGAAATCCGAACATGCTTGCGCCATGACCATATGCCTTGCTAGGTTCGGCTGCAGGTTCCGAACGATCATCTTGATCTGATCCTTGTTCGACAGCCTATCCTTCATCTGGGCTGTATTCGCTCTCCATCTCTTCACAAAATCTGCAAAAGTCTCCTTAGCATCTGTTTTCGTGGACTCCAGCTCGCGGGTAGTGACCTCCAGTTGAATATTATAGTCATATTGCCCTATGAAAGCCGCACATATGTCTTCCCAAGAACGTTTCCTCCTTTCGTCCAGCGATGTAAACCAGTGGAGGGCATGACCGACGAGAGTCTGTGAGAACATCTGAGCCATGGCGTCTCTTTCTACTCCCCACATGGAGAGTGCTCCAATGTATCCGGTTAAGTGTGCTTTCGGGTCTCCAGTTCCGTCAAACTTCGCGAAGTCTATAGGCCTAAACTTCTCAGGTAGGTTTGCATTGGGAAACAGACAGAGTTTGTTGATGTTGAAGCCCGTTGAGGCGATCTTCTCATTCTTTGCCATAGACTACTCTAACTGGGTTATTTTTGCTAGTACGGCTGCCATCTTAGGGTTCTGCGGAGTTTCCATCTCAAGGGTTGGTTGTTCCGTGTTAGGATTCGGGTTGGGGTTTGGATTGGGGTTCGGGTTAGGATTTGGGTTTGGGAGTCGTCGAGCCACCCCAGTAATCATAAGCATGAGTTGGGCTATCTGGTTGTTAGTGCGTTCGCCCAATCGGTGGATAGCTTGCCTAATTTCCGCCATTTCTCCATTCGGGTTCTCCCGGTTCAGGTGTTTCGGGTTTGGGTTTTCTGGGTTTGGATTTTCTGGGTGAGGATTGGGATTGGGTTTGGATTGGGATTCCCAACCGGTTGTTCCATCTCTGCCTGAAAGTCCGAAGCACTGCTAGGATCTAACCCAAGTCGAAGCCGCTCTAATCTCTGCCCAAGGGGTCTGGTCCAAGAGGGTATGATGTTCTTCTTCTTCGGCCCAATTGCTCAGAACTGACAGCAAAGCAAAAACTTGTACTCAGACGCGGTTCCTGCTAGTATTTTTTTGATGAAATTTGTGCATGCTTTTTTTTTTTTTTAGAAAATGCGTGCATCATTGTCACCGTCACCGACTCTAATTTTTCAAAAATGATTGATTTACGGGAGGTTGCCTTGATCCTCGGATTTTTGGGGTGCATCCTCATTTAGGAGCCATCGATTCCCAAAAGATGCTAAAATAAGCTAAGTATTTGGTTAATACTCCATCGATAACTCGACCATTGGTTCGGAATGACTTGGGGTGGACAATGTGATACGATAATCAAAGCGGCGTGAGCGGTACACTTGCTTTTAGCCTGGATGGTGTTGGTATCACAACGTTTTGCTTCCTTGTCATCCCTTTCCTTTGGCTAAATCCCGATTAAGTACTAGTCAAGGACTTAACAAAATTTTAGTTTCCTTCAGGTTTGGGCTTGAGGACTTGTGTGATTTAAGCAACACGCATCAGGGTGTGTGACTCTTCATCGGGTCTTGGCAACCTTCCGAAGACTGCGCGAGCGAGTCTCGAGAACCGTGGTTGACAATATGATGATGCAAGATGCAATGCAGCACGTAAACAGGATATAGCACGTAACCCTACCCTGTAGGTTCCTGTCTTAGTTTAGAAGGTTCTATGGCTCGCTAAATATGTACAAAGGCCGGTTTTGGCTTGGATAGGGTTCCCCGGACTAGAGTCAAAATATACCTCCCATTATCGAGCGTACACCCAATAATGGTGCAAACGGTAGGGATGACTCATCACGGTCGAGGGTTGCTGAGCGTTCCGGGATTCCCTATCACCGGCAAGCCGGGTAGGATTGCCGAAACACAATAGCGGGGCTGCACAAGATATATATACAAAAGGATAGAAAATGAAACAAAATGATTTGAAAAATCCTACAAATTTTCTTTCAACCTTGGCTCACTAATCTAACTAATGCTTAAGGAAATCGAGCCATTTTATCAACGTACCGATTTTTCTCAAGTATTAATTAAATCATGTCCCCAGCAGAGTCGCCACTGTGGGCTACCACAGCACCGGGTGGATCGGAGCGGCCTGAAAAACGCCACGTTTTTTAATCGAGTTAAAAAATTTGACGAGTCGCCACCCGGATTTATAGTTTGCCACCCGAGAAACTGTTTTATTTGAAAATGGTTGATTTGAATTGAAAACCAGATATTTGAAAAGGGTTCGGAAGCCACGTTACGAGGGGGGAAGGTTTTACGGCACCCCCCTCGCCCGATGCGAGATCGGTCTTTACTAAACATTTGTGGGATTTTTCAAAACGATTTTGTTTCATCAAACAAATAGCAGGTATTCAGAAACATAGCAAATAAAGGCGTGCATGCATGTGCATATGTACAGGAAGTAATGAGAGTGATGACAAAATACAAAATAACAGAAGCTGAAACCCTGTCACAGAATCCACTCTCGAGCGCTCGGGAGCACTCCCGAGCGCTTGGGAGTATTGCATGCGCAACCTGCAAGTCATGTTAGTACAACAGGATATAGTACTAAAAATACAAGCTGAAAAATCTCAAGCATGTTACAGGCTCAACAAAGGACTTAGTAGACTGGGATCAGATTCCATTCTTCCAACCTTTTAAAAAGTGGTTTAACAGTTATAAGAGACAAAAGGGGACGCATGCATGGACATCCAAAGGCAGTAGGAGGATCAAGCTGGAAGAAAGATGGACTAAAGTTGCATGCAGACACTCTCGAGCGCTTGGGAGTGATCTACACTCCAGAACTGGTTTCAACCGACTAATGCACTCATTTTAGTGTGATGGTACACTGAATCTTGTGTTTTTGAAGTATGAAAAAGGTTTCTCTTTCCAAATCCTGACCAAAACTCTTTTGCATGCCCTTAAATGAAGATCATCTTCTTTATTTTTCTCTGAAAATGGCAGATCGTCTGTACCAACACACCTCAAAAGAGCTAAAAAGTTTTAAAACGCATCCTACCCCCATGCATGTCCATTTAAACGCTTAAAAGAAGGAAAACAGGACTGGAGTCACTCTCGAGCGCTTGGGAGTAGTCCCGAGCGCTCGGGAGTGCTTCCAGTAGGCTTTGCACAGAATACACATTATGCCCCTTTGCTCTTGTTTTTACACTAAGGTCTCTAAACCCATGCACAGTATTAAGGACCGAGATAGGCTAAGGGACCTCCCTCAGAAAGGAAAAACAGCCTTGTTTTTGGTTGACACTAAAGTAGAGAGTTTCTACCTTTTAGATTAGAACTTTGCTCCTTGAAAGGCTTTGAAATGTGAATGAGAAGAGAAAACTTCAGAAGATCAGTGACTGATAATGCTCTGAACTTCCTCCATCTTCTTCATGTTTTGATTTTTGGTTGCTTTGTTTTTGAAAATCAAGTTTTTCAAAAAGATGGAAAATGGCTTTCTTTGGACAGTCAAAGGGTTTCTAGAGAGAGAGAGTTCGTGCCTGGTTTGTGCTGAAGTGAGGCCTATATATAGGCAAAATATCATATGGTCTCATTTTAGAAAGTGAAATTTGGAATCTTCAGGCCTGACCTCCCCTCTGACTGAGGTGGAGTGTTGTCTGAAGCTTGAACCAGCTTAAGACGGCTGCAATGATGGTTTTGCATGGGAAGTGGGGAATCTTCATCACCCATTGGGCAGCACAGAGATCTTGAGCGCTCGGGAGCATTCTCGAGTGCTTGGGAGTGTTACTCTCGAGCGCTCGAGAGTGAGTCACCCCTGGTTTTGAAAATTGTTTGGTGCGCTCGGAACTGATTTCTGACATTTTATTTTCCCTTTTAAGTCCTCCAAGGAGCTCTGTTCTGACTGGTCTGAGGCTTCTTTTGATCTAAATTCATCATCGGGGAGCCTCCGGGCCACAAATTAAGGAAATTTGAAGAGTCCAAATTGGGGTGTCTACACAAGTATATGCAAAACATCAGCCGAGTACAAGACACTTGGGTTGCATACATATGCAACATCATCTAAGTATGAACAAGCTTAAACATTTTCCCAGGAATGTGCAAATCTGGGGAGCATACGAGAACATACAAGTATGAAACACTTGGAATCAAACCCAAGTACGAAGCACTTGGAGTGCATATGAAAATATGCACAGTTTTGCCACAATGTTATACATTGACACCAAGCTAGGTATGTGACACTTAGCAGTAACTTAGTCCCTAAGTACGAAATACTTAGGTGCATACGAAAGTATGCACACAACAGCTATGCAAGGGCAACCCGATAAGTTAAGTATGAAACGCTTAACGTGTACACGAAATCAACTAAGTATGAAAATACTTAGCAATTAAAACGCGAAGTATAGCCATGAGATGGCCACCTGCATTGTCCAAAGGCCATGAAGGGCCGAGAAAACCTGTGTTCAGGCCAAACGGGGCCACTTCCAAAACCAATATGGGGCCACGAAGGGCCAAGTACTTGTGTTAAAGTGTATGAAAGTACCAGTGCCACGCAGGGCAATATCTAATGGCCACGCAGGGCCGGCAAATTGGTCTGAATAGTTCAATTGTTCATATTCGAAGGAGGGTGGAATCCAACTTACTCGTCGTGGGTGAGGTCTTGGATGGCAGGGGGCGAGGTTGGTGCAGTTTCGTTCTCCGTAGGAGTATTCCTTCAGGTTGACCACCACTGGCTTCCTTCTGGCCAGGGTTGGTCATCTCTCTAGTCTAGACGGCATCGGCACCAGGTTGCTCGGAGACCTGGGCATTAAGCTCTCCCTCCAGAGTGTCCTCCTCTTCCTTCACTTCCCGATCCTCAGCAACAACTTGAGAGCTCGGTAGGTCCATGTTGATCCAGAGGGAGCTAGATTCAGGGGCACCAATCTTGGTGAGACATGCTGTCCAAGCAGTACCTCATATCTGATCTTGGATTGCAAGCATCTGAGATTTGTAGCTTTCAGTGGCCACATTGATTCCATCGCTATAGCCCTGCTGGTAAGCTACCTTGGCATAGTTTTTGCTTGCTTCCAGCTTCGTGAGAGTTTGGTTCAAGCTGTCCTCAGCACCGTCCAATTTGCTCCTTACCTTATCCACAGTACCACGAGCCTGGTTTCTCTCTCTCTTGAGCCTGACAATGGTGTTCTGAAGCTTGGAATTTTCACTGGCAAGTTTGGCACGTTGGGGCTCGGATTGGCCAAGCTTTTGAGCCATGGCCACCATCTTTTGCATTGCCTAGAAAATTAGAGAACAGTTGAGCATAGTACCAGGGGTATGATCCAACACCATTGATATATGAGCACAAGAAACTTACCTTGGCACTATGGACCATGAATGATCCAAGCAAGTTGTCAGGGGAGTTGGCTACCTCTTTCTGCATATCTCCAGGGAGCATGAAGGCCTGAGACAGAGCCATGGCGGTTCCTTCAGACTCAGCGCTGTCCCTGACATAGACAAGCCGGTTGCCATGAGATAATTGAGGGGCCCAAACAAGTGATGCTATTGCCAGGTTTTGGGTTGACTGATTTTGATCTGAGGGTGTGTCCAAGTGTTGACGTTTGTCCCTGTGGCTGGCCTCAATCTCTTCTGGAGAAAAGCCAGGGGGTATCCAATTGAGCGCGACCGCAGCGACCATGGGAGGGCATCGGACTCAGAGAATGTCCGCGTCCTCGAACGGTGCCACGACCTCTCCCACGGCCGGCCTCGGGAATGGTAAGGAGATCGCTGAGATCGATTGGACGATTCATTTCCTGAGACGGGGGAGATGGAGAATAACAACTGGACGACGTGGGAAGCTTCTTTGACAAGTAGAATGGGCTCGTCAGGGATTGGAGGGGTTCGAGAACGCCTTTCCGCTTCTTCTTGCTCGGGCGGCGCAGTAGATGGTCCAGGAATTATTGGGTCGCTCGCTGCTCGGATCCGCTGATCAATAAGCCCACCGTACGAAGCATGGTAGCTGAGTAGCCCTTGCTCGGCCCGCAAGATAAGTGCCTTGACCGTTGAAAGCGAGTACACGGTTGATGTTTGTCACACGAACTTGTGGGGTAATGATGTCGTGCCCCTGATTAATGTTTGTAGCTGTAATAAAGGAATGCAGCAGATTAGATACAATGAGATTGTATGGCCGAAGTATGAGAAAACTTTAGGTAAAAGGGGAACTAACGTGGTTGCCCAAGTCTGTGAGGGGCATGGAAACCTATCACTCGGTCGTCCTCGTTTCTGGGCTCGAAGTTCCCAGAGACGATCAGGAAATCGTCGTCATCTCCTCGAGCGGAGTCAGGCAATTCAAGCACAAGGCATTTCCTGGAATCTCTACTCTTTAGATAATAAGTTAGGGCATCTTTGGTTCTCGAAATACTATATAGATGACGAATATCTTGGAGGCCTAATGACATACCCAACATTTGGTTTAGGGCGTGTACACCCATGACCACCCTAAAGAAGTTAGCAGAAACTTGCATAGGAGAAAGCCTGTAGTGGGCAAAAACCTGTCGGAGCAATGGTGCTAAAGGGAACCTAACGCCGCCTTCCACGACGGCAACTACAGGAATATGGAGGGTATCATTGTTCGGACTCTCTCGAATGGCATCCTCAGGAGCGAGACTAGTGGCCACATTGTCAGGGATCTTATAACGAGATCTGAAATTGACCATCGCTTAAGGAGTGTTGCAGTGCCGTCTGAACCTCCCCATTTCTGGCAAAGTGAGTTTTTACCGATGGAACAAAGGGGCGAGGAGTAAACCCTAGACGAAGGGAAGCCCTAAATCAACGAGAATGATAGGGAAAAATAAAGGAGGGGATGACTTACAAAGTGATGATTAGAGATCCTAAAGACTGCAGAAAGGGAGAAACCTTGAGACGGTGAAAAGTGCTTCAATGGCGGGAGTGCTTGAGCTTTCTTTCTGCAGAGGGAGTTTAGAGTAAGAATGGGGGTTCAAATTGAGAAGAAAGCCTAGATACACCCTAATGAGTGGGTGGCATATGAGAGATGTCACCCAAACGCCGTTTGGACGATCCGTTTCCAGAGGGAAGTCTATTCGCATTTAATTCGGGCAATACGAAGTATGCCACATATAAAGGTAGGAGCTAGAAAAGTACGTCCAACCCAAACGATGGGACATTTTGCCTGGACTAATGATGAACTATTGCACCAATTTTGAGGAACAAGGTGCAGGGGCAGAAAATATTGTATAAACATAAGTTTACTCGGTGTTGAGAGCTTTGCTCATCATATTAAGAGAAAATAACGAGTAAAGCTGGGGAGCAATTGTAGGGAGGTATTCCCAAACAGAAGCAAAAGAGGCCCAAACACGTGTTGCGTGGGACCACGGTATGATAGTAATAATGACAGTCGCCGTGCAAGACGGTGGACGGCGGCATAGACCAAAGGCATGAGAGGTCATTGGTCCAAGTAATCTGAACAAGGGCATGATCCAATAAACACGAGGAGTTATTGGACCAGGAATCTAGTAAGAGACAGTGACATGTGAAGTCACTGGTCCAGGTGGTCTGTTTGGCGATGAGAGGGCCGAATGGGAGCAATATTTTGGGGGAAGCAGCCTCAGTGGTGGGGAACGCTTTGGAAGGTTCCAGAACGGTGACATCCCGTAAGGAAATAAGATTTGGAGAAGATACCCAATGAGAATGGGATGTTTGGCCAGCTATAGGAAATGAGTCCTAAATGGTCTAAAGTAATGAATTAATCAGGAAACAAGAATCCACGATATACCAAGTTTCCTATTCGAGGTAGGAAACTTAAGGCAACAAGGATACTTGGTTAGCAAGCATTCGTGAATCTATAAATATGAGGTAAACCTAGAGGCTAAAGGTATGGAGTCTATTGCAATTGAGTTGTTTACCTACCGATAATTAGGATTTCTTGCTAGTACGTGATACTAACTTAGGCATCGGAGGGCCTTTGCCACGAGAGGCAAAGGTACACTCACCCCCTGTCTGTTTTGCAGATAAAGGTTTCTGACAACATGCTAGGGTTCCGGCGAGAAGTCACGAGTAGCCATGACTCTATTGCGCTGTTCAAAGCTTCTTTCATTTTTCTGCACTTACATTCAAGTTTGATTTGGTTGACTTGAGTTGGATTGATAAACGCTTACTAAGACCCACATAAGAGGTTGGATACTTTCAAGAGAAGTGAATGAAGGGGAACATAGTCATGCCCCTTGTCTTACGTAACTCTCCATGTTGTGTGATTTGCCAGGATGATGCAAACTCCAGGATTCTTGCCCTTCATGTTATGTCCCACATTGGTGATGCCTTTAGTGTCTAGGACCTTACTGCTAAGTCGTGTTCCCCAATCTGAGAAGACTTTGTCATGGACCAAAATGTAGGCTTGGGGTTTTGGCTTGAGAAAGAAGCGAATGTAAAGGCTTAAACCTAATTTCTACTCCCGCATGGGTTTTAAAAGCTAGCAGCCATCTTCAACATTTTTATCAACTCTTCTTGTCTCTTGCCTCACTTTGTGTGAAAGAGTTGTTTCCCTAAAAAATGTTCTTTGTATGTATTGGAAGAAATGTTTCCTTCAAAATACCCCTTGTATGATGGGGTGCTTATTCTTTGATCTCTCCTTGTATTTTTTTGTTTGCCCCAGCGTAGGGGATGGCTGCCTAGCAGGCTTTTCAAAGAAATTACTTAGAGGTTCAACGTGACTATCAAGGGATAAGTGTTTGGGATAGAGAAATGAATGTCTTTCTTCATCTTGAAACACACAACAAAGTGGCAAGGATCCTAACCAAGAGATTAGGGGCTTCGATGTTTAACCAAGTGGATTTTTTAAGATTGAGGACAATCCTTTGAGACACAAAGTAGATGCATGGAGACATGGCTGATTTCTCACTTTGTTCGTGCTCTAATTTTTGCCTAGACTGCCCACGCGGGTTTTCAATCTAGTGAGCTCATCATTTTTTCTCTCTTTTCTTCTTTCTCCTTTTTCCTACTCTTCATCTTCAACATGATTTGCTTACAAGTGATCTCTGTGAGGGTGCAGAAATGTTTCAACTCCTTAGCTCAGCAGAAATGACGTGGGTCATAGTTTTGAAAAACTCATTTTGTGCTTTCAACAATTCAAGTGATTATGATGTGTTCCAAAAGATCCCATAAGATTACTTTGAAGCCCTTGTGATTGTTTTCAACGTATAATTTTAACATGAGTATTCTATGGCAGCAAACTAGCATAGGAGGAAACATTTTCAAAATTGTGGCCGACCAAAAGGTGCCTATGTATTCCCACAGAGAATTAGGCCATTCGTAGTTCGGGTCAAAGGAGACTTAAATTTAAGATCCACATTTCATGCTAAGTGCGACAATTGGCCAGAAACCATGATAAGCAAAATGATATCAATTTTTCAAGAGAAGCAAAACATGGGCCAAAATGGCGGTGAAAGTTAGCTAGGCAAGATTTCCATGAAAAGATTGTTTTAAAATCTAAGCCAAGACGTGATGGACATGGCTACCGTTGCTCAAAACTTGATTGGATTAAAACTTCAATTTTCTCGTCAGCCATTACCATCTTGTCTAAGATCAAACCCCAAATCTAGGAGAAGCAGAAACCTAATCATGCTCAAGTTTAGATGTTCAAAATCAATGGTCTATGTGGTGCATTCATTAGACATGTTTATCACCCTTACTATGCAAACCACCCCACGTATGATGTGGTGGCTCAACCAAATGATACTCAATGTTAGCACTTGATCATGCAACGTGTTATGAGAAGAGATGAGGGTGATGAACTCCTCTTTCGTTTAGTCTCTTGGATGGTTAAAGAAAGGCAAACAAAATGATATACATAGCACCACAACTACTTGCACAGACTATGGATGAGGCATGTATAGCAATTTGTGTGCATGCATGAGTTTATCGGATATCATAGACAACCAGCAATTTTTGATATGGATGATTCTTAAGACTCATTGCTTAAAAATATTACATGACACTTAAGACCCTACTTCCAAGCCAATCCATAGTACTATAAGATAAACCAAAAAAACTGAGCAGATGACTACAACGGAGAGAAAACTCGGAGTCCACCGCTATGCTAGCGGCTACTTGAATGTTCCACCTTACACAACTTTTAGTTTAAAGAAAAATTTGTCATTTGAGAACTTCCCTCCAAACAATGCTACCATGATTTTCTACCAGCTTTAGATTATTCTTTCAGCAAGTATTTTTCAAAACTCATTTTTACCAAAGCACATCGGGGTTGATCATTTAGAAATTCATTCGACAAGTTATTTCCTTTTCTTTCTCTTTCTCAAAATGTGATTAAGGTAATCGGGATCCACATGATTACTTGCCAGCATATTGACAAACTCCTAAATCTTATCGGCTTATTGCAGTAAGCATGCTCAAAATTTTGAATTTAAAAGATGGGTTATGTAATGACCTTGATTTTTGGTAAATAAAAATTTCGTTAAATATTTGAATTTTATTTTAATTACTTGGATTTGCTTTTAAAATTTCTCTTAATTTTTAATAATCCGTCATAATTAGATTTTTGACTTATGAAATTCGATTTTCTCTCATCGGCAATCTAGTCATTTTCTAAAGACAAGCGTGCTTATAAATATTTTCCTATTAAGTTTTAAATATATATTTCTTGACTAGAAATCTTATTTGGCAAGTTTAGTTAGCTTCTAACCAAATTAGTTGGAGAAACCTAGCTACTATATAATTCATCTAGTTACTTTCTCCTAACCCTAGATGAGCCTTTTGAACCTTCTTGAACCTTATGAACATTTCCAAACCCTAATAGAACCCTTTGGACCTTTAACTTTACCCATGGGTCAATAAGAGTTAGGGAAACTTTTATCCATTGGACAATAGACCATTCATCCAAGATCTTTTGTTAGATTTGTTAAGTACACATATAAAGTTACATATTGGCATATATACACATGCCTAAAGGACATATGGTATTATATACATATATATTACCTCACCCTTTTAACCATTGGTCAATAATCGCTAGGGGAAACATTAACAATTGGATAATAAAGTTAGTCTTGCCAATAAGTACTTCGTTTATTAAATAAATCACTTCCTAGATTTTCCATGTGATGATATACTTATATATATATATATATATATATATGTATGTATGTATGTATGTACCTTATAGATTTATTGCCCTAGATTTCCTAAGTACACTAATATAATATTGTAATAGAAACATGTGCTTAATAGATTAGTTTATTGGAAAATCTTTATACTTAGAAATCTACCTAGATTGCATAGTACATCTATATTATAAAACAGAATGGTGTTTGTCCTACGTGGCACCTTTGTCCAATGTGGCACTCTTTGTCCTAGGTGGCACCCACCACGCATTAATCACATATGTTAGAATTAGTCAAATTCCATAATTGTAGTTCTCATCCTTTCCTAACAGATAATTGATTATAATAGTATCTACTTAATTGATTGTAATAGTATCTACCTGATAGTTCTCATCCTTTCCTAATTGCGAATATTCCTAAATAATATTCTCTCTCAACGGTTCAGATTTCTCCCTAACACAAATTTATCTACCCATATAAACAAATCCAACGGTCCAGATTTCTCTACCCTTCACATACAAACTAATTGAATTTTCGTAAATACTTTACATTTTCTGGAACAAATGGTTGACTACTGATTCTTTCAGTTTTGGTATTTAATTTTCCAGATTTGGTAATTATTTAATTTTCCCGTTGCGTACAAAGATGGCCTTGAATGCTATCTATTAATCAATAGATTAAAAAAAATGTGGGAGGATTTTAGTTGAATGCTATATTCCGGTTTTGGTAAGATTTGATTGGGAAATTTGGTAATGGCAGATTTGGTAATAGCAGATTTTTGGGTGCTTGATTTTTGGTAGTGATTTTGATTCCCGATTTTTGGTAATGAAAGCTTGATTGAGCAATATAGTCTTTGGCGTTTATTCTCATTTTCGATTTTCTCTCTCTCTTCCCCTAAATGTTTTCTTTCCAGTTCTCTTTCCTGTCTCTCTGACCCTCGCCTTCTCTCCGGTTGACTCTCCACAGGTATGGCTCTTAGTTCTTTGCTCTTTTTCTTTTTCCAGCCAGTTGTTTGTTCTCTAGCTATGATGTTTAGAAAATTAGTGTTGGGTTCTAATTAGGAGTTGGAATTAATCAAAAAAGTCTTCTGACAACCATATTGCACGGGCATAAGATTCATTTTTATAGGTATCTTTGAAGTTTGGGTTTCTCAAATTCTCTAATTTCAGTTAAAAGGATAGATTTAATTTTTTCCTCCGAAAAAACACATTTTATATACCGAACTTGCATGAAAGAACACATTTTTCATCACATGGGATGTAGATAGTAAGCTTGCATCTAAAATTGAACTTGCATGAAAAAACACATTTTTCATCACATGGGACGTAGATACTAAGCTTGCATCTAAAATTGGTTTTTGGTTGCAATACATACGGTATATAAATTTTTTTGGTCCATCAATACATTGTTTATCGATTGTTGGTTCATATGGACTAATAGAATTGCCGAGTTATGTCCAGGTGTGTTCCACGAGAGGCTAGCTATTCACAGGATCTTGAAGTTGATCGACTAGGAAATCGATCAGGATAGGGTCGAGGAAATAGAGCTAGATAAGTTCAAGGGTAGTGGATGGGTGAGCTACGTTGAGATCGATGCAGAGGCTACAACAACTTGGCCTGGATTTAATTTTCCTCTTCTTTTTCTTTAGTGGTTTTAGTTTTTCAGGATTTTTGTTTATCTGTTTGAAAAGGGTTAATAGTTTTTCTGCGTTAAGTTGTTTATCTGAATGTGAGAAGAATGATCTGCCTAAAAATCCTACAAAATAGGGGCTTTAGACCATTTAATATAGTGGAAATAGGGAACTCACCACCTATTTGACGCAACGTCGACGATGTTACTCGAATAGAACGTTGAACACTATCAAATTTGATGCGCTTTGACATGGATCTGGACATGAGGTAGAGAACAAGCTATATACATATCATATTGTGGAACAATTTGTACTTGAGTTTAAGTTTGCCCTCTTTGTATGGCTTTTTGGAATAGCAAGCTATATGTTTTGTATGATTTGGGGTGATTGTGGAGTATAACCTACTCAGAAAATATTAGGCAAGCACTAGTACTTATATATATATATGAACAGAAAATAAACAATTAGGTGGCAAAGCCAACCATGGAGAATTATGAACAAAATATCAAAACATCAGTTTAATAGATAAAGATCAGAGAGGATCAACTCATCAGTGAACATTACCAGTAACATACTTACTGGTTTAACAGGGGGAGGAGGAGAACCTCCGTGACTGAGGGGAGAGAGAGAGAGAGAACTTCAATTCAGAAGTTTTTACATTTAGAGGGAAGAGAGAGAAGAGAGAGAAATAGATCCTGGTCTATTTCGGGGGTTTCTTCAACAAGAGCCAACTCTATCCTTTTATAGATGAAGGATGAGGGGCAATACAATTATTAGGGGTTCATTGTGAACCTTTTGGACCTTCTACTTTCGGTGGAAAAGTAAACAGGAACTTAGCAGGTGATTGAACAGTGTTGACAGCAGGTGGGTGAACAGTAAAAAGTGAATAGTGGTTTTACTATTCATGATTTTAATAAGCTGGTAAAGAAGGTGCCAGCTGTTGAACAGGTTGGTGACTGGGACTGGCGTTGAGGAGGCCAGCTGTTGACTATAGTGGCATCATCCAAAAGGGTCCTGGGCATCTTGGAATGCAGCCCCATATGGGTTTTTGTCAGTTGTTGATCCTTCGGAAGAGTTGTCATCTTCTTCCTGGCTTGCTTGTGCAATTAATTGTTGAGCCATCATGAGCAGTTGTGAACATTTTGTTTTTGACTTGGATGGCCTTGACGACCGTTGAGCAGGGCTATTGAGCCTGATGTTTGAAACTGTGGGGGAATCAGATTGAACAAGAGGGTCTTCTTGCTTGACTGGTTGAACTTGTTTTACTGGTGTTGGGATTTTAACAGGTGTTGGAACTTTGACTGGTAATTCCAACATAACTTGATCAATTATTTTCTGGTGGTTGTAACTGCCCCACCATTTTACCAAATACTGTCGTATGACAGTTCTGTCTTCAATGTTGTATCTCCATTTAAGGATCCACGGGACCTTATATTTTGATACAAACAGCAACAAAGCAGGGAATTGACTAGTGTGATTAGTGACTTTGTTTATTGTGGAGAAGTAGTTGACCCGATCCATTAATTCAGCAGGCAAAATATCTGGGATGGCTCCATTCTGGTGCCACCATCGGTTGAACAATGAAGGAATGACTGAGTTGAATTTGTGGTCAAATTGGATGAACCACGAATGGGTAAATGCTTCATTTTCATGAAGGAGGATTTTGAACCAAGCATCAATGTAGTCATAGTAATTATATTCAACAGGGTGATCAGGAAGTTTTTTGTGAATAGAGGGATGACCCCATTGATCAAGGCTAACAATGTTGTGAATATAAAGTGAGTGGTAGATCACTTTATTGGGGTTAATCTTGTCTTTGATTGGTTTAATGAGAATGGATTTGTGGAGTTGGAGAATATCTCTGTACAAAGATAGGGATTTATCAGGATGAACAGGAACAGAATGCCATCCGGGAGGAAAGAAAGAGTTTACTAGTTCAGTAGGTTGATGAATGTGACTATGCACTGGTTCAATAGAGAAGAGCTTAGTAGTTATTGGTTTGAGTAGGTATTCCGTTGGGGTAGATGATTTAATAGGATATTTTGGCTGACTAGATTGACCAGGTTGTATGGTCTGATTTGAACAGAAAGGATCAGTGGCAATGCTTGGCTAGGTGAAGGGATATAAGCCAGGGCAGATTTGTACTCAAGTTTGGGGGGGATTTGCCCAAGAACTTGGTACCTATTTTTACTAGGGTTTTTACTGGATTGATCAGCCCATGAGGGTAGGGTTAACTGTTTCTTCTTGTCCGCCATTTTCTGCAGAAGAAGTTAGATTAAATATTATATAATGCAGCGTGATACCCTGCAGGAAATATAGTGAATAATGTCTCTGCTAATTAAGTGCTCAGTGGTGCAATTAATGCTTGGTGAGTGCGCGATGTCTCTGGTGTACAGGATGATGTTTAATCACTTACCAAGGAGAAATTCTCGAGTGAGAAAATCTGGGATTGAATTTTGACTGCCTTTAATATATTCAATTTTAAAATCAAAAATACTTAATATGGATTGCCAACGGGCAAAGATTTGTTTACTAGCAATATTTTCAACATCTTTTTCTAAAACATATTTAGCACTTTTGCAGTCGACTCTGACTAAAAAGTTTTGGTTTAATACATCATCCTGGAATTTAGAAATACACAGGACAATGGATAATATTTCTTTTTTAATAGTACTGTAATTACTATGTGCCGCATTCCATCGACCAGAGTGAAAACAAACAATTTGTTCAGCAGAATTAGAGCTAATTCTTTGGAGGAGAATCCCTCCATAACCTATTTCAGAAGCATCAGTTTGAATAATTTTAAAAGAGTTTACCATAGGAATTCCTAAACAAGGAAGAGTTTTAACATATTGTTTAATTTTTCTGACAATGTCAGAATGAGTGGATGACCAAGGGGGTGGATTGGTTTTCAATCGATCAAACAGAGGTTGACAGATCTTTCTTAGATCTTTATAAAATTCAGCAATATAATTTAATGATCCAAGAAATCTTTGCAACTGATTTTTATCAAGAATTTCATCAGGAAATTTATCAGCAAATTGAATAGCCCTACTAATTGGTGTTATAGTAGACTGATAGATATCATATCCCAAAAATCTTATTTTTGTTTGAAACAATTTAATTTTTGGAGCAGAAATAACTAAGCCATTATGCTTAATAGTTTGAACAAAAGATTTTAAATGTTTCCAATGATCATCAATTGAGTTTGAGAAAACAAGCACATCATCAATGTAAACAATAATAAAATGACTAAATGGGTTAAATATGTCATTCATTATGTTTTGGAACTCACTAGGAGCTTTTTTTAATCCAAATGGCATGACATTTCATTCGTAATGACCAAAGGGGGTAGTAAAAGCAGTTTTATACCGATCATCAGGGTGTAACTGAATTTGCCAGAAACCACTCTTCAAATCAAATTTTGAAAAAATGACTGCTTTACTTAATCGGCTAATCAAATCTTTTTTATTAGGAATAGGATATCGAATTCATTCCAAACAGCATTTAATGGTTTATAATTAATAACAATGCGTGGTACACCTCTTTCCTTTTCAGCATTTTTATTAACATAGAAAGCAGGACAAGACCAGGGTGATTTACTATCTTGAATAATGTTATTAGCTAGTAAAGTAGCAATTTCATCTTTACAAGTTTTTAAAACATCAGGGTTCATTTGGATAGGCCGAGATTTAGTAGGGATCTGGGATTCATTAAAACCTTTAATATATGGTAAAGTTACTATATGTTTTTTCCTATGCCAAAAGGCACTTGGGAGTTTAGCACAAATTTCATTTTCTAATTTTTCTTTGAATTCTTCAATTTGTTTAATAAGAAAAGTAGTGGTAAGCTGATCTTCAATCTTTTTATAATTAATTTCTTCTTGCAAAAACTTTAACTGATTTTTCTTTAAATCTAGTTTATCAATGGCTAAATAGTTTAACTGTACCAATTCAGTTTTTTAAAAAATTTAAACATAACTTGTTGACCAAAAGGTTTATTAATTAATCCTTCTTCATTGGTGGTAAAAGGATAAAGTAAACAGATAAATGGTGTACCTAAGATTAAATTATCAGTTAAGTCAGGAACTAAAACAATAGTGCTTTGAAAACAAATTTTATTCTGGCAAATATGTGCATTAGGCAACTTATATTCTATATCCATTTTACTATTATTAGCAGCTCTTAATATAGCAGTAGTTTTATGAAAATACATTGTTGGTACTAGACCTTGAGCAATACAATTTAAATCAGCACCAGTATCAATGAGAGCATTAACTTCTATTTGATAGTCTCGTATTACTAGTTTAACCTTTGTATACCATTTCTGGTAATATTCTTTTTTATCATTTTGACCATTTTTAATATTCTTATCAGAATTTTCAAGCTCAGATTCTTTTAATTTTTTAATATCTTTTTAACAATTTTAACTTCATGTTTTAAATCTTGTGTAGTTGTGTTACTAATTTTTACTAATTTATTGTCAATAGTTTCATTATCATGTTTAATAACTTTTAGTTCTTTTGACTTTGTACTATAGATTTTTGGGGAAGAAGTTGAGCAAACAGAAGACAAAGACATGGGTTTAGTAGGAATAGCAATTTTCTCTAAATAATCAAAGAAGTAAATTTCAACATTATTATCTTCTATGTATTGTTTCCATTGGTCTATCATTTTATCTTGTTGACTAGATGAATAGTTACTACGCCAAATTTTTCTTTTTTGATTTAAATTCTTCATATAATTCATCATATTCATCATCAGAATCATTCTCATTAGTAATCCTAGTTAATACGTGAAGTGCTGGATCAACTTGGTTTTGTGGGTTAACAGGAGGTGTTGTTCCTTCAAAATCAGTAAGAGTAGGAGACCCTGGGGATGTCTCACTATCATCAAAATTTGACTGTGTTGAATAACAGGGTTTACTAATTTGTGAACTTGTTTCAATTCCTCGTAATTTAACATGGGGATTAATAAGATTCTTATAATGCCTAGGTAGGCTAACAGAACTACTTGATCTGCTTAATTCTTTAATTCTAAGAGGTGGATTTATCCTTTGTTGATCAAAACTAATTCTAACAGTACCATCTAAATATTGTTTAATATAATCTAAATCAACAGTGTCATTTTGCATCTTATGGGGATAACTATCATTTTCACTAACCCAACTGGTGGGTAAAGTAATATCGTTTCCAGGAAATAGTTTTGGGTACTTGGATATTAGCATTAGTATTACTTTGAATCAAAACAGTTTTATCCTTAGGGCTTTTAACGAAAGCATGAATATTTAAATTAGTTTTCATACACTTATAATAAATACGATAAATCAAGGCAAGTGGGTGACTACCCTCAAGCATATTAGTAATAGAACCAACAGTTTGAATATTTAAAGTTAAAGCCTTTAATATATTTTTATCCTTTAAACTAATAGGTAAATCAGGATAACAATTAAAGTAAACTGGACCATTGTGCAAACTTGACTCCATTAGTCCAAGTAAACTGTCACTGTAAACAGTAAATCTAGCATCTCTGAGAGATAACAAAACAGAAGAATTTAATCCTGTTCTAGAGAGGGGTTTAATAGCAACTTGTATTAATCCAACATGGATATAATTATATCCTCTGTCGAGGTGTCTTTTAATAGATTCTTTACTAAGAAAAGAGCATCTTTCTTCTTGTTTAGTAATAGCATAAACTTGTTCAACAGTTTTAGCAATTTGATCAGTTCTAAAGGAATCACTTAAAAAACTAGATCGATAAATTTCTTTAACAGGTATTTTAGGGATATTCCAATTTTGGAAATCACTACTATTTAAATCTTGATATTCTTGTTCTTCTTGGTTTACTATGTCAGGAATAGACGTTAAATGAGAAGAAGAACTAGCTGAAGAATTACATCTAAACATTCTGTTCATTTTAATAAATAGAGCCTTTGGAGTGAATCGAGGGACTGGTGGATGAATTTATGCCTGAATAAGGGAGGGACCGGTGGATGAATGATACCTGGATAGTCTATTCCTTTTCCTAAAAGAAACTGATCCGAGACTGATATATAAATTAATCTTTCTATTTAAACTTAATTTTGAAATTCATTTTTCACTTCTATATAGACCTATAACTTGTTAAAAACGGATCCTCATAAATCCACTTCTTAAATGTTGTTCATCTGTCACCTGTATAGATCTATATCTTGTTTAAATAAACGGATCCTAAAATCTCTACTACCTTGCTGCTGTTTCTATTTTACACATACCCGTTTTAGCTGCTTCCAACACTCTTCTGCCCTAAACGCCTCCCTGGCTAAAGCGGGACTTACCGTGGCCGGATCTGACTATTAGGGTGGTACTTTCAAAACAGCAGTTTGATAATAAAAATCAGGCTTTAGCTTGTAAACCTAGATCATCTACAGATGGCATACTACCAACATCAAATTGGTGAAAATCAGGCTTTAGTTTAAAACCTAGATCATCTATAGTCGTTCCATTTGTTTCTCAAAACTCAGAAAATAGATAAATTAATGAAGATATAAGAAACATTTCCATTTTCTTTTACAAACAGGAATAAACTACCCAGTAATTACTCATCCACACATCTCCGACCTCTTCAGACACAACCCATCCACCACCCCTAGCTCACTACTCCCTTCTTGGCTCTGATACCATTACAACGGAAGACTTGCAGGGAAAGGGAAGAACAGACATTATCAGAGTAAATCAGGCGGCTGAGCCGACCATTAACAGTAAATTATTATATATATATATATATATATATATATATACTAGTGTTTGTCCGTGCCTACGGCACTACACACCTCGGTTGGAATTGCCCATGCCTACGGCACTTGCTAACTAGTGGCTCAAACATTAGTGTGCAGTATGTGATCCTCTACTTAATGAAAAGACAAAAAATTTGGCTCAGAGGGATTTCAATGGGCACCCTAAAATAGTCATGAAACTAAATAAAAAGTCTTAAAATATTCGTTGAACGGCCTTAGAAACAAAAATTTATTATGACCAAGTAGGATATAATGACCATAAAAATATTCGCAACGGTTCAACCGAATTGAAAAATGGAGCACTTAATTTTTTAATCACATTTTTCATGTGTAAATAGTGAACGTGTGTGCTGACGTGTGTGAACGTGTGTGCATGTGCGTGGTGGGTGCCACCTAGGACAAAGGTGCCACGTAGGACAACAGTCCTGTTTTATTAGATAGATATATTGCTACAAAGTACACATGTGCATATTTGATTATTTTAATTGAAAGAATCTTGATTTGAAGATCTTATTTTATTATAGAGTACTTTATATATATATAGAGTCCTTTTTATATCCGGATGCCCGGATTTTCCTATGGTCTGGATTTGTGTCTTAGCTCCCATTTCCTGATCGATTTACAATGATCCAAGCCGCTCAATGTGTTCAGAACGTAATTTTAATGGTACCCGCGAGAAATCAGCAAAAAAAAAAGACCGGGAAGGGCTTGATCCGAGTAGTTTTTTTCTGAATCGTTCAATAAAAAAACTGCTCGGATCAACCCCTTCCCGGTCATTTTTTTTGTTGATTTCTCGCGGGTACCCTTAAAATCACATTCTGATCACATTGAGCGGCTTGGATCATTGCAAATTGATCGGGAAATGAAAAATCAGGACCATAAGAAAATTCGGGCGAGTGGACCTGAAAATTACTATATATATATATACATACTTGGCCTTACACACACGTGCACACACACACACACAGATATATATATATACATACATACATAGTATTAGAGAAAGAAGGAGAAAGAGAGAAAAAGGGAGAGATGGCCGAGAGAGAGAAGGAGAGAAAGAGAGAGGGAGAGATTGGAGAGAGAAGGAGAGATATGGGAGATATTGAGTTGTACTTGGGATGACCATCTCTTTCAATATAGGGTTATATACTCCTCCAAGCAAAATCTATGTACCATTGTCCTTATGTGTACAAACTATCACTAAATCTCTGTACTACCACTCCTTTCTTCCACCAATCTTTCCAAGAAAAACTCTAAAGTACAAAATCTAGCCATATAAGCCTAGAACTAGGTAGAAGATATGCAAGCAACCTTTCCTAAGTACTAGACAAGACCAAAAACCCTTCATGATTTGCCCCTTTATCCATTGGACAATAATTGTTAGGGAAAAATTTATCCCTTGGATAATAAGCCAAGTTTTTGCTATAAATAGCACCTCATTCTTGCCATTCAACTCACACCTTCAAGCATTCAAACTTCTCTCTGTAGAATTCTTAAGTTTGTTCTTTGTTCTTCTTGTTCTTGAGTTTTTCCCATGTTCTTCAAGAAACTCATCCAAGACCGCCACTCGACCACTCTCTCGATCCAAAAGTTTAAGTAGTTTAGTCAAGAACTAGTTTTGAGAGAAACCATTCTTTTTCGAAGCTACCGTAAGCGTTCCGTAGGAAGATACTTCGCCCAATCACCGACGCACTTACCGTAGCCGCCCTACCGCCAAGAAGAATGGTAGGCTTTTCCTATACTTTCTACCTCTAAGTATATCGTATGATAAGCGTATAATGAAATGAATGTAGAATTTCCCTATACTTCCAAACTCTAAATATAACGTATGCATATTGTATGATCATGTTGAATAAACGACTTTTACTTTAATGAACATGTGTTGCTTGAACTTCCCGAAAAGGAAGCAAGAACGAATTTCGAAATATAAACTTGACGGAAAAGTATTCGTATTTTGATCTTAGGATGGTTATGAGTATGTAAATATTATTACTTGTATTACTTGTTAGATGTGTGATAAAGCATAAGTGGTTTTCCACTCCAAAGGTCTCTGTCCATGTGACACTATGCTTTATATTGTGTGTTAAATGTTGAACATGATTATGTGATAATTTGAGCATGCTAGGTTATATAGAGTTGAATGATCTTGCTAGTTTAGTTTCAAGATTCCAATGAATGATTCATGTGTACGTGAAAAGTCCTACCGCGGAGCCTATGCATGAAAATGAGACATGGAAATTGAGAAAGTAGAAACATGCCACCTAGAGTGTGGTTAATGAAAAGATGTGTTTTGAAACCGTAATGTGGCCGGACGTGGTAGCCCATTGTGTGTATGAAAACCCGCAATGTGGCCGGACTTGGTAGCCCATTGTGTGGACTTGCGAAAATCGTAATGTGGCTGGACTTGGTAGCCCATTGTGAAGATTGCCAATGGGGCCGGACGTGGTAGTCTCATTGGTGATATGGCTTAGTTATCCGCGGAGAGGAGCCAATGCAAGATTTGAATGGATTGTGAAAACCGAAATGTGGCCGGACTTGGTAGCCCATTGTGTGCGTTGCCAATGGAGCCGGACGTGGTAGCCTCATTAGTAACGAGGTTTGGAATGCGTATCGAAATGTTAATTTATTAAAATGAAAACGACACAGTTTACGATGAGTCGCGTAGGAGAAACTCAAATATCACAGACACCGACGCTAGATTAAGGAATGTGAATGTGTCATTGTTGTTATCTATATCGAATATGCATGTGCTGTTCATGACCTTGTATGCTCTATATGTGACTTGCTATGTGTAAGTTTAGGGTTAGTGGGTATAGGATTACTCTGCTGAGCTCCTGTAGCTCATGGTGTTACCTTTGGTGACCCTGACATATTATACTGGTGGCGATGCTGGTATAATGTGTTAGACTTTGTAGATAATCAAGACAAGTTGTACCCCTTGGAGACCTTTGGAACTGAAGAGCTGGCTAGGATGGAGGAGCAGACAGAGCTGTAGATAGGAACCCTAGTTTTCTTCCCTTGTGTAAATAATGAACTCCCGTGGGAGTTATGATGTAATAATGAGCTAGACTCTATGTGGGCTCCAGCGCCCCAAAAGCGCTAACTCGAAGAGTCGCCACCCGGGTTTTGAGATGGGTCACCCGAGAAACCGAGAGTTTGATTTGAAAAAGAAAGGCATTTGGTCTAGCGAAAATGTTGAGATTTTGGATCCGGGAGCCACGTTACGAACGAGGAAGGTTTTGTTGAAAAAGCACCCCGCTCGCCCGGTAAAATCGGTCTCTACTAAGCATTTTAAATGGGGGATTTAATACCATTTGAAAAACTTAACTTTAAAACATGTACGGGAAAGGGACACGGGATTAAATATAACACATTGACGTGCTTGTAAATGCAAAGCATGCGGAGATAATATGAATGATATGAACGGATGTAATGAAAATACTCAACAAACTTTCGGATCACAACCATGTTGGGCACGGCACCGCGATGCCGTGTGCGGCACCTCAATATGCCGTCGCGTGACTTACTTCCTACTGTCAGACTGTTACAAGCGTTCAAAATATCATCCATCTATTGTTTTCACCGTACACCTTTTTTAAAAGACTCATCAAAAGCCACATAATGACCAGATCATTCCAAAAAGATTATTATTTTCTCAAAACATGACCCCAAAATAGTTTTTAACATGTTTGATCATTCGGGATGATCTAGAAAACCTTGTTTGAGAGTCAAAATATGGCTTGTAGATATGGTCTTACTTTTAAAGAAATAAGAACAGTCAACAACAGAAACAAGCAACCACAACAAAGGGTACCTCCGATCCAGACAGCCTGCTTATAATAACATCAGTAACCAACATGCCGTGCGCTGAAGGTCAACGTGCCGTGCGCCTGTCCAGGCAGCCGCGCGATACCTTGACCTCAGCACAGTACTGACTTCTTTTTTTGAAAATGGGTTTTAAGTCAAGATCTAACCAAAAGGGACTAGATCTGACGACAGAAAAGTTCCCCTCAGGGCCAAAACGGGGTTTAGCCCAAGGAAATGGATTTATACCTTTCGATTGAAGCTTGGATGTGCTTGAAGGTGGATGAATGAAGTTGATTTGGATTGAGTTTGAGAGACTTAAGAGCAAGTGGGTGTAGAGAGAGAGATGTGTATAGTGGTGATGGGTGTAAGAAGTTGTAGAGAGAGAATCAAAAGGGAGTATTTTTAGAGAGAGAGAGTGAGAGCCAAAAAAATGGCATAGTAACTTTACTTGGAGTTGAAGGGGTACTTCTCAACTAGAGAGGGGGTGTATTTATAGGCAAAAGAGGCAAGGATGATCACTAAAGGAGGGGAGGTGACTTCTGAGCCGAATAAAACTCATTTTCTGGCACAGACGCTCCTCCTGCAGGTGTGGCCGATAGCTTTCTGCGACTGTCAGAACTTTTCTCAAGGTGCCGTGCGACGTAGTGGAGTCCCGTGCGAGAGAGTGATTTTTTGAATTTTCTAAGGTGTCGTGCGCCCTTTTGAAGTGCCGCGCGCTATGTGAATCAGCACAGCACACCGAACTTCGCGAGGGCGCCCCGGACACTCCCGAACTCGGATTTGGACGCGGTTCGAAGCGTTGGAAAGCTCGTCGAGTCCTCTTTCTAACCCAATTGGTTTCACTCAAAGACATTTTATACATTGAAATGTGTGCCTATTTTACCCTCAGTGTGTCATGAAAAAAAGTTATTTTTGACAAACCAAACGCATCTTTCTCGTTTGCAATTGAACCGAGGGGCACCCTACATTGTTGAAAAGAGGTTTTCTTGAGGTTAGAGAAGGAGTAGCAAAGGAGTAGTAAAGGAGCAACAATCCAAGCCTCAAAGGTATGTTTTTCCTTATTTCATCATCGGGGAAACTTAAAGATTATTCAGGATCCAGATAGTCCCTCTTTAACGGAACTTAGGTACCATTGCTTGGTATAAGTGACGTTAAAGATTAGACATCGCAATCCATCGCTCCAAAGTCTTTAAGTTAAATGCAAGAATGCAATAAAGGTGGTCGTGCTCATGGAGCTGCCTACGTACCCCGTTGTAGGGATCAGACCAGCGTAGTTCGATTGGGACAATGCAAGTGAAGCGAATCCCGGAGGACAAATTGCGAGACAAAGGAAAGTCCAGAGGACAAAGTGTGAGACAAATTGCAGTCCCGGGGGACGAAGTGCAGATAAGGTGCAGTCCCAGGGGACAAAGTGCAGATAGAGTGCGAGTCCCGGAGGACAAAGTGTGAGACAAATTGCAGTCCCGAAGGACGAAGTGCAGATAAGGTGCAGTCCCAGGGGACAAAGTGCAGATAGAGTGCGAGTCCCGGAGGACAAAGTGTTAGATAGAGTGCAGTCCCGGAGGACGAACCACAGCTTGAGAAACTTAAAAAAAAAAAAAAGGCTCCCAGGTCGGTTAGACCATAGCCAGAGAAAAGAAGAGACTTTAGGTGGGTAAGACCGTAGCTTGAGAAACTAAGAGGCTTTTAGGTCGTTAGACCGTAGCCTGAGAAATTAAGAGGCTTTCAGGTCGGTCAGACCGTAGCCCGAGAAATTAAGAGGCTTTTAGGTCAATTAGACCGTAGCCTGAGAGACTAAGAGGCTTTTAGGTCGGTTAGACCGTAGCCCGAGAGACGAAGAGGCTTTTAGGTCGGTTAGACCGTAGCTCGAAAGACGAAGAGGCTTTTAGGTCAATTAGACCGTAGCCTGAGAGACTAAGAGGCTTTTAGGTCAATTAGACCGTAGCCCAAAAGACGAAGAGGCTTTTAGGTCATTTAGACCGTAGCCCGAGAGACGAAGGGGCTTTTAGGTCAATTAGACCGTAGCTCGAGAGACTAAGAGGCTTTTAGATTAATTAGACCGTAGCCCGAGAGACGAAGAGGCTTTTAGGTCATTTAGACCGTAGCCCGAGAGACGAAGAGGCTTTAAGGTCAATTAGACCGTAGCCCGAGAGACGAGGAGGCTTTTAGGTCAATTAGACCGTAGCCCGAGAGACGAAGAGGCTTTTAGGTCATTTAGACCGTAGCCCGAGAGACGAAGAGGCTTTTAGGTCATTTAGACCGTAGCCCGAGAGACGAAGAGGCTTTTAGGTCAATTAGACCGTAGCCCGAGAGACTAAGAGGCTTTTAGGTCAATTAGACCGTAGCCCGAGAGACGAATAGGCTTTTAGGTCAATTAGACCGTAGCCCGAGAGACGAAGGGGCTTTTAGGTCAATTAGACCGTTGCCCGATAGACTAAGAGGCTTTTAGGTCGGTTAGACCGTAGCCCGAGAAATTAAGAGGTTTTTAGGTCGGTTAGACCGTAGCTCGAGAAACTAAGAGGCTTTTAGGTCAATTAGACCGTAGCCCGAGAGACGAAAAGACTTTAGGTTGGTAAGACCGTAGCTCAATTGACTGAGATGCTTAGATCCTTTTGACTGTAGCTCGATAGATAAAGAAGCTTTAGGTCCTTTTGACCATTGCTTGATAAACAAAGAAGATTAGGTCCTTTTGACCGTCGCCGATTGAATGAGAAGCTTAGGTCCTTTTGACCGTCGCCTGCGAGACCAAGAAGCGTTAGGTCAGTTAGACCGTCGCTCAATAAATCAAGAAGCTCCGGCCCTTTTGACCGTTGCCGATTGAATGAGAAGCTTAGGCCCTTTTGGCCGTTGCGAATTGACTGAGAAGCTTAGGTCCTTTTGACCGTCGCCGATTGAATGAGAAGCTTAGATCCTTTTGACCGTCGCCGATTGAATGAGAAGCTTAGGCCCTTTTGACCGTCGCCGATTGATTGAGAAGTTTAGGTCTTTTTGGCCGTTGCGAATTGACTGAGAAACTTAGGCCCTTTTGACCGTCGCCGATTGAATGAGAAGCTTAGGCCCTTTTGGCCGTCGCCGATTGAATGAGAAGCTTAGGTCCTTTGGACCATAGCTCGATTAAATGAGAAGCTTAGGTCTTTTGGACCGTCGCTCGAGAGACTAAGAAGCGTTAGGTCTATTAGACCGTAGCTTGGTTGATTGACTTTTGGACAACATTTGAGATTCGCGATTTGGCACTTGACGACAACGATGACAACATTCCTTTTTATTTTTATTTTTATTTTTTGAAAAATAGGGGACACATCTAATTACCCTTTTTGCTTTACTATCTTTGGCCGGTGACTGATATCTTAGATTTTGGGCTAGAATTCGCCTGCGTTGAGGGCTTGAATCTGAGTTGGAGTTTGCTTTTTGTCAGGGCTTAAGCTTTGGGCTGAAACTTTCTTTTGATCAAGGCTTGAGCATTGGGGTGAAGTTTGTGCCCGAGTTTTAAAGTCAGGCATACGCTAGCCTCGGTAGATGACATCGAGTTGTGGTGCCCCAGTGAATGACGAACCCCAGTTCTGATGGTTTTGACAAGCAATCGTCCAAGCGCAGTCTAGGCTATGGTTTCACTCGGGTATTAACACTCTCCTTTTGCGCTCTAAATTTTTCCTAGTACCGCCCTTTCGGGTTTTCGGTCTAGCGAGCTCTTTTGATTAACTGCCTTAACTTTTGCCTAGGCCGCCCTTGCGGTTTTCAACCTAGCAGGCTTTTGCTCTAATTTTTGCTTGGGTCTGCCCGCCCTTGCGGTTTTCAGCCCAACGAGTTTCTCTCAGGGGTGTATTTTTCCATGCGTTGAAATGACTTCCACGAGTCGATAATTGACAAAACTGAGATGACTCTTTTGACTTTTGGCAAAAGGGGTGGAATTTTGACAAGACTACGTTGACGCAAATGAAGGAGAGAAAGATGAAGCGACTTTCGAATGGAGTCCCTGATTGGACGAAGAGTTTGACTATTTGAAATGGCAGACACGCCCAGGTTCTTGGAATTCTCCTTTTGGAATTTCAAAATTATTTCACTCCATCAATTTTCATTCAAATCTTTTGATTTGTCAAAACACGAGAGTTTTTATCATGAACCGTGCCCCAAGTTGCTGATGATGACCGCAATTTGAATTTTTGCTTTCGACTTTTCTCCATGTATTGATTTCGGTCATGCCTCTTAATGCCTAGGGTTCTTGCTATCAAGTTGCGCTTTCCAATCTGAAAGGACTTTTTGGGTTGTAATGAGGGCCATGGTTTGGGTTTAACAAAGAAAGGACAATTGGCTCAAAAATTTCACTTTCTTTTTGGGTTTTCAAAGCTAAGCAGCTATCTTTGAACTTTTTGTGCCCATTTGCTTTGATTGGTGTTTTCTCTTGATTTCTCATACCTTCAATGCCTTTCAGTGTGTTTGACACTTTCATCATTTTGATGCTTTGAATCTCGATGTGTCTGACACTTTCACTCTTTTGATGCTTTGAATTTCAATGTTTCTTCTGGCATTTTTATCTTTCAATTCACCCCGATGCGAAGGATAGCTGGCTAGCTGGGGTTCAAAGAATTTGATTGAGGCTCAAAATGGGCTATCAAAAGATATATCTTTATGCGTAGGATGCAAGAAACGATGGCCTTTCTTCATTTTGGATTGCGCAACCTAACAACTGAATCCTAGATGCTCCACTGAGAAGTTTTTGTTTGCATGCTCTAACTTTTTCTTAGGTCAGATTTTGAGTTTTGACCTAGCGAGCCTTTTCAGATTCACGACACTGCTTCTTAGAATGGATATGGCACCGGGAAGTGGTCCCTTGAAATTCTTCTTCTTTTCCTGAGGTGAGGGTTCAATCAAAAATCATCTCGTGTTTTGAAGTGATTATCATGATTTTCAACTGACGGTAGAAAATAATTTCAAAATCCTGAGTTTATTACAGAGATGTGACGTTCAAGAGATAGCAACTGATCCACTAGGGGTTGACTCAAAAGACCATGACCGAACCTTGGGATTGACATGAATGCTCGTGACCGGGCCTCAGGATGAGGCTGCCTACGTATCCTGTAAAGGAATCAGGTCACAAAATAGTTCAGGCCCACGAAACTGACGCTTTTTTTTTTTGACTCTTACAAACAAAGACACAACAGTGAAAGCATGAAAGACTCGAGGTACAAACTGACTTCAAACACAAAGATGATTATTTAGAGGACAAAGACTCAGAACTTGAAAACTCCCGGAATCGTGGAAGGTCAGACCGTTTCATGGCTCTTGATGATTTACCCTTCTTTGCTGAAAAAGGCGGCATTGATGCAAGGATTGTGCTTGGACATGATGTCTGGCTATGGTGGAGTGATGATTCTGTCATCGATGAGGTCTTGGATAGCATGGCGAAGGCGGATGCATTCATTGGTAACATGACCGGGCATTTGATGGAAGGTGCAGAAGGCATTTGGGTTGTGATTTGCTGAAAGGTTTTGAGGTAAAGGAGTTTGGGGGAGTGGCTTGATGAGACCAGTTTTGAGGAGCTTTTCATAAACTAGGGATTGAGGTTCAGGGAAATGGGAGAAGGCCCTCCTTGGTTTGGTTCTGCGACTGAGTTGAGGGTCCATGGTGGCGCCCGTGGTGCTCCTACTTGCTTTGTAACTGTATAGCCTTCTGCTATCAATGGGACAAACCCTTTTGCCTCTGGGATTGATCTCATGTACTTCTGCTGAGACAATATGCATGTCAGCACTGGTTTCGATCAAGGGTCCAGTATCTTCCTTCGAGTGAGCCCTAGCGTCATGAATTTCAGCCAAGTCCTTGAACATTTTTGAGAGCTTCACTTTTGAGAAACGTTTGTCAGCCCTGTCAACCCCTAGGTCCCCAACATCATCATTCAGTCCAACATTTGTGTTCGGAATTATGGAGGTGAAAAGTTTAACCAGCCCTTGGACCAAAGTTAGCATCTTGTCCATTTTCTGACTCATTTCCTCCATAGTCTTTTTCAGCTCATTCAATTCTGTCTGCCCTGCCATTGAGGTGATCGGAGAATGCGGTGTGGTTTTGTGTAGGATGGGTGACTTAGTACTGACAGTAAAGCAAAAATTGAATTTTAGATGAGTCCCAGACGTTTTTTTTTTTGAAAAAGAAAGAACATGTCATGTACGTGTCGTCGATCTTGATGTTGTCCTAAGTTCTAATCCAGCTTGGTCTCACTTAAGGCACTGCACAGATGGTTTCCAACAATCACGGGTAGATTGTTTAGCAGGATTAGACCCAACGCCTTTATTATGTCCATCCAAGACAAAGCAATAAGATTGCTGCAACTAGCGTTCCCAGACCGGCGGCAATTTGGGCACGGCGAACACCGGAGGTATCGCAAACTCTGTGTATTTAGAGTCTCCTAGACTGTCCTAAGGACCTACCATGGTTCAAATCTCACTTAGGACGTGGCACAGATGACTTTCGACAATCCGGGTAGGTCATGTCAGGTAGGTTAAATTCCGAATGCTTCGAAATCAGAGCCAATCTCCTTATCTTGACCATCCGAGACAGAGCAATATGACTGCCAAATTCCAGATACCAACGTTCCTTAAGGCTAGACTGAACCAGGGGAGCCGTATGGGCACAGCAAACGCCGGAGGTATCGCAAACTCCATGGATTTAAGGTCTCCTAGACCGTCCTAGTGGACCTACCGTGATTCAAATCTCATTTAAGACGTTTGTACAGAAGATTTTCGATAGCCCGGGTAGGTGCCATCAGGCAGGTTGAATTCCGAGCGGGTCGGAACCACAGCCAATCTCCTTACCGTGACCATCCGAGACAGAGCAATGTGACTACCGGAATCCAGATACGCACGCACTTAAGGCTAGATCCAAACCAAGGGAGCCGTTCGGGCACGGCAAACACCGAAGGTATCACAAACTCCATAGATTTAAGGTCTCCTAGACCGACAGCGCGATCCCTAAAGATTGCCTCAATCCTCAGTGTTTCTTTTAACAGTGTATCCTTTGGTTAGGAATGACAAGATTTGGGAGATGGCAAAACAAATTAAGTCCCCAATATTTTTCATTCAAAGTTCTGATTTTGGGTTTAGAAACCGTTTGGCATAAATGACGTGATACTGTAACCGAGGCAGTGTAAGCGACATGACGCCATTAGCCTAAGCGGTGTAAGTGACTTGGCACCGTAACCTAAGTGGTGTGAGTATCCCGGCATTGTAACCCAATTGTTTTCTTAATCCATTGAATTCTTGATTGCAAAATGTATTGACGACTTAACAAATTTTGACATCCCCAAATCTTTATCGTTCCAAGGATCATTTGATTTAGACAACATGCATGTAATCAGACGCACAACTCTTCATCGGGTCTTGGCAATCTTTTCAGACCACAGGGCGGAAGGAAAGAAGGTCAGAGGACGAGGCAAGGATGAGTACGAGTCCTAGAAGACAAGCATACCATGTGCATGGCAGTGCGATGATATGATATGACACGAAAATGCATCAAACTGGGTACCGTTTTGACTGAAAATGATTGATTTGAATTGAAAACCAGAGATTGTTTTGGGTTCGGAAGCCACGTTACGAGGGGGGAAGGGTTTTACGGCACCCCCCTCGCCCGACGCGAGATCGGTCTCTACTGAATATTTGTGGGATTTTTGAAAATGGTTTTGCTTCAAAGGACAAATAGCAAGTATTTACAGTTATATCAAGTACAGAAAAGTGCATGCATATGCATGTGAACAGTGAATAAATGAGGGAAATGGAAATGGAGTGCAAAGTGCAGGAGACTGGAAAATCCTGCCATTAAAATTACTCTCGAGCGCTCGGGAGCATTCCCGAGTGCTTGGAAATGTTGCATGTCCCAACCTGCAAATAATGTTAGTACAACAGAATACAGTAGGATATGGTACTGGAAATGTAAACTGAAATAACTTTAAACATGACACAGGCTCGACAGAAGGCCTGGTAGATCATAGTCAGGCCTTCAACCCACCAAATCATGTATCCCATCCTTCCAAGAGCAATGGTTTTCCAGTTCGAAAGACCAGAAGGTCACATGCATGGCATGCAAGAGCAGTACAAGAGATAAGAAAGAAGGAGATTTGGATAGAATGACATGCAGACAACTCCCGAGCGCTCTGGAGTAGACTCGAGCGCTCGAGAGTGATCCACACTCCCAGACCAATTTCAACCAACAAAAGCCGTTACTTGAGTGTTTTGATGTAACAGATCTTACCCTTTTATCTTGCATTCAAGAGGTTTCTCTCTTAGGTCTACTAAGGAAAATGCTTTTGCATTTCTTTCATATGAAAACGATTCTTATTCTCCTCCAAAAACCAGATCAAGTACATCAAAACACTTAAGAAGGCTCTCTTTGCTTGATACCTGTCCCTATCTCCCCTGCATGTTAGTCTAAATGTTACAGAAATGGAAAATGAGGATGGCACCACTCTCGAGCGCTTCAGAGAAGTCCCGAGCGCTCGGGAGTGTTCCCAGTACTGCATGCATGGAAAGCATTCATGGCCCTTTGCTCTTGTTTTGATACTAAGGTCTTCCCTTCACACTCTCAGTATTGAGGACTGGAGTGAGCTGGGAAGCCTCCCTCAGAAGGGAAAACAGCCCCACTTTTGTTTGAAATCAAGGTATGAGACTTATACCTTTTGCTTGGAACTTTGATCCTTGAGGAAGAACTTGGAAAGATGGAAGAGGAGTGAAGATTTCAGAGGATCAGAGGTTTGTGATGAACTGAACTCCTTTCCTCTTCTTGAAATTTCTTGGTTATTTTGCTTTTGAAAAGGGGGGTTTTTGCTTGAGAGAGAATGAAACTTGTTTTCTGCTTTTAAAAATCAGAGAGAGGGGTTCTAGAGAGAGGATTTCGTGTTTTCAAATGAAGGCTAAGCCTCCTTTTATAGGCAAAACATGAGTTATGGTTCAAAATGGGAAAATGTCATTTGGAATCCAAATCAGGTCTCCTGCTCTGACTCCTCTGACTGAGATAGAGTGTATTTGAAGGCAAAGACCAGCCAAGAACGGCTGAAATGATGATTGCATGGATAATGGGGAGGCTCCCCCATCCATTGGGCAGTACGGAAGTCTCGAGCGCTTGAGAGTTGTCTCGAGCGCTTGGGACTTCACTCTCGAGCGCTCGAGAGTTGACTGGTCAATGGTTTTGGAAAGGTCTGGAGCGCTTGGGATTGATCCAGAGCGCTTGAAAATGATTTTTGACATTTTTATTTCCCTTTCAAAGTTTCTTCCAGAAGCATCGTTCCATTGGTACAAGGCTTGTTCGATCCCATATTCATCATTGGGGAGCCTCCGGGCCACGAATCAAGGAAATTCGAATCGTCCAAATTGGGGTGTCTACAGTTGCCCCTCTTTGGGCGTTGCTCGATATCATGTCTTGATATGAGTGACGTCCAAAGATTGAGACAGCCCAATTCGAGCCAAGACAAATCCTTAATTCCAAGAACAAACATAAAACAACACATTCAACGTATGAGGTCGCGTCCTTTCGGACTGCCTACGTACCCTTTTCTGCAGGGATCAGACCAGCGTAGCTCTTCGGGGCAAATGCAAGTACGCGTAATGCATGCACGAGAAAGAATCGACACAATTTTGATGCAAATGGCCCACCTGTTGCTCTGTTTGGTGAATGGAAAAGTGCAAACACGTGTGATGCATGCACGAGAAATGATCGATGCGAGTTTAATAAGATAAACATGCAAATGGTCCACCTGTTGCTCTGTTTGGTGAATGAAAAAGTGCAAACACGTATGATGCATGCACGAGAAATGATCGACGCGAGTTTAATAAGATAAACATGCAAATGGTCCACCTGTTGCTCTGTTTGGTGAATGGAAAAGTGCAAACACGTGTGATGCATGCACGAGAAATGATCGACGCGAGTTTAATAAGACAAACATGCAAATGGTCCACCTGTTGCTCTGTTTGGCGGAAAGAACGATGATAAAGTAGCATCTGTAGGGTAGAAATACCTGCTAACATGTTGAGATTAGCATAAATAGACAAAATTTTGATCGACCACCAAGTAAAAACAGCCAGTCGAGGAGCATGAGCTCAAAATCACAACACCGACTAGGACTCGCTTCCTCTAGTTCTGTTTGACGCGGCCAAAGCCAGGACTGAGATTGATTTTGTAAAAAGAGAGGGAAAAGCTAAGCAAGCCTCGTCGGCGGGAAGAGGCACGGGACGACGGGGGTCGGCACGAAGGCTGAGGAAAGATCCCAGCGCTCAGAACCACTCCCAAGCGCTCGGGAGTGGTCTCGAGCGCTCGAGACCTTGGCTGGGGTCTACCGTCCTTACATCTTCTTCATCAGGTCTGGGGTGCAAAACCCCTTCTCAAGCGCTCGAGAACCAGGGCGATCCAGACCTTTCTGAAGCCCGATCGAACATCAACTCCTCTCAGGCAAACTCTCTCTCTCTCACTCAACCGATCTCTCTCTCCTCTTTGTCAATCTTTCTCCTGTTCAGACAGCCCTTCTCTCTCCCAACACGGATCGAGCTCAAGATCTTGACTTCTGCACGATCTTCCACTGGGCTGTTGTTTGCCAAGAGGCACGAATCAAGAGGAAGGAGAAGGCCTGGGGTGTAGAGGAACTAGCAATGGCGAGCGGTGGTGAAGGAGAGCAGCCCCACCGCGAGGAGGCGGTGGTGGTGACGGTTACGGCGGCGATGGAGGAAGGCAGCAGGGGTGCTGCTGTCACGGCAGCTCAGGAGGGGAACGGTGAGGGTACGGTGGCAGTGGATGGGGCTCCTGGTGCGAGCTTAGAGGCGGCAATGGAGGAAGGCCAAAGAGCCGGAGGTGAGGAGATGGCGGCAGTGGACGTGGCCAGCAGCAGCGCTGCTGTATCCGCTCGAGAGAGGGTCATTGGTGATGATTTAGTCAGAGGGGTCGAGGCTGGCGGGGGCTTAGCGGCAGTAGAGAGCATTAGCGGTGGTTTAGCGGGGGTAGAAGATACAGGTGTTAGTGAGGTGGTGCGAGGAGATGGTGACGAGCTGGCCATGGGCAGCCAGGGCACATCAGGTAGCGGGGGAGATGGTACGAGCAGCGGGGGAGGTGTGACGGGCACTCCCCATACTCCTACGGTGGAGGAGCTACTCGCGGCCGCGGAGCGAGCCGGAGATGAGCGGAGGGACGGGGCTGGCGACAAGGTAGTGATAGCCGGTCGCGTTGTTGCGACGCCAGTGCTGAGGACGGCGGTAGTGGAGTCGAGGGGAGGAGATAGCGGGATCAGCGCCTCACGGCCGGTCCCATTTACGGAGGGAGACTTCTTGGACAGCGCGAGACCACAGGATATACTGGGTGTCCTTGGTCTCGACGCCGGGATGAGAGAGGTGTTGAGGGGAGCGAGGACTCCGGAGGACCAGGTTTCAGCGTTGTTGCTGGGAGCGTTGTTGAGCGGTGCCGGGGCTTCTGACACTGGAGGTCTTGGAGTGGAGTCGGAGATGGAGGATAGGGAGTTGGGGGAGGAGCCAGGGGCAGAGGAAGAGGTGATTATCGAGGAGCGGGTCACAGCGGCGGCCGAGGCGAAGGCCTACTTGAGCCGTGCACGTCCTGAGTTTACGGCAGATACTTATGCACCACAGTTACACTTCTTTGAGCCGACGGGGATGACTGGCTATACTCCTGCTCAGATGGACTACCCCAAGGACTTGCTCTTGCGAGATCGAGCCTCGCACATTTCTTCTGGCTGGACCACGGTATGACTTTAATGCTTTACTTTCCTGCTTTTGTCTTGCTTTCCTGAATCACTTATTGCTTACTGATGCTATCTCTTTGCTTTATTGAAACAGCATACCAAGGACATTTATGGCCACGGAGGTTCAGGTCATTCATTGCAGCACTTCTTAGCGTTGCCCTGGAGAGTGCGGGAGCTGGTGGAGGAGACTGGTTTCGGGCCGTTCATCCAGCTACTGACTTCGGCGAGAGTTGACTGTGCAGTGATGACAGCACTAGTGGAGCGGTGGTGGGATACCACCAACACGTTTCACTTCCGTTTCGGGGAGATGACGGTGGCGCCCTTGACTTCGCCCGTGATTACGTGGCTCCGGTCGGAGGTGAGCCGATTCCATTCGACCCGAGTATCTGGATGATGCGGCTTTGAGGTGGTTCCTTGGCGGGTCCCACGCCATAGCGGAAGTGTATCGAGTGCAGGCGATTCTGATGTCTTGGGATCACGAGCAGCGGATGACGTCAGCGGCCCAGATGGCGAGCCTATTCTTTGCACTGTTCGGGGCTTCTCTGTTCCTTTCAGGTGATCTCGGGTTCACCAGTTACAGCGGCTGGTTGATCTGAAGCGGCGGGCCGATACGACTAGGAGGTCTTTGCTCTGTGCACTCTCTCGTTTTTAAGCTGCCACACGCGGGGTGGGGAACACCATTGGGGATACTGGCAGGTGATAGAGGTATGACTCGACGTTATTGCTTTGAATTGCTTTGATTGATTGATCGGGGTTTGTTGAATTGAACTCGCATTAATTTGAATTGAATTGATCTTCATGACTTGCGACTTTGGGCTTACGAGGTCTTGGGCATGTTCCCGCCGAGAACACTTGTACAAATCCGAACCTGCTTCCGCGTGCACTCGCATGGAGTGCAGTACCGAAGGGCCAAGGAAGCGGCGAGGACGGTGATGACTTTCCGGGTGGATAGCATTCTGGGGTTCTGGTACAAACATCGACCTTCTTTTCCTTTCTTGCTTGTGCTTTCCTTCATGAAACTTGATCATTAATGTATAATGACCGATCGCAGTTCACCGGGACCGATGGGCGAGGCTTGAGGTCGACTTCCTTCCAGAGGCCGGGAGGTGGCGAGGTAGTCTTCTTTGGAGTGTCCACAGGTTGGCGGTGGTACCTAGGGGATCGGGTGACGCGATAGTCACTTTCGGTTCTCCGGAGTTCGTCGTGCAGGCCACTCCCAGCGGCAATGGATCGAGACTTACACCGGGCTGATCTGGAAGGCGATTCACGATGCGAACAACGACTTGGAAGCGGTATCTGCGGAGGACGCTGGACTACGCCGAGACAGGTACTTGGCCACCGGTTTGGGTGTAAGCGAGAGCGAGAGACGCATAGCGGGCCGACGCTAGGAGGGCGAGGTGAGGGAGGTGAGATTGGAAGGCAGGCCCGAGCCGAGACCGGAGAGGCGGGCCGCGGCGGTCGCTCTTCACGTGGTAGAAGACGAGGTGGGCCTTCTGCTGGTGGGAGAGGTGCTAGCTCTTCGGGCGAGGTAAGAGCGTACGGGGTTCCTGAGGCGGCTAAAGCGTCTGCTCGATCGGGTTGCCGGCCTGGAGTGGGCGATAGGGTGAAAGATCCTTTGAGGCACGGGCACTATTGGATATTCCACGCCTCCCGCATCGACCGATGACTTCTAGCACAGGTATAATATGACTTTGCTTCTTTCCCTGCTTTAAATGCTCCTTATTCATGCACATGTTGTTTTGACCTTTGAACCATTGCAGGTGCCGCGAGAATGGGCTGAGCAGGCCATTATGCTGATGGTGGGGATGCAGCAGCTGTTGAAGGATTGCGCCAAGGGGAGGACCCTTCAGACCAGACCTGCTCCTGAGCCTGCCTTTCCTGTTGCTTCACAGGTACAAAAATGCATACATATACATCTTATTGGGTTTTAAACATGTATCAAATGAATGAATGCTCATAATATGCAGGCGCAGCCACGGCGTTCGACCAGGACACAGTCTCAGGGCACCACGAGTCTACCAGCTTCCGCCAGCACGAGGGGCCAGGGTAGATAGAGAGCGGGGGCTGGACAGTTCGAGATGGTTCCTAGGGCAGTGTCTCGGTGGAGACCCGCTCGCGAGGAGTCTGAGGAGGACACAGAGGAGTCGCTCGAGTCACGAGCCTTAGGGTCTACTGACTCGAGTTCAGCCTTGGGTTCTTCCAGTGACGATGACAGTGATGACAACGGCGACGAGGTCGAGAGCTCCGAGTCGGAGGGACATCGGCAGAAGAGGACTCGTCTAGGTTAGTTTTTTTTGCTTTGTCAGGCTTTTTCTTTTGCATAGGCCTGCGTGCCAAGATAGTTGCAGTGCCCGGGGCTCGCGTGCCTTGATTTTGTTTGGGCCTGCGTGCCCTGGTAGATAGGATTGGGCGCGTGTCCTGGTAGATAGGATTGGGCGTGTGTCCTGGTAGATAGGATTGGGCGTGTGTTTGCCCCAGCTTTTGCACTTCCTTCCTTACCCATTGTAGATGCCTCATTCATTTATGAAAATTTGCACTTTTATTCATTTGCATTCATTCGCGCTTCTTTTCAAGAATTGTATTTTATGAAATATGTTTGTCTAGCTTTAAAAGACAGCAAAGAGCACGCGAATTTCGACCGATACTCTTAAAATGGGATAAAATTTGACATAATCGACTCGACTCATGGAAAATTGACTTAGGATGACGAGAATGCCCTCAATGTGGAATCCGTAAGCACTAAGGAAAGTAACGACTAAACTTGATCAAGATTGGACACGGGAATGGGACACGAGAGGATTTATTCCGGGGGCGTGCTTCTAACACCACCATGAGCAATGAAATAGGGGCATTTGCGGGTGAAAATTGATTTTGTAAGCCACAGCGCGTGTTTGATCATTTCACACGGTCACTAGCACGTATTAAGACTTGCGCATGCCACTGGAATTGAACAAATGTTCCCGACACGACTTTTGACACATTGACGGGAAGAAAATCAATGAACTTTTGAGGTTTTTCGAGGAATATGTTTGAGTATCGAGACAAATGGACAATTGGACGCGCTGTATTCCCTTGAGAACAGATTGAAACCTGTCATACTGGATGAACAAAGCTTGAGGTTTCATCCCAGGACCAACAACCAGGGAGCAAAACTTACTGTCAAAACTGCAGAACTCTCGAGCGCTCGAGAGTATTGTCGAGCGCTTGGGAGTTAATTCTCGAGCGCTCGAGACTTCTGTGGTTTGCAGATCTGTGTTATTTTCCAAGATGGTTTCTAGCTCTAGCATGTTGTTTTTTCCTGCATGCACCTTTCCCATACACCTTGTAACTCTCCTTAAGCTGGTTCCCAATGGTCAGTGATCTCCCAAGGCTAGACTAGTGCTTTTCCAACACTTTTTCAAGTTCCCAAAGCTTGAAATCTTGAAAATGTGAGAAAATGGTTTTGAAAAAGACATACTTGTTGAGTTTCAAGGTTGATGAGTGAAGTATTGCCCCACTCCAGCCTTCTATAAGTACTGAGCCCAGCCTTGGCAAATCTATTCACACTTCAAACCATCATCTTTGTTCCAAAACTTCGTTTCTCATGGCTTTGTTGAATCAAGCTTTGCTTCGGCCCTGGCTGGACAGCCTTGAAGGCATTGATTGGCTGAATTTCCGAGGGCATCGCCTTCATGCCCTGAAGTATCTCCGCGAGGTCACAATCCGCCCTGTCCTGCTGCATGCGGCTGCACGCTCTTGGGATCCCGAAGTGCATGTCTTTCGCTTCGGTTCTCAAGAGCTATGCCCCACCGTCGAGGAATTTCATGCCTACCTGGGGAGCCATGACTCCGCCGAGCCAATTGTTCCGATGCTTAGAGAGAGTATGAAGAACATCCTAAAAGCCAAGCTGGGTGTTAGCGGGAACATTGCTGAGTTCTTGACCCGGGGTAATGCCATCAACATCGTGCAACTGTACGAGAGATTCAGTCCACCTGGAAACCTGACGGACTTTGAGCATCAAGGTCGTCGGATGACAGCCTGCTGCATTTGCCTCCTGGCGGCTTTCTTGCTGGTTCCATCTGTTGGTCAGCCCAGTTCTCTGTTGGTGGGAGTTGCTGCTCAGATCGAGGCTCGCAAAGACGTTGCGCCTTTGGTTCTTGCAGAAACCTTGATGGGGTTGGATGCTGTTCATGCAGGTCGCACAAGGGTTTTCGGTGGTAGCCCACTGTTGCTGCAGGTTAGGGACCTCACTCAGCTCTCCTTTTTCTATTTCTCACGTTCATTTTACCTCATCACTCAGTTTAGGCTTTATCTGGCTCCTTGCTTGTTTTCTCTCTTTTTGGGTAGATGTGGCTCTGTGACAATTTGAATTTGCTAACGCCCCTGGCGAATGACTGGTGGTATCGAGCAAGCGGATGGAATCGTCCTTTCCAGGTGATGTACAGTAGTGGAGATGACTGGGCTGATTTCCTCGCGTCTGCAGAGGAAGATGATATTGCTTGGCGGTGCCATTGGCTGAGGCTGCCTGCGATGACCGTGAGCAATATGGGCTCAATGTATGTATTTGTGGCTGGTTTGGCAGGCTTCACTTTCTACTCGCCTTTCCGCATCCTTCGTCAACTCGGACTTAGTCAAGAAGTGCCGCTGCAAGGACCTGAAGTGCTTCGTCTCCCTCCCTTCACCATTCCGGGCCTTCGGAGTTATGTTCGTACGTGGGAGGCTTGTAGGACTGAGCCAAGTGATCCTCTTTACTCCATTGCTTCGACCGGAAGATACCGCAAATGGCTAAGGAGAGATGTGGAAGCAAGGATGGGTTGATTGCTTACTTTGCCATTTTTGAAATAAAAGTTAGGTCTCGTTGTGCGTTTTCCGTTTTCATGCTCATCTTGTAATAAAGAAATCATCGGATTAAAATTGACTGATTAAGGGTTTCCCCCTTTCGGTTCATTAATTGCATGTACTTTGAAAGAAAGAGCTTTGACTTGTCAATTTGGATTTGAGTTTTGAAATTTAGGACCGAACCTCAGAGTGAGATTGCCTACGTATCCCTTAAGAAAGGGAATCAGGCCCATACGTAGTTCGGGCTAGGGTTCGCTCGGGTATTGACACTCTCCTTTTGTGCTCTAAATTTTGCCTAGAGCCGCCCTTTCGGGTTTTCGGCTTAGCGAGCTCTTTTCGACTTTTTGCCTTAACTTTTTCCTAGGCCGCCTTGCGGGTTTTGACCTAGCAGGCTTGCTCTAATTTTTGGCTCTGGTACCACCCGCCCTTGCGGTTTTCGGCCCGAGCTCTCTCGGGGATAATATCGCTTGAGTTGGTCCAAATTGACAAGGTTTGAAAACTTCGTTGCCGTCGAGATTGATGATTGATGCAGCCCCAAAGGATCGACTTGATGATGTACGGCCCGACCCATTTCGGTCGAAACTTCCTCGAAGATCAAAGATCGGAGCACGGATTTCTTTGACTACCATGTCCCCCTCTTGCAGGTCCTCGACTTCACTTTCTTGTTGAATGCCCGCGCAATCCGCTGATAGCCCTGAATGTGATACAACGCTCAGCCTCCTTTCGTCAAACAACATGAGTTCTTCGAACCTTCCATGATCCATTCAGCCTCATCTATTCCTTGTTCAGCCATGACTCTGAGCGATGGCACTTCTAGCTCGATAGGGAGAACGGCTTCCATACCGTACACCAAAGAATAGGGTGTTGCCCCCGTCGGTGTGCGAATAGACGTCCGGTATCCCCATAAGCTAGTGGTAGCTGTTCATGCCAATCCCTAGCTGATTCAACGGTCCTCTCAAGAATCGACTTGATGGTTTTGTTGGCTGCTTCGACCGCCCCATTCGTCTGCTGGCGGTAAGTGGTTGAGTGATGCACTTGAATCTTGAATTCGTCAAAGAGCTCTAGAACCTTTCCTTTGAAGTGAACACCATTGTCAGATACGAAGGCTTGAGGAACTCCGTACCGATAAATGATGTTCTGCCTGATAAAGTGAGCCACTTGAACCGCCGTCAAGGTCTTGTACGAAGCTGCCTCAACCCACTTGGTGAAATAATCAACCGCTACCAAGATGAACCTGTGCCCGTTAGAAGCTGCGGGCGTGATCCTTCCAATGACATCGATGCCCCAGGCAGAAAATGGCCATGGTGTCGCCATTGGGTGTAATTCCGAGGGTGGGACATGGATAAGATTAGCATGAGTCTGGCATTTGTGACATCGGCGCACATACTCGATGCAATCTGTCTCCATAGTCGACCAATAGTACCCTAATCTCATAACTTTCTTTGCTAGCATCATTCCACTCATGTGAGGGCCACAGACTCCTTCATGAACTTCTTCCATTACCGCTCTCGTGACGTCCCCATGAATGCATAACTTGTGAACTCCGCATGGCGATCGCCGGTACAATTGCCCACCGCAAATGATGTATTGAGACGCCAATCTTTGTAATGCAATGCGATCCTTCTTGGTTGCATCTGCAGGGAAATCTCCTTTTTCCACAAAATTCCAAATGTCGTGGAACCACGGGAGTCCATCGTTTGGTTCGTCAATGTTCATGACGTAGTCGTACACGTGCTTTCCTCTTTGTTCAATCATAACAGGCCTTAACTTCACTCCGATCGGAAGTTCCAACATAGATGCCAAAGCAGCGAGCGCGTCTGCGAAGCGATTCTTCATCCTAGGTACATGCGTGAAAGTCACTTTCTGAAAATTCGGAATGACCTCATCGAGTTGTTGATGATACGGCTTCATCTTTTCGTCTTTGACCTTCCATTCCCCGTTTGCTTGTGACACGACCAAGTTAGAATCCCCCACGACCTCCAGTACTTTGACTCCAATTTCCAGCGCGGCTTCCATGCCAACAATACATGCTTCATACTCTGCCTCATTATTCATGACTTCGAAGTTCAATTTGAAGGCCAGGGGAATATGTGACCCCTCGGGCGAGACCAGCAGAATGCCGATCCCAAAGCCTTTTTGGTTAGCAGCTCCATCGAAGTATAGCGTCCATGTTTCATTGACTGCAGTCATTACGTCTTCGTCGGGAAATTGAAACTCCGTGTGTTCTGGACCCTCGATCGGGCGATCTGCCAAGAACTCTGCTACTGCTCTTCCTTTCACCGACTTGCGGGTGACATACTTGATTTCGAACTCGGCCAATAAGAGCAACCAACGTGCTAGCTTACCGGTAAGCGCTGGCTTCTCGAATAGATATTTGAGGGGGTCCATCCGAGAAATCAGTATCACCGAATAAGACAGCATGTAGTGTCTCAATTTCTTTGTGGCCCAAACGAGCGCCCAACATGTCTTTTCCAATGAAGTGTATCGCTCCTCGCTTCCAACCATCTTCTTGCTTAGGTAGTAGATCGCCCTTTCAACCCCATCATCTCCTTCTTGTGCTAGCATGCACCCCATGGATGAGGGTGTGACAGACAAGTATAGGATCAAAGGTTTTCCCGGAACGGGTGGCATCAAGATCGGCGGATTCTGAAGATAGGTTCGCACTGCTTCGAAAGCCTTTTGACACTTGTCGTTCCATTCGAATTTCACATCTTTCTTGAGAAGTCGAAACAATGGTTCGCAGGTCAGAGTCAGCTTGGCGATGAATCGACTGATAAACTGAATCTTTCCCAAGAAACACCGAACTTCCTTCTCGGACTGAGGCGGCTTCATATCAAGAATGGCTTTAATCTTAGAAGGATCCACCTCGATTCCTCTGGTCGTGATCATGAATCCAAGCATCTTTCCAGCCGTAATGCCGAAAGTGCACTTCTGCGGATTGAGTCGCATTCTGTACTTTCGAATCCTTTCAAAGAACTTTCTCAATGCTGGGAGATGGTCTTTCCTTTCCTTTCCCTTCACTATCATGTCATCGACGTATACCTCGACCTCCTTGTGAATCGAATCATGTCGTACAGCGATTGTGGTAGCGCCCCTACGTCACGTAGGATCGGCGTTTTCAATCCAAATGGCATGACCCGATAGCAATATGTCCCCACTCGGTGATGAATGTGGTCTTTTCCCTGTCTTCTGGAGCTAGGAGAATCTGATTGTACCCCGAGAAGCCATCCATGAAAGAAAGTAGAGCGTGCCCTGCAGTATTATCAACAAGTACGTCTATGTGTGGCAATGGAAAATCGTCCTTAGGGCTCGCTTTGTTTAGATCTCTGAAATCGACACACACTCTGATTCTGCCGTCCTTTTTGGGGACAGGAACGATGTTGGCTACCCAAGTGGGGTACTCCGTTACGATTAGAAAACCGGCGTCGATTTGTTTTGTGAGCTCTTCTTTTATTTTTAATACCCAATCAGGCCGCATTTTCCTTAGTTTTTGCTTAACGGGCTTTGCTTCAGGGTAGAGAGGGATTCTGTGCTCGACTATCTCCGGGTCGATTCCGGGCATGTCCGCGTGGGACCAAGCAAAAACTTCTTTGAATTCCTTTAGCAAATCTGTGAGCTCTTGAAGCTCAGTGGGAGACAGCCCAGAACCTACCTGAACCAATCGAGGGTCATCCTCATCACCCAAGTTTATTGAGATTATTTCTTCTTTTAAAGGCTGAGCATGCCTTTCATTTTCGCGATCGATAAGGGAACGGATCTCCTTGGGAATGTCCCCATCGGGATCTATTCCTTCATCATCGGGATCTAAACAATTTATTTCAAAAATCGGCAAGTAAGCGAAAACGTCATTCATTTCATTAACCATTTCAGCAGACGGGGGGAATACAACGGTTGACTCGAACTCAAAATGAAAGCTACGACGTGGAGGACCGATAGGCACAAACTCCAACTCCGTGCTAGACGACGAGTCAGTGTCGGACTCAGACTCAGACTCAATGCAAGTGCTGTGAGTGCGAGTTACATGTGGAATGAAAGTGCAATTATCATAAGTGCCTATAGCCTCGACAATGAGCTTGGAAGGGTCTTCAATCTCTTCTTCATCTCCAAGCGCAAGCACAGCAGCATCTTCGACCATACCCTCCGGATCCTCACCCTCGAACAGAAGTTGGAGACTGCCCAAACTAAAAGCTTCCAGCCAGTCGAGTGCCTCAGACAATTCTTCCACCTTTGGAACCTCTTCATCACTCTCCCAGGTATCATTGGCAAAGATTTCGAAGCCAGGATACTTCTTTTTCGTCTCAATGTCCACAAATGGTTCAGGTTCTCCTTGGTACAGTGGTTCTTTTCCCTTCGACTTCATCTCAATTGCACGGGACCGGGCATGATTGCGCCACTTCTTTGCTGGATCACTCTTCTTGGCATCATAGCCTAGACCAAAACGTTCGTTACTCCCAGGGAAGTCAGGGAATTCGGGGACACCTTGAGCGTAAAGCCCCAAGCCCATGCCTGGCAGATACTTCATCCTTTTTCATAATTTCCAGTGCTGCGGAGCTTACCAAGAAGTCGTCCTCGGCTCGGATAGTACACACCTTCGAAGTCATGACAGCAAAACCTCCCATGGCAACATCTTCCTCTCCATGCATAATCTCAAGCAGCGGGGAATTGTCCTCGGAGTGCGGGCGAATGCCTGAGTCTCCATGAATGATGAGGGTTCCAGAGTCCAAACCCAAGATCAGTTTCTGGTGCAATGTTGAGGGTACACCCATAACATCCGGACGATGTAGCCAAGGCCTTCCCAATAGGAGATTGAAGGATGCAGGAATTTCCAGTACGCAGAATTCGACGGTGGTCTTGAACTTGCCAGTTGTGAGTTCCAGATTGATTGTCCCCAGAACATCTCGGCACGTATTATCATAAGCGCGAACACCCAAATTCGATGGCGCGAAGTCTTTGTTCTTAAAGCCCAAGCAATAAGCAGTGCGGAGTGGACACACGTTAATGGCAGAGCCATTATCAACAAGGATTGCGGGAACCCACTTTCCGAGGCACTTCATGGTGATGTGAAGGGGCTTGTTGTGGTCAGCTCCTTCAGGCGGCAGATCTTTCTCGGTGAAGAAGGTGTCTTTGGGTGAAGTTCGGGTTATGAGAGCAATGAGAGCTTCGGGGCAATATCCGAGGGACCTCAAGTCCGGAGAGGGTGTTGACAAGCTGCGACGGTGCTCGCGGAGGCGAACGATCCCACACAGACATGCGAGTAGGGGTTTCTTGGAGTTGACGGATAATAGGATCAGCGGAGGCTTCAGGGTCGGCTTCAGGGAGGGAGTTGAGGTCGATGGATAGTTTGGACTGGGTAGGTGGGTTAGATTTAGTGGAGCTAGAAGGGTTATTTTGTGGAGCTTGCGGGACGGAAGTGTTCAGGTTTGTAGGATTGACAGGGGTATTCTGCTGCGGTGGAGGGGCTCAGGATGAGCTACCTTGCTGGAGGTTGGAAGGCTGGTAAACTCTCCCACTTCTGGTAAGGTTGCTAACTGTTTTGGGAATGGGCTCCCACCAAGTACCTTCCCAGAAATCAGTGAAGTCCAAGTCATAGTCATCCGCCTTACGCTTCCCTTTGTCCAGTGCTGTCTTTTCCAACGTGTCATTTAGAGTTTCCATTTCCAGGGCGTGCCAGATGCTGTCTTCTTCCAAAGAGTTCCAAAAGTTGTTGTTGTTGCTGCTGTTGTCATTGCTGACCTGCAGAGATCCTTCATCTAGCATGGCCTTACTAACAGTCAGCTCTTCACCATTCATCCACACATTCACCAGTTCAGATTTTCCCCATAGATCTTCTGGGTCCAATACGCAAATGCTAGGATCGTCAGGGATTTGAACTATGGGTCTGGAAAAGAACTGCTCGATGATATATTCCTGCGGGCAGAAAAAATAATCCGTGGCGCGCTCCAGAGCATCGGTGTCTCGAGTGAGGTTGACAATGGTCCTGGCATTGAGCCTTGAGAGCAAACGGGGGTTCATCAGGTCCATCTTCCACTACTTCATTTTCTTCTTGAAAGAGGTACACCAATGATGTCTCATCTAGAGGATCGGAATCATCCATCCAATGCTATCCGTTGGGTTCAGGCTCCCATTCCCATTCATCTTTTTCTCTAACCGGTTCAGGTTCCAAGAACAGAGCAAACAGAGAGTACCCATCCAAAGGATCAGCCATCATCTCCCCCCAATCTTGCCTCCATTCTCCTTGTTCCAATTCCTCAACTTGCTGCGTATCAAGTGCCACAGGCCATGCTCCAGTGATGAGAGCTCTTTCTTCTACTGCCAAGAAATCTTGCACTAGGTCCTCCCACCTTACCTGAAAGTCCCATTCCACAGTTTCCAGTGCGTAGACGGTGTCTTCAATTGGCAACTCAACGGTCGGCTTGGGTTGAGAATCAGGAATGATGTAAAGGCTGGGGTTAAAGGGTTGGCTTGTGGAGATGAAGTTGGTGCGGGCATTGGAATGCTTTGGGAGTGGGTTTGAGACGGTGTTTGGTTTTTGTGGTGGCATGGGGAGCGTTTTGTTGTCTATCAGATCTTGGATTGCATGACGAAGGCGGAAGCAGTTGTCGGTAGGGTGGCCTACATTCTGATGATAGGCACAGTAGGCATTAGGGTTGTGGGATAGGGGTAGCTTTTGAGGTAAAGGAGTAGGGGCAAGTGGTTTGAGGGTGCCGCTCTCGACCAATTTCTCGAGCACGGCAGAGAGCGGTGTTGAGAATTGAGCAAAAGTACGGGGCTGGGTACGCGGTTGACTGTTCTGAGTGGCTATTTGGTTCACCGGCTCGGCTTGGGTTGAATTTGTGGAGGTGTTGGGTAGGTTGGCGCAGTTGGCGTTACCAAACAGGTTGTTGCTGTTTCCGGAGTAAACCTTCTTGGGCTTGGGAGCAGGCTCGGGCTTGTCAAGGATCCCCAATTGAACTGCTTCTTCGACGGCTAAGCCTGTATCGAAGAAAGTCTTAAAGTCTGAGCATGCTTGGGCCATAACCATGTGCCTTGCCAAGGTGGGTTGAAGGTTACGGACAATCATCCTGATTTGATCCCGGTCGCTCGGCCTATCTTTCCTCTGTGCTGCCTTAGCCCTCCATCTCTTCACGAAGTCGGCGAAAGCCTCTTTTGCTTCCATCTTTGTCGACTCTAGCTCACGAGTGGTTACTTCTAACTGAATGTTGTAATCGTACTGCGCCACGAAAGCCGCGCATATGTCCTCCCAGGATCACTTCTTTCTCTCATCCAATGAAGTGAACCAGTGTAGTGCATGTCCCACCAAGGTCTGTGAGAACATCTGTGCCATAGCGTCTTTCTCGACTCCCCACATAGACAGTGCTCCAATGTATCCCGTCAGATGGGCCTTTGGATCCCCCGTTCCATCAAATTTGGCGAAATCGATTGGCCTAAACTTTTCTGGAAGCTTCGCATTAGGAAACAAGCAAAGCTTATTGATGTCGAAACCGGTCAATGCTATCTTCTCGTTCCTTGCAACAGATTCCTCCAGCTGAGTAAGTTTCGCCAATACTGCTGCCATTTCGGGATTCTGCGGGGTTTCCAAATCATACACCAGCTGTTCTTGATTTAGATTCGGGTTAGGGTTAGGGTTGAAGTTTAGGTTGGGATTTGGATTTGGGTTTGGGATAGGAATCGGGTTAGGAATTGCATTTGGGTTAGGGATAGGAATTGGGTTAGGGACCGGATTCTGGGCTTGTGGTGGAAGGCGTCGTGCAACTCCAATGATCATCATCATGAGTTGGGCAATTTGGTTATCAGTACGTTCGCCCAGGCGTTGAATATCTTCTCTAATTTGTGCCATTTCTCCATTCAGATTTCCCGGGCTCGGGTTAGGGTTAGCATGGGGATTGGAAACAGGATTTGGATTTGGATTCGGCTCGCCTCTGCTTGGGTTTGGATTCGGGTTGGGATTCGGATTTCCAGCATTCGGGTTTGGATTGCCTCCGTTCGGGTTTGGACCGGGATTCAGGCTTGGGTTTAAGCCTCCGATCAACAGATCCATTCCGACCCCCAAATCTGATGCACTGACGGAGTCTGCTTGTAGTTGGAGCCGTTCCAATCTCTGTCCCAAAGGTCTGGTCCAAGAGAGTATGGTGCTCTTCTTCTTCGGCCCAATTGCTTAGAACTGACAGGAAAGCAAAAACTCGTGCTCAGACGCGGTTCCTGCTTGCATTTTTATGCATGATTTTGGAAAATGAGTGCACCGTCATCGTCACCGACTCCGAAAAGATTGGTTTACGGGAGGTTGCCTCGATCCTTAGATTTTTGGGGTGTATCCTCATTTTGGAACGGTCGATTCCCAAAAGATGCTAAAATAAGCTAAGTATTTGGCTAACATTCCATCGGCAATTCGACCATTGGTTCGGAATGACTTGGGGTGGACAATGTGATGCGATAACCGAGGTGGCGTAAGCGGTACACTTGCTTTTAGCCTGGATGGTGTTGGCATCACAATGTCCTGCTCCCCTATCGTTCCTTTCCTTTAGTTAAATCCTGATCAAATGCTTAGTCAAGGACTTAGCAAAATCTTAGTTTCCTTTAGGTTCGGGTTCGAGGACTAATGTAATTCAAACAACATGCACTGGAGCGCATGACTCTTCATCGGGTCTTGGCAACCTTCCGAAGATCGCGCGAGCGAGTCTCGAGCATCGTGGCTGATAGCGTGACAATGCAAGATGCAATGCGGCACGTAAACAGGCTATAACACATAATCCTGCCCTGTAGGTTCCTGTCCTAGTTTGGGAAGGTTCTATGGCTTGCTAAACATGTACAAAGGCCGGTTTTGGCTTAAAGGGGGTTCCCCGGACTAGAGTCAAAGTATACCTCCCGTTATTGAGCGTACACCCAATAACGGTACGAACGGCAGATATGACTCATCACGGTCGAGGGTTGCTGAGCATTCCGGGATTCCTTGTCACCGGCAAACCGGGCAAGATTGCCGAAACACAACAGCGGGGCTGAACACGATATCAACAAAGAATGGAAAAATGAAACAAAACAACTTTGAAAATCCCACAAACATCTTTCAAGCTTGGCTCATTAATTTAATTAATATTCAAGGAAAACAGTCCATTTTGAAAATATGCGAATTTTCTCTTAAGTATTAATTAAATTTCTCCCCAACAGAGTCGCCACTGTGGGCTACCACAGCCCCGGGTTTTGAATATCGGGGCGGCCCGTTAAAGAAGCGCCTCGCCTTTTTGAAAATTGATTCGAAAAATTTTGAATAGTCGCCACCCGGATTTGTGGTTCACCACCCGAGAAACCGTTTTGATTGAAAATGATTGATTTGAATTGAAAACCAGAGATTGTTTTGGGTTCGGAAGCCACGTTACGAGGGGGGAAGGGTTTTACGGCACCCCCCGCGAGATCGGTCTCTACTGAATATTTGTGGGATTTTTGAAAATGGTTTTGCTTCAAAGGACAAATAGCAAGTATTTACAGTTATATCAAGTATAGAAAAGTGCATGCATGTGCATGTGAACAGTGAATAAATGAGGGAAATGGAAATGGAGTGCAAAGTGCAGGAGACTGGAAAATCCTGCCATTAAAATTACTCTCGAGCGCTCGGGAGCATTCCCGAGCGCTTGGGAATGTTGCATGTCCCAACCTGCAAATAATGTTAGTACAACAGAATACAGTAGGATATGGTACTGGAAATGTAAACTGAAATAACTTTAAACATGACACAGGCTCGACAGAAGGCCTGGTAGATCATAGTCAGGCCTTCAACCCACCAAATCATGTATCCCATCCTTCCAAGAGCAATGGTTTTCCAGTTCGAAAGACCAGAAGGTCACATGCATGGCATGCAAGAGCAGTACAAGAGATAAGAAAGAAGGAGATTTAGATAGAATGACATGCAGACAACTCCCGAGCGCTCTGGAGTAGACTCGAGCGCTCGAGAGTGATCCACACTCCCAGACCAATTTCAACCAACAAAAGCCGTTACTTGAGTGTTTTGATGTAACAGATCTTACCCTTTTATCTTGCATTCAAAAGGTTTCTCTCTTAGGTCTACTAAGGAAAATGCTTTTGCATTTCTTTCATATGAAAACGATTCTTATTCTCCTCCAAAAACCAGATCAAGTACATCAAAACACTTAAGAAGGCTCTCTTTGCTTGATACCTGTCCCTATCTCCCCTGCATGTTAGTCTAAATGTTACAGAAATGGAAAATGAGGATGGCACCACTCTCGAGCGCTTCAGAGAAGTCCCGAGCGCTCGGGAGTGTTCCCAGTACTGCATGCATGGAAAGCATTCATGGCCCTTTGCTCTTGTTTTGATACTAAGGTCTTCCCTTCACACTCTCAGTATTGAGGACTGGAGAGCTGGGAAGCCTCCCTCAGAAGGGAAAACAGCCCCACTTTTGTTTGAAATCAAGGTATGAGACTTATACCTTTTGCTTGGAACTTTGATCCTTGAGGAAAAACTTGGAAAGATGGAAGAGGAGTGAAGATTTCAGAGGATCAAAGGTTTGTGATGAACTGAACTCCTTTCCTCTTCTTGAAATTTCTTGGTTATTTTGCTTTTGAAAAGGGGGGTTTTTGCTTGAGAGAGAATGAAACTTGTTTTCTGCTTTTAAAAATCAGAGAGAGGGGTTCTAGAGAGAGGATTTCGTGTTTTCAAATGAAGGCTAAGCCTCCTTTTATAGGCAAAACATGAGTTATGGTTCAAAATGGGAAAATGTCATTTGGAATCCAAATCAGATCTCCTGCTCTGACTCCTCTGACTGAGATAGAGTGTATTTGAAGGCAAAGACCAGCCAAGAAAGGCTGAAATGATGATTGCATGGATAATGGGGAGGCTCCCCCATCCATTGGGCAGTACGGAAGTCTCGAGCGCTTGAGAGTTGTCTCGAGCGCTTGGGACTTCACTCTCGAGCGCTCGAGAGTTGACTGGTCAATGGTTTTGGAAAAGGTCTGGAGCGCTTGGGATTGATCCAGAGCGCTTGAAAGTGATTTTTGACATTTTTATTTCCCTTTCAAAGTTTCTTCCAGAAGCATCGTTCCATTGGTACAAGGCTTGTTCGATCCCATATTCATCATTGGGGAGCCTCCGGGCCACGAATCAAGGAAATTCGAATCGTCCAAATTGGGGTGTCTACAGTTGCCCCTCTTTGGGCGTTGCTCGATATCATGTCTTGATATGAGTGACGTCCAAAGATTGAGACAGCCCAATTCGAGCCAAGACAAATCCTTAATTCCAAGAACAAACATAAAACAACACATTCAACGTATGAGGTCGCGTCCTTTCGGACTGCCTACGTACCCTTTTCTGCGGGGATCAGACCAGCGTAGCTCTTCGGGGCAAATGCAAGTACGCGTAATGCATGCACGAGAAAGAATCGACACAATTTTGATGCAAATGGCCCACCTGTTGCTCTGTTTGGTGAATGGAAAGTGCAAACACGTGTGATGCATGCACGAGAAATGATCGACGCGAGTTTAATAAGATAAACATGCAAATGGTCCACCTGTTGCTCTGTTTGGTGAATGGAAAAGTGCAAACACGTGTGATGCATGCACGAGAAATGATCGACGCGAGTTTAATAAGATAAACATGCAAATGGTCCACCTGTTGCTCTGTTTGGTGAATGGAAAAGTGCAAACACGTGTGATGCATGCACGAGAAATGATCGACGCGAGTTTAATAAGACAAACATGCAAATGGTCCACCTGTTGCTCTGTTTGGCGGAAAGAACGATGATAAAGTAGCATCTGTAGGGTAGAAATACCTGCCAACATGTTGAGATTAGCATAAATAGACAAAATTTTGATCGACCACCAAGTAAAAACAGCCAGTCGAGGAGCGTGAGCTTAAAATCACAACACCGACTAGGACTCGCTTCCTCTAGTTCCGTTTGACGCGGCCAAAGCCAGGACTGAGATTGATTTTGTAAAAAGAGAGGGAAAAGCTAAGCAAGCCTCGTCGGCGGGAAGAGGCACGGGACGACGGGGGCCGGCACGAAGGCTGAGGAAAGATCCCAGCGCTCAGAACCACTCCCAAGCGCTCGGGAGTGGTCTCGAGCGCTCAAGACCTTGGCTGGGGTCTACCGTCCTTACATCTTCTTCATCAGGTCTGGGGTGCAAAACCCCTTCTCGAGCGCTCGAGAACCAGGGCGATCCAGACCTTTCTGAAGCCCGATCGAACATCAACTCCTCTTAGGCAAACTCTCTCTCTCTCACTCAACCGATCTCTCTCTCCTCTTTGTCAATCTTTCTCCTGTTCAGACAGCCCTTCTCTCTCCCAAAACGGATCGAGCTCAAGATCTTGACTTCTGCACGATCTTCCACTGGGCTGTTGTTTGCCAAGAGGCACGAATCAAGAGGAAGGAGAAGGCCTGGGGTGTAGAGGAACTAGCAATGGCGAGCGGTGGTGAAGGAGAGCAGCCCCACCGCGAGGAGGCGGTGGTGGTGATGGTTACGGCGGCGATGGAGGAAGGCAGCAGGGGTGCTGCTGTCACGGCAGCTCAGGAGGGGAACGGTGAGGGTACGGTGGCAGTGGATGGGGCTCCTGGTGCGAGCTTAGAGGTGGCAATGGAGGAAGGCCAAAGAGCCGGAGGTGAGGAGATGGCGGCAGTGGACGTGGCCAGCAGCAGCGCTGCTGTATCCGCTCGATAGAGGGTCATTGGTGATGATTTAGTCAGAGGGGTCGAGGCTGGCGGGGGCTTAGCGGCAGTAGAGAGCATTAGCGGAGGTTTAGCGGGGGTAGGAGATACAGGTGTTAGTGACGTGGTGCGAGGAGATGGTGACGAGCTGGCCATGGGCAGCCAGGGCACATCAGGTAGCGGGGGAGATGGTACGAGCAGCGGGGGAGGTGTGACGGGCACTCCCCATACTCCTACGGTGGAGGAGCTACTCGCGGCCGCGGAGCGGGCCGGAGAGGACAAGGTAGTGATAGCCGGTCGCGTTGCTGCGACGCCAGTGCTGAGGACGGCGGTAGTGGAGTCGAGGGGAGGAGATAGTGGGATCAGCGCCTCACGGCCGGTCCCATTTACGGAGGGAGACTTCTTGGACAGCGCGAGACCACAGGATATACTGGGTGTCCTTGGTCTCGACGTCGGGATGAGAGAGGTGTTGAGGGGAGCGAGGACTCCGGAGGACCAGGTTTCAGCGTTGTTGCTGGGAGCGTTGTTGAGCGGTGCCGGGGCTTCTGACACTGGAGGTCTTGGAGTGGAGTCGGAGATGGAGGATAGGGAGTTGGGGGAGGAGCCAGGGGCAGAGGAAGAGGTGATTATCGAGGAGCGGGTCACAGCGGCGGCCGAGGCGAAGGCCTACTTGAGCCGTGCACGTCCTGAGTTTACGGCAGATACTTATGCACCACAGTTACACTTCTTTAAGCCGACGGGGATGACTGGCTATACTCCTGCTCAGACGGACTTCCCCAAGGACTTGCTCTTGCGAGATCGAGCCTCGCACATTTCTTCTGGCTGGACCACGGTATGACTTTAATGCTTTACTTTCCTGCTTTTGTCTTGCTTTTCCTGAATCAATTGTTGCTTACTGATGCTATCTCTTTGCTTTGTTGAAACAGCGTACCAAGGACATTTATGGCCACGGAGGTTCAGGTCATTCATTGCAGCACTTCTTAGCGTTGCCCCGGAGAGTGCGGGAGCTGGTGGAGGAGACTGGTTTCGAGCCGTTCATCCAGCTACTGACTTCGGCGAGGGTTAGACAGCACTAGTGGAGCGGTGGTGGGACACCACCACAATGTTCCACCTCCGTTTCGGGGAGATAACGGTGACGCCCCTTGATTTCGCAGCGATTACAGGGCTTCGGGTCGGAGGTGAGCCGATTCCATTCGACCCGAGTATAGACTTGGATGATGCAGCTTTGAGGTGGTTCCTTGGCGGGTCCCACGCCATAAGCGGAAGTGTATCTGAGTGCAGGCGATTCTGATGTCTTTGGGATCACGAGCAGCGGATGACGCGTCGGCGGCCCAGATGGCTGAGCCTATTCTTTATGCACTGTTGGGCTTCTCTGTTCCCTTTCGAGCGATCTCGGTTCACTTGAGTTACCTGGCGGCTGGTTGATCTGAAGCGGCGGGCCGATACTGACTAGGAGGTCTTTGCTCTGTGCACTCTCATCGCTTTTACGGGGTCGCCACACGCAGCGGGGTGGGGGACACCATTGGCGGATACTGGAGGGTGATAGAGGTATGACTCGACGTTATTGCTTTGAATTGCTTTGATTGATTGATCGACTGGTTTGTTGAATTGAACTCGCATTAATTTGAATTGAATTGATCTTCATGACTTGCAGCTTTGGGCTTACGAGGTCTTGGGCATGTTCCCGCCCGAGAACACTTGTACAAATCCGAACCTGCTTCCGCGTGCACTCGCATGGAGTACGGAGTACCGAAGGGCCAAGGAGTGATGGGGACAGGTGATGACTTTCCGGCGCTGGCTGGATAGCATTACTGGGGTTACGGTACAAACATCGACCTTCTTTTCCTTTCTTGCTTGTGCTTTCCTTCATGAAACTTGATCATTAATGTATAATGACTGACTGCAGGTTCACTGGGACCGATGGGCGAGGCTGGAGGCTGACTTCCTTCCGAGGAGCCGGGAGGTGACGAGGAGTTGCTTGTTGGAGTGTCCCCTGGGTTGGCAGTGGTACCTAGGGGATCGGGTGACGCGACAACCACTTCTCCGGAGTTCGTCGTGCCAGGGCCACTCCCCCCGCGGGTACAGCGGACTGAGACTTACACCCGGGCTGATCTGGAGCAGTTCACAGTGCCAGACACTGACTTGGAGCGGTATCTGCGGAGGACGCTGGACTACGCCGCATACAGAGACAGGTACTTGGCCACCAGTTTGGGTGTAGAGCGAGAGCTGGAGAGACGCATAGCAGAGGCTGATGCTAGGAGGGCCAGGGGTGAGGCTGGAGGTGAGATTGGAGACGAGACTGGAGCTGAGACCAGAGGGCGGGGCCGCGGCGGTCGCTCTTCACGTGGTAGGGGGCGAGGCGCTAGGCCTTCTGCTGGTGGGAGAGGTGCTAGCTCTTCGGGCCGAGGTAAGGGCAGCACGGGGGTTCCTGAGACGGCTGAGGCGTCTGCTCCAGTCGGGTTGCCGACGCTGGAGTGGACGATAGGGGTGAAAGATCCTGCTGGGGCACGGGCACTATTGGATATTCCACGCCTCCCGCATCGACCGATGCAGCTTCCTGCTCAGGTATAATATGACTTTGCTTCTTTCCCTGCTTTAAATGCTCCTTATTCATGTACATGTTGTTTTGACCTTTGAACCATTGCAGGTGCCGTGAGAATGGGCTGAGCGGGCCATTATGCTGATGGTGGGGATGTGGCAGCTGTTGAAGGATTGCGCCAAGGGGAGGACCCTTCAGACCAGACCTGCTCCTGAGCCTGCCCTTCCTGTTGCTTCACAGATACAAAAATGCATACATATACATCTTATTGGGTTTTAAACATGTATCAAATGAATGAATGCTCATAATATGCAGGCGCAGCCACGACGCTCGACCAGGACACAGTCTCAGGGCACCACGAGTCTACCAGCTTCCGCCAACACGAGGGGCCAGGGTAGACAGAGAGCGGGGGCTGGACAGTTCGAGATGGTTCCTAGGGCAGTGTCTCGGTGGAGACCCGCTCGCGAGGAGTCTGAGGAGGACACAGAGGAGTCGCTCGAGTCACGAGCCTTAGGGTCTACTGACTCGAGTAGCGCCTCAGGCCCTTCTGACGATGACGATGATGATGACGAGGTCGAGGTCGAGAGTTCAGAGTCCGAGGGACGTCAGCAGAAGAGGACTCGTCTGCGCTGAGCTTTCAGTTTTTTTTGCTTTGTCAGGCTTTTTCTTTTGCATAGGCCTGCGTGCCAAGATAGTTGCAGTGCCCGGGGCTCGCGTGCCTTGATTTTGTTTGGGCCTGCGTGCCCTGGTAGATAGGATTGGGCGCGTGTCCTGGTAGATAGGATTGGGCGTGTGTCCTGGTAGATAGGATTGGGCGTGTGTTTGCCCCAGCTTATGCACTTCCTTCCTTACCCATTGTAGATGCCTCATTCATTTATGAAAATTTGCACTTTTATTCATTTGCATTCATTCGCGCTTCTTTTCAAGAATTGTATTTTATGAAATATGTTTGTCTAGCTTTATAAGACAGCAAAGAGCACGCGAATTTCGACCGATACTCTTAAAACAGGATAAAATTTGACATAATCGACTCGACTCATGGAAAATTGACATAGGATGACGAGAATGCCCTCAATGTGGAATCTGCAAGCACTAAGGAAAGTAACGACTAAACTTGATCAAGATTGGACACGGGAATGGGACACGAGAGGATTTATTCCGGGGGCGTGCTTCTAACACCACCATGAGCAATGAAATAGGGGCATTTGCGGGTGAAAATTGATTTTGTAAGCCACAGCGCGTGTTTGATCATTTCACACGGTCACTAGCATGTATTAAGACTTGCGCATGCCACTGGAATTGAACAAATGTTCCCGACACGACTTTTGACACATCGACGGGAAGAAAATCATTGAACTTTTGAGGTTTTTCGAGGAATATGTTTGAGTATCGAGACAAATGGACAATTGGACGCGCTGTATTCCCTTGAGAACAGATTGAAACCTGTCATACTGGATGAACAAAGCTTGAGGTTTCATCCCAGGACCAACAACCAGGGAGCAAAACTTACTGTCAAAACTGCAGAACTCTCGAGCGCTCGAGAGTATTGTCGAGCGCTTGGGAGTTAATTCTCGAGCGCTCGAGACTTCTGTGGTTTGCAGATCTGTGTTATTTTCCAAGATGGTTTCTAGCTCTAGCATGTTGTTTTTTCCTGCATGCACCTTTCCCATACACCTTGTAACTCTCCTTAAGCTGGTTCCCAATGGTCAGTGATCTCCCAAGGCTAGACAAGTGCTTTTCCAACACTTTTTCAAGTTCCCAAAGCTTGAAATCTTGAAAATGTGAGAAAATGGTTTTGAAAAAGACATACTTGTTGAGTTTCAAGGTTGATGAGTGAAGTATTGCCCCACTCCAGCCTTCTATAAGTACTGAGCCCAGCCTTGGCAAATCTATTCACACTTCAAACCATCATCTTTGTTCCAAAACTTCGTTTCTCATGGCTTTGTTGAATTAAGCTTTGCTTCGGCCTTGGCTGGACAGCCTTGAAGGCATTGATTGGCTGAATTTCCGAGGGCATCGCCTTCATGCCCTGAAGTATCTCCGCGAGGTCACAATCCGCCCTGTCCTGCTGCACGCTCTTGGGATCCCGAAGTGCATGTCTTTCGCTTCGGTTCTCAAGAGCTATGCCCCACCGTCGAGGAATTTCATGCCTACCTGGGGAGGCATGACTCCGCCGAGCCAATTGTTCCGATGCTTAGAAAGAGTATGAAGAACATCCTAAAAGCCAAGCTGGGTGTTAGCGGGAACATTGCTGAGTTCTTGACCCGGGGTAATGCCATCAACATCGTGCAACTGTACGAGAGATTCAGTCCACCTGGAAACCTGACGGACTTTGAGCATCAAGGTCGTCGGATGACAGCCTGCTGCATTTGCCTCCTGGCGGCTTTCTTGCTGGTTCCATCTGTTGGTCAGCCCAGTTCTCTGTTGGTGGGAGTTGCTGCTCAGATCGAGGCTCGCAAAGACGTTGCGCCTTTGGTTCTTGCGGAAACCTTGATGGGGTTGGATGCTGTTCGTGCGGGACGTACAAGGGTTTTTGGTGGTAGCCCGCTGTTGCTGCAGGTTAGAGACCTCACTCAGCTCTCCTTTTTCTATTTCTCACGTTCATTTTACCTCATCACTCAGTTTAGGCTTTATCTGGCTCCTTGCTTGTTTTCTCTCTTTTTGGGTAGATGTGGCTCTGTGACAAGTTGAATTTGCTGACCCCTCCGGCCAATGACTGGTGGTACCGGGCTAGCGGATGGCACCGTCCTTTCCAGGTGATGTACAGCAGTGAAGATGACTGGGCTGATTTCCTCGCGTCTGCAGAGGAAGATGATATTGCTTGGCGGTGCCATTGGCTGAGGCTGCCTGCGATGACCGTGAGCAACATGGGCTCAATGTATGTATTTGTGGCTGGTTTGGCAGGCTTCACTTTCTACTCGCCTTTCCGCATCCTTCGTCAGTTCGGACTTAGTCAAGAAGTGCCGCCGCAAGAATCTGAAGTGCTTCGTCTCCCTCCCTTCACCATTCCGGGCCTTCGGAGTTATGTTCGTACATGGGAGGCTCGTAGGACTGAGCCAAGTGATCCTCTTTACTCCATTGCTTCGACCGGAAGATACCGCAAATGGCTAAGGAGAGATGTGGAAGCAAGGATGGGTTGATTGCTTACTTTGCCATTTTTGAAATAAAAGTTAGGTCTCGTTGTGCGTTTTCCGTTTTCATGCTCATCTTGTAATAAAGAAATCATCGGATTAAAATTGACTGATTAAGGGTTTCCCCCTTTCGGTTCATTAATTGCATGTACTTTGAAAGAAAGAGCTTTGACTTGTCAATTTGGATTTGAGTTTTGAAATTTAGGACCGAACCTCAGAGTGAGATTGCCTACGTATCCCTTAAGAAAGGGAATCAGGCCCATACGTAGTTCGGGCTAGGGTTCGCTCGGGTATTGACACTCTCCTTTTGTGCTCTAAATTTTGCCTAGAGCCGCCCTTTCGGGTTTTCGGCCTAACGAGCTCTTTTTCGACTTTTTGCCTTAACTTTTTCCTAGGCCGCCCTTGCGGGTTTTTGACCTAGCAGGCTTGCTCTAATTTTTGGCTGGTACCACCCGCCCTTGCGGTTTTCGGCCCAGCGAGCTCTCTCAGGGATAATATCGCTTGAGTTGGTCCAAATTGACAAGGTTTGAAAACTCGTTGCCGTCAAGATTGATGATTGATGCAGCCCCCCCAGAAAGGATCGACTTGATGATGTACGGCCCAGCCCATTTCGGTCGAAACTTCCCTCGAAGATCAAAGATCGGGGCACGGATTTCTTTGACTACCATGTCCCCCTCTTGCAGGTCCCTCGACTTCACTTTCTTGTTGAATGCCCGGGCGATTCTTCGCTGATAGCCCTGAATGTGATACAACGCCCGCTCTCTCCTTTCACAAACAACATGAGTTCTTCGAACCTTCCACTGATCCATTCAGCCTCATCTATTCCTTGTTCAGCCATGACTCTGAGCGATGGCACTTCTAGCTCGATAGGGAGAACGGCTTCCATACCGTACACCAAAGAATAGGGTGTTGCCCCCGTCGGTGTGCGAATAGACGTCCGGTATCCCCATAAAGCTAGTGGTAGCTGTTCATGCCAATCCCTAGCAGATTCGACAGTCCTCTCAAGAATCCACTTGATGGTTTTGTTGGCTGCTTCGACCGCCCCATTCGTCTGCTGGCGGTAAGTGGTTGAGTGATGCACTTGAACCTTGAATTCGTCAAAGAGCTCTAGAACCTTTCCTTTGAAGTGAACACCATTGTCAGATACGAAGGCTTGAGGAACTCCGTACCGATAAATGATGTTCTGCCTGATAAAGTGAGCCACTTGAACCGCCGTCAAGGTCTTGTACGAAGCTGCCTCAACCCACTTGGTGAAATAATCAACCGCAACCAAGATGAACCTGTGCCCGTTAGAAGCTGCGGGCGTGATCCTTCCAATGACATCGATGCCCCAGGCAGAAAATGGCCATGGTGTCGCCATTGGGTGTAATTCCGAGGGTGGGACATGGATAAGATTAGCATGAGACTGGCATTTGTGACATCGGCGCACATACTCGATGCAATCTGTCTCCATAGTCGACCAATAGTACCCTAATCTCAGAACTTTCTTTGCTAGCATCATTCCACTCATGTGAGGGCCACAGACTCCTTCATGAACTTCTTCCATTACCGCTCTCGTGACGTCCCCATGAATGCATAACTTGTGAACTCCGCATGGCGATCGCCGGTACAATTGCCCACCGCAAATGATGTATTGAGACGCCACTCTTTGTAATGCAATGCGATCCTTCTTGGTTGCATCTGCAGGGAAATCTCCTTTTTCCACAAAATTCCAAATGTCGTGGAACCACGGGAGTCCATCGTTTGGTTCGTCAATGTTCATGACGTAGTCGTACACATGCTTTCCTCTTTGTTCAATCATAACAGGCCTTAACTTCACTCCGATCGGAAGTTCCAACATAGATGCCAAAGCAGCGAGCACGTCTGCGAAGCGATTCTTCATCCTAGGTACATGCGTGAAAGTCACTTTCTGAAAATTCGGAATGACCTCATCGAGTTGTTGATGATACGGCTTCATCTTTTCGCCTTTGACCTTCCATTCCCCGTTTGCTTGTGACACGACCAAGTTAGAATCCCCAACGACTTCTAGTACTTCGACACCAAGTGTAAGAGCGGCTTCCATGCCAACAATACATGCTTCATACTCGCCTCATTATTCATGACTTCAAGTTCAATTTGAAGGCCAGGGGAATATGTGACCCGGCGAGACCAGCAGAATGCCGATCCCAAAGCCTTTTGGTTAGCAGCTCCATCGAAGTATAGCGTCCATGTCTCATCAATCGCGGTCATTACGTCTTCGGTGAAATTGAAACTCCGTGTGTTCTGGACCTCGATCGGGCGATCCGCCAAAAACTCTACACTGCTCTTCCTTTCACCGACTTGCGGGTGACATACTTGATTTCGAACTCGGCCAATAAGAGCAACCAACGTGCTAGCTTACCGGTAAGCGCTGGCTTCTCGAATAGATATTTGAGGGGGTCCATCCGAGAAATCAGTATCACCGAATAAGACAGCATGTAGTGTCTCAATTTCTTTGTGGCCCAAACGAGCGCCCAACATGTCTTTTCCAATGAAGTGTATCGCTCCTCGCTTCCAACCATCTTCTTGCTTAGGTAGTAGATCGCCCTTTCAACCCCATCATCTCCTTCTTGTGCTAGCATGCACCCCATGGATGAGGGTGTGACAGACAAGTATAGGATCAAAGGTTTTCCTGGAACGGGTGGCATCAAGATCGGCGGATTCTGAAGATAGGTTCGCACTGCTTCGAAAGCCTTTTGACACTTGTCGTTCCATTCGAATTACACATCTTTCTTGAGAAGTCGAAACAACGGTTCGCAGGTCAGAGTCAGCTTGGCGATGAATCAACTGATAAACTGAATCTTTCCCAAGAAACACCGAACTTCCTTCTCGGACTGAGGCGGCTTCATATCAAGAATGGCTTTAATCTTAGAAGGATCCACCTCGATTCCTCTGGTCATGATCATGAATCCAAGCATCTTTCCAGCCGTAATGCCGAAAGTGCACTTCTGCGGATTGAGTCGCATTCTATACTTTCGAATCCTTTCAAAGAACTTTCTCAATGCTGGGAGATGGTCTTTCCTTTCCTTTCCCTTCACTATCATGTCATCGACGTATACCTCGACCTCCTTGTGAATCATGTCGTGCAACAGTGTGGTAGCGCCCCTCTGATACGTAGGATTGGCGTTTTTCAATCCAAACGGCATGACCCGATAGCAATATGTCCCCCACTCAGTGATGAACGTGGTCTTTTCCCTGTCCTCTGAAGCCAGGATTTTTGACATTTTTATTTCCCTTTCAAAGTTTCTGGAGCGCTTGGGATTGATCCAGAGCGCTTGAAAGTGATTTTTGACATTTTTATTTCCCTTTCAAAGTTTCTTCCAGAAGCATCGTTCCATTGGTACAAGGCTTGTTCGATCCCATATTCATCATTGGGGAGCCTCCGGGCCACGAATCAAGGAAATTCGAATCGTCCAAATTGGGGTGTCTACAAGGGCGAAGGACGAGGCAGAAGTGTGTGCGAGTTCTAGAAGACAAGTAGACGAGTGCCTAACAGACCATGTGCATTGAAGTGCGATGATACGGCACGTGAGCACAAAAATGCATCAAACTGGGTATAACGCATAGTTCTAACAAATGAGTCATTGTCTCAACTTTGGAAGGTTCTATGCACATAAGTCGTCGTTGTTGTCACCGCCCTAATTTCCTGCAGACCTACCTCAGCTCCGAATCTCACTCAGGATATGACTGTACCAAGGGTTTCAGCAACCACGGGTAAGTCGTGTCAGGCAGGTTAAATTCCGAATGCTTCGGAATCAGAGCCAATCTCCTTATCTTGACCATCCGAGACAAAGCAATAAGGCTGCCGAAACCTAGATACAAGCACATCTTAAGGCTAGATCCAGACCAGAGGGGCCGTTCGGGCACGGCGAACACCGGAGGTATCTCAAACTCCATAGATTTTAAGTCTCTTAGACTCACAGAAAACGGCTTCAAAAAGTGCCTCGATCCTCAGAGTTTCTTTTGACAATGTATCCTTTATAAATAACGAAACTTAAGAGATGTCAAAACAAACTAAACCTTCTTTTTTTTTTTTTAAAGGTTCAATTTCTGTTTTTGAAATGACGTGGTAAAAATGACGCGGTATTATGACCAGGTGGCGTGAGCGACGTGGCGCTATTAGCCAAAATGGTATAAGTATCACATCTTAATACTTTAGTCATTCCATTTTTTTGATTTTTGAACATTTGATTGAAAAATGCATTAAAGACTTAGTAAGAATTGATTTCTCTCAAACACGTTATTTTAAGGAGTAATTAGTATTAAGCAACGTGCGTCCCATGAGGCACGACTTTTCATCGGGTGTTAGCAACTTCCAAAAGACCGTGGAACCTATAATTATTCTAAAAGGCAGATTAACCTATCGGTTCGTGTGTGGTCTGACCTATAGCATGTATGAATGCAATGATGTATGAATGATATGCATGTACAGAAAAAAAAAATGCACATAAATAAGATATATCACATAAGTCCTAACCACGGGTTCCTGTCCTAGTTGGGAAGGTTCTATGGCTATATACAAGTGCAGAAGGCCGGTTTTGGTTTCAAAAGGGTTCCCTGGACTAGAGCCAAGACGTACTACCCCATGTCAAGTGTATTGCAAGACAATGGTCGAACAGCACGATGGCCCATCATAGTCGAGGGTTGCTAGGCATCCCGGGAGAGCTTGTCACCGGTAAACCGGGCAAGATAGCCGAAACACGCGTAGCGAGGCTTGTGCGGTGCATAGTGTAAAAAAAAAGTTAAGATTTTCAAATGATTTTAAATCCCCTAAGAAAAATGCTTTTCAAGCTTGGCTCTCTTGATTATTCAATACTTTTAATCTTTTTTTTTTAAAAAAAAAAGCACAAGTAAAGTATTGAACAAAAATCCCCAGCAGAGTCGCCACTATGGGCTCCCGCGCCCGAAAAGCGCTAACTCGAAGAGTCGCCACCCGAGTTTTTTGAGATGGGTCACCCGAGAAACCGAGAGTTTGATTTGAAAAAGAAAGGCTTTTGGTCTAGTGAAAACGTTGAGATTTTGGATCCGGGAGCCACGTTACAAACGAGAAAGGTTTTGTTGAAAAAGCACCCCGCTCGCCCGGTAAAACCGGTCTCTACTAAGCATTTTAAATGGGGGATTTAATACCATTTGAAAAACTTAACTTTAAAACATGTACGGGAAAGGGACACGGGATTAAATATAACACATTGACGTGCTTGAGGTGCAAACTGTACAGAGATAATATGAATGATATGAACGGATGTAATGAAAATACTCAGCAAACTGTCTGGATCACAACCATGTTGGGCACGGCACACTGCGATGCCGTGTGCGGCACCTCAATATGCCGTGCGTGACTTACTTCCTGCTGTCGGACTGTTACAAGCGTTCAAAATATTATCTAGCCCACTGTTTTCACCGTACACCTTTTTTAAAAGACTCATCAAAAGCCACATAATGACCAGATCATTTCAAAAAGATTATTATTTTCTTAAAACATGACCCCAAAATAGTTTTTAACATGTTTGATCATTCGGGATGATCTAGAAAACCTTGTTTGAGATCAAAATATGGCTTGTAGATATGGTCTTACTTTTAAAGAAATACACCCCCTCTCTAGATCAAAAAGAGGCAAGGATGATCACTAAAGGAGGGGAGGTGACTTCTGAGCCGAATAAAACTCATTTTCTGGCACAGACGCTCCTCCTGCAGGCGTGACCGACAGCTTTCTGCGACTGTCAGAACTTTTCTCAAGGTGCCGTGCGACGTAGTGGAGTCTCGTTCGAAAGAGTGATATTTTGAATTTTCTAAGGTGCCGTGCGCCCTTTTGAAGTGCCGCGCGCTATGTGAATCAGCACAGCACACCGAACTTCGCGAGGGCGCCCCGGACACTCCCGAACTCGGATTTGGACGCGGTTCGAAGCGTTGGAAAGCTCGTCGAGTCCTCTTTCTAACCCAATTGGTTTCACTCAAAGACTTTTTATACATTGAAATGTGTGCCTATTTTACCCTCAGTGTGTCATGAAAAAAGTTATTTTTGACAAACCAAACGCATCTTTCTCGTTTGCAATTGAACCGAGGGCCACCCTACATTGTTGAAAAGAGGTTTTCTTGAGGTTAGAGAAGGAGTAGCAAAGGAGTAGTAAAGGAGCAACAATCCAAGCCTCGAAGGTATATTTTTCCTTATTTCATCATCGGGGAAACTTAAAGATTATTCAGGGATCCAGATTGGGGTGTCTACACTCTATTTAGTTTTATCAATAAAATGTTTATTTAACGTATCCAAAAATGGGGGTGTTACAGGTTACTAGGCCGATTTGAAAATAGGAATCAAAGCCCAAAATTTGTCATGTTGAATCATTCATGGCGAAACAAGTATTGCTAGTTCTATTCATAATATCCTTGACTTTGCATACAATCATCCATAACCTGCTCTACTACCTCACACTCCCTCTTTCCTTTAGCCTTGCAAGGCAAAGATTGCTAGAGCAACCCCTAGTCCAATTGCCGATGGGGCGGCTTATGTTTTTTTTCCAGTGTTTGATTTTGTTCTATAAATCCATGCTTCGTAGTGCTTTAAGCAAAGTGGGAGTGTTTAGTGGTGTTTTCGATTTACCAAGAATATACCTTGCAGGTGACGTCATTAGTGCTCAGCTATAAACGCTTAGGGTTAGGGCCTTTAGTTCAAGCCCTAACCTTTCTGCACAAAAATAGGTTCTATGGTTTTCTAACACATGTAAGGTTTGGGTAGTCTCAAGGGTGCTCCGTTGTCAAAGGGCACCAGTCCTCTCACCAGCCTATCATAGGCAGCAATTGGGTGATCCCCACTTTGATATACAATGAGGTACAAGTGACTGTGGAGTTTGTTGGAACCCTTAACATAGCCCATGACATGCCGGGATATTAGGTGAACTCAACGTGGTAGCCTGCTCAACGCATATAAAAAAAGAATTAGCTAAAGTAGACATTAATTCTATGTTGAACTTTCTAGTTATGGCTCTCAAGTCCCCAGCAGAGTTGCCAAAAACTGTAGACACCTCCTAAACGGGGCATCGCCATACAGATTGATCACATTGTTTGTTTGCTTTCCACTTCATAAACCAAAATCGTGGATATTCCCATGGCAAGGAATATCACCACATGATAGCGATTATCATCAAAACAGAGTCGCCACCTAGTCTATAAAATTAGGAAAAACAAATAGAGATTCTGGGTACGGAAGCCAAGAGTACAATAAGGGGAAGGTGTTAGGCACCCCTCTTTGCCCAGTCATGAGACTGGCCCATAATCATTCGATATACAACTACTATTTTGCTTTATTTAATTCTAATACATAATCTGATTGTTAGCCTTTAGTAGTAGATAAGGTGAGCCAGTATGGTAAGTGAAGCATGCGTCAAAACAAGAAAGATAATTGTCCCAGAAAATAGATCCCTCGGCTGGTGAATGGATGTTACGGCCAAAGGATCTCACTGGATCGATATATCGGCCGAAGGATTGATCCCCCAACCAATGCTCTTCCTCACACCAGAATAGATGCTTAACAGAGAATCAAAATACTATGATTACAATACAAAAATGTAAAATAGATCAAACCATAGGCCCCTGGGCCTCACCACCTTGATCCTTCAGTTGTTTGATTGCTTTGAATTAGAGGGGATTGACTGATTTGCTTTTCGAAAACCCTAGGTTTAGGGTTTGTACTTTGGGGTTGTATCGTCAGATCGCGGTTCGGAGGGTTAGGGCTTTTGTACAAAGAGTATGAGAGAGTATGTGGGCAGAGTTTCATGGCTAGAGAAGGTGATTGTTGATGTATATTTCAGAACCAAAGGCCCCTTTATATAGGCATAGGGTGACTCACTTCAACCAATCATGATGCACGATTCGAATGGGAAGTATATATGCAATCTCTTTACGTAGCCCGAACACATCGGAATTTGGCTACTAAGGTTTTGGTGAACGAATCAAACGTTTGACAGAACATTCCAGAATGTAGAAAAAGGATGATCTGGAGGCTGAGCAATGGATCTAGTGGCCATGGAAAGGATATTGCGACTGAGGAATGGACCTGGTGGCTGAGTATTCAATCTCTCAGGGAGATTTTCAAGCAACAAGTTTCACGGGTGAAAGATGAAGTTGAGGTCGTGAGATCAATATTACGGCCGACAGATGGATTTCCCTAAGATACTATATTTCTATTTGAAAGGCTATTTGGCTCTAAATTGGATCCTCTAAGTGGCTAAAAGTACTAACTAAAAGTCCATGGGTTTACGAGAAGTCAATGAGCAATCACTGTATCCATTCATCATCGGGATGGTCCCCAAGGAGGGACTTTAAATAATCATTAGGACAAATTGGAGTGTCTACAAAATGGAAAAGGAAAAATATTTTCATGATAGGAAACATCTCGTGAGACAAAAGTTTTACCAGTTAAGAGATCATAAACCCAGTATCCCTTTTAACCATACTAATATCCTAGAAAGAGACAGCATGTGGCTCTGGCATTAAACTTTGTGGGGGTGATGGTGGTGTGTGGAGGTGAAACATAAGCATCCAAACACTCATAAATGATCATATGTTGGATGTTTGTGAAAAAGCATCTCAAAAGGTGTCTGTCCTTTGAAGAGAGTTGTGGGTGTTCGATTGATGAGATAGGTGGTAGTTAAGAGGGCATCTCCCCATAATTTCTTAGGGAGACTAACTTGAAATAATAAGGCTCGGGCCACGTTGACGAGGTGGCCGTGTTTTCGCTTGACTACTCCATTTGTTGTGGAGTGGAGACAACTAATTTGATGCACTACAACAAAAATCGTCTATCGCGACGAAAGCTAGTGACGAAATTCAATTTCGTCGCCAAATGGTACCTTTTGGCGAGAAAATTGGATTTCGTCGTTAAAAAGGGATTTTTTTTGCGAGGAAATAAAATTTTATCGTCAAATGGGACTTTTTAATGAGGAAATTCAAATTTTGTCGCCGATGAGTACCCATTGACGACGAAATTTGAATTTCCTCGGCATTCGACGACGAATTTTGAAATTTCGTTGCCAATTCAAAAAGTAGTTAAAAAGGAATTATTTGACGATGAAATTTGAAATTTCATCGCCAATTGAAAAATTAATTAAATTTTCGTATTTAAAAATTTTATATTATTTAAAATAATAAAATCATTATTCAAATATATTATATATGTAATATAAAAAGAACAATTAAAATTTTTGAAAATTTCAACGCTTAAAGTAAATTTAGTATACATACAAAATTATATATGTTATTGATTTTTGCACTCCACTCTTTAATAACAACACTCCATTATTCGTCTTAGAGTTTAGAATACATCTAACATGAACAATAGAAGACAAGTATTGAGGTGTGGTTAAAAACTAATTGAAATGTGCGTAATTAACTATAACTGAAACAACTGATCATAAAAAGATAAATGAAAAAAATGATGGGGACTAGTCACTAGGGAGCCCAAGAATTAGGCTCCATTTGGATGGAAAAGAAAGTGACTTATTTTTTTTCATCTTTATTCATAAAAAATTCGCATTTGTTAGTTTGCATCAAATTTTTGGGACTTATTGATTTTTTTTTATGAGAGAAATTGGAAAAGTAAAAAAATATGATAAAAACTCCCAGTTTTTTTGAATAAAGACAAAAATTTTGACTTATTGTTGTCTTTTTTAAAAAAATTAAAAGTTTCGATTAAAATTTTATACTTTTTCAATTCCTCTCATCGAGATGAATCAATAAGTCACAAAAATTTGATGCAAAATTAACAAATGAAAAATACTGTATATAATGGTTGTGTGGTGGTGGCCGGTGGTTGTGGAGTAGTGATTGTAGTGGTGGTGGTGTAATGGTGGTGGTGGTTGTGGTGATGCAGTGGTGGTGGAGTAGTGATTGTGGTGAAGTGGTGGTAGTGGTGTTGTAGGATTGGTTGAGTGGTGGTGGGAGTGGGGTAGTGGCGGTGGTGGTGGAGGAGTGGTGGTGGTTTTGGAAAATAAAAAAAAAAACGAATGAAAAATAGTATATATAAAAGATTTTAGACATGTAAACACATGTAGGGGTGTTGTTGTAGTGGTTGGGGTGTTGGGTGCGCGGCAAGAGGTTCTGGGTTCGAAACCCAGTAGAAGCAGAAGACGGAGCAAAGCAAGAAATTAAATTTTTGATTTTTTTTTCGTCGCAAAAAAAAAAATACCGACGAAAGCTTTCATCGCCAAAAAACCGCAAACAAAAATTGACGACAAAAAAATTCGTCGCCAAAACTCAAAGAGCCGACGAAAAAATAAAAATCCTCGCCGGTACCCTTTTGCGTGAAACTAAAGGCGACGAATTTTTCATCGCCGATTTCTTTGGGGACGAAATTTGCCCATTTGCCGACGAAAAAAATTCGTCACCTTATGCAAGTTTTGTTGTAGTGATGCATGATCCCTTTATCTGAATAAAAGTTTGTCATTCTAAATTCGAGACCATTATCACTACGACGAATTTTAACTTTCAAGGAGAATTGTGTGTCAATAAAATTGATGAATGTAGTTATGCAGTTACGACTGTCAGATTTATGATGCATCAAGTAAACCCATGTACATCGAGTGTAATCGTCAACAATGGTAAGGAAATATTATGCCCCATTGAGTGCAGGAACATGGTATCCTCCCCATATATCAACATGAATCAATTCAAAAGGTGCATGAGTACGAATTGAACTTAATGGGAATGGAGAACGAGTCTGTTTAGCTAATGGGCAAAATAAACAATCAGAAACACCACAAAGCTTTATGTTTGTAACAGAACGATGAAGCAAACAAAGACTCTTATTCGAAAGATGACCAAGACGTTGGTGCCAAAGGCTTGGGGAGAGAGAAGCTGTTGTGGTGATTGAGTTGATGCTTGTTTGCTGCGGAGTATCAAGGTAGTAAAGTCCTCCTCATTCAGTTCCCGTCCCAATCATCTTCCCTGATTGTTGGTCCTGCAGCATACAAGCATCGTCACATAGCACATTATGCAATGAAAAACCAGGAAAATGGTCGCTGCCCATGTGTGTAATGGCAACGATTGCTTAATAGGGAGATGCATGGCTCAGTTGGTAACACGAGAGTTTGTAGACAACAAATCAATGCAGCAAACCATGTGATCTGTGGCTCCAGTGTCAAGTATCCAATACATTTCTTTGCCAAAAACAGAGGCACATGAGGGTGTACCTGAGAGATCACTCATAGCAGATGCACTACCAATGTGATTGGCCAAGGAGTTGGGCTTATTTCCATTGAGCATTGTCATGATATTCTGATACTGTTTCGCTGTGAGGGTGAAGGAAGGCGTTGTTGTATTGGCATTGACATTGTTGGCTTTGGGAAGAAAGTTCTTGTGCACTTGCTGATCAGATCTACCTCTTGCAGGATTCATCTTTTTCAGCTTACGACAAACATCAATGCTGTGACCTTTCCAACCGCAAAAATCACACTTAAGATGTGCTCAACATGTCTCTGAAGTGTGCCCAAGCTTGTCACAATTTCCACATTTTAAATGAGGATTTTTGGGTGTGAATGCTCTCTCATAGTTTCGTGAGTTGCTCCTTGCAGCAAAGGCTGTACTTCAGTCATCACAGTGCTTCCTTTTGATATTCCTCATTGTCTCTCTTCCTAGAGGATGAGAGAGTGGGCCTTGTTGACGGTAGGAAGTGGATCCATGAGCAAAATTTGTCCTCGAACAGCAATGTAGGCTTCATTAAGCCCCATGAGGAACTTCATGGTCTTTTGACTTTGTTAGAACTGCAAAACTTCTTTCACAGTGCCGTAAGAGCGCATTGGGATACAACACAATGCGTCGCATTCATCCCAAAGGCCCTTTAGCTTGGTGTAATAAGCACCAATTGTCATGTTGTCCTGTTTACAATCATGGATGGCTTCCTCAACATGAAAAAGATGGACACTATTAGAGCATGAAAAACGCTCTTTCAGATCAGTCCAGATTTTGTGAGCACTTTCATTCTATATTACGTTGGCTTTAATGTCCTCGAAGATTGAATTGAAAAGCCAAGCCTTGACAAGGTTGTTGCAGCGCCTCCATTGTTGGAATTCTGTGGTGGAAGTTGTTGGTGGTTGTTGAATGGTGCCGTTGACGAAGCCCTCTTTATTCTTGATGTTGAGGGCCATAAGCATGGCATGACTCCTGGTGTTGTAATTTTCCTCCGTCAACGGTTATGTGACGAGGATGAGTCCAGGTTGATCGGAGTTATGAATGTTAAAGGGATCATTTGGGTTACTGTATTTGTTGGGCTCAGACTTGGCTGAGTTTTTTGAAGTTTCAGTATCCTTTTCTGCTATGTGTGTTGGCTAGAAGAATGATGGTTACTATGTTTGAGAAGGAAACAAGGGTTTAGGAATGTGTGTGCTCTGATACCATGAGAAGTGGTAAAATTATCCACATATATTCATTAGTGGATGTACACTGTCATTGCCTATTTACATTCCTATGTGTGGTGGCCACGGTTACGAGCTCGGTAACCTGGCCACATGATGTGATCGCGGCATTCGAGGATCCTTTAACCGAAGACATATATGGATTACATCCCTCGGTCACCTCCTCGGTGATTCCCTCGGGGTCAATCCTCTGTGCTGCGTTGCTGGCTGCTACCGTGTCTCCGCTAAAGGTATTCTTGATGCCATCAACAGAAAGTTGTTACACCATGCGTTCCCTACAAAGATCATGCAATGGACGCAATCAATGGGATTCCCCTTTCCCATGTGCTCCGTAACCGTTTCCTCTCTCCCGTCACATATGACGTCACCCGAGGTGGTTACCTGAGCATATATTCCACGCGCTAGCTTAGAGTCCAAGAAACCCTAGGTCTATAAATACAAAGGGACTCTAACCTAAAGAGGTACGCCACAAAACCCTAACTCTAGACCTAAACTCTAATCCTGAGATCTAACTTGATCATCAGAGGGTCACTGGGCTTCCACAGCCCTAGTGACTTCTTGCAGGTTCCAGACGGCGAAAGCACGGAACAGCAGAGGAGGGAGCCTAGCCTAAGCCTTGGTCCTTGTTCCTATAATTCGAACCCCCACAATTGGCGACTCTGCTGGGGAACAGCCACTCTCACCTCCGTTCATCTCCCTCCACCCAAAGAGCTCCGTCAAGACCTCCCGTCGCAGCAATGGTGGAAGTCGAAGATCCTCACCCTAGTGAGACAACCCCCGGCCTCGGACCGTTCGGAGAACCAATCCTGGTTCTTGGCGGGGCCGGTGCCCTAGGGAAGGCACACATGTTAATCGGAGTCGGAGCTGAAACTTCAACTCAGGACCTGGGAACCGGCACCGAACTCCACACCTACATCCGCCACCTGGAGTGGAAGATCGACGACTTGTCAACAGCCGTGGAACTGTAGACACCCCAATCTGGGCTTCCAGATTAGTTTTACGGTTTCTTGTTTCCCCGATGATGAACTAGATCAAAAAGCAGTCTTAAGGTTGGAAAGGATTGAGCTCGGTATGTGCGGAACCCCCTTTGAACCCCTTTGAACCCTTTAAACCATTTAAAAGAAAATAGAAAATCAATCAACCCTGGGTGGTCTGGATTTGACCATCGCGCGAGTGTGTTCCTTGTCCAGGTGTGGTCAAAGTCAAATGTTTGACTGTTGACCCACGCGCGACAGGTGGCACCCTCGCGCGACGGTCCTCTCCAGTCACTTTCACCATTTTCAGCCAGTTGGCTGCTTACCTGGGGGTCTACAGGGCTATTTGAACCCCGTTTTTCTCCACAGGCCCGTGGCAGTGCAGGCTTTGGGTTCTCCACCGTCACAACCTCTCCCCATCACCTTTTCCACCAAGCTTAGCCACCAAGTTTGGTCCTAAGGGGGTGTTTGCCACCACCTTTGGCCCTTGTCTCCTCCTATAAATACCCCCCTTTGTCTTTCTTTACAAGGGCCACAAAATCACTAACTTTAAAAAAGTTTAGGAGATTGAGAACTCTTGCAAGCACAAAGGCTCTCAACCCTAGCTCACTTTCCATACATTTCCTCACTCCATTTTCCATCACAAGCTTCTCAACCTTTCTCAATCCTTTCCAAAACCTTTCAAGCCAAGGTATAAACACCTTTTCTGCTTACTATTTTGATCCCTGAGGGGGGCTGTCAGGGCCAGGATTGGTAATCAATACCAGTTCTGGTCCTAAAGTCAGCAGAGTTACAAGAAGCCATGAAAAGCATACCCTCGCGCGAGTGACTCAGACGCACGCGCGACAGTTCACTGCATCGCGCGACTGTCCTCGTGGGGTTTGGGGATGCTGGTTTTTCTTGTTTTGTCATGTTATTACTTGTTTTAAAATATGATAAGCTTTTAGCTCACGGTTTTGCATGTTAAAACACATAGCTTAACTTTCTGTGCTTATTTATTTGGTTGGAATGCTTCTGGGTCGCTTCTGGATATGTACCAGAGCCCAGAACATGCAAAGCAATTCCTGGAGGTCCACTCTCGCGCGAGGGAGTCATTGCCTCGTGCGATGGACTTCCTGAGTCCAGTAGCTACCTTTGCATGAGCAACTTGGCCTTTGGCCTCTGTTTTGGTACCCCCACTGTTTAGGGGTTGTATTTCCTTCATTTGGCTTCTGATTGTATTATTTGTAATAATTAGTTAATCTTTCAGTACATATAAACTGCTTGGTTTGCCTCCTGGGTGTGCACTGGTCCTTCCAGAGCCCAGAAGAGGATTAAATTCAACATGTGGTGAGACAGGACCCTCGCGCGAGTGAGTGAGTGTGTCGCGCGATGGTCTGCTTTGCATGCACGTTGATCCATGCATGCAAAGGTGGCCATGGTGTATGGCACATTCATTCCCTGTGCAGCCTGGTTCATTCCTCATCAGGGGGTTGGATTTTACCCTATTTCCATTATGTCATCCATCTATACCATGTTTATATCACATCTTGCAAAGTGTTACAGTTTTAAATCCCCGATTAACTGTTCCCCCGCCCTAATTGGCTTAAAATTGGTTCAAGAAGAAGAAGTATCGCAATGTTTTCAAAAATGTCTAAGTAGAGACCGATCTCCGGATTGGGCGAGAGGGGTGCCTTAAAACCGTTCCCCTCTCGTAACCTGACTCCCGAACCCTGATATGGTTATGACGGACTGGTTCCTTCACTTTTTCAAATCAAATAGCACGACAGGTGCTTCGAAATACAGTTCCTTGGGTGACGGACCTTCAAACCCAGGTGGCAACTCCGTGTTTTTGCGAGCGCCTACTTCTCCTCTCGCGCTCCCTCGATTACAGGCCCGTGCATTTTGGAATCCAAAAATTCCAAGGGCATGCTGCCCACAGTGGCGACTCTGCTGGGGATAAATCGAACCAATATTAATTCATACTTAGAGTTTAATACGTTCGTGAACGATTCCTTAAAAGTCTATCAAAACGGTGAGTTTCGCGCTGCCGAAGGTTGGAATGGTGATTTAACAGGACTTCGTGTCTGGCCAATCTGATCTGGGACTTTTTCGGTTGTTCACTTGCGTAGTTGCCTCTAAAGATGGACTAAATAAAAGTGAGCCGAGCTTGAAAAGGCATTTTGTGATTCTTCTTCTTCTTAATCAATTTCTAGCATCTCATTTGCATCGATGTGGGATAAGCCTTGTTGGATCGTTTTGGCAATCCGGCACGGTTTACCGGGGACCCCGAATGACTAACAACCTTCGACGATGATGGGTCATGCTACCGTTTGACTGTTGCTCAGCGATATCGCGGGCAAGGGGAGGTATATCTGTGGCCCTAGTCTGAGGAACCTGTTACGAACCAAAACCAGCTTTTGCAATATAAAGCATTAGAACTCTCCAAACTAGGACAGGTACCTACAGGGTAAGATCTATTTGCATCTAAACCCGTAACTGTTTACGTGTTACTGCTTTCCCTATCGCATGCACTGTACATACACTGTTTTGCATAGGAGCATGCTTAGGGCAGTTCTTTCTTTCGAGTTTGTCTTACGCTGTCTAAGACGTTGGACCCGATGAGGAGTCGTTCATTTTGTCGAATGTTCGTTATCAATCGCAAAGTCCTTATTTCAATGAGACTTTGAGAAATCAAAATTTGTTAAATCCTCGGCTCATGCCTAATTAAGGATTCAACCGACAATAAGGAACAACAAAGTATTGATGCTGTGTCACTGGCGCCGCCTAGGTTGAAGTGCGTTGTCACTATACACCACGTTGTTCGAGGTTAAGGTGCCACGTCATCAATGCCGAGTTGTTTCTAATTCAAAGTTGAATCTTCAAAAGGGACTAGACGAAGATTTAGTCTATTTTGACATCTTTTAGGATCTGTCGATCTACTCAAGGACACATCGCCGAAAAGAATTCTGAGGATTTTGGCAACGTCTGAAATTCATGAGGCAAACTCGTCTCTGGGACTGTAAATACATACATGTCATTTTGCATAAAAGCATGTTTAGGGCGGTTTCTAGGTTGTCTCTCGCTTTTGAGTCTGTCTTATGCTAATTTGGACGCTGCTAGACCCGATGAAGAGTCGTGCATCTCGATGGTGCATGTTGTCAATTTTTCAAGTCCCTAGATCAATGAGACTTTGGGAAATCAGACCTTATTAATATCGAGTTGTTCCAAGTTCAAAGTCGAATCTTCAAAAGGGACTAGTCGAAGACTTAGTTTGTTTTGACATCTCTTAGGATCAGCTTGATCTATTCAAAGGATACACCCTCAAAAAGAAATCTGAGGATTTTGGCAGTGTCTGAACATCATGAGACAGACTCGTCTCTAGTTGCAGAGTCTAGGGTTGACACCAACAAAGACGTATGCATTGCATTCTAATTGCTGCAGGAACGCCACTGAGCTTTCACTTATTTTACTGTCTAGTTCATAGCCATTGCACCTAGTAAGAGAGTACCGAAAGGAAGAGCCAAACCTACTTGGGAACGTCTTCAGAATCCGAGTCAAAGGTTGGTCAGGTTACAATCCCAATCAGTCACAACGGAAGGCTCTCCGCGCTCTTTGTTGGCTGCTCTACAGTCAGGGTCACCATCGACTCGACAAGACGGACAGCCAGCTTCCCCGTCTTCTGCATCAAGCACCTCCGAGACACAAGTCATGGTAGATCAACCGCTCAGTCTAGAGACCATGCTCATGAACCTTCGGAACAGCATTACCACCATGCAGCAGAGGGCCATCCAGACCGATGCTAACATCACCCGTCTCAATGACCTTATCAACACTCGTCTTCCACCGCCACTCGAAGAGGAAGGCGAGGACGATGAGGACGACCAGGAGCAGCCTGTCATGGTCCCAGATCCGAATCACGAGGGGCGTCTCATTGTTCAGCCTAACCCTAGGGCGGTTCACGCACCTGTTGTAAAGCCAGATTCGACAGGTGGTAGGCCTGTTTTGAATCCTGATATGGTAGCTTTTATGGCTAAGATGGCTAAGCTAGAATAGGCTGTCTCAAAATCTGTGAAGATCAGTGCAGGAGGGATTGATTTGGATCGTCTCTGCCTGTACCCTAATGCTAAACTGCCAGACAAATTCAAAATGCCTGACTTGGTCAAGTTCGATGGGGGCGGTGATGTCAAGACTCATCTCTATGGCTATCATGCTGCTATTAAGCTACTCAAAGTAGAAAGTGAGGCCATGTCTCAGCTCTTCCCTCAAACTCTTTTGGGCCTGCCTTCCATTGGTTTCTGTCGCTCGACATCTCCAAAAGAAGAACTTGGGAAGACATTGGGGCTGCCTTCATCGCTCAATACAACTACAACTCTCAGCTCAAGATGACTACTCGGGAGTTAGAATCCACGAAGATGGAAGCTAAGGAGTCTTTTGCGGACTTTGTCAAGCGGTGGAGAGCCAAAGCCGCTCTAATGACTGAGCGCCCAAGCGAGAGAGACCAACTCCGCATCATCTCCCGCAATCTCCAGCCGGACTATGCCAGGCACCTGGTGCTTGCTCAAGCGTCCGCCAACTTTGAAACCTTCTTCGACGCTGGCCTGGCCATCAAGGATGCGCTGCAAAGTGGAATCTTGCCAAGGGGGGAGTCCTCTTCTTCAAATCCTTAGAAATCAAAGTCGATGGCTTACTCTAGAAACAGTAGTGCACTGTTTGGCGGTAGCAATTACGCCAGCACGGCTACAAGTGGGGATAACGCTGCTACTTCCCCTAATCATACAGCCGATGTCAATCAGGTTCAAAACGCTCAAAGCTTTCGAGCCAGAACCCAACCCCGGAGTTTCTCTGCCTTTCACGCATCTCTATCCGTGGTGATGGAGAAACTTGTCAAGTCTGGGCATCTCAAACCTTTGACCCCTACTTCCCCACCCAAAGTCTTACCTACCGGTTACAACTCTAATCTCTTCTGTGCCTTCCACCAAATGCCTGGTCATCCAACTGACAAGTGCTATCGTCTTCGACATGAGATTCAAGATCTTATTGATGATGGCATGGTTCAAGTTCCCCCAAAACCCAACATCGTTACCAACTCCTTGCCTCAACACAGGTCTGACCCTCTGGTTGGTCAGATATCTATCGCCTCCACTCAAATCAATCCTAGCTCCACCATATTCAATCCTAGCCACTATATCATCCCAGCAAATCAACCCAAACCCATCGTATCTATCCCGTCCGAGCCGGAGGTTAACATGATGGCATTAGGTTTGGCAATTGAGGTTTTCACTGCCGATATCTGGTTTGACATTGATGAGGGGCTTGCAAAGGAGAAGACTGACTGGCTGAAGTCCATTGATCAAAGGAGCATCGAGTAGGTTTGGTTGAAGAAACTGAAGAAGCCAAAGTGTTGTTGCTTGGGCTTGACATCCACTGGATCCTACCTCTTTTTGTGGAAGCTAAGGGTAGCTTTTTAAAATATTGCATTTTCAAAACTGCGTCTAGTTTGCCTTGGCAATATGTCTGAGTCTGACACAGAGTCTTTTGCGTTTGTCTAAAGTCTAGCTCTAAGTCGGAGTTCGTGCCTCTTGGCCCTCCACGTTGTAGCTTGTATTTCATGTTTTGAGTCTGCTGTACTTGGTAAACCCCGTGGGTTTTTATGATATGCATTATTCTGCTTACTTCGCTCGCTTTTGAATAAACTGTGTCGACCCTGACGACGAAGGGATAGATTTCGATGGATCATCCCCAAGGAAATGTGTTCCCTCGCCGAAAGGGAAGATGAAAGGCATGCTCAGCCTATTCAAAGAAGAAGTAGTTTTTTACTAAACTTGAAAGACAAGGATAACCTCCCAATGGTTCAATTGGTCCAAGCACCGCCCCCCAGAAAAGCATTGCGCCCGGTCAGACAAACTCAAAGAATTCATCAAACGTATTGGTCTGGTCTCACAAAGACACGCCTGGCATTGATTTTAAGATAAAAGTATCAAATCCCCTGCTACCGGGTGCTAAGTCAGAAAGCAGAAGCACCAAAGGCTTCAGGCCTTGCGTTGTGTTCAAAAGCAACAATAGTGGCGTTCCGCCAAGTACAAATGAGAAAGTGTCCAAAATGGCCTGGAGCGAGGCATTTCCGACCGAAGCACTTTTGACTCTGCGTCATCAAAGTCATTTTATCTAGGGCTGCGACCAATGATTTTCTACCTCAATGGCAACAAATTCAATACCTTGGTCAACCTGGATCAATTCAAAAGTTACTTTTCCCTGAGAGAAGCTCGTTGGGCTGAAAACCCCAAGGGTGGGCAGTTCCAAGCAAAAGTTAGAGCAGCCTGCTAGCCCAAAAACCTATGAAGGGGGTCTAGGCAAAAGTAATAGGCAATATTCGAAAGCTCGCTAGACCGAAGACCCAAATGGGCGGTACTAGGCAAAAGTTAGAGCGCAAAAGGAGAGGTAAACACACGAGTGAACCAGAGCCTGAACTACGTTTTGACCTGATTCCCTAGCTTGGGATACGTAGGCAGTCTCTCTTCGAGACTCGGTCACATATCTATCAATTGGATCCTTGGTTGACGTTTTGGTGCACATCAAAGGTCGAAGAGGATCGAAGATCGAGATCAAGTTGCATTGGAGGAACCAGAAGGGGGAAAACCTTTGTCTTTCAATTTTATTGCAAAACTACTATTTCTATTTACAGGCTGAGCATAAAGCCTTAAAAATATTTGAAGCATCAAAAACAGAACGAAATGCTAGAAGCCTAATGGCTCACAGTTTATTCTAAGTTCAGCGAGGTCTGGTATGAGCAGCTGTAGCCCTGCGTGCTAGCTTATAGTCATGCGTGGTTGTTCAAAGTGATTCGCGTTGGTTTCAGTCCTGTGGGTGCTCTTTCAATTCTAGTGGTAGCCTGATGCTGCCCTCGAATGTCGTTCCAGGGGCTTTTGCCAAGTTTTGTCATACCATGCAGGTCATATGGCCTAATGTGACTGCACGGGGGTGTCGGTTTCAGTCCGGGCCTATATGAGTCATCATTCGTGTCTTATGTCCGTCTTCGTGGCATTTTTCTTGTTTTCAATACATTGTCATGTCAAGATGCTTTTCTCGATTCTGTTTGTATAGGTCTTTGTACCTTTTGCACTTTCGTAAGTGTCAGTTTTACCTGTCTAGGGAATGTTGTGAGTTTTGGCCGCTTAATGCCCAAAATTTCATTATATTCCTTGTGTCTAAGGGTTCACATTGTACCCTGGGGGTCTTTCTCCCTTTTCTTTCAGGCTAGGTGAGTCTGTACACATACGCGTGTCTGTGTGTCGATTCAAAGCACTTGTCAATGCAAATTGGATATTAGTGGTTAGTTTTTGCATTCTCTTCAACACTTGCAAAAGAGAGTCAATAGACCGGAAAGTGCAATTTTTACATTGCTACCCTAGCTCCCCTAATCCACAAGCTGTGGAAATCTCATGAACAGCAAGGGCACGTCAGCCCAAGGCCAAGCAAAGCATATCTGTCTGGCACGTCTGCCCAAGCATCAAAGAGAGGGCACACAGGCCCAAATTCGTCAACTGGGGCATGTCAGCCCATTCAATGTCTCTCTCTCTGGGTGCGCATCTCAGAAGTAACAGACAGTACAATAATGAGGCTCAGTGGTAGTCCTTAGGCGTTGTTGTCCTCCTAGGAGCCGCCCTTAGCTTGCATCTGCATTTTCAATTTCGTATACATCATTTCATATTGTGTACATTAAATGTTGAAAGCAGGAAGATGGCCAGCGTGGTTGCCGTCATATGATTTGTTTGCCGAAGGATGCGATGCAATCTCTTGCGGTTTTGTTCTCGTTGGTTAGTGGATGCGATGGAAATCTCCCTAACTCTCGATTTGGTGTGCCGAAGGATGCAATGCAATCTCCTGCGGTCTTGTTCTCGTTGGTTAGCGGATGCGATGGAAATCTCCCTAACTCTCGATTTGTTTGCCGAAGGATGCGATGCGATCTCCTGCGGTTTTGTTATCATTGGTCAGCGGATGCGATGGAAATCTCTCCTGTCCAATTCTCGGTTCGTAAACCAAAGGATGCTATCCTGCGAAGCCGTTTCAACGACAGCCGGTCTTGTCAAAGTTTCCCAGCGGTTTGATCAATCAGCACATTGATCTCTCCGTCCGCCTTCATGGCAGCCAGTCCTATCAAATTCATCAATGGCGATTAGCACATCGTCCATCCAATCCACAACGACGATCAGATATCGTCCCAATGGTCCGTTCATCCGCAACTAATTGTTCCCTAGGAGAGTCTGTCTTGGCCTGTCCCGAGCGACAATCACCCTCAGTCTAGCCGCAAGTGCATCTTCCAGCAGGCTTATTGTTCTGTCTCGGATGGTCTTTGATAAGGAGATTGGCTCTGATTCCCAACAGATGGAATTCAACCTGCCTGACACGACCTACCCGTGTTTGTTGGAATACTTTGTGCCGAGCATAGCTTGATCCCCAGCAACGACGGCATGTCCCGTCCACATATTTAGCGACAGCTTGCCCTGTCCAAATTCAATCAACAAGCGGCGATGCAATCGTCCACTTCTACTTCCATCCCCAGCGACGGTCCGTCCGTCCATTCAACCAATCAGGTTCTATAAGTATGCTTGTCTACTTTGCTATGCTCTGCTCTGGATTGCCTTGAGGGGTGTCTAGAATTCTTTGACAGTACTTGTACCAAGTCAATGGTGCTCTAAGCACCGTCAAAGAGGGGCTACTGTAGACACCCCAATCTGGGCTTCCAAATTAGTTTTACGGTTTCTTGTTTCCCCGAGGATGAACTAGATCAAAAAGCAGTCTTAAGGTTGGAAAGGATTGAGCTCGGTGTGTGCGGAACCCCCTTTGAACCCTTTAAACCATTTAAAAGAAAATAGAAAATCAGTCAACCCTGGGTCTGGATTTGACCATCGCGCGAGTATGTGACTGTCTCGCGCGTGTGTGTTCCTTGTCCAGGTGTGGTCAAAGTCAAATGTTTGACTGTTGACCCACGGGCGACAGGTGGCACCCTCACGCGACACTTTCAGTATCTCGCGCGACGGTCCTCTCCAGTCACTTTTCACCTTTTTCAGCCAGTTGGCTGCTTACCTAGGGGTCTACAGGGCTATTTGAACCCCATTTTTCTCCACAGGCCCGTGGCAGTGCAGGCTTTGGGTTCTCCACCCTCACAACCTCTCCCCATCACCTTTTCCACCAAGCTTAGCCACTAAGTTTGGTCCTAAGGGGGTGTTTGCCACCACCTTTGGCGCTTGGCTCTTCCTATAAATACCCCCCTTTGTCTTTCTTTACAAAGGCCACAAAATCACTAACTTTAAAAAAGTTTAGGAGATTGAGAACTCTTGCAAGCACAAATGCTCTCAACCCTAGCTCACTTTCCATACATTTCCTCACTCCATTTTCCATCACAAGCTTCTCAACCTTGCTCAATCATTTCCAAAACCTTTCAAGCCAAGGTATAAACACCTTTTCTGCTTACTGTTTTGATCCCTGAGGGGGGCTGTCAGGGCCAGGATTGGTAATCAATACCAGTTCTGGTCCTAAAGTCAGCAGAGTTACAAGAAGCCATGAAAAGCATACCCTCGCGCGAGTGACTCAGACGCACGCGCGACAGTTCACTGCATCGTGCGACTGTCCTCGTGGGGTTTGGGGATGCTGGTTTTTCTTGGTTTGTCATGTTATTACTTGTTTTAAAATATGATAAGCTTTTAGCTCACTGTTTTGCATGTTAAAACACATAGCTTAACTTTCTGTGCTTATTTATTTGGTTGGAATGCTTCTGGATTGCTTCTGGATATGTACCAGAGCCCAGAACATGCAAAGCAATTCCTGGAAGTCCAGTCTCGGGCGAGGGAGTCATTGCCTCGTGCGATGGTCTTCCTGAGTCCAGTAGCTGCCTTTGCATGAGCAACTTGGCCTTTGGCCTCTGTTTTGGTACCCCCACTGTTTAGGGGTTGTATTTCCTTCATTTGGCTTCTGATTGTATTATTTGTAATAATTAGTTAATCTTTCACTACATATAAACTGCTTGGTTTGCCTCCTGGGTGTGCACTGGTCCTTCCAGAGCCCAGAAGAGGATTAAATTCAACATGTGGTGAGACAGGACCCTCGCACGAGTGAGTGAGTGTGTCGCGCGATGGTCTGATTTGCATGCACGTTGATCCATGCATGCAAAGGTGGCCATGGTGTATGGCACAGTCATTCCCTGTGCAGCCTGGTTCATTCCTCATCAGGGGGTTGGATTTTACCCTATTTCCATTATGTCATCCATCCATACCATGTTTATATCACATCTTGCAAAGTGTTACAGTTTTAAATCCCCGATTAACTGTTCCCCCGCCCTAGTTGGCTTAAAATTGGTTCAAGAAGAAGAAGTATCGCAATGTTTTCAAAAATGCCTAAGTAGAGACCGATCTCCGGATTGGGCGAGAGGGGTGCCTTAAAACCCTTCCCCTCTCGTAACCTGGCTCCCGAACCCAGATATGGTCATGACGGACTGGTTCCTTCACTTTTTCAAATCTAATAGCGCGGCAGGTGCTTCGAAATACGGTTCCTTGGGTGACGGACCTTCAAACCCAGGTGGCGACTCTGTGTTTTTGCGAGCGCCTGCTTCTCCGCTCGCGCTCCCTCGATTACGGGCCCGTGCATTTTGGAATCCGGAAATTCCAAGGGCATGCTGCCCATAGGAACGAGACAAGCACGTCCGCGATGAGCTCGCTGAGATCAAACATCTCCTCTAGATCTCCATATCTATTCCACCGGAAGCCGTGGCGGAAGGAGAAGCCGCCAAAGCCCTTCCTGCAACCGCGAGGGGGGCCGTTTGATTGAACACCAACATTGACCTTCTGTCAAAGACCGTCTCGAGCCTCCTGTTGCAAAGGATGGTCGAACTGAAGGTGGCGCTGGGAGTAGGGAATGCTCCCGTTCCCCTGACCCCAAAGACCCACGAAAGAAGCGATCCGCCTTCGAGAGGCTCGGCGCCAGAAGCGACTACGCCTCCTCTACGCACCCGGTCAGGAAAGGGAAAGGAACTCGTGAGCACACCCCTAGCTTCACCAAAATTGCCAACGACAAGGACGGCCTTCTGGAATTCCAGACAAAAGGGTATCGCGAGCGCCTCAAGAACGCTCGAGCCAAAAGCCCATTCGTCTCGCACCCAGGAGAAAAAGGTGGTGGAAGCCATGTTACGGAGCGCCTCGAGCCCTACGCTCGAGATAGCTACAGGAAGGACCGACAGGAGCGATCTCATCAGAGATCAGGAAGCATCCCACCGAAGAGGAAGGAATATGAAAGGCTGGACGAGTCGGTGCCAAAAAAGTGTCCCGCGACAGAGCGTCCAGACGGTCTTGACCGTTCGATCCGACCTCATCGCGACGCCCGACTCAAAAGACTCACGACCTCCCCTTCACAGGGGAGATCGACTCGGTCACCCCCCCAAAAGGATTCACCCAGCCCAAGTTTGCCAAGTATGATGGCAAGACCGAGGCATACACTCACTTGGTGCAGTACAAGCTCGTCATGTCTCTCTTCCTCCGAAATGAGCCCTCAGACGATGCCTTTCTCTGTAAGGTCTTCCCCGCCAGCCTCGGAAACCTAGGCCTTACATGGTTTAAAGCTGCCTGCTAGGTCAATCTCATCGTTTGACTCCCAGTGCGATGCCTTCATGGCTCGGTTCGTCACGAGCAACAAGCACGAGAAGGAGATCGATTCCCTCCTCGCTCTCCGCAAACGACTCGACGAGACGCTCCGCCAGTACGCCGGTCGTTACTGGGAGCTATTCAACGAAATTGAAGGCTGCGACGGTGTCATCTCGGCCCGAGGATTCAAGCTCGGTCTCACCTCCCAAGACGAGCAAGTTTATGACGACCTCGCCCGCAACAAGTCTGACTCCATGAAGGACCTCATGACCCGCATAGAAGGCTGGTGCCAGCTCATCAAGTCCAAAGCCGAAAGAGGCATCGGGAAGTCCACGACCTCCAAACTCACATCTGTCTCGGCCAATGCTTCGCTCCCCACACCTGCTTCAACACCTAAAAAGCAGGTCAACAACATCAAGCAATCCCCAAAGAAGGGGCCGAAGCCGAGCGACTTCAACGCTGAGAAGACCGTCTTCACCGTCCTATTTATCGGCTCATTGATCAGGTGAAGGATCAACCCTTTTTCTCCTTTCCGAATCAGAAGCTCGGTACCGAGAACGGGAAGATCAAAAACCGTCCGATGCAGTTATCATAATGAGCAGGGCCACTTCACAACTGCCGGCAAGCCTTTCAAGGCCTACTTGGAGCAGCTTGTCGCCGGTGGTCACCTCAATCATCTTATCGATCACGAAAAAACAAAAGCTTGGGCAGAGCGCGCTGAGCAACGACCCGAAGAAGAAATTCAAACGATTCACGTTATCCACAGCCCTCTGCACCCCGAGGCCGCTCGCATCATACGCGCTGAGTTGAATGATGCCTCCTCTTCTAAACAAGTTATGCTCGTCGGCCCCGACACCAAGCGCGCCTGCACCGACGACGGTTCAAAGTGGACAATTACGTTCACCGAGAAGGACTTCGACCGTGTCCAGCTGCCACATAATGACGCCCTCATCGTCACACTCCCCATCGGAACTTTCAACGTCCGCCACGTCCTCGTTGACCAAGGAAGCTCGGCCGAGGTCATGTACTACTCCCTGTTGCAGGACCTGAAACTCTCGGACACCGACCTCCATCGTTCCGAAGTCCCCCTCATAGGCTTCAACGAGGCCCCTGTATGGCCTCTCAAGTTGATCACTCTTCCCGTACGCACAGGCTCGATGGTCCTTGATATGGAGTTCGTGGTCGTTGACATCCCAAGCCCTTACAATGCAATCGTCGGGCGCACCTGGCTCCATAAGTTGAAGGCTATCGCCTCCACTTATCACCAGGTAGTCCGCTTCATAGGCGCTAACGGACGACATGAGGACCTATACGGTGACCAAACAGTGGCAAAGAGGTGCTATGTTAACGCAGTTCGAAGCAACAGGAAGACTTCCCGGGTCAACCTCATTGAGATTCCCGATGCTCCCGTTCTAGAAGACGTCGGCCGGCCCGCCGACGAGAAGGCAGTAGAAGAACTCGTTACTGTTCCCATTACGGAAGACGGATCACGTTTTTTCCTTGTCAGTTCCTCCCTAAGTGACACCGAGCGGAATGACATGGTGAATTTTCTCAAAAAGAATATCGAAGTCTTTGCATGAACTCCCTACGAGATGCTCGGGGTCGATCCCTCTTTCATCTACCACGAGCTCAACATCGACAAGACCAAGCGTCCCGTCGTCCAGAAGGCCCGGCGCTCCTCTCCGGTTCATTCCGAAGCTGTCATTGAGGAAGTTAACTGCCTCCTCAACGCCAATGCCATCCGAGAAGTCCAATACCCCAAGTGGTTGGCCAATACCGTGGTTGTCAAGAAGAAGAATGGCAAGTGGCGCGTCTGCGTTGATTATTCCAACCTCAACGACGCTTGCCCGAAGGATTTCTTCCCCCTCCCGAGGATCAACCAACTTGTTGACGCTACGGCAGGCCACAACCGACTCAGTTTTATGGACGCCTACCGAGGCTACCATCAGATTGCCATGAGTGAAGGCGACGTCGAGAACACGGCCTTCATCACCCCCCATGGAATCTTCGGATATCTCGTCATGCCCTTCGGACTCAAGAACGCCGGGGCAACTTTTCAGAGGATGATAACCAAGATGTTCGAGCGTCTCCTAGGTGACACAATGATGGCTTACATTGACGATATGGTGGTCAAAAGCATACTCGCCGGTGATCACCTCACCCATCTCGCCGAAACCTTCAAAATCCTCAAACAGCACAAACTCCGCCTCAACGCAGAGAAATGTGCCTTCGATGTCAGCTTCGGCAAATTCTTAGGACACCTCGTGTCCCGGCACGGGATTGAAGCCGACCCTGCTCAATTGCTGGCCATCGAGAAGCTCTCGCCTCCCCACAACAAGAGGGACGTGCAACGCTTGACGGGCATGGCTACTGCCTTGAACCGATTCATCAGCCGTTCTTCCAACAAGTGCCAACCCTTCTTTGTCCTCCTGAAGGGCCGCCGATGGAGCTTCCAGTGGACCGAGGACTGTGACCGAGCCCTGCAGCAGTTGAAGACTTACCTCTCCGAAGCACCGCTTCTCGTCACGCCTCGGGACTAGGAGGACTTGTTCCTATATCTTGTCGTCTCCTCACATGCGATAAGTTCGGTTCTCGTTCGACAGGAAGGACGGGACCACCAACCCATCTACTACTCCAGCAAGACGATGACTCCCACCGAGACACGCTATCTTCCCCTGGAAAAGCTCGTCCTCGCCCTCGTCTCAGCATCTCGGAAGCTCGCCCCATATTTCCAGTCCCACTGCATCATTGTTCTTACCGAGTACCCGCTCAAATCACTCCTCCACAAGGTGGACCTCTCCAACCGAATCTCCTAGTGGGCCGTCGAGCTGGCCAATTACGAAATCCACTTCCAGCCTCGGACAACAATCAAAGCCCAGGTACTTGCCGACTTCATCGTCGAGCTCACTTTGGCCGACGTCCTGGCTTCGACCCTCCCCCCCGTCCCGAAGCCGTCCTCCAAGCCAATCCGAGCACCGCCTGGAAGCTCTTTCACGGCGATGTGTGGAAAATGTACGTTGACGGCGCGTCTAACAGCTGCGGCGCCGGCGCTGGAATCGTGCTCTTCTCCCCTTCCGGCATCTTGCATGAAAGCTCCCTCTCCATCAACTTCCCGGCCTCCAACAATGAGGCTGAGTATGAAGCACTTATCTCCGGACTCAAGACTGCCAAAGCCCCCGCTATCGAAGAACTTGTCATCTACAGCGACTCTCAATTGGTGGTCAACCAGCTCTCCGAAGAATATGAAGCTCGGGACGACTGAATGCGTACTTACCTCAGCTCCGCCGTTCGGCTCCTCAAAAGCTTTAATGCCATTTGCGTTGAACATATTCCCAGGGAATAAAACGCTCACGCCGACGCCCTAGCTGGGGTCGCTTCGGCCTGTGCAGCTTCGGAACATCGTTCCATATCCTTCAGCTCCATCGACAAACCCAGTTTTGAACTTGAAGTTTTAAGCCACGAGGTTCTTAACATCGAGCTCGGTCCGAGCTGGACGGACGAGATCGTCGGTTACTTGAAGGATGATACCCTCCCTGTCGATAAGAAGGAAGTGCACCGACTCCTCAACAGGGCTGCTCTGTTTTGGCTCGACCCCAATGGAAAGCTTTACCGACGGTCCTTTACCGGTCCCTACTTGCTGGTAGCCCACCCCCACCAGGTCCCCGGCATCATTGAAGAGCTTCACTCCGGCGACAGCGGTTGCCATTCTGGTGGGCGCTCACTTGCTCACCGAGCCATCACCCAGGGGTACTGGTGGCCCACCATGAAGAAAGACTCCGAAGAATATGTCAAGCGTTGTCACAAGTGCTAGATGTTTGCCCCTATCATCCACCAGCCGGCTCGGGATCTCAGCCCACTCACCAGCCCCTAGCCCTTCTCTCAATGTGGCATGGACATAGTTGGCAAGCTCCCCATCGCACTCGGAGGCTTCAAGTTCCTTCTCACCGCCACCGATTACTTCTCCAAATGGGTTGAGGCCGAGCCCCTGGTCACCATCGAGGAAACATATGTCATTCGCTTCGTCTGGCGCAACATAATTTCTCGCTTTGGCGTTCCCTTCGCCATTATCACGGACAACGGCAAGCAGTTCATCGGGCAGCGGTACCGGGCTCTCTTGGACGAGTACAGCATTAAATGGGACACCTCCACGCCGGGCTACCCACAGGGCAACGGCCAAGCCGAGGCTGCCAACAAGGCCATTTCCTCCGGCCTTAAGCGCCGACTCGAGTCCCGCCGAGGCAAGTGGGCCGAAGAATTGCCAAGAGTCCTCTGGGGCTACTGGACCACACCCCGACGCTCGACAGGCCATACCCCATTCTCTCTGGCCTTCGGAATGGAGGCTATTATCCCTCTGCAGGTTGGTCTTCCAACAATCCCTACCGAGAACTTCGACTACGAGGTCAACAATGAAAACATCGCTGTGGATCTCGACCTGGCTGAGGAAGAGCGTGAGACCGCCCGGATCAAGCTTGCCTCGTACCAACAAGAGGTTGCTAAGGGGTATAACCGAAGTGTCTGCCTCCGGTCTTCCAAGCCAGACGACCTCGTCTGAAAAAAAGTGATAGAGAAATCAAAGAAGAGGAAGTTGATGCCCAACTGGGAGGGTCCCTTCCGAATCCTAAAGCACCTAGGCTCGGGCAATTACAAGTTGGAAAAGCTGGATGGTTCTCCAATCACCAAGACCTGGAATGCCAACAATCTCAAGAAATTCTATGGCTAGCCAGGCTTCGGCCACCGAGGACCTATCCCTTTTTTCGTAAGTTTTTCCTTTTCCAAGAAACGCTTATGCGTACCTATGTAATTACATGTCCTATTTCTGTCTCAATGAGAATTTTTCTGTCATCACTCTGTGTTATTATTCTCATCTCTTCCTTTCTACTACTCGGTTCAACCTTGTTTGAATCGTTTTACCTTTGACTTCAGGAATCCGTCCTCCCATGGGTATCCCCCTCGAACGCAAATCCCCACTAAGTCACCACGGCCTTCTCGGTCGTTCGGACTCTCGGTTGTTGATTTTAAGGAAACTCGGCCTTTTCCCGAGCCCCTTATCCCGACCTCCCTGTACGTCATCTACTGTTACGAATTCGCAGAATTCCAAAGCCATGGCCTATGCCATTTCCCTTCGGGACTCTAGCCCCAATCCTTTAGCAGCATATCTCACCCTAAGTAACTATCACTCAGGGTACCTAAACTAACCAGCAACCGATGCACCTAGCCCAAAGCAGGGGCACGCGCAATTCACTTTTTGACTCCTCTTTGCTTCGGGCTAGGTCCCCCTATCTCCCTTAACAGGGGAGGCGCTTCGGTGATCGTTGTCCTCACTTTGGTTATTTCTCTGCCTACCATGCAAACCTATCGGGCACAGGGGCTTGGCACCGCTCCGTTTCCTCACACCACTCTGTACATCTTTGAGATATCCTCGGTTTATGCTTCGGTTAAAGCTTTTATTTCATCCAAAGTTCAAACCGAAGCAGGGGCAATGGAACCCTTCGGTCACAGCTATAAAACCATACAATATCTCAGAAGATAAAAGCAGTGTTCAGTAAAGAAGGAAACATTCATTCAACAAAAAGCAAAACGTTTGAAGTTAGAAATTCTTACGTCAAACTACTACAAGTGATCAAGCTTCGGCCAACTGTTCGGCACCTGTCACCAAAGCATTACTTACAAATTCCTGGAACGGCAAACTCCAAATGTCCGGAGCCATCCAGCCAGAGACAAAAACTGAAAAAAGGAGGAAAAAATCCTAGGTGTTATGAGGGAGGGGAGTCTGAGTTGCGTCGTCGACTGTGGCTATTTAGGAAGCAGTCTGGCCATCAGGAAGAGTCTCAGCCTCGGGATTCTGGGCTTGCACGCCCTGCTCCTCTAGCATCACAAACTCCTCTGGAGGCGCCTCGGGCAGAGCTCGGAGCTCCGAGTCTTCTGGTAGGTTAAGCTTCTGAAGAAGAGCTTCATGACCGAAGCGTAGCCCGTCAAGAAAACGGTCCCGGCACAGCTCGTTCTCGGTATCCCTGACTTGCTTTATGTACTCTGCTTCGGCCGCGTCCCAGCCATTGTTGTAGCCCTTCTTCAGTGCTCCCTCCACTTCAAGAGCTCGGGACGCCCTCAGAGTGTTGGCATCCTTCTCGGCCTACGCAGCCCGACCCTCAGCCAACAGCCTCTCTTTATCACATCTCTGGAAGTCTGCGAGGTAGAGCTCGTAGGTCTCCCGAGCTACCCTCAGATCGTCTTCTCTCTTCACCAAGGCCTTCTTCAGCTCCTCGATCCCTTGCTCTTGCGCCTTGAACCGGTCATTGATCACCAATGCCCGAGCGCCAGCCTGACAGCACAAGACAATAAGGCATTGCAAGTATAAGCAGAATAACTGAAAGAAAAGATGAAAAACGACAACTTACAGCGAGAAGCATCTGTGCAATCTCCCCGGTCAGATCCTCGGTTAACCCCTGGATCGCTCTTGCATCCCTCGGGCGGACAGAGCCCCGAAGTATACCATACGCCACTCCGAGGTAGGCGATGCTGTCTGCATGATGGATCTAGCGGCCGGCGTAATGGCGAAACTCCGGAGTCCATGGGAGTTCCTTTGGGTTGACCCAAGTGCCTTCCTCCACATCGACGGTTCCCCCCTCCGCCTGCCCTCCTTGTCCCTCCTCGATCAGGACAGTCTCCATTTCTTTCCCCTTGCTGCCATCTCCCTCTTCGGGACGAGCCCTCTTCTGCGGAGGCTCCTGCGGAGAAATATGAGCTACACCCGAAGTCCCGGCGCCTGGCGTCCAGGTGGCAGCAGCTACCGTGCCCTACGCCCTCGGCCTCTGTCGCCGAAGGTTTTGCACTTCCCGAGTTCCAGGGCTGGCCATCTCTTCGCTGAGCCCGGTTCTTTCCGGAGTCTCGCGGTCAACCTCCTCACGAAGAACCCCCCGGGGACCGAAGCTACTCCCTCGGCCTCGAGAACTTGTTCTCCACTCCTTCCCCCCGACCCTCTTCCTCGACCGCTTCCCCTTCCTCTTCCTCTGCCTGCTCTCGGGGCTCCTTGCGGCCTCGGCTTTTTTTTCAGAAAGCTCGTGTAGCTCGGAACGTACCCGAGCAACTTGGGAGCTAACCGATCGGCGAGAGGGATGGCGTAGACAGCAGTGATTTGGGCTCAGACAGCTTTCTCCCAAAGCTCGTAGACGATGTGCTCGCCTGCAAAGGAAAAAAGACCAACACGGAAAAAAGTCAGTATACGTGTAAGGAGTACCAAAAGCGTGAAAGAACATCTACCGAGGATTAATTTCCACCTACCAGAGGCTCCGGTCCCAAACTGAACTGTGGTAACGGCGTCCACGCTATCACCAGGACCGAACATGAAGTTCCCGGTGACCGATACGTAAATGCTCGCCCACTCTTCGGAATCAGGCAATTGGTCGATCAGGAACGTATCATTCTCCGACCGACAGGAGAGGTAATAGCGGTTACTCTCTCGGTTGACTCCCAGAAGGTAAACGCCAAAAAGCTCCTCGAGCCCGAAGGTCAGGTTGAACTGCCGCCTTAGTTCAATGATGCTGGTGATAATCCGGTAGGAGTTCACCGTGAGCTGGGATGAGGTAAGGCTGAGGGCCCGGAGCACCCGACGGACGAACAGATGGAGGGGGAACCTAACTCCCCCCTCGGTGATCGCCATTAGGGGAAAGATCAGTTCCCCTGGCCTGTGTGGCAGTTTCTTGGGGTCGGTGTCTGGAAGCAACCGAACTTCGACGTTCGGGGGAATACTATATATCCTCTTGAACTCCGTATAAGCGGCCGGATTCCCATTGAAGTATTTGTTCTTGAAAGGGCAGGGCCTCATCGGTCTTCTAGGCCCTTGCACCTCCTCGGGCGAATTCGCAAAAGGTCCCGGAGCCTGGTCCGACGTGCCGGGGGCCTCCATCTCCCAAGGGTCAACGGAAGTAATCTCTCTAGGAGTTCGGTTGGGACCAACCGGCTCGATAAAATCTATTGGGATTCGGTAGAGTCTTCAGTTCCAAACCTCCTGAAAGATGCACTCGATCGAAGGGGAGTCAGAACTACTAGAGTTGTCCGATGAGAGCTTAATGACCATTCGCCCCTGCCTAGACAAAGAAAATGTGCAAGAACCCGTTAGCTATGTGCCTAGGGGGAAAGCAAGAGGATCTAACGCTCGGGACGAAATGGTCAGCACTCTTCGGTAAAACTTAGTCTCGGTCATCTCTAGGAAAATCCTCCTCGAGAGGGGCCCCCTTCACGTCTCGCATTAATTCCTATGGGTCAAAGGTTGAAGGCAGGCCTCGGGAAGAGCTTTTTTGGCCTCGGGAAGAACGGGAGGCCTTGGTTTCAGAAACCACGAGGGAAAACGCCATTGTCACCGCGAACCAGGTGGCAGTGAGTGGCGTCTCCACCTTAATGGGCAACAAAAACAACGCAAAAGCTTGCAAAAACCACCAAAAGTTGAAGATTATGGCTTGAAGATCAACATACCTCGTTTTCGTGCAAAAATCCGCTCCCAAACGGCTGCAAAAGCTCGATCAAAGTTTAAAGCTCACGGCGGCAGCGGTTCAACGTGCTCTGAAGAAGGATGGGCCTTCTCTCTCCTCCCTCTCCTCTTTTTATAATGGAGCGGCCGCGCGGGAAATGAAGCGTCGTGCTTCAGGCCGTCGGATCTCTGACACGCGTTCCCATCGGACGGTCAACGTTCAGGGCTCTGAACCGGGACAGACGCGCCGTTCCCCGGACCTTTTATGCTGTGACACGTGTCCTTGACAGGACGGTTCGTACCAATCATCTGACGTTTCATGTGCCGGGGCTGCTCTTGGACTTCCGCGCTTCGGCTGATGCTGAAATGTGGCTCCTAGGGCTGGGGCTAGCAATCCTTGGCTACCGAAGTCAATTCATTCCTCGGCGCCTCAGATATCGGAAGCTTCGGTTGAGCTGGATCATGCGAAGGATCAACTCCCCAGAGCCGAAGCAGTCGATGTGCTCCGAAGAGTTGAGGGGCTATTGTGGTGGCCTCGGTTACGAGCTCGGTAACCTAGCCACATGATGTGATCCCGGCATTCGAGGATCCTTTAACCGAAGACATATATGGATTTCATCCCTCGGTCACCTCCTCGGTGATTCCCTCGGGGTCAATCCCCTGTGCTGCGTTGCTGGTTGCTACCGTGTCTCCGCTGAAGATATTCCTGATGCCATCAACAGAAAGTTGTTACACCATGCGGTCCCTACAAAGATCATGCAACGGACGCAATCATTGGGATTCCCCTTTCCCATGTGCTCCGTAACCGTTTCCTCTCTCCCGTCACATATGACGTCACTCGAGGCGATTACCTGAGCATATATATTCCACGCGCTAGCTTGGAGTCAAGAAACCCTAGGTCTATAAATACAAAGGGACTCTAATCTAAAGAGGTACGCCACAAAACCCTAACTCTAGACCTAAACTCTACTTCTGAGATCTAACTTGATCATCGGAGGGTCACTGGGCTTCCACAGCCCTAGTGACTTCTTGCAGGTTTCAGACGGCGAAAGCACGGAACAGCAGAGGAGCGAGCCTAGCCTGAGCCTTGGTCCTTGTTCCCATAATTCGAACCCCCACACTATGAAAAAGGGAAACAAATCAAGCAAGAATGAATGAATGAGGGTTGACTGTCCGTAATTGTAGGAGATCCCGGATTTTGTGCATCGACTTTACATTCCCTAACAAGAGGGACAATCCAATTTGACGAAAAGGCAAGGCTAGAATATTCCAAAGTTCACAATCGTGTTATTATTATCAGATCTGTCTCTATTCTAAAGTATAGCTCATCTGTCCTAAAATGAAAGAAAGACGGTAGAAGAAGAAAAAAAAAACCGAAGGAGTATTTCTCCAAAACAGAACGTAGATCCAGCATTTTGCCCGAACAATGCGATGCAAAAATGACAACTGCGTGTTAGTTAAGTGGTTCTTCTAATAGTTCGTAAAGTATTAGACCTTTAAGGAATTGGTATTGGTGAATTCAGTTGAAACGGCTGAATGAGATCTGAATCTGACAAACCAAGGGGTGGCAGAGAGAAGTGACTATGAGTAGAGCTTCCTCTTCTAATTTCTTGCATGGTCAGTAGCGCGGCGACTGTGTTTCTAAAAATTCCCTCTCCATACACTTTAATGGTCTCTCTCTCTCTTCGGATGCCGCCTCTTCCTTCTCCTTTTTCTTCAGCTTCTTCTTCTTGAGCTGCTGGGAGTACTGTGTCTATGGTGTTCTCACATTCTTTCACAAGCTTTGATACGAGGTCAGTCGTGAAGAAAGGTTGCTGCAGCACTTTCTGAATGAAGAGCGAGCGCAAGAGTCCGCCAGTTCGCTTGTCATACTTCTTCAATATCTTTGCCAACCCTACAATACTCAAAGTAACAACAATTCAACTTTCTTTTCGCTTAAGGGGTATAAGTAGCGCGATTGAACCTAAGCAATGCTGGAACCCGTGACTTCCTTCGCAGTAGTCACTAGACCACCATACTCGGGTTGTATTTATTTACCACAGAAAGAGCTGAAATAAAACAAAATGCCAATGAGTAAAGATTTGGACCTGTGTAATTGACATTGCTGTAGTTCATCAACAGGACCATTTCCCCATGGAAATCGACAATGTCCCTTTTTATTCTTCCCATCTCCTCTGTGTAAATCATCTCTGATGGATTACTGCCATGTGGCCCCCAAATATCAGCCACTCTCTCGATCCTTTGTTTCAACTCCTGCATCGACAATTAATCTCAAAAAACCCGCAAAACAACTCATTCTATGGTAAAAGAGAAGTTGTAGACTCGTGTTTAAAATCATGGTATTGGGAAATGAAATGGTATCGGCGATACAGTCATATATCAAACTGTATCTGTCTGTATTAGCTGATATGTAGGTAAATTAAAAACGGTAACAGAGGTCTGAAATCCCGTTAAGTAACGGCCGATACGATACGTAACGGCCTTTATTTGTTTATACGAACATGACTCAATCAGGACATAGAAAAACATGAGGTGTCTTGTTCAGTGTTCACAACCCTCATAGCCATGGCTTTTTTTACATGAAGAGCTCATAGCCATGACTCACTGACAGCATATGGCCTTATTAAATGTATATGCAAGTCTTTTCCGTTGCGTTATAATTTGGCGCATCTTTGATTGAAAGTAAGCATGATCAAAAACTTCACAGTTCGTTCACATCCTTGTGTCGAGCGTTGAATAGTTCACGGATTTTGGATTATTCTTTACATGAAACAATTCTCGTATATACCCCGAATTTGTTCCTTCATGCATAAATTCGACAATGACCCTAAGGTGATTTAACATGTTTCGAGACAAGAAATTGTTACAGCCACATGCTAATTTTGTCACCGTTCAGTCAATAATTAAAAATGCACTTTAAATGGACCCGCCTAAAAAAGGCAAATTTGATTTTTTGTGTGGAAAATCCATCCCATCGATCACTCAGCTCATGGATTGTTTGGGAGACAAATAATCTCAGCCGTGAAATATGTGCTCACAAGTTTCCTATAGTTTTGAATTTCTATGTCCAAAAAAAAAAGGAGTTGGTATCCTATAGTTGGCGTATAGCCCTAGCACTTCCCAAAAATTAAACTGAGTTGCATTGAGTCATTCGTTGGGTCAACTGAGTTGACTCAACCAACTTTTTTGGTCAGATTAGTAATGTTGGTCTTTGGCTGAGTTCAGGCCAACCCAAAACTACCCTTTTGACTTGTAAGAGTTCTGGATCCCACGAACCCCCTCCCTCTCTCTTTGTTTTCTCTACCAAAAAACAAAAGCCAAACAGAGCCGAAGGCTCAATATTGTTAGTATCAAAACCTAACCTTATGCTGGATAACGAAATCCTCCTCTTGTTCCATGAAAAATGCATTCAACTTCTCAATCTCACTGTTCAAAGAGTAGACAAACTCGGCCTCGGCTCTCCCAAACTCAAGCGATCCATTCTTCATCGGAGGAGCTGCGGAAATTAATCTTACAAGTTTCTTCAAATCCTTGTAGGACACGAATTTGTTGCGCCATCCGGGCAGCGTCTCCTGGATTTGTTGCTTCAATCTCTTCCCAAACTTCATGGAGTTTAATATTGATTGATTGAAAATTAGAAGAGGGAAAGAAAGCAAATAGAAATGCCTACGTCTGAGATTTTGTTGGGGTGGAGGGTAATGAAGGCAGTGGAAATAAGTCGTGGGGTTTTATTAGCAAAAGAAAGAATATTTGGAGAGCATATGCTTGGCGTGATGCAATGACAGTTAAAAAAAAGGCATAAAAGAGCCGTTGAGGTAAAGTGCATTCGCGGCATATTCGGTCGCTATTCAGCCGGACCTAGACCAAGGCTATATTGCTCATGACTTTTTGTGAGCACAATAAATGTGGGCGATTGGCCGTGGTACGCGGGTAGGTTTGCCGTGGGTGAGTTAGAGAGGCAATTAATTAGGGATATAAACAAGCCGAGTCGAGCAGATTTTTGGGTATCCGAGCTCGACTAGTATTTCTATCTAATACACTTGAGCTCAAATTGAGCCTAAATATTCAAAATAAGGCTCGAGCTCGATTAGTATTTTAGAATTTGAGCTCCGTTCGACAACAAAACGAGATTTTATAAAAGAGTCGATCTCATAGACATGAGTTGAACTTATATAGAAGAGCACAGAGCTACTGCTAAGTTGAGCTCAACTTTCTGTTTTTGGTAATGTAGGGTGTCCCGGGTCAGCTTGCGCACACCTCGGACTAATTTCTAGAACCCTCTCCATAACCGTTTCACACGCTTACTCGTGGGAGTAAGTGGCCCCAAGAAATGATAACAAAGAGAATTGAACCTAAAATCTTAAGAAAGAGCAAACTCCTGAGTATCAGACTAAGACTATTTGTCCAACTCTTTGGGTTTAACTTGAGCTCAACTTGATTACTAAACGAGCTAAAATTATGTTCGAACTCGACTTTCTTCTTAAACTTGAGCCCACCATCGAACTGCTTGCGATCAGCTCGGCGTTTAACGCCTTAGGAGTACTGTCCCTCAAGGGATAGTGGAAACTCTAGACCTACCCGACCCTAATGGCAAGGGTTCGGGTGGGCTTTAATACGCTATGGCCGGGTACGAAAATTAATAAAAACAAGCTGTAGTGGGCCGAAATATCCGAAGTCCAAAGGGTTCAAAATGATCAACCCATCTGGACCATCGTTCAGTTGTCTCAGTTCGTCTACGTTCAAAAAGTATTATTGTCCGAACAAACGTGTGTTTCAGGGTTGTTTGTCCGAAGAACACAAGCCCTATTGGAAGAATTGTGACCCGTTTATTCGGATCATCTTCCTCTTCACAACTACTGTTGCTCGGACAAACGATTCGGTTCGGTTGGACGTGTATTGTTCGGATAACCGCCTCTGTGGGAACATTCTAGAACCTTTCGACTTATGGCCGAATCTAGAAGTCTCCGATGATACGCAAGATGTCTTCTCTGATATACGAAGTGACATCTCTGGCCGATAGCGACAGACCTGACATTAGTCACTGTGACACGGCAAGATCTTCTGAAGGCGGCCCTCATTAATGTCCCTGACATGTGACGTCAGCCGAGCGTAGAAGTGCGCGTGTAGCCTACGCTCGGCTAACTCACCGCTTCCATCCCTCGCCTATAAATAGAGGAGTGCTTCACCTAAGACAAGGACCTGTTCTGAGTAATCACACACGAAAAACTGCTCTCTCTCTCTACATATATTTTCTTACCAAACTTCTTCCTTCGCATACTAACTTGATCGTCGGAGTTTTTTCCCGGAGGAACACCCCCCTCCGGTTTGCAGGTACAAGGCGTTACAGGTCATCGCTCCACGATTCAGCAGCAAGCAAGAAGGGTTCAAGAGGTTCAAGGTTAAAACAGCCTCCCACACAAGCAGAATAGACATTGAACCGGCTTCTGTTTTAGTAAACCGCATTTTCTTGCTGCTAAAAAACATTTGAACCGGGTATGAGAAAGATCATCTTGACCTGCATTCTTTAGATTCTGATTTTCGTTTTGCCTTTCCGCCGGACACAAAAAGGAATAAGAAGATGAGTGTAAATTTTGTTCGGATGAGCCGGAAAAGGGTGGTTTTCCACCACCCTGTGGGCCCCTTCGCACATTTTTTTTAGGTAATTCAAACCGTACATCTTGTAGAGTCTATAAAATAACGTATCTACGCAAAAAATTAGTTTGTCCAGACACCGACAGGTATGTCAAAAGTTGAGTTTTTAGACGAAAAAATGAACGGTTGTGGACAGTTTAACTTAAAAAATAGTTGACAGATCCAGGCTGTCCATTTTTTTGTCTAGAACTCAACTTTTGACATACCTATTAATGTCCGGACAAATTGGTTTTTTGCATGTACATATTATTTTACAGGCCCTATAAGATGCACAATTCGGATTACTCAAAAAAATGCGCGAAGGAGGCACAAGGGGGGTGCTAGCGAAAAATCGTCTCTGTCCGGCTCATCCGAACGGAATTTAATTCGAGTCCTCTATTTTTATGGTTTTGCTCGATTATATCGTAACGTTTCAAAATCTTAATTGTTAATATTATTATGTGGGATGTGTGGCAACAATTTAGCATGATAATTGCTTATCAAAAAAAAATTAGCATAATAATTTTAGCTTCGTATTACAATGGAAGAAATTTCTTATCCAATTGATTCCTTCATTATTCGACTCTGTAAGAAGGGTTTTGGGAAGATTGATTGGATTGGGGAAGGGTTATCAGTGGTTTGTTTTAGTTGTAATCTTTTTATTTTAATATAAATGGGATGATATTGTTTATAAAAAATAAAAAAAAAAATCCTAAGAATGCCGTTTAAAATGTGGCTCTTAGCCTATTTGGTTGTATCCCTTATCTTTCAAGGAGGAGGTTTGGGGTTTGAGTCTATGAGAAACATCAAACCCCTTAATTGTTAACTCACTAATTTTCTACTAACCCTCCACTAATGTATACTACAATATTGGCAAAAATATACATAGATACTATATATGGTAGGTAGAATAATCCGCCAATCCTTACTTTTTTCCTCCAAAAGCTGATTAATAAAAAATAATAACGAAATTGAGGTAGAAGAACCCACCTCATATTCTATCCTTGGCATCTCTAAATATTCCTTGCCGTATGAAATTTGATGATCTTGACGAGTGAGATCATACAGTACAAATTAATGCCGCAAAACAAAGTGATCGAGTCTTTTAAATTAAATTAAATCATACATCATATGTAAATATATGCTCACTATATTCGTTTTTAAGTTGTGCCTTTCAACCGGGGGTATTGTCCACTGATCATCAGAGGTGTTATGTGACAAGCCGAGAATGGCACGGCAATGAAAACTTAAGACTTAAGACATTTATTCTTCAATAAGACTTTACAGCCTTGGGTTAGCCGTATAGAGCTTTGCTTTGATTTTACATAGAGTCCTCACTACTACTAGTAGACGGTGCATTTAATGCACGTATGTCTGTCTGTCAGTCCGAACATCTGATTATAAAAAGTACGATTTTGTCATTGTTAGCTTGCTGGCCTGAAGATAAACACTAGAAAATAAGAAAAATACGTATTCCTGTGTAATTTATACACCCTTTAATATACATTCACAAACTTACTATTGTCAGCCCATTGAACTGATTTTAGAATATTTCTTAAAAAAACAAAAAAACAAAAAAAAAGTGGTATGTGACAATGTGACCCAGTATACGCGTGTTGCTGTCACGTTGGTGGTTTGAGGGGTCACTGTCAGGGTAGCATTGGATTGTGAGAAATAGGAAATCTTTGGGGAGGGGACGACGATTCCTGAGAATCTTCTGAGGATCTACTCCCATTGGAACTTGAAAAATATACGAGGGACTTAAAGAAATTCTAGGACATATTCATGGAATTTCAAAGAGCATGTTCTCTCGTCAAACAGCGTGCCCCCAACTGCTTTTCAACGTGGACCGTTTGATTATGGAAGCTTCTTTGCCTTAAATTAGTTTTTCGTTGAAGCAGGTCTACTGAAAACGAACAAGGAAATGGGGGAGAGAAGGGGGGAATAGCCCTTTTTGCAGTTGGGCAGACCCAATAAGTCCTTGTTTGTTTGGTAACTTTGGGTATTTTAATTTTGATAGTGGATGGAAAGACAAATAAAACAATAATTAAAGAGAAGGGTAATGATTGGAGAGAGAGAGAGAGAGAGAGAGAGAGAGAGAGAGAGAGAGAGAGAAATAAAATTAATAATTAGAAAAATAAGGTAATGATTGAAAAAGACATAGGATAAAGATTGGAAAATAAAGTTAAAACAAAATAAAACATCAAAATGAACAAGACTGTGTTCTCACGTCGTCAAGACCGTTTAACAATTCAGGACCCGGAAATAAAAAAAAAAAGAAACCGGGGCTTAGCACTAGTATATACTCCTTATTTTCCTTTTGATAGGGGAAATTTATAGAAATGGTCTTACTAATTTCACTTGAGTCTCATTTACGTCCTCCAAATATCAATTACAACTCTTTTGATCTTCAAGTTTGATTTTTGTACCAAATTGGTCCAATTGATAACTTCTGTTCCCAAACTGGATGGAAAAAATCAAATTGATGGCAGTTTAGACGTTGTAGTTCGTACCAAGTTGGTCAAATTGATAACGTCTGTCCTCAATTTGATTTTTTCCATCTAGTTTGGCTGACTGGCGTTATCAATTGGACCAACTTGGTATGAAAACCAAACTTGAAGGTCAAAAGAATTGTAATTCATACTTGAAGGACGAAAATGAAACTCAGGTGAAAATAGAAAGACCATTTCTATAAATTTCCCATTAATAATTTAGAGGTACTAGATAGAACCAGTGCTTTGCATGGGTAGACTCATTTAAATATTATTGATTCGCACTACCTGACCTGCTAACCCTTAGCCTAATCACGTGATTTAAAAGATTAATATTATGTCAGTAGTTGTTGTCCAAAATAGTTACAATCGGGAATACAAAATACGAATTATATTACAATTTCACAAACGAATTACAACGAAACGAAATACTCCCCCATCCCTTTTTTAAAGTCCAATATTCTATTTTAAGTTGCCCCTTAATAACTGTTCATTTTGTAAAATTAGTGGGTAAACGTGTAATGATGATATCTCTATAGAGGGTAAGTAGGAAGAATGGAGGTAAAATTTGTTGTGAAATGTATAATGATGATGTCTCGTTAATAAGTTGGAATTATGAAGTTGAACACTTAAAAATGAACGGAGGGAATAACAGATAGAGAATTGCAAACCGAATATAGTAGTATACAGTTGTGAACTGAAATCCGTGTTTCACACGATGTCCTTCAAACATATTCACCACCTACCAGAAGGTATTGAGGTTAATCGGCGTCAGTCTCCCTAGATTGATTCGGCTCGAACCGCGAATTGTAGAACACCACTGATGAACGCCTTGGCAGCTAAGCTTTATTTGTCATTGTTGGGACTTTGGTGTGTATTTATAAAACAATGTGTTTTCCTCTTGTCCCACATTGCCTAGTTACAAAACTCCTTTCTATCTTAAAAGACTTTGTACACTAGTGGGTTTATGAATGAGGATCCAATGAGAGATCTCGCGCGCTCGGAAAAATGAGCCATGACCCAAGGTAATTGGAAAACTAATTCAGAAACCAGTTAATTGGGTGTAGTCACAGGTTATTCGTGCGCTCTAGGATTCGAGCCTCGCGCATATACTATAGTTAAGCTCAAGTTTTGCTAAAATTTTGAAACGTTTTTTTTTTGTTTTGTTTACAGAATTTTTAGTCAATCAAATCTTTTTCGAAATGGAAAGTTCTTGCCGATTAAGAAAAACGTGTTCATTGAAAATGTGTGCTAAATCAAAGCAACCGATTTGATTTGATTTTTTGTTTCTTGATGTAGAGTGGGTCACGACCACATTCCTCGAGCGACTGAACTGAGCACAGCCCAAACCAAACTGGAGGTGGGGGTGACAACGGAAGAATGACCCGTGGGCCATAGGGTTTAAGCGAAACGACCCACTGATGAGTACTCATTTTGCTTCGGAAGATGATCAACGATGCTTTTCGGCCGTTCGATGCTGTCTAGCCTTCCGAAAGGCCTATTTTGTCGTTTATAGTAATATTTAGATTGCTAATAACTTTTGAAAGGAAATTCTGTTTTAGTTATCGCTTGTTTTGGCAACCTTAGATTTCTTCCTAGTATTTGATTTTCCAGTCAACGTAGGATTTTCGGTTTTTGGTAATTTTCGTATTTTCTGCAATTAGGGACTGATTCTCAGCCCTAATTGTTTCCTAAGTTGTTTAGGGTTTCTATCGCCCTTTTTATATTCATTGTAAGCCTTAGGGCACAGTAGCTTTTTGATATTGAATTAATAAAAATCGAGATTTATCTCAAATTCGATTGTTCAAAAAACAGCATACGTCATGGTGAAGCCATGAGTATTGGTCGTAGGCCCATTTGTAATCGAATATGTATGGACCTGACCTATAATTCTATCGCACGATATTTATGATACTACCACCCGAATGATAAAGTACATAAAATGGAACCAAATGTTCATTTTGAACCCAGACATGTAGGGGTCACGTTATGATGGCCATTTTGAACACACTTAACATAATGCCAAGGGAGCCCTGCGGGACAAAACGTCCCAGTTATTCCCATGCTGTAAATCTTGGCCGTCGATTCAAATTAAAGTAGCCCACTTTATTTCGAGGGTGAAGATGTGCGGCGCTATCACCTCGACCTCCCCCGTTGCGCCACGTGGTCATGGGCGGCCATCATAAGGGAGGCCCTGTAATATTAAAGGGGCCTCCCCTCCCCTCATATATAAGACACACCAACACCAAAACCAGGAGCCCCGATAGAGAGCTCTCAACTAGTGTTACCCCTTGGTGTGAGTGACGTCATGGCCATATAATGTCATCCCCTACTTCGTTTATTTCTTCTGATAATTCCAATAATCCGGCCACACATTCAACAACTCAGATGACACACCATACCATTCCGGCTACCGATTCCTCCACTCCAACTGCTACAGAGGAGACCGTAAAATGTTATAAAACTTTAGTTTTATAACTACAAACCCGCGTGTAGCGCGCGCGTACTCTATCTTGCGCGGGCACAAAAGTGATAAAACATTAGTTTTATCTACCAATCCGCGTAGGTGTATGTGCGTGTACTCGCACGTCACACCATGATTCGTGATGAAGGCCCCTTAAAATCGTCAAATGATGAATCATCTACGTTCATGTCCAAACTCAAGGTTTTTCTACATTGAAATGGCCATAGAATCTGAATTTGTTGGATTTCAAATCTCAATTTCATCGATTTTGAATCAACATCCTCTTTGATATTATAAAAAATCAGTAAGGTCACCCCTTACCCCTTTCATTCCTGAAGTCGCAAAAGGCGGGGTGTTTTAGCTACAGGAACTCATAAAGGAAACCCCCCTTGCTCCCCCCAGCTATTGGGGGGAAGGTCGTCTGTCTTTCCTTCGGTCAGTTATGGTTGTAATTGTAATTGCTATTCCGGGTGTTCCTTGGGGGCTGGCTATTCCTTGGGGTTGGCTAGGAGACCTTCGGTTAGTGAGCTTTCTGGGAAGGGGCTGGTTTGACTCTCGAACTCGAACTCGGACTCGGGGACTCTCTCGCGTGTGCATGTGTGCACGAAGGCGCTTCACTCCTTCACTACGTTCAGTCGTTCCGCGATATATGCTCTTCATTCCCTCAGGGAATGAAAGCATATTCGCTATAATGGTGCCTCTTTATCGGCCTTCATCTAAAGTCTACGGCCGCTTTTGGCTGTCGGACAGCCAAAAGAGGTTTTGGTTGTCGGACAGCCAAAAGAGGTTTTGGTTGTCTGACAACCAAAACATGGCACGATTATAGCGTCTCTTCCTCAAGTCCGGGTTGTTAACTAAAGTGGAACTCTCCTTGCACCAACAGGTACCGAATTATGACAGCATGCTGTTAAGATGTGTCGATACAGACGAAGCAAACCGGTTAATGGCAGAGGTGCACAGTAGTGATTGTGGCGCGCATATGAATGGCTTCATGCTTTCAAGAAAGATCCTCAGAATGGGCTACTACTGGTTCACAATGGAGCATGATTGTGCGAAGTATGTAATCAGAAGAGCAACACGATGATGGGAGCTCCCATATGCACTGTCTGATCCAGTTCCTCTACAAATTTCAGACGACCAACACACGGTTCATCGACCTGCCAGCAGCACCCGGGTTAGAGCCATACCACGGGAACTATCAAGCAGCCCGTTCTGCGGCAGTAGTGAATGAATACATCGCCAAGGAAGGCGTGTTTGTGGAGCACGGGGAGTTTACGGGGCGCAAACGAAGTCATCCTCAGATGAAGTGTACAGGGAAGCCATCTCACAAGATAATACTCAATCAGCCTTAGAGGTAATATGGTAAGGGGCTCCACGTGATTACGTCATTAATTTTGATAAACTGAATACTAATTTAAATCGAATATACAAAAAGCCCCCTACGCCGTATACTAATCCATTCCCAAATTTTGAAAATGTTCCATCCATAACGACGGAATGGGCACGTGAGAACATAAGAGACCCCTGCAGGGCCATATCAAGGCCCAAGTCCATAATAATTGAAGGCCCAACAAGAACAGGCAAAACTTGTTGGGCTCGGAGCCTTGGGCGCCATAATTACTTGGCAGGGCATCTAGACTTGAATTCAAATGTATACTCAAACAATGCCTGGTACAACGTGATAGATGACATCAGTCCCATCAAGCTAAAGCACTGGAAGGAACTAATAGGCGCGCAGATTGGCTGGCAAACCGATGTGAAATTCTTGCGACCAGTTCTTGTGACGACATCAATACCTTGTATCGTGCAGTGCAATCCAGGCCCCCATTCCACATATAAAGCATTCCTAGACAAGCTAGAGAATGAAGCGCTCCGCATTTGGACAGAAGGAAATGCAATCTTCGTCGTCCTCCAAGAAGCCCTTTTCACCTCCGTGGATCAAGAAGGAGCACAAGAATGCCAAGGAGGATAGCGCCCAGAAGAAATGTCAAGGGTTCTGCTGGGCGAGAACACCAACGAATAATGGAAAATTCAAGAGTCCTAGCATGTCCCTTGACGAGCACACCAATGATGTTCCACATCCAGATATACGGGGAACCGTTCTGGGACTCCATGGGGTGAACGATGCAAAAAAGGTAAACTTTCGACCAAACCACTGCACAAGGAAGCACCTCTAGATACAATCGTACAACACTACATGGCGTATCTGAGTGGACCCCAGGATTCAAAATTTTCTAAGTATTGCCCAGAGGCTGTACACTTTGATTTTTCAGAGTTTGAATAACTACTCCACCTTATTTTCCATTGACTTGAATGTTCCATCCATAATGACATAATGGGCACGTGAGAACATAAGAGACCCATGCGGGGCCACATCAAGGCCCAAGTCCATAATAATTGAAGGCCCAACAAGAACAGGCAAAACTTGTTGGGCTCGGAGCCTTGGGTGCCATAATTACTTGGCAGGGCATCTAGACTTAAATTCAAACGTATACTCAAATGATGCCTGGTACAATGTGATAGACGACATCAGTCCCATCAAGATAAAGCACTGGAAGGAACTTATAGGCGCACAGACTGGCTGGCAAACCGAAGTGAAACACTTGCGACCTGTTCTTAGGACGGCATCAATACCCTGTATCGTGCTGTGCAATCCAGGCCCCCATTCCGCATATAAAGCGTTCCTAGTTAAGGTAAGAGAATGAAGCGCTCCGCATTTGGACAGAAGGAAATGCAATCTTCGTCGTTCTCTAAGAAGCCCTTTTCACCTCCGCGAATCAAGGAGGAGCACAAGAATGCCAAGAAGAACAGCGCCCAGAAGAAATGTCTAGGGTGCCGCTGCGCGAGAACAGCAACGAATAATGGAAAATTCAAGAGTCCTAGCATGTCCCTTGACGAGCAGACCGATGATGTTCCACGTCCAGATATACGGGGAACCATTCTGGGACTCCATGGGGTGGACGGTGCTGGAGGAAGCACCTCCATATACAATCTACAGCACTACATGGCGTATCTGGGTGGACCCCAGGATTCACAATTTTCTAAGTATTGCCCAGAGGCTGCACACTATGATTTTTTGGAGTTTGAATAACTACTCCACCTTATTTTCCATTGACTTGTGTATTATTTCCATTAAATCCGTTCTGGAAGAATGGCATTGGTGTAAATCTATTCGCCAAGAGACTGAGTATCTTGTAATGAAAGATGAGTTTTAATTCCAAGTTATGAATCGCAATACATTTGTTATCTTTTAACAATTGACTATGATAGTTATCATGCAAATATATTCCACATTCTAGTGAAAATCGTCATATATGATGCGTTAATTGTAATATAATATGGCATTTTGGAGGCCCAAACATCGTCGAAAGTCCAAAAAACAACGTGCGACATGGCAGAGCCATGGGAATTGGTCGTAGGCCCATTTGCAATCGAATATGTATGGACCCAACCCATAATTCCATTGCACGATATCTATGATACTGCCACCCGAATGATAAAGTACGTAAAATGGAACCAAATGTTCATTCTGAACCCAGACATGTAGGGGTCACGTTATGATGGCCATTTTGAAAACACTTAATATAATGCCTAGGGAGCCCTGTCGAACAAAACGTCCCAGTTATTCCCATGCTGTAAATCTCGGCCATCGATTCAAATTAAAGTAGCCCGCTTTAATTCGAGGGTGAGGATGTGCTGCGCAATCACCTCGACCTCCCCCATTATGCCACGTGGCTGTGGGACCCAGTATTAACCCCCGTGAGGGGGGGGAGGCCCTGTAATATTAAAGGGGCCTCCCCTCCCCTCATATATAAGACACACCAACACCAATACCAGGAGCCCCCATAGAGAGCTCTCAACTGGTGTTACCCCTTGGTGTGAGTGACGTCATAGACATCTAATGTCGCCCCTACTTCATTTATTTCTTCAGATAATTCCAATAATCCGGCCACACATTCCACGATTTAGACGACATACCATACCATTCCAGCTACCGATTCCTCCACTCCCACTGCTACAGAATCTTTAGCGCCAGCGTATGCCGCAGAATCATTCCGAATTGCGACGAAAAACGTTTTCCTCACATACCCTCATTGTCCAATACCCAAAGAGGAGTGTCTGGTGTAGGGGGAAAAATCCGGACAGTGCTTTAAAACAGTACTGTTTGATAACAGCTTCACGTGCCTCTTCGCCGGAACCCTAGTGTGCTGCCTGAACCCTAGCCTGCAAAACAAACAAGGGTGAGCGCACCTTTGCCTCTCGTGGCAAAGGCCCTCCGATGCCTAAGTTAGTATCGCGTACCAGCCCAAAAACCCTAACTATCAGAGAGAAACTACAATATGAATATCGAATATTGCGTACCTTTTTCTCTATGTTCACCTCGTATTTATAGATTTACAGTGACTTGCTCTCCAAGCATCTTTGCTGCCCTAGGTTTCCTATCTCGTTATTGGAAACCTCGGATCCCTCGGATTCTCATTCCCTAACTCGTTTGTTCCCTTATGAACCTTTTAGGAATGTTTCCTATGGTGGACCGCAGATCCCATTCCCGTTGGGTATCTCGTCCAGATCTTGCTTCCTTATTGAGTATTACCATTTCTGGAATCTTCTGGAGTGCCCTCCAGAATGCTGCTGCTTTTCGGCATCCTTATTGCCGAACAGTTTACCCAGACCAGTGACTTCACTTGTCGCTCACCTGGTCCAGTAACTCCTTACTGTGCATCGGAACAAACTCCTGTTCGGGTGACTCGGTCCAAGGACCTTTCACGTCTCTGGTCCTTATCGCTGAACAGCTGGTAGTTTCGTTAGGACATCTCATGTCCCTATGCCCGAACAGTTCACTGTTTGGCGCGTACTACGGATCTCCGTCCCTTGTCATTATGATGCCTTTCATCGCCTTTCTCATTGCACATTTTACATCACGTGTTCGGCTCGTGTTTATGCCTGTTCGGGAATACCTCCCTACAATTGCTCCCCAGCTTTGCCCAATGGAACTGTTCGGGCCGATGGGTAAAGCTTTTTAAAGAACATATCTTAGGCCGAGCTTAGTGATGTTCCGTGCAGACATAGCATTGATGACCATTTGATTTCTTTTGGCGGTTTACCCATCATATCATCTCGAAATATGGAGTCTACGTGGCGTATCTCGTACGTTTTGCATTTAACTCGAATTGATATTTCTGTCAAACGGCGTTTAAATAGCATCCTATCTGGACCCTTTGCCCGTTACTTTTTATGTAACGGCATGAGAGGAGACGGATAGTCTCCGTCTCTTTTCCTTATATCCCAAAAAGGGATCTTTTTGGGTTTTACACCCAGGGTTTGAATCTTACCCTCTTTTCTCTCTAAAACCAGGCGAACCACGACTTTCTCACGACCGCCATTGCCACCGCCTGTAAGATCGATTGTTCTTCAGAAAATTCACACAAAATCTTCGTAAGATTCTCGTTCTTACTCTTCTCTTGAGTTCTTTATCCGAGAACTTCATTCTCAGATCTTCATTTCGTTTCAAGGATTTAATCATACCTATTTTTCCGATTTCATTTCGTTTGAAACCTCCTCTGTACACACCCATGGCAGACGAAGGTAATAATGAGCTTAAGCCTGGTAAGTTTAGAAAACTTTGTGAAACCCCCACAGCCATGGCCGCCTTTAGGACCAAATACCATGTTCCTGACAATGTAGGGCTCGAACTCGCCCCTCTAGGTGCGAACAGAGAGGACAGTTCATGGGATAGGATATATATCCCAATCGTAGCCATAGTTGAGGGCGGAGTCCGATTCCCCCTTCACCCCTTACTTCGTCGAGTCTTGAATTGGTATAAACTTACCCCCATGCAAGTTTCATCCAATGTTTTTAGGCTCATAATGGGGATGGTAGCCTTAAATGAAATCCTGGGAACAGAACTGGGAATTTGGGAGTTCCAATGGTGGTATAGCATTGTACTCAACCGCGAGTACAATACTTATTACTTTAAGGTTAGGAAAGTAGAGAAGCGTTTCGTGCTAAATCTTCCAGACTCTGCTCGGGATCACGAGATCGACTTCCTATACGTTACTGGAGCTTATGAGCCTCAAGGGGAAGACGGCCAGGTGGTGGGCTTTCATTGCCCCCACATGTGGGGCCACCCACGTATGCTTCCAAATTTTTCCTTTTACTTTCAGTAATTCTGGACTCCAGACATGTTTCTTTTTCGTAACTCTTTCCTTTGTTCTGTTTTGTAGAAACAAATGCAAACAAGAGGCCAAGCAGAGAGCCGAGTTATGTCCGTACAGAGGACATAAATAGAGTTCTAAAATACAAGGGTGTGCCGGGCACTCGAACTGCTGGGCGAGGTCGTGACGCCAGTGTCTTGCTGGGATATGACCCTGCCTACAAGGGTTTCATAGACAGAAGACTATCCACGCCAAGCACAGACGGTGCGTCAACATCTGCAGCTCCCCAAACAAGAAGCCAGAGACACAGCTCGGGGGTCACCATTGCCGGACAGCCGGGCGAGGTGCCAATTTCAGAAGGAATCCCGTTACCTCGTTTGGTGCTTCGAAGATCGACACAACATCGCGCAGAACAATCAATTCCTGACAGGGACACCAGCCAATCATCATCACAAGGGTACTCTCCTTCCCCCCCAAACTCCGAAATGACGACACGTCAAACGGTAAATCTCAGCACTCTCCTCACCGTTTCCTCACGTGGCCGCGGTGCCACTGGCCGGGCAGCATCCACTGGCGAAGTCCCGCCCCCTCCAAGACGCACCAGAGGAGTTTCAATCTGTGCATCCTCTTCCCTAGGGGAAAGAGATGCTTCTTTGGAAGCCGGGGATGCTCACAGGGACAAACGCTCCCGAGATCAATCTAGTGAAGGTGCAACAGCCCAAGGTGGTGCAGCACTCGCGCAGCCCCATTCTGTGAATACTCAGCCTCCTGCTCAAATCTGGGCTCCTGTTCTAACCCGCGGTGATAGGGCCGTGCATACCGGGGATAGTGCCAGCTCTTCGGAGACGGCAATGGCCCTTGCACAAGCTCTTCTTTTGCCCGTTGACATGCAAAAGGAGTCCACATCCCCTTCAGACCGGGTACTTGCCACTGGGCTCGTTAGTGGTATAAAGGTATGTTTTAGCCATTTCGTGGCTTGCATTCTTACTTCAAACGAGTTTTTAATCTCAGATTTTCGTTCTGTACTCTGCGTACTGCAGTTTATTCAAAAGATGGTCACTCTTGGCCAAAAACTACAAGAAGTGGAGGCTGAACGGAACAATCTGCTGAATGACAACACCAGATTGCTCCGGACAGTCACCAGATTGGAGAGGGAGAGAGATAACGCCAAGACTGACTATCTGGATGCAAAAGAGAGGATGGAGACCGCGGAAGGCAATCTCAAACAAGCTTTGGCTGAGATTGATACCACCAAGAAAAAAGCCTTCGATGCTGGGTATGAGAAAGGGTTTGATGCTGCAACTGCAGACTATGTGGGTCAGATGCCATCCATTCAGGACCAAATCTGGGCGGCCGGCTGGGAGGGTTGCCTAATCGAAATTGGAGCTGCAGATGACTGCCCTTTGTGGGTAGACAATGACCTGCCCAGCTGCCGTGCAGCTACATCCCAAGTCCCAGATGAACCTCTGGCAGATGATGTGGACCGACAGATTGATGACTTTGCTGATGCGGATGAGAATGTTGAGATGGAGGCTCTGGACGTTCAAACGGTGCAGCAAGTTGCCAACCTCGGGGAGGCTAGTGTGCAGGCAACAACTCAGGAGGCAGGTAACTTGGAGGGGCAAGCCATTGAAGGCAATACTGAGACTGGAACAAGCACAGAGGTTCCAGACAATACCCAACCAGAAGTCCAGAATCTGGACTAGACTTGGTAAGTCCATTTTGATTTAATCTCCTTAAACATTTTGGCATCATGTTTGATAGGTCCTGCGTGACCATGGTATTTTGGCCCTGCGTGGCATCAGTTCACTTTATACTTTGATGATACAGGTATTCGGCCCTGTGTGGCAAAAACACTTTGTTCTTTGGTGGCCATTTCGAGGCCTTTATTTATTTTGCTCGGTCCTTCGTGGCTGGATAGTCTTTGATGGTATCTTGTACCTTGTTTACGTATTTCATACGTAGTTATGATCAGATTCGTATGTCTATCTGTGTTTTTGGGATCTACTAAGTATTTCATACTCGGAATTGCCTAAGTCTCTCGTGCTTAGTTTGTCTGAATTTCTCGTATTCAAATATAATTTTGTTATAGTTCTTTTCAAGTATTTCGTACTTGGCATGTTTCACGTATTCGAACGTTTAATTTAAGTCTTTCGTACTTAAATATTGTTAAGTGCCACGTGCTTAAACGATTGCTAAGTATCTCGTACTGACATAATATTTAAGTGTCTTATACTCAAATAAGTTGTTATATACTAAGTGTATTCGTACTTGTATATTTTCAAGTATCACGTACCTTTATACCCAAGTGTTTCAGACTTGGTAATTCTATGATTTGCATTTTCTCGTATGCATACCCAAGTGTTTCAGACTTGGTAAAGTAGTACAAGTAATTCGTGCTTGTATCTTTTAATACAAGTGTCTCATACCTGTGAATAAGTATTTCGTACTTATGAATTTTAATACAAGTGTTTCGTACTTGTGTACCCATTCCCTGCTCCCCAATACGGAGAAAGGGTTTGGAAGGCCATTATTCGTATTTATAGATCAAAACAATTCATAAGTGAAACAGAATTTCTGAAAAAGTCAATATATTGCAAAAGACATGATTTTATTCTTAATCCTGAAAACTCAAGGGGTCGTTATGCGTACCCCATGCAACTAAAACAGAAAACACAAGGGAACTGTATTCATAATTCCCACACAATCACAATTCTAAAATAGAATAAAAAGTAAACTGAAGTCTTTCAAACAAAGAACTTCCTCAAGTTGTGGACATTCCAGGGTCGTGGGACTGGGTTCCCGTCCAAGTCTGCCAAGCGATAGGCCCCGATGCCCACAACCTCAGTAACTCGATATGGGCCTTCCCAATTAGCCCCCAATTTGCCCTCGTTGGCAACCTTGGTGTTGCCGAGCACTTTGCGGAGCACAAGATCTCCAACACTGAACTCTCGAGGGTGAACATGCTTGTTATAGCCCTTCATTAACTGTTCCTGATAAGAGGCCAGATGTACCAGGGCCCTTTCCCTCCTTTCTTCAGCGAGGTCAAGCTCTATTTCGAGGGCTCTGTCATTGCCCCCACTTTCAACCAATGCAGTCCTGTTGGTTGGCAGGCCAACTTCTAATGGTATAACTGCCTCTGTACCGTACGCCAATGAATAGGGGGTCTCTCCTGTAGACCTCCTAGGTGTTGTTCGATGTGCCCAGAGTACTAATGGCAACTCATCAGGCCACTTGCCCTTTGCTTTATCCAACCTCTTCTTGATCCCGTCAAGAATGGCCTTGTTCGATGCTTCAGCCTGCCCATTGCTCTGAGGGTAGGCCGGAGTCGAGTAATAATTCCTTATTCCATATTGGGCACAGAAAGCCTTGAACTTCTTTTGAAACTGCGACTCATTGTCAGTGATCAAAGAATAAGGGACCCCAAAACGGGTAATGATACTCTTCCAGACAAACCTCTCTATCATAGGTTCAGTAATTTTAGCCAAAGGCTCAGCTTCAATCCATTTTGTGAAGTAGTCTGTTGCTACCAGCAGGAATTTTCGGTTCCCAGTAGCCTTGTGAAGTGGGCCAACGATGTCCATCCCCCATTGAGCAAATGGCCATGGACTAGTCAAGGGCACCAGATCCTCAGCTGGTGTTCTAATCATCGGTGAGAACTTCTGGCATTTCTCACAAATCTTTACATAAACCTTTGCATCTTCCTGCATATATGGCCACCAGTACCCCTGCGTGATTGCTCGGTGGGCGATGGACCTGCCCCCAGCATGGCTCCCACATGTTCCCTCATGAATCTCGCGGAGGAACTTCTGCACCATCTCGGGGTGCACGCAGAGCAGGTATGGTCCTGTAAAGGACTTTCTATATAGCTTTCCTTCTGGGGATAGCCAGAACCTAGCGGACTTGGTTCTGGTTTTGTGGGCCTCCTTTTTGTCAGTAGGAAGTGTCCCGTCTCGTAGGAATCCCACAATTGGATCCATCCAACTTGGCCCCTGGTTTACGTCCAGGACCATTTCAACACTCTGGCCAATGCTCGGCTGGGTCAGGTAATCCACTGCTACTTTCCTCCTGAATTCCGTGGGTACGGCTGCAGCCAACCAAGCCAAGGAATCCGCATGGGAATTTTGCCCGGAGCTTATCTGTTCAATGTAAACCTTTTCGAAGGTGTCGAGCAGGTCTTTAGCTGCTTCCACGTAGGCCGCCATTTTCTCACTCCAGGTCTCGTATTCCCCGGACAGTTGCCGTACCACCAATTGTGAGTCGCAGTAGACCCTGACCCTTTTCGCCCCCAAAGTTTTTGCATTTTTAAGGCCGATCAAGAGAGCTTCATATTCTGCCACGTTGTTCGAAGCGCTGAATCCAAGCTGGACGGAGAGCTCTATCATGACTCCCTGGGGTGGGAACAGGACGATGCCAGCACCGGAACCGGAATTACACGCCGAGCCGTCGACAAACAACTTCCATTCCTCGGCGTTCTGTTCGGCTGATACCTCACTTCTTTTGTTCGAAGTCCCTGTTCGGCGATCCTTCTTCGTGGGAGGCTGGGGTGCTACGGAAGGAGAAAACTCTGCTACGAAATCAGCCAACACCTGGCCTTTAATCGCGGTGCGCGGTTGATAATCGATGTCGTACTGGCTCAACTCAACGGACCAGGTGGAGATCCTTCCCGAGAAGTCTGCTTTCCATAGCAGAGACTTCAGTGGATATTCAGTGTAGACTACCACCTTGTGGCTCTAGAAGTAGTGGGGTAATTTTCTTGTGGCTGTTCTTAAAGCAAGGATGAGTTTTTCAAGGGGCAGATACCTCGTTTCTGCGTCCAACAGCGTCTTACTCACATAGTAAACTGGAATTTGCTCAGCCTCCTTGTCCCTTAACAGAACCGCACTTACTGCATGCTCAGAAACCGCCAAGTACAACACCAAGGTCTCTCCTGGTTAGGAGCGGGGCAGAAGCTAGGTATTTCTTTAAGTCCTGGAAAGCCTGCTCACATTCTGCTCCCCACTCGAATCCTTCTCTTTTCTTCAACAATTGAAAGAACGGTCTGCATTTGTCGCTCGAACGGCTAATGAATCGGTTAAGAGCTGCAGCCATTCCAGTCAGTCTCTGGACTTCTCTCGTTGTCCTAGGGCTCTGTAGCCCCTGCAAGGCTGCTATCTGGTCAGGATTCGCCTCGATCCCTCTTATGGTCACCAAGTGGCCTAGAAACTTTCCAGAGCCCACTCCGAACGCGCACTTCGAGGCGTTGAGCTTTAACTTGTACTTGCTCAGGATTTTGAAGGCCTCTTTGAGGTCTGCTATGTGACCATGTTTGACTTCGCTTTTCACAACCATATCGTCTATGTAGACCTCCATAGTCCTGCCAAGCAACTTCTTGAACATAATGGTTGCCAGCCTTTGGTATGTTGCCCCTGCATTCCTCAATCCAAAAGGCATTACAGTATAACAGTACAACCCCCGTGGCGTGATAAAAGATGTTTTCTCTTGATCCGGCCCATACATGGCGATCTGATGATATCCTCGATATGCGTCGAGGAAACTCATCCGCTCGTATCCAGCAGTTGCATCAACCAACTGATATATCCTTGGGAGAGGGAAGCTGTCTTTGGGACACGCTTTATTCATGTCTGTGAAGTCTACACAGACACGCCATTTCCCATTCTTCTTCTTCACTACTACAGTGTTGGATAGCCATTCTGGATAATAAACTTCTCGTATTGCCTGGGCTTCCAGTAGGCGATCCACCTCTTCGATGACAGCATCGACGTGTTGGGTGGCTGCCCTTCTCTTTTTTTGGATCACTGGCTTATGTTGGGGGTCCACGTTTAAGTGGTGGCAGATCACATCTGCATCTACTCCAGGCATCTCCTCTGGTACCCATGCGAAAACATCGACGTGTTCGTTTAGGAAACTCACCAATTTGGCTTCTTCCGTTTCTGTTAGTGACTCCCCAATCAGAAAATACCTCTCCGGATCAGTCTCGTTGATCAGTAATTTCTTCAAGCCTTCCACCATTTTCTCCGCTGGATTCCTTCCGACGTCCTCGATAGTCGGTTGATCAGGTACCTCCACTGTATGGACGTTATGGGCCTTTGGCATTTTCTTGATGATTGAGATTAAACACTGCTGTGCCGCCTTTTGGTTACCCCTGATCTTTTCAATTCCATTAGACCCTGGGAATTTCACCATCTGGTAGTAAGTAGAAGAAACAGCCCTCATCTTGTGTAACCAAGTTCTCCCTATAATCGCGTTATAGGAAGACGGGACGTCTACAACCAGAAAGTCAGTTCGCAGGACTACTGAACCTGCATGGACAGGGAGGGCTATCTTCCCTAGGGGCCAAACTGCCCCTGCTCCAAATCCCACTAAGGGTGTCTTTGACTGTTCCAAATCTGCCTGAGTCAAGCCCATCCTTTTGAATGCTTCGTAGTACAATATCTCTGTACAGCTTCCTGAGTCTACTAGGATCCTCTCGATATCATACTCCCCAATTCGTAGGGTTATGACCAGGGCATCGTTATGGGGCACCTGGACTTCTTTCAAGTCTTCGTCTGAGAAAACTAGGCCTTCGTTGCCTGCATCATTCTCTCGTCCTCTCTTCTTTCCCAACCTCATGACATGTTGGTCGTGCTTGATTTGTCTTTGGAGCAACCTCACCTCGTTTCTCGTATAAGGCGTGGCCAACCCATGTATCATATGGATTACTCCTCTAGGATTCTGTTCGTAATCCAACTCCATGGCCTTCCCTTTACCCTTGGGATCCTCCTGGATGAATTCTTTAAGGTAGCCCCGAGAGACCAAATCGTCGAGGTGCCTCTTAAACATCTCGCAGTCTTCAGTCATGTGACCCCAGTCTTTATGGTAGCTGCAATGCTGATTCGTAGCACGTTTCGCATCCTTATCCCCTCCCAGAGGTTGGGGCCACTTGAAATAAGGCTGATTCTTGATTCGGTAAAGAATCCTGTAAATGGGCTCCTTCCAGACTGTAGTAATCGAAAAGAACGACTTTGGGTCGGGAGGTGGCCTCTCTCTGTTCGGCTCTCTCCTAGCCTGCCCGTACTCCTTCCTCTCCTTATACGCTTTAGGCTCTGGTTTATCCGCCTTTTTTGTATGGCCCTTGGGCTGCTCGGTATCAAGCCTGCCATCTTCTCGTAGTATATCGTCCTCGTTCCTGGCATGCTGCTCGATCCGTTCCATCAACTGTGCCAGCGTGCCCACCGGACTCATGTTCAGAGACTTCCGCAGTTCCCCCCGAACAGGCAACCTAGTTTTGAACGTAGCTATAGCGTACTCCTCGCTGCAACTTTTAATCTCGTTGAAAGTTTCCCAATACTTTTTGGCATAGTCTCTAATCGGCTCGTTCTCTCCTTGTCTCATGATTGAGAGGCTCTCGAAAGTCTTAGGCGGTTTTCAGCTCGTTTGGAACCGAGCAGTGAACTCTTCGGCCAATTGCCTCCATCCTCGTATGGTGTTCGGCTCCAATTTATGGAACCAAGATAAAGCCACCTTCCCCAGGCTGGACAGGAACATCTTGCACATGATCGCGTCGTCTCCGTCATGCATGAACATCGCCTGTTGGTAATGTCGTATGTGTGCCACTGGGTCAGCACTGGTTTCATACGGGACGAACGTCCCGTGCTTCACCCTGCTCGGCAACCTTGCTTCCTTCAATTTCTTCACAAGGAGAAGAGGCTATGTTGCTAAGAGCCTTCCGTGCTGCTTCTCGTGCAGACATGGTTGCCTCTTCTTGCCCCTTCGCAATCTTAGCAGCATGCCTCTCCCAATCGGAGTCAGGTCTCTCGTACTTGTCCCTGTGATGCTTCCTGGTCCCACCTTCCTCTGGGGTGGAACTTCTGCTCTTGCTTCTCCTTTTTCTTGAAGAAGCCCTTGCCCATTTCGGAGGGAGGCTCCTGCTCCTTTTTCTTCGTGGAGAAGCTTTCTTATACTCCGCCACCACCAGATCCCCTCCTCTGGACCTTCTTCGTGAAAGTCCAGAATCCTCCGGACGTTCTCGTATCCGTTGCAGTTGCTGAATCTCGTACTCTCGCTTTTTAATCAGACGAGCGTACTCCTCTATCTCCTGTCTCTTCTGGTCCAGGATATCCCTATTGCTGCGCACACTTTTTGAATGTGCCACCGATTCTATCCCACGGTGGGACTTGCTCCTTCTCGTGGATTCCGTAGCTGTCCCACCTTCTTTGTTCTTCGAATCGTCTTGAAGAGTTATGGGACAATCTTTGCTCGTTATCCTCTTGCTATGGCCACCAGCATGCTTTTTCGGAGCACCTGGAGGGGCTTCGCCTCCTTCCCCACTGGCCTGGTTCTTCTCTGCAAGCGGTGTGACTGGGTCTACCTCCACCATGGTCGTTTTTCAAATGGAACTCGTTCTTTCCCACAGACGGCGCCAATTGTAGGGGGAAAAAATGAACAGTATCCGAAACAGCACTGGTTCGCAACAGCCCCACGTGCTATTCGATCGGAACCCTAGTGTGCTGCCTGAACCCTAGCCTGCAAAACAAATAGGGGTGAGCGCACCTTTGCCTCTCGTGGCAAAGGCCCTCCGATGCCTAAGTTAGTATCGCGTACCAGCCCAAAAACCCTAACTATCAGAGAGAAACTGCAATATGAATATCGAATATTGCGTACCTTTTTCTCTATGTTCACCTCGTATTTATAGATTTACAGTGACTTGCTCTCCAAGCATCTTTGCTGCCCTAGGTTTCCTATCTCGTTATTGGAAACCTCGGATCCCTCGGATTCTCATTCCCTAACTCGTTTGTTCCCTTATGAACCTTTTAGGAATGTTTCCTATGGTGGACCGCAGATCCCATTCTCGTTGGGTATCTCGTCCAGATCTTGCTTCCTTACTGAGTATTACCATTTCTGGAATCTTCTGGAGCGCCCTCCAGAATGCTGCTGCTTTTCGGCATCCTTATTGCCGAACAGTTTACCCAGACCAGTGACTTCACTTGTCGCTCACCTGGTCCAGTAACTCCTTACTGTGCATCGGAACAAACTCCTGTTCGGGTGACTCGGTCCAAGGACCTTTCACGTCTCTGGTCCTTATCGCCGAACAGCTGGTAGTTTCGTTAGGACATCTCATGTCCCTATGCCCGAACAGTTCACTGTTCGGCGCGTACTACGGATCTCCATCCCTTGTCATTATGATGCCTTTCATCGCCTTTCTCATTGCACATTTTACATCACGTGTTCGGCTCGTGTTTATGCCTGTTCGGGAATACCTCCCTACATCTGGTTTTACTCCTCGAACTATTCCCATTCAGACCTCCGTCATACATAAGGGTTGTAGAAGAGCAACACGAGGATGGGAGCCCCCATCTACATTGTCTGATCCAGTTCCCCTACAAATTTCAGACGACCAACACAAGATTCTTCGACCTGCCAGCGGCACCCAGGTTAGAGCCATACCACGGGATCAATCAAGTAGCCCATTCTGTGGCCGCGGTGAATGAATACATCGCCAAGGAAGGTGTGTTTGTGGAGCACATGGAGTTTACGGGGCGCAAACGAAAGTCATCCTCAGATGAAGTGTATCGGGAAGCCATCTCACAAGATAATACTCAATCAGCCCTAGAGGTAATACGGCAAGGGGCTCCACATGATTACGTCATTAATTTTGGTAAACTGAATACTAATTTAAATCGAATATACAAAAAGCCCCCTACGCCGTATACTAATCCATTCCCAAATTTTGAAAGTGTTCCATCCATAATGATAGAATGGGCACGTGAGAACATAAGAGACCCCTGCGGGGCCATATCAAGGCCCAAGTCCTTAATAATTGAAGGCCCAACAAGAACAGGCAAAACTTGTTGGGCTCGGAGCCTTGGGCGCCATAATTACTTGGCAGGGCATCTAGACTTAAATTCAAATGTATACTCAAACAATGCCTGGTACAATGTGATAAACGACATCAGTCCCATCAAGCCAAAGCACTGGAAGGAACTAATAGGCGCGCAGACTGGCTGGCAAACCGACGTGAAATGCTTGTGACCAGTTCTTGTGACAGCATCAATACCCTGTATCGTGCTATGCAATCCAAGCCCCAATTCCGCATATAAAGCGTTTCTAGATAAGCCAGAGAATGAAGCTCTCCGTATTTGGACAAAAGGAAATGCAATCTTCATCGTCCTCCAAGAAGCCCTTTTCACCTCCGCGGATCAAGGAGGAGCACAAGAATGCCAAGAAGGATAGCGCCCAGAAGAAACATCTAGGGTGCCGCTTCGCGAGAGCACCAACGAATAATGGAATATTCAAGAGCCCTAGCATGTCCCTTGACAAACACACCGATGATGTTCCACTTCCAAATATATGGGGAACCATTCTAGGACTCCATGGGGTGGACGGTGCAAAAAAGGTAAACTTCCGACTCAACCACTGCGCAAGGAAGCACCTCCAGATACAATCGTACAACACTACATGGCGAATGTGGGTGGACCTGTAATGACCCGCTATTTCTAAACATAAAACTTCAATATACATTGTATTTCAAACACTTCTAGGCCCTTATTCTCTCCATAAATGAATTACATCACTAAAATAAACTAAGCCGCTAGGTAAATAATCTTCTAGATCCTCCAAAAATTGTCAACTCTTCTAAGACCTCTCCAAATTAATCCTTATGCTCCACTTCAATTTCTACCAATCCAGCTTCTTACCTGAAAAAGAAATTATCCGGGAAGTATACGATACAACAGAATAATAAAGCTCATAAGTGGAATCAACAATCGATAATCGACCACCAAGTCGAAGCAACAATCACAAGGGACCTCATACCAAGTCCTCCTCAGTACATGACCAGTGACCCTCCCCAAATACCTTCCTCACCGAGTCATCCTCGACCCATTCTGGCTATTGGATAGGCTATTGGTGCATGAGTTCACTCAATCCCTGTACTAAACAGTTCTATAGTACTCAGCAAACAACATCATATTCAATACCAATTATTCCACTTTTCAACAATATTCCACAAGATTGAACAAAGATCGTGAGATAATCAAAAGGAGTACAAAAATGAGAGTGAAGAAAGGATTCCGGAAGTGGAAAGCATATCGTATACTCCTCGGATTACCTCAAATATATCGCCACCGTTGAACCTCATGCATAGTCGAGTAGTACTACTCCACACCAATTGAATTTGGTCTATCGTAAAACACCTCGGCTCCCCCCCTATTTTCTATTCTTCTTCCTTTGCCGACTACTTTCTCTCATTTTTTTCCTCTCTCTAACAACTCAAACGAAGGAAACAAGAATTGAGGAAGTGAGGTGTGGAGGGAAGTGGTGCTAGCTATTTATACTAATTGGGAGAAGATTCTAGATCATATCTAGAGAATCATGATCATATCTAATATAATCTAATCATATCTTATACAATCTTATCCATATCTAAATCAAATCTTATCCATATCTAAATCAAATCCAATAAAATCTAATAAGATCTAACATTATCTAATCAAATCTAATATAATCTAATCAAATCTTAGCATATCTTATAAAATCTAAGAATATCTAGAGCAAATCTTATCCAATCTTATCTAATCTAATCCAATCTAATCTTATCCGAATCATATCTTATATGATTTTGACTACATACGTTTTAATTTCGAGGATGAAATTATTTTAAGGAGGGTAGGATGTAATGATCCGAATTTTTACATCCATATTTTTTAAACATTTTATTATAATTCTTTTACTAAAAATAATTTTATATAGGATTTTATTAGATATGATTTGGATAAGATTAGATTGGATTAGATTAGATAAGATTGGATAAGATTTGCTCTAGATATTCTTAGATTTTATAAGATATGCTAAGAGTTGATTAGATTATATTAGATTTGATTAGATAATGTTAGATTTTATTAGATTTTATTGGATTTGATTAGAACTTATTAGATTTGATTTAGATATGGATAAGATTTGATTTAGATATGGAAAAGATTGTATAAGATATGATTAGATTATATTAGATATGATCGTGATTCTCTAGATATGATCTAGAATCTTCTCCCAATTAGTATAAATAGCTCGCACCACTTCCCTCCACACCTCACTTCCTCAATTCTTGTTTCCTTCGTTTGAGTTGTTAGAGAGAGGAAAAAAATGAGAGAAAGTAGTCGGCAATGGAAGAAGAAGAGAAAATAGGGGGGAGCCGAGGTGTTTTACGATAGACCAAATTCAATTGGTGTGGAGTAGTACTACTCAACTATGCATGAGGTTCAACGGTGGCGATTTATTTGAGGTAAGCCGAGGAGTATACGATATGCTTTCCACTTCCGGAATCCTTTGTTCACTCTCATTTTTGTACTCCTTTTGATTATCTCACGATCTTTGTTCAATCTTGTGGAATATTGTTGAAAAGTGGAATAATTGGTATTGAATATGATGTTGTTTGCTGAGTACTATAAAACTGTTTAGTATAGGGATTGAGTGAACTCATGCGCCAATAGCCTATCCAATAGCCAGAATGGGTCGAGGATGACTTGGTGAGGAAGGTATTGGGGGAGGGTCACTGGTCATGTACTGAGAAGGACTTGGTATGAGGTCCCTTGTGATTGTTGCTTCAACTTAGTGGTCGATTATCGATTGTTGATTCCACTTATGAGCTTTGTTATTCTGTTGTATCGTATACTTCCCGGATAATTTCTTTTTCAGGTAAGATGCTGGATTGGTAGAAATTGAAGTGGAGCATAAGGATTAATTTGGAGAGGTCTTAGAAGAGTTGACAATTTTTGGAGGATCTAGAAGAATATTTACCTAGCGGCTTAGTTTATTTTAGTGATGTAACTCATTTATGGAGAGAATAAGGGCCTAGAAGTGTTTGAAATACAATGTATATTGGAGTTTTATGTTTAGAAATAGCGGGTCGTTACAGGACCCTAGGATTCACAATTTTCTAAGTATTGCCCAGAGGCTGTACACTTTGATTTTCGGAGTTTGAATAAGTACTCCACCTTATTTTCCATTGACCTGTGTATTATTTCCATTAAATCCGTTCTGGAAGAATGGCGTTGGTGTAAATCCTTTCGCCAAGAGGCTGAGTATCTTGTAATGAAAGATGAGTTTTAATTCCAAGTTCTTAATCGGTTTATATTTGTTATCTGTTAACAATTGACTATGATAGTTATCATGCAAATATCTTCCATGTTCTAGTTAAAATCGTCATATAAGATGCGTTAATTGTAATATAATATGGCATTTTGGAGGCCCAAACATCGTCGAAAGCCCAAAAAACAGCGTACATGATGGCGAAGCCATGAGCATTGGTCATTGGTTGTAGGCCCATTTGGAATCGAATATGTATGTACCCGACCAATAATTCCATCGCACGATATTTATGATACTGCCACCCAAATGATAAAGTACGTAAAATGGAACCAAAGGTCCATTCTGAACCCAGACATGTAGGGGCCACGTTATGATGGCCATTTTGAACACACTTAATATAATGCCAAGGGAGCCCTGCGGGACAAAACGTCCCAGTTATTCCTACGCTATAAATCTCGGCCGTCGATTCAAATTAAAGTAGCCCGCTTTAATTCGAGGGTGAGGATGTGCTGCGCTATCACCTCGAACTCCCCCGTTGAGCCACATAGCCGTGGGACCCATTATAAACCCCCGTGAGGGGGGGGAGGCCCTGTAATATTAAAGGGACTTCCCCTCCCCTCATATATAAGACACACAACACCAATACCAGGAGCCCCTATAGAGAGCTCTCAACTGGTGTTACCCCTCGGTGTGAGTGACGTCACTCATCATAGTCTCCAAGAAATATAAATACCAACGCGATATATATAACCGACGACCACCATGACCGCTGCGCTAACAAACAATTCCACAATGTCTGAAATCCAAAACTACACAATCGACGACAATTATATCAATACCGGAATTGTCGACGGTGTAGTAAATGAGAAGCCAAAGGTAATCAACATAGAGAATCGCTCGATAGGGGCCAGAGTGGTAGGCACTCTATTCCGGCGAAAGGCACTGATGATAGATCAGTGCAAACTTAGGTACAAACCACAATGTCCAGTTAATGCCACAGGAATAGTTGAAGTCAGGATCTCCGATACCCGCGTTCATGTTGAAGCGACAGTACAAGCCAGGTTCGCTTTCCCAGTCACATGTCCAGTGACAATCACATATTTCAGAACAGCTTTCGCCGCAGGGGATACAACTATATGTCCATGGGAAGTATCCTGTCACTTATCAAACACAAACCTTAAACGACGGGAGAAATACTACAAGCTTAGAGCATCCCTAAGCTTTTCAACACATGCATTCCCAGATGAAGTGGAATTCAGGCCACCAATTATCAAGGTTAACTCCAAAATATTCACAGCGAACAACGTGGACGTCTGGCACTGCGAGAGAACAACGGCAATTGCCAGACTATCAAGAACGTCATCCATAATTTCCCTTCCCAGAACAGCTTTCCTAACGGCGCCGATGGGCCAATACGGGTCAACAACAACTGATTTTATGGCCGCACGGCGTTCTACGTCAGTATTAGAACATCCCATTATAGAGAACAGCAATGAGGATCCCAGACCATCAGCAAGTCAGGTGGGATCCCACAACAGCTGTGTAACCTTCGAGATGGAAAGGATCGTCAAGTCAGCGGTTAAGGCCGCTGTATCAGAACTAACATCTCCATTACCTCCATCTGCGCAACCAAGAATCCCTTAAATGGGCGTCTGTAATTAGTATGTAATTAACCCACAATATATGTAATAAGTTACGTCCAGACATGTCCTTCATATCTTGCATCAAATATGAGTAATAATTAAACAAACATCTGCGCATTCCATTTATTTAGTCAATGATAAAATTTTTCACGCGAATTAATATATTAAACGCTATCTGAGCACCGCTCCTACATTCCCGAACTACGTACAAAAGGAGTGCATTCCTACTTATGTTGCTATAAGATCCCGTTGTACAATCATTTGAATCCCTAAACTCCGCAATCAACTGACTGCCATACTTAAACTCCACATATTCAGAAATGTGCAACCGCATGAGAGCAGCAGGTTCCAAATTCTCAAACGGCATGTCAATGCGTCGACGCTTGACAAGCTTGAAATGGCTAAGCTCGCCAGACCGTATCAAACAACCGATATGCGGATCACTGGACTTCCACTCAAACATGTCATGAAAATTGGGCTTAGAAACGAGGTTAGGATCCCGATCCAAAATCAAGTACATTTCCCAACAACCGTTATCCTTGGGCAGCCTAGCCGATTCAACATCCATAGTAACGGATGTCACTTCACGAACTAGAACTCCCTCCATGTGAATGCTCCAAACCTTTATTTTCTTGCCACGACGATCTGCATGTTTGTCACCCTGGCACGGCATGTCCACGGCCTATGAATACGGTTCTGCATAGGGCGCTAGGCCCCCTTCCTGAAAGACTTCCTCCAACAAACCCGAGTTTAGGAAGGTCTGTTTACCTCCACGTTGGGAAGTCGTCCGCCGGTAGTACCGGCAATGGGTAAACGACGTCGCCTCTTTCTGAAAATTAATTTTACGCTTAACATTTGAAACGGGAGTAAATGAACTATACCTGCAGCCATATACATTGTTGCCTCTCATCATGTTGATGTTTACATTATTTCATGAATACCCTCTATATTTATATAACATGGAGGCCAATATCGTGGGGACCACAAACCACATGTCCATTCTGAACCCAGACATGTAGGGGCCACGTTATGATGGCCGCCCATGACCACGTGGCGCAACGGGGGAGGTCGAGGTGATAGCGCAGCACATCCTCACCCTCGAATTAAAGCGGGCTACTTTAATTTGAATCGATGGCCAAGATTTACAGCGTGGGAATAACTGGGACGTTTTGTCCCATAGGGCTCCCTTGGCATTATATTAAGTGTGTTCAAAATGGCCATCATAACATGGCCCCTACATGTCTGGGTTCAGAATGGACATTTGGTTCCATTTTACATACTTTATCATTAGGGTGGCAGTATCGTAAATATCGTGCGATGGAATTATGGGTCGGGTCCATACATATTCGATTATGAATGGGCCTACGACCAATACTCATTGCTTTGTCATGACGTACGCTATTTTTTGGGCTTTCGACGATGTTTGGGCCTCCAAAATGCCATATTATATTACAATTAACGCATCATATATGACGATTTTCACTAGAACATGGAATATATTTGCATGATAACTATCATAGTCAATTGTTAAAAGATAACAAATGTACTGCGATTCATAACTTGGAATTAAAACTCATCATTCATTACAAGCGTGCGATGGAATTATGGGTCGGGTCCATACATATTCGATTATGAATGGGCCTACGACCAATACTCATTGCTTTGTCATGACGTACGCTATTTTTTGGGCTTTCGACGATGTTTGGGCCTCCAAAATGCCATATTATATTACAATTAACGCATCATATATGACGATTTTCACTAGAACATGGAATATATTTGCATGATAACTATCATAGTCAATTGTTAAAAGATAACAAATGTACTGCGATTCATAACTTGGAATTAAAACTCATCATTCATTACAAGATACTCAGTCTCTTGGCGAAAGGATTTACACCAACGCCATTCTTCTAGAACGGATTTAATGGAAATAATAAACAAGTCAATGGAAAATAAGTTGGAGTAGTTATTCAAACTCTGAAAAATCAAAGTGTACAGCCTCTGGGCAACACTTAGAAAATTGTGAATTCTGGGGTCCATCCAGATATGCCATGTAGTGCTGTACGATCGTATCTGGAGGTGCTTCCTTGTGCAGTGGTTGAGTTGGAAGTGTACCTTCAGCACCGTCCACCCCATGGAGTCCCAAAACGGTTCCCCGTATATCTGGACGTGGAACATCATCGGTGTGCTCGTCAAGGGACATGCTAGGACTCTTGAATTTTCCATTATTCGTTGGTGTTCTCGCGCAGCGGCACCCTAGACATTTCTTCTGGGCGCTGTCATTCTTGGCTTTCTTCTGCTCCTCCTTGATCCGCGGAGGTGAAAAGGACTTCTTGGAGGACGATGAAGTTTGCATTTACTTCTGTCCAAATGCAGAGTGCTTCATTATCTGGCTTATCTAGGAACGCTTTATATGCGGAATGGGGGCCTGGATTGCACAGCACGATACAGGGTATTGATGCCGTCACAAGATCTGGTCGCAAGCATTTCACGTCGGTTTGCCAGCCAGTCTGCGCGCCTATAAGTTCCTTCGATTGCTTTAGCTTGATGGGACTGATGTCGTCTATCACGTTGTACCAGGCATCATTTGAGTATACGTTTGAATTTAAAGCTAGATGCCCTGCCAAGTAATTATGGCACCCAAGGCTCCGAGCCTAACAAGTTTTGCCTGTTCTTGTTGGGCCTTCAATTATTATGGACTTGGGCCTTGATGTGGCCCCACAGGGGTCTCTTATGTTCTCACGTGCCCATTCTGTCTTTATGGATGGGACATTTTCAAAATTTGGGAAGGGATTAGTATACGACGTATGGGGCTTTTTGTATATTCGATTTAAATTAGTATTCAGTTTATCAAAATTAATGAGGTAATCATGTGGAGCCCCTTGCCGTATTACCTCTAGGGCTGATTGAGTATTATCTTGTGAGATGGCTTCCCGGTACACTTCATCTGAGGATGACTTTCGTTTGCACCCCGTAAACTCCCTGTGCTCCACAAACATGCCTTCCTTGGCGATGTATTCGTTCACCGCTGCCGCTGAACGGGCTGCTTGATAGTTCTCGTGGTATGGCTCTAATCCGGGTGCTGCTGGCAGGTCGAAGAACCGTGTGTTGGTCGTCTGGAATTTGTAGGTGAATTGGATCTGACAGTGCAGCTATGGGCTCCCATCCTTGTGTTGCTCTTCTACAACCCTTATGTATAACGGAGGTCTGGATGGGAATAGTTCGAGGAGTAAAACCAGACACTCCTCTTTGGGTATTGGAAGATGAGGGTATGTGAGGAAAACGTTTTTCGCCGCAATTCGAAATGATTCTGCGACAGTCACCGGAGCTGAAAATTCTGTAGCAACGGAAGTGGAGGAATCGGTAGCTGGAATGGTATGTTGTGTCGTCTGAGTTGTGGAATGTGTGGCCGGATTATTGGAATTATCAAAAGAAATAAACAAAGTAGGGGACGACATTATATGGCTATGACGTCACTGACACCAAGGGGCAAAAATAAATTATTGCACATATGATGTAGAGTTCTATGCGGTTGTGCAGGCGCTGAAACATTGGTATCACTACCTTGTTCACAGCGACTTCGTCCTGTATTCTGATCATGAAGCTTTGAAGCATCTCAACAACCAAGACAAGCTGTCCAATCGACACGCCAAGTGGGCTGCTTATGTGCAATAGTTCTCTTTTATGCTCAAGCACAAGTTTGGAGCTTTGAATAGGGTGGCTGATGCCCTTAGTCGTCGTAATTCCTTGCTTACTCTCATGCGCACTGAGGTACTTGGTTTTGATTCATTACTTGATTTTTGGCAGCTGATCCATATTATTCTAGTGTCATGGCAAATATAGCAGGCGGTGAACCTACTTCTTTTCATATCCATGATGGTTTCCTATTCAAAGGGAATCAATTATGTATTCCTGAATCAAGCCTACGCCTTAAAATTTTATCGGAGTTACACAATGAAGGGCATGTGGGGCGAGATAAGACTCTTGCGCTAGTGAGTAGTTCTTATTTCTGGCCTACTCTTAGGCACGACATTTATCGATTTGTGGCGGCCTGCCATGTTTGCTGCATATCAAAGGGTGGTGCTACAAATGCAGGATTATATATGCCCCTTCCTATTCCAACACAGCCTTGGTCAGAAGTGAGTATGGATTTTGTTCTTGGGCTGCCATGTACTCAACGTGGCCATGATTCTATTTATTTGGTAGTGGACAGGTTCTCCAAAATGGCGCATTTTATTCCCTGCAAGAAAACCATTGATGCTGTTAAAGTGGCACAGTTGTACTTCACCGAGATGTATTTTTTGCATGGGCTGCCTACATCTATTGTTTCTGACAGGGATACCCGTTTCTTGAGCTTTTTCTGGCGATGTCTGTGGCGATTGGCCAATACAAAGCTCAACTTTAGCACTGCGTATCATCCCCAAATTGATGGGCAACCGGAGGTGGTGAATCATTCTTTGCAAAATCTTTTGCGCTGCTTGGTTGAGGATAACCTGAGGACTTGGGATTTAAAGTTCAGCCAAGCTGAGTTTTCGTACAACCACTCTGTGAATCGCAACACAGGAAGATCTCGATTTCATGTTGTTTATGGAATTGTTCCACGAGGTCCCATCGATTTAGCTCCGGTTCCTGATTTGAGGCATCCACATGGAAAGGCCCAGGATTTATTGAGCAGTTGAAGACAGTGCATGAGGCAACGAAGCAGCAGTTAGAGGCCTCAACTGATAAATACAAGCAGGCTATGGACAAGAAGCCCAGATTGGTGGAGTTTGAGGTAGGCGATTTTGTGTATGTTGTCCTTTCCAAGGATCGCTATCCAGAGGGGGAATACAACAAGCTTAAGGCCAAGAAGATTGAGCCTTTGGAGATTCTCGAGAAGGTTAACCCAAATGCGTATCGTTTGAATCTGCCTAGTCATCTGCACACATCGGACGGTGTTCAATGTCAAGCATTTGATTCCGTTTTTGGGTGATAATTCGTCTTCTGATGAATGTAATTCAAGGGCAAATTCTTTTCAAGATGGGGAGGATGATGTAGAGAGGGTCGCGTCCACGTTCCTCGAGCGACTAGACTGAGCACAGCCCAAACCAAACTGGAGGCGAGGTGACAACGACAGAATGATCTGTGGACCATAGGGTTGAAGCGAAACGGCCCACTGATCAATACTCATTTTGCTTCGGAAGATGATCAACGATGTTTTTAGGCCGTTCGATGCTGTCTAGCCTTCCGAAAGGCCTTTTTGCCGTTTATAGTAATATTTAGATTGCTAATAACTTTTGATAGGAAATTCTGTTTTAGTTGCCGCTTGTTTTGGCAACCTTAGATTTCTTCCTAGTATTTGATTTTCCAGTCAATGTAGGATTTTCTGTTTTTGGTAGTTTTCGTATTTTTTGCAATTAGGGACTGATTCTCAGCCATAATTGTTTCCTAAGTTGTTTAGGGTTTCTATCACCCTATTTATATTCATTGTAAGCCTTAAGGCAAGGCAGCTTTTTGATATTGAATTAATAAAAATCGAGATTTATCTCAAACTCGTTTGTTCAAAGAGGGAGCACTTCTGGCTTAAACATTGTTCGTGTATTATTTTTGCAAACAGTTTCGTAAAGGAGGCTGCACTGCATCATTTTCAAAAACAAGCCCAGCCCGCTCCCCTGCACCTATAAATTCAGTATTTCAGAATTGGTTCGATATTAAAAAAATCATCTCTCTTCCTCCACAAAAAATGCTTTCTGTTGAGTTCGAGCAGTAGGCAGAATTGTGTTTTGTTTTCGATTTTCTTCTGTGCAGAGAAGGTCGAGCAGAGATGGTGTATTCTGGGCTGTTTTATCCTGGGGACGTCACAGTACTCAACGAACTGCTTGCACAATCTGGGCAAAGCCGTGAAATGTCTTAAAGAGAGACCTAGTCTGCGACTCAACCCATACGTTGTTCTTTGATTGGTAATCTGTTTTCGATTATAGATTTTTGAGGTAACCCGTTCCTTATTTAAAGCAATTATTCAGACAATTTTAAGACGTTTCAATCTGCCATGGATTCTGAAAACAACATCTCTGTTACCACCTCTAATGTCAACAAACCTTTTCGCTTTGAGGGGCTGCATTTTAAACGTTGGAAACAAAAGATGTTTTTCTTTTAGACTACTCAAAAACTTGCTGGTTGTTGTGATTCTATGAAACCTATTGCTGCTAATCCTCCTACTGCTAAAAACACTAAGGATATAACAAAATCGACCAATGATGATTTTTTAAGAACTACATTCTGAATGCTTTGACTGATGATCTTTATGATTATTATTCCAATTTTTACACTGCTGAAGAACTTTGGGATGCCCTCTAGAAAAAGTATGATACCGAAGAGGCTGGGACTAAGAAATATGCCGTTAGTCATTACTTGAAGTTTTCTATAGTTGATGAAAAATCCATGGATTCCCAGGGACACAATTTATAGAAAATTGCACATGAAATACTTTTTGAGGGCATGTCTATTTGTGAACAATTTCAGGTTGCTGTTCTTATTGATAAACTGTCTCCTAATTGGAAAGACTTTAAAAAGGATCTCCGTCACAAGTCAAAAGATTTTTTCTATGGAAAGCTTGATTGTTTGGCTCTGTATTGAGGAGGAGGCTCGAAAATAGGATTAGACGGATGAGGTTCTCTTTGTTGCAAACAAAAAGAACCATAGTTCGGCTGTGCTCAAGCCGAAATGAGGAATCGTGAAGCCAAATGAGAACCAGAACCAGAACGAAAAACTAAATCAGAACAAGAAGTTAACCCCTTCTAGAGGCTAGGCTCGAAACACGAACTCTGTCCAATTTATGTGTTACAATTGTAACAAGCCTGGCCATATGGCAAGAAATTGCAAGAACCCCAAGCGTCGCACTCCACAGGTGAACTTGGTGGATGGAGAACCACTAATGGCTATGATATAAGAGGTTAATCTGATAAGTGGTCCAAAAGGGTGGTGGATAGACACTGGCGCCTCTCGCCATGTCTGTTATGATAGCTTGTTGTTCGAAAAGTATTTTGAGGCTGATGATCAGAAAGTATTGTTAGGATACTCCCGCACCACTAAGGTTCTTGGTACTGGTGAGGTTGTTCTCAAGTCTACTTTTGGAAGGACTGTCACTCTGAAGGAAGTCCTGCACACTCCAGAAATGAAGAAGAATCTTGTATCCGGCTACCTCCTTAACAAGGCCAGATTTACACAGACTATAAGAGCAGATCAGTATACTCTTACTAAAAATGGCATGTTTGTTGGAAAGGGTTATGCATCTGATGTCATGCTTAAGCTTACTATTGATATGAATAAAAGTGCATCTTTTTCTTACAATGTTTGTTCTGTTAATATGTGGCATGCTAGACTTTGTCATGTTAACAAGAAACTGATTAAGAATATGAGCAATTTAGGTTTTATCCTTAATATCTCCTTAAATGAATTTGAAAAATGTGAATCATGCAGCAAGGCTAAGATCACAAAGAAACCTCATAAATCAACATTTAAGGAAACTGAATTGCTGGATTATTCATTCCAATATGTGTGTGTAGACACCTCCCGAGCGGGGCATCGCCATACAGTTTGATATCGTTTGTTTGCTCATTTGGTTCCTTGCTTCATAAACCAAGATCATGGATATTCCCATGGCTAGGAACATCACCACATGATAGCAGTTATCATCAAAACAGAGTCGCCACCTAGTTTGTTAAAGCTAGGAAAACAGATAGAGATTCTGGATACGGAAGCCAAAGGTACAGTAAAGGGAAGGTGTTAGGCACCCCTCTCTGCCTAGCCGTGAGGCTAACCCATAATCATTCAACATAAGATATGTAGATGCTTTATTTAACCCTAACACATAATCTATTTTCTTTATGCCTTTAAACAGTAAATAAGGTGAGCCGAAACAATAAATGAACATGCGTCAGAAAAGCATAAAACAAAACAAAATGTGTGCCAGCAGATCGATTACTCGGCCGGTGAATGGATGTCACGGCCGAGTAATCATGCTGATTTTATGTACCGGTCGAGGGATCGAAGCCCCGGCTGGTGTTCACACCAGACAGAATGTTTAACAGATGACTAAAACGCTACGGTTAGTAAAATAAGCAGTAGATAAACCAAACCAGAGGCCGTTGGGCCTCACCACCTTGATCCCTCAGTTGCTTGATTGCTTCGTATTGATCGGGATTGACTGATTGATTGCTTCTTGTACAAAACCCTAGGGTTAGGGTTTGAACTCCGGGGTTTGATCTTCGGATTGGTGGTTGCCTCCGGGAGGTTAGGGCTTCTGTAGAGAGGGTTTGTGTGAGTATTTTTGCACAGTTTCGTGGCTGATGAGGGTGTGAATCTGTGTTAATTTCGTGGTGCAAAGGCCTCTTTATATAGGCAAAGGGATGACTCACTCGGTCCAATCAAATCACGCGATTGCAATGCAATTCGAACTCTTCGTTGTGATCTCTGAACGTAGCCCGAACGCATCGAAAAGGTATCGTGGTTGGATCAAACAACCGACAGAACATTCGAGAGTCTGGAAAAAGGTCGATCTGGCGGCCGAGCAAAGGATCTCGCGGTCGAGGAATGTTTGTGGCGATCGAGGTACTTATTTTGCGGCCGAGGTTTTGATCTCTCAGGGAGATTTTGCTAGCAACAGGTTGCTCGGGTGAAGGATGGATGTTAAGGCCGTGAGATCGATGTTACGGCCGACCGATGGATTTTCCTTGAACACTGTGTTTCTGTCTAAAAGGCTATTTGGCTCTGGATTGGGTCCTCTAAGTGGCTCAAAGTTCTTACCATAAGTCCATGGGTTTCACAAAAAGGCAATCAGCAATCATCGAATCCATTTCATCATCGGGATGGTCCCAAGGTGGGACTTGAAATAATCGTTAGGCCAAATTGGGGTGTCTACGATGCCCCTCTTTGACTGAGCTCAGACGGATCGCGAGACATGTTTGAGTAAAAGTCAAAGCTGTAAAAGCAACTCAATTTAGTTCAATCACTATTCCAAAGGTTTTTTGAAAAAAGGTTTTTTTATGGTCGGGCCGGGAGGCTGCCTACGTATTTCATAGGGGAAATTCAGACCAACCGTAGTTTGGAGGCAATAAAGAAAAGTAAAAAGTTTGGAGGGTTAGAGACAGAAGACGTACTTTCGGGCTTTAAAAGCCGTAGTGTGACGTACCTAGGCGGAGCTAGGATTTTTGACGGAGAGTAGTTGAAGGAGCGCGGGGCTGCCGGGGAAGTTTTTGCGGAGAGTTCCCTTAGTATTTTGGGGTAGATCAGTACACGACAGGTGTGTTTGCTTTGCTTGATCATCCTTACTTTGACTGAGGGGAGCTCGGTAGAATGGCCTATCCTTGCGAATGAGCTGGAAGGAATTGATGTAATTTGGGGTGGAATCCAAGCCATCAGTTGGGGATGAATTGGATGCCAGTTTTGAGATAGGGGTGGAACCCAAGTCATCTTTCGGAGATGAGTTGGATGCCACAGGGCCAGTAACTGGAGCACGGGGCATTTGAATGAAGGAACCGAGGCACGGAGCCGGTTGCAATCATGAGGCGAGAGCCTGAGGTGCTGAAGCTTTGAGCTTTTGATCGGACCGAAGCGCGGAGCTGGTTTTGATCACAAGGTGAGAGCCTAAGCAGACACAAATCGAACCGAAGCGCGGAGCTGGTGTTGATCATAAAGCGAGAGCCTGGAGAGACAGAACCAAAGCGCGGAGCTGGTTGTATTCTGATGGTCTGTGCACGGAGCTTTCTCATCATAAAATTTGGCATAGAGCCAAGGGATCGAGGTTCTGGACCGATCAATAAAATTGAGGCGCGGAGCGGGTTGATTATAGGGTTGACCTGCGAATGAGAGATAGATGCAAAACATAGCATGTGTGTATGATAAGGTTTGTTAGATATATGATAATGCAGACTCGATGTGATAAAGGTGATGCAATTGATGCAAATGTGCACGGGTCCGTGCGTGTGTGTTTGATTTAAGCATGGAGCTTCTATCAAGTTCTGGACTTGAGCATTCAGAGCATAGAGCTCGAGCATTCGGACGACAAAATTCGAGCATTCAAAGTACAGGCTTTGAGCATCCAGTACGCAGTGGTTGGGCATCCAAGCATAGAGCTTGAGCATTCAAGTGTAGAACTTGAGCATCTAGTACACAGTGGTTGGGCATTTGAAGAGCTTCGAGCATTCAAAATGTTGGATTTTGAGCATTCAAGCGTAAAGCCTGAGAATCGATGATATCTTGATTGGGGTGGCGTAGAGCCTGTTTAGAGTTATTTATGGCGTAGAGCCAGCTGAGATAGTGGGTGCGGAGCCGCTGAGTTGATAACAGGTATGGAGCCACTGAAATGATGGGCTTAGAGCCGCTAAGTTGGATGATATGTTTGATTGGGGCGGCGTAGAGCCTGTGGGGATAATTACGGCGTAGAGCTAGTTGAGCGGGCGTAGAGCCACTATGATAATGGGCTTCGAGCCGCTAAAATGATTAGCTTGAAGCCTGTTGAGCTGATTGTGAGCATGGGCATAGAGCTGCTAAGCGGCGAACATAAAGCTGCCAGGTGATAGTGAGCTTTGATGGTGGTTGTTGAGATGATTAGGGGCATAGAGCCGCTTTGCTGGATGATGAATTGTTGATGAAGAGCTCGAGGCTGATAAACAGAGGAAATCTTGATAGTGCTTGATCTTTTCTTGTGCTTGGGCACGCCCCCAAGGCTGGTTTTGGTCCCCTTGCATTTGCTTGGGAGATGCCCTCAAGGCTGATTTGATCATTGGTTTTGTTAGCCATAGGCCCAAAACTTCATAATGGCTTGAGTTAGTGCATTGAGCAAAATCCACTGGGGTTGAAGGAAATTGATTGGAGGGCCAAGAGATCGAGATCTTGGTCGGATAATTGATGTCTCGGCCGAGCTATAGATTCATCGGCCGTTTAATCGCTTCGTTCCCAGAGTGTTATAAAAGCCGAGCCTTCGGCGTTTTATTTTCATTCTCTTCCTTCTTTCTTTCTTCGTTCTCTTTTCTTCGAGGACGCCACTAAAGACCCATCGCCTCCCTTTCTTTGCCTCGTTCTTGTTGGGTTCAAGGGATGGACGATGCATGGCCAGCGATCGCGGAGGGAGTCCGCATTGTTTTTGGTTCTGTCTTGCTGCTTGATTATGGATGGGTGGTGTAGACACCCCAATTTGGACCTATTAATTATCCTTAATTTGTACCCTCGAGGCTCCCCGATGATGAAATTGAATCAAAACAGGCCTTGGACGAACTTGGACAATACTTCTTGGACTTTTTCAAAACCAAAACAATTCTTTTTTCGACACCCTGAGGGCAAAATGGGCACACTTTTTGGCATATAATATAACTTTGAATGAAACCAATTGGGTTAGAAAGAGGACTCAACGAGCTTTCCAACGCTTCGAAAAACACTCAAAACCGAGTTCGGGAGTGTCCGTGGGGCCCTTCTGAAGTTGGGCTGCCACTCTAGAGCGCTCGGGAACACTCCCAAGCGCTCGGGACAGCCACTCCCAAGCGCTCGAGACCACTCTAGAGCACTTGGGAGTGCTGACAGACCAATGCATGTTGAGCTTGGCTTTGACCATGGCTTTTCAAGCTTTTCAACTCGTTCAACGTTCAAACCTGCATACCCCAGGCCTGCCTGAGCCAGCAGAGCATCTCATGATGCCTTTTGCCCTCCCCAAAACATTTTTTCTTTTCATTTTCATTTGATTTTCAAGCTAAAATCCTATTTTCTTCACCCCTATATATACCCCCTTCATTCTACACCACCAAGGCCACGAAATTTTACTCTCTCTCTCTACTATCTTCTGAAAATTTCAGTCTCTCAAACTCTCTCTCAAACTCTTTCTAAAACCCATCATCTTCTCAAGTATTTTTCCAAGAAAACCACAAAAACATTTTCAAGTCTTTGATACATCTAAAACTCCTTTCCTTGCTGTTTTTAAACTATTTTCAAGCACCAAAATCGGTCCAAGAAGCCAAGTTCAAGTCAAGCATAGGTATAAAATCTCATTTTATACTTATAGTCTACTGTTTTTTCCACTTCTGAGGGAGATCAATGGCTTGTATCAGTTCTTGATACTGGTTATAAGTTCATTTGATCTTGGTTTGATAACAAGAGCAAGAGGAACACAAAGAAATCAAACTTTTTCTAGGCATTGTGTGTACTCCTCCCGAGCGCTCGGGACCATTCCTGAGCGCTTAGGAGTGCTGTTGCCACTAAAACCTCATTTTGTTCATCATGTATTTCATTTTCTATTTGCAGTAGATACTGGGTGTGCACTGGTCCCTCCAGAGCCCAGTTAGGTTTGCTTTCAGTTGCAAGGAGGCATGATTTGGATGGTTAGAACCTGTTTCTAGTCATTTAACCCCTATGCTGAGCATATTCATGTTTAAATAGTTTTTGTATTCTTGCTTACAATATCATGTTATATCTGTGCTAACCAAATTTGTAGGATGGCTTGACAGTGGTCCCGAGCGCTCGAGACCACTCCTGAGCACTCAGGAGTGATTGCATGCTATCTCACTTCACTCTTTCTACTACCTTGTTATTTCCTGCCTTTGCATGTCCCTGCATGTGCCTGTTTTCTCTTTTAAACTGTAGATCAGCTCTTGTAGAGGCAAGGATGCATGGCTTGAAGGATTAGGATTTTATCCCAGTTCATCAAGCCCTCTGCTGAGCCTGTAACATGCTTAAAATCATCTCAATTCATAGCTGTAGCGTGATATTATGTTTGTACTAACAAAAATTTGCAGGTTGGATATCAGCATTCCCAAGCGCTTTGGAGCATTCCCAAGCGCTTTGGAGCATTCCCGAGCGCTCGGGAGTGAAGTCAGAAGCAGATCTTCACCCCTTCGTCATCCTGCATTTTATCCTTTGCCATTTTCTCATTCACTGTACACATGCACCAGCATGCACTATTTATTTGGTATAATTGTAAATACTTGCTAGTTGTTTAGTGAAACAAAATCTTTTCGAAAAATCCCACAAACGTTTAGTAGAGACCGATTTCGTGTCGGGCGAGGGGGGTGCCGTAAAACCCTTCCCCCCTCGTAACGTGGCTTCTGAACCCTTTTTCGAATCTCTGGTTTTCAATTCAAATCAATCATTTTCAATCAAAACGGTTTCTCGAGTGGCGAACCACAAATCCGGGTGGCGACTCTTCAAATCTTTCGATTCAATTCAAAAACGGTATTTTTTTGGGCCGCTCCGATCCACCCGGGGCTGTGGTAGCCCACAGTGGCGACTCTACTTGGGATGTTTAATTGATACTTGAGAGAAAGAGTTGGTTTGTCGATAAAACGGCCCGCTTTTCTTGAATATCAATTAAACTTGTGAGCCAAGCTTGAAAAACATTTGCGGGATTTTCAAAGTTATTTTGTTTCATTGTCTATTTCTTGTGTATATATGTTGTTCAGCCCCGCTGTTGTGTTTCGGCAATCCTACCCGGCTTGCCGGTGATGGGGAATCCCGGAATGCTCAGCAACCCTCGACCGTGACGAGTCATCCCTACCGTTTGTACCATTACTGGGTGTACGCTCAATAGCGGGAGGTATACTTTGACTCTAGTCCGAGGAACCCTCTTCAAGCCAAAACCGGCCTTTATACATGTGTAGAAAGCAATAGAACCTTCCAAACTAGGACAGGGATACGCAGGGTAGGAATTATGTGCTATATCCTGCCTACATGTTACTGCTTTCTGCATCTCACCGTGCATCTCTTCCAAGTCATGCCATCATGTTGTCGATCTATTCAATTTCAAGTCATGTGCTCTTAAACTCGCTTGCGCGGTCTGTAGAAGGTTGCCAAGACCCGATGAAGAATCGTGCACTCCAGTGTGCGTTGTCTAAACTACATGAGTCCTTAGAACAATAAGACTTTGGGAAATCAAAATATGCTAAGTCCTTGACTAATGCCTAATCGAAAATTCAACAGAGAATAAGGAATAATAGGAAACGACACCGTGATGTCACTTTACTTACACCACTTTGGCTAATGGCACCATGCCACTGACACCACTCTGGTTGTGGTTTCACGTTGTCTATACTAAGCTATTCCAAGTTCAAAATTGAAACTTCGAATGAGGACTAGTTGAATACTTAGTTCATTTTGACATCTCTTAGAACTTGTTGTTCTAAACAAAGGATACACCCTAAAAGAAATTCTGAGGATTGAGGCAACCTTCGAAAGACCGTAATCTTACCCCGCTTGCACATCGCACCTTGCATCTTATCCTGTCCATTTGCTTTCGGGTAGAACTCTTAGACTCGCTCGCGCGGCTTGTTTAGGATTGCCTGGACCAATGAAGAGTCGTGCTTTTTAAAGGCACGTTGTTGGAATTAATTAGCCCTTGGAACGATGAGGTTTTAGGGATATCAAAATTCATTAAGTCTTCAATACATTTTTCAATCATGGATTCAATGTAAATCAACGAAACAATTAGGCTACAATGCCGTGATACCCACACCACTCAGGTTATAGTGCAAAGTCACTTACACCGCTTAGGCTAATGGCGCCATGCCACCTACGTCATTCGGTTACGGTATCATGTCATTTACGCCAAACGGTTTTGAAACCAAAACAGAAATTTCGGATGGGAAATGTTAAAGACTTAATTTATCTTGATATCCCCGAAGTCTTGTCATTCCTAATCAAATGATACATATTCAAAAGAATCTCTGAGGACTAAGGCAATCCTTCGTAGGTTGTCATTTCTTGAGTCAAGGTCTAGGAGACCGTAAATCCATGGAGTTTGGGATAACTCCAGTGTTCGCCGTGCTCGAACGGCTCCCTCTAATTCAGTGCATTTTCCAGCAGTCTTATTGCTCTGTCTCGGATGGTCTTAGATAAGGAGATTGGCTCTGATTCCCAACGTGAGGAATTTAACCTGCCTGACATCGACCTACCCGTGACTGTTGGAACTATCCGTAAAGTTTGATCCCTTGAGTCAACGATGACAACACGTGAATAACAATTCTTTTATTCATGCACATTTTTTTTCCAATAAATCACAACAGGGGCATATTCTAAGTTCGCTTTTTTGCATTACTGTCAGCACTGGGCCACCCATCCTACATAAAGCCATACCACTTTTTCGACTACCTCAAAATGACAGGGCAAACAGAGCTGGTTGAGCTGAAAAAAGCCATAGAGGAAATGAGTCAGAAAATGGATAAGCAGATAACTCTATTGCAAGGGCTGGTTGACCTTTTCACCTCTGCCAGGTCGAGTCCAGATCTGGGATTAAATGCTGATGATGCCAGGATCAAAGAAACTCCACAAATCTACCACCCTCCAACAGTCAGAATCAAACCATGCTCAAAAGTGAAGCTCTCTGACATGTTCAAAGACTAGGTTGAATTCCATGATGCCAGAACTCACTCAAATGAGGATATTGGATCCTTGCCTGAAACTAGCGCTGAAAGGCAAGATGTGCATATTGATGAGATAAACCCCAAAAGGAAAGAAGCGTTATGCAGTTGCAAAGCAAGCAAAGCTTTCGCCAGAGGTCCACTCGGCACCACCAAGAACCCTCAACCCAGCTGCAAAAACCCACCAAGGATCTTCTCCCGCTTTCCTGTACCTTTGTCCTCAGTTTATGAGAAGCTCCTCGAAGCCGGCCTCATCGAGCCGCTCCCTCCAACTCCCCTACCTCAGAAGCTCTCGGCGTCCCACAACCCAAACGTCTATTGTGCTTTTCACCAATATACCGGCCATTCCACCAATAACTGCTTCCGTCTCCGCCACAAAATCCAAGATCTCATCGATGATGGAACCATCTCACCTCCACTTTCAAACCCAAACACCATCATAAACCCTCTCTCAAAGCACCCACAAAACCCCCATGTCAACCTCATCAATCTCAACCCAACCCCATTCGACCCTAGCCAATACATCATACCCACAACTGAGCCAAAACCTACTGTCGATATACTTGAGGAAGTCGAGATTTGCATGCTTGAGAACATAGACCTGGTATGGGAGTCAACACCTGATGGGTGGCGATTGCTTGGGGAAAACTATCCTCTGATCTTTGAGGAGTTCAAGGCTGGACCGGCTGATGAATCGATGAACCATGGCTCATTCGGACAACTTTTGAGCAACCAAACCATTAACGGGATCCTCAATGGCATAAAAATCCATCCCCACCAGTGCATTATTGACAATTGGCCACCAGAATCCATTGTTTCAACCCCTACTAAGCTCGATGCCTCAATAATAAGCTCCAAGCCGACACAGAATCTGAGGGTGGATCAAAATCCGAATGATGCCTGAGATAGTGAGAAAGGACCGGAACCATCCCAATGCCAGACCTCAGATTTGAAGGAGAATGATGAATGCATTGAAGCCAATCCATGAGTGGAATCTGTCACGAGTTGGGAAACTTTTTAAGTTTCAAGTCGAGTCTCTTTCAATTTCAAGTCAGTTTGTACCTCGAGTCTTTCATGCTTTCGTGTCTGTATGTTTTCAAATTCAAGTTTGTAGTCAAAGAAGAAAAACCAAAAAAAGAGTCAGTTTCGTAGTCCCGAACTACGTTATGACCTGACTCCTTTGCAAGAAGGATACGTAGGCAGCCTCATCCTGTGGCCCAGTCATGTTCATTCAAATCGATCCCAAAATTCAGTCACGATCTTTCAAGTCAATCCGTTGTCGGTCTGTCCCGTCTTTTGAAATCAATCTCAACCTTCTTGGGTCAAAATTGTGATGATAAACTCGCATTTTGTGATAATCCCTTAACTTGGAATTGTTTTTCACCATCAATTGATAAATCAAAACACGAGATCCTTCGCCCTTGCAAGGAGGAGAATTTCATGGGACCACTCCCTGACGCCGTCGAGAACCAACGTCATGGCCCGAGAAAAAGCTCGCTAGATCAAAACCTCAAAATGTGATCTAGGCAAAAGTTAGGGCACACAAGTCTCTTGCATCTAGGATCTAGTTATCAAGTTGTGCAATTCAAAATGAAGAAAGGCATTCTTTTCTTTTATCAAACGCTTGAAGATATATATCCATTGATAACCCTTTTGAGCTTAATTTGATTTCTTTGAAAGAACCCAGCTAGGCAGCTATCCCGCACATTGGGGTGAAATGAGGAGGACAAATGTGCCAAACACATGGTTATCATCGGTATATCAGAATTCAAAGCGTGAAAGTGCCAAATACATAGGAACAATGAGATGCAAAATTTTGAAGAAAAATCAGAGGAAACTCAAAATCAATGAAAGTGCCAGACACATTGGCACAACAATGTGCAAAGCAAATCAAGTGAAAGAAGGCGCCCGTCAAAAACCAAAAGGGCAAAAAAATATCTAAGATGGCTGCTAGCTCTCGAAATCCAAAGAAAATGAAAATTTTTGAGCCTATTATCCTTTCTTTGTTAAGCCAAAACCTTGGCCACGTTACAACCTGGATAAAGTCCTTTCAGATTGAAAAATGCAACTTGATAACAAAAATCCTAGGCACTGGGAGAAAACAAGAAGGCAAGGCATTTTGTGAATCCTGCAAAATCCAAGCTGGGGCATTTTTCAAAACCCATGGGCTGTCATCAGCGACCTGGGGCACAGTTCGTGGTAAAAATTCTCGTGTTTTGGACAAAACAAGCTGAGCATCAATTGATGGAGCTAAAGCAATTTCAAAACCCCAATTGGGAGAATCACCAAAACTTGATTTTATCATGACAATTTCAAACGTCAATTGTGGGGCATGCTTGCCACTTTTCGAACCCCCAAACAATCAAGTTTCTCGTCGAGTCGTATCAAACTCTTTGTCCAGTCAAGATCATCATGGAGAGTCAGTCCTCTCATAAATGGTCTTTCTCGTCTTTTGAGTCATCTGGGCCTTGTCCAAATTCACACAAGGTCATGTGTCTAGTCAAGTCATATTGATCTTGAAGTCCCAACTTGTGAGAGAAATTCCAATACATGGAAGAACCCGCGCTTGCACTCATGATAAAACTGGTTATCGGAACTATCAGTGGAATCAAAGAAAAGAATCAAAGCTAAGGCCCGTCACTCACTGGGGCACATAAGCCCAATGCCATCAATCATAGTAAGCATACAGCCTACATCAAGACTGGGGCATGAATGCTCAAAACTCAAGCCCTGATCAAAGTCAAACTCAAACCAACTCCAGCTCAAGCACTAGATCCAGCTCAGACCCAATTTCCATCCAAAAACAAACTCCATCCCAAATCCCAAGGTCCTGAAAATACCACCCCATTGGCCAAAAAGAGTAAAGCAGAAAGGGTACTCAGACAAGTCCCTTATTTTTCAAAGAATAAAAATAAAGAAATCACTGTGTTGTCAAATGTCGAAACAAGGGTCTCACTTTCTAGCCTCGACCTCTTATGGTCGCCTTCATCTAACATATTTGTCAACACGACTGCTTGACGTGCTGCCATAGATTTGGCATTGTCCTCTGTCACATCTTTCAATTGACTGCTGCCATAGATTTGGCACCGTCCTGAGGGACATCATTCAATCATCTGCTGCCATAGATTTGGCATTGTCCTGAGGGACATCTTTCAATCATCTTCGCCATAGATTTGGCACCGTCCTGAGGGACATCTTTCAATCATCTGCTGCCATAGATTTGGCATCATCCTCTTGGACGTCATTCAATCATCTTATGCCATAGATTTGGCATCAACCTCTTCTGCCATAGATTTGGCATTGTCCTGAGGGACATCTTTCAATCATCTTCTGCCATAGATTTGGCACCGTCCTGAGGGACATCATTCAATCATCTACTGCCATAGATTTGGCACCGCCTTGTTGTCAAATGTCGAAACACGGGTCTCACTTTCTAGCCTCGACCTCTTATGGTCGCCTTCATCTATCATATTTGTCAACACGACTGCTTGACGTACTGCCATAGATTTGGCATCGTCCTCTTGGACATCATTCAATCATCTTATGCCATAGATTTGGCATCAACCTCTTCTGCCATAGATTTGGCATTGTCCTGAGCGTCATCTTTCAATCATCTTCTGCCATAGATTTGGCACCGTCCTGAGAGACATCTTTCAATCATCTGCTGCCATAGATTTGGCACCGTCCTGAGGGACATCTTTCAATCATCTTCTGCCATAGATTTGGCACCGTCCTGAGGGACATCTTTCAAATATCTACTGCCATAGATTTGGCACCGTCCTAAAGGACATCTTTCAATCATCTCCTGCCATAGATTTGGCACCGTCCTGAGGGACATCTTTCAATCATCTGCAGCCATAGATTTGGCACCGTCCTAAGGGACATCTTTCAATCATCTGCTGCCATAGATTTGGCATCGTCCTCTTGGACATCATTAAATCATCTTATGCCATAGATTTGGCATCAACCTCTTCTACCATAGATTTGGCATTGTCCTGAGGGACATCTTTCAATCATCTTCTGCCATAGATTTGGCACCGTCCTGAGGGACATCTTTCAATCATCTGCTGCCATAGATCTGGCACCGTCCTGAGGGACATCTTTCAATCATCTGCTGCCATAGATCTGGCACCGTCCTGAGGGACATCTTTCAATCATCTTCTGCCATAGATTTTGCACCGTCCTGAGGGACATCTTTCAATCATCTACTGCCATAGATTTGGCACCGTCCTAAGGGACATCTTTCAATCATCTGCTGCCATAGATTTGGCACCGTCCTAAGGGACATCTTTCAATCATCTGCAGCCATAGATTTGGCACCGTCCTGAGGGACATCTTTCAATCATCTGCTGCCATAGATTTGCCATCATCCTCTTGGACATCATTCAATCATCTTATGCCATAGATTTGGCATCAACCTCTTCTGCCATAGATTTGGCATTGTCCTGAGGGACATCTTTCAATCATCTTCTGTCATAGATTTGGCACCGTCCTGAGGGACATCTTTCAATCATCTGCTGCCATAGATTTGGCACCGTCCTGAGGGACATCTTTCAATCATCTGCTGCCATAGATTTGGCACCGTCCTGAGGGACATCTTTCAATCATCTGCAGCCATAGATTTGGCACCGTCCTGAGGGACATCTTTCAATCATCTGCTTCCATAGATTTGGCACCGTCCTGAGGGACATCTTTCAATCATCTGCAGCCATAGATTTGGCACCGTCCTGAGGGACACATTTCAATCATCTTCTGCCATAGATTTGGCATTGTCCTGAAGGTCATCATCCAATCAACTTCTGCCATAGATTTGGCATCACTCTGTCGACTTCTGCCATAGATTTGGCATTGTCCTGAGGGACATCATCCAATCATCTCCCGCCATAGATTTGGCTTCACTCTCTCGACTTCTGCCATAGATTTGGCATCGCCCAAGGACACCTTTCAATCATTTTCTCGCCATAGGTTTGGCACCGTCTTGAGGGACACCTTTTCAATCACCTTCGCCATAGATTTGGCACCGCCCTGAGGGCACCGTCCCAAGGGACACCTTTTCAATCAAATTCCGCCATAGATTTGGGCTTCGTCATGAGGGACGTCTTTCAATCACCTTTTGCCATAGATTTGGTTTTATCCATTCCAGACAAACTAACTTGTCTCATTGGATGGCACCCCTCGCGGTGTATTTGCCTTTTTATCCCTTCGAGGCAAACTAACTAGTCTCATGGGATTGGACCCCTCGCGATGTATTCGCCTTTTTATCCTTTGAGACAAACTAACTTGTCCCGTTGGATAGCACCCCTCGTGGTGTATTTTATGTTGTGCCGGTTTAATTATTCCACCCACTGAGACTGAGCAATCGGTGGGCGCTCCTTAATCAATCTATCTTGTCAATCATTTGCTTGCATGTCTGTATGTTTGCATTTGCCCCAAAGAACTACGCTGGTCTGATCCCTATAAACGGGGTACGTGGGCAGCTCGAAAGAGCACGACCTCATGTTTCGAATGCTTGTACATCTTTACTTGCATTTGATTTTGAATTAAGGATTTAGTAGAGCTCGAATTGGGCTGTCTCAATCTTTGGGCGTCACTCGTATCCAGACATGATGCCGAGAGCCGTCCAAAGAGGGGCAACTGTAGACACCCCAATTTGGACCTATTAATTATCCTTAATTTGTACCCTCGAGGCTCCCCGATGATGAAAATGAATCAAAATAGGCCTTGGACGAACTTGGACAATACTTCTTGGACTTTTTAAAAACCAAAACTCTTCTTTTTCCGACACCCTGAGGGCAAAATGGGCACACTTTTTGGCATATAAAATAACTTTAAATGAAACCAATTGGGTTAGAAAGAGGATTCAACGAGCTTTCCAACGCTTCAAAAAACACCCAAAACCGAGTTCGGGAGTGTCCGTGGCGCCCTTCTAAAGTTGGGCTGCCACTCTAGAGCGCTCGGGAACACTCCCAAGCGCTCGGGACAGCCACTCCCAAGCGCTCGAGACCAATCTAGAGCGCTTGGGAGTGCTGACAGACCAATGCATGTTGAGCTTGGCTTTGACCATGGCTTTTCAAGCTTTTCAACTCGCTCAACGTTCAAACCTGCATACCCCAGGCCTGCCTGAGCCAGCAGAGCATCTCATGATGCCTTTTGCCCTCCCCAAAACATTTTTTCTTTTCATTTTCATTTGATTTTCAAGCTAAAATCCTATTTTCTTCACCCCTATATATACCCCCTTCATTCTACACCACCAAGGCCACGAAATTTTACTCTCTCTCTCTCTACTATCTTCTGAAAATTTCAGTCTCTCAAACTCTCTCTCAAACTCTTTCTAAAACCCATCATCTTCTCAAGTATTTTTCCAAGAAAACCACAAAAACATTTTCAAGTCTTTGATACATCTAAAACTCCTTTCCTTGCTGTTTTTAAACTATTTTCAAGCACCAAAATTAGTCCAAGAAGCCAAGTTCAAGTCAAGCATAGGTATAAAATCTCATTTTATACTTATAGTCTACTGTTTTTCCACTTCTGAGGGAGATCAATGGCTTGTATCAGTTCCTCATACTGGTTATGAGTTCATTTGATCTTGGTTTGATAACAAGAGCAAGAGGAACACAAAGAAATCAAACTTTTTCTGGGCACTGTGTGTACTCCCGAGCGCTCGGGACCAATCCTGAGCGCTTAGGAGTGGTGTTGCCACTAAAACCTCATTTTGTTCATCATGTATTTCATTTTTTATTTGCAGTAGACACTGGGTGTGCACTGGTCCCTCCAGAGCCCAGTTAGGTTTGCTTTCAGTTGCAAGGAGGCATGATTTGGATGGTTAGAACCTGTTTCTAGTCATTTAACCCCTATGCTGAGCATATTCATGTATAAATAGTTTTTGTATTCTTGCTTACAATATCATGTTATATCTGTGCTAACCAAATTTGTAGGATGGCTTGACAGTGGTCCCGAGCGCTCGAGACCACTCCTGAGCGCTCGGGAGTGATTGCATGCTATCTCACTTCACTCTTTCTACTACCTTGTTATTTCCTGCCTTTGCATGTCCCTGCATGTGCCTGTTTTCTCTTTTAAACTATAGATCAGCTCTTGTAGAGGCAAGGATGCATGGCTTGAAGGATTAGGATTTTATCCCAGTTCATCAAGCCCTCTGCTGAGCCTGTAACATGCTTAAAATCATCTCAGTTCATAGCTGTAGCGTGGTATTATGTTTGTACTAACAAAAATTTGCAGGTTGGATATCAGCACTCCCAAGCGCTTTGGAGCATTCCCGAGCGCTCGGGAGTGAAGTCAGAAGCAAATCTTCACCCCTTCGTCATCCTGCATTTTATCCTTTGCCATTTTATCATTCACTGTACACATGCACCAGCATGCACTATTTTTTTGGTATAATTGTAAATACTTGCTAGTTGTTTAGTGAAACAAAATCTTTTCGAAAAATCCCACAAACGTTTAGTAGAGACCGATTTCGTGTCGGGCGAGGGGGGTGCCGTAAAACCCTTCCCCCCTCGTAACGTGGCTTCCGAACCCTTTTTCGAATCTCTGGTTTTCAATTCAAATCAATCATTTTCTATCAAAAAGGTTTCTCGGGTGGAGAACCACAAATTCGGGTGGCGACTCTTCAAATCTTTCGATTCGATTCAAAAATGGTATTTTTTCGGGCCACTCCGATCCACCCGGGGCTGTGGTAGCCCACAGGTGGCTTGCTTCCATGACGTGGAACTTCCGGGGTGGCGCGCCGACACAAAATCGGTCTCTACTAAACGTTTGTGGGATTTTTCGAAAAGATTTTGTTTCACTAAACAACTAGCAAGTAAAACCCTTCCCCCCTCGTAACGTGGCTTCCGAATCCTTTTTCGAATCTCTGGTTTTCAATTCAAATCAATCATTTTCTATCAAAACGGTTTCTGGGGTGGCGAACCACAAATTCGGGTGGCGACTCTTCAAATCTTTCGATTCGATTCAAAAACGGTATTTTTTCGGGCCACTCCGATCCACCCGGGGCTGTGGTAGCCCACAGGTGGCTTGCTTCCATGACATGGAACTTCCGGGGTGGCGCTTGTACGTGGCATGATGATTTTTCTGGGCTGCGTGATGTCTCTTCTGCACCGCAGTGCTTCTTTGGTACACGTTGCCTCGGGAGGTTTCCTTTTCTTTTTTGCAGCTGGTCTCTGGCGTTCGGACCGTCAGAGAGTTCGGCATCCTCTTCTCCTTCTTTTATTTTCCTGCATAGGTTAGTTCAACAAGAAATCGATGTATAGCTTTGTTTTAGGAAATGTGGGATGATTCACCTTGTGATGTAAAAAGTTTTTGTTATATGAAACTAAATCTTTTTGTAACGACCCTGATTTTTGGTCAATAAAAATTTCGCAAAAAATTTAAATTTTATTTTAATACTTGGATTTCTTTTTAACATCCAAAAATCGGTCGTTATCGACTTATAAAATTTTGTTATTATATTTGAAAAATTCTTTATTTATTTTATAAATCCCTTTTTGCGATTAATAATCCGTCATAATTAGCTTTATGACTTAGGAGATTGGAATTCATCGCCCAGGCATCGGGTCTCTGTCGGGCCTGCCTCGCCTTGGCGTCGGCTCGCTGTCGCGCCTGCCTTGCCTTGGCGTCGGCTCTCTGTCGCGCTTGCCTTGCCTTGGCGTCGGGTCGCTGTCGGGTCTGCCTCGCCTAGGCGTTGGGTCACTGCCAGGCTCACGCTGCCTTGGCCGTGCTCTCGCTTGGCCATGCTCACGCCGCTTGGCCATCGCCTTGCTTGCAGGCCGCCTTGGCCATCAAGCAGCCTTTGGATCGCTGGCTGCCACCACTTGCCTGGCAGCTCTGGCGCCTTGGCATTGTTTGGCCACTAAGGTCGCTTTGCCGCTGCAGCTGCCAGCCGGTCGCTGGCCACCACTTGACCACTACTTGGCTACCGGCTGCCTTGGCCTTTGTTTGGCCACTAGGTTTGGCCACCGCTGGCACTTGTTTGGCCACCAGTGGTTTGGCCACCGCCAGCCTTTGCCACCGGGCTGCCTTGGCCTTGTTGTGCCAGCTTTGGCCTTCGCTGACCATTGCTTGCCAGCCCGCCGCTGGCGCCGCAGCCTTGGCCACCGGGCTGCCTTGGCCACTGTTTGGCCACCGGACTGCTTTGGCCACCGTTTGACCACCGCTTTGCCACCAGTCTGCCTTGGCCACACTCACGCCTTGCCTTGGCGTTTGGCACCGTCGGGGTTTAATATTCCGTTATTGGGCAATTTCCTACTAGATAAAACCAAAATACCACTCGAGCGATGAAAGCCTAGATTAAGTATCGTTAGTCTCTAACCGATTAGTTAGAATAACCTAATGCCCATTTAGCCTAATCACTTCTCCCTAACCCTAGATGGACCATTTTACCCTTTTTGTCTTTTTACATTGGACGATAGAAGCTAGGGTAATATTTATCCGTTGGACAATAGCGTTAGGATTTCCTTTACCCATTGGTCAATAGGTAAACCTTGGTTAATCTTCTTGAGTACGAGATTAGATTAGTTTAGAGCTTAATTGCAAAGTATTATACTTTTTGGTATTAACCGTTGGATAATAACCATTAGGAGATTCTTTACCCATTGGGCGATAGACTAGAATCCTAGCCATTATTACCCATTGGTTATTAACCATTAGAGAAACTATTATCCATTGGATAATAGTTAGTCTTGACAATCATGTACTTGTTTGATTTAAATATTAAATTTGGCCATGTGTTAAAATCCATTAAATTAAGATTAGTCCATTAGTATATTAGGTTAGTACATGGTACTTTGAAAGTAGTAGAATACTATATTAGATATTAGTCCTAGGTCATATCTAGTATAGATATTGTGTAGTACATGTATATATATATATATATATATATATATATATGTATGTACTTGTTGTATATATATATTTTATTGTATATGGCATGTGTGTTATTAAATATTTTAACTAGAAAATCTAATTTACTTGAAAATGTGGATTTTATTAAAGACCCAAAGTACATATACATATATTAGTATATTGTATGTCTTCCATGCAAGTACAAGGTTTATTATTTAATTTTTCCATGGGATTCTCTTATTATTAAAGACTAGATTGCCCATGTGTTAAAATCCATTAAAATAGATTTAGTTCATTAGGTTAATAATTTAGTACCTAGTACTTTGAAAGAAGAAGATTAGTTTATTAGATCTTGGAAAGTGACATATCTAGTCTAGATATTGTAGTACTTGCTTGTATATATAATATGTGTACTTGTATGTATATATATATGTATATATATATATTATATTGTAATACACATGTGTGTATATAGATTTTTATAATAAGAAAATCTAATTTTGGTTTAAAATACAAGATTTCAAAGTACCCATAGTACCCATATCTATAATATATTATGTGTATTCTTCCTAGTGCATATATATATATATATATATAGTACTTGGGAGAGAGAGAGAGAGATCGGATGGAGAGGGAGGGAGAGAGTGTGATGTGTGTGCAAGTTGATTGACCTTGCTTGGTCATCCTTGTCCTAGTTTGTGTATGCTTCAAGTGAAAGCATAACCAATGCCATCCAATCTTGTCCTTCCTTGTACAAACCCCATTAGAATACTTGAATCAAATCTCCTTCCTTGCCTAGTCTTCCATAATCCAATCCAAAGGACACATCCTAGCCTTGCATGCCTAGTTTTTAGGTTGTTTCTTACAAGGAAGCAAGATTGCTTGGAATAAAAAAATGGGAGATAGGAGAGAGAGAGAGAGTTCGGCCATGAGAGGAGAGAGGAGAGGCTTGCCTATAATACCAAGCCATTTGGTGCTTTCAACTCACATCTCCAAGCATAGCTCTCACTTCTCTCTAAAATCTCTAAGAAATCAGTTTCTGGACAGCCTACTGTCCTCCGAAAAACCCCATTTTTTCTCCGGGCGAAAGTCATTTCTAGGAACAACGTCCTCCACGAAAGTCGTAGAACACTTCGAGAGCTTCAGTTTAGACCCAAGAACCACCCCAAACGGTCAAGAAATGACCAAGATATTGCCATCCGAAGTTCAGTGAAATTCTCGGATTTCCAGTCCAGACAGCTTACTGTCAATCTCTCTATCACCATTTTTCTCCAGGCGAAAGTTGTTTTTAGGAACAACGTCCTTCACGAAAGTCGTAGAGAACTTCGAGATCTTCGTTTTAGACTCAAGAACGATCCTATTCGGCCAAGTATTGACCGAGTTACTGCCATCCAAAGTTTGGTCCAGATTGTGAGCATTCGACGCCCGTAGCACTTTCCAACTAGCTTATTCGGCCCCGACTAGTTTCGGATTAAGGTAGAATACTCCGACCCCGCTATCTCTAAGTATATGTGGTACTTGAATAGTTATATGCATGTTTGACTTGAATTTAGCTTGTAGAATCTTCTTATACCTCTAACTCTACGTAGTATACCTATACCCCTACCCTACGTATATCGTATGATATGAGCGTGATTAAAAATATGTAGTACTTGGCTAGTTGATCGCATGATGTTGTTTGACGTAGAATTCTTTGAAGTACATGAGCATGATAATGTAGTTGTGATATTTAGCTTGTAGAACTTTCTTGTTTAAAAGAACGTAGTTTACTTTGATCTTATGACTACTTGATTGCTTGATCGCCTAGTTACCACGTGATTGTATGAACTCGTCAATAAACATGTGTTGCTTTATTGAACCTCTCGAAGGAAATGAATTTTAAAGATAAAGTATCGTTTGAAACGAAGTATTTGTATTTTGACCTCTTAACGAGCATGATATCGCATGAGTTATGTGAATAGTCCCACCGCGGAGTTGATGCATGTTACGAGACACATGGAATTGGAAAAGTAGGGATATGACACCTAAGATGTGGTTGATACGGATAAAAAGTGTTTTGGAAATGCATAATGGCCGGACTTGGTAGCCATTATGGCCATGAGTCAGATTTGGTAGCATTTGTGGCAATAAGCCGGACTTGGTAGCTCATTGTTGTGCGACACAAGGTGCCGGTCTTGGATGCTCATGGTTGCGTGTGTGTGTGACACAATGTGCCAGACTTGGTAGCCATTGTGGCCGTGCGTTGGTAACCTTGTGGCAATGAGCCGGACTTGGTAGCTCATTGTTGTGCGACACAAGGTACTTGTAACCCATGGTTGTGTGCGTGCGTGTTTTCGGAATCGATGATAAAAGATGAGACACAAAACGATGAGTCGCGTAGGGGAGACACACGGAAAACATGACACCAACGCTCGTTAGTGAATGCGCATGTGTAATTGTATGAGTTGTTTGAAAGCATGTTAAAATCGTATACTATCTTTGATGTGTATGTTAAGGGTTAGTGGGTTTGGATTACTCTATTGAGCTTTCAAGCTCACGGTGTTGCTTTATGTGACCATGACATATTATACTGGTGGCGACACTGGTATAATGTGTCCGACTTGTTAGATGAACAAGGGGAGCTGTACACCTTGGAGGCTTTTGGAGCTGAGGAACTTGCTAGGATGGAAGAAGAGAAGGAGCTGTAGATAACCTTAGATATCCATCCCTTTTGTGTAATAAACGAACCCTTTGGGAGTTTATGATGTAATAAAGAGCCAGACTCTCTTTTGTTGTTCAATAAAATGTTTATTTAACGTACCCAAAATTCGGGCGTTACAGGAACAGCTCCAACTGCAAGCAGACTCCATCAGCGCATCAGATTCGGGCGTGGAAATGGATATTTTGTTGAAAATCCAGTGAAATGGACAGAACCGTGAAACAGTCGTTTTGGTGGCCGAGCCATCGATTTGGCGGCCGAGGGATCGTTCCGTCTGCTAGATTTTGATTTTAGGTCAACTTTGATTTCCATGAGCCGGGGGATCGATCCTGCAGCCGTTTATTCGAAGTGCCGGCCGAGATACCGACTAGATTAACGACAAGTTTAGAATCCGATTCCAATTCGAACTAAGACTCATCCTAGCTTATAAGTATACGTTCTACGAACTCGATGGTATTTGTCAGCAACAATTTCATGGCACAACCAGTCCTCGATCAGTGGTTGAACTCTTTTAACGGCCTCAACCATTTGCACTTTAGGTCCTTCGGCATGGACTTCATCTTTTCCCTTCGCCAAATTCCTGTGAATTTTGCTTTCCTTCGGGCAGCCACTAGCTTGTGGGACCCTGCTTTCCATGTCTTTCGATTTAGAAGAGAGGAATTGTGTCCTACTATCGAGGAATTTGTAGCTATCATGGGTCATTCGGATAGAGAAGGTCTCATTATTCCTAACCCTTTGTTTAATCGGGGCAACCTTTTGAAGGATTTGCTCCAAATTCAGAAACATGAAGCTAGGTTTTTCATAGTAAATGGAAGGTTAGAAACTTTACAGCTTGTTCAGCGCTTTGGTACCACGGAAGCTCATCATCAGATTCCTCAACAGAAGGCGTGCTTTCATGCGCTGTGCATTTGTCTTCTCCATTACTACTTGCTTGGACCTTCTTCCGGCCATGCTGATTCTATGCTGCTTGACTTTGCCCAACAGATGGGAAACCGTGTAGGTTTTGCTGGTTTAGTGTTGGCAAAGACCTTAATAGGCCTTGACATGGTAAAGGATAATCCTACAGTCCAGTTTTCAGGCAGCCCTTTGTTATTGCAGGTTCGCTCATTGCTATTTATCTTTCCGCTCGTCCCACTTTTGTTTTGACTCACGTGTTCTCTTAACTCGCAATTTTCCCTTTTTTTCCACAGGTATGGCTTTATGAGAAGTTGAGGGTGTGGGATGTGCCAGAGCGGTTACCTTATAGTTTGGATCACTGCATGGAGCGTCGTGTGATCAGACAGTTTCCCACTGAGGCTGCTTGGAAAGCGTGGATGAAGAATTGTAAGGGTAACCGTATTCAATGGGTTTGCCCCTGGTATGGTGTAAAGAGCATGACTGCAAGTACCATGAACCATTTTGGTGTAGCAGTGATTGGTATCACTCAAGTTACCTTCTATTTCCCCGCTAGTTTCCAAAGGCAGTTCGGAGCTGAACAGATTAAGGTTTTGGGTGACCCTGAGTATGCGGTTTCTAAGATTCATGATGCCAACCTTCATCGTAATGTGCTTCGCTTTGTGGCCAAATCGAATTATGCAAGAGGTTGCTGAGAACTTTGCTGACACACTATCGGGTTCGTATAAGCGTTGGCTAGAGAAAAACCTTTTGGAAGACAAGAGTGCAAAGAGAAGGAGGACCTAGAGATCGACACTTTGCTTATGTTTTTTGAAAGATTTTGATTTTAGTTTTCATAGACTGGGAATTGTTTGAGCTTGCTTTTCCGTTTTCCTTGGAAAAAATAAAACATTAGTTGCTTTATTTTGAAAATGTTGTTGCCATGGTTTGACAGTTAACGTGCTTTAAGATAGACCTAGAAATTGGGAAGTGATAACAATAGCAGTGGCCGGATCTCAATTCAGAGACTGCCTACGTATCCTATAGAGGGAATCAGGCCATAAACGTAGTTCCAAGAGAGTCTGTTTGTTTTAGTTAGGGTTCACTCGGGTATTTTCCTCTCCTTTTGTGCTCTTGATTTGCCTAAACTGCCCTTGCAGGTTTTTAGTCTAGCAAGCACTTTTATTTATGCCTTAGTTTTTGCCTAAGTCGCCCTTGCGGGTTTTGGACCTAGCAGGCTTGCTCTAATTTTTGCTTGGGTTCGCCCACCCTTGTGGTTTTCGGCCCAACGAGCATATCTTAAGGGTAATACTTCCTCAGCTTGTCAATGTTGACCGGCGTTGCGAACTCCATTCCATCCAAATCTGCAATGTAGGCTGCTCCTCCAGACAGTATACGCTTGATAAGGTAGGGTCCTCCCCAGTTTGGTCTAAACTTGCCCCTTGGATCTGAAACATGGCGACGGATTGCTTTAAGCACCATATCCCCTACTTTGAAGTCTCGTGGCTTCACCTTTTTGTTAAATGCTCGTGCGTTGCGGCGTTGATACCCTTGCACATGGTATAATGCTCTCAGTCTCCTTTCATTTATCAATGCTAACTCATCGTAGCGGTTTTGAATCTAGTCTTCTTCGATCATACCAGTCCCAGCTAGAACCCTTAATGAGGGTAGTTCTAGTTCGATAGGTAAGATAACTTCCATCCCGTAGACTAGGGAGTACGGAGTGGCCCCAGTTGAAGTTCTTTCAGTTGTTTGATAACCCCATAGTGCTAAAGGCAGCATTTCTGGCCAGTCTGTGTAAGTGTCGGTAGTCTTCCGCAAAATCCTTTTGATATTCTTGTTGGCAGCCTCAACTGCTCCATTAGTTTGAGGTCGATAGGTGGATGACCGATGATTCTGTATCCCAAATTTGGCCAAGAGCTTCTTTGTTGCCCCTTTGAAATGTGATCCGTTGTTGCAGATGAACTCGTGAGGTACTCCATATCAGTAGATGATATTGGTGCGAATGAACTTAGCCACATGAGTAGCCTTAAGGGTGGCCTAAGAGGCTGCTTCTACCCACTTGGTGAAATAATCGATGGCTACTAAAATGAACTGATGCTTGTATTTTCCCTTTAGATTTATACTCCCAATGACGTCTATTCCCCAGGTGGAGAATGGCCAATGAGATGTCATGCTGTATAACTCCATAGGGGGAATACGCATGCGATCAGCGTGAGCCTGGCATTTGTAACATCGGCGAACATAATTAGCACAGTCGGCTTCCATCGTAGTCCAGTAGTACCCCTGACGCAGGATTTTCTTTGCCATTGTGGCCCCATTCATGTGCGGCCCGCAGATTCCCTCATGTATGTCCTCCATTATTCTACGGCTTTCCTCTGTCGTGACACAAAGCTGATTGGGACCTAGATACGCTCTTCGATATAATGCTCCCCCGCAAGTTATAAATCGAGTGGCAAACTTTCGTAGAGCCTTCTTGTCTTTTGAAGTGGCTTCAGAGGGATACTTTCTTTCTTCCAAGAATTTCTTCACGTCCGCATACCAGGGTTTACCATCATCTTCATCCTCTTCAATGAAAGTGCACTCGCATGCTGGTTTGACCTTCTGGTCGATCATAAAGGGTCGCATTGTGAAACCCAAGGGTATTTCGACCATGGAGGCCAATGTTGCTAATGCATCTGCAAATCTATTGCTCTCTCTGGGAGTGTGCGTGAAGATGACTGAGTCGAATTAGGTCTTCCAGCACGGAGTGATATAGTTTTAGCGTATCCTCTTTGACCTTCCAGTCTCCTCTTGCTTGGGACACTACTAGGTTTGAATCTCCAGTGACTTCTACCCTCCTTGCCCCTAGTTCCAATGCAGCCTCCATTCCAGCGATGCAAGCTTCATACTCAGCTTGGTTGTTGGTGACTTCAAACCTTAGTTTATATGACAAGGGAATATGAGAGCTGCTTGGGGAAACTAGCAGTATCCCTATGCCATATCCACTTTTGTTCAATGCTCCATCGAAGTATAGTTGCCAGGTGTCATCTAGGAGATATAAGATGTCCTCGTCAGGGAACATGAAGTCTTCTGCCTCGGCTTTTGTTACAGGGTGATCTACCAAGAATTCTGCCACAACCCTTCCTTTTACCGATTTCCTCGTCATGAATTTGAGGTCGAATTCTGCTAGAAGCAATAACCAGCTAGCTAGCTTTCCAATAAGTGCTGGCTTCTCAAAAAGATATTTGATTGGATCTAAACGAGAAACTAACACTACCGGATGCGCTAATAGGTAGTGCCTTAGTTTCTTTGTGGCCCATACTAGCCCCCAACAAGTCTTCTCCAGGAGAGTATACCTTGTTTCATAGTCCATCATCTTCTTGCTGAGGTAGTATATGGCGCACTCTACTTTGGCATCGTTTTCTTGTGCTAGCATACATCCCATGGATGTGTCTGTTACTGAAAGATATAGAATTAATGGCTTCCCAGGGATGGGTGGTAACAGCACAGGTGGATTATGAAGATATTCCTTGATGGCTTCGAACGATTGTTGACAGTCTTGGCTCCATTCAAAATTAGTACCTTTCTTAAGAAGCTTGAAGTTCGTAGGTGGTTGTCAGTTTGGAAATGAATCTGCTGATGAATTGCACTTTCCCCAGAAAGCTCCTTACTTCCTTTTTCATCTTCGGCAGTGATATCTCCATGATGGCTTGTATCTTGGAAGGGTCTACTTCAATTCCTCATTGAGTGATGAGAAATCCTAACATTTTACCAACTGTTACCCCAAAAGTACATTTTTGAGGATTGAGACGTAGCTTGTATTGCCTAATCCTCTCAAAGAACTTTCGAAGTGCTTCGTATTGTCCCTCCCTTTCCTTGGATTTGACTATCATGTCATCGACATACACCTCTACTTTCTTGTGCATCATGTCATGCAGCAATGTGGTTGCCATCCTTTGGTAAGTGGCTCCAGCATTTTTCAATTCGAATGGCATCACTCGGTAACAGTAAGTTCCCCATGGTGTGGTGAAGGTGGTCTTCTCTCTGTCCTCAGGAGACATCAAAATCTGATTATACCCAGAAAACCCATCCATGAAAGGTAGCAGTGCATGTCCTGCAGTGTTGTCCACGAGCTCGTCTATGTGTGGTAATGGAAAGTCATCTTTTGGGCTGGCTTTGTTGAGATCTCGAAAATCCACACAAACCCTGATTCCTCCAGTTTTCTTTGGTACTGGGACGATGTTGGCTACCCACTGGGGGTACTCGGTGACTATGAGAAAACCGGTGTTGATTTGCTTAGTGACTTCTTCTTTTATTTTTAAGACCCAATCAGGGCGCATACGTCTTAGCTTTTGTTTAACAGGTTTTGTATCAGGATGAAGTGGAATTTTGTGCTGAACAATTTCAGGGTCTATCCCAGGCATGTCTTTGTAAGACCAAGCAAAAACATCTTTGTATTCTTTTAGCAAAAGGATTAATTTTTCACTTTCTTGAGAAGATAGTGTTACACCATTTTTAACCAGCTTGGGCTCATTTTCGGAGCCTATGTTTGCTATAATTATTTCCTTGGAAAAAGGTTTGGCGTGCCTTTCTTCTTCTCTTTCGATGAATTCTAGAATTTCTTTAGGAATTTCTTCCTTAAAATTCGGATTGTCGGAATCCACATAGTTAATCATAGGCAAAGTGAAATACTCTAAATTTTCCTTCTCATTGCTAAAATCGTCAAAAGACATTTCAGAGTCAAATTCAAAATAGATATTGTTCTTTGGTACTTTGGCCAAATTTTCCTCACTAGACTCAGTAGTTTGGGAAGATGAAAAACTAGACTTGGATTGAGTTGACCTAGAGTCAGAATCGGAATCAGAGCTAAGATCGGAATCAACATTTTTCGTTTTGTATTTTAAAGTGTGTTCCACGGTCCAGTTAGGGTAAGCCCCACTTTCAGCATCCACAATCAGCTCAGAGCAGTCTTTTTCATCACCAAGGTTGATCATCAGCACTTCGTTGTCACTTTGATTCTCACTTTCATCATTGTCACCCTGCAAGTCTTGGAGGGCCATTTGATTTGTTATTGCTGTTATCTCTTCCAGTTGAGCTTTGATTTCTGCTTCGTCACTGTTGTCGACCCTTCATGTGCCAACAAATCCCCACCAATTACCAAACCTATCTGTGATGGGGTGGATCACCCTTATTTCGTTGTTGGCGACCCTTTCATCAAAGAGTAAGTTTAGTGATACTTCATCTAGTGGATCATTGTTAGCAGACTCTTCTTCCTTTGCTTCTTCAAATTCAGAGTTGTTGACCTCATCGATTGGCCAATAGTCATCGGTGGGTGCATAAGGGTCATAGAAATAGATTGGAACCCTGCCAAACCCTTCTTCTTCAATTATGTCTTCTACTTCCTCTTCATAGACTGTTCTTGCGAACATGACATGGTTGTCCACAATGATGGCTACCATAGGCCTTGGTTGTTCCATCGGAGTAATGTATTTGGAGGGATTGAAATCCTTGACTGCAGAGTGGGACGGACCAGACAGCTTGATGACAATTTGAAAGTGCGAATCGAACATGAACAGCGATGCGGCCATTTTTCCTGAAAAGTTTTTGCTTTTAGTTAGATTAGTTTGGCTTACCTACTTCCAATTGGCTTAGAAAGGTCCCTAAGGTTTTACCTGCAAAAGAAAATTTTACAACATGCATACATACAATGGGTGTGAGGAAGAACTTTGAAAAATGCAGCAAATTTCCTTAACCTGCAAGTTCCTGTCTTAGCTTGAGAGGTTCTATGGCTTTCTAACACATGTAAGGTTTAGATAGTCTCAGGGTGCTCCGTTGTCAAAGGGCACCAATCCTTTCGCCAACCTATCATGGGCGGCGATTGGGCGATCCCCTTTTTGATATACCAATAGGTACAGGTGACTGTGGAGTTTGCTGGAACCCCTAACATAGCCCGTGTCATGCCAGGATATTAGGTGAACTCAACGAGGCTTCCTGCTCGATGCATATGATAAATAAATTAAATAAGGCATGTATTAGTCTTATGTTGAACTTTTTGGTTATGGCTCTCATGTCCCCAGCAGAGTCGCCAGAAAACTGTAGACACCTCCTGAGCGGGGCATCGCCATACAGTTTGATATCGCTTGTTTGCTCGTTTTGTTCCTTGCTTCATAAACCAAGATCATGGATATTCCCATGGCTAGGAACATCACCACATGATAACGGTTATCATCAAAATAGAGTCGCCACCTAGTTTGTTAAAGCTAGGAAAACAGATAGAGATTCTGGATACGGAAGCCAAAGGTGAAGTAAGGGGAAGGTGTTAGGCACCCCTCTCCACCTAGCTGTGAGGCTAGCCCATAATCATTCAACATAAGACACATAGATGCTTTATTTAACCCTAACACATAATCTGTTTTCTTTATGCCTCTAAACAGTAAATAAGGTGAGCCGAAACAATAAATGAACATGCGTCAGAAAAGCAGAAAACAAAACAAAACGTGTGCCAGCAGATCGATTACTCGGCCGGTGAATGGATGTCATGGCCGAGTAATCATGCTGATTATATGTACTGGCCGAGGGATCGAAACCCCGGCTGGTGTTCTTCCTCACACCAGACAGAAAGTTTAACAGGTGACTAAAACGCTCCGATTAGTAAAATAAGCAGTAAATAAACTAAACCAGAGGCCGTTGAGCCTCACCACCTTGATCCCTAAGTTGCTTGATTGCGTCGGATTGATCGGGATTGACTGATTGGTTGCTTCTTGGACGAAAACCTAAGGTTAGGGTTTGAACTCCGGGGTTTGATCTTCGGATTGGTGGCTGCCTTCGGGAGGTTAGGGCTTCTGTAGAGAGGGTTTGTGTGAGTATTTTTGCAGAGTTTTATGGCTGATGAGGGTGTGAATCTGTGTTAATTTCGTGGTGCAAAGGCCTCTTTATATAGGCAAAGGGATGACTCACTCGGTCCAATCAAATCACGCGATCGCAATTGCGATTGCAATGCAATTCGAACTCTTCGTTGTGATCTTTGAACGTAGCCGGAACGCATCGGAAAGGTATCATGGTTGGATCAAACAACTGACCGAACATTCGAGAGTCTGGAAAAAGGTCGATTTGGCGGCCGAGCAAAGGATCTCGCGGCCGAGGAATGTTTGTGGCGGCCGAGGTATTGATCTTGCGGCCGAGGTTTTGATCTCTCAGGGAGATTTTGCTAGCAACAAGTTGCTCGGGTGAAGGATGGATGTTAAAGCCATGAGATCGATGTTACGGCCGACTGATGGATTTTCCTAAAAACACTGTGTTTCTGTCTGAAAGGCTATTTGGCTCTGGATTGGGTCCTCTAAGTGGCTCAAAGTTCTTACCATAAGTCCATGGGTTTCACAAGAAGGCAATCAGCAATCATCGAATCCATTTCGTCATCGGGATGGTCCCAAGGAGGGACTTGAAATAATCGTTAGGCCAAATTGGGTTGTCTACAGTGTGAGTTAGATGGAGTTCTCACTAGAAATGCACACCGATATTTTATCACGTTTATTGATGATCATTCGAACTACACCTCTGTTTATTTGATGAAACATAAGAGTGAAGCATTTGATATGTTTAAAATCTTTCTTAATAAGGTTGAGAACCAGTTTAATAGAAAGATTAAGAGACTCCGGAGTGATAGAGGCATTGAGTATGAATCAAATGAGTTCATTGCATTCTACAACTCTACTGGTATAATACATGAGAAAAATGCTCCATACTCACCCAAAATGAATGGAAAGGTAGAATGCAAGAATCAAACTTTATGTGAACTTGTAGTTGCGATTATGCTTAGTTCGGGTGCAGCTTCACATTGGTAGGGTGAAATTTTATTGACTATATGTTATGTGCTGAATAGAATTCTTAATTCTAAGTCTTTGATTTCACCTTATGCATTGTGGAAAAACAAGAAGCCCAATGTGTCATATTTTAAAGTTTGGGGCTGTTTAGCATATGTTCGTATTCCTGACCCGAAAAGGTCAAAACTTGCGAGTAGAGCTTATGAATCCGTTTTTATTGGTTATGCTGTGAATAGTAAAGCCTATAAATTCTTCGATATTAACAATAAAGTGATAGTAGAATCTATAGATGCTGATTTTTACAAAGAAAAATTCCCTTTTAAATCCAGAAATAGTGGGGGCGCTGAATCTAGTAGTAGTGTGCCTAGATTAGACGAACCTAGAAATGAGAACTCTAGGGACACTGAGATTGAACCAAGGAGGAGCAAGAGAGCTTGAATCGCTAAGGACTTTGGCCCTGACTTTGCATTTTCTTTAGAAGAGGACTCCACTACTGTTAATGAGGCCTTGACTTCCCCAGACGTTGATTTTTGGCAAGAAGCCATAAATGATGAAATGGACTTGTTGGAGTCTTATAGAACTTGGGAATTAGTAGATCTACCACAGGTCTGCAAAGTAATAGGTTGCAAATGGGTGTTTAAAAAGAAATTAAAACATGATGGTTCTGTGGATAAATATAAAGCTAGACTCGTAGCTAAGGGATATAGGCAAAGGGAGAACATAGATTTTTTCATTCCCACTCTTCTGTGACAAGGATTACTTCAATCCGAGTCTTGATTGCCATAGTTGCTGTTCATAACTTAGTTGTACATTAAATGGACGTTAAAATTGCTTTTTTAAATGGAGACTTAGAAGAAGAGATTTATATGAATCAACCCGAGGGATTTGTTGTCCATGGTCAAGAACACAAGGTGTGTAGATTAGTTAAATCTCTTTATGGTCTTAAACAAGCTCCAAAGCAGTGGCACGAAAAGTTTGACAATCTAGTTGTTTCAAATGGTTTCAAAGTCAATGAGTGTGATAAATGCATATATTACGAGTCTGATAATCATGCATGCATTATTTTCTGTTTGTATGTGGATGACCTTCTTATATTTGGTTCAAGCATATCTGTTGTGAATTGATTTGAGTCTCTTGGCCTGCCCTCTCTGATGCCATTTGGCTTTGATTTGGGGGCACTGTTCTACCACAAAACGTCCTTGTAGCTCCTCGGTTCTTGGAGGTTTAGGGGTGTCACTGTTTCAGTGGTATTCTGAGAGCAGCCACTTTGTGCATATATTGCCAAAGGTTAGGTCTGTCTCCAATCATCCCCCGCCCATACCCCCAATGATTGGGGAGTAGATGGGTTATATTATGTTGTTGTTGTTGTTGTATACCTGGTGTGAAAGAAACCAAATTATTGCTTAGCCAAAATTTTGACATGAAGGATTTGGGCGAGGCTAGTGTAATCCTCTAAGTTAAAGTTACTAAACCTGCAAATGGAATTTTTCTTGATCAGTCACATTATATTGAAAAGATCTTGAAGAAATACAATTACTTTGACTGTAAACCTGCTTGCACTCCTTTTAATCCTAGTATTAAATTGTTTAAGAACACTAGAGACAGTGATAGACAATCTGAGTATGCTAGCATCATTGGTAGTCTTCGTTATGCTTGTGATTGCACGAGACTAGATATTGCTTATGCAGTGGGGGTATTATGTAGGTTTACTAGCAGGCAAGGAATGGAGCATTGGTTTGCTATTGAGAGGCTCATGTGGTATCTAAAAAGAACCATGAACCTTGGATTACACTATCAGAAGTTTCCCGTTGTTCTAAAGGGATACAGTGATGCCGATTGGAACACCCTTTTGGATGACTCCAAAGCAACTAGTGGGTATGTGTTCAACATAGCAGGAGGTGCACTCTCTTGGAAGTCCAAGAAACAAACAATTTTGGCGCAATCCACTATGGAGTCTGAGATGATAGCGCTGGCTGTGGCTAGTGAGGAGGTAGCTTGGTTGAAAAACCTCATATCAGAATTCCCTTATGGGAAAAACCGATACCGGCCATACTAATCCATTGCGATAGTACCGCAGCTATTGCAATAGTTCAGAACCATTTTTCCAAGGGTAAGAAACGAGAAATACGTCGTAAGCACAGCACAGTTAGAGGGTTGCTTACTAATGGGGCTGTTAGAGTGGATTATGTACAGACAACTGAGAACCTGGTTGATCCTTTGACAAAAGGATTAGCTCGGGAGAAGGTGTGGAACACCTCGAAAGGGATAGGGCTAAAGCCCATTGAGAAATGAGTCATTTGTGATGGATACCCAACCTATAGACTGGAGATCCGAAGAAATAGGCTCAAAGAGAAAAACAAGTCACATGGTGATATGATAAGAATCATGCTGTAAGGAGTTACACTCCAAGTCCACCCCTAAGAAGCATGACATGCTGTAGTGACAGCAGTTGTGTCATTTTTAACACTTAATGAGTTCTATAGCTCTATGTGGAGTGAAGTACCTAGACTACAGGAGTACTCTTGATAGACTCACCTATATGAATGTTGACGTGTGGCCGCTTCTCGGGAGAATTTGGGCAAATTCTCTAGGTCATTCATGAAATTGGGATATAAGCACATGGCCGTAATGTGCTGGCTTTAAAAATTACACATTAGCAGAGTTGTGTGTAGTGCTCTCAGACTTAGAGTTCAAGATCACAAGTCACTCTAGTTACTATCTGAAGCGTTATCACTATGTAATGGTTCAAGTCGAAAGACACCTTTACTTATGCACAACTTTATACCTTTGCTCGAATATTTTGTTTTAAAAATACAAGTGGGGGATTGTTGGGACTTTGGTGTGTATTTATAAAACATTGTGTTTGCCTCTTGTCCCACATTGCCTAATTACAAAACTCCTTTCTATCTTAAAAGACTTTGCACACTAGTGGGTTTGTGAATGAGGACCTAAGGAGAGGTCTCGTGTGCTCGGGAAAATGGGCCATGGCCCAAGTTAATTTGAAAAATTGATTCAAAAACTAGTTAACCAGGTGTGCGTCAGGGGTTATTCACGCACAGGGGGTTCTGAATCCAAGATTTGAGCCTCGCGCACGTACTATAGTTAAGCCCACGTTTTGCTAAAATTCTGAAACCATTTTTTTGGTTGCAGAATTTTTAGTCAATCAAATCTTTTTCGAAATGGAAAGTTCTTGCTGATTAAGAAAAACGTGTTCATTGAAAACATGTGATAAATCAAAGCAACTGATTTGATTTGATTTTTTGTTTCCAAAAACAAGCCCAGCCCGCTCCTCCTGCCCCTATAAATTCAGCGTTTCAGAATTGGTTTCGACATAGAAAAAATTATCTCTCTTCCTCCACAAAAAATGCTTTCAGTTGAGTTCAAGCAGTAGGTAGAATTGTGTTTTGTTTTCGGTTTTCTTCTTTGCAGAGAAGGCCGAGCAGAGGTGGTGTATTCTGGGCTATTTTATCTTGGGGGCGGCGTGGTACTCATCGAATTGCTTGCACAATCTGGGCAGAGCCGCGAAACGTCTTAAAGAGAGCGACCTAGTCTGCGACTCAACCTAGACGTTGTTCTTTGATTGATAATCTGTTTACGATTACATATTCTTGAGGTAACCCGTTCCTTATTTACAACAATTATTCCAACATCTCTATCGCAAAAGAACAATACAATGGTATAATATGAAGACTTCGTAAATTGGTGAAGAAACCTGGTATGGAGCTGCCCTATATAGGTGAAAAAACTTGGTATGGAGCTGCCCTCTATATAACCTAAAATGGATCCTTTGTCGCTACCTAGAAACTTGGTATGGAGCTGCCCTCTATATAACCTAAAATGGATCCTTGTGTCGCTACCTAGCCTTGAATACGTGGGGTGAATGGCAGAATGAATAAGGGTATAGCCCTTACAATGAATAACCCGCCCCCCATCATCGGCTATTCAAAATACGAATTCGATTATAATTTCACAAAATGAATTACAACAAAATGAAATAACAGGTAAATTGAAAACTGAATATAGTAAATGTACAGTTTTAAATCGAAATCTGTGTTTCACACGGTGTCCTTAAAATAGATTCACTGCCTACCGGAGGGTGCTGAGGTTAATCTGCATCTGTCGTCTAGGATTGATCCGGCTCGGATCGTGAACTTTGAAACACCACCAATGAATGCCTTGGCAAACTAAGCTTTGTCTGTCTCTCTTTCATACAAGAATAACACAATATGAAGACTTCGTGAATTGGTGAAGAAACCTGCTATGAAGCTGCCCTATATCCTACTCCTCTTAAATAAGAAGCACATTTGGGTGGATTTCGCTTGCCATTTCCCACCCCTGTTTCCCTAACCCACTAACCCTTCTCCAGCCCATTTTTCCCACCCCTGTTTTCTCTAACCTACTGATCCATGGCCCATGTGGGTGGATTACAGGCAACCCAGCTGCCCTCTTTTACTCCCTCGCGTGCAATTTTTCCTCCCATGGCCTCTTTCTCTCTCTCTCTGTCTATGCAATTTTTCCTCCCGGCCCCTCTCTCTCTCTCTCCCATTCAAAGGGCTTCGCCTTCTAATTCCACGATCTAAGAATGTCGACAGCCGAATCAAGCGGGAAGAAACGAGTCTCCAAGTCTAAAGCTTCTAAAATGGGGAAGCTGAAGCGAGTAGCCATGGAGGACGACTTCGATCTAGATCTCTCCAGGTCCGTTCTTCCACCAGGTATCTCTCTCTCTCTCTCTCCTCTCCCGAGTGAAAGACAATGATTCCATCTGTTACTCTCCCTCAGACCTCCTCTCTCTCTCTCTCTCTCTCTCTCTCTCTCTCTCTCACGACCCTAAATCGACATCCATCCATACCTGAAAACCTTAAATCGACTTCCATCCATACCTCAAAACCCTAAATCGAACTCCATGCAGACTTCAAAACCCTAAATCGACTTCTGCTGTAACTACTGATGTTCAAAACCTCAGCCTATTGATGACTAAAACTCTCAATCAACCGTAAATGTCGTATCTCATTTGGGTTTTGTTAAAAATTGATGGGACTTATGCTTATTTTGTTGTAAATACAGTAAATTGGAGGTAGGAATATGTTTTATGTGTTCTTTCCGTAGTCTGGGAAGAATTGATGAGTTTTGGCTTATTTTTTGATTTTTCAGTAGCCGTAAATAACCAAACTTGGTAATCCTAAAAGTGGAAAAAAAACACTTGATTTGGCCCCCCATATTCCCAGGTAAGTTGATACTGTTTGATTTTCAAATTGCATGATTTTCATTTGTGTAGATGAGTTACGACTTACGAGGGTTTGAAATTAATTGATTTGTAGGACTCCAAAAATCTGATTCATTTTAGGTATTGTTTGGCTAGGTATCTTAGCCAATGATTTTTGGTGAATGTTCTTATGTTGGATGTAGGTGGTTGTCTTCATGGAATCCAGCCTTCTGTTTAGTACCAAGTAATATGAACTGTCGATAGAGAATATACGTGTGTCGGTACAATCTTTATCTCGCTTAAGTTATCTCTGATTCTTCCTTGTTTAAGAGTTTTTTTTGTTGCTTCTTAATTTTTTTTAAAGAGTTTCTATTTCATTGGGGCAAAAATGCGTAACTTTGTGTGTTACGGTACTTAACCGCCTCCCCTCTTTGATGGAACTACTTGGTATACCCTTGGCGGTCACCTGCGGGGTCCCGGACGGCGACGAGGGCAACAACGGTATGGTTTTCCTGGTTCCTCTTGTCTCTCTCCTTCTTCCTCCCTTTTTTCGACCCCCTATCATGCTTATCTGTGTACCTTCTATCTCTTCCTCTTTTTCCCTTTGTCTTGGTATGATGATTTTGATAGGTTTTCTTTCCAAAAATGTTTCAGGTATGTGAAAGAAGATCTTCCCCCACATTTGGATTCTACTTCTGAACCGCCTCCCCTCTTTGATGGAACTACTCGGTATACCCTCCCTCCCTTTCTCTTTGATTTACATATGTACAAATTCATGTAGGCAATCTCATTTTATGACCTCAAGGGTAGAGCACTACATACCTTAAACAGTTCATTTTTTACTAGGTAGGGGCTCATTTGAGAGGCTAGGGTGGGCATAATAAGTTTGGTTTGATGTGATGTGAGTACGTACACAGATTTCACATAACAAAATTTATTTGCTGTTTGAAAACTCTTTCTTTTTTTTGGCCTGCTCTAGACTCAAATTAGTTTTGTGTGATCACGTCGTGATCTAAAGTGGGTACTTCCTTGAAGGTTGTACACCTTTTACCGTGCCCGTTTGCTCAATGTGTTTGGATTGCCAAGAACTATAAGGTCTGTTTTCCATTATCCTCAATTCATTTTTGTTAGGCAAAGTTTATTAACTATGTTTTGGTGTGAGAATCATTGAAAAATATTGACTATGCGATTCCTAATGAATTTCAGAGCACAGATTGTTCTGCTAAAAGTTCTATTCCCTGCATAGAATCTCTGAGTATGTGTATAAATTTGGCTTAGTTTCCTTACCTATAGAAACCCGGGGAAAAAAAACAAGCACTTTATAGGTTCTTAACAGTTCTACCAAATCTCAGGTAATTGTGATGCATATTCTAGCTATGGTGGATTTTACAAGCAAGTGAGGCACTGTTCGAAATAGTGTGCACGAATCAGGTGCCTTGAGCTTGTAGGGTAGGTTGGGCAGTCCATTGACACCATATTGCTTTAATTTTAAGAGCAATTGTTGGAAATTTGTGGTACTTAACCTTTTGTGAAATATTGTTTAAAAAAAAGTATAACCTGGAGTCTTATTTTGGAAGGGATATGGATTCCATACAGTCAAGAATTGTTTTGCGAACGTAAACTTTGTTTGTTGTTCGTAAAGGTGATTCAGCGATACCAACTGTGTATTGGGTGTTAATGAGGTACCATGCTCGTTTGAGATACTTAGACTGTGTAAGGCGTGACGGTGAATCTTTTGTATTGAAAGTTAGGGGTGTTAGTTGTTGATTACCTTTGCCACTAGAATTGCTTAATGTGCATGATACTATGAGAAGTTATATATTAGATAAGGCCTTGGTGATGGTTTCACCGGCGCTTTGTGATGGCTTAAACCTACAGGGGCGGGTCAGGGTCGTTACAAAGTTTTTTGGTATCAAAGTTTTTTTGGGAATCCAAATTTTCTGGTTTTATTTCAAATGCATGAAGTGCTCTGTAGAGTTAAACAATGAAGACAGACCCGCAAAATTCAGACTATGTGCACGAATCAGGTGCCTTGAACTGTGGCATGCAGAGGATGAGGTATTGAGTTTACTTGTTTTTATACATGATAGTTGTTTATATTTTTTGAATATCCTTTCCTGCAAGCTTGGTTTTGGGTGCTTATACAACTTGTATGTTCTATGTGTCATAGCAAGCCTTTTGCTATGTACAACTTCCAGTCCAATTTGTAGCTTGATGCAGACAATTGTTTTCGAGTCGTGTATTGGTTTTTACTTCCATACATGTGTTGTAGATGACTGGAAATATGTAAGCTCATGCTTTTATGGATTGATTTACTTGTAATTTTGGCATGAGAAAGAATAAACCAACAGATCTCTACTTATGTGTATATCAAACAAACTTATGCAGTCTTCTTTTGTTGGGTCTTTTGTAATCATAAATACAGCGCACTTATGTATATGAAACTTTACCTCAAATTTATGTAGCCTAGCTTTCAAAAATGCTCAACATCGTTCAATTTAACGGGCAGGACGGACGTGCCTTGCACGTCGCGATGTACCTAGTATAACCTAAAATGAATCCTTGTGTGGCTGCCTAGCCTTGAATACGTGGGGTGCACTACAAGAAACTAGGCCATTGGCAACCAGAAAATTTGCTTCGGTGGTTTTGCTGTTGCAAAAGGTCAATTTTATTGACTGGGTATTATATTTGCTACTGCTAAAATTCCTATTGCAATTAGTAGTGAAAAAATATCCATCTGCCACGGTAAAAAGGATCCGTGGCAATCTAAACAAGTAAAAGTAACGGGTCGGTCCCCGTGGCAAATATAGGAAGAAAAAAAAAATAGAGTTTTAGTTTCGCGGGTTTTTTTCCCTCCCACACTTAGCGAATAAAAAAAACTTATGGCATAAAGATTACGGTTCAAAACCTAAGATCTCATTTTTTGTAAAAGCGTAATAAAATATTATGGACTATAATTTTTTAATTTCAATTATATAAAAAAATTGAAATGGAAAGATATTTTAATCTTAGTAATCTAAAAAATGATATTGTAACTTAAAGAATAGATTCATTTTAAAAAAACTAAGATTACATATGAAATGATATATCTAGTTTCAAAAACACATTGAAAAAGACAATGCTATGCCCAAGACTCGAACACACAAGCTCGCACAAACTGTATAAACGAGTTGCCACTGGTACGCACAAGAGAACTTGGCACTCCATAGGACAGAAAACATTTGACCGTTGCTTAATTATTGAATCAAAGCAAACCCCGTATGCTCATGATTTTTTCACACAATAATTGAGCGTCCTCGTATCGCGCACTACGAATAAGTTCTAAACTTAACCAATTGGTTTTATTTTAATAATGGTCGATCTAAACCATTAGGATTTCACGTCTCTCTAATTCCATCAGTATCACCAAAATCGAAGATCATCGGATATGGGTGATCGCCTGATTGATTCACATTTGATGCATCCCGATGCATTAAAGTATTAGATTGCAATACCCGACCCCCACCTAAGTCTTTTTCTTCAATTTGAACCGTCCCTCTTTTACATATTATGGAGTACATCATTTCCACCATAAAAGAAGTTAATCGGCGGGTAGCTACACACTTGATCGGATAGAAAAAACCACTTTGTTAGTGACATTGTTCTCAATAAAGATGCTTTGTAAACCAAATCGAGACAATTTTTTTCGAGAATGACATAATCAACAAGGAAAACAAAAGCAACGGTTTGGATCATTGTAATTGTGTCACGGTAAAATGACTACTGTACATTCAGATACAACACACAAACTTAGTTTGCTAACAATTATATTGAACCTATAGAATTTAAAAGTCACTATCAACTAAATATTTACAGTTGTCGATTGGAACCGTTCGGTTTTCACGTCTCACTGATTCCATCATTGCCACCAAAACGGAGATCATCGGATATCGACAACCGCTTGATCAAACAACATTTGATGCATTCCAAGGTATTAAAGTATTAGATTGCAAAACCCGATTCCCACTAGAGTCTTTATTTTTTGATCCGAACTGTCTACATTTTACATATTACGGATTCCATCATCCATACCAAAAATGAATTTGATCGGGTATCGCTACACATTTGATCGGGCGATAGTTATTATCCAAAAGTAAATTGTGTCACAATCAATGAGCTTTCTAAATCCGATTGAGGCAATTTTTTTTACAATAATGATTTAATCAATTACCACAACGAAATCAACAGTTTCGACTATTAAAATAGTTTTGTCTTATTGAGTTCCGCAAAATAATCATATCGCCATATTATTAAAAAATGCATATATATTAGTATGATATTATACTAATTTTATGCCCAAAAAATGCTCGAAAAATTCTGTGCAGATGGTCTCCTCCCTAAACCCTTTTTAGTTCGACAAATTGCCCAAATGGCAAAAGCTGGGTACGTGGAATAGTATTTCCCCCAATTTTTTTCTCACGCAATTTCCCCGCAATTTTTTGCACGACTAATAAAGACCCATCTCCTTCAGGTCTCATTCTCAACCGTTCTGCAAATACCCTAGAAAAAATTTCTGCGTTGAACTTTGGCGGGCAACGGCTCGTTCTCCACTCGCTCTCATCTTTTCCTTACTTTGCTTTCATCGTGTGACAGCACCTTCAGCATTGAGCCCTTCAATTAACCTCGGTGAGTACTCCTCTTCCTCTTTAGAAATTAGATCGATTTCGCTAGAGTTCTAGGGTTTTTAGGAGTTACGATTGCACTCTATGTTTTGGAAAATAGTTATGTTCGTTGGTTTTTCTGCTTCTTTTTGATGAATCATGTTGTCTATAGCTTGCACTAGACTAGTTCCTCTCAACTACGTAGTACCTTTTGTATATGGAAAACTAATTTACTTCAGAAAATCGCAAATCGAACATATGCATGTGTGTATTGTTGAGAGTAAACTAGATGCAATTCAAAAGAAAGCTCCAACTCTATCCAGTGAAGGTTTAGGCTTTCTTTGCCCCGGACAAGCTTTTTTCTTGGCATCTCTTACTTCTGCTTTTGCTAGGCAAAGAATAGTTTTTTGTTTTGTTTTAAACATATGCTATCAATTTGTTTGTTCCAACAGGGGAGATGGGGACTGGGGGGACCCCTTGATTAATGGGGATGTTTGATCCAAGGGTTGAGGTGCTATTCCTCTATTCGAGCAAAGTGTCCAATAGCACCACGTGTTTGATAAAAGGCCTCACTGGAACATTAATGTTCAAAATAAAAAACTAGACTGCCAGAAATTGAATATTGGTCTATTTTTCCACTCTACACTATTATGGACAGATTTCCTTGATATGGATATATAATTTTTTTTGTAGTAGATGCTCTTTGAATCTTTTAGTGTTTCACTCTTGCGTACACAGCTCTGAGTGGATGGAGTAACTGACTCTTCAATTACAGGACATGTTCCTAATCGTTCATCTTTGCTAATTGTTCAGGATAATGACATTGAAAGAGTTAGAGCTTGACAATATTGTGGACTGTGTGGGCAGCATGCCCTGGAATTTCCGGATCACGGGCCCAGAATCGAGAGAGCGCGAGCGGAGAAGTAGGCGCTCAGAATACAGAGTCGCCACTCGGGTTTTGAAGGTCTGACACCCAAGGAACCGTACTTCGAAGCACCTGCCGCGCTATTTGATTTGAAAATGTGAAGGAAACCAGTCCGTCGTTACCATATCTAGGTTCTAGAGCCAGGTTACGAGAGAGGAAGGGTTTTAAGGCACCCCTCTCACCCAATCCGGAGATCGGTCTCTACTTAGGCATTTTGAAAATGTTGTGATTCTTCTTTTATTAATCAAATTTTAGCCAATTAGGGCGGGAGAATAGCTAATCGGGGATTAAAACTGTAACAATTTGCAAGATGTGATAGATGGCATGGATGAGCAGTTAGTATAGGATGAGAACAGACTGTTGTGGGATTTTACAGGTTGAGCTCACAGCTCTTATTCTCAAACCTTCTGGGCTCTGGAAGGACCAGTGCACACACAGGACAAACCAAGCAGTTTATAGCAATTATAATATACAGTTTAAAGGCGGAAAAGCCCAACAAATAAACAAAACACCCCATAAACAGTGTGGGGACAAAAATATAAGCCTAAAAACCAAGTTAACCATGCATGGCTATCTACTGATCTGATCAGGGACAAACCGTCGCGCAAGGGTTTCAAACTGTCGCGCGAGGATTCTCCCTGGCGCGCAATGGTTGCGCTCTGGAGCGCGACAGTTGCGCCCTGGCGCGATGGTCAATGCTCTATTTGACCATCGCGCGATGGTTTGGGTGCATCGCGCGAGGGTTCGGGTCAACCTTCCAGTGTTTGGTTTTGCTCATCCTGGGTTCTGGGACAGGTCCAGAATGATCCCAGAGGTACTCCAAAGTAACATATTGAAATACAGCTAGCAGTTTAAACTAAGAAAAACAGTAAATTGGTTATTTAGCATGCTCACAGTGATCTATATACAAAGTAAGACATAAAACAGTAGGACACCAATCCCTACGCAGTCCTGTGCGTGCAGCCACAAAGTGTCGGGCGCGTAAGTGGGACCGTCGCGGGCTGGTTCCTACCATGACGGTTTTGAAACCTTGCTAGCTTTAGGGCCAAGATTGGTATCGATTACCAGCCTTGGCCCTGCCAGCGCCCCTCAGGTATCAGAATAGAGAGCCGAACAAAGGTAAGCTATACCTTTGGTCTTTGAAGTTTGAAAAGTGTTTGAAATTTGAGTTGAGGTTGAGATTGAACAAAGTGATGGAGCTTGGAAAATAAGTGTATGAGGATGACTTGAGTGAGGGAGTATCAAGTATATTAGGGCTTGTGTAACCTTTTATGCTTGATATTTTGTAACCTTCTTTCTTTCTTTTTCTTGAACCCTTTTAATGGAAGCACCAAGGGGGGGTATATATAGGAAAAGAGGTGGGAATGGTGTATAGAGTAGAAAGAACCAACCAAGTAAAGGTTAACTTGGCTTGGTGGTCAAATTGCCTTTTTTGGAAAGGTTGTAAGGAGAGAAACCCAGCCAGGCCATGAGGTCTGGATTTGGGTTACTTGGTGATTAAGTTGCCCAGCTGAAAAAGGTGATAGGGACAGGCTTAGAATCGTCGCACGATGATTCCAAACTGTCGCGCGAGGGTTCTCCCTGGCGTGCGATGGTTGCGCCCCGGCGCACAATGGTCAACGGTCAAGCTTTGACTGTTGACCACACTTGGCAACCTGATCCTCGTGAGATGGTTCTAAACCCTCGCGGAACAATTGGTTTTTTTGGCTTTTTGACGTGGCTTAGGCTAGGTTAAGTTCAAGGATTTTGCAAACACTCAAAGCTCAAACACTCGACATTCCCGAGGTGTTCTTGATCCGTTTCATCATCGGGGAATCAAATACCGTAAGTAAATTAATCTGGAAGTCCAGATTGGGGTGTCTACAGATTGTGGAATTGAGTCCATGCAACTAGTTTGTTGTTCTACTTGTTTGGGTGAGGGTAGGATTAGACGTCGCCCCTAGATGTTCTAATTCAGGGTCATTTTGAAGGGCCAATTGTATGAGTAACTGTATTGTGAATTTTTCTTTGTAATTGTATAAGACATCGCCCTGTATTCATATGCAACATTTTGAGCAGGGTTATCAGATGAAAGCAAAATAACTACCATATCGAATTGTATTGACAACTAGGATACGGAATGCCAAATTCACGGGCATCTTTTTTAGTTTCTATTTCTACAGTGAAACCAATATTTTCAAATGCAGTAAGCAGGTAGAGAACAAACAAAGAAAACAAGAACTGCATTACATAACACCTTTCAGGAAATAATATGCATAAAATGGTTGCGTTTCACTTTTTACTCCACTCTTCGGATACAGTACATGTATGGTGATACAAAACTTTTTGGAGGACAATGAAGAGTGATGAAGACATTTTTATTTTTTTTTGGCAGAACATGACTTATGTGGAGCACCCTTTTTAGCTACTTTTGTTTATGGGTTCGACTTTATTATTAAGTGTTTTTGATATTATAGTTGAACTTAATCCAACATGGTATTAGTATGAATCTTGCAGTTTGGATATCAATGAAATTTTAATCCTATCAATGCAATTTGATGTGACTTGGATCGTTGTTGTAGTGCCATAGGCATAGGCAATTCGCTAGTTGCTTTACATGCTAATTGTAATTGGTAGTAAGTCCAACTTGATACAAATTCAACTTACGTTCAATTATCTTTTGTCTCCATAGAAAGATTGGAAATGGTGACAGTTGTTGAGCTTGTATCAAGCTGATTGTTGGAAGTGCACCATGCAATCCAATAGTATTTTTGCTTGGTAAGCTCAGTTATTTGCTCTTTACTTATTTAGTATCTATACTTTTTTTTTATTAAATCCTGTTGGTGTTTTTGTGTGGATATGAGAATCGTTTTATGTACTTCAATCATCCTCAATAGTTTTTATGTACAGAAACACCCAAGGAAGAGAATATAAAGATGGACAGGAGTTGGATAGACTTACCAAATCGAATGTCCGCAGAATATATAGCTGGGATTGATCAATTCCTTACGTTAGCATACAGTAAAAGACATGAAAGTTTGGTTATCTGTTGTCCGTGTAGGAGTCGTGGGAATCGTTATAACTTGGCAAGAGTGGTGGTGTGAGAGCATCTAATATCCAATGGTTTCTTAAGGAATTACAAGAATTGGGTTTATCACGGTGAGTCCTACGTTCCTTTGCATGGTAGCCAAGAAAAAGAAAGTGAGTCCAGGCATGGTAGCCAAGAAAAAGAAAGTGTGTTGGACTCAGATATTAGGGATGATATGGTGGGAATGGTTCGTGAAGCCATAGGAATACTTTATGTAGAAGCAGGTGTTAACTCTGACGAGCAAGATGCTCATAATTTGGGTACAGGACCCAATGAAGAAACAAAAGCGTACTTCAAACTTCTAGAAAGTGCACAAACAAAATTGTACCCAGGGTGTAAAAATTTTACAGCGTTATCATGCCTTGTAAGGTTGTTGCATACAAAGGTCCTTGGCCACTTGACAGATGATATATTTAGTAAGTTGCTCTAACTTTTGAATGAGGCTTTCCCTGAGGATGTCAAACTGCCAAGTACATACTATGAAGCTCAAAAGATAACTGACGATTTGGGCTTCACGTATAAGACTTGGGATGCATGTCCCAATCACTGTATGTTGTTCAGAGGTGAACACTCAAAACTCAATGAATGTGCTATATGTGGAAGTTCAAGATGGGAAAAGAACAAGGATAAATCAGAGGATGGTAACAAAGTAGCCGCGCAATGTGTGAGATACTTTCCAGTGAAGCAAAGGTTGCAGAGGCTATTTTTGACATCGAAAACGGCCAACCTCATGAAATGGCATGCAGAGGATCGAGTGGATGACGGTGTTGCTAAGCATCCGGCAGACTCCCTTGCGTGGAAAGATTTTGACAAGAAGAACGCAACCTTTGCCAGTGATAGTTGCAATGTGAGGCTTGGTTTAGCGTCTGATGGATTCAATCCATTTAGATCAGTGAATATAGTCCATAGTACTTGGCTTGTGGTGTTGGTTCCATATAATTTACCTCCATGGTTGTGCATGAAGCAACCAATTCTACTGCTATCTATGCTTATTGATGGTCCCAAAGGACCAGGTGACAAGATTGATGTGTATCTTCAATTGTTGATTGACGATTTGAAGGAATTATGGTCTGAAGGTCTTCCCTCCTTCGATGCATCAAGAAATCAAATGTTTCAGTTGAGTGCGACTTTGTTGTGGACAATAAATGATTTTCCCGCGTATGCCAACTTGTCAGGATGGAGTACTAAAGGAGAATATACTTGTCCTTCTTGTAATTTTGATAAACAATCGTCTTGGTTGAAGCATGGTAGGAAACATACGTACATAGGTCACCGCCGATTCTTACCTTATGATCATAAATTCGAAAGGATAGGGTCTCTTTTAATGGAAGCCGAGAATATAGAGGGAAGCCGAAAACATTATCTAGGTCTGAGCTGTTGAAACAATTGGAATCAAAAGGCATCTTGACGCAGTATAAGATCAATGACCTCAAGGAAAGGCACAATTGATTGCAAGAGAGGGAACAACCTGGATCTCGCGATCATAATTGAAAGAAAAAAAGTATTTTCTTTGAACTTCCATACTGGGAGTACAATTTGATCAGGCACGTTCTCGATTTGATGCATATAGAGTGTAATGTCTGCAACAATATTTTGTGGACAATATTAGGAGTTTTGGGAAAATCCAAGGATAATGTCAATGCTCGACGTGATTTACAAGAAAAGGATATTAGGAAACCATTGCACTTGCAATCAAGAGGATGTGGGAAAGTATATGTACCCCTGCACAGTTCACAATGAGTAAGGATGAGAAAGACTTATTCCTCAAAGTCACTACAAGAAAAAACACTTTTGGCGACAAAATTTTTAGTCGCCAAATGCCCATTTTTAGTCGCCAAAGCGTTTTCCCGACTAACTTTTTGGTCGTCACTGGTCGGCAATACTTGGTCTGGGAAAGTATTTGCCGACCAAATTTTTTTGGTCGCCGAAGACAATATTTGCCGACGAATTTTTAGTAGGCAAATGTGACCTTTTCCCGACTAAAATTTGGTCGGCAAATGTCAAAACTTTTCCCGACTAAATTTTTAGTCGGCAAATGTAAATTTTTTTCAAAATTTTTAAAGTTTTTTTCGAATTTTCAAAATATTTTTATATTTTTTTTATTTTCTATTTTTTTATTGTCGCCACGTGGCACAGGGGACAGCGTGGCGGCCATGCGTAAATCAGTGGAATAATGTCACACTATCGTGACTCGAACCTGGAACCTCTTGGTTCCTTGGCCAGCGCGCGAACCAACCGCACTACCTGCTCACTTGTGATTGTAGGAAGAACAATTAATATTTATAATATACTACGCCCAGAATCAAGTCTTCTTTTTGCTCAGATCAAGCCTTTCCCGGTCATTTTTTTTGCCGATTCTTTCCAAGGACCCTTAAAAATACGTTTTGAACATATTGAGCGGTTCGGATCATCATAATTCTATTTCCATCGTGTGGCTAAAGTACATTACACTATAGAACATTAGCTTTTTGTCGAAAACTGCTCCGATCAAGCCCTTCCCGATCATTTTTTTTGACGATTCTTTACGAGGACCTTTAAAAACACGTTTTGAACACATTGAGCGGTTCGGATCATCATAATCCTATTTCCATCGTGTGGCTATATTACATTACACTATAGAACATTAGTTTTTTGTCGAAAACTGCTCTGATCAAGCCTTTTCTGGTCATTTTTTCCCAAATTCTTTACGAGAATTCTTAAAAACACGTTTTGAACACATTGAGTGGCTCGGATCATCGTAATCGTGTTTCCATCGTGTGGCTATAGTACATTACACTGTAATAGGTGACCTTGGTTCATAACTAAGATCTTCTACTGTAGTCTAATATACTATAGCCACACGATGGAAATATGATTATGATTATCCGAACAGCTCAATGTGTTCAAAACGTGTTTTTAAAGGTCCCCATAAAGAATTGACAAAAAAAATGACCAGGAAGGGCTTGATCAGAGCAGTTTTCGATGAAACTTCTCGAAAACTGCTTAGATCAAGCCTTTGCCGTTCATTTTTGTTGCTGATTCTTTGCGAGGACCCTTAAAACACATTGAGCGGTTCGGATCATCATAATCCTATTTCCATCGTGTGGCTATAGTACATTTCCACTATAGAACATTAGCTTTTTGTCGAAAACTACTCCGATCAAGCCTTTCCCAATCATTTTTTTGCCGATTCTTTGCGAGGATCCTTAAAAACACATTTTTAACACATTGAGCGGTTCGGATCATCATAATCATATTTCCATCGTGTGGCTATAGTACATTACACTATAGAACATTAGAACATTAGTCTTTTTTTTAATGCAATTTATACTATACAAATAAGTTTTTATTTATTTTTATTGTTTTACACTCCCCATTTGAACACCCATTATACAAACACCTACTAATATCATTTTTTAAATAAATTTTATTTTTTAATAAATGCCTTTAAATAAATCTTTTTTTAATGCAATTTATACTATACAAATAGGTTTTTTTATTTCAATTGTTTTACACTCTCCATTTGAACACTCATTATACAAACAACAACTAATATTATTTTTTAAAATAAATTTATTTTTTATTTTTGAACGCAACAATTTTCTTTTTTAACAAATGCCTCTTTTTAACAATTTTATTTTTTATTTTTTAACAAAGGCTTGATCCGAACAAGTTTTGATAAAAATAAAACACTTTTATAGCGTTTTTAGCAAAATTGCTCGGATCAAGTACTTTCCGCTCATATTTTTTGGTGAATTCTTACGAGTACCCTTAAAATCACATTTTAAACACATTAAGCGGCTCGGATCATTGAAATTTGATTGGCCAAAAGCAATATATTTTGTTTATAGTCGGCCAAAGAATACATAATTTTTGTTTCTTTTAATTACAAAAAATATTTTTCCACGACTAAAAATTAGTCGACAAAATCAATAGTTTTTTGTTTTTTTTAATTACAAAAAATATTTTTCCCCGACCAAATAAATTTTAGTCGGCGAAAGCTTAGGTCAACGGCGACCAAATAAAATTTAGTCGGAGAAAGCATAGGCCAACGGCGACTAAATAAAATTTAGTCGGCGAAAGCTAGGTCAACGGCGACGAATAAATTTTAGTCGGCGAAAGCATAGGCCAACGGCGACCAAATAAAATTTAGTTGGCGAAGCTTAGGTCAATGGCGTCCAATTAAAATTTAGTCGGTCAAAGCATAGGCCAACGGCGACCAAATAAAATTTAGTCGGCGAAGCTTAGGTCAATGGCGACCAATTAAAATTTAGTCGGCGAAAGCTAGGCTAACGGCGACCAAATAAATTTAGTCGGCGAAAGATAGGATAACGGCGACCAAACTTATTTTGGTCGGCGAAAGGCAAGTCAACGGCGACTAAATTCCATTTAGTCGGGGAATTTGGTCTGCAAAAGTGTTTTTTCTTGTAGTGAGTCCTCAAGGAAGTGAAATCACCAGATGGGTATGCATAAATATATCACGACGAGGTCGTACAGAAGGGAGAAGTATTTCAGGTCTTAAAAGCCATGACAATCATATTCTAATCTAAGTAGCACGGATACGGATACGAGATACGGATACAATACAATACGATATGGATATGCGGATACGTGATTTTTTCGAAAAGTAGGATACGATACGTTGGGGATACGTTGAATATAAAAATAAATAAAAATAATATTCCATTGGCAACTAAAGTTATCTATTCCACAAGTTCACCATTCACATGCCAAGCAGAAAGTGAGTTCATTTAACTTCATCAAAAGTCAAAAGATTTTCACTGTCCATCCAAAATATTGCAATCATCATTGCATTTTGCTAATCCTACATTGCTTCATCGCCAATTTCACCGTCATCACCATCGTCCATAAAAACTATGGCCTTCAACTCCGGTTCGTCAAGAGAGAGTTGTGCAATTTCAAGCTCTCCAACATCCCCAAATGTATCAAAAGCATCTCCGGCAATGTCCCACATCTTCGATTGTCCTTCCACGTATTGCCGAGTTCTTCTTGATAAGAGGCGGAGGGTGCTATGAATGAAAACCAGGTTTTCCGCACGTTTTGGAGTCATCTTATTCCTTTTAATCGAATGCACAAATGAGTAAGTACTCCAATTTCTCTCGCTACATGATGATGAAGAAGGTTGCACAAGTAGCTTTAAAGCTACGCTTTGAAGCAAAGGTGCACTTGCACCATAAGTAACCCACCAACTCTTAGGGTCCATTGCATAGCAATCATGGATGGAATCACTATCCCTAAACTCTCCCGCCTTGGTTGAAAAATTGGCAAATTCCATGTTAGCCTTTGAGCAATCTGCCGAATTAGGAAAATACCTTTTCATGCATTTCATTCTTTCTCATGCAACCTCAACATCTTTATGTGGAGGCACTCTACTAGGACCCTTATGAAGCCATTCATCACTATAGTACCTTCGTAATACAAAGAAAAGTTGAAGTTTAATTTATGAATAATAGAGTACATAATGTTCACACTATTTATGAAGTGAACTAATGAAGTTAGAAGTCGCCTCGGATTTAGTGAATGAGCTAGGCAATGAAGTGGAGTGTTGTTCTTGTTCCACCGATCAACAAGAATTGCGTGAACAACTCCATAAAATGTAGATGAGTCCTCATGCCGCTTTCCTTCATGCCTATATATTGCAACCTTTACCTTCTCCATCATTGTATCCCACATGTCATAGACCAAATGAAGACAAGGCTTATCCGTGTCACAAATCCTTAACATATCATACATGGGAGAGGTAAAAGAAAGTATATAATCAATGGAGTCCCACCAAATGTCATCTAGGACCTTCTCTTTCACTAAATTTGCTTTTCCCGTATCATCCTCTGTATAAGAATTCCACCTCGGGCTTATAACCATGGTTTGAAGACTAGTATTAAGAAGCTTGAATCTTTTAAGCATAACCATTACAGAAGCAAAACGAGTACTTGGAACCGAGAGCAACTTCAAAGGAACGAAGTCATTGAAGATAGCCAACCTCATGGAATGGTTCATGATGTAATTCTTGATGAATGAAACATCATCCGCAATGATCGTGATCCAAGAACACTCGTCATAAGTTACTTGATTATTGTCCACATTCTTTGCTGCACAAATATTTTGCAAGGCAAGGTTGAGAGTGTGGACCACACATGGTGTCCAAGAGATGTTAGGATATAATCCTTCAATTAGAAGTCCCACACCGACACGATTCTTAGCATTATCTGTGATTACTTGAACCACATTTTCAGGGCCAACCTCCTCTATTACATCTTTCAACAACTCACAAATGAAATACTTATCTTTTGTGTCACCGGAACAATCCACAGCTTTGAGGAACATAGGCCCGCCCTCCGTCACCGCCATAAAGTTGATCAAAGGCCTTCTTTGCGAGTCACTCCATCCATCACTCACAATGCTTACACCTTTCTCTCTCCATGTTCCCTTAATCGGTAAGAGCAATCTCTCAACATTTGTCTTTTCTTGTTGAAGTAAAGTTGTCCTCAATAAATTATATCCCGGTGGGATATATCCAGACACAGGATTGTTTGCGGCAAATTGATAAGAGCTCACATAATAAGGGTTTCGTGCCAAATTAAATGGCACAGCCTGGGAATAAAACATCCTAGCAATTTCTGCATGCAATTGATCACGTTTACCCCTGTCAAATGCCTTCTCAATGGGTGATATAGTTTCACTTCTACTCCCACTTGTTTTTTGTTTCTTTGTCTGATAACCTTCTAGAACAAAACCAGACGATCTAGTAGAAGGGGGTAGAGGTACTTTCTTTGGCGCATTTTCTTTTATTCTCGCTTTAGCTTCGTCATCTAATTTCCTCATAGTTGCAAGAACTTCCTTTGTAACATTGTGACAAGGTCCAATTCCATTTGACAACTTCAACAAATGGCCCCTAACAATAGTGTATGAACTCTTTTTGACAACACTGTAAAAATTGTACTGCCACAAAGTATTTCCCAATTGATCATTCAATTTCTCTAATTTAGTAACATAACTCCAAAGAGGATTATTACTATCCACTACATTCGTTTGTGAGGATGAGGAAATAGAGCTACTACCAGTAGGTCTAGTACCAGCAGAAGCAGAAGCAGAAGTAGAATCCATTCGGATTCAATATACTGGTATAAAAAAAATAAAAAATTAGACGACAACAGTAGCTACTAGTAACAAGCAATCCCACATTTCTTGATACCATAAGTTATAGCTAAATCAGTCACAAGATTGTGTGTTTCTCACATGGAACAGAAAGTATCAATTTCAGACTGACCCAAAAAAAAAAAAAGTAACAGAAAGATTCTGGAAAAGCTTCTGCTGTGTGTGTGTGTGTGTGTGTGTCTATATACATACATACAGCAAGACGAGAGAACGAGAGAGAGAGGAGACAAACGAGAGAGAGAGAAGAGAGAGACGAGGAGAAGAGGGAGCCGAGAAGAGAAAGATGAGAGGGGTGAGAGAGAACTTATTTGTCAGATCGAGAGATGAAAGATAAGAGCCAACAGAGTGGTCCAGAATCCAGATCGCTTTCTTCCCCCTTTTTTTTCTGCTTCTTTTTTCTTTTCATCCAGCCTTCTCTCTTTCTCGGCAGTAAAGAGAAATTGGGTAATATAGCCCTAATTACACTTCAAACCCATATGTTTTAAGTAATAACAAATTTACCCCCGAACATATCCGAAACGTATCCCGACGTATCCTAAACGTATCCGAGCGTATCCAAAACGTATCCGAGCCCCAAAACATAAATTCAAAAATCGGATAATTTCAAAAACGTAACGGATACGTATCCAAGTGTATTCGTATCCGATACGCGTATGGTACGTGATACGGAGGTCAAAATAGAGTATCCGTGCTTCATAGATTCTAATGCAACAACTTACACCTGTGGCTATACGACGATCGTTGCCAAAGAATGTGGTTGAACACTTGATTGAATTGAGCAATTTTTTTAGACAATTGTGCTCTAAGGTAAATCGAGCATCAGACTTGGAGTATATTCGAGATCGTATTGCTACAACACTTTGGCATCTTGAAAAAATATTCCCACCAGCTTTCTTCAACATAATGGAGCACTTGCCTATACATCTAGCTGATGAAGCATTGATCGCTGGGCCAGTGCAATTTAGATGGATGTATCCAACTGAGAGGTTTCTTTTAACTTATTTGCGCAATAATGCTCATCCAGAGGCTTCAATGGCAAATGGTTATTTGATGAAAGAGTACATGAATTTTTGTGGACAATATCTCGATGATGTAGAAACCAAGTCTAATCGACCAGTGAGGAATGATGATAGGGGTAATAACGGGGGTCGTCTCTTAGGGGAAACCGTAAGTTTTCATCTTAAGCCTATTGAATGGACACAAGCTCATCGTTATATATTATTCAATACAGTTGCAGTTGAACCATTTGTAAGGTATGATTATTATCTAATCAACTTCTACAGTTGATAATATAAAATGCATCGAATTAAACATGTGTTTCAATCCAAACAGCAAGCACCTACAAGTTCTTAAGAGCAAAATGCCGTGCCAATGATCATCAGCTCCGACGAGAACATTTTGAACAATTCCACAGTTGGTTTATGGAGCACGTAAGTGTTTAAATAGGTTCGAACCCTACGAAGCACAGATAATACCACGTTGTCAGAAGAAATTATTGGATTGGCAAATGGTCCTCAATTTATTGCTAGGAGATGCAATAAATGGAAATCGTTTTAGGGTGAAAGCCACGGATGATCGTCGAACTACTCAAAATAGTGGTGTAGCTCTAAAGGCTGATACTGTGAGTTATGCAAGTCGGAAGGACAAGAATCCTCGAGTGGGAGCTGTGTAATATTATGGACACTTGAGAGACATTGTTGAAGTTCGATACACAAATGACATTAGATTTGTGTTGTTTAAATGTGATTGGATTGATAATGGTCATGGGAACAAGGAAGATGTCTACAAATTTACATTGGTGCACTTCAATCGGTTGTTATATCGAGAAGATCGACCTACTAATGAACCTTTTATCTTGGCACCACAAGCAGAGCAAGTTTGGTATATTCTTGATCCCATCAAACCAGAATGGGAGGTTGTTATGAAGATGTCTAAAAGAGGTTTGTTCGATTTGCGTTCTAGGGACAATCAAGTTGAGCCTTTTATGAGTCAAGAACTAGAAGAGAATATAGTGGTTCGTGATGAACAAGTTGGTTGGGTGAGAGAAAGAATAGAAGGAGAAACCGATGATCTTCCAATGGAATAGCGCTAATTATTTGTCTTCTATTTTAAGTTATTAGATTATTGCAGCAATTTTTTTTATTCCAATGAATGATTTATTTGATTACATTGCAACAATGCCCTTTATTTAATACCGTTGTTACATTTTTCATTCTGTGATAAGTGCTATACATTTCTTTTTGCTATGTTATGCAAATTGTCCTCTTTTGCGTATACGTTTTATGCTTATAGATTCAACACAATGAAGAGCAAGTCGGCTGGTTGTCCTAGGACTATGTCTGAGGTTTTATTAAATAACAAAAAATCTCGTATGAGCAACTTGAATGCCTCCCCGAGCCAGCTATCATCTCACGCACCTATACTGCAGCCACCGTCACAAGAAGTGCAGCCACCGTCACAACCATTGCAGGATATGCACGTAAGATGCTAACTTCACCTTCCTCTTGCTCTCTAATCTCCATATTTTTCATAATTATATAGTATATTATGATTTAAGCTTCGTGTTTAACTTCATGTTTGATGCCTTACATTACTAGTTGTCATTTCAGTGAAAAAATTAACATGATACTTGACATTTGTAGACTTATTTGAAGTGTACTACACTGATAGTGTAGGTTTGTTGACATATGCTAGCTTGAGACTAAGTTTTTAGACTCGTGAATTTCACATGAATATGAACTTTGAATCTGAAAATTTTCTGTGCAAAATCAGTCTATTTTGAGAAACTCTCTACAATTCTGGAAATTTTTTTCTTAACATGATTCTAAGCTATAACTTTATACACTTTTGAGATGTTTTCGTATGAGTTTCTAGACGATTTCAGAGATCGTAAATTGCTGGAAATTTTCTAAACATATATCTTTTTTTTTATTATTGCAAATGGCTTCTTTTTTTTTTTTTTTTGTGCTTATAGGTTACGCGGAAGAGGAAGGTTGGCCGTCCTAGATCCCAACCACAACAATAGCAAGTATCGACTTATGATACTTCCGCTCAAGCCAACACGATGTCAAATTCATCTGACACTGGTTGATGCCTTTAAATAGTTGTATTTATCCCATACATGTTTGTTATCATTTATTAACAATATTTATTAGGTCTAACAACTTCTAAGTCATCAGGATCCAAGCATGGTCGAGGCAAGTCTTTAGGGATTAAGGGCTGGGGTTTTGGCAATAAACTAAAAGTCCAGTTTGATGTGAATAATAAACCTCTTGGAGATGAAGGCAACTCCTTGACAGGGCAATTGGGTATTATGGTGCGAAACTCTTATCGTGTACCACTGACATATCTAAATTGGAAATCCGTCCCCAATCATATTAAGGAGGGTATCTGGAAAAAGGTCCAGGTATAACTTATGTGTTTTATTAGTGATACCACTACATAGAAAATTTCCTTGTAGGTGTTTCCAATATATATTTTTTTTGGTTTGTAGGATAATTTATAGTTCTGCCCAGATGAATACAAGAGTGTATGCATGGACTCTTGTTGCAGAATATATAAGGATAACAAAGCCAAGATAAAGGCTGATCATTATACGTCCTACATGTTTCCTGATGTAGATCGAAACATAGTCTTAAGAGTGCCTGATTTTGTTGATCCAGATCAATGGAAAGAACTTGTAGAGTATTGGCAAATTGAGGAAGTAGCGGAATGAGTTAACAGTTTTGTCAAAAAGTTTGAATAATACATAATACATAGTTACTTGAAGTTTTCATGTTTAATTGAATTCATAGGCCGAAGCTCTCCGTAATAAAGGGAATCAAAGTTGGCGCGGTGCACCTCATAGCACTGTCGGACACCCTTTTGCCAAATAAGATATGATATACGTGTTTTTAACATTAGGATTTTTTTTCTTTGGAAATAAATGATGTCTAAATATTTTTCATTTGACAATTATAACTAGCTGCAAATGGAGAGAGCCTTGATAAGATGAGTGTCTACTTGCAGACATGGAGACAAGTCAACCCTGAAGTTAAAGAGATAATGGTACATATTTAAGTTTTTTTATTTTTTATATTCAGGTATTTATTGCGTACTTATGTACTTTCAATATAGACAGAGTATAATCGACAAGTAGAGTTACTGAGTGAAGATGAAAGGACGATAGAGGCACGAGACCGGATCTTCCATTCTATTGTGGGGAAAGATAATCATGGCAATTGTAGGACCTACGGAGGGGGTATTCCCCGGTCGTCGGTGTATAAAAAGGATTTTGGGCCATCACAAACAATCAATCCATCATCAATGGCTGAAATCGAGCAACGAATTGAAGCTCGCCTAACTGAATGCTTCATTTCACAGTTTGAAAAGCTACAATATCACATGTTTGAGTACATGGAGTCCAGGGGTTCAGAAGCTAGACAAGTTAACTACATTATGTAGAGTACACTTTGTAATTGCTACATTTAGTGGAATTAGGATGCATGCATACTTCCAAAATTGTCATTGACTTTGTAGTTTCTAGATGCAGCAAGTGGACATCAAACCGTAAGAGATCAGTCTATTGGAGGTGACACCCCGACGTTGGAGCGAGGTCATAGAACACCGACACGTTCTCTAGGGCCTGTTAAGTAGGTATCTTATACATTTTGTTTCATGAATCCTCCTTTAGTTCATGCTCCACAACCCGGTCTAAGGTATTAGAATGACGAAAAATTGATGCTATACTCAGAGGGATTGTCGTGTCTGTAAAAATTTAAAAGTTGGTAGTAAATGTTGGAAAGGTGCTTTGGTGGCTTGGTTAGGGGCCAAATTTCCAATTTCTTGAGTTCCATAGGTGGTCACTTGAGTTTCGTGACATGTCGCATTGGGTTTATGCCACTTCTGCCTCTCTATCCATATCTGAACCATTGATAGTCTCTTTGGAGTCTTTTGTTTCTCCTACAAGTGATGTGGGGTAATTGACCAAAAAAAAAAAAGATGGGGTACAAAGCAACAAATACTCATATCCCTCACTACTTGTTTGCTTTTTGTGAGGGAGTCAAAATTGTATTCATTGTTTCAATGTGCTGCCTGCAAGGGACTTCAACTAATAATTCTTGAACTAGCTCTCATAGGGTCTTGAGCCAGCTCTGCGTTTGATATATGGATGGTTCAAAAGTATCAACTTTCATGCTTTATAATGCTTCTACATATTATATATTGGAGGTTGGTGTCTAATTGAAATTTAAATTCTTTCTAGTTTGGATGAGAAGTATACTTGCAAACGTCTCGTATTCCAAAGTGCGATGTGGGTGAAGGGCTACTTATTAGTTCAGATCCTAACATACAAATAGACGGAGAATGATTGGGTGAAGGCTATTGTAAAGTATATGTTGGTAAAGCAATAATACCCCATGTTCTTTTGGAAAGACCTCGTCCAAGTGTAAACACGGTTGGAAATGCTCTTGGCCGTTATGTTGCATGGAATATTTGTGATGTAGGTTGCGACTCTGATTTTATTGTTTCATTTAATTATCTATTGCTTCTATAAGTTGATTTTAATTTTTTTTACAGTTTACTTTTCAGGTGATCAAGAAAGAGATGGACGATTATTGAGTGTGTTCTTTACAAATTGTAGTCTCGCTTAGAGACTTTGTTTTATTTTTCATTCACTCCTGGTGTTTTAGTATTTTTGCTATGTGGTTGAAAGAGATGGATGATATTGGATTGTGTTGCTATTAGGAATTTGAGAATTATGGTTTTGTTCAACTTGATTTTGAATATGGATGAATGGATGATTTCGATACAAGATGATGAATTGTGTTGCTATTAGGAATTTGAGAATTATGATTTTTTTCAATTTAATTTGGAATATGGATGAATGGATGATTTGAATACAACAATGAATAGGTTTAGGTTTGCAATACATGAGCTTGAATGAATGGTTAATTTTAGAGCTACATAAACTCTTCCATATTATGGATGAGATTCGGTTAAAAAAAAAATACACTTTTGCGACGGGAGTTGCTATAGTAGCAAGAACGATAATGTCTTTTGCAACGGGTAATATCATATTTGCCACAGTATTAGATACCGTGGCAATCAACATTTGATTTTTACAATTTATTTGCGTCGGCTAAATTACCGTTGCAAAAGATCAATTTCCCGTTACTAATACTTCGTGACGGGACAGTCTCGACGCGAAAACCCATTTGCCACCCCCCTTACTACCACCGTCCAATCCCGTCGCAGGGCCTGTAGACACCCCAATTTGGCTTAACGATTATTTCAGGTCCCACCTTGGGGACCATCCCGATGATGAAATGGATATAGTGATTGCTGATTGACTTCTTGAGAACCTTAGGACTTTCGGTAAGAACTTTGAGCCACTTAGAGGACCCAATTCAGAGCCATATAGCCTTTCAGACAGAAATACAGAATCCTAGGAAAATCCATCTGCCGGCCGTAACATTGATCTCACGACCTTAACATCATTTCCTCACCCGAGCAACCTGTTGCCTAAAAATCTCCCTGAGAGATCCATCCCACGGCCGAAAGATCAATCCTTCAGCCGCAATATCTTTTCCTCAGCTGCCAGATCCTTTGCTCGGCCGCCAGATTATCCTTTTTCCAGAGTTTGGAACGTTCTGTCGATTGTTTGATCCAACTACACTACCTCTCCGATGCGTTCGGGCCACGTTCAGAGATCACAACAAGGAGTTTGAATTGCATTGCAATTGCAATTGCAATCGTGCATTTTGATTAGACCGAGTGAGTCACCAATTGCCTATATAAAGAGGCCTTTGGACTCCGAAAAAAGAACCACGAAATTCATCAGATTCATACCCTCTCTAGCCACGATACTCTGTAGAATTACTCTCTCAAACCCTCCCTACAAAGGCCCTAACCTCCCGAAGGCAGCCATCAATTCGACGATCAAACCCCGAAGTCTCAAACCCTAACCCTAGGGTTTCTCAAAAAAGCAATCAGTCAATCCCGATCAAATTCGAAGCAATCAAGCTACTGAGGGATCAAGGTGGTGAGGCCCAGGGGCCTTTGGTTTGGTTTATTTATCATTTTTCTGCTTAATCGTAGCTTTTGATTATCTACTAATGTTTCTGTCTGGTGTGAGGAAGAACGTGGACTAGGGCTTCGATCCCTTGGCTGATACATCCAAACCAGGAGGATCCCTCGGCCGTGACATCCATTCACCGGCCGTGGGATCCATCCCCTGGGATAGCTTTGTTGTGTTTTCTGTTTTCTGATGCATGTTGTACTTATCGTCTTGGCTCACCTTATTTACTATTTAAAGGCATAAAAACAGATTACTTGTTTAGAATTAAATGAAGCATCTATATGTCTTATGTTGAACGATTATGGGCTGGCCTCACGGCTAGGCAGAGAGGGGTGCCTAACACCTTTCTCGTACTGTACCTTTGGCTTCCGTATCCAGAATCTCTATCTATTTTTCTAATTTTAATAAACTGGGTGGCGACTCTGTTTTGATGATAACCGCTATCATTTGGCGATGTTCCTAGCCATGGGAATATCCATGATCTTGATTTATGAAGCAAGCAACCAAACGAGCAAACAATGATCAATCTGTATGGCGATGCCCCGTTCGAGATGTATCTACAGGTGGCGACTCTGTTTTGATGATAACTGCTATCGTGCGGCGATGTTCCTAGCCATGGGAATATCCATGATCTTGGTTTACGAAGCAAGCAACCAAACGAGCAAACAATGATTAATCAGTATGGTGATACCCCGTTTGGGAGGTGTCTACAGTTTTCTGGCGACTCTGCTGGGAATATGAGAGCCATAACCAGAAAGTTCAACATAAGACTAATACATGCCCTATTTAATTCATTTATCATATGCATCGAGCAAGCAAGCCTCGTTGAGTTCACCTAATACCCTGGCATGACACGGGCTATGTTAGGGGTTCCAGCAAACTCCACAGTCACTTGTACCTAGTGGTATATCAAAAAGGAAATCACCGAATCGCCGTCTGTAATGGGTTGGCGAGAGGACTGGTGCCCTTTTGACAACGGAGCACCCTTGAGACTACCTAAGCCTTTCATATGTTAGAAAGCCATAGAATTTATCAAAATAAGACAGGAACCTACAGGCTAGGAACCTATTTGCATCTTTTCTAGAAGTTCTTCCTCACACCTTGTATATGTTGTTGTAACATTGCTTTTTGTGCAGAAGGGTTGGGGCTTAAACTAAGCGCTCTAACTCTAAGTCTTTATAGTTAAGCACAGAGGCATGCCATTGCCTACAAGGTATTTTTTTGGCAAGTTGAAAGCATCATTGCTTACTTAAACACTCTTGCTTTACTTAAAGCACCGCAAAGCATGGATTTCTAGAATGAAATCAAACACTGGTCGCCTTGTCGACAATTGAACTAGGGATGGTTTTTGCAATCTTTGCCTTGCGAGACTAAAGGAAAGAGGTAGTGTAAAGTAGTAGAGCAGATTATGGATAAATCTATGCAAAGTCAAGGATATTTTGGATAGAACTGGCAATACTTGTTTCTCCATGGATGATTCAGCATGACAAGTGTAGAACTTTGGTTTCTATTTCCAAATCGGCCTAGCAACCCATCTTTCAAAATTGAAAATTTTGAGCATGCTTACTGCAACGAGCCGGTAAGATTTAGAAGTTTGTCAATGTATTGGCAAATAATCAAGTAGATTTCAATTACCTCAATCACGTTTTGAGAAAGAATCCTCCCTAACCAAGAATTGAAAGAACTTACAAAACTTTTTGCAAATGCCTAGTCTAATCCTCAAATGACAAGTTTTCCTGAAACATTCAAATAGTCACTAGCACAGCGATGGACTCCGAGTCTACTTTCTGTTGTAGTCCTATGCTCAACCTTTTCGGTTTGTCTCATAATATGGATTGACTTGGAAGTGGGAGATTAAGTAGCAGCAATGAGTCTTAAGAATCATCCATATCAAAAGTGGCTGGCTATCTATAGTATCCAATAAACTCATGTGTACAAACGAATTGCAATGCATGACTCATCCATAATCTGTTTAAGTAGTTATATGTATACATATCGTTTTGCTTGCCTCCTTCTAACTATGCAGGGGCCAAACCAAAAGAGGAGTCCATCCCCCTCATTTCCTTTCTTTGTTCATCGCATGTCATTTGGTTGCACCACCACTAAGGGCAGTTTGCATATTAGAAGATGCGCCGCATGGACAATTAGTTTTGGATATCTCAACTTGAGCATGATTAGGTTTCTCCATCTCTTAGATTTGAAGTTTGATCTCAGACATGATGGTAATGGCTGACGAACAAATTGAACTTTTAATCCCACCAAGTTTTGAGCAATGGCAGCCATGTCCATCACGTCTTGGCTTAGATTTTAAAACAATCTTTTCATACCTAGCTACCTTTCGCCGCCATTTTGGCCCATGTTTTGCTTCTCCTAAACAAATTGATATCAGTTTGCTCATCATGGTTTCTGGCCAATTGTCACACTCAGCATGAAATGTGGGTCTTAAATTCAAGTCTCTTCGAATATGAACTACGAATGGCCTGATTCTTTGTTGGGATACGTATGCACCTTTTGGTCGGCCACAATTTTGAAAATGTTCCCTCCTGTGCTTGTTTGCTACCATAGAATGCTCATGATAACATCAAACGTTGAAAACAATCTGCAAGAATTTCAAAGTAATCTTATGGCATCTTTTGGAACACATCATAATCACTTGAATTGTCAAAAGCGCAAAACGAGTTTTTCAAAGCTATGACCCGCGTCATTTCTGTTGAGCTAAGGAGTTGACACATCTTTGCACCCTCACAGAGATTACTTGTAAGTAAAACATGTTGTTGAAGATGAAGAGAGGAAAAATGAAGAAAAGAAAAAAAAATGATGATGATGAGCTCGCTAGATTGAAAACCCGTAAGGGTGGTCTAGGCAAAAGTTAGAGCACGAACACAGTGAGAAATTAGCCGTGTCTCCATGCATCTACTATGTGTCTCAAAAGATTGTCCTCAATCTTAGAAAATTCACTTGGTTAAACATCGAAGCCCTTAATTTCTTGGTAAGGATCCTTGACACTTTATCGTGTGTTTCAAAATGAAGAAAGGCATTCATTTCTCTATCCCAAACACTTATCCCTTGCTAGCCACGTCGAGCCTCTGGATAATTTCTTTGAAAAGCCTACTAGGCAGCCATCCCCTACACTGGGGCAAATACAAAAAAAAAAATACAAGGAGAGATGAAAGAAAAATCAATGAAAGAATGAGCACCCCGTCCTACAAGGGGTATTTTAAAGAAAACATTCCTTCCAATACATACAAAGGACATTTTTGAAGAAACCAACTCTTTCACACAAAGTGAGGCAAGAAACAACAAGAGTTGATAAAGATGTTGAAGATGGCTGCTAGCTTTTAAAACCCAAGCGTGAGTAGAAATTAGGTTTGAGCCTTTACATCCACTTCTTTCTCAAGCCAAAACCCAAGCCTACATTATGGTCCATAACAAAGTCCTCTCAGATTGGGGAACACGACTTAGTAGCAAGGTCCTAGACACTAGGGGCATCACCAATGTGGAACTTAACATGAAGGGCAAGAATCCTGAAATTTGCATCATCTTGACAAATCACACAACATGGAGAGTTACGTGAGACAAGGGGCATGGCTATGTTCCCCTTTATGCACTTCTCTCAAAAGTATCCAACCTCTTAGGTGGTCTCAGTAGGCGCTTATCAATCCAACTCAAGTCAATCAAGCTCGAAGCAACAAACTCACCTAATTGACTAGGGGCATAGGCTTGCAAAATAGTTCTATGTCATTTGATGATTGAATGACAGGAGTGTGGAACATGGACGGAGTGATATGACTTTGAAATCCTCAAGGACAAGCTTTCAAAGATGGTTTTATCCTAAGGATTCTTAACACAGCAAATACAAGCGTAGTCACTTTCAAGGAATGTGTGTACTGGAGCCAAAAGTATAATAAAGGCAAGGTGTTAGGCACCTCTCTTTGCCCAGTCGTGAGACTGGCCCATAATTGTTCAACATACGATTCATATATGCTTTATTTAATTCTAAACAAATAATCTATTTTATTAGCCTTTAAGCAGTTAATGGTGAGCTTAAGATGATAATTGAAACATGCATCAGAAATGATTAGAAAAGATAAACTGTCCCAAGAAATAGATCCCTCGGCCAGTGAATGGATGTTCGGCCGAGGAATCCAACTGGCTCAATGTATCGGCCGAAGGATTGATTCCCTAGCCAAAGTTCTTCCTCACACTAGAACAAACACTTAACAGATAATGAAAATACTAAGATTACTATATGAAAAACATGAAAAATATCAAACCATAGGCCCCTGAGCCTCACCATCTTGATCCTTTAGTGCTTGATTGCTTCGGATTGAGGGTGATTGACTGATCTTCTTCTCGAAACCCCAGGATTAGGGTTTTTACTTTGGGGTTTGATCACTCAGGATGCGGCTACTCACAAAGGTTTAGGGCTTTTGTAGAGGAGATATGAGAGATGATTTCTACAGAGTTTGGAACTATGAGATGGAGGAATTGAATGTTAATTTCGGAACCCTAAGGCCTCTTTATATAGGCAATTGGTGACTCACTCCGGCCAATCAAATGGCGTGAATCAGTAAGGTAGTTTGGGGTAACAAGATCTCTGATTGAATCTACTTTCGTAACCCTAAAGAATCGGAAAAAGGCTGCTAGGGTTTTTATGCGTCGATCAAACGACTGACAGAACATTTCAGAATTCTGGAAAAAGACGATCTGGTGGTCGAGGAATGGATTTGGCGGCCGAGGAATGGATCTGGCGACTGAAGAATGGATCTGGGGGCCGAGGAATGGATCTGTGGCTGAAGAATGGATCTGGTGGTCGAGGAATCGATCTTACGGCTGATAGATGTATTTTCCTAGGATGCTGTATTTCTCTCTGAAAGGCTATTTGGCTCTGAATTAGGTCCTCTAAGTGGCTAAAAATACTCTCAAAAAGTCCTAAGGTTCATGAGAAGTCAATCAGCAATCACTGTATCCATTTATCATCGGGATGGTCCCAAAGGTGGGACTTGAAATAATCATTAGGCCAAATTGGGGTGCCTACAAGCACTCATCAGGCAATTTAAACAGCTTCGCGCCCGTACTCACAATCACTCAGCAGCTCTAAGCTCTCCCTCAGCCCCGAGCTCATCATCTTAGCAGTACCCGTAACTCATCTCAGTGGCTCTTTGCCCATGCTCACCACCTCAGCGACTTTACACCATGTTCATCATCTCAGCAGCTCTACACCCGTAACAATTCAGCGGCCTCGCTTCAGCAACTCCATCTCCACCATCAACAGCTCTAGGCTCTCATCCAGCAAGCCCTACACCTCAAGCTTTGTAGCCTCGTGTTCAGTGGCTCTATGCTTGTACTCACTCAGCAAAGGCCCACTCAACAGCTCCAAGCTAACCATCTCAACAGTTCCATTCCATCATCTCAGCGGTTCTATGCCCATAACTATTCAGCAGCTCTAAGCTCACTATCAGTCAACAGCTCTATGCTCGCTACCAACAGCTCCATGATCAAGTTAGTCAGCGGGTCTATGCCTATATTCACCATCTCAGCCGCTCTACGCCCGTATTCACCATCTCAGCGACTCTATGCCCATATTCACCATCTCAGCGGCTCTACGCACGTATTCACCATCTCATCGACTTTACGCCCATATTCACCATCTCAGTGGCTCTATGACCATATTCACCATCTCAGTGGCTCTACACCCATATTCACCATCGTAGCGGCTCTATGCCCGTGTTCACCATCTTAGCGACTCTACGCCCATGCTCACCGTCTCAACGGCTTTACACCCGTATCCACTATCTCATCTGGCTCTACGCCGTAACAATCCAAAAACTAGCTCTACGCCATAACAATCAGCAGGATATCATCTGTTCTCAAGCTCTACGCTTGAATGCTCAAAATCCAATACTTTGAATGCTCGAAGTTTTTCGAATGCCCAACCACTGTGTACTGGATGCTCAAGTTCTACACTTGAATCCGCAAGCTCTACATTTGAATGCCCAACCACTACGTATTGGATGCTCAAAACTTGTACTTCGAATGCTCGGATTCTACCCTCCGGATGCTCGAGTTCTATGCTCTGAATGCTCAAGTCTAGAACTTGAAAGAAACTCTATGCTTAAATCAAACACACACGAATGGGCCCGTGCATATAAGCATCAACTGCATAACCATTATCACATCGAGTCTGCATCAATTACATCATATCTGTTCACATTTAACCGCCATCATCATATACATTTTTTTGCATCTCTCTCACTCATGAAATAGTTCAATCCTACAGTCAACCGGCTCTACGCCTCGGTTTTATTGATCAGTCCAGTGCCTCGACCCTCTGGCTCTACGCCAAAAAATTATGATGGGAAAGCTCTGTGCACATACCTTCAGAATGCAACCGGCTCTACGCCTCAGTTCAAATCATTTCAAGCTCCAAGCTCCGACTCCCCGGGCTCTCGCCTCTTGACTGCAAGCGGCTCCACACCTCGGTTCCCTCATCTCAAGCTCCGTGCTTTAGTTATTGGCCCCGTGCCCCCAAAATCTTAAAAACTGGCGTCTGATTGTCTCTAGCAAATGGCTTGGCTTTGACCATGGCTTTTTAGGCTTTTTAGGTCTTTCAACGTTCAAACCTGGTCTTACCTAAGCATGCCTGAGCCAGCAGAGCATCTAATCATGCCATTTTGCCCTCCCAAAGCCATTTTCTCCACACCTCGGTTTCCTACTGTTTCCTACCCATTTTCAGGCATCCAAATCAGTTCAAGAAGCAAAGTTCAAGTCAAGCACAAAGGTATAAAATCTCATTTTATACCTAAAATCTACCATTTTTCTACTTCTGAGGGGGATCAAGAGCTCATACTAGTTGTGAGTTCATTTTGTTGAATCTTAGTTGATTTGGCTAGCATGCAAGTCAAAAGGGATGCTAAGACATGTTGTAATTTTAGGACAGATTTTCTGAGCTTCAGTTTTTGCCATATTTGGCCTTTTTAAACCACGAATTGTTTTTGGGTTCCTCCATGTAAGTTGTAGATCTTTTTGTTGGGAAGATTTGGTCACCAGAATCAACTTAATCAAATTTAAAATGAATTAGTTATGATTTTTTTTCTGCAAGCTGTCCAGTGTATGACGAATCTGGAAATACCCATTTTGTTTTGAGATTCATGCTCTTGTTTTGTAAAGAGAGTCTCTATATTTTCTTTTCCAGAGTTAGTTTAACAACAAGAGCAAAGGGTGCACAAAAATGTTTTTCATAAAACCCTTACTGGAAACACTCTCGAGCACTCGAGAGTTCTCCCGAGCGCTTGGGACTGTTTCCAGTCCCATGCATGGCATTTTGGTAAGCAGTAGGCTGGGGGTGAGGTGCACTCTCAAATAAAATGGTTTTATTCTGGCATGCAGACATAGACAATCGTTTTTCCGAACACAGAAGTGTTTCTTGCAAAAGTTCTAGTAAGAACAAGGTTTTTCAAAGTTAAAAATAAGATTTTCCCTTGTTAAAGACTTAGACAAGTGTGTCTGCATGATAAAATAAGATCATTTTCCATTTGAGAGTAAGCTGAGATGCAGCTCACTCTCAAGCGCTTGGAACCATTCCCGAGTGCTCGGGAGCGCGTGCATGCCACTTCATTCCATTTTCCCCCATTTTGCTGTATTTTCTGACTTTCTGCACGCATGAATGTATATATTTGCTCTTTCAAAGTTGTATATCTAATCTTGTCAGTGGCAAGGATGCATGGCTTGAGAGATTGAGGTCCTATCTCAGTCTGTCAAAACCTCTGGTAAGCCTATAACATGCTTAAATTTATTTGAGCTTATAGTTTAGTATTATATTTTGTTGGTCCTAACAAAACTTGCAGGATTGGGCATTAACACTCCCGAGCGCTCGAGAGTGAATCCAATGACAGGGTTTCATTTTATCATAACCTGTATATCTTGCATGGCTGTAGACACCCCAATTTGGACTTTTCAAATTCCCTTAATTTGTGGCCCGGAGGCTCCCCAATGATGATTTTGGATTAAGACAGTCTCAATATCATTTGAAATTTGGCTCTTTGAAGGACTTGAAAGAGGAATAATTTGGTCAAAATCATTTTCAAGCGCTCTGGATCGATCCCAAGCGCTCCAAACCATTTTCAAAAACCTGGGATCCGACCAACTCTCGAGGGCTCGAGAGTGATGTCCCAAGCGCTCGGGACCACTCCCAAGCGCTCGAGTCCTCTGTGGTTGACCAATGGGTGACTGCCCCCCCCCCCCCCCCCCCACTACCCATGCAAGCCATCATTACAGCCGTTTTGGCCGGTTCAAACCTCAGGCAACACTCCACCTCAGTCAGAGGGGAGTCAGGCCTGAAGATTCTGTTGGATTCCAAATTTCATTTTTCAAATCAAACCATATGCTATATTTTGCCTATAAAAGGAGGCTTGGCCTCCATTTGAGGGGACGAACTCTCTCTCTCTAAACTCTCTTCTTCTCTCTCTAGTTCAGAAAAGTCTTTCAAACTCAAAGAGTTCTTGCAATCAAAAACCACCTTGAAAGAAAAACAAGGTTTTCAAATATCAAAAATAAAGGGGAATGGTAAGGAATCCAGAATAGCTTAAACTTCTAGTTCTTCTGCATTCTTCTTCTCCCATCCATCCTCTCTAAACTCATCTAAAGGGTCAATCTTCATCCAAAGGTAAAAACAACCCTTACCTTGATATCAAAACAGGGCTGTCATTTCCTTTTCTGAGGGAGGTCTCTTAGCCTTCTCAGTCTTCTATACTGAGTATGGGTTGAGAGACCTTGGTGTAAGAACAAGAGCAAAGGGGCACGAGTGTATTTTTTTTCATGCATGTAGCACTGGAAGTACTCCCGAGCGCTCGAGACTGTTTTAGAGCGCTCGAGAGTGGCTCCAGTCCTGTTTTCCCTCTTTCAAGCGTTTAGATGGACATGCATGGGTGGTAGGATGTGTTTTGAAACTGTTCTAACTCTTTTGAAGTGTGTTGGTACAAATGATCTACCTCTTTAGAGAAAAATAAAGAGAATGATCTTCATCTAAAGACATGCAGAAGAGTTTTACTCAAGATCTAAAAGGACAAATTTTCATATTTCAGAAGTATAAGATCTGATGTACCAGCATACTACATTGAGTGTATTGGATGGCTGAAGTCAGTTCTGGGGTGTAAACTACTCCCGAGCGCTAGAGATCACTTTGGAGCGCTCGAGAGTATTTGCATGCAAGCTCTGTCCGTTTTTCTTCCAGTTTCATCCTCCTATTGCCTTTGTATGTCCATGCATGTGTCCCTTCTTGTTCCTCACAACTGCAAAATTATTTTTCAGAAGGACAAAGATGCATGGTTTGAAAGAATGAGGCATGATCTCAGTTTTTCAAGCCTTCTATTGAGTCTGTGTGATGTTTCATGTTACTTAGGTTTACATTTACAGTATTGTACTCTTTTACATTCTGTTGCACTAACAAAGTTTGCAGGGTTGGGACTCAAGCACTCCCAAGCGCTCGGGACCACTCCCGAGCGCTCAAGAGTGAATCCAGTGACAGGGTCTAATTTTTGCTTTAATTTGTATATTTTGCATGGCCATCCTTCATCACCCTTTGTATAGTTTCACATGCACGCACTTCCTTACCTGATATATCTGTAAATACATGCTACTTGTTTAAAAAAACAAAACCATTTTGAAAAATCCCACAAATGTTTAGTAGAGACCGATTTCGTGTCGGGCGAGGGGGGTGCCGTAAAACCCTTCCCCCCTCGTAACATGGCTTCCGAACCCTCAAACGAATCTCTGGTTTTCAATTCAAATCGATCATTTTCCAAATAAAACGGTTTCTCGGGTGGCGAACCACAAATCCGGGTGGCGACTCTTCAAAACATTTTTCAAATCGATCCTAAAACGCGGCGCTTCTTTTACGGGCCGCCCCGATTCAAAACCCGGGGCTATGGTAGCCCACAGTGGCGACTCTGCTGGGGATAAGATTTAATTAATAGTTAAGAGAAAATTGGCATGTCTCCAAGACGGTCCGTTTTCTTTAAATATTAATTAAATTAGTGAGCCAAGCTTGAAAGATATTGGTGGGATTTTCAAAATTGTTTTGTTTCATTTTTCTATTCTTTGTATATATCTTGTGCAGCCCCGCTGCTGTGTTTCAGCAATCTTGCCCGGCTTGCCGGTGACAAGGAATCCCGGAACGCTCAGCAACCCTCGACCGTGATGAGTCATATCTGCCGTTCGTACCGTTATTGGGTGTACGCTCGATAACGGGAGGTATACTTTGACTCTAGTTCGGGGAACCCTCTTCAAACCAAAACCGGCCTTTATACATGTTTAGCACGCCGTAGAACCTTCCAAACTAGGACAGGAACCTACAGGGCAGGATTACGTGCTATAATCTGTTTACGTGCCGCATTGCATTATGCATGGTCATGCTGTCAGCCACAGTTCTCGGGACTCGCTCGCGCGGTCTTCGGAGGTTTGCCAAGGCCCGATGAAGAGTCGTGCACCCCGGTGTACGTTATCTAAATTACATAAAGTCCTTAGAACGAGGAGACTTCGGGAAATCGAGACATATTAAGCCTTTGACTAATATCTAATTGGAAATTCAACAAAGAACAAGGAATGGCAAGGAAACGATGTCGTGATGCCCACACCACCCAGGTTACAGTGCAAAGTCACTTACACCACTTAGGCTAATGGCACCATGCTACTGATGCCACTTTGGTTATGGTATCACGCTGTCTATACTAAGCTATTTCAAGTTCAAAATTGAAATTTCAAGTAGAGAATTAGTCGAATACTTAGTCTGTTTTGGGCATCCCTTAGAATCTGGTGTTCCAAATAAAGGATACACTTCAAAAGAAAATCTGAGGATCGAGGCAACCTCCCATGAATCAATCTTTTTTTCTAAAAATTAGGGTCGATGACGATGGTGACAACGGCGCACTCATTTTCCAAAATCATGCATGAATTTTTATGAAAACTGCAAGCAGGAACCGCGTCTGAGCACGAGTTTTTGCTTTCCTGTCAGTTCTAAGCAATTGGGCCGAAGAAGAAGAGCACCATACCCTCTTGGACCAGACCTTTCGGACAGAGATTGGAACGGCTCCAACTACAAGCAGACTCCATCAGTGCATCAGATTTGGGGGTCGGAATGGATCTGTTGGTCGGAGGCTTAAACCCAAACCTGAATCCTGGTCCAAACCCGAACGGAGGCAATCCAAACCCGAACGCTGGTAACCCGAATCCCAACCCGAATCCAAATCCAAACGGAGGCGAGCCCAATCCAAATTCGAATCCCATCCCCAATCCCCGTGCAAACCCTAACCCGAACCCGGGAAATTTGAATGGAGAGATGGCTCAAATTAGAGAAGACATCCAACGCCTGGGCGAACGTACTGATAACCAAATTGCCCAACTCATGATGATGATCACCGGAGTAGCACGGCGCCTTCCACCACAAACCCAGAACCCGATTCCTATCCCTAACCCAAATCCGATTCCTAACCCAATTCCTATCCCAAACCCAAATCCAAATCCCAACCTAAACTTCAACCTTAACCCTAACCCGAATCTAAATCAAGAACAGCTGGTGTTTGATTTGGAAACCCCGCAGAATCCCGAAATGGCAGCAGTATTGGCGAAACTTACCCAGCTGGAGGAATCTGTTGCAAGGAACGAGAAGATAGCATCGACCGGTTTCGACATCAATAAGCTTTGCTTGTTTCCTAATGCGAAGCTTCTAGAAAAGTTTAGGCCGATCGATTTCGCTAAATTTGATGGAACGGGGGATCCAAAGGCCCACCTGACGGGATACATTGGAGCACTGTCTATGTGGGGAGTCGAGAAGGACGCTATGGCACAGATGTTCTCACAGACCTTGGTGGGACATGCACTACACTGGTTCACTTCGTTGGATGAGAGAAATAAGCGATACTGGGAGGACATATGCGCGGCTTTCGTGGCGCAGTACGACTACAACATTCAGTTGGAAGTAACCACTCGTGAGCTAGAGTCAACAAAGATGGAAGCAAAAGAGGCTTTCGACGACTTTGTGAAAAGATGGAGGGGAAAAGCAGCACAGATGAAAGATAGGCCAAGTGACCGGGATCAAATCAGGATGATTGTCCGTAACCTCCAACCCAATCTCGCCCGGCACATGGTTATGGCCCAAGCATGTTCAGACTTTAAAACTTTCTTCGATACAGGCTTAGCCGTCGAAGAAGCAGTTCAATTGGGGATCCTTGACAAGCCCGAGCCTGCTCCTAAGCCCAAGAAGGTATACTCCGGAAACAGCAACGCCCTCTTTGGCAACTCGAACTACGCCAACCTACCCAACACCTCCACAAATTCAAACCAAGCCGAGCCGGTGAACCAAATAGCCACTCAGAACAGTCAGCCGCGTACCCAGCCCCGTACTTTTGCTCAATTCTCAGCACCGCTCTCTGCCGTGCTCGAGAAATTCGTCGAGAGCGGCACCCTCAAGCCACTTGCCCCTACTCCTTTACCTCAAAAGCTACCCCCATCCCACAACCCTAATGCCTACTGTGCCTATCATCAGAATGTAGGCCACCCTACCGACAACTGCTTCCGCCTTCATCATGCAATCCAAGATTTGATAGATAACAAAACCCTCCCCATGCCTCCGCAGAAACCCAACACCGTCGCAAACCCACTCCCAAAGCATTCCAATGCCCGCACCAACTTCATCTCCACAAGCCAACCCTTTAACCCCAGCCTTTACGTCATTCCTGATTCTCAACCCAAGCCGACCGTCGAGTTCCCTATTGAAGATACTGTCTGCGCACTGGAAACAGTGGAATGGGATTTTCAGGTAAGATGGGAAGACCTGGTACGAGATTTCTTGGCGGTAGAAGAAAGAGCTCTCATCATTGGAGCATGGCCTGTGGCACTTGATGCGCAGCAAGTTGAGGAATTGGAACAAGGAGAATGGAGGCAGGATTGGGAGGAGATGACGGTTGATCCTTTGGATGGGTACTCTCTGTTTGCTCTGTTCTTGGAACCTGAACCGGTTAGAGAAGAAGATGAATGGGAATGGGAGCCCGAACCCAATGGATGGCACTGGATGGATGATTCCGACCCCCTAGATGAGACATCATTGGTGTATCTCTTTCAAGAAGAAAATGAAGTAGTGGAAGAGATGGACCTGATGAACCCCCGCATGCTCTCAGGGCTCAATGCCAGGACCATTGTCAACCTCACTCGAGACTCCGATGCTCTGGAGCGCGCCACGGATTATTATTTTTGCCCGCAGGAATACATCATCGAGGAGTTCTTTTCCAGACCCATAGTTCAAATCCCTGACGATCCCATCATTTGCATATTGGACCCAGAGGATCTGTGGGGAACATCTGAATTGGTAAACGTATGGATGGATGGTGAAGAGCTGACTGTCAATAAGGCCAAGTTGGATGAGGGATCTCTGCAGATCAGCAATGACAACAGCAATGTCAACTTCTGAAATTCGCTGGAGGAGGATAGTATCTGGCATGCTTTGGAGATGGAAACCCTCAATGACTCTTTGAAGAAGACAGCACTGGACAAAGGGAAGCGTAAGGCGGATGACTATGACTTGGACTTCTCTGATTTCTGGGAAGGTACTTGGTGGGAGCCCATTCCCAAAACAGTTAGCAACCTTACCAGAAGTGGGAGAGTTTACCAGCCTACCAACCTCCAACAGGGTAGCTCATCCCGAGCTCCTCCACCGCAGCAGAATACCCCTGTCAATCCTACAAACCCGAACACTTCCGTCCCGCAAGCTCCACAAAATAACCCTTCTAGCTCCACTAAATCTAACCCACCGTCTCAGCCCAAACTGTCCATCGACCTCAACTCCCTCCCTGAAGCCGACCCTGAAGCCTCCGTTGATCCTATTATCCATCAACTCCAGGAAACTCCCGCCTGCATGTCTATGTGGGGAGTGTTAGCTGCCTCTCGTGAGCACCGCCGCAGGCTTGTCAACACCCTCTCCAGACTTGAGGTCCCCTCTGATATTGCCCCAGAAGCTCTCATTGCTCTCATAACCCCGAACTTCACCCAGCACACCTTATCCTTCACCGACAAAGATCTGCCGCCTGAAGGAGCTGACCACAACAAGCCCCTTCACATCACCATGAAGTGCCTCGGGAAGTGGGTTCCCGCAATCCTTGTTGATAATGGCTCCGCCATTAATGTGTGTCCACTTCGCACTGCTTATTGCTTGGGCTTTAAGAACAAAGACTTCGCGCCGTCGAATTTGGGCGTTCGTGCTTATGACAATACACGCTGAGATGTTCTGGGGACAATCAATCTGGAACTCGCAACTGGCAAGTTCAAGACCATCGTCGAATTCTGCGTACTGGAAATTCCTGCATCCTTCAATCTCCTATTGGGAAGGCCTTGGCTACATCGTCCGGATGTTATGGGTGTACCCTCAACATTGCACCAGAAACTGATCTTGGGTTTGGACTCTGGAACCCTCATCATTCATGGAGACTCAGGCATTCGCCCGCACTCCGAGGACAATTCCCCGCTGCTTGAGATTATGCATGGAGAGGAAGATGCTGCCATGGGAGGCTTTGCTGTCATGACTTCGAAGGTGTGTACTATCCGAGCCGAGGACGGCTTCTTGGTAAGCTCCGCAGCACTGGAAATTATGAAAAGGATGAAGTATCTGCCAGGCATGGGCTTGGGGCTTTACGATCAAGGTGTCCCCGAATTCCCTGACTTCCCTGGAAGTAACGAACGTTTTGGTCTAGGCTATGATGCCAAGAAGAGTGATCCAGCAAAGAAGTGGCGCAATCGTGCCCGGTCCCGTGCAATTGAGATGAAGTCGAAGGGGAAAGAACCACTGTGCCAAGGAGAACCTGAACCATTTGTGGACATCGAGACGAAAAAGAAGTATCCTGGCTTCGAAATCTTTGCCAATGATACCTGGGAGAGTGATGAAGAGGTTCCAAAGGTGGAAGAATTGTCCGAGGCACTTGACTGGCTGGAAGCTTTTGGTTTGGGCAGTCTCCAACTTCTGTTCGAGGGCGAGGATCCGGAGGGTATGGTCGAAGATGCTGCTGTGCTTGCGCTTGGGGGTGAAGAAGAGATTGAAGACCCTTCCAAGCTCATTGTCGAGGCTATAGGCACTTATGATAATTGCACTTTCATTCCACATGTAACTCGCACTCACAGCACTTGCACTGAGTCTGAATCTGAGTCCGACACTGACTCGTCGTCTAGCACGGAGTCGGAGTTTGTGCCCGCCCTCCACGTCGTAGCTTTCATTTTGAGTTCGAGTCAACCGCTGTATTCCCCCCGTCTGCTGAAATGGTTAATGAAATGAATGACGTTTTCGCTTACTTGCCGATTTTTGAAATAAATTGTTTAGATCCCGATGATGAAGGAATAGATCTCGATGGGGACATTCCCAAGGAGATCCGTTCCCTTATCTATCGCGAAAATGAAAGGCATGCTCAGCCTTTAAAAGAAGAAATAATCTCAATAAACTTGGGTGATGAGGATGACCCTCGATTGGTTCAGGTAGGTTCCGGGCTGTCTCCCACTGAGCTTCAAGAGCTCACAGATTTGTTAAAAGAATTCAAAGAACTTTTTGCTTGGTCCCACGCGGACATGCCCGGAATCGACCCGGAGATAGTCGAGCACAGAATCCCTCTCTACCCTGACGCAAAGCCCGTTAAGCAAAAACTAAGGAAAATGCGGCCTGATTGGGTATTAAAAATAAAAGAAGAGCTCACAAAACAAATCGACGTCGGTTTTCTAATCGTAACGGAATACCCCACTTGGGTAGCCAACATCGTTCCTGTCCCCAAAAAGGACGGAAAGATCAGAGTCTGCGTTGATTTCAGAGATCTAAACAAAGCGAGCCCTAAAGACGATTTTCCATTGCCACACATAGACGTACTTGTTGATAATACCGCAGGGCATGCTCTATTATCCTTCATGGACGGCTTCTCAGGGTACAATCAGATTCTCCTAGCTCCAGAAGACAGAGAAAAGACCACGTTCATCACTGAGTGGGGGACATATTGCTATCGGGTCATGCCGTTTGGATTGAAGAACGCCGGTCCTACGTATCAGAGGGGTGCTACCACACTGTTGCATGACATGATTCACAAGGAGGTCGAGGTTTACGTTGATGACACGATAGTGAAGGGAAAAAAGCGAAAGGATCATCTACCAGCGTTGAGGAAATTCTTTGAAAGGATTCAAAAGTACAAAATGCGACTCAATCCGCAGAAGTGCACGTTCGGGGTCACGGCCGGAAAGATGCTTGGATTCAAGATCACGACCAGGGGGATCGAGGTGGATCCTTCTAAGATCAAAGCCATTCTCGAGATGGAGCCGCCTCAATCCGAGAAGGAAGTCCGGTGTTTCTTGGGAAAGATTCAGTTTATCAGTCGATTCATTGCTAAGCTGACTCTAACCTGCGAACCGTTGTTTCGACTTCTCAAGAAAGATTTGAAATTCGAATGGAACGACAAGTGTCAAAAGGCTTTTGAAGCAATCCGAACCTACCTACAGAATCCGCCGATCTTGATGCCACCCATTCCAGGAAAACTTTTGATCCTATACTTGTCTGTCACGCCCTCATCCATGGGGTGCATGTTAGCACAAGAGGGAGAAGATGGGGTTGAAAGGGCAATCTACTACCTGAGCAAGAAAATGGTCGGAAGCGAAGAGCGATACACTTCATTGGAGAAGACGTGCTGGGCGCTCGTTTGGGCCACAAAGAAATTGAGACACTACATGCTGTCTTATTCGGTGATACTGATTTCTCGGATGGACCCCCTCAAATATCTGTTCGAGAAGCCAGCACTTACCGGTAAGTTAGCACGTTGGTTGCTCTTATTGGCCGAGTTCGAAATCAAGTATGTCACACGCAAGTCAGTAAAAGGAAGAGCAGTAGCAGAGTTTTTGGCAGATTGCCCGATCGAGGGTCCAGAACACACGGAGTTTCAATATCCCGACGAAGATGTAATGACTGGAGTTGACAAAACATGGACGTTATATTTCGACGGCGCTGCAAACCAGAAGGGTTTTGGAATTGGCGTACTGTTGGTCTCGCACGAGGGATCACATATCCCCCTTGCTTTCAAATTAAACTTCGAAGTCACGAACAACGAAGCGGAATACGAAGCATGTATTGTTGGGATGGAAGCCGCACTGGAAATTGGAGTCAAAGTACTAGAGGTTGTGGGAGATTCTAACTTGGTCGTGTCACAAGCGAACGGAGAATGGAAGGTTAAAGATGAGAAGATGAAGCCGTATCATCAGCGACTCGACGAACTTATCCCGAATTTCTAGAAGGTAACTTTCACGCACGTCCCGAGGATGAAGAACCGCTTCGCTGATGCGCTCGCTACTTTGGCATCTATGTTGGAACTCCCGATCGGAGTAAAGTTAAGGCCTGTTATGATTGAGCAAAGAGGAAAGCACGTGTACGACTACGTCATGAACATTGACGAACCAAACGATGGACTCCCGTGGTTCCACGACATTTGGAATTTTGTGGAAAAAGGAGATTTCCCTGCAGATGTAACCAAGAAGGATCGCATTGCATTACAAAGATTGGCGTCTCAATACATCATTTGCGGTGGGCAATTGTACCGGCGATCGCCATGCGGAGTTCACAAGTTATGCATTCATGGGGACGTCACGAGAGCGGTAATGGAAGAAGTTCATGAAGGAGTCTGTGGCCCTCACATGAGTGGAATGATGCTAGCAAAGAAAGTTCTGAGATTAGGGTACTATTGGTCGACTATGGAGACAGATTGCATCGAGTATGTGCGCCGATGTCACAAATGCCAGACTCATGCTAATCTTGTCCATGTCCCACCCTCGGAATTACACCCAATGGCGACACCATGGCCATTTTCTGCCTGGGGCATTGATGTCATTGGAAGGATCACGCTCGCAGCTTCTAACGGGCACAGGTTCATCTTGGTAGCGGTTGATTATTTCACCATGTGGGTTGAGGCAGCTTCGTACAAGACCTTGACGGCGGTTCAAGTGGCTCATTTTATCAGGCAGAACATCATTTATCGGTACGGAGTTCTTCAAGCCTTCGTATCTGACAATGGTGTTCACTTCAAAGGAAAGGTTCTAGAGCTCTTTGACGAATTCAAGATTCAAGTGCATCACTCAACCACTTACCGCCCGCAGACGAATGGGGCGGTCGAAGCAGCCAACAAAACCATCAAGTCGATTCTTGAGAAGACTGTTGAATCAGCTAGGGATTGGCATGAACAGCTACCACTAGCTTTATGGGGATACCGGACGTCTATTCGCACACCGACGGGGGCAACCCCCTATTCTTTGGTGTATGGTATGGAAGCCGTTCTCCCTATCGAGCTAGAAGTTCCATCACTCAGAGTCATGGCTGAACAAGGAATAGATGAGGCTGAATGGATCAGTGGAAGGTTCGAAGAACTCATGTTGTTTGACGAAAGGAGGCTGCGAGCGTTGTATCACATTCAGGGCTATCAGCGGAGAATCGCCCGGGCATTCAACAAGAAAGTGAAGTCGAGGGACCTGCAAGAGGGGGACATGGATTTACGGGGGAAGTTTCGACCGAAATGGGCCGGGCCGTACATGATCAAGTCGATCCTTTCCGGATGAGCAGCTTCAATCATCGATCTGGACGGCAACGAATTCTCGAATCTTGTCAATTTGGACCAACTCAAACGATATTACCCCTGAGAGAGCTCGCTGGGCCGAAAACCGGAAGGGCGGGCGGTACTAGGCAAAAATTAGAGCAAGCCTGCTAGGTCGAAAACCCGCAAGGGCGGTCTAGGCAAAAGTAAAGGCAAAAAGTTGAAAAAGAGCTCGCTAGGCCGAAAACCCGAAAGGACGGCTCTAGGCAAAATTTAGAGCACAAAAGGAGAGTGTCAATACCCGAGCGAACCCTAGCCCGAACTACGTATGGGCCTGATTCCCTTTCTTAAGGGATACGTAGGCAATCTCACTTTGAGGTTCGGTCCTAAATTCCAAAAATTCAAATCCAAATTGACAAGTCAGGGCGCATGCAATTAATGAACCGAAAGGGGGAAACCCTTAATCAGTCAATTTTATTCCGATGATTTCTTTATTACAAGCGGAGCATAAAAACAGAAAACGCCCAACGAGACCTAACTTTTATTTCAAAAAACGGCAAAATAAGCAATCAACCCATTCTCGCTTCCACATCTCTCCTTAGCCACTTGCGGTACCTTCCGGTTGAAGCAATGGAGTAAAGAGGATCACTTGGCTCAGTCCTACGAGCCTCCCATGTTCGAACACAACTCCGAAGGCCCGGAATGGTGAAGGGAAGGAGACGAAGCACTTCAAATCCTTGCGGCGGCATTTCTTGACTAAGTCCGAGCTGACGAAGGATGCGGAAAGGCGAGTAGAAAGTAAAGCCTGCCAAGCCAGCCATAAACACATGCATCGAGCCCATGTTGCTCACAGTCATCACAGGGAGCCTCAGCCAGTGGCACCGCCAAGCAATATCATCTTCCTCTGCAGACGCGAGGAAATCAGCCCAGTCATCTCCACTACTGTACATCACCTGGAAAGGACGATCCCATCCGCTTGCTCGATACCACCAGTCATTCGCCGGGGGCGTTAGCAAATTCAACTTGTCACAGAGCCACATCTACCCAAAAAGAGAGAAAACAAGTAAGGAGCCAGATAAAGCCTAAACTGAGTGATGAGGTAAAATGAACGTGAGAAATAGAAAAACGAGAGATGAGTGAGGTCCCTAACCTGCAGCAACAACGGGCTACCACCGAAAACCCTTGTGCGACCTGCATGAACGGCATCCAACCCCATCAAGGTTTCCGCAAGAACCAAAGGCGCGACGTCTTTGCGAGCCTCGATCTGAGCAAAGAACTCCCACCAACAGAGAATCTGGGTGACCAACAGATGGAACCAACAAGAAAGCCGCCAGGAGGCAAATGCAGGGGCCATCATCCGGCGACCTTGATGCTCAAAGTCCGTCAGGTTTCCAGGTGGATGAATCTCTCGTACAATTGCACGATGTTGATGGCATTGCCCCGGGTCAAGAACTCAACAACGTTCCCACTGACACCCAGTTTAGCTTTTACGATATTCTTCATGCTCTCCCCTAAGCATCGGAACAATTGGCTCGGCGGAGTCATGGTCTGCCAAGATAGGCATGAAATTCCTCGGCGGTGGGACATAGCTCTTGTGAACCGGAGCGAAAGACATGCACTCCGGGATCCCAGCGTGCCGCCGCATGCAGCAAGACAGGACGGATGGCAATCTCGCGGAGATACTTCAAGGCGTGGAGGCGATGCCCTCGGAAATTTAGCCAATCAATACCATCAAGGCTGTCCAACCAAGGGCGAAGTAAGGCTTGGTTCAACAAGGCCATGTGGAATGAAATTTTGAAAAGGGGATGATGGTTTGAAGCATGAATGACTTGCCAAAGCTAAACTCGGTATTTATAGAGGGCTGGATGAGACAACCCCTCACCCACCAGCATTGAAACTCAGCATGCTCATCCTTTCCAAGGCCATGTCTTTGTGTTTTCAAAGTTTCAAATCTTGGAAACTTGAGAAAACATTGGAAAGATGCTAGTCTTACCTTGGGAAATCACTGACCCTGGGAAATCAGCATAAGGAGAGTTACAGGACGTCTTGGAAGTGTAAATGCAGTGCAAAAAGACACAAGGGAACTGAAAAATGATCTTGGAAATGAACACTGGTCTGTTGATCACAGTAGTCCCGAGCGCTCGAGAGTTAATTCCCAAGCGCTCGACAATACTCTCGAGCGCTCGAGAGTTCTGCAATTTTCAGCACGTCTGATTTCATGGTTCTTGGCTCCAACGCAGCACCGCAATCTCAATAAGCCTGGCTCAGCGGCTTGCAATCTCTCTTAGAGGGAATACAGCATTTCCAGTCATCAGTTTGTTCAAATGTTCATACATATTCCTTGAAAAACCTCAAAATTTCAATGGTTTCCTTCCCATCGATGTGTCCAAATTCATGTCAAGAGCATTCATGTGACTCCAATGGTGTATGCAAGTTTTAATGTGTGTTTATAACTACGTAAAGAGATCAAACGCGTGTTAAAGCTTATGGAACCAATTTTTGCCGTCAAACACCTCAAATTTCATTACTTATGATGGCACTAAGAACATGCACCTTAGTCAGACAATCTCGTGTCCTATTTTCGTGTTTAATCCCGGTCAAGTCTTGTCATTATTCTCCTTGATGATTGTAAATTCCACATTAAGGGCATTTCTGTCATTCCAAGTCAATTTCCATGAGTCGAGTCGATTATGTCAAGTTTTATCCTGTTTTAAGAGTATCGGTCGAAATTCGCGTGCTCTTTACTTTCTTTCAAAGCTAGACGGACATATTTCATAAAATACAATTCTTAAAGGGAGTGCGAACGAAGGCAAATGAAGGAAAGTGCAAATTCTCATAAATCAATACGGTATTTACAATGAGTAAGGGAGGAAAGTACATAAACTGGGGCAAGCACACGCCCAATCCTACCTACCGGGGCACACAGGCGCAAACAAAATCGAGGCACGCAGGCCCGAAAGCTACAATTGTGATGGCACGCAAGCCCATGTACAAGAAAGTCTGACAAAGCAAAAACCTAACCGAGACGAGTCCTCTTCTGCCGGTGTCCCTCCGACTCGGAGCTCTCGACCTCGTCGCCGTCGTCATCACTGTCATCGTCACTGGAAGAACCCAAGGCTGAACTCGAGTCTGTAGACCCTAAAGCTCGCGACTCGAGTGACTCCTCCGTGTCCTCCTCGGACTCCTCTCGAGCACGTCTCCGCTGTGGCATAGCCCTAGGGACCACCTCGAACTGTCGCGCTCCCGCCGTGGACTGTGACGCCCTCTGTGTACCCCGGCCTCGTGTGCTCGCGGGAGCCGAAATGCTCGTGGCACCCCGTGGCTGTGCCCTAGCTGAACGCCGTGGCTATGCCTGCATGACATATGCATATATTCATACATTTGTTCTATAAAATTGTTGTTTTCAATAAATTGTGAATGCAGTGTCATACCTGAGGAGCAACAACTGGAACAGGCTCTAGAGCGGGTCTGGTCTACAGGGCGCGTCCCTTCGCGCAATCCTTCAAGAGATGGCGCATCCCCACCATTAGCATGATTGCCTGCTCCGCCCACTCTCGCGGTACCTGCACAATGGTTCAGAAGTCAGAAACAGTATATGTGTGAACAGGAAACAGTTGAAGCATGAAAGAAGCAATGTCATGATATACCTGTGTAGGAAGCTGCATCGGCCGGTGTGGAAGGCGCGGGATATCCAGAACCGCCCGTGCCCCAGCAGGGTCCCTCACGCTGATCGACCAGTCCAGTATCGGTAACCCTACTGGAGCAGGAATCTCGGACACCCCAGCAACCCCCGTGCTACCCTCACCTCGTCCTGAGGAACCAGCACCTCGCCCACCAGCAGGAGCCCTACCACCTCGGCCCCTACCACGTGAAGATCGATCGCGGCGACCTCGTCCTCCCTCCTGGACCTCAGCCGCGTCAACAGTGATGGTCTCACCTCTCGCCCTCCTAGCCTCAGTCTCGGCTATCCGCCTCCGCAGCTCTACCTCTACACCCAGGCTGGTGGCTAGGTACCTGTCTCTGTAAGCCGCGTAGTCCAGTGTGCGCCGCAGGTATTGCTCCAAGTCGGTGTCTGGCACCGTGTATCGCTCCAACTCAGCTCGAGTGTAGGTCTCAGTCTGCTGCACTCGTGGTGGAAGTGGCCCCGGCACAATGAACTCAGGAGTACCAAGTGACTACCGTGTCACCCGATCCCCCAAGTACCACTGCCAGCCTAGTGGGCACTCCAGCAGGACCCGACTCCTCGTCACCTCCCAGCTCCGTGGAAGGAAATCAGCCTCCACCCTGGCCCAGCGATTCCAGTGTACCTGCATTCAGATTTCTTGCATCAGTAACCAAAGTTTACCAGGAGAAACATGAATCAAGAAAGGAAAGTCGAGGTGTGTACCGTAACCCCGGTGATGTTATCCAGCCAGCGCCGGAAAACCATCACTTGCCCCCTCTGCTCCTTGGCCCTCCTATACTCCTTGGCCCATGCACGCCCTCGAGGAAGCAGATTCTGATCCGCACAAGTATTCTCGGGCGGAAACATGCCCAAGACCTCGTAAGCCCAAAGCTGCACATTATGGAAGTCGATTCAATTCAAGTCAATGCATATTCAATTCAATCAAAAGCAATCAATAGCAATCAAAGCAATTCAAAGCAAAAAGAAGAAGGTTCAAGATTATACCTCAACCACTCTCCAGTATCCACCTATGGTGTCCCCCACTCCGCGTGAGGCGGCTCCCAGGAAGCAATAGAGCGTGCACAGAGTAGCACCGCCCCAGTCGAAGCGCCCGGCCTGCCTCAGGTCAACCAAGCCCGCCAAATAGCTCAAGTGAACTCGAGATCGCCTGAGCGGGAACAAGGAAGCCCCGAACATGTACAGCAAGTAGGCCCTGGCCATCTGGGCCACCTCGACGTCGTCTACCGGCTCATGGTCCCAGTACGCCGTAAACTGCCCGTACTCTGCTACCCCTCCGCTGTGACGCGGGACCCGTCCAAGGAACCACCGTAGAGCCGCGTCGTCCAGGTCTATGCTTGGGTCGAAGGGAATCGGCTCGCCTCCGACGCGTAGCCTCGTGATCGCCGAGAAGTCAAGAGGCGTCACTGTCATTTCCCCGAAGCGGAGATGGAACGTATTGGTGGTGTCCCACCACCGCTCCGTCAACGCCGTCATCACAGCATGGTCGACCCTCACTGACGCCAGCAACTGGATGAAGGGCCCAAAGCCAGTCTCCTCCACTAACTCTCGTACTCTCCTGGGCAACTCCTGGAAATGTCTCAGAGAGCTAGCTGAACCTCCGTGGCCGTAGATGTTCTTCGTACGCTGTTTCAACAGAGCAAAGGAATAGTGTCAGCAAGCGGTGCAATAATTCATGAGAAACAAGTCTAATGCAGAAAAATGAATACTAAAATCATACCGTGGTCCAGCTAGAAGAGATGTGTGAGGCTCGATCTCGGAGAAGCAAGTCCTCGGGGTAATCCGTCCGTGCAGGGACGTAGCCAGTCATCCCCGTCGGTTCGAAGAAGTGTAGCCGTGGAGCGTAAGTCGCCGACTCAAAACTAGGGCGCGCACTGGCCAAGTAGGCCTTCGCCTCAGCCGCCGCTGTAACCCTCTCCTCTACTATCACCTCATCCTCAACTCTGACCTCCTCTGGCTCCCTCGCCTCCACCTCTACCTCCTCCATCTCCGTCTCCACCCCGAATCCCCCGGTATCAGAAATCCCAGCACCGCTCGGTAGCGCTCCCAGCGGCAGCGCTGAGGTCCGATCCTCCGGAATCCTCGCCCTCCTCAGCACCTCTCTAACTCCAGCATCGAGACCAAGGACGTCCAGTATGTCCTGTGGCCTCGCAGCGTCCAAGAAGTCTCCCTCTACAAAGGGGACTGGCTCCGAAGCCCCGATCCCGCTGTCACCTCCCCTCGACTCCACTATCGCCGTCCTCAGTATCGGGGTCGCAGTAACGCGACCGGCTATCACTACCTCGTCTCCACCTTCCCTCCGCTCGTCACCGGCCCGGTCCGCGGCCGCGAACAAATCCTCTACCGTGGGAGTATCGGGAGCGCCCGTGGCACCTCCCCTACTGCTCATGCCATCTCCCTCACTGCTCAATGGGCCCCCGCTACCCGTGGCCGGCTCATCGTCACTTCCTCGCACCACCTCACTGTCCCCGAGATCCCCCACTGCCCCCGCATCTCCGCTGGCCCCCTTCGGTGTCTCTGCACCCTTCTCAGCTTCAACTACAGCCCTCAGATCATCACCAACCACCTCCTCCTGAGCTGGAGCAGCAGCACCACTGCTGTCCACCTCCATCGCCGCCGTGGTCGTCACCACCGCCGCCTCTTCGCGGCTGAGCGTCTCCCCGTCGCCACCACTAGTCGTCATCGACTCCTCCGATCCCCAAGCCTGCTTCCTTCATTTGATCCGCACCTCCTGGCACACTACCACCTTCTGGAGGATCGTGGAGAGTTCGAGATCTCGGGCTCGATATAGAGAATGGTTGTTGTTTGAGTGAGAGAGAGAGATCGGTCGAGTGAGTGAGAGAGAGTTTGCCTGAGAATGAGAGCGCGCGATCGAGTTTCAGAAGTGTACGGCTGCTCTGGTTCTGGAGCGCTTGAGAGTGAGGTTTAACCCCGAGCTCGTTGAAGAAGATGAAAGGACTGTGGACCCCAGCCGTGGTCTCGAGCGCTCGAGACCACTCCCGAGCGCTTGGGAGTGATTCTGAGCGCTCAGGTCTGTTATTATCCCGTAATTCCCCGGCCGTCGAGACTTCCTTGGATATTTCTGTCTTTTTACAAAATCAATCTCAGTCCTGACTTTGGCCGTGTCGAATTAAACTGCAAGAAGCGAAGCCTAGTCGGTGTTGTGATTTTGAGCTCGCGCTCCGCAACTTGGTATTTTGCTTGATGGTAGATCGAAATTTTACCTCTCCATACTAATATCGATGTGTCTACAGGTATTTTCCTGCTCTACAGGCGTTATTTTACCCTCATCCGCCGAACAGAGAACAGGTGGATCGTTTGCATGTCTACCGCATCAAACACGTGTCGATTATTTCACGCGCATGAACCGCACGTGCTCCATCCGCCAAACAGAGCAACAGGTGGACCTTCCTTAAAACTCGTATCAAACTTTTCTTTTGCATGCATCACACGTGCTTGCATTTTCCGTCCGCCGAACAGAGCAACGAGTGGACCCATGGCATAGTTATCTTGTCAAGGTATTGTCTATCTTTTTGGTGCATGCATTACGCGTGCTTGCATTTGCCCCAAAGAACTACGCTGGTCTGATCCCTGCAGACAAGGGTACGTAGGCAGTCTTGAAAGACGCGACCATGTGCATTAAACACTTTCACTTGTATTGGTGTTTTGAAATTAAGGGTTTGACTTGGCTCGAATTGGGCTGTCTCAATCTTTGGATGATACTCGTATCCAGACATGATGCCGAGTATCAATCTCAGCCAAAGCATGTGTAGACACCCCAATTTGGACTTTTCAAATTCCCTTAATTTGTGGGCCGGAGGCTCCCCAATGATGATTTTGGATTAAGACAGGCTCAATATCATTTGAAATTTGGCTCTTTGAAGGACTTGAAAGAGGAATAATTTGGTCAAAATGATTTTCAAGCGCTCTGGATCGATCCCAAGTGCTCCAAACCATTTTCAAAAACAATGGATGGGTTTACTCTCGAGCGCTCGAGACCACTCTCGAGCGCTCGAGACCACTCTCGAGCGCTTGAGTCCTCTGTGATGACCAATGGGTGGCAGGCCTTCCCACTACCCATGCAAGCCATCATTACAGCCGTTTTGGCCGGTTCAAACCTCAGGCAACACTCCACCTCAATCAGAGGGGAGTCAGGCCTGAAGATTTCTGTTGGATTCCAAATTTCATTTTTCAAATCAAACCATATGCTATATTTTGCCTATAAAAGGAGGCTTGGCCTCCATTTGAGGGGACGAACTCTCTCTCTCTAAACTCTCTTCTTCTCTCTCTAGTTCAGAAAAGTCTTTCAAACTCAAAGAGTTCTTGCAATCAAAAACCACCTTGAAAGAAAAACAAGGTTTTCAAATATCAAAAATAAAGGGGAATGGTAAGGAATCCAGAATAGCTTAAACTTCTGGTTCTTCTGCATTCTTCTTCTCCCATCCATCCTCTCTAAACTCATCTAAAGGGTCAATCTTCATCCAAAGGTAAAAAACAATCCTTACCTTGATATCAAAACAGGGCTGTCATTTCCTTTTCTGAGGGAGGTCTCTTAGTCTTCTCAGTCTTCTATACTGAGTATGGGTTGAGAGACCTTGGTGTAAGAACAAGAGCAAAGGGGCACGAGTGTATTTTTTTTTCATGCATGTAGCACTGGAAGTACTCCCGAGCGCTCGAGACTGTTTTAGAGCGCTCGAGAGTGGCTCCAGTCCTGTTTTCCCTCTTTCAAGCATTTAGATGGACATGCATGGGTGGTAGGATGTGTTTTGAAACTGTTCTAACTCTTTTGAAGTGTGTTGGTACAAATGATCTACCTCTTTAGAGAAAAATAAAGAGAATGATCTTCATCTAAAGACATGCAGAACAGTTTTACTCAAGATCTAAAAGGACAAATTTTCATATTTCAGAAGTATAAGATCTGATGTACCAGCATACTACATTGAGTGTATTGGATGGCTGAAGTCAGTTCTGGGGTGTAAACTACTCCCGAGCGCTAGAGATCACTTTGGAGCGCTCGAGAGTATTTGCATGCAAGCTCTGTCCGTTTTTCTTCCAGTTTCATCCTCCTATTGCCTTTGTATGTCCGTGCATGTGTCCCTTCTTGTTCCTCACAACTGCAAAATTATTTTTCAGAAGGACAAAGATGCATGGTTCGAAAGAATGAGGCATGATCTCAGTTTTTCAAGCCTTCTATTGAGTCTGTGTGATGTTTCATGTTACTTAGGTTTACATTTACAGTATTGTACTCTTTTACATTCTGTTGCACTAACAAAGTTTGCAGGGTTGGGACTCAAGCACTCCCAAGCGCTCGGGACCACTCCCGAGCGCTCAAGAGTGAATCTAGTGACAGGGTCTAATTTTTGCTTTAATTTGTATATTTTGCATGGCCATCCTTCATCACCCTTTGTATAGTTGCACATGCACGCACTTCCTTACCTGATATATCTGTAAATACATGCTACTTGTTTAAAAAAACAAAACCATTTTGAAAAATCCCACAAATGTTTAGTAGAGACCGATTTCGTGTCGGGCGAGGGGGGTGCCGTAAAACCCTTCCCCCCTCGTAACATGGCTTCCGAACCCTCAAACGAATCTCTGGTTTCCAATTCAAATCGATCATTTCCCAAATAAAACGGTTTCTCGGGTGGCGAACCGCAAATCCGGGTGGCGACTCTTCAAAACATTTTTCAAATCGATCCTAAAACGCGGCGCTTCTTTTACGGGCCTCCCCGATTCAAAACCCGGGGCTGTGGTAGCCCACAATGGCCATTCTTCATCACCCTCTGTACATATGCACATGCATGCACTCCTTACGTGTCATAACTGTGGATACTTGCTAGTTGGTTTAATGAAACAAAATATTTTCGAAAAATCCCACAAACGTTTAGTAGAGACCGATCTCGTATCGGGCGAGGGGGGTGCTGTAAAACCCTTCCCCCCTCGTAACATGACTTCCGAACCCAAAGCAATCTCTGGTTTTCAAATTCAATCAATCAATTTTCAATCAAAACGGTTTCTCGGGTGGCGAACCATAAATCCGGGTGGCGACTCTTCAAATTTTTCAACTCGATTCAAAAACGGTGTTTTTGGGCCTCCCCGATCCACCCGAGGCTGTGGTAGCCCACAGTGGCAACTCTGCTGAAGACATGATTTAATTAATACTTGAGAAAAATCGGTACGTTGATAAAATGGCCCGATTTTCTTAAGCATTAATTAAATTAGTGAGCCAATCTTGAAAGATATTTGTGGGATTTTTCAAAAAACATTTTGTTTCATTTTCTATCTTTTGTATATATGTCTTGTTCTGCCTCGCTGTTGTGTTCTGGCAATCTTACCCGGCTTGCCGGTGACAAGGAATCCCAGAATGCTCGGCAACCCTCGACTATGATGAGTCATATCTGCTGTTTGTACCATTATCGGGTGTACGCTCGATAAGCGGGAGGCACACCTTGACTCTAGTCCGGGGAACCCCCTTTAAACCAAAAACCGGCCTTCATATATGTGTAGAAAGCATTAGAACCTTCCAAGCTAGGACAGGGACCTGTAAGGTAGGACTATGTGCTATATCCTGCCTACACGTTACTGCTTTCTGCATCTCACCATGTATCACATCCATTTCATGCCATCATGCTGTCTATTCAATTTCAAGTCTTGTGCTTCTTAGACTTGCTTGCGCGGTCTGTAGAAGGTTGCCGAGACCCGATGAAGAGTCATGCACCCCGGTGTACATTGTTTAAACTATATGAGTCCTTAGAACAATGAGACTTTGGGAAATCAAAACATACTAAGTCTTTGACTAACGCCTAATTGAAGATTCAACAGAGAATAAGGAATAGCAAGGAAACGATGTCGTGACGCCACGTCACTTACACCATTTCGGCTAATGGCGCTATGCCACTGACGCCACTTTGGTTATGGTATCACGTCATCTACACTAAGCTATTCCAAATTCAAAATTTGAAACTTCGAATGAGAACTAGTTGAATACTTAGTTCATTTTGATATCTCTTAGAACTTGTTGTTCTAAACAAAGGATACACCCCCAAAGAAATTCTGAGGATTGAGGCAACCTTCAAAAGACCATAATCTTATCCCGCTTGCACATCTCACCTTGCATCTTATGCTGTCCATTTGCTTTCGGATAGAACTCTTAGACTCGCTCGCGCGGCTTGTTTAGGATTGCCTGGACCGATGAAGAGTCGTGCTTTTTAAAGGCACATTGTTGGAATTAATTAGTCCTTGGAACGATGAGGTTTTAGGGATATCGAAATTCATTAAGTCTTCAATACATTTTTTCAATCATGGATTCAATGAAGATTAACGAAACAATTAGGCTACAATGTCGTGATACCCACACCACCCAGGTTATAGTGCGAAGTCACTTACACCGCTTAGGCTAATGGCACCATGCCACTGACGCCACTCCGGTAACGGTATCATGTCATTTACGCCAAATGGTTTTTGAAACCAAAACAGAAATTTCTGGTGAAAAATGTTGAAGACTTAATTTGTCTTGATATCTCCCAAGTCTTGTTATTCCTAATCAAAGGATACACATTCAAAAGAATCTCTGAGGACTACGGCAATCCTTCATAGGTTGTCATTTCTTGGGTCTAGGAGACCATAAATCCACGGAGTTTGAGATACCTCCAGTGTTCGCCGTGCTCGAACGGCTCCCTCTAATTCAGTGCATTTTCCAGCAGTCTTATTGCTCTGTCTCGGATGGTCTTAGATAAGGAGATTGGCTCTGATTCCCAACGTATGGAATTTACCTGCCTCCTGATGCGACCTACCCGTGATCGTTGGAGTTTCTGTAAAGTTTGATCCCTTGAGTCGACGATGACAACACGTGAATAGCAATTCTTTTATTCATACACGTTTTTTTTTCAATAAATCTCAACAGAGGCATATTCTGAGTTCGCTTTTTTTTACTTTACTGTCAGCACTGGGCCACCCATCCTACACAAAGCCATACCACCTTCTTCCACCACCTCAAAATGGCAGGGCAAACAGAGTTGGTTGACCTGAAAAAGGCCATAGAGGAATTGAATCAGAAAATTGACGAGCATATGACTCTGGTCCAAGAGCTGGTTGACCTTTTCACTTCCGCCACGTTGAATCCGGATCTGAGACTAAATGCTGATGATGCCAAGATCAAAGAAACTCCACAGACCTACCACCCTCCTACAGTTAGAATCAAGCCATGCTCAAAAGTGAAGCTCTCTGACATGTTCAAAGACTTGGTTGAATTCCATGATGCCAGAACTCACTCAAAGGAAGATATTGGATCCAGTGCTGAAAGGCAAGATGTGCACATTGATGAGATCAACCCCAAAAGCAAGAGAGTATTATGCAGTTGCGAAGCAAGCAAAGATTTCGCCAGAGGTCCACTCAGCACCACCATGAACCCTCAACTCAGTTGCAAAACCCAACCAAGGATCTTCTCCCGCTTCCCCGTACCTTTGTCCTCAGTTTATAAGGAGCTCCTCGAAGCCGGCCTCATCGAGCCACTCCCTCCAACTCCCGTACCTCAATAGCTTCCGGCATCCCACAACCCAAATGCCTACTGTGCTTTCCACCAATATACCGGCCATTCCACCAATAACTGCTTCCGTCTCCGCCACAAAATCCAAGATCTCATCGATAATGGAACCATGTCACCTCCACTTTCAAAACCAAACACTATCATAAACCCTCTCTCAAAGCACCCGCAAAACCCCCATGTCAACCTCATCAATCTCAACCCGATCTCATTCGACCCTAGCCAATACATCATACCCACAATCGAGCCAAAACCCACTGTCAATGTACCTAAGGAAGTCGAGATTTGCATGCTTGAGAACATAGACCTGGTATGGGAGTCAACACCTGATGGGTGGTGATTGCTTGGGGAAAACCATCCTCTGATCTTTGAGGAGTTCAAGGCTGGACCAGCTAGTTAATCAATGGGACATGGCACGTTTGGACAACTTCTGAGCAACCAAACCATCAACGGCATTTTTAATGGCATAAGAATCCATCCCTACCGGTGCATTATCGACAATTGGCCGCCAGAATCCATTGTTTCAACCCCTAACAAGCTCGATGCCTCGATGATAAGCTCCAAGGCAACACAAAATCTGAAGGGGGATCAGGATCCAAATGATGCCCGAGATAGTCAGAAAGGACCAGAACCATCCCAATGCCAGACCTCAGATTTGGAGAAGAATGGTGAATGATCCATGAATGGAATTTCTCACGAGTCTGGAAAGTTTTAAGTTTCAAGTCGAGTCTTTTTCAAGCAGATTTCGAGTCAGTTTGTGCCTCAAGTCTTTCATGCTTTCGTGTCTGTATGCTTTCAAATTCAAGTTTGTAGTCAAAGAAGAAAAACCAAAAAGAGAGTCAGTTTCGTATTCGCGAACTACGTTATGACCTGATTTCTTCGTAAGAAGGATACGTAGGCAGCCTCATCCTGTGGCCCGGTCATGTTCATTCGAGTCAATCCCAAAATTCAGTCACGATCTTTCGAGTCAATCCGTTGTCGGTCTGTCCCGTCTTTTGAAATCAATCTCAAGCTTCTTGGGTCGAAATTGTGATAATAAACTCGCGTTTTATGATAATCCCTTAACTTGGAATTGTTTTGCACCATCAATCGAGAAGTCAAAACATGATACAGTAGTCGATTGAACCTTCGCCCTTGCAAGGAGAAGAATTTCATGGGACCACTCCCTGATGCCGTCGAGAAGTGATGCCTTGGCCCAAGAAAAAGCTCGCTGGATCAAAACATCAAAATATGATCCAGGCACACAAATCTCTTAACTTGCATCTAGGATCCAGTTATCGAGTTGTGCAATTCAAAATGAAGAAAGGCATTCTTTTCTTTTATCAAACGCTTGAAGATATATATCCATTGATAGCCCCTTTGAGCTTAATTTGATTTCTTTGAAAGAACCCAGCTAGGCAGCTATCCCCCACACCGGGATGAAATGAGGAGGACAAATGTGCCGAACACATGATTATCATTAGCACATCAGAATTCAAAGCGTGAAAAGGCCAAATACATGGGCACAATGAGATGCAAAACTTTGAAGAAAAATCAGAGGAAACTCAAAATCAATGGAAGTGCCAGACACATCGGCACAACAAAGTGCAAAGCAAATCAAGTAAAAGAAGGCGCCCATCAAAAGCAAAAGGGCGCAACAATATTCAAGATAGCTGCTAGCTCTCGAAACCCAAAGAAAATGAAAATTTTTGAGCCTATTATCCTTTCTTTGTTAAGCCAAAACCTTGGCCACATTACAACCCGGATAAAGTCCTTTCAGATTGAAAAACGCAACTTGATAACATAAATCCTACGCACTGGGAGAAAACAAGAATGAGGGGCAAGACTTTTTGTGAATCCCGCAAAAGGAGAAAATCCAAACTGGGGCATTTTCAAAACCCATGGGCTGTCATCAGCAACCTGGGGCACAGTTCGTGGTAAAAATTCTCGTGTTTTGGACAAAACAAGATGAGCATCAATTGATAGTGCTAAAACAATTTCAAAACCTAAAATGGGAAAATCATCAAAACTTGATTTTATCATGACAATTTCAAATGTCAATTGTGGGGCATGCTTGCCATTTTTCGAACCCTCAAGTAATCAAGCTACTCGTCAAGTCAAGTCAAACTCCTCGTCCAGTCAAAGTCATCATGGAGAGTCAGTCCTCTAATAAACGGTCTTTCTTGTCTTTTGAGTCATCTAAGCCTTGTCCAAATTCACACAAGGTCCTCATCTAGTCAAGTCACTTTGATCTTGAGGTCCCAACTCGTGAGAAAAATTCCAATACATGGAAGGACCCGCACTTGCATTCATGATAAAACTGGTTGCCGAAACTATCAGTGGAATCAAGGAAAAGAATCAAAACTGAGACCTGTTACTGGGGCATGCACATCAGGCCAATGTCATCGAACATAGCAAGCATATCAAGACTAGGGCCTGAATGCTCAAAACTCAAACCCTGATCAAAGTCAAACTCAAACCAACTCCAGCTTAAGCCCTGGGTCCAGCTCAAACCTAATTTCCATCCAAAGACAAACTCCATCCCAAATCCCAAGGTCCTGAAAATACCAGCCCGTGGCCAAAAACAGTAAAGCAGAAAGGGTACTCGAACATGTCCTCTGTTTTTCAAAAAAAAAAAAAATCAATCATCGTTGTCAAATGTTGAAACGCGGGTCTCACTTTCTGGCCTCGACCTCTTATGGTCGCTTTCATTTATCATATTTGTCAACACGACTTCTTGACATTCTGCCATAGATTTGGCACTGTCCTGAGGGACACCATTCAATCATCTTCTGCCATAGATTTGGCATTGTCCTCTTGGACATCATTCAATCATCTTCTGCCATAGATTTGGCATCGTCCTGAGGGACACTTTTCAATTGACTTCCGCCATAGATTTGGCATCGTCCTGAGAGACACCTTTTCAATCATCTTCCGCCATAGATTTGGCATCGTCCTGAGGGACACCTTTCAATCATCTTCCGCCATGGATTTGGCATTGTCCTCCGAGACATCATTCAATCATCTTCTACCATAGATTTGGCATTGTCCTCTTGGACATCATTCAATCATCTTCCGCCATAGATTTGGCATCATCCGAGGGACACCTTTTCAATCATCTTCTGCCATAGATTTGGCATTGTCCTGAGGGACATCTTTCAATCATATTCTGCCATAGATTTGGCACCGTCCTGAGGGACACCTTTCAATCATTTTCTGCCATAGATTTGGCATCGTCCTGAGGGACACCTTTCAATCATGTCTTGCCATAGATTTGGCATCGTCCTGAGGGACATTTTTCAATCGACTTCCGCCATAGATTTGGCATCGTCCTGAGGGATATCTTTTAATCACCTTTTGCCATAGATTTGGTTTTAATCCATTCGAGACAAACTAACTTGTCTCATTGGATAGCACCCCTCGCGGTGTATTCCCTTTTTATCCATTCGAGACAAACTAACTTGTCTCATTGGATGGCACCCCTTGTGGTGTGTTCGCTTTTTATCCTTTCGAGATAAACTAACTCGTCTCATTGGATAGCACCCCTCGCGGTATATTCCCTTTTTATCCATTCGAGACAAACTAACTTGTCTCATTGGATGGCACCCCTCGTGGTGTATTCACTTTTTATCCTTTCGAGATAAACTAACTTGTCTCATCGGATAGCACCCCTCGCAGTGTATTTCCTTTTTACCCCTTCGAGACAAACTAACTTGTTCCGTTGGGTGACACCCCCCGCGGTGTATTTTTATAATCTTTTCCCTGGTTTAATTTTTCCACCCACTGAGACTGAGCAATCGGTGGGCGCTCCTCAATCAATCTATCTTGTCGATCATTTGTGTGCATGTCTGCATGTTTGCATTTGCCCCAAAGAACTACGCTTGTCTGATCCCTACAAACGGGGTACGTAGGCAGCTCGAACGAGCACGACCTCATGTTTCGAATGCTTGTACATCTTTACTTGCATTTGATTTTGAATTAAGGATTTAGTAGGGCTCGAATTGGGCTGCCTCAATCTTTGGATGTCACTTGTATCCAGACATGATGCCGAGCACCATCCAAAGAGGGGCAACTGTAGACACCCCAATTTGGACCTATTAATTATCCTTAATTTTTGGCCTTGAGGCTCCCCGATGATGAAATGGAATCAAAACAGGCCTTGGACGAACTTGGATGATGCTTCTTCGACTTTTTCAAAACCAAAACCTTCTTTTTCCCGACACCCTAAGGGCAAAATGGGCACACTTTTTGGCATATAAAATATATTTGAATGCAACCAATTGGGTTAGAAAGAGGACTCAACGAGCTTTCTAACGCTTCGAAAAACACCCAAAACCGAGTTCGGGAGTGTCCGTGGCGCCCTTCTGAAGTTGCGCTGCCACTCTAGAGCGCTCTGGAACATTTTAGAGCGCTCGGGAGTGCTGACAGACCAATGCATGTTGAGCTTGGCTTTGACCATGGCTTTTTAGGCTTTTTAGGTCTTTCAACGTTCAAACCTGGTCTTACCTGACCATGCCTGAACCAGCAGAGCATCTAATCATGCCATTTTGCCCTCCCAAAGCCATTTTCTACTTGTTTTTGATTTATTTATCAAGCTTCAAACCTATTTTCTTCACCCCTATATATACCCCTTCATTACTAGCCGAAAGGGGGCACGAAATCAGTCTCTCTCTCTCCCCATTCTGCTATCAAAACTCTCTAAAACTCTCTCTCAAATATTTTCTATAAGTCTCTTGTTTTCTCAAGTATTTTCTTAAGAAAACCACAAAAGACATTTCTAGTCTTTGTACACTTCTAAAACTCCATTTTCCTACTGTTTTCTACCCATTTTCAAGCATCCAAATCAGTTCAAGAAGCAAAGTTCAAGTCAAGCACAAAGGTATAAAATCTCATTTTATACCTAAAATCTGCCATTTTTCTACTTCTGAGGGGGATCAAGAGCTCATATTAGTTCCTCATACTAGTTGTGAGTTCATTTTGTTGAATTTTAGTTGATTTGGCTAGCATGCAAGTCAAAAGGGATGCTAAAACATGTTGTAATTTTAGGACAGATTTTCTGAGCTTCAGTTTTTGCCATCTTTGGCCTTTTTAAACCACGAATTGTTTCTGGGTTCCTTCATGTAAGTTGTAGATCTTTTTGTTGGGAAGATTTGGTCACCGAAATCAACTTAATCAGATTTAAAATGATTTAGTTATGATTTTTTTTTCTGCAAGCTGTCCAGTGTAGGACGAATCTGGAAATACCCATTTTGTTTTGAGATTCATGCTCTTGTTTTCTAAAGAGAGTCTCTATATTTTCTTTGCTAGAGTTAGTTTAACAACAAGAGCAAAGGGTGCACAAAAACGTTTTTCTTAAAACCCTTACTGGAAACACTCTCGAGCACTCGAGAGTTCTCCCGAGCGCTCAGGACTGTTTCCAGTCCCATGCATGGCATTTTGGTAAGCAGTAGGCTAGGGGGTGAGGTGCACTCTCAAATAAAATGGTTTTACTCTGGCATGCAGACATAGACAATTGTTTTTCCTAAAACAGAAGTGTTTCTTGCAAAAGTTCTAGTAAGAACAAGGTTTTCCAAAGTTAAAAATAAGATTTTCCCTTGTTAAAGACTTAGACAAGTGTGTCTGCATGATAAAATAAGATCATTTTCCATTTGAGAGTAAGCTGACATGCAGCTCACTCCCAAGCGCTTGGAACCATTCCCGAGTGCTCGGGAGCGCGTGCATGCCACTTCGTTCCATTTTCCCCCATTTTGCTTTATTTTCAGACTTTCTACATGCATGAATGTATCTATTTGCTCTTTCAAAGTTGTATATCTAATCTTGTCAGTGGCAAGGATGCATGGCTTGAGAGATTGAGGTCCTATCTCAGTCTGCCAAAACCTCTGTTGAGCCTACAACATGCTTAAATTTATTTGAACTTATAGTTTAGTATTATATTTTATTGGTCCTAACAAAACTTGTAGGATTGGGCATTAACACTCCTAAGCGCTTGGGACCATTCCCGAGCGCTCGAGAGTGAATCCAGTGACAGGGTTTCATTTTATCATAACTTGTATATCTTGCATGGCCATTCTTCATCACCCTCTGTACATATGCACATGCATGCACTCCTTACGTGTCATAACTGTGGATACTTGCTAGTTGGTTTAATGAAACAAAATATTTTCGAAAAATCCCACAAACGTTTAGTAGAGACCGATCTTGTATCGGGTGAGGGGGGTGCCGTAAAACCTTTTGCCCCCTCGTAACATGGCTTCTGAACCCAAAGCAATCTCTGGTTTTCTAATTCAATCAATCAATTTTCAATCAAAACGGTTTCTCGGGTGGCGAACCATAAATCCGGGTGGCGGCTCTTCAAATTCTCGATTCAAAAACGGTGTTTTTCGGGCCACCCCGATCCACCTGGGGCTGTGGTAGCCCACAGGTTTGCGATTTTCCTGATGTGTTCCCGGAAGAGCTACCTGGCTTGCCTCCCCGAGAGAGAGATTGAATTCATTATTGATTTACTTCCCGGTACTGCTCCTATCTCCAAACCTCTGTATTGTTTCGCGCTCGCCGAATTGGGAGAGTTAAAAACTCAGTTGCAGGAATTGGAGAACTTAGGATTCATTCGTCCGAGTACATCACCATGGGGAGCACCGGCTCTTTTCGCGAAAAGAAGGATGGTTCACTCCGTGCTTGTGTATCGATTATCATAAGCTAAATCATGTCACCATTAAGAACAAGTATCCCATGCCTAGATCGATGATTTGTTTGACCAACTTCGGGGTGTAACTTGCTTTTCCAAAATTGATTTGAGGTCCAGTTATCACCAATTGATGGTTCGGAGAGAGGACATTTCTAAAATCGCATTTCGTGCTCGCTATGGTCATTATGAACTCATTGTTATGACTTTCAGATTGACGAATGCTCCAGCTACTTTCATGGACCTAACGAATCATATCTTTTGTGCGTATCTTGATCATTTTGTGGTCGTACTCGTCGATGGTATTCTTATCTATTCACCTATGGAGGAGGAACACCAATCTCATTTCTGTAGACACCTCCCAAACGGGGCATCACTACAACACATATTACCTTTTATAGCATTACTTCATAGCGTTTTTCTGAAAATGCTATAAAAAACTCTGGCGCTAAAACTTTTCTGGGCGCCAACTTATTTCATAGCGTTTTCTCTTTTTTTTTGGAAACCTGAAGCCCTCATTTCCCCCTTTTAACTCCTCTCTCCCCCGCTTCCCAGATTGGATCCCCAATCAAAACACACACTCTTTCTAGCCAGATCTGTAGATGCCAGCTCTCTCTCTCTCTCTCTCTCTCTCTCTCTCTCTCTCAAGCTCGAACACAAACAAGCACCAAGAACCGTGCCGACCGAAATTGCCATTGGCGCAGCCAACCAAGCAACATCGGCACTACAATCGATCTCCATCCTGCCACCACATCGGTAAGCTAATTTCACTCTCTAGTACTCCTCAATATTGAAAACCCTATGTTTTAGGGTACTGCAAATGGATTGCACAACCGTCGCCGCCCTCAGATCTGTTCGATCTCTTCTCATCTCTCTCTCCCTCTCTCGCTGTGTATGTGTGTGTGTAAAGCCCTAACCCCATTGGTTGTAGGGTGGAAAACGATACCAATTTCTTGAACCCCTAGTCTCATTATTGCAAGAATTGCCTTTGTTTACTTACATATTTTAATCCTTTCATTTCCATTTTGGTCATGGAAGGTCCTTGCTACCCTCAAGATCTACACGCATATGTCTAGGCTTCCAAATTTTTTTCCCTCACACCTTTTGATTTATTAGACTACACAATATGACTCCTAATTGCTTAATGTATTTTTTCTTATCAGGTTGGAAAGGAAGAATAATGAATCATTACTATGTGTTTGTAGCTGAATGTGGTTTTTTATTTCTGTCCAAATTGTAACACCCCGAATTTTGGGTACGTTAAATAAACATTTTTATTGAATAAATTAAGGAGAGTCTAGCTCATTATTACAACATAAGTCTCACAAGAGTACTTTTATTCAAAAGAGGGGATAATCTAAGGTTAACTACTGCTCCGCCTCTTCCTCCATCCTTGCAAGCTCCTCGGCTCCAAAGGCCTCCAAGGTGTACTGTTCCTGCTGCTCATCTATGAAATCTGACACATTATACAAGCGTCGCCCCCAGTATAATATGTCAGGGTCACCAAAAAGGTAACACCGTGAGCTACAGAAGCTCAATAGAATAATCCAACCTGCTAACCCATAACTTACAACAAAGAGTCATGTAAATAATTACACATACTCATTAAACAACATAATTAACAATGATACATCTGCATTCACTATCTTGCTTATGTTGGTGTCATGCCTTTCTTGGTTTCTCCTACGCGACTCATCGTATTGTGTCACCATTTCATTTCAAAAATCATTTCTCATTCAACGGGCTACCAAGTCCGGCCACGTTACAAAATCTTGCATTGGCTCCTCTCCGCGGATAACCAAGCCCAATTACCAATGAAGCTACCACGTCCGGCTCCATTAGCAATCTACACAATGGGCTACCAAGTCCGGCCTCATTGCGGTTTTCGCAAGTCCGCACAAAGGGCTACCAAGTCCGGCCACCTTGCGGGTTTTCACAACTCACATAAGGCTACCAAGTCCGGCCATTATGTAGTCTCAAAAATCCTTTTTATCCATATCAACCACTCCTTAAGTGTCATGTTTCTACTTTTCGGTTCTCGTGTCTCGTAATCATGCATAGACTCCGCGGCGGGACAAATCACTTTAAAGTAATCTTGAAACTAAACTAGCAAGATCATCCAACTCTATATTACCTAATCGTACTCAAATTATTACTTAAAGCATAACGCCACAGGTACGGACGCCCTTGGAGTGGAAAGCCACTTATGTTTTATCAGCAACAAGTAATGCAAACAAATATACATGCATGTTCATAATCATCCTCAAGACAATAATATATTACGAAAAATCCGTTCTTTCTCCCTTTGTGGGATTTTCAAAACAACATATGGTTATTGACGTAGAAATTCATTATTTGACATGCTCATTCTTCTTTAGTACTTTAGTAAAACAAGTTTTGCTAACTAGCTTTGATACCTTAACCGTTTAACTCATGTTTAGAAATTTACTACGCATACTTAAGGTAAGTATAATCCAAGCAAGTACATAGCATGTCCATAACCATTACTTAAAGCATAACGCCACATGTGCGGACGCCCTTGGGGTGGTAATCCACCATATGCTTTGTTATAATACCACAAGTAATACAAGCAATGGAATATAAGCTTATAGTTAAGTTAAAAGATCAACATGCGATTACTTCTACACGAAGTTATATCTTAAGTCGATTCTAATATGCTTAATCATCCAATAGCAATATTAAGTTCACTAACTATCATGCATCCAACGTTTTTAAGAAATAAACTATCATTATTATGCTTTCATTATAACGACTTAGCTAGGGTTAAAACTAAGACAAGGAGTAGTGTCTAATATATACTTAGGATTATGGGTTGATTACACTACCTTTCTTCTTGGCAGTAGAAAAGGACTACGAAAAGATCGACAGAAAGAAAGTCGGCGGACGGACGGAGTAACGGCTTACGATAAGCTTCCGATAGCTTCGAAAGAGAAAGGTTTCTCTCGAAACTAGATCGTGACTTATATTACTACTACTTTAGGATCGAGGGGGTGGTCGTATGGTGGTTTAGTGGCGGAGGTGGAAAGAAAGTTCAAGAGCAAGCTAGAACTACTCAAGAACAACAAGAACACTAAGCTTTCTCGAGAGAGAAGTTGGAGATTGGAATGGTGTGAGTTGAATGAGAAGTGTGAGGCCTATTTATAGGCAATTGGATGGCTCTCTCTCCCTCTCATGGCCGGCTGCCCTCTCCCTCCTTTATCCATTGGGTAAAGCTTTTATCCAAGTGATGTCATGCCTTGAAAGACTATCCAAAGGTCTTCCTTGTTCTTTCTTCCAACCAAGGACAAGGTCAATGCTATTCTATTAGGGTTTTAGTCCAATCAAGTCCTTTGAAAGGTTAGAATATTGGATTTGGTAGTCCTTTGGAGCGAAAGCACAAGAAAGGTTAGATTTGGTTGTACTTTGGATGATGCAATGTGATCTAGGCTAGAATGGAAGTACACAAGTCACATACATCACACTCTCTCTCTCTCCCACCTCTCTCTCTCTCGGCCTTTCTCTCATCTTGGTACATTGTACTATGCACATATATATATATAATGACAAAATTTGGTGGATTGGAAGAGTAAGGATTTGGCAAGCTAGGGTTTGTACAAGTTTCACCCAATTAAAAAATGTATTTAGGACATTTAGGTCATAGATTTTGTAGGAGGAAGACTACCAAGAAATCAAGCAAAGGTCAAAGAAAGTCCAAGGAAAATCTAAGGTACAATCTCTCCCTCTCTTTCCTTCTCTTTCTCTCTCTCCCTCCTTCTCTCTCTCTCGGATCTCTCTCCTCCCTCTCTCTCGGCTAACTCTCTCTCTCTCCCTCTCTCTCTCTCTCTCTCTCTCTCTCCCACTTGTTTGTACCAAGAAAGAGATACAATATACTATTATATGTACATGTACTTTGGGTCTTTTGAAATCTTGTATTTTAAACCAAGTGTAGATTTTCTTAATATAATATTTAATAACACACATGCTATATACAATATAATATATATATACAAGTACATACACATATATATATATATACATGTACTACACTACTAGATATGAACTAGGGCTAATATCTAATATAGTATTCTACTACTTTCAAAGTACTATGTACAATAATACTAACCTAATGTACCAATTGTATTTTAATCAATAACACACATGGCCAAGTCCAATATTTAAATCAAACAAGTACATGATTGTCAAGACTAACTATTATCCAATGGATAATAGTTTCTCTAATGGTTAATAACCAATGGGTAATAATGGCTAGGATTCTAGTCTATCGTCCAATGGTTAATAAAACTCCTAACGGTTATTATCCAACGGTTAATACCCAAAAGTATAATACTTTGCAATTAAGCACTAAACTAATCTAATCTCGTACTTAGGAAGATTAACCAAGGTTTACCTATTGACCAATGGGTAAAGATTATCCTAGCATCTATCGTCCAACGGATAAATATTACCCTAGGTCAAACGCCAAGACAAGGCGTGAGCGTGGCCAAGGCAGCCTAGGGGCAAAGTGGTGGCCAAGCGGTGGCCAAAGCAGCCCGGTGGCCAAACAGTGGCCAAGGCGGCCTGAGCATGGCCAAGGCAGCCCACAAGCAAGGCGGTGGCCAAGGCAGAGCAACCTGGCAGTGACCCGACGCCTAGGCGAGGCAGACCCGACAGCGAGCCGACGCCAAGGCAAGGCAGGCGCGACAGCGAGCCGACGCCAAGGCAAGGCAGGCTTGTCAGCAAGCCGACGCCAAGGCAAGGCAGGCGCGACAGCGAGCCGACGCCAAGGCAAGGCAGGCTTGTCAGCGAGCCGACGCCAAGGCAAGGCAGGCGCGACAGCGAGCCGACGCCAAGGCAAGGCAGGCGCGACAGCGAGCCGACGCCAAGGCAAGGTAGGCTTGTCAGTGAGCCGACACCAAGGCAAGGCAGTCAAGTTAACGGTCAAGGCAAGGACTAAACATTAACCATTTTGGCATCGATGCAACGCTCTAGGTTAGGGGAAATGCAACTAAGCCATATGGTAGTTAGGGTTTGCTAACTAATCGGTTGCCATGCAGGATTTCCAGCCGAGAAAATAAATTCTAGGATTTTCTACAATTACCAAGTAATTATACCAAGGTCTAAATAGGCATACTCGTCTTTAGAAAATGACCTTAATGCCCGGGCGATGAATTCCAATCTCCTAAGTCATAAACCTAATTATGACGGATTATTAATCGCAAAAAGGGATTTATAAAATAAATAAAGAATTTTCAAATAAAATAACAAAATTTTATAAGTCGATAACGACCGATTTTTGGATGTTAAAAATGAAATCCAAGTATTAAACTAAAATTCAAATTTTTAGCGAAATTTTTAGTGACCAAAAATCAGGGTCGTTACACAAATGGTAGTCTAGCCCTCAAATAGTTCATCCAGCCAGAGCATGCAGCCAGAGCACCAGTTCATCAAGCCAATCTGTCCAAATCGTAGTCTAGCCCTCAAATAGTCAAATGCGAAGGCATTGTGCTCGCGTGAGAGGGGTTAGGTATTTACAAATGTCTGTCTTATAGGTGCTTTGGTTTTACTTTCTCACTATAACGACCTTTATAGTTCATTCTTGGCAGGGTAGAAAGCAATAACATTTTTAATGGTTGAAATTCAGTATTTGGTTGAGGTTTGCTTGAAATTTGATCTGTCTTCATGATTAGTTAAATGACACACCTGTTGTTGGGTTGTTTTTTTAATTTGCTCAAAATCTTTGGCCTTATTCTCATTCTTGTAGTTATTATTGTCCTTGTCATTATATAATTTGAGAATAAGTGTGAAAGTTAGAACTGGTTAATTTTTCTTTGTTCAGAAGTGATATACTTAACTCCCATTTGGCTCTAAAGACTAAAGTGCAAGTTCCACCTTGAGGTACTTATTTCTCTGATTTTTCTTTCCAAAGTTGGTTACCTTTCCTGCATATGGTATATGGATCCACTTTGTTATTATTTATCCCATGGTTGGTGTAGGGCGGATTTGACTAATAATTGAATAATGTGTGCTGCAATGTGTTACTTTCAAGTTAGTTTTCTACTTAATCAATGTGTTCCTCTAGACAATTTCATCATGCTACACTGCTAGGTCCTCTTCATTTGATTATTGTGTGGTATCTATGCATCCACATCAACTCTGGCTTTTGCTTGGTTCCTCCCAAGCATATTGAAACACCAAAGTTGTTGATGTACCATGATAATAGTCCGGCGTGGATTGTTACCTGTCACGTTTTCATTTGTTTCTATTGGCGAAAAACACTACAACAAATAATGGTAGTAATTACTTTAATGATTATGTTATGATCGACAGCATCAGTAACATTGTTAGGACAAAGGGTATACTTCCATTTGTCATTAATCATCTTTAAGCAAGCTAATTTTTTTGTGTATACTGTTGCCTGTTCATTTGTTATTTCTTTGAGGAATATGGAGTATTCACTACGACAAATCTCACTTTTTATAGCTTAAGTTCACACTACAACAAATATGATCTTTAATAGCATAATTCAATAGTGTTCTTTTAAGAGTGCTATTATAAAGGAGCAACAATAGCATTCCTTAAACTACGAGGAACAACAACAGTGTTTCCAAAACATGGAAGGAATTTACAGTGTTTTCATTTAAACCTCATCTACAGATGACAACATTCCACCCAAATAGCGCCCTACCTAAATATCGGGTGGAAAACCTTGGCGCCTTATAAAGCCCTCTGAAATTTTCGATTGTGTTTGAACCATCCCCAAGTTTCTCAGTCATGTTGTGCGAATAAGTTTGAATGGATCGCTGCGATTCTAGGTTTTGTTCGTTTTTGGTTTGTTCCTTTTTTTGAATCGTATCTCTCTGAATCATTTTTCTCTACGCCTGTCTCTTCTCAATCGTTTTCTCAGTGTCGTTTTTCTCTATTTTTTTCCTAATAGCTATTGGGTACTCTATAATCCTTATGATTGATGAACCTTGATAGTTTTTCTCTGCTCCCTCACTTACTCGGACAAGAATGCAGCCATATTTGAAGAAGCCCTAACAAAGGTTGATTCAATAGTTTTCTTAATTCTTGGCCAAATACGAGGCTCGGGTTTTATGTTCATTCATTAGTATGTGATATCATTTAGGTTTTGCACATATTATGCACTTACATGGTTTAATAGTCCTTGCTGAGGCTCAACGTTTTAATCATTAGCATGTGTGATTCTAGGATTCTGCACTTATGTGGCCAAATAGAAGAATTTTGCACTTATAGGTTGGAGGGAAGCGGTGGTACTTGAGTAGCAGGTGGGCAGTAAATGGTGGTGATAATTGGGGCTTTACGCTTTTGTTTTCAATAAGTAATTGGGGTGTTATCTTGCTGGTTCCTAATTTAGTGCATTGTCTTATTTATTCTTATTTAAGGGTATATTTCATTCTTATTTAAGGGTATATCTCATTGATTCTCTCAATGCTATAACAAATTGGTCCTCTAGCTGCCTAGCATAGTTTTGTAGAATGGAAAAATTGCTATGCGTTTCTATTTTTCTTGCTCAGTAGGTTGATTACCCTACCTATTGAGCCAAAAAGGTTAAATAGATTTTACAGACTCTAGTTCTCCTAATAGTATAAGTTAGGCCTTTTTAACAGCCCTTCTTATAAGCTGCCACTTTACTGTCCAGCAAACAAGAATATTACTAGTGAGTGGGGAAAGTAATCAGCTATAGAATTTGTGAACTTTTTAAATCGGCAGTTTGAACTAGTAAGAAGTTAGTTTTGACTTTGGCTAGCACAAACATTGTTGAACAGAAGTAGTAGGGTATAGGCTTGAGTCTTGGTGAAGATAAGAAATCTATTTGTTCTCTGCACGATATATCAGACTAAAGGGGAAACTATGAAAAAAAAAAATCTAAACTAGCTGAGCTTGGTTCTCCATTGCTGAACCTTAAAACCTTTTGGTTCAGCCAATAGTGCAGTACAGTTTAGCCATGGTGATTGCCGCATAGCGAAACACATAGTTAGGAACTGGGTTGGTTTCTGGAATTTTACAAATGATTCAACTAGGAATGATATTTTGGAAGGGATTCAACTAGGAATTAGATAATAGCAGTACCTACACTTATCCTATTTTCCTAAGTGCCGCGCTATGGTACTAGTTCGTACTTTGGATTTTCACTTTTTTCTCTCGAAAGGAGGTGGTCTGATTTCCATCAGTGATCTGATTAGGTTTTGTGGTACTTCTGTAGCAAAAGAGAAACAAAACCTTTGATATATTGCCACCATTGTTGAAACCAAAGCACTTTAAACCATAATCAAAATCCACTAGGCTTTGGGACACAGATAAGACATAGGAGGGGCACTTGCTATTCTATATTTTGTCCCATTTAGAGGTGTTCCAACTACTTTTTTTGCTGCTGCAATAACACCAAAAGAAATTGGTGCGAAAACTATACTTGCCATCAATCATGTGTAAGGGTATTAATTTTCATAGTAATTATCATACTCCTACATCTTTGGCTAATAGTAATTATGCTTCTATGTTCATTGTAGAGAGCTGGTGATCTTCTATTTGTCTCATGTATATTGACATTTGGATACCAAATTAGGGCATGCCCAAAGTATTGTCAGACCTAGTACTCTCTAATACCTATTTTTCTCTTTCTAAATGAGCTGCATTTACTTGGTTGTCGAACAATAGCAGGTTTTGGTATACTGTTTTTGATAGAGCTCTCAAACTTGATATTAAAGTTGCCACACAGACTATCAATTCTAAACTTGAGCTATTTCCATTTTATGATGTTGTCGATTCTCCTATTCTTTTTAACCCTAATCTGACACTTAAGCCCCTTTTTTTTTTTCCCTTGCAGGCTAGGCAGCCAAATTTTAATCTTCTATGCGAGGAGGAATTGGACTTCTACTACGTGCTGCATCTTTTTGGGGATGATTTTCGCTGCTACAACTTCAACCTACGGGCATGTTTCTCATATTTTGGAGGGTTTCAAGTAGCCTATTTTTGTGGTTGGCTTTGGGAGCAGAAAGGGTATAAGCTCGGCAAAGAAGTAAGCTTCAAATAAAGGAAATTCGCGGAATGAGATGGTTGGCCTAGTGCATGATTACATTTTCAGGAAATTCGAATTACATTAGTTATTTTTCAATGAGTCCAATTAGTCAGGCTCTTTTATGTAGTTTTTGTCAGGGAATTGTTTCCCAAGCTAATGTAATGAATCTTTATTCACTGGTTGAATTGTTTATTGTATATTGACATTTGGATATAGTTGGTGTTGAATGGAATATTTATTTTTGTTTCTTAAATGAAATTATCATGATCTTATTTGAAAATGCTAATATATTGGTATTTATAGAATTTTTAAAAAAATACAAAAATTGGCTAATATAGCGCTCTTAAAATGCTGTAGAAAATTTACATTCTATAGCGTTTTTAAAACGCTATGGAAACTTTACATTCTATAGCGTTCTTGAAACGCTGTAGAAAATTTACGTTCTATAGCGTTTTTAAAACACTGTCTAAAGTTCACATTCTATAGCGTTTTAAAAATGCTGTCTTAAGTCTAAGACTTTTAACAACATCGGCTAATACAGCGTTTGTAAAAACGCTGTATATATCATTTAATAGCGTTTTTCATACGCTGTAAAAAACGATTTTTCTTGTAGTGCATCGCCATACAGATTGATCATATTTGTTTGGTTCCACTTCATAAACCAAGATCATGCATATTCCCATAGCTAGAAACATCGCCACATGTTAACGGTTATCATCAAAATAAAGTTGCCACATTGTTTATAAAAACTAGGAAAAAACATATTGACATTCCGGGTACGGGAGCCAAAAGTACAATAAGGGGAAGGTGTTAGGCACCCCTCGCTACCCAGTCATGAGATTGGCCCATAATCATTCGACATATGATATTTATTTACTTTACTTAATTCTAAACACATAATCTGATTATTAGCCTTTCGCAGTTGATAAGGTGAGACAGAATGATATTTGAAGCATGCATAAGAAATTAGCAGAAAACAAATAGCCTGTCCCAGAGAATGGATCCCATGACCGGTGAATAGATGTCATGGCCGACGGATCCTTCTACATCAATGTATCAACTGTGGGAACGATGTCCCTACCGATGTTCTTCCTCACACCAGAACGAATAGTTAATTAGAAACTTCAAATACTATGATTAAAGTACGATAACTGAAAAATGAATCAAACCATAGGCCCCTGGGCCTCACCACCTTGATCCCTCAGTGCATAATTACTTCGGATTGAGGGTGATTGACTGACTTCCTTCTCGAAAACCCTAGGGTTAGGGTTTGTACTTCAGGGGTTTCATCGTCGGATTGCTGTTGCCTTCGAGATGTTAGGGCTTTTGTAGAAATAGTATTTCTGCAGAATTTTAGGGCTAGAGAGGGTGAATTGTGTGTATATTTTTTGAACCCTAAGGCCCTTTATATAGGCACCAGATGACATCATTCCAACCAATCACAATGCACAAATTAATAGGAAGTATATGTGCACAAGATCTCTTCTCAGAATCTCCTTTCGAAGCACGAAAGAATCGGAAAATGGCTGCTAGGGTTTTGAGCATCGGATCAAACGATTGACAGAACATTCCAGAATCTGGAAAAAGGATGATCTGGCAGCCAAAGGAATGATCTGTCAGCCGAGTTATGGTTCTCATGAGCAAGGGATCAATCTCTCAATGAGATTTTTAAACAACATGTTTCACGGGTGAAAGAATGAAGTTGGGGCCGAGAAATCAATATTACGACCGACAGATGTATTTTCCTAAGATGTTGTATTTCTATCTGAAAGGCTATATGACTCTGAATTGGATCCTCTAAGTGGCTAAAAGTACTTACCAAAAGTCCATGGGTTTACGATAAGTCAATCAGCAATCACTATATCCATTCATCATCGGGATGGTCCCTAAAGTGGGACTTGAAATAATTATTAGGCCAAATTGGTGTGTCTACTGATGCCCCTCTTTGATTGAACTTAAACGGATCGCGAGACATATTTAAGTAAGAGTCAAAGTCGTAAAACATTTTGAATTTTGTTAAGCAACTATTCCAAGTGTTTTTGAAAAAGGTTTTAGTTATGGTCAGGCCAAGAGGCTTCCTACATATTCCACAAGTGAAATTTGGACAAATTGTAATTTAGGGCAGTAAAAAGTAAAAAAAAGTTCGGAGGGTTTGACACAGAAGACGTACCTTCAAGCTTTAAAAGCCGTAGTGCAACGTACCTGGGCTATGCCAGGATTTTGGGGAAGAGTAGTTGAAGGAGTGTGGAGCTGCCGGGGGAATTTTATCGGAGAGCATCATTTAGTATTTTGGGGTTGATCAGTACACAACGGGTGAGTTGTTTGCTTTTCATGATCATTCTTACTTTAACTGAGGGGAGCTCGGTAGAGTGGCCTATCCTTGCGAATGAGCTTGAAGGAAGGAATTGATGTAATTGTGGTGGAAGAATCCAAACCATCTTCTGGATCGAATGCCGATTTTAAATTTTTTTTTTTTTTTTTTGGGGGGGGGGGTACGAGGTCAGTAACTGGAACATGAAGGTTGAGATGAGAGAACCGAGAAACGGAGCCGGTTACAATCGTAAGGCGAGAGCCTAAGGAGCCAGAGCATGAAGCTTGAAGTGGTAGAACCAAGGCACAGAACCGGTTGCAATCATAAAGCGAGAGCCAGAGGAGTCAGAGCACAGAGCTTAAAGTAATCGAACCAAGGCATGGAGCTAGTTGCAATCATAAGAGCTTGAAGGTCTGTGCATGGAGCCTTTCCATCTTCCATAAATTTTGGCGTAGAGCCAAACGATCGAGGCACAGGACCGATCAATGAAACTGAGGCACGGAGCCGGTTGCACGCAAGGTTAACCTATTTCATGAGTGAGAGATGCTAAACATAGTATGTGTATGATGATGGTTAGATATGTTGATAATGGTGATGCGATTGATGCAGACTCGATGATGACAATGGTGATGCAATTATGTGCACAGGCCCATGCGTGTGTGTTGTTTTAAGCGTAGAGATTCCTTCAAGTTCTAAACTTGAGCATTCAGAGCATAGAGCTCGAGCATTCGGAGGGTAAAGTCCGAGCATTCAAAGTACAAGCATTAAGCAATCAGTACGCAGTGGTTGGGCATTCAAATGCAGGGCTTGAGCATTCAAGTGTAGAATTTGAGCATCCAGTACACAGTGGTTGGGCAATCGAAGAGCTTCGAGCATTCAAAGTGTTGGACTTTGAGCATTCAAGCATAGAGGTTGAGTGACTTGAGCATAGGGCTGTTGAACGAGCACAGAGCTCTTGAGTGAGCACAAGGCTGCTGAATTTGTGAGATAGCGAGCACGGGGCCGTTGAGGTAGTGAGCTTGGGACTGGCTTTGTTTGACTAGCGAGTGTAGAGCTGCTGAACGACTTAAGTGTGTAGCTATTAAGATAATGAGCATGTGGTGCTGTTGAGTGACTAGATGGAGATGGTGCTTGAGCGTGGGGTTATTGAGATGGAGCAATAGGCGTAGAGCCGCTGAGTGAGTGAGCATGGAGCTGCGGAATAGTTGAGGTAGTGAGCATGGAGCTATACGGAGTTTGGTAAGTGGTCGCAATGATGAGTATGGATCTGTTAAGATGGTGCGTATGGAGTTATTAAAATTTGGAGCTGCTAAAATGGTGGAGCCGTTGAGTAGCTTCATGGTAGTGGGCACAGAGCTACTGGAAGAGGGAGTATGGAACTGGTGAGCTTGTTAAGAGAGTACAAAGCTGCTGAGATAGTAGGCACGGAACTTGAAGTAGTTGATCTTATGGGCGTTGAGCTGTTGTACATGAGCATAGAGCTGCTTAAGTGATTGTGAGGCACGGAGCTGCTGATGGAGAGCACGGAGCTACTAAATGGAGATGAGTATAGAGTTACTGAGCATGGAGCTTTAACATAGGCTGTGACGGCTGTCGTACTTCCGGATATAGTAATTTAGGTGTAGAGCCAGGATTTTGAGGGTTTAGGGTTGCCAATCCTTAATGATCAAGCGACCAGCAACTGTGAGCTTGCTGTTACGGATAGAGTTTTTGGGAGATTCGAGATGTTGGCTTAATGCTGGTGTTTGATATTCCTTATGCTCGGGAATGCCCCTAAGGCTAGTTCTTATTATATTGCATCTGCTAAGGAATATCCCAAGGCTAATTCAATCAATGTTCATCATTGGTTTTGTTGACCATGGACCCAAAACTTCATATTTTGCTTGAATTGGTGTACCGAGCCAAATCTACTGTTGCTGTAGGAGGTAGATTAGAGGGCCAAGAGATTGATCCTGCGGCCGAAGAATCTATGTCTCGGCCAAAGAATCGATACTCGGCCGTGAGAATGCTAAAAGTCAAAAACTTGATTTAAGTTGGGTTTAATCAATCTCACGTGTCATTTTATCTTTTCTACTTCTTCCTTATTTCTCTCGCTCGAAACCACTCCATCCTTTTTTCTCCGACCGCCAACGCCGCCTTTCTCCGTCATCGTCGTTGTCGTTCTCGGCCACCACCGCCCTTTCTTCCACTCTCTTTTCTTTCCGACCATGATGACTTCTTCCGAAGCTACCACCTCTACCATCCTTCCACCGTTCGTTGCGTGTTCTTCCTCGGTTCCCCCATGCGGGCGTGATCATCCCCTTTCGGACAAGAAGACGGTCGAAGAACTTGGTCCATTTGATGCTGCTACCTACGTTCTTCCTACGTATAGGTTGGGTTCTGGCGGATTTCCTACGATACCGCCCTCCCATTGGTGGCCTAGAGGCCAAAGTGGTTCGTAGGTTGCCTGAGCAACAACAGAACGTTCATAATGTTTCAGTAAGCTTTCCGAATCCCTTAAAAAACAAAAAGTTTACTTTCGTTAGTACGTAGTTAATTTTTCATGGTGAAATTTGATTTATTTACGGGATGGAATCCCTTTTCTAAGGGCATTAATGAGAAAGACCCGCAGTAGGGTCGAAATTGTTTCGTTTTTAAAAGTTTAGAATACCCCTGCCCCCTGTTTAGGCAATGCCTGCTTCTTCTTTTTTTTACATGTCAAGTTGATGCCCCTAGCTTTTCATTTGTTCATGCAATCATGAGATTAACTCCTTTTGCATTCTTGGTGGAATTTTGCAGAGGAACAGGAGACTGGAGGCTCGTGGTAGAGGCAAGGAGGTGCACAACTGGTTCTTGACGTTGCTAGAGCAAGCTCGAGAACTGGAACGTGCTGCTAGTTTTGAGGTGTTTGTTCTGGGCCTCAATCTTCCGAAGATTGATTGGTCATTGATGACCTCGCTGGTGGAGAGATGGTGGGATACCACAAACACATTCCACTTTGTGGGCAGCATGCCCTTGGAAAAATCAGGGGATTTCATTCCCCGTTCTTTTTGCAAAAGCGGCTCGGAAATCGAGGGAGCGCGAGCGGAGAAGCAGCAAGCGCTCGTAAAATATAGAGTCGCCACCTTGGTTTGAAGGTCGGACACCCAAGGAACCGTATTTCGAAACACCTGCCGCACTATTTGATTTGAAAAAGTGAAGGAACCAGTCCGTCATAACCATATCTGGGTTCGGGAGCCAGGTTACGAGAGGGGAAGGTTTTTAAGGCACCCCTCTCACCCAATCCAGAGATCGGTCTCTACTTAAACATTTTGTGAAAATATTTGTGATTCGTTTTCTTCTTTAATCAATTTTAAGCCAGTTAGGGCGGGGGAACAATTAATCGGGGATTGAAACTGTAAAATATTTGTAAGACGTGATGTAAACATGGTATGGATGGGTGGAATAATGAAAAATAGAATAAAATCCAACCTTCTGGTCAGAAACAAACCATGCTGCTCATAAAATGAATGTGCCATACACCATGGCCACCTTTGCATGCATGGATCTACGTACATGCAAACCAGATCATCGCGCGACACACTGACTCTCTCGCGCGAGGGATTAGGTCATACCACAGGTTGAATTTAATCCTCTTCTGGGCTCTGGAAGGACCAGTGCACTCCCAGGAGGCAAACCAAGCAGTTTATATGAACTGTAAATAACTAATTATTACAAATTAGTACAAACAGGAGCCAAATTAATTGAAATACAAACCCTAAACAGTGGGGGTGATAAAACGGAGGCCAAGGGCCAAGCTGCTCATGCAAGGGCAGCTACTGGACTCAGGAGGACCATCGCGCGGGAGAATGACTCCATCGCGCGAGGGTCCTGACTGGACTTCCAGGAATTGCTTTGCATGTTCTGGGCTCTGGTACATGCCCAGAAGCAACCCAGAAGCATTCCGACAAAGAAATAAGCAAGGAAAGCTAGACTATGTGCTTTACCCTGCATAACAGTGATCTAAATGTTTATCAAACTTTAAAACAAGTAATAACATATTAAATAAGGAAAACCAGCATCCCCAAACCCCACGAGGACTGTCACGCGAGACAGTGAACCGTCGCGCGTGAGTTTGAGTCCATCGCGCGAGGGTATGCTTTACATGGTTTCTTGTAACTGTGCTTACTTTAGGACCAGAAATGGTATTGATTACCAATCCCGGCCCTGACAGCCCCCCTCAGGGATCAAAACAGTAAACAGTAAAGGTGTTTATACCTTTGCTTGAAAGGTTTTGGAAAAGATTGAGCAAGTTTGATGAAGCTTGTGATGGAAAATGGAGTGAAGAAAGGATGAACAAGTGTGCTAGGGTTGAGAGCCTTAGCGTGCTTGGTGTTCTTCTTAACCTTTGGGACTTGAAAATTAATTACCTTGTGTCTCTTCTTTGAAAGAGTGAAGAGGGGTATTTATAGGAGGAGTGGAGGACCAAATGTGGTGGCAAACACCCTCTTAAGACCAAACTTGGTGGCTAAGTATGGTGGAGAGGTGATGGGAGAGATTGTGAGGGTGGAGAACCCAAAACTTGCACAGCCCACGGGCCTGTGGAGAAAAATGGGGTTCAGTAGCCCTACAGACCCTTGGCAAGCAACCAACTGGCTGAAAAAGGTGAAAGTGATTGGAGTGGACCATCATGCGAGGGAATGGGACCGTCGCGCGAGTGTAACAGCTATCGTGCGTGGGTCAACAGTCAAACATTTGACTTTGACCACAGCTGGACAAAGCATACCATCGCGCGAGGGAGTGACTTCCACGCGCGAGGGTCAACCCTAAATTAGGGTTTGACTGGTTTTCTATTTTTCTTTCAAGGGTTCAAAGGGTTCAAAGGGGTTCCGCACACACCGAGCTCAAACCTTTCCAACCTTAAGACTGCTTTTCGATCTGATTCATCATCGGGGAAACAAGAAACCGTAAAACGATCGGGAGATTCAAATGGGGTGTCTACAATAGTCCCCCTTTGACGGCACGCGGAGCACCATTGACTGGTATGGGTAACGTCAAAGGTTTCTAGACACCGACCAAATCCACCCAAAAGCCGATTTAATGGAAAAATGCGCAAGTATGTAAAAATACAGTGCACCGAAGATGATTGGACGGATAGATCGTCGCTAATTTGAAAGTGGACGGATGAATCGTCGCTGATTTAAAATTGGACGGATGGATCGTCGCTGATTTGAAAATTAGACGGATAGATCGTCGCTGATTTGAATTTGGACGGATGGATTGTCGCTGATTTGAATTTGGATGGATGGATCGTCGCTAATTTGAATTTGGACGGATGGATCGTCGCTGATTTAAAATTGGACGAATGGATCGTCGCTGATTTGAAATTGGACGGATGGATCGTCGCTGATTTGAATTTGAAATTGGACGGATGGATCGTCGCTGATTTGAATTTGGACAGATGGATCGTCGCTGATTTGAATTTGGACGGATGGATCATCACTGATTTGAAATTAGAGTGCCCGCAGGCGGGCCATAGTTGGGGATGTAAAAATGCTCCAGATTGCAACATCATTCCAATATCATCCCCAAAAGTGATTTAGGACCATAATTAAAAACCTTGGACTTTAATTAAATAGAAATAGAGAATAATCAAATTGGGCTTGCCTGCTAGGTAAATGGGCTTGGAGCCCAAAAGGAGTGTCGCGTGAGGCAGTGACTCCCTCGCGCGATGGTGTCTTTTCTAGACCTGGCTTTTTAAAGCGGCCCAGACCCAGGCCCAAATCTGTTCCACACTTTTAAACGTCGCGGCGACATTACAGAAGGCAGTTCCAGTGGGTTTTGAGTTCCAAACCCTCTCAACTTCAAACCCTCTTTCAAATTTCTTCCCAAAACCTTGATTCGTCTCCCAAATCGACAAACCCATGCACTAGATTTCATCCATGGCTGAACACGGTGGCAATGAAGGCGAAGGAGAAGTGGTTGATCAACCTGAGGATCGAGGCGGTCCCATGATAGTCAAGGAAGCGGATCAGATGGCGGCAGAGCACGTCGGGATTGAGGGTGCAGAAGTAGGAAAAGGCAGCGATGGCGTTCAGGGTCGCGAGGAGGAGGCTGCTGGTGGTGAGAACCCTCGCGCGGTAGAGGGAGAGTCTCGCGCGAGGGTTGAGACTGGGGTCGTGGAGCCCAGTTCTGAACCATTGGACTCGGGCATGGTGGCTTAAGGCCCGCCTATGGTTGAGGGAAGTTCAGGTGGCAAAAGTGGTAGTAGTGCCATTAGGGATGAGCCCGGGCCAAACCAAACCCCGCCGAGGGACCTGGAGAAGGGTAAAGGAGTAGTAGACACGGAGCCGGAGATCACAGAGGACGCAACTGTTGAGATCCGAGAGGAGAACATTGCCTTCAGTCCGCTGGTGACAGCGGCCACATCGTCGCGTCACGTGCCGATTACTTTAGACGATGTTGCCGAGCACACTCCTGACGAGATTTTAGCAAAACTTCTGGAAGATCACCCCATCATCGGGGAGTATGTGCTTAAAGCCAAGGATCGGGCGCGGGCCATTGAGGCGTCTGAGGCCACGGCGAGGGCCGAGAGGGAGGCTGAGAGGGAGAGAGCCGGGCCAGGGGGGCTGGCGGCGGATGTAGAGGCCGAGGACAGAGAGGCCGAGGAGGCACAGGGGCCGAGGGTAAGTGTAGTGACCGAGGCGGGTGCTATGACGCGCCCTAAGTTTTTAGAGGAGACATACATGCCTCCGAGGCCACACTTGTTCGTTCCGTCAGGCTTTACAGGGTATAGGCGGCCACAGCAGACTGACTACGACGTGGAGTTGGTGCTGCGCGACCCCAGGGTGCACATTTCGAACACTTGGGTTGAGGTATACTTCTTGAAAACCCCCTCTATGCTTAAACTTGATACCTGCATATCTAGAAAATCACCAAATACATCGTAATTGAACCTTGCAATACTGATATAACATGTGCCCTGAATGCCATTCATGTAATAACTTGAACCAACCATCGGCTGTAGGCTGAATTCAGAACATTCTAGGATGAGAGAAAGCTCAGATAACATGCCATGCACACGATCACTTCCACCAACAGTCCAATGTTAAACTGCACCACGAACACACCATGCCAAAAGCATAACTTGAACCAACCATCTAATGGTAGCTTGTATAGATGTCCAAACATGACGATATAGCCCTTGTAACAAGCACCATGCACGCAAGGATTCGAACCAAACAACTATTGAAAATGGCACCGAGTTCCAAACCATGAAAAACTAGCCCAAGCACTGTAATCCATGCATGCTATAATTTGAACAGGAGTTTGAACCAATAACCTGAGCCGTCCATCTGTAGTTACATGGCTGCATTGATTACCTAGAACTTGAAAATGAAAGTGATTTATGCTAATATTATATCCTGATGCTTGTCTTTGTTGTCTGAAACAGGCGAAGCAGAGAGATATCTATGGTTTTGGCGGACCATGCAGTTCCCTAGCGCTGTACGCGGGGCTGCCAGCGAGGGTGAGGGAGATAGTAGATGCAGTAGGCTTTAGGGAGTTCATACAGACTCTGACAGTGCCGGTCAGGAATGACCACGCTGTCCTTGTTGCGCTGGCTGAGAGATGGAGAGATACATCCAATACCTTCCACCTGCCTCCTGGAGAGATGACAGTGACGCCGACTGATTTCGCGGTGATCACAAGCTTGAGGATTGGGGGAGATCCCATCCCATTTGACTCAGGGATATATGAGGATCCAGCGGCGCTGGAATGGTTTTTGGGGGAAGTGCCCAAGGTAGAGAGAGGGGCTGCTAGATATGCACAGTTTGCAAAATACTTGAAGAAGAAGCCGATCAATAAGCACAAGGAGGAGCAAATGGCCCGGGCTTATTTACTGTACCTTTTCAGGGCTAGTCTGTTTCCGAACAGAGGGAGCACAGTGCACTTGTTGTGCCAGCCGGCGCTGAGAGACCTGAGGACAGCCTCATGTTTTGACTGGGGCGGAGCCGCACTTGGCACGGCCTACTTGTTCTTTGGTGACTCCTCGAGGACCGAGCAGAGCACAGCTGGCTTCTGGCGTGTCTGAGAGGTATGATTTCAATTATTACATAGTTCAATTTCCATTGTACCAATTGACTGCATAGATTGTTTACCAGCTTTTAACTGTATAACAGTATAACTTGTAACTGATGCAATTCCATTTTTGATAATGTTGCAGCTTTGGGCATATGAAGTATTGAGGATGTACCCTCCGGAGTGCAAGCATCCTGACTTGAGCACTCTCTTTCAGGCGTTGATATGGAGCAAAGAGCACAGAGGCATCAAGGAAGGGAAAGGCAGCCTCAATGCTTACAGGCTGTACCTGGACGAGCTGAGGGCTTCACAGGTATGACATTAGAATTCCAAAAGTCAATTAACGCATGCTTTCATGGCTTTAATGCTGTCGTTGATCAATTGTGCACGCTGTTTGTTTGTCACTTCGTGCAGAACGAGTGGAATCCCTGGAGGACGAGCGGGCCAGAGCCAGAGTACTTAGCCAGGAGCAGGGCTATCACAGCCAGTAGGTTGCTTTTAGAGTCAGCTTTCTGTTGGCAATGGTACTTAGGGGATCGAGTGACTCGCTAGTCACTAGGTTACCTTGAGTTCCAGGTGCCAGGGCCACTTTCGCCACGAGCCTCACACACGAGTGACTATACACTGGTGGAGTTGGAAAGATTCACGGGGCCAGATACTGAGTTGACACGGCACCTACGTCCGTCGATGGACTATGCAGCTTACCAGAGGGACTGCTTGGCGAGGCCGCTTGGTGTTAGGGCTCGTAAAGAGATCCAGGAGCAGGCACGTGAGGCTGGTGCAGAGAGAAGAGCTGCTGCTAAGATACCAAGAGGAGGAGAACGCCACGTGAGGCGCAGGGAGAGCAGGCCAGTGGTAGGTGGGCCCCCAGAGTTGCTTTGGAAGGTGGACGTGGTGGATTCCCAAGGCAATCCAGCTGAGGTGGAGCTTGCACCAGCACGTAGAGAGCCCGCGGCGGTGACAGTGCAGGTAAACCAACTTCCAATTCTGTAACTTCAATACCCTTGAACTGTATTTGAAATGTCTGATGATTGTAAAACATTCACAGGTGCTTGTGGAATGGGTGAACGAATTTTTCCGCCGTATGCTTGCCTTGGAGAATGTGGTGAGGAGAGCGGCAAGCGGCTTCCCATTGGAGTTACGCTATCCAGCACCCACTGCGCAGCCAGCTCAGACAGCTACCTCCCGGAGAGCCCAGGTATACAAAACAAAACACTCCTTCCTGCTTTCAATATTTACGATACATGTCTGCTTGTGATACATGCATGCTTGCTTTGAAAACCTCTGATACAGAGAGATAGCTGATAGATAGCTTCTAACTTGATAGAATGTACCTGTCAATTAAACATTTGATAGACAATATACTGCAAAAATGTATACTAATGCAACATATGACTATGCAGGCACAGGGACGGTCAGCTTCTAGGAAAAGAGCGCGATCTCCGCCACGAGCACAGACTACCACACCTCCAGCCGCTACGCGACATACCAGGAGCTCACAGCCCACCACAGCAAGCAAAGAGGCAGCTAGGAAGGCGATGGCGAGCGCAGAAGAGTGGTATCGGGTAGAGATGTGCGTCAGATCGGACCGAGATGAGCCGGCCCGCAAGAAGCAGCTCATCTCATCCTAGCCTACCGAGGAAGAGGAGGAAGGAGGAGAGGAAGAAGAGGCAAGGAGCGGCTCTGACGACACTGTTGACGATCCCAACTACCTACAGGACCCGACAGAGAACCTGGATGACGACGACGCGGGGGCGACGACGATGACGACGGTGATGACACCGACTGGTTCGGCCGAGGTGAGGGCCGATGAGGGGCTTGCTGCACTTATTTCCTGCATCCATCTTTTGATTTCGGGCCTGCGTGCCCAAGTAGATAGCTAGATGGCCGGTGTGCCTTAGATACATTGATACTGCTTTTGGGAGACCTGCGTGCCTTGTTGACAGTGGGCGAGTGTGCCCTGTTTTGACTTTTGATAGCTTTTGATCGGCCAGAGTGCCAAACATGCAGTATTTTCCTTTGGTTTGGTTTGATACAGCTCAGTTTTAGTATAAAATTTGCATTTTCATGGTTTATTCGCCTTTATTTTGCATAAAAGAGAACAAAAACCCACCGCTAATACCAAACTTGCATTGATAACACACCGAGACTGTCTACGGACACGCATGAATTTATAGGAGTGACTAGCTCGAAAGAAAACAAAAAATGTACCCTAGGATACGGCCAGGATACGAGGATACGGGGAATATAATGATATTTCGGGCATTAAAACACAAAGTACTTGACTTTAAACAAAAGCGCGCTCCCACAAGGTCGAATACACATAACGTGACTTGCACGAATTGATGGAATCGAGAAAGACATCCCGAGGTGAGATTTGCACCGAAAAATGTCCAAAAGACACAAAAAGGGACATGAGACGCAAAACAAGACTCAAATATGTCCCGGACTGAAACCGACACCTCCGTACAGTCACATACAGTCCAAATGACCTGTACAGCATGAAAGAACTTGGCAAAAGCCCTTCGAACGGATTTTGACCTCTTAAAACCCTTGAAACGGGCCGCCGAGGGCCCAAAACCTTCATGAAACGCGAATTTCCGAAACTGATGCTCGGGTACAGTCACATATGACCAATGTGACTTGTAGAAACCATGAGAAAAGCCAAAGGAGCCCTGGAACCCAAAATGACCCAACCAAACCAGTAGCTACTGCAAACTGTCAAATTGTAGATTGAACCATCGCGCGAGCAAGTGAGACACTCGCGAGAGTGAGACACTCGCGCGAGGGACAGACTCTGCCAGGCTCCCTTTGTTTGACCAAATCAAACTTTTTAAAGCACAAGGAAACCCCAGGGGGCCACCCTACGATCTACACATAGTATGAAGCCATAATTGGAGTGTTCTGCTCTTGCCAAGTGGTAAAGCATCTAAGCCTTCTAACTTTTCCTTTGGCACAACAAACAAGGACCGACATTTCCAAACAAGTTGCCATTAAATGAAACTTCTAGCAATAAAGTATAGCACATCACCACTTTTGAAAGCACAAAAATTCATCAGTCATTCGAAATGGAGAGTCCACTAGCTGCAATGCTCGATCCTTGGTTGGTGAGAACCGAAGCCATTGACTGGGCGAGTCCTCGGTCTCGAGGCTTGGCCTCAATCAGAGATCTTCGAGACGTAGGGCCACGCCCTGAGCTTCTTGAAGCTGCCATGATCCACTGGGATCCAATTATGCACGTCTTCCATAATTATGACAATGAAATGTGCCCAACAGTGGAGGAGTTCCAAGCTTACCTGCCTGGCTTCGCAAATTTCGATGTCCTCGTCGTTCCTCCAATTCAGGAGAACATGAGCCATTTATTGATGATGAAACTGAACATTTTCGGAGAACTAGCGGCAAGTATTATTCACGACGGTGAACTGGACATCCCCCGTCTGATCGAATTGTATGGTCCTGGTGGAATTCTGGAGAACCATGTTGAGCAGGCACACAAATGTATTGCCTTTTCGATCTGCGCACTGGCGGCTTATGCACTGGTTCCTGCTAACGGGAGAGTCAGTCCTAGTGTGGTGAGCATGGCTTTACAAAGGGGAGCGCGCAAGAACATCATTCCAACAATCCTAGCTGAAACCTTGATGGGCTTGGATCTGTTCAAAAGCTGATAGAGCAACGTCTACAGCGACAGCCCGCGGCTGCTCCAGGTAAATTCTCACTCAGCTCACCTTTTTTTGGTTTCCGCACTTTCTCGTTTTACCTCGACGCTCAGCTAAGGATCACTTTAGAACCTTACTTGTCTTTTCGCTCAGGCTTTATCTAGCTTCTCACTTGTCTTTTCACTTATAGGTATAGCTTTCTGACAAGGCTGGCCTACTCGAAGCTCCCCAAGCAGGCTGGGAACATTTCCCGAGACGGATACTCGAACGACCTCTACTGTATCCTGAACAGGACGTGATGGGATGGTACATGATCCTGCATGACATGCAGTCTGATGACTTTGTCAGGAGATGTCCATGGCTAATCATGCCCGAGATGGCTGTTATTTCTGCAGGCTTTGAAAGGGTGATAATTGCTGGATTGGCCAGTTTTACCTTTTACATCCCAGGCCGCATCCTACGTCAGCTAGGCATAAGCCAAGGGCTACACCGAGCTGGAGTTGAGGAATTCCAATTGCCTGACTTCAATGTACCAACACTGCACGATTACCAAAGGCTTTGGAGAAACAGGGTGCTCGAGGGTCCTAGTCCAGACTTCGTGGACTGGCTGGATAGTCGCTACGTGGCATGGCTTCGTGTCGAAATCTAAGCAAGGCCAGGGGGATACTATTGAGTCCAAGAGAAACTCGTCTGTATCAAGAATAAGTTCAAGAGCCATCAGGCTATCCGAACAGTTTTTCTTTGTTTTCGTTTGACCCTTGAATCCATTGTATGGCACTTATGCCCGGCACATCAAATAAAAAGAATGTCTTTCATCCCCACCATGATTCCTGTTTGAAAATGTCGACGAAGCTGAAAAAATTCAAATAACCACTGAATTTGCAAAACGACACCTCAATACACCCGTTTACACCTGCATTGACCCGCTGGCAAAGCACAATATCCAAAATTCAGTCCGAGACAAAACATGAATAATCACTCGAAACAATCCAGTAGGCTGTTCTTGAAACCGTGACAAGAAATAACCCTCGCGCGAGTAAGTGACAACCTCGTGCGAGACTCACTCACTCGCGCGACTAACCCAGTGTATCGCGCGATGGTTATGTCCAGTGCAGATTCCAAGTTTGACCCTTTTCAGAAGGCTAAAGTGCTGTAGGCCTCTGTCATTACTGTTTGGATGTCCAGGAAAGGTCTGGGACAATCTAAGTGTACCCCTGGAGTGAAGGGACCTATACTAACTTCCTTAGATATTTTCTTTGAAAAAGAGAAATATCCTACCGTGCTTTTGCCTTTAAAAGGCATGATACTGCAAACGTGAAGTACTCAACCCCAGAAGACAACTCCAGACACCATTCAAAATGGCAAATCATCTCCCCACCTTAATCGGCCCATGGCTTGAAACATTCGTTGCAGGCGATTGGCTATCATTCCGGACTCACGGACTAGCCGTGTTTTGTAATCTCCGAAGCGTGAGATTGCGCCCTGAAATCCTATGGGCTGCAGTGCGGTTCTGGGACCCAAACGTCCATGTGCTCCGAATTGGAGATGACGAGTTATGTCCAACAGTGGAGGAGTTTCAAGCATACCTCCAAGGGTTCGCCTCCAGTGTGATTATCGTACCTCCCTACAGAGAAAGCTTGTCCAAACTCTTGAAATCTGCACTGAAGATCTCAAAAGGTGCAGCAGAGGGTCTGCTAAGCGAAGGGCAGATAAACATAATGCGCCTGATGGAATGGTACGGCCCTGAAGGCGACCTCACGGACACAGCCGTGCAGGCCCGGCGATGATTTGCTCTAGCAATCTGCGTGCTAGCTGCATACCTGTTGGTGCCTCCAGATAGACGGGCTGATCCCTCATTGGTATATGTTGCCACTCAGCTGGGCGTTCGAAAGAACGTAGTACCAATGGTTCTGGCGGAAACACTCATGGGTTTAGATTTAGCAGCTACTGGCCAAACAGAAACATTTGGCGGCAGTCCGCTCCTATTGCAGGTAAACTCTCACAGCTCACCATTTTTTGGCTTTCACACATTCTGCTTTTACCTCAACGCTCAGCTTAGGCTAATATTGGAGTTTCTGACTTGTTTTTCCGCTCAAGTTTTATATAACTCCTTACTCGTCTTTTCACTCATGCAGCTGTGGTTATCAGACAAGCTGGGATTGATTGTAGCGCCGGAGGCGAATTGGCCACACCTACCCGGGCGAATGCATCAACGAGGGATGCTGTATCCAGAAATGTCCACGGAGGACTGGTATGCATTTATGAGCAACCTGTCACCGCAGGAAATTGTATGGAGACACAGGGCGCTAGACATTCCAGATATGGCCCAAAACTCCGCAGGTTATGAAAGAATGGTGATCGCTGGGCTGTCCAGTTTTACTTTCTACATCCCAGGCCGTATCCTTCGGCAGCTAGGCATAAGTCAAGGGCTAAACCAAGCTGGGGTAGAACCCTTCTACCTTCTCGCATTCACTGCTCAGAATCTGATCGGGTATGAACATAATTGGGGCTTGAGACAGCTTGGAGGAGCAGATCCTGATTTCAGCACCAACCTGCAACGTCGCTACAAAGCATGGCTACGAAATGAAGTTACAGAAAGACTAAATGTAGACTGACTCCTGACAAAACTTACATGATCTAGAATAAACTGTGCGCCTATAAAGGCCTCTAGCATGTATTCTGTTTTATGCTTAACTGTTTTTTAAGGCTTTGCTCAGCTATGTAATAGAGATAATGGTTTGAATAAAAGTGCAAGATCAAGAACTTTCCCCTTTTGGTCCAAGTGTTGAACACCAAGCCGGTCTTGAACGTCCGCATGTATACTGGAACGGAAAACCATGGATCGAATTGATTGATTGTGACTGAATCTCACAAAGAGATTGCCTACGTATCCCTTTTCAAGGAATCAGGTCAAAATGTAGTTCAGGCTAAGGTTCGCTCGTGTATTTTGGCTCTCCTTTTGCGCTCTAATTTTTGCCTAGAACTGCCTTTTTAGGTTTTCAGCCTAGCGAGCTTTGACATTTGCCTATTTATTTTTGCCTAGACCGCCTTCGCAGGTTTTCGGTCTAGCAGGCTTGCTCTAATTTTTGCCTGGAACTGCCCACCCTTGTGGTTTTCTGTCCAACGAGCTCTCTCAGGGATATTAACATTTGAGTTGATCCAGGTTAACCAGAGTGTTAAACTCGTTGCCGTCCAGATCAATGAGATGAGCCATTCCACCCGAGAGGATGGTCTTGATAATGTATGGTCCTGCGCGCTTCGGCCGGAACTTACCACGAAGATCAAAGATGGGAGCACAGATTTCCTTCGTAACCATATCGCCTTTGAGCAAGTCACGAGACTTGACTTTCTTGTTGAACGCCCGAGCAATCCTTCGCTGATACCCCTTAACATGATACAAGGCCCGAAGCCTCCTCTCGTCAAAGAGCATGAGTTCAACAAACCTCCCACTGAGCCACTCAAATACCGTGAGGTCACATTCCGTCATGATCCTCAAAGACGGTACCTCAAGCTCGATAGGGAGTACTACTCCCATCCCATAGGCCAAGGAGTAGGGTGTTGCCCCAGTTGACATTCGAATTGACGTTCTATACCCCCAAAGAGCTAGAGGTAGTTGCTCGTGCCAGTCCCTGGCGGACTCGGCAGACTTCTTGATAATGGTTTCAATATTCTTGTTCGCTGCCTCGACCGCCCCATTCGTCTGAGGGCGATAGGTCGTTGAATGGTGGACCTGGATTTTGAACTCGTCGAAAAGCTCCAAAACCCTACCCTTGAAGTGAACTCCATTATCCGACACAAATGCCTATGGGACACCATATCGATAGATAATGTTTTTCCTAATAAACTGAGCAACCTGAACTGTAGTGAGAGTTTTGTAAGACTCAGCCTCAACCAACTTGGTAAAGTAGTCTATCGCCACCAGAATGAACCGGTGACCATTCGAAGCAGAAGGCCTGATCATGCCTATAACATCGATGCCCCAGACAGAAAAGGGCCAAGGCGAGGTCATTCCAAAAAGCTTAGAGGGAGGAACATGCATAAGATTGGTGTGAATCTGACACTTATGACAGCGACGGACATAATCCACACACTGTGATTCCATAGTAGACCAGAAATAAACTTTGACGAAGGATTTTCCTGGCGGGCATGACACCGCTCATGTGAGGACCGCAGACTCCTTCATGAATTTCCTCCATTATTGTAGTGGCTTCAGCGCCGTTAACACATAGTTTATGCGTCTCACAATGAGATCTCCTGTAAAGCTTCCCTCCATAGATGATGTAATGATCAGCCATTCTTCGCAGTGCAAGTTGATCCTTTTTAGATGCTTCAGCCGGGTATTCGTCACTTTCTACGAAGTTCCATATATCATGGTACCAAGGCAGACCATCATCGATATCATCGATGGTACCGACATGTTGATAAGCAGGGCAGTCCCGCTGTTCGATCAAGATGGGACGAAGCTTGACCCATCGGAAGTTCGACCATGGAGGCCAAAGTTGCTAAGGCATCGGCAAACTAATTTTTTAGACGAGGAATATGAGTAAAGGTCACCTTGTTGAAACGAGGGATAAGATCTTCCAAGTCTTGATGATAAGGCTTCAACCTTTCTTCACAAACTTTCCAGTCCCCGTTGGCCTGAGATACAACAAGGTTAGAATCGCCAATGACCTCGAGCTTTTCCACACCGAGTGTTAAAGCAGCTTCCATGCCAACAATGCAGGCCTCATACTCGGCTTGGTTATTTGTGACGTCAAAATTGAGCTTGAACGCAAGCGGAATATGAGAACCATCGGGTGTTATCAACAAAACCCCAATTCTGTATCCCTTCTGATCAGCTGCCCCATCAAAGTAGAGAATCCACACATCATCGACTACCGTTAGAACTTCTTCATCTAGGAATAGGAAGTCTGAGTCTTTCGGTCCATCCACAGGATGATCAGCTAAGAATTCTACCACAGCACGGCCTTTAACAGACTTCCTTGTGACATACTCGAGATCGAACTCGGCTAGCATGAGCAACCAACATGCTAATTTACCAGTAAGCGCTGGCTTCTCGAACAGATACTTGAGAGGATCCATTCGAGAAATCAACTTCACTGGGTAAGCCAGCATGTAGTGTCTCAATTTCTTGGAAGCCCAAACAAGAGCCCAACATGTCTTCTCTAAGGCAGTGTAGCGTTCTTCGCACCCAACCATCTTTTTACTCAAGTTGTAAATGGCCTTCTCAACACCCTTATCTCCCTCCTGAGCTAGCAAGCATCCCATGGAAGATGGATTTACAGATAAGTATAGTATCAAGGGCTTCCCAGGCACTGGTGGCATTAAAACCGGAGGATTCTGAAGGTAGTTTTGAATGGACGTGAAAGCCGCTTGACACTTGTCTGACCACACAATTTTCGCAAGGTTTGAACCGTTAAAAAGCTTGTTGAGTCTATTTTCTAACCCTAGTAGTTTTGTAACGATTTTTGGTAAATAAAAATTTCGTTAAAAATTTGAATTTTATTTTAATTACTTGGATTTTTATTTTCCATAACCAAAAATCGGTCGTTACTGACTAATAAACATCTCATTTTTATTCAAAAATCTTTAAATTGGTTTTAATCGTCTACTAACTGCTGACTACCCGTCGTTCCTAGTAATAAGTCTTAAGATTCACATCTCGGCTGGAAATCCTATATAGCAACCCTAGTTAGCCTTTAACCATCTATTTAACCTAACGATCGTCTAACCTAGTTACCGTTCGTGACTTGTGAACCTTTTGAAACCCTTGAGCTTCGATCGACCATTGGACGATAGCGTTAGGGTTATCTTTACCCATCGGATAATAGGTAAACCTTGGTTAACCTTCCAAAGCACGAGATTAGATTAGTTTAATACTTAAGTATAGTTTAATCATAAGGATTATACTTTCTAGTAGTAACCGTTGGATAATAACCACTAGGAGAATTATTACCCATTGGACGATAGAGTAGAATCCTAGCCATCTTTACCCATTGGTCATTAACCGCTAGGGAAGCTATTATCCATTGGATAATAGCTTTACTTGCCCACCAAGTACTAGGTTAATAAAATATTAGATTTGGCCATGTGTGTTATTGAATAAACTAGAATTAGTTCATTAGGATAATAGAGTAGTACTTAGTACTTTAAAAGAAGTAGAATAGTTTATTAGATATTGGATTTGGCTATATCTATCCTAGATTGTGTGGTACATGCTTGTATATATAATATGTGTACTTGTATATATATATATATATAGATATATATATATATATAATATTGTATATGGCATGTGTATATATAGATTATTATATATTACTTTATCCTTTGGTCCATAAAAGTTAGGAATTTTATTAACCATTGGATAATAGGGTCAATCTTTCAAAAAGTACTAGGATTTAATAGTTTATGAAATTCTAGATTTTCCCATAAGATTTTATGATTAAAATATAGGTTGTGCATGTACCAAGCCTTAAAATATTAGATTTTCTAAGTACTTCTTATCTAGTATTTTAATAAAGAACATGTGAGCAATTGAATAATTTATTTAAGAAATCTTGTAAGGTACTCTATTTCTTTTACCCATTGGACAACAAATGTTAGGAGATTTATTAACCAATGGACAATAGCTTAGTCTTGCCAAAAGTACAAGGTTTATTATTTAATTTCCCATGGGATTCTCTCATTATTATATAAAAAGACTAGATTTTCCATGTGTGATATTTGATTAAACTATAATTAGTACACTAGGTTAAATATTATAGTACTTGGTACTTTGAACGTATACCATAGTTTATTAGATATTAGATTTTGGCAAATCTAGTATAGATATTGTAGTACATGGTTATATATATATATATGTACTTGTGTATGTATATATATATATATATATATATTATATTGTAAGTACACATGTGTGTATTTGTATATTATAATTGAAAAATCAAGTTACTTGTAAAACCCTAGATTTTAAAGTACCCAAAGTACTTATATATATACTAATATATGTATATACTTCCATAGAAGTACAAGAGAGAGAGAGAGAGAGCCAAGAGAGGAGAGAGAGAGATGGGCCGAGAGAGAGAGAGAGAGAGAGAGAGAGAGAGAGAGAGAGGAAAGAGAGAGAGAGATGTACCTTGCTTAGGTGATCTTGTGCTTTCAATCTTCCATTGTACCTTTGAAAGCATACAAATCTATGGGATTCTCCCTTGACCAAGCAAAATCTATACTTCCTTCCACCATATCTTCCATAATCAAATCCTAGGACAACCATATCTAGTTTTCTATGCTTTCAAGTACTAAGATTATACTAGAAACCCATTAGAATAACCTAAAGTTGTCCTAGAACTTTGAGTGCAAGGAAAGTAAAATCTTTGGTAGTCTTTCAAGCCTTGAAATGACAAGATATGGAGCAATATCCATTGGACAATGGAGAAGAGAGAGAGCCGGCCATGAGGGAGAAAGAGAGCCAAGACTTTACCTATAAATAGCACCTCATGTTCTCATTTCAACTCACACCTCTTCTTGCTCCAACTTCTCTCTAGAAAAAGCTTAGTGTTCTTATTGTTCTTGAGTAGTTCTAGCTTGTTCTTGAGCTTTCTTTCCATTGCCGCCACTAAACCACCACTCGACCACCACCTCGATCCAAAAGTAGTAGTAGTTGTAGTTAGGATCTAGTTTCGAGAGAAACCATTCTCTCTCGAAGCTATCGGGAGCTTATCGTAAGCCGTTACTCCGTTCGACCGCCGACTTTCTTTCCGACGTCCTTTTCGTAGTCTTCCCACCGCCAAGAAGAACGGTAGATTAATCTTCACCTCTACCCTAAGTATATTGCGTGTTTAAAGTATATGATCTTATCGATATCCGATCTATTTTTCTAAGAAAACGTAGTATACCTTGAACTTAAGATTTCTTGAATGCATGATCTTGTTGATTATTACTTGCCTTACTTTTTTTGTGTTAAATGTTGAGAATGATGATATGATAGTATGAGCATGCAATCTAAGATAGAGTTGGGTGATCTTGCTAGTTTAGTTTCAAGATTTCTATGATGGTGTTATACTTGTGTATGAAGTCCCGCCGCGGAGTCTATGCATGATTACGAGACACGACAACCGAAAAGTAGAAACATGACCCTTAGGGAGTGGTTGATATGGATAAAAAGGATTTTTGAAACTACATAATGGCCAGACTTGGTAGCCTTACGTTGGTATGCGTTGCCAATGGAGCTGAACTTGGTAGCTTCATTTGGAGGTGAGTATGTGACACAATGTGCCGGACTTGGTAGCCATTGTGGCCAATAAGCCGGACGTGGTAGCTTATTGATTGTGTGCGTTCATAATGTGCCGGACTTGGTAGCCCATTGTGTAGATTGTTGACGGAGCCGGACGTGGTAGCTTCATTGGTGAGGTGGGCTTGGTTATCCGCGGAGAGAAGCCAATGCAAGAGTTGATGTGATAACGTGGCCGGACTTGGTAGCCATTGTGGCCGATAAGCCAGACTTGGTAGCTTATTGGTTATGTGCGTTCACAATGTGCCAGACTTGGTAGCCATTGTGGCCAATGAGCCGGACTTGGTAGCTCATTGGTGTGTGCGTGTGATTTTTGGAAATGATGTTGAAAGATGAGATACAAAACGATGAGTCAAGTAGGAGAAACACACGGAAACATGACACCAACAATAGATAGCGAATGCGGATGTGTCATTGTTGTTGTTATTGTTATGACTCTTTATGATATATGCATGACTTGCTATTTGTAAGTTAAGGGTTAGTGGGTTTTGGATTATTCTATTGAGCCCCGTAGCTCACGGTGTTACCTTTGGTGACCCTGACATATTATACTGGGGGCGACGCTGGTATAATGTGTCAGATTTCATAGATGAACAGAATGAACAGTACACACTGGAGGCCTTCGGAGCCGAGGAGCTTGCAAGGCTGGAGGAAGAGGCGGAGCAGTAGTTAACCCTAGATTATCCTTTCTTTTATTTAATAAAAGTACTCTTGTGAGAATTATGTGTAATAATGAGCTAGACTCTCCTTGGTTTATTCAATAAAATGATCATTTAACGTACCCAAAATTCCGGGGCATTACACGATGAATCTGCTGATGAACTGAACCTTTCCCAGAAAGCTCCGCACTCCCTTTTCAGACACTGGAGGCTTCATCTCAAGCACTGCCTTAATCTTTGATGGGTCAACTTCGATTCCACGAGAAGTGATCATGAATCCAAGCATCTTACCAGCTGTAACTCCGAAGGTGCATTTCTGTGGATTGAGATGCATACGAAACTTACAAAGTCTCTCGAAGAACTTCCTAAGCACAGGAATGTGTCCCTCTTGAGTTTTTGACTTGGCAATCATGTCATCGACATAAACCTCAACTTCCTTGTGGATCATATCATGCAAAATGGTCATAGCATCTCGCTGATAGGTAGGTCCAGCATCTTTCAACCCGAAAGGCATGACCAGGTAGCAGTAAGTTCCCCACTTAATGATGAACGTCATTTTCTCACGGTCCACGGGTGCCATGAGAATTTGGTTATAGCCTGAAAAGCCGTCCATGAATGAAAGCAAAGCATGTCCCGCCGTATTATCCACAAGCACATCGATTTGTGGCAAGGGAAAATCATATTCGGGGCTTGCTTTGTTTAAGTCCCTGAAATCGACACAGATTCGTATCTGTCCATTCTTCTTGGGAACAGGAACGATGTTGGCCACCCAAGTGGGGTACTGAGAAACCATGAGAAACCCAGCGTCAATCTGTTTCGTGACCTCATCCTTGATCTTCTGTACCCAATCTGGTCTCATCCGTCTGAGCTTCTGTTTCACAGGCTTAGCATCTAGCAACAGAGGGATCCGATGCTTCACTATCTCGGGGTCGATGCCTGGCATGTCTTGATGAGACCATGCGAAGACATCACTGTACTCCGTGAGCAACTCTTTGAAATCACGATGCTCCTCTAGTGAAAGCGTGGAACCCACTTGAACCATTCGGGGATCGTTCTCATCTTTCAAGTTTATAAAAACTACTTCCTCTTTTAGTGGCTGAGCATGCCTTTCATCTTCCCTCTTGATGAGGGCACGGATTTCCTTGGGGATATCCCCATCGAAATCTATCCCTTCATCGTCGGAGTCAACACAGTTTATATAAAGATCATGCAAGTACTCAGAAGATGCCTCATTCATTTCATAGGACCGCAACGGGTCGCCAAGTACAAGAGAGTCAAACTCGAAATAAAAGCTATGACGTGGAGGGCCAAGAGGTACAAACTCTGACTCAGAGCTAGATTTAGACGACTAACTGGACTCTGACTCTGACTCTGACGCAGACTCAGACTCAGAAGTGTCATCAATGCAAGTTAGGCGCGGTTTGAAAATGCAATTTTTAATACTACCCTTGGCCTCTGTGATAAGGGCGGTGGGGTCTACAAGGGCGTCAGGCCCGAGCATGACCACTTCGGCTTCTTCGGCTTCTTCAACATCCTTGGCCAAACCAACTTGAGAGAACTCTTGGAAGAAAAGCTCCAAGCTCCCCTGATCGAAAGTCCTCAGCCAGTCAGTCCTTGCTTTTGGCTGATTAAGCTTCCTCCTGAATTCCAGCTTGGCTGGCTCGTCATCACTCTCAGACCAGGTGTCGTCGGCTAAGACCTCAAAACCAGGTAACAGCTCCCCAGTTTATGGATTGATGAAGGGCTTAGACTGTCCAGTGTAAGTAGCATTCCCCATTTCACGCACAAAGTAACTATCGGGATCACCATAGAGAGTTCGAGGTTTTCCCGTATGTTTCCTTCTTTTGGCATTTCCGGCAAAGGCAGTGTACCCCAAACCAAAATGGCCCTCAGAAGAAGGAAAGGTAGGGAACTCCGGGACTCCCTGTTGGTGGATTCCTAATCCCAGACCAGGAAAATAAGACATCCTGAGCATAATGTCCATCGCAACAGAGCTTATGAGGAAGTCCCCGTCCATATTGATAACCAAAACAGACCCAGATGTGTCGAAAGAGAAACCTCCGAGATCGACATCTTCTTCACCGTGCATGATCCCCAGTACTGGTGTTCCATCTTCTTTGAGCGGGCGGATCCTAGAATCCCCGCAAATAATTAGTGTACCAGTCGGCAGTCCCAGCATGACTTTCTAGTGAAGAGTGGATGGCACAGCCATGATATCTGAACGGTGGAGCCACGGCCTGCCCAGCAGCAGGTTGAAGGTTGCTGGTATGTCGACAACATGGAACTCAATGTCCATCTCAAAGCCCTCAGCATCGAGCTTGAGCATTAGAGTACCCTTGACCATACGACGGGTGCCGTCATACGCCTTGACAGCTAGGTTGGAAGGCGCAAAGTCCTTTTTGGCCAGTCCCAGGCGATAGGCCACCCTCATTGGACTAACGTTGATGGCTGAACCATTGTTAATGAGGACAGTCGGAATCCAGAGTCCGCAACACTTGACCATAATGTGCAGGGGGCGGTTATGATTAGTCCCTTCAACAGGAAGATCTTTGTCGGTGAAGACCACAGTATGCTTAGCAGTAGGAGGAAGGATAAGAGATACCATAGCCTCAGGAGTGACATCAGCTTGAACTTCCAGACGGGCGAGAGTGTGGCACAGTTTCTGACGGTGCTCACGGGAAGAACAAATTAAACCCCAGAGGGATATAGCAGCAGGAACCCGCTCGAGCTGTTTCTAAATAAGATCCGTGCTTGACACCTCAAGTGGTGCAGACCTTGGGAAAGGAATGGGCTCGTTCCATTGATTAGAAGGGTTGGACGAAGTCCCAGCTTGCAGATTAGCAGGCTGAAAAACTCGTCCACTCCTTGTAACGTTAAGAACATTCCCCAAAGAAGGCATGGCCTGAGGGTCTTGGTTTACATCCCAGAGATCAGATGAAACTTCCCCCAGTTTACGCTTTCCTTTGTCGGTGGCCAATGCTGCTATCGGCGCCTCTGTATTCAAACCCAGATCTTTAGCCAGGTCTTTCATTAGTAGTGAGTCCCAGAAATTCAGATCTGGGATTGCAGCAACTTCACGTTCTGGCTCCGGATTCATAGTGAAAGGAACATCCCAGAGGCCACCTTCGGCTAAGGAACGGTTGACAGCCCACACCTCTGCCCCAACCTGGACATCAACTATCTCGTCCACATTCCAAAGGTTAGCCGGCGGAACAAGGCCCGTGACCATGACGCTGCAGTCTTCCAGAGGAGAGACTGCGAGGCGAGGTTGATCTTCATCTATGATACTGAGCACAGGGTCGAATGCAGGATCAACTACCGAGGCGATAAGCCTGTTGATGGTGGAAGGGAAGAAACATTCTCATAAGACACGGGTCTCTTCCTGAACCAGGTCATCTTCAGCAAAGTGTGTCATGTGCTCAAGGGAGACATAGCCTTGGAGAGGCTCAGAGGAATCGACTGGAAATTGCCAAACAGGCTCAGGATCCCAAAAGGAGAGTCCAAAACTTTGGCTATAAAAAGCACCCCATGCTTGCCATTCAACTTGTGGTGGTAAGCTTTCTCCAGTCGAACCTTGGGTGTTGAGGTGGCTAAGCTTGCTTATCTCGGTTGACACCTACACAGGGAGCGAACACGTTAGTGCCCAAGCCCGGGATCGTGGTGGTCCGGGATAGACACTCCGACGATCAAGTCAGTGACAGGGGAGGAGAGTATGTGAGTTGAGTTTTAGGGTTTGGGGATGAGAGTATTGCATACCTTATTCCTCAGCATCACCACTCCTTTTATAGGCGGGGAAAGGTGGAGTTCAAACCACGCGGTTACACCACGCACACGGTGATTGGTTCGCCCACTATGGCATCCAAATCCAATCCCGTAAAGTCAGGCTCGTCATGATCCCTAACGGTCCGTCCCTACCATAGTGGGATTAATGACACGTTTCCTATTCAACCGACTCCACTCCTAACTTCCTCTATAAGTCAGGGAGTCAATATGGTTCGGTGGTTGGCAGTCCCACCGAACCCATCAATCTGGCTACGCTTGAGCTCGCTGTACCGGATTTCATGACTTGTATACGTAGCAACGGCTCTCCTGGAGTGGAAGACTTCTCTTCGGCGGGTCCGGCCCAGCATAAACTCATCGACCACCGCTCTGCTGACCCACCGGTGCAACATATCTATGGGCAGAGCTTATAGCGGTTAAATGACCTCCTCCAGGGTTCCCCACCGAGCCACGTTCACCATACAATCGGACCCCCTTCACCGAGCCGTGGCAACCAGGTCCATCCACCGAGCCATGTCCTCCACAATAGCCCCTCAACTTCTTCCTGGTCTGAGCAAGCAATGGGAGGAGTTGACATGCGGTTCTTCCTGGACACCTCTCAACAAATCTGTGCCGAAAAAGATTCGCCAGGCCTTGGAGATGAGGTGAAGAGGCGTCTTGAGTCTGGTGTAATGTACTCGCGCCGAGCGTACTCCGCCGGACCAACGAGGGGAAACGAGGAGACATCTTGTGGTAGGAGTAATGATGTTTTTGTTGTAGAGGGCGCTGATGGGACCGACCGTTGGGTTTCAGAGATCGAACGGCTGGGGTTAACCATAGATCGACGTAGGGGGACACGTGGTGTGAAGAAGAGCCCCGCGGGTACGGATCGACGCAGGCTTTCCACGTGGCAAGGCGGGAGTGGATGGGGTCGCGTCGCTTCGTTTCCAGCGCGCGACCCTTAGGGTTCCAGCCTCTCCTCGCCTCATTATATAAAGAGGGAGCGAGACAGAAAATCACTTTCTGCTCTCGCTCTCCTCGCTCTGCAACTTCGTTTGGCCGTCATTGCAGCCCACCTCCATTGCTCTGCCGTCTCCCATCGTCCAACGCCAGCATCTCCAGGTAACTTCGAAGCTACTTCTTCCGTGTTCTTCCCTCTGTTTTCAAAGCTTCACCCTCTTCTAGTAAATTTTTGATTTCAAAGTAGCTTTTCCACGGCCGTTCTTGGCCGTGATCCACCGTCTGGATCTCCGGCGACTCCCTTAACAAATCTTTAACAAGGGCCCATCTTTTACCGAGGCGGGCCCCCCCCCCCCGGCGAATACCTGGGGGGATTACCATGCTGAAGTAGGGAGTTTTTGACTTCTTTTTTGTTCTGTCTAGGTCTTCAGCATAGTGGACTCCTCCTGCCTTTTCTCACCGAGGGTAGACCCCGACGCCTACCCGGACCTCCAGGACCTCATCCAGAGCCTTGGAAGAAACTACCGAGCGGGGGGCGTGAGCTTCGACGAAAGCTCAAGCAACCTTGCCCGGCGGCTAGGCCATCCAATCATCCCAGGCATCCACATTCCCCTACAAGTGGATGATAGATCCTCCAGGGACATCCTTCATGGCCGAGGCGACTCTCTGGACGGAATCGCCGAGCATGACGACCACGACCACGAACCGGAGAGAGACCATACCGAGCGTACGACAACTGGGTCCCATGCCAGCATGTCTACCTCGGCGGGAGAGCCGCCAAACCAGACTGAGGCAGATGTCGGAGGAGCGGCACCAAAACCGCCGAGAGACGTCGATCTAATCCCTCCGCCGCCGGCCGGGCTTGGTCCCATGCCATACACCCATTTCTACAGCGATGGGCACGGAGGCTTCACTACTGAATTTCGGGCTAAGTATGAAATACCAGAGGACGTCCTGGTGGAGAGGGTGACCGGTGAGAGGATCCCCTTCGGCGAAGACTTCATCGTCCTCCCCTGTATGCAATAACTGAGGGAGGGGTACGATTTCCAATGAGCCCCTTCCTTTGATACTTCATGCATTCGTTCAACCTCGCGCCGATCCAACTTTCACTGAACACCTGGCGCATTATGTGCTCGGCAATAAGGTTGGCCGAGTCAAACCGTCTACCCCTGACCTTGGGCGACTTGATACTAATGAACGTAGTGTCAAGGAACCCATCATACGATAGGTACTATATGACCACTCCGCAGCACTTCGACCATCTGGTGGTTCGGCTGTCCGACTCCGAGAAATGGGGAAACGCTCTGGTGAGAGTGTCTGGGAATTTTGAATGAGGCCCCATGAACCCTCTCCTAGATTATCCTCATCCAACCAGGGTGGGAGCGGTAGTGGAGAGGTCTTTCCAATCCCACGAGTACGAGGGTTCCCTGGCCTCGGCTATGTGGACAAACCTGGTAACTCTTTCTTTCGTTTATTATGCCATAGCTTTTCCTTTATATGCACCGTACTAATGTCGTATCTTCATGTGCAGATTGCTCCGCGCCAACTAAAGCACTCTTCCTGTCCGGGCAAGTGGGAAAACCTTATTGCCCTTCTCCGCTGCACCAGCCGGGACGCACCTACTTTGCTCGGCTACAAACCAACATACGGCGGTTTCGCAAACCGCAAGGACAAGACCAACATGGTGAGAAAAGCACTAGACCTTTCAACCGTCGCCGGGCAAGCACTCCAGAAGCAGTACTTGGCCCAAGACCTCTCCTCATCCCATCTTTCGGCTCGGCAAGAGCAGCCGGAGCAAATTCCCACCGAGCAGCCGGTGCAGGAGGAGCAGCCTCCAGTCACCAACCAACCGCAGTGCTCCCGCCGCCAAGGCATAATTCAATTGGCTGGCGAGGGGGAGGACCAAGGCACCAAGAAGGCCAGAGTGGCCGAAGACGACGTGGCGTTCGTGGAGACGGGCCTTGCCACCGAGACGAATACCACCGGGCTGGTGGAGCCCCAAGAAACCTTTGCGCTGAACTTCACATGTCCCGACAGGCATGTCATCACCAACGGCGACAGCCTGTCAGTCAACCCCCTCCAGGCCATGACCCTTCTCAAGGGGGTGGCGCTGCCGAAGGACATGGAGGGCCTTCATACTGAAAAGGCCAGCAACATGGCCGAGCTCTGCCTATTTCTCGCCAAGGTAGTACTCAAAACTCAAGTTCAAGAAATTTTCTTTAATACTTAGTTTCAACGCTTTCTTGTTGCAGGCTGGACAATGTGCCAGCCGAGCCTTCAGCGACATGGACGTCCTCCTCGAGACGAAGAAAACACAGAGGGCGGACCTGCAGGCGCTGAGGAAAGAGCTGAAGAAGGCCCTCGACAAGGTTGAGACGCTAGAGGAGAAGGTTGCTGACACCGCCCTCGTGAAGGAGGAGAGGGACCGGCTACTGTTTGAAGTCAAAAACCTATCTGCCGAGCGAGACCGATTGAAGGAGGAGAAGCAGCAAGCGGAGAAGGAGCTACCGAAGCTTCTTGAAGAGGCCGGCGATGCCAGCCATAATGAAGCTGGGGAGGACTACACGAAGCAGGTCGAAGACCTGGTGAAGAACTTCACGGCTACCGAGCTGAAGAAGATTGAAGAAACCCATAGCCGCTCCTTCCTCCTCAGTTATCAGGTGGGCCTCGACTACGTCGAGGTTCCCAAGGATGACCATCGAAGGCAGCCTCCGGTGGCTCCTCCTGTTGACCAGTTGGAGATCCAGCCTCCAACCGAGTAGCCCAGTCTTATCCCCAGCTCTCCGCCAAAGCATGTCGATGACGCCCCTGTCGCCGACCAGTAGGATTTTTGCTTTTCTTGTCTAATTTTGGTGCTTGGGGACGGCGTGGAACTGTCCGCCACTGCCGAGCCCTATCTTATGTAAGATTTTTGATTAGTTAATGAAGACTTTTTAAGTAATCAATGATGAGCTTTATTTCAACATATTTCAACACTTGTCTCACTTTTCTGCACTTCATGCATGTTGACCCATGTATTGCACTTCATGCACATGGTATGTTAGTTTTGTTCAGCCCCAGCATGCCGTACCTAGCCCCTGCTTCGATAGAGATATGCAGCCGAGCATGACTCTGCCGGAGCAAAGGAACGGCAGATGCCGGGCATGCCGCCCTCTGAAAAAAAAACATGTCCCTTATTGCCGAACGAGAACTGAAAAAATCTACCTCGGCGCCCTTCAGGTCTTACTGAGGACTGAAGAGGATTTGAGCCCACCGAGGGCAGTAATCAATCATGAAAATTAAAAGGTTGGAACGAACCAAAAATTTTATTTAACCGAGATTATTGGCCAAGGGCTTTAGATAAATAGCCGAGGCATAACACAAAAATGACTTTAAGCATAAAATTTGTGAAGCTGTTGGGCATTCCAGTGGTTCGGTATAGCCGTGCCATCCATTTCGGCAAGCTCATAGGAGCCGTAGCCCACTTTCTTGATCACACGGAACGGACCCTCCCACTTGGGCATAAACTTCTTCAAGTCCTTCTTTTGGACCACCTGCCGAAGGACCAAGTCGTCAACATTGAAGGGTCTGGCCTGTATGTTCTTGTTAAAACTCCGAGCCAACTGCTGCTGATACGCCGCGTACTTAATGTGGGCGTTATCTCGGAGATCATCAACACGATCAGCCTCAGCGGTCAACATGGCATCGTTCGTCGGAACGTCAAAAGTAGCAGTCCGAGCCGTTGGGCGCGTGACAGCCACTGGGAGCACGGCTTCCACGCCAAACGCCATTGAATAAGGCGTTCGGCCAGTGCCACGCCGTGGTGTGGTGCAGTAGCCCCACAACACATCGGGCAGCTCGGCCGCCCATTTGCCATGCTTATTCTTGAGTCGACGCTTCAGTCCGGCGGCGATGGGCTTGTTGGCAACCTCAGCCTGCCCGTTCCCTTGGGGATAAGAAACGGAGGCTGTCTTCATCTGAATACCGCGCCTTTTATACAGGGCCTTAAGAGCATCGGCCACAAATTGGGTCCCATTATCTGACACGATGGCATACGGTACACCGAACCTGGTAAATATGTGTTTCCAAAGGAAACTCTCCACGTCAGCAGCTGTGACCGTAATGAGTGCTTTGGCTTCCACCCACTTGGTGCAATAGTCAGTGGCAGTGATGATGTGCGTGAAGCCGTCGGTCGCTTTAGGTAACTTTCCAATAATATCCACCCCCCACTGGGCGAAGGGCCAAGGGCTAGAGACTGGTTGCAACGGTAGGGTCGGCTGATTGATGAGCGGAGAGTGCTTTTGGCACGACTCGCACTGCTTTGCAACCTCTATAGCTGTATGCACCATTTTCTTCCACTAGTAGCCTTGGGAAAGGGCACGATCAGCTAAGGATCGGCCACAAGTGTGGCAACCAGCACTGCCATCATGTAACTCCTTAAGAATGCTTGGCACCTCCTGCTCATGGACCACACGGAGGTCGGGTCCAGTGTAGGACCGGCGATACAGTGCGCCGGGCGGATCAAGAAAGTAAGAAGCAGATTGGCAACTGATCTTGTGGCTTCCTGACGATCGACTGGTAAGGTGGAATCCTTTAGGTAGGCGATAAGAGGGTCCATCCAACTCATGGCCCGGTGGGTATCCATAATCTCCAGGGGTGTAGTCTCAAAGCTCGGAGTTCGGACTTCACTGAGGACGATTGTTCGGTTTCCGTCATGATCGGCACAAACGGCTCCGAGACCAGCCAAAGCATCGGCATGAGAGTTGAGGTCGTGCCCAACATGATCAAAAAACACATTCTTGAACGAGCCAGTCAAAGCAACAACCTGACTCACGTACTTGTTCATGCGCGCATCCTTAGCCTCGTAGTCATAGTTGAGCTGATTGACAACGAGCTGGGAATCGTTGTAAACCTGGACCTCCTCGGCACCCAGGTGCCGAGCCAAACGTAGCCCGGCTATGAGGGCCTCATACTCAGCCTCATTGTTTGTCGCGGGAAAGCCCAGGCTGAGAGCTTGCTCATGCATCGTTCCGTCAGACGATACCAAAACTACCCCGGCACCAGCCCCTCGGTTAGTAGAAGCTCTATCGACGTGAAGCCGCCAGGCGTGGCCTGTGAAGATCTTAGCTCGGTGAGTGGGAATGGGCCGCTTGGTGATGAATTCGTCGTGTGACGGGTGGCTTAACCGAGGTGTTGAATCCTGCTCAGTCATTGCAACGACTGGAATTGGCTCATCACCCACTGTCTGATCCACCCTGGGGGAGAACTCAGCGACGAAGTCTGCCAGCACTTGTCCCTTTATAGCCATGCGGGGTTGATATCGTATGTCGAAGTTAACTAGCTCCAACGACCATTTGCACAGCCTATTCAAAAAGTCCGCTTTTCAGAGGACAGTCTTCAACGGGTATTCCGTGACAACTATGATAGTAAAGCTTTGGAAATATGGCAAGAGCTTCCTCTTCGCCGTGACCAACGCAAGCGCCAGTTTTTCTATTGGCAAGTAGCGGGTCTTGGCGGGTAGGAGCGTCTTGCTGATGTAGTAGATCGGCTGTTGGTTGGTGCCTTCTTCAGAGCTTGGCTGCCGGACCAAAACGGCACTCGTCGAATGCTCGAAGACGGCGAGATAAAGGTAGAGGTCTTATCCGTCTTTCAGTACGACGAGCAAGGGGGCTCTAGACAAACAGACCTTCAAGTCAGCAAGGGCTCGGTCGCACTCCGCTGTCCACTGAAAGCTTTTTCGGCTGTTCCCCTTGATGGATTGGAAAAAAGGACGACATACGTCGGAGGACTTGCTGATAAAACGGTTAAGGGCAGCTGCCATGCCAGCAAGGCACTGGACCTCCTTTACCGTGGCCAGGGCCCTGACTTCCTGAATAGCTTTAATGTGACTTGGATCGGCCTCGATCCCTCGGCGGGTGACCTGGTGCCCGAGGAACTTGCCAGATCCAACGTCGATGGCACAGTTCTCGGCATTAAGCTTCAAGCCGAACCTCTTCAATACGCTAAAAATCTCACCGAGGTGGAGAATGTGGTCGACAGCATCCTCGCTCTTTGCCACCATGTCGTCGATGTAGGCTTCAATCACCCGGCCGAGCAGGCCTTTGAACAGCAGGGCTATCATTCATTGGAACGTAGCCCCGGCATTCTTCAGGCCGAAAGGCATCACCTGGTAGCAGTACGTGCCACTCGGAGTGATAAAAGCGGTCTTCTCCTGAACCTTCTTGTCCATAGCGATCTGGTGGTACCCCTGGTACGCAACCATAAAGCTCAAACGCGCATACCCGGCGATGGCATCGACTAACTGGTTGATCCACGGGCAAGGGAAGCAATCCTTTGGACATGCATCGTTCAGGTCGGTGAAGTCAATGCACACACGCCATTTACCATTTTTCTTCTTTACCACCACTGGATTGGCCAACCAGGTGGGGTACTGAACCTCCCGAATCGCTCCGGCGTCGACGAGTCTCTCAACGTCCTCATTGATGGCGTCCGCGTGCGTCATCGAGGACCGGCGCGGCTTCTGCACGATTGGCTTTCTATTTGGATCAACATTCAACGAATGCTTGATCACATCAGGACTCACGCCCGGCATTTCATACGGGGTCCAAGCAAAAACTTCCACATTCTCCTTAAGGAAACGGACCAGTTGATCACGCTCAGCTGCATCTAGCTCCGAGCCAACCATAAAGAATCGAGTCCCGTCTTCATTGATTGGTACCCGTACCAGATCCTCCATGGCCCTATCACTGGCCGGTCTTCCAATTTCATCTGGCCCCCGCAGTTCTTCCTTCATAGCTTCACCGGGCACGTTCCCTTCCGGCAACTCAGGGACTTCAATCCACTGAACCCTTTTTGCCTTGCCATTCCCGCGGACGGAATTAACAAAGCACTTCTTGGAGGCTGTCTGGTCCCCCCTGATAGTTTCCTGCCGCCCCAACTCGCCAATAAAACGTACGCACTGATGGAGCGTTGAGGCGACAGCCTTCATGCCGTGTAACCAGTTACGGCCAAGGATGGCGTTGTAGGGGCTCGGCGAGTTAACCACAATGAATTCCACATCGAGCTGCACCGAGCCAGCATAGACAGGAAGCATTATTTTACCGAGCGGATACACCGGAATCCCGGTAAAACCAACAAGAGGAGTGTCCACCGGGGACAACCGATCCTCTGAGAGTCCAAGGGCCTTGAACGCCGAGTAGTAGAGAACCTCCGCTGAGCTTCCTTGATCAATTAACACTCGGCGGACTAGCTTCCGCCGAAATGGTATCGAGAGAACCAAGGCATCATTGTGGGGCAGGGACAGCCTTTCTAGGTCTTGTTCGGTGAATGTGATCTCCCACGTACTGCGAGCCTCCATCTTGCGTTTCAAGGACGGCTGTACCACCATCACCTCGTGTGAAGGGCGACACAGTTCTTTATGGAGCCTATCGGCCCGGCTTGGATCCATTGGTCCGTGGATACATTGCACCACGCCGTCCAGAGCCTGGGCCCTTGGCTGAATTCCTGCGTTGGGTGATTTGCTCCGATCTATCCACTGATCCATCCTCCCCTGTTGGACCAGCTCCTCCAAGTAAAGTTTAAACGGCTGGCAAGCCGTTGTGTAGTGTCCCTGCTCATTATGAAACAAACAGTACACACGCTGGTTCGGCTCCCGTCCGTCAGCAGTACCCAATTTCTCCGCCGCCCCAGTTGGCCACTGGAAACCGGGAAGCCGCCTGCACTTTCGGAGCACAAGGAAAATTGGCTCTTTGAAATAGGTGGTGATGGCATGGTGGTCCCGCCCGTCGCTCGGCAGCCGGTCCCATGCCTTGCTGCCTCCTTTGTTTCCACCAGCTACTGCCCCGTCCTTCTTTGCCACGGCAAAGACCTGCTTCTTCACCTATTTCTTCTCGGATTTAGACTTCTCGGCGACTTCCGAAGCATCCGAGCCACCTATGTATTCTTCCAATTCTATGTAACGAGCAACGGTTTGCATGAGGTCCGACATGTCTTTCGGCGGCCGAAGCATCAATTCCTTAGAGAGATCGGAATTTCTGTCTAGGCCACGTTTGAACGACGTAGCCGCCGTCTTCTGGTCACAACTTTCAACCATGTTTTAAATGTTGTAAAAGCGCTCGGAGTAATCCTTCAAGGATTCTCCAACCTTCCGCCGAAGATCCGTCAAAGCTTCCACCATTTTCGGCCGTCTGTTGCTAGCCACAAATCGGGCCGTAAACGAACGCTCCAGTTCGCCGAAGCTGTTGATTGACCCAGGTTTGAGCTGTGTGTACCACAACATAGCGGTATCAGGCAGGCTCAAGGAGAACGTTCGGCACATCATTTCCTCGCTCAATCCGTAGAGTGCAGCCATAGACCTGAACTGCTGCACATGGGTTGGGGCGTCCGATTTTGCGTCGTATACACTAAACTTTGGGACCTTGAAGTTGGAAGGGGGAACCTCTTCTGCTATGGCCTTAGAGAAGGGCGACCCCCCCTTCTCGGTCATGACTGCCGCTATATCTCTCGGGTTCGGCGTAGTTACCGCCGATGGATTGAGAGGCATCTCTGGCTCGGCGTCCCTCGAGCGCTTATCTGAGAGCGGCACGCGGAGCCTTCGGCCGTCAACGCTTGGCTCAGGGGAACTCCGTTTCTTGGACCCAAACGCTGCCTTGCGCGGTTGCACCGCCTGGTAAGTAGTTCTCTAGCCAGTCTTGGTGTTCACCAAAGTGACAGTTCGTCCATCACTATTAACCTCACATCTTTCTTCGGGGAGCAGCCCCTGGCTGTCCTCCCGCACTTGGGACGGTCCTACCGAATACCTAGGCGATCGCCCTCGAGGATTACGACCAGAATGCTCCGGCAAGCGGCATATGGCACGGCGGGGTGAGTGTCCGGGCGAGCGCCTCTGAGAACGGGCGGGCACCCTTCCATTGTCTTCGGTCCGCCTATTCGCAGACCTTGACTCGGCACGATTATCTCAGCGATCCCCGCTTCCCACTGAGCGGAGAGGGGAGACCCCTGTATTATTCCTTCAATCGCCGTGCCGAGGTCTCACCACTGACGGCGTTTGCCCCTGCGATCTTGTTCGAGCACTCGACGCCGTTCCACTAGCCTTCGGGCCGTGCCTCTGGCGGTAAGTGCCGCCGGACGTTTCATTTCGACTCATTTCCTACCGGTCTGACTCAAGGTGGGTGCGTCCGCCGAGCCTCGTGAAGGCAGAGGTCCTAGCAGTTTCAGCCGTCTGTGCCTGACGAGCCTCGTTCCTCCTTTGGCGTCATTCCCAGGACCTAGACGTTGGGGGGAAATCCCTTTGCGCTTGTAGCTGCTACACCTGCATCCTCAATCACAGCAGTTCCTCCGCCATGCTCACCAGGAGCCCTGGAGGAGGTGGGGGAGGCCCAAGGCTTGCCGCCGTGTGGTGGACCCCGTCGATATAGAACGACGCCGTCCCCGCTGGCTGGGTACTTGTTCCAGCCACAGTTGATCCCATCATGACTGAGCCATCGGGTCCTCTGAGAGGTGAACCCGCAAGTCCCAAGTCCATCCGCACTTGTTGAGTCGTTGGGGAAGAGTGGTTGCCGAAACGGTTTGGATCGAAATGAGCTAAACCAAGAAGTCCTCCGTCCGCTCCAGTCATCGTCAGGGCGTGAGGAGGTTTAAGGGAGAAATTAACACCATTGGATCTGTGTCAAATGGCCCCCAGCAGAGTCGCCAATTGTGGTGGTAAGCTTTCTCCGGTCGAACCTTGGGTGCTGAGGTGGCTAAGCTTGCTATCTCGGTTGACACCTACACAGGGAGCGAACACGTTAGTGCCAAAGCCCGGGATCGTGGTGGTCCGGGATAGGCACTCCGACGATCAAGTCAGTGACAGGGGAGAAGAGTATGTGAGTTGAGTTTTAAGGTTTGGGGATGAGAGTATTGCGTACCTTATTCCTCAGCATCACCACTCCTTTTATAGGCGGGGAAAGGTGGAGTTCAAACCACACAGTTACACCACGCGCACGGTGATTGGTTCGCCCACTATGGCATCCAAATCCAATCCCGTAAAGTCAGGCTCGTCATGATCCCTAACGGTCCGTCCCTACCATAGTGGGATTAATGACACGTTTCCTTTTCAACCGACTCCACTCCTGACTTCCTCTATAAATCAGGGAGTCAATATGGTGCGGTGGTTGGCAGTCCCGCCGAACCCATCAGTCCGGCTACGCTTGAGCTCGCTATAGCTGCTACTCGGTTCGATGGTGCGTCGCCGAACCGGATTTCATGACTTCTATACGTAGCAACGGCTCTCCTGGAGTGGGAGACTTCTCTTCGGCGGGTCCGGCCCGGCATAAACTCACCGAACACCGCTCTGCTGACCCACCGGTGCAACATATCTATTGGCAGAGCTTATAGCAGTTAAGTGGCCTCCTCTAGGGTCCCCCACCGAGCCACGTTCACCACACAACCGGACTCCTTCACCCACCCGTGGCAACCAGGTCCATCCACCGAGCCATGTCCTCCACAGGTTGAGTGCCATATGTTCATGCTGAGCGATCCATTCTGTTTCCCATGCCGGGTCAGGTGGAACTTGTTCGAGATGTAGAGGAAATCCTTCCAACTCACGTTGGAACCATTCCTAGATCAGAGGAGCAGTGTGATCCTCACTACCAGCTATCGCCCAACCTACAGCCTGCATATCAAGTTCTAGTTCTGGCTCAGGTAAGGCTAGCATTGCAGCTCTGAAACGGCTCACGAAGTCCTGAGGAAGATCTGGAGGAGCAACAGTAAAAATCGCGAGATCACGGTTTGATGCAGGATCAAGCTGGACTGGTGGGATAGCATCGGCGTAAAGATCACTGATGTTGTTATTGAGAAAGTCCAAGCTTGCTTGCAACAAACGGGGAGGCGGATTATAAGGTGGCCCTATAAACATGAGTTCAGCATCAAGTTCTGAAGGCATGAGCACCATGGGTTTGGGCTGGTAGACTGGGATTATATGGTTGGTGGGGTTAAATATAGTGGAGATGGGGTTGATTTGAATGGAGTTGAGGGAAATCTGACTGATGTGTGGAATAGCCTTGTGGTTGGGTAGGGAATTTGAAAGGATGTTTGGCTTTTGGGACGGTGAAGGCGGTGCCGAAAGGGTCCCTTCGTCTGTAAGATCCTGAATTGCGTGTCGTAAATGGAAGCAGGAGTCTGTGAGATGGTCTGCTCCCTGATGGTAGGCACAGTAGAGATTGGCCTTGAAGCTCGGCGGAGGGTTCTTGGGTAAAGGAGTTGGATCCAGGGGCTTGAGATGCTCTGACTTCATAAACTTCTCCAAAACTGAGGACAGAGGTGCCTCAATCGTAGAGAAGCTGCAAGGCCGACCGCGGGGCTGGTTGTTCTGGGGTGATTGAACCTGGTTGATGTCAGCTATGTGGTTTGCAGTATTGGAAGCAGAGGCGTTGGTACCACTGGTTGCTGCATTGGAGTAAGTCCCACTCCCAAACAGAGCATTGGTGTTGCCAGAGTAAGCACGGGGCTTTGCCTTCGGGGGATTAGAAGACTCCCCTTTTGTCAGAATTCCGTTTTGGAGTGCATCCTCGATGGCCAAACCGGAGTCGTAGAAGGTGTCAAAGTTTGCAGATGCTTGAGCGAGGACCAGATGCTTGGCATAGTCTGGCTGGAGATTCCGAGAGATAATGCGGAGTTGATCTTTCTCGCTGGGGCGATCAGTCATCAGAGCAGCTGTGGGCTACCACAGCCCCGGGTGGATATCGGGGCGGCCCGAAAAAGAAGCGCCTCGCCTTTTTTAGAAAATTGATTCGAAAAATTTTTGAAGAGTCGCCACCCGGATTTGTGGTTCGCCACCCGAGAAACCGTTTTGATTTGAAAATGCTTGATTTGAATTGAAAACCAAAGATTCGTTTGAGGGTTCGGAAGCCATGTTACGAGGGGCGAAGGGTTTTACGGCACCCCCCTCGCCCGATTCGAAATCGGTCTCTACTAAACATTTGTGGGATTTTTCAAAGGGATTTTATTTCATCAAACAGTTAGCACGTATTTACAGATGTATTCAGTACAGGAAGGTGCATGCATGTGCATGTGTATTGCGAATGAATGGGAAGTGATGACAAAGTGTAAAATGCTAGAGCTGGAAAACTTTTGTCACTGATCCGCTCTCGAGCGCTCGGAAGTACTCCCGAGCGCTTGGGAGTGTTGCATGTCCAACCTGCCAAATATGTTAGTCTCACAGAATATAACAGAATATGGTGCTGAAAATGTAAGCCAGAATATTATTAATCGTGTCACAGGCTCAACATAGAGCTTAGCAGAATGGGATGAGTCCAATAGACTGGGATCAAACCCCATTCTTCCAAACCCTGCATCTCTGTTCTTTTGGAAAATGGTTCAACAGGTCTAACAAGCAAAAAGGGATACATGCATAGACATGCAAAGACGGTGTTAGGATAAGAACTGAAAGAAGAATAGGCTGAGTTTACATGCAAGTACTCTCGAGCGCTTGGAAGTATTCTCGAGCGCTCGGGAGTGATTCACATCTCAGGACTGACTTCAACCAATTAAGACTCTCAATGAAGTAAGTTGATACACTAGATCTTACATCTTAAAGCATGGAAAAGAGGTTTTCCTTCTTAGATCCAGACCAAGATTCCTCTGCATGCCTCAAATGCAAGTCATTTATTACATTTTTTTTCAAAGAAAACAGCAAGTTTTTGGTACCAACTTACTTCAAAAGAGTTGAAAAGAGTTTTGAAACACATTCAGCCCATGCATGTCCATTTAAACACTCAAAAGGAAAGAAAGCAATGCTGGATTCACTCTCAAGCGCTTGGGAGTAGTCCCGAGCGCTTGGGAGTAGTCCCGAGCGCTCGGGAGTTTCTCCAATAAGCTTCACACAGAAAAAGGAAACACTTGTACCCCTTTGCTCTTGTTATCACACGAAGGTCTCTCAACCCACGCTCAGTATGAAAGACTGAGGGGGCTGAAGAACCTCCCTCAGAAAGGAGAAACACCCCTGTTTTGTTGGTTTTTGACAATAAGGTAGAAACTTCTACCTTTGGTTGGGGATTTTACTCCTTGGAAGACTTTGAATGATGAAAGGAAAAGAGAAACCAGGGAGATCAAAGCTTTAGAGTACTCTGAACTCCTTGTATGTCTTGAATGCCTTGTATTTTTGTTCTTTTGCTCTTGAAAGTGAAGTTTTTGGAAGAAGTGAGGAGTATTTCTGCTTGAACAGCTAAAGGGGGTTTTTTAGAGAGAGAATTTCGTGCCTGCTTTGTGCTGGAAAAGCCCTTTTTATAGGCAAAATAGCATATAGTTTCATTTTAGAAAATACAATATGGAATCCTTGAAAATCCATCAGGCCTGACTCACCTCTGACTGAGGTGGAGTGTTGCCTGAGGTTTGAACCGGCCAGAACGGCTGTAATGATGGCATGCATGGGTAGTGGGGAAGCTCAAGCATTCATTGGCCAATACAGAAGTCTCGAGCGCTCGGGAGCACTCTCGAGCGCTTGGGACTTTACTCTCGAGCGCTCGAGAGTTTATCAAATCCCAGGTTTTGAAAGTGGTTTGGAGCGCTTGGGATTGATCCTAAGCGCTTGAAACTGGTTCTGACATTTTATTTTCCCTTTTAAAGTCTTCAAGAAGCAAAGTCCCGACCGGTCTAAGGCTTGTTTCAATCCAAATTCATCATCGGGGAGCCTCCGGGCCACAAATTAAGGAAATTCGAAGTGTTCAAATTGGGGTGTCTACAGCAGCCTTAGCCCTCCATCTTTTGACGAAATCAGCATAGGACTCCTTTGCCTCCATCTTTGTGGATTCCAACTCCCGTGTGGTCATCTTCAGCTGAGAGTTATAACTGTACTGCGAAATAAACGTAGTTCCAATATCCTCCCAAGTCCTCCTTTTGGCGATGTCGAGCGACAGAAATCAGTGGAAGGCAGGGCCCGAAAGGGTCTGAGGAAAAAGCTGCGACATGGCCTGAGGCTCAACTGAAAGCAGTTTCATTGCAGCATGGTAATTGTAAAGATGGGTTCGAGGGTCACCACTTCCATCGAATTTTGCCAAGTCTGGCATTTTAAACTTTTCAGGAAGCCTGGCGTTGGGATACAGGCAGAGACGATCCAGATCAATGCCTCCAGCTTTGACTTTTTTTGCTTTGGCAATGGATTCTTCAAGTTTGGCCATCTTGACCACAAGAGCAGTAATGTCCGGATTTTCAGCCGGGACATTGCCTGCAGGGTTACCAGCAGGTGCATGAACGATCCGGGGGTTGTGCTGAACAATGACGCGCCCTGGATGGTTTGGATCTTCAACCATAATGGGCTGTGCGTGCGGATTTTCTTCGGCCTCGCTTTCCTCCTCAAGAGGTGGTGGAAGGCAAGTGTCGAAGAGTTCATTCAAATGGGTGACATTAGCATCAGTTTGGGCAGCCCTCTGCTGCATTGCAGTAATGCTGGTTTGAAGATTCATGAGCATTTGTTCAATAGTAAGTGGCTGGGCCTCTGGGTTTCCTGCCATGTCGGGAGTTTCAGATGCTGAAGAAAGGGTAGGAGATGTTGGCTGCGCAACCTCTTCCAAGATGGGCGACGAACTTGTTCGTAAGGCGGCCAATGAAAAAAGCGGTGAGTCTTCCGTTGCGACTAACTGGGATTGTGACCTGACAAGTCTTTGACCCGAATTCTGTTGCAGACGTTCCCAAGCGGGTTTGGCTCTTTGCCTCGATACTTTCCTTGGTGGTGCAATGGCTCAGAACTTTGCATGACAATAAAACAGAAGGCTCAGTAGGGATCCTGTAGCAACTTTAATCTAAATAAAAGACTAAAGTGAGGCAGCCAGCATCGTCAGTGTCGCCCCTAGACTCTAAGACTAGAAAACAAGTCTGTCTTAAGCTGTTTTAGGTAGTGCCAGAGTCCTCAGAATTCTTTTTGAGAGATGCATCCTTGCTTGCAACAAATGAGACTAAAGGATGTCGAAAAAATCCTAAGCTTTTGGCTATTCTGCTGATCAGAGTTTCAACTTTGTAGTTGGAACAACTCGGTGTGCATGTTATGAAACTATAACCAGAAATGGCGTGAGCGGCACTGCGCTGTTTTCCGGGCAGTGTAAGTGACGAGGCACTTGTTACCTGACTTGTGTAAGCATCATGACGAGTTTTGTTGTTCCTAGTTTTCTGTTTGAAACCCTAATCAGGTGCATAGACAAGAGCGTAGAAAACTTCTGATTTCCTGCAGCCCCTTTTGTTCTAAGGATTTCAAAATGCTGAAAACGTACACCATCTGGATGCACGACTCCTCATCGGGCTATAACAATGCCCAACACAACTCAAGACATACTTGCAGGAATGAGATCCTAGAAGCTGCCCTAAACATGCTCCTACGCAAGACGGTATGATGTACAGTGCATGCGATAGGGAAAGCAGTAACACATAGACAGTATGGGGGTTAGATGCAAATAAAACTTACCCTGCAGGTACCTGTCTTAGTTTGGAAAGTGATAGAGCTTTGTATATGCAAAGGCTGGTTTTGGCTTTGTAACAGGTTCCTCGGACTAGGGCCACAGATATACCTCCCGTTGCCCGCGATATCGCTGAGCAATAGTCAAACGGTAGCATGTCCCATCATCATCGAAGGTTGTTGGTCGTTCGAGGTCCCCGGACTCCGATAAACCGTGTCAGATTGCCAAAACGATCCAACGAGGCTTATCCCACATCGATGCAAATGATATGCTAGAAATTGATTAAGAAGAAAAATAATCACAAAATCACAAAATGCCTTTTCAAGCTCGGCTCACTTTATTTAGTCCATCTTTGGAGGAAACTGCGCAAGTGAACAATCGAAGAAGTCCCAAATTAGATTGGCCGGACGCGGGGTCCTATTAAATCACCATTCCAACCTTCGGCGGCGAGAAGCTCACCGTTTTGACAGACTTTTAAGGAATTGTTCGCAAATGTATTGAACTCTAAGTATGAATTAATATTGGTTCGATTTATCCCCAGTAGAGTCGCCACTGTGGGCAGCATGCCCTTGGGAAAATCAGGGGATTTCGTTCCCCGTTCTTTTTGCCAAAGCAGCCCAGAAATCGAGGGAGCGCGAGCGGAGAAGCAACAAGCGCTCGTAAAATACAGAGTCGCCACCTGGGTTTGAAGGTCGGACACCCAAGGAACCGTATTTCAAAGCACCTGCCGCACTATTTGATTTGAAAAAGTGAAGGAACCAGTCCGTCATAACCATATCTGGGTTCGGGAGCCAGGTTACGAGAGGGGAAGGTTTTTAAGGCACCCCTCTCGCCCAATCCGGAGATCGGTCTCTACTTAAACATTTTGTGAAAATATTTGTGATTCGTTTTCTTTTTTAATCAATTTTAAGCCAGTTAGGGCGGGGGAACAGTTAATCGGGGATTGAAACTGTAACATATTTGCAAGACGTGATGTAAACATGGTATGGATGGGTGGAATAATGAAAAGTAGAATAAAATCCAACCTTCTGGTCAGAAACAAACCAGGCTGCTCATAAAATGAATGTGCCATACACCATGGCCACCTTTGCATGCATGGATCTACGTACATGCAAAGCAGATCATCGCGCGACACACTAACTCTCTCGCGCGCGGGATTATGGCATACCACAGGTTGAATTTAATCCTCTTCTGGTCTCTGGAAGGACTAGTGCACTCCCAGGAGGCAAACCAAACAGTTTATATGAACTGTAAATAACTAATTATTACAAATTAATACAAACAAGAGCCAAATTAATTGAAATACAACCCTTAAACAGTGGGGGTGATAAAACGGAGGCCAAGGGCCAAGCTGCTCATGCAAAGGCAGCTACTGGACTCAGGAGGACCATCGCGTGAGAGAGTGACTCCATCGCGCGAGGGTCCAAATTGGACTTCCAGGAACTGCTTTGCATGCTCTGGGCTCTGGTACATGCCCAGAAGCAACCCAAAAGCATTCCGACAAAGAAATAAGTAAGGAAAGCTAGACTATGTGTTTTACCCTGCATAACAGTGATCTAAATGTTTATCAAACTTTAAAACAAGTAATAACATATTAAACAAGGAAAACCAGCATCCCCAAACCCCACGAGGACTGTCGCACGAGACAGTGAACCGTTGCGCGTGAGTCTGAGTCCATCGCGCGAGGGTATGCTTTACATGGTTTCTTGTAACTCTGCTGACTTTAGGACCAGAAATGGTATTGATTACCAATCCCGGCCCTGACAGCCCCCCTCAGGGATCAAAACAGTAAACAGTAAAGGTGTTTATACCTTTGCTTGAAAGGTTTTGGAAAAGATTGAGCAAGTTTGATGAAGCTTGTGATGGAAAATGGAGTGAAGAAAGGATGAACAAGTGTGCTAGGGTTGAGAGCCTTAGCGTGATTGGTGTTCTTCTTAACCTTTAGGACTTGAAAATTAAGTACCTTGTGTCTCTTCTTTGAAAGAGTGAAGAGGGGTATTTATAGGAGGAGTGGAGGACCAAAGGAGGTGGCAAACACCCCCTTAGGACCAAACTTGGTGGCTAAGTATGGTGGAAAGGTGATGGGAGAGATTGTGAGGGTGGAGAACCCAAAACCTGCACAGCCCACGGGCCTGTGGAGAAAATTGGGGTTCAGTAGCCCTGCAGACCACCCTGGCAAGCAACCAACTGGCTGAAAAAGGTGAAAGTGATTGGAGTGGACCATCGAGCGAGGGAATGGGACCATCGCGCGAGTGTAACAGCTGTCGCGCGTGGGGTCAACAGTCAAACATTTGACTTTGACCATAGCTGGACAAAGCATACCATCGCGCGAGGGAGTGACTTCCACGCGCGAGGGTCAACCCCAAATCAGGGTTTGACAGGTTTTCTATTTTTCTTTCAAGGGTTCAAAGGGGTTCCGCACACACCGAGCTCAAACATTTCCAACCTTAAGACTGCTTTTTGATCAGATTCATCATCAGGGAAACAAAAAACCGTAAAACGATCGACAGATTCAGATTGGGGTGTCTACACACTTCCCCTCTGCCGGTGAGATGACGATCACACCAGGCGACTTCTCTTCGCTCATCGGTCTACAAGTAGGTGGAGCTCTTCTTCGAGTTGACCTTTAGCTTTGGCGAAGAGAGGAAGCGTTGGAGTGCTTTCTGGGCAAGTTGCCTCCTCGTCACTCATAGGGTCACCTTGATATCTCTAGGTTGAGCAAGAGTTTCATGAAGGCATATATCCTGGCACAGGTGAGCGTTGAACAGCTGACACGGGCCTTCCACCTCTACCTCATGGGGTAAACATTGTTTGTCAACAAGGATAGCTCGGTGCATCCACAGTTTTTGGCTCCCTTACGGCATTTTGAGGCTGCTTGGGAATTTGACTGGGGGATCTGCTTTGGCCACCTTATATGGTCACCTTGGAGCTTGCTCACAGGACAAGAGTCCTATCCTTGGTGGTCACTACCGAGTGCTTGAAGTATACCTTTCTTTCTCTTTCTTCCTTCTCATTTTGACTTCTCTTGGTATTGAATCTGTTTGTTAGTTCATTTTTTAGTTTAGGCTTTGGAGCATCTTCTTCAGTTTCCTCCTGGCACCAAACAATAGGATGCGAACTGTGTTCCTCACAACGTGGATCGTTGGTGGGGCAACGGAAGTCGCGGTCACCTGTTCTGAGCCTTCCTGAGTGGCAACGAGTTTTGGATCGGTTAACCGTCGATCAGGGACCTCCCTTATTTTTGTCTTTGTATCCCTCATCTTCAGATTTCTTTATCCTTATCCTATAACTGATTTGACCTATTTCCATGTGCGGTTTGACCCTTGGAGTAGCGTACCCGAGGATGCCCCTCTTGTGCGTTCCAGGGTTTTCGACCATACTTGTAGCTTGCTTGAGGGCCCTTTTTACCAAGCTTGGTATTTGGGCGATTGAGTGGCTAGTTTGTGGCGCCTACGCGCTAAGGCTCTTTAGTTTGTTCCTCCTCCACCTCTGACGCCGATGACATCTACTTCCTTAATGTCTAAGGAAGACTTGAAGAGTGCTCGGATTAGAGACTGGGCGAGCTTGCTTCTTTAGGCGGAAGACTATGTGGAGTACTGCCGCCTCTTCTTGGCTTGACGTGCTGCTCCTTCTGCTACCCCTGTTTGGGTTCTGGCAGATTCCTACGATACCACCCTCCCATTGGTGCCCTAGAGGATGAAGTGGTTCGTAGATTGCCTGAGCAACAACAGAGCGTTCCTAATGGTTCGGTAAGCTTTTTGAATCCCTTGAAAAACAAAAAGTTTACTTTCGTTAGTACGTTGTTAATTTTTCGTGGTGAAATTTGATTTATTTACATGATGGAATCCCTTTTCTAGGGGCATTAATGAGAAGGACCCGTAGTGGGGTCGAAATTGTTTTCGTTTTAAAAGTTTAGAATAACCCTGCCCCCTGTTTAGGCAATTCCTACTTCTTCTTTTTTCTACATGTCAAGTTGATGCCCCTAGCTTTTCATTTGTTCATGCAATCATAAGATTTACTCCCTTTTCGTTCTTGGTGGAATTTTGCAGAGGAACAGGAGACTGGAGGCTCGTGGTAGAGGGAAAGAGGTGCACAACTGGTTCTTGACGTTGCCAGAGCAAGCTCGAGAACTGGTACGTGCTATTAGTTTTGAGGTGTTTGGTCTGGGCATCAATCTTCTGGAGACTGATTGGTCGTTGATGACCTCGCTGGTGGAGAGATGGTGGGATACCATAAACACATTCCACTTCCCCTCTGCAGGTGAGATGACGATCGTACCAGGCGACTTCTCTTTGCTCATCGGTCTATGAGTAGGTGGAGCTCTTCATCGAGTTGACCCTTAGCTTTGGCGGTGAGAGGGAGCGTTGGAGTGCTTTACGGGCAAGTTGCCTCCTCTTCACTCACAAGGTCACCTTGATATCTCCTGGTTGAGCAAGAGTTTCATGAAGGCTGATATCCTGGCATAGGTGAGCGTTGAATAGCTGACACGGACCTTCCTCCTCTACCCCATGGGGTAAACATTGTTTGTCAACAAGGATAGCGCGGTGCATCCACAGTTTTTGGCTCCCTTACAGCATTTGGAGGCTGCTTGGGAATTTGACTAGGGGGATCTATTTTGGCCACCTTATATGGTCACCTTGGAGCTTGCTCACGGGACAAAAGTCCCATCCTTGGTGCTCACTACCAAGTGCTTGAGGTATAGCTTTCTTTCTCTTCCTTCCTTCTCATTTTGACTTCTCTTGGTACTGAATCAGCTTGTTAATTCATTTTTCAGCTCTGTTATTTGGAGCATCTGCTTTAGTTTCCTCCTGGCACCAAACAATAAGATGCGAACTATGTTCCTCACTAAGAGTGATCGTTGGTGGGGCAACGGAAGTCGCGGTCACCTGTTCTGAGACTTCCAGAGTGGCAACGAGTTTTTGATCGGTTGACGGTCGATCAGGTACCTCTCTTATTTTTGTCTTTGTATCCCTTATCTTCCTATTTCTTTATCCTTATGCTATAACTGATTTGACCCTTTTTGCAGGTGCGGTTTAACCCTTGGAGTAGCGTACCCGAGGATGCCCCTCTTGCGTGTACCAGGGTTTTGGACCGTACTCGTAGCTTGCTTGAGGGCTCTTTTTGCCAAGCTTGGTATCTGGGCGATTGGGTGGCTAGTCTATGGCGCCTACGCGCTAAGGCTCTTCAGTTTGTTCCTCCTCCACCTCCGATGTCGATGACATCTACTTTCTTAATGTCTAAGGAAGACTTAAGGAGTGCTCGGATTAGAGACTGGGCGGGTTTGCTTCTTTAGGCGGAAGACTATGTGGAGTACTGCCACCTCTTCTTGTTTTCACATGCTGCTCCTTCTGCTGCCCCTGTTTGGGTTCTGGTGGATTCCTACGATACCGCCCTCCCATTGGTGCCCTAGAGGCTGAAGTGGTTCGTAGATTGCCTGAGCAACAACAGAGCGTTAATAATGGTTCGGTAAGCTTTTTGAATCCCTTGAAAAACAAAAAGTTTACTTTTGTTAGTACGTAGTTAATTTTTCATGGTGAAATTTGATTTATTTATGGGGTGGAATCCCTTTTCTAGGGGCATTAATGAGAAGGACCCGCAATAAGGTCGAAATTGTTTCGTTTTAAAAAGTTTAGAATACCCCTGCCCCCTGTTTAGGCAATGCATGCTTCTTTTTTTTTTTTTAGATGTCAAGTTGATGCCCCTAGCTTTTCATTTGTTCATGCAATCATAAGATTAACACCCTTTTTGTTCCAGGTGGAATTTTGCAGAGGAACAAGAGACTTAAGGCTCGTGGTAGAGGCAAGGAGATGCACAACTGGTTCTTGACGTTGCCAGAGCAAGCTCGAGAACTGGTACGTGCTGCTAGTTTTGAGGTGTTTCTTCTGGACCTCAATCTTCTGAAGACTGATTGGTCGTTGATGACCTCGCTGGTGGAGAGATAGTGGGATAACACAAACACATTCCACTTCCCCTCTGCCAGTGAGATGACGATCAGACCAGGCGACTTCTCTTTGCACATCGGTCTATGAGTAGGTGGAGCTCTTCATCGAGTTGACCCTTAGCTTTGGCAGCGAGAGGGAGCGTTGGAGTGCTTTCTGGGCAAGTTGCCTCCTCTTCACTCACAGGGTCACATTGATATCTCCTTGTTGAGCACGAGTTTCATAAAGGATGATAACCTGGCACAGGTGAGCGTTGAACAGCTGACACGGGCCTTCCTCCTCTACCTCATAGGGTAAACATTGTTTGTCAACAAGGATAGCTCGGTGCATCCACAGTTTTTGGCTACCTTACAGCATTTGGAGGCTGCTTGGGAATTTGACTGGGGGGATCTGCTTTGGCCACCTTATATGGTCACCTTGGAGCTTGCCCACGGGACAAGAGTCCCGTCCTTGGTGCTCACTACCGAGTGCTTGAGGTATACCTTTCTTTCTCTTCCTTCCTTCTAATTTTGACTTCTCTTGGTATTGAATATGCTTGTTAATTCATTTTTCAGCTCTGGGCTTTGGAGCATCTCCTTCAGCTTCCTCCTGGCACTAAACAATACGATGCGAACTGTGTTCCTCGCTATGAGCGATCATTGATGGGGCAACGGAAGTCGCCGTCACCTATTCTGAGCCTTCCTGGGTGGCAACGAGTTTTGGATCGGTTGACGGTCGATCAGGTAACTCCCTTATTTTTGTCTTTGTATCCTTTATATTCAGATTTCTTTATCCTTATGCTATAATTGATTTAACCCTTGGAGTAGCGTACCCGAGGATGCCCCTCTTGCGCGTTTTAGGGTTTTGGACCGTACTCCTAGCTTGCTTGAGGGCCCCATTTGCCAAGCTTGGTATCTGGGCGTTGGGTGGCTAGTCAGTGGTGCCCACGCGCTAAAGCTCTTCAATTTGTTCCTCTGCCGTCGATGACATGCATCTACTTCCTTAATGTCTAAGGAAGACTTGAGGAATGCTCGAATTAGAGACTAAGCGGGCTTGCTTTTTTAGGCGGAAGTCTATGTGGAGTACTGCTGCCTCTTCTTGGCTTCACATGCTGCTCCTTCTGCTACCCCTGTTTGGATTCTGGCGGATTGCTACGATACCTCCCTCCCATTGGTGGCCTAGAGGCCGAAGTGGTTCGTAGGTTGCCTAAGCAACAACAGAACCTTCTTAATGTTTCGGTAAGCTTTTCGAATCCCTTGAAAAAAAAATGTTTACTTTCGTTAGTACGTAGTTAATTTTTCATGGTGAAATTTGATTTATTTACAGGACGGAATCCGTTTTCTTGGGGCATTAATTAGAAGGACCCGAAGTAGGGTCGAAATTGTTTCGTTTTATAAAGCTTAGAATACCCCTGCCCCCTGTTTAGGCGATGCATGCTTCTTCTTCTTTCTAGATGTCAAGTTGATGCCCCTAGCTTTTCATTTGTTCTTGCAATCATGAGATTAACTCCCTTTTCGTTCTTGGTGGAATTTTGCGGAGGAACAGGAGACTGGAGGCTCGTGCTAGAGGCAAGGAGGTGCACAACTGGTTCTTGACCTTGCCAGAGCAAGCTCAAAAACTGGTACACGCTGCTAGTTTTGAGGTGTTTCTTCTGGGCCTCAATCTTCTTAAGATTGATTGGTCGTTGATGACCTCGCTGGAGGAGAGATGGTGGGATACCACAAACACATTCCACTTCCCCTCTGCTGGTGAGATGACGATCACACCAGGCGACTTCTCTTTGCTCATCGGTCTATGAGTAGGTGGAGCTCTTCATCGAGTTGACCCTTAGCTTTGGCAGCGAGAGGGAGCGTTGGAGTGCTTTCTGGGCAAGTTGCCTCCTCTTCCCTGACAGGGTCACCTTGATATCTCCTGGTTGGGCAAGAGTTTCGGGATGGCTGATATCCTGGCTTAGGTGAGCGTTGAACAGCTGACACGGGCCTTCCTCCTCTACCTCATGGGGTAAACATTGTTTGTCAACAAGGATAGCTCGGTGCATCCACAATTTTTGGCTCCCTTACAACATTTGGAGGCTGCTTGGGAATTTGACTGGGGGGATCTGCTTTGGCCACCTTATATGGTCACCTTGGAGCTTGCTCACAGGACAAGAGTCCCATCCTTAGTGGTCACTACCGAGTGCTTGAGGTATACCTTTCTTTCTCTTCCTTCCTTCTCATTTTGACTTCTCTTGGTATTGAATCTGCTTGTTAATTCATTTTTCAGCTCTGGGCTTTGGAGCATCTCCTTCAGTTTCCTCCTGGCACCAAACAATAGAAGGCGAACTGTGTTCCTCGCTACGAGTGATCGTTGGTGGGGCAACGGAAGTCGCGGTCACCTGTTCTGAGCCTTCCCGAGTGCAACGAGTTTTGGATCTGTTGACGGTCGATCAGGTACCTCCCTTATTTTTGTCTTTGTATCCCTTATCTTTAGATTTCTTTATCCTTATGCTATAACTGATTTGACCCTATTTGCAGGTGCGGTTTGACCCTTGGAGTTGTGTACCTGAGGATGCCCCTCTTGCGCGTTCCAAGGTTTTGGACCGTTCCCGTATCTTGTTTGAGGGCCCCTTTTGCCAAGCTTGGTATCTGGGCGATTGGGTGGCTAGTCAGTGGCGCCCACGTGCTAAGGCTCTTCAGTTTGTTCCTCTTCCACCTCTGACGTCGATAACATCTGCTTTCTTAATGTCTAAGGAAGACTTAAGGAATGCTCGGTTAGAGAGTGGGCAGGCTTGGTTCTTTAGGCGGAAGACTATGTGGAGTACTGCCGCCTCTTCTTGGCTTCACTTGCTGCTCCTTCTGCTACCCTTGTTTGGCTACGGGCCCCTACCTTTGTCTCTTTCCATTCGACTGACAGAGAGGAGGAGCATTTGGTGCTTACTCCTTGTTCGACCCAGCTTTACACATTGCCGGTTGGGGCTTCGGAGGTACTATGTCATTTCTAGTTTCTACTTGCTTCATCATTGTGTCCTATGTTGCAATGTTGATTATCCCACAGGTACCTGCTGACATGGTGCAAGAATGGCAGCATGCTTTTCAGAGTGCAGAGGCCTTAGTCTGTAGGCAGCACCGTCGAATCCTCGAGGAATGGTTTTCTCATATATTCCTTTGTTTTGTATCCCTTCTTGAATCTGAGTGCTTGTATCCTTTTTCTTACAGCTTGAGGCTGAGGGAGTATCAGCTGCCAATGGGGAGGATATGGGAACCAGTGAGCAATCCCCTTCTTCATCTCAGAGACACCACCACGACTAGCTTTAGGATTTTACTTTTCCTTTCCTGTCCATAGATAGCAAAAAGACAGGCAGAAACTGTATTTATGTAGTGAAAGCAACCACAACGATGATTTTGTAATCAAGCTTTTTGTTCATGAAATGAGAAATGCTTTTCATGGCCCTAAATGTCCTGAGTTTGCATGTAATAGTCAGAACATGGCTTTTAAAATTGTTTTGAACAGGTATATGTTGTTTACAGCAATCTGTGTGACACGAAATACCAGCTAAGAAATTGATAACACGGATGAGGAATCGATGTTCCGGTTGATATGTCAATCCTTTGGCAGTTACTCCTGCTTTCTAAAGGAAGCTAGATTTTGTTTTAGCCAAGTTGCATCCTCCCTTTTCTTCCTTCTCATGCTTGATCTTGACTTATGCCTTTGCTTTTGCCATGTTCCATGGTCTCATTGCCAAATTTGAGAATTTTTGAGGCATCCTGTCCGTTGTATCAATGACCTTTAGTTTAGAAGGGATGAATGATAATTCTCATGTCTTTTGCCTTTGTCAATTCCTCGAGAAAAGCATACTCATCCTTTACGAGCTCAATACGCAAGGTTAGTTGTGCCTATCATTGAGTTCAAATCCTTTGACATTTTCTCTCCACATGTTTGGGCCACATCTCAATGTGAGATTGCCTACATATCCCAATCAGGGAATCAGGCTTTTTACGTAGTTCCAAATCACAACCTTTGAGGTTGGGTTCGCATTCTTGGTTTTTCTCCTCACATGCTCTAAATTTTGCCTAGGTTTCCTAATGGAGGTTGAGTCCCTAGCGAGTTTTACTTTGAATGCCTTAACTTTTGCCTAAACTGCGCTTTTGTAGTTTCTTGTCCTAGCAAGCTTTGCTCTTACTTTTGCTTGGGTTCTTGGGTTACCCAACGAGCATTTCTCAACAGAGGGCTTCTGAATTCTTGGAGAGGAATTTGGCGGAGATATTTTCTTTTGAATCTCCTTTGTACTTTCATAATGGGCAAGCTAACTCTAATGTTCTTGTGGAGATAGCATCTTCTTTCTAAGTTTTGACTAAAACCTAGTTTCTTAAGCAACCAAAGTTCATCCCTTCTTTCCTTTTTGTCAGCGACACAAAGAACTTGATTCTTTAGAGTTTCCCTTTCTTGGCAAGGAGGTCATAGTGTATAGCAATTGCAATTCAGGAATCAAGTCATTTAATTAAGCATAATCACGGAAGATAAAATAGGAATTCGTTTAGCAGAAATAAAGTGCCCAAACAGGGGCCCAAAATATCTCCTAGGCTTAATTTAGAAAGCAAAAGTAATGTTTATTGTTGTTTTGCCATGTTATGATTTTCTGAGCTACTGCAGCATTTCGTGGCCATATTCCTTTTCTTTGCCTTTCACAGTTTTATATTCTTTTCCACCCTCTTCTTTGCCAAACAGGACCTTCGAACTGGATCCATCTTCCAAGCTTGCATAGGGACCACTTCTTCGAGACATGAGCAGTCCCCAAATAGAAATATCAGCCTTATCTTTCTCAAATTCTACCCCTTGATTTTCCTCTTCCTCCTCCATGTTGATTGTGCACACGTAAGGGAGATCAGTTGTTTGGTTAAACAGTGATGCCAAAGAGATCGATTCAAGCGAATCGTCATATTCCTTCCATTTCATCAAAGTCACTTTCTCCCGTTTGATATGGGTCTATGCATATGAAATGTAGATCCTCTTCTTCTTCTACCCATTAGCTGTAGTCGCATTCTTCGTAGGGATTGACCCATGGCTATAATTGGAACTCCTCCACTTCTTCTATAAGGTTGATTATTTCCCAAACAGTGGGAGGCGTTGGAATTTTTGGGCGATTGATAGGTACCACTATTTGAGCAGGCTCAAACCGAGCATGCTCAAAGCGAGCATGCCTTCTCATCATGATAACCCTTTCCTTTTCCTTCTTCCTATTCTCAAACCAGATATGCAGCCATTCATCATCCTCTACAAATGGAATATCTAGATCCTCCAAATTATGCTTTGCCTAGGAATGTTCTTCACATTTCCTCAGCCTTTCCTCCTTTGCTTGCTCTTCTTCGTCACTTTTGTCAAACATGTCAAGATCGATCACCTCTAATTGATCAGATTCGCTATCTTCTTCTCCCTCCATCATGAAACACCCATCCTCCTCTGAGAAGTTCAAAGTCGGCTTGACTTGGGTAATTTGGACAATGTATTGGCTTGGATTATATATAAGGTTGTGAGGTTGACTTATAAGATTGATATTACGAGGTGGTGGTTCAGCATTATGATTGGCGAGTGGGTTGGTTTGCACATCAGGTTTTGGAGGTTTTATAGCTTGGCTATCAATGAGGCCATGGATGTCATGGCAGAGACACATGCAATGGTCTGTCTCATGCCCAGGGTGCTAATGGCAGGCGCACTGTTTGTTGGGGTCATGGTTCGGGCCATAAGGCGGCAGAGGAGGTGGTTTGTTCAAGGGTTTGAGAAGCCCTTGACAGCTTAGAATGGTTAAGGCTAGGGACAAGGTCATGTAGATAAGGCCAAAGTTGTGACGAGGACGTTTTGAGTTTCGGGAGGGACTAGCCTGGAAAGGGTCTTGTGACAAGGTTGGGTCAAGGGTCTTTACAGAGGCATGAGAAGTACAGGTAGGGAAGGTTTTTTTCGGTGGAGGAGCTTCTTCTTTCCAAATGAGCCCCAGCTTGAACCCTTTTTCAATCTGTAGCCCAATAGCATACAGGTGTTTAAAATCGGTGATAGCCTGAGTATAGATATGCCTAAGGTACTTAGGCTGCAGATTCTTGACGACTATTCACACTTGATCCTCCTTAGAAGGACGGTTCTTCATTTTGGCGGCTTTGTCTTTCCGTCTAGCTACGAAGGTAGCAAAGTCTTTGCTCGACTCTTGCTTGGTCATCTCTAAATCTCGAGTGGTTAACTCAATCTGAACATTGTATGCATATTGCTTGGCAAAAGCGATGGCAATTTCTGGCCAAGTTGTAACAACTCGGATTTTTACTGAATAAAAATTTCGTTGTTATATGGGCGATCCTTTAATTAATCTTGTTGTCTTAATAATTCTCTTTTAATTTTAATAATTCGTCATAATTAGGTTTATGACTTAGGAGATTGGGATTCATCGCCCGGACCGCTTGGCCACTGTTTGGCCACCAGGCTGCTTTGGTCGCCACACCGCTATTACCGGGTCGCTTGGCCATCGTTGGCCACCAGTCGCTGGCCACCAGTCGCTGGCCGCCGCCATTGGCCACCGGCTGCCATGACCACCGCTTGGCCAGTCGCTTTGGCCGCCGCTCCGCCACCGGGCTGCCTTGGCCACCGGGCTGCTTTGGACACCGCTTGGCCACCGCTTTGCCACCAGGCTGCTTTGGCCACGCTCACGCCTTCCCTTGGAGTTTGGCACCGTCGGACTTCAATATTCTGTTATTAGTTAATTTCCTACTAAATAAAACCAAAATACCACTCGAGCAATGAAAGCCTAGATTAAGTATCGTTAGTCTTTAATCAATTAGTTAGAATAGTCTAATGCCCATTTAGCCTAATCACTTCTCCCTAACCCTAGATGGACCATTTTACCCTTTTTGTCTTTATACATTGGACGATAAAAGCTAGAGTAATATTTAGCCATTGGACAATAGCGTTAGAGTTTCCTTTACCCATTGGTCAATAGGTAAACCTTGGTTAATCTTCCTAAGTACGATATTAGATTAGTTTAGTGCTTAATTGCAAAGTATTATACTTTTTGGTATTAACCGTTAGCTAATAACCATTAGGAGATTCTTTACACATTGGGCGATAGACTAGAATCCTAGCCATCATTACCCATTGGCTATTGACCGCTAGGGAAACCATTATCCAATGAATAAAAGTTAGTCTTGACAATCATGTACTTGTTTGATTTAAATATTAGATTTGGCCATGTGTTAAAATCCATTAAATTAAGATTAGTCCATTAGTATATTAGGTTAGTACATGGTACTTTGGATGAAGTAGAATACTTAATTAGATATTAGATTGGTCAATATCTAGCCTAGATTGTAAGTACATGCTTATATATATATATATATATATGTGTGTGTGTACTTATATGTATATGTATATAATATTGTATATAACATGTGTATATATATTATTATATTTAGAAAATCTAATTTACTTGAAAACTTAGATTTTATTAAAGACCCATAGTACATATATATGTATTAGTATATATGTAGTCTTTCATAGTACATACAAGTGGGAGAGAGAGAGAGAGGGAGAGAGGAGAGAGATTGCCGAGAGAGAGAGGAGAGAGAACCCGAGAGAGAGAGAGAAAGAGAAGAAAAGAGAGGGAGAGATGTGATGTATTGCTTGATTTTTGTCTACCAAATCCTAGATATATGTATATGTTAGTACTTGTACTAGGTGAAAGAAGTAGAAAAGAGAAGATAGGAGAGAGATTTGAGGTACAAATCTCTTACAAAGTCAAACCCTTACTCTTCCTTTGTCATCCACCAATCTTGTCTTTATATATATATATATATGGTTATATATATATATATATGTACATAGTACAATGTACCAAGAGGAGAGAGAGAGAGAGAGAGAGGAGGAGAGAGAGGCCGAGAGAGAGAGAGAGAGAGAGAGAGAGAGAGAGAGAGAGAGATTCGGATGGAGAGAGAGAGGGAGAGAGTGTTATGTGTGCAAGTGATTGACATGCTTTGGTCATCCTTGTCCTAGTGTATGTATACTTTCAAGTGAAAGCTTAACCAATGCCATCCAATCTTGTCCTTCTTTGTACAAACCCTAATTTTATACTTGAAACAAATCCACTTGCTTGGCCAATCTTCCAAAATCCCATCCAAAGGACACATCCTAGCCTTGCATGCCTAGTTTGTAGGTTATTTCTTGCAAGGAAGCAAGATTTGCTTGAATTAAAAATTGAGAGAAAGAGAGAGAGAGAGAGGGCCAGCCATAGGAGGAGAGAGAGGGAGGCCTTTGCCTATAAATACTCACCTCATTCTTCATTTGAACTCACACCTCTTCATTCTCCAAGTTCTCTCCTTGAAAGCATAAAAGTTCTTAGTGTTCTTGAGTAGTTCTAGCTTGTTCTTGAGTTTTCTTTCCATCTCCGCCACTAAACCACCATACGACCACCACCTCGATCCTAAAGTAGTAGTAGTATAGGTTACGATCTAGTTTCGAGAAAAACCTTTCTCTTTCGAAGCTATCGGAAGCTTATCATAGGACGTTACTCCGTTCGAGTGCCGACTTTCTTTCCGTCGATCTTTCGTAGTCTTCCTACTGCCAAGAAGAAAGGTAGATTTTTCCTATACTTCCTAACCTTAAGTATACGTAGATTTTCCCGATCTACTCTTCCTAAAATATAGATAAGATGTGTGTTGAGCTTTTCGTTTTTCGCTAAAGGAAATAAAGTTAGTTGTATGAATTAGCTTGTAGAACTTTCTTACTAAAAGTACGTAGTTTACTTTGATCTTGAGAATAATTGAATGCATGGTTTATAGAATCTTCCCAACTTGATTAACTCGTCAATAAACATATGTTGTTACGATTTCGTTTAAAAATAAAGTGTTGTTTCAAAACGAAGTATTCGTATTTTGACCTTTTCAAGGATTGTGAACTTGATCGCATGATTGCTTACCTTACTTGTGGTTGTAAACAAGCATGATTTAATAGAATTGGATGATCTTGCTAGTTTAATTTCAAGATTTACTTTAAAGTGATTTGTCCCGCCGCGGAGTCTATGCATGATTACGAGACACGAGAACTGAAAAGTAGAAACATGACACTTAGGGAGTGGTTGATATGGATAAAAAGGATTTTTTGAAACTACATAATGGCCGGACTTGGTAGCCTTATGTGAGTTGTGAAAACCCGCAAGGTGGCCGGACTTGGTAGCCCTTTGTGTGGACTTGCGAAAACCGCAATGAGGCCGGACTTGGTAGCCCATTGTGTAGATTACTAACGGAGCCGGACGTGGTAGCTTCATTGGTAATTGGGCTTGGTTATCCACGGAGAGGAGCCAATGCAAGATTTGATAACGTGGCCGGACTTGGTAGCCCGTTGGTAACAAAGAATGAGAAATGATTTTCGAAATGAAATGGTGACACAGTTTACGATGAGTTGCGTAGGAGAAACACACGGAAACATGACACCAACATAAGCCAGATAATGAATGCGGATGTGTCATTGTTAATTATGTTGTTGAATGAGCATGTGTAATTATTTATATAACTCTTTGTTGTAAGTTAAGGGTTAGCGGGTTTTGGATTATTCTATTGAGCTTCTATAGCTCACGGTGTTACCTTTTTGGTGACCCTGACATATTATACTGGGGGCGACGCTGGTATAATGTGTCAAATTTTATAGATGAGCAGCAGGAACAGTACACATTGGAGGCCTTCGGAGCCGAGGAGCTTGCAAGGATGGAGGAAGAGGCGGAGCAGTAGTTAACCGTAGATTATCCCCTCTTTTGTTGAATAAAAGTACTCTTGTGAGACTTATGTTGTATTAATGAGCTAGACTCTCCTTAATTTATTCAATAAAAATGTTTATTTAACGTACCCAAAATTCGGGGCGTTACACAAGTATGATAGTGCACAAATTCCAAAGTGAGGAACCAATCAAGAGCACTTCCAGTGAGAGTCCTTTGAAATAATTGAGCTATGAGCTCATCACTTAAGCCCATTGGCTTTAGAGTGTTGATAACATAGCGGACATGGCTGGTAGGGTTACCAGTCCCATTGAACTTCTCAATGTTCGGTATCTTGAATCTTTCAGGCAATTGAGAATCTGGGAAAAGGCAAAAGTCCTTCAAAGTCCAGAATTTGGTCCCCTTGTGAGAGGGCCAAAGCATGTTTGATTTCTTTGACCTGCTTAGCCAACTCGGGATTTTCCACCACCACCATTTTTTTAGGATTCCCATCTACTTCTTGATCTTCTTTATCCTCAGCATCTCTTGCTACTTACTCGGCTAGCAAAGTGGTGAATTGAACTTGGAGATCGGCAATAATGGTTTCATTGTCTTTGAGATGGGAGTGGGGGAAAAGCTTGGTGAGTTTTGGGGATTGATAGATGATTTTGTATTGCTAAAAAGATGACTGTGAACACCCAAGGAGTGATGGGGACCTTTGCAGTAGAGGTGTTCTGACAAGCGAGGATGACAGACAGGATGGCTACAAAGACCTCTGTTTGGCATTGATTCGGGTGTTGTAAGAGTATAAAACTGTCTGCGGTTGCTTTCTTGGCTTACCTATCGTGCCTGCTTTATAAATAGAATACCTGCGAGTCAGCACTTGGCTGTATAGGGTTAGGATTTGGGCTAAAAATCCCAACCCTTCTGCACAGAAAAAAATGTTACAACAACAATTTATACAGAGTGTGAGGAAGAACTTTGAAGCAAAGTGCAGGAAAATTCCTTAACATGTGGGTTCCTGTCTTATTTTGATAAGTTCTATGACTTTCTAACACATGAAAGGTTTGGGTAGTCTCAAAGGTGCTCCATTGTCAAAAGGGCACCAGTCCTTTTACCAGCCCATCATAGGCGGCAATCGGGTGATTCCTTCTTTGATATAGCACTAGGTACAAGTGACTGTGGAGTTTGCTAGAACCCCTAACATAGCCTGTGACATGCCGGGATACTAGGTGAACTCAACAAGGTTGCCCGCTCGATGCATAAGATACAAGAATTAAGTAAAGCAAATATTAGTCTTATGTCGAATTTTTTGGTTATGGCTCTCAAGTTCCCCAGCAGAGTCGCCAAAAACTATAGAGACCTCCCAAACGGAGCATCGCCATACCGATTGATCATGTTTGTTTAGTTCCACTTCATAAACCAAAATCGTGGATATTCCCATGGCTAGGAACATCGCCACACGATAACGGTTATTATCAAAATAGAGTCGCCACCTAGTTTATAAGAACTAGGAAAAACATATAGAGATTCCCAGTATGGGAGCCAAAAGTACAACAAGGAGAAGGTGTTAGGCACCCCTCTCTACCCAGTCGTGAAACTGGCCCATAATCATTCGACATATGATATATATTTGTTTTATTTAATTCTAAACACATAATCTGATTATTAGCCTTTAGCAGGTGATAAGGTGAGCCAGAACGATAATTGAAGCATGCATCAAAAATTAGTAGAAAATAGACAAGCTGGCACAGAGAACAGTCAAGGGATCCTTTTGGATCAAAGTATCGGTCGTGGGACTGATGCCCCTACCGATGTTCTTCCTCACCCCAGAACGAACAGTTAATCAGAAACTTGAAATACTATGTTTAAAGTACGATAACTGAAAATTGAATCAAACCATAGGCCCCTGGGCCTCACCACCTTGATCCCCCAATGCACAATTGCTTCGAATTGAGGGCGATTAACTGACTTCCTTCTCGAAAACCCAAGGGTTAGGGTTTGCACTTCGGGGGTTCTATCGTCGAATTGCGGCTACCTTTGGGATGTTAGGGCTTTTGTAGAGAGAGTATGAGAGAGTATTTCTGCAGAATATTGGGGTTAGAGAGGGTGAATTGTGTGTATATTTTAAGGCCCCTTTATATAGGCACCAGATGATATCACTCCAATGAATCACAATACATGAATTAATAGGAAGTATATTTGCACAAGATCTCTTCTCAAAATCTCCTTTCGTAGCCCGAAAGAATCGGAAAATGGTTGTTAGGGTTTTGAGCATCGGATCAAATGATTGACAGAACATTCTAGAATCTGGAAAAAGGACGATCTGGCGGCTGAAAGAACAATCTAGCAGCTGAGTAATGGTTCTCGCGGGCGAGGGATCAATCTCTCAAGGAGATTTTTAAACAACATGTTTCACGGGTGAAAGATTGAAGTTGGGACCGAGAAATCAATATTACGGTCGACAGTTTTATTTTCCTTGATGTTGTATTTCAGCCTGAAAGGCTATATAGCTCTGAATTGGGTCCTCTAAATGGCTAAAAGTACTCACCAAAAGTCCATGGGTTTACGAGAAGTTAGTCAACAATCATTATATCCATTCATCAACGAGGTGGTCCCCATGGTGGGACTTGAAATAATCGTTAGGCCAAATTGGGGTGTCTAATGTCTCACCATTGTTCTTGAACTCTTGAGAGAGCATCAACTATATGCCAAACTTTTTAAGTGTGAGTTTTGGTTATCCGAAGTCATAATTTTGGGTCTCGTGGTTTTGAAAGGTGGAGTGTCTGTTGATCCGGGAAAGATAGAGTCGGTTATGAATTGGCAGCGACCAAAGAACATATTTGAGATTCATAATTTCTTGGGTTTGGCCAGTTACTACTGTCGTTTTGTCCTTGACTTCTCTCGTTTAGCAACACTGATGACTAAATTAACACGTAAGGGGATTCGTTTCATTTGGAGTGACTCGCGTGAGGCTGCTTTTGAGGAGTTGAAGAGGCGATTGACTACCGCACCGGTTTTAATTGTGCTCGAATGTGGAGTTGGCTACTCCGTATATTGTGATGCGTTCAAGGAGGGATTGGGGTGCGTGTTGATGCAAGCGGGGTGAGTAGTAGCGTATGGGTCACGACAGTTGAAAACTGACGAGCGGAATTACCCTACACATGATTTAGAACTTGCGACCATCGTTTTTGCTTTGAAAAGTTGGCGCCATTATTTATACGGTGAAAATTTTGAAGTCTTTTCCAACCATAAAAGTTTGAAATACTTGTTTTCTCAAAAATATTTAACCTTCGACATCACCATTGGATGGAGCACTTGGAGGATTACAATTTGAATTGCAATATCACCTGGGGAAAGCGAACGCCGTTGCGGATGCATTGAGTAGAAAACCGACACACTTTGCGAGTCTAGCTATCTATGAGCGGAAAATGATGAATGATTTAGGCTTTTATGCTTCACATTTCGAGGATGTTAGGGAAGGGGTCACGTTGGGTAACTTGACCGTGTAATCAACTTTATTGACTCGAGTAATTGAGGCTCAACAACACGATGAGGAAACAGAGGAACTTCGTGCTAGATTCCTTAGTGGAAATGCTAAAGAGGGGTGGATGATTCATGCCGATCAAAGCTTGCGCTATCAGGGAAAGTTGTTCGTACCCGTTCCGTGTCGGGAGGAAATCTTGAGAGAGTTTCACCATTCTCCATTGGCCGTTCATCTGGGGGGAACGAAAATGTATCATGACTAACGTAGGCAATTTTGGTGGTCCGGAATGAAAAGGAACATTTTGATTTTCTTGTCCAAGTGTCTTACGTGCTAACAAGTGAAAGCCGAACATCAACGACCCACAGGGGAATAACAACTGTTGCCAGTGGCCAAGTGGAAGTGGGAGAACGTGACAATGGATTTCGTTATGGGTTTACCGAGATTGCCTAGGGGCATGACGTTATTTGGGTAATCGTGGACCGTTTGACTAAAACCGCACATTTCTTACCTATTCAGGTTACCGATTCCGTGGATGCACTTAGCCGTTTGTATATTCAGGAGATTCGACTTCACGGGATTCCCGTATCTATCGTGTTCGATCGAGATTCGAGGTTTACCGCACGTTTTTGGCAGAGCTTGCAAGCCGCTTTGGGCACCGAACTTTTGTTTAGTATCGTGTATCATCCTCAAACCGATGGGCAATCCAAGGGAACGATTCAGATTTTGGAAGACATACTTTGGGCTTGTGTCTTGGATTTTTGGGGTAGTTGGGTGATCACTTGCTGTTAGTCGAATTAGCGTACAATAATAGTTACCGATCTAGTATTGAAATGGCACCATATGAGGCTTTATATGGGAGACCATGTCGATCGCCTGTGTGTGGGACGGAGTTGGGAGAGTCTACGTTAGTGGGGTCGGATATGATTAAAGAGACCTCCGAGAGCATGAAAGCAATTCGCCAATGCCTTTTGGAAGCTCAAGGAAGAAGGACCGAGCAAGTTAAAGTAATCCGCCAAAGATTGTTGACCGTTCAAAGTAGACAAAAGAATTATGCCGATCGTCGTCGTCGCCCGTTGTCGTTTGAAGAAGGGGACCACGTATTCCTTAAAGTATCGTCGCGTAGGGGTTTATTGCATTTTGGGAAAAAGGGGAAGCTTTCGCCACGTTGTATCGGACCATTTGATATCATCGAGAAGATTGGGGAGGTTGCGTATTGTTTGGCTTCGCCACCGAAGCTATCGGGTGTACATGACGTGTTCCACGTGTCAATGTTGAGAAAGTACGAACCTGATCCGTTGCATGTGTTGGCCATTGCATGTGTTGGAGTGGTCCGAACTTAACTTGGAGGCCGATGCATCTTATGGGGAGGAACCAATACGTATCCTAGATTCGCGTGATCAAGTGTTGAGGGGTAAGACGATACCATTAGTACGAGTCTCATGGAGAAGTCAGGGTAGTGTTTGTCTATTTTTCGCTTATAGTCGATGATCGACTACAAATCGTGTGAGTGCTGGAATGTGGGTGTTTGTGGTGGTGGAGTTTGGTTCCCTGTCGTGTTTCAGGACTTCTCTGGAAGCAAACTTAATGACGTGAATGGAGATGGGAGAAAAGTAACAAAATGGACTTTATTACTTCTCAAAGTAGAAGTCAGTCGACTACAACAAATAGCCGAGTAGACGGTTAAAGTTACAAGCTACTCCTAGTGCAAGAAAAGTAAAGTACAGATAAAAAGTAGAAGCTTTTGGGCGATTGAGTGGGGTCTTAGATTTGTCTTCACATCTTGTATTTATAGGCTTTACTTTGGCTTGAAATTCAAACCAGACGGAATTCCCTCTGATTTGAATTTGAGTAGTTACTTCCTTTTCTCCATCTTGCTCCACGTGAAGCAGTTACCTCTCTGCTCATCAACTGCTCCATCTTCAACTGCCCATCACCACATCCCAGATGTGTTTGCTTGTGTTTGTATCCAATTGCCACGCATCCAAGCAGTTACTTTTTAACTTGTCGATCAGTCCATGTGACACTTCATAATTATCAAGCTGTAATTAAATTAGCTCATTAACCATTGCCACATGTCACTGATTTCGAGCACATCTTTGATCAATAATTAGTCCTTGTTTTTTTTTGTTATGCTCACGTTACAGCCGATTTGATTTTCTGGCCGTTGCAACGTGTCATTAGTCGATCAATGCGACCAACAATTTTGACTTACTAAAATATGGTGTAAACAATGCCCCCCTATTTACTTGAGTTAAGGATTAACTTTGGTAAATATTTCTCTTAGTTTTAAATCACCCCTTTGTCGATATTGACCGGTGATATCCCTTTACGGTGTAAACATTTTTGCCCCCCAACTCTCGAAGAGTTTTCGATAAATTTTACACCAATCCTTTCACTTTTTGACTGGTATAATAAAGCCTTCAAGGTTTAAAAACCACAGTCGAATAGTAGCATGCCTCAGTCGATAAATTCCTTTGAAGGAAACTTTGGCCAAATAGCTCACTAATGCCCACAACTGTACAAAAACTGAGAGCATTATATTGTCTATAATTGTGGATGACAACTATAAATCCACGCTGGCCCAACAAACAGATGGCCTTTATAACTACAATTTTGACAATTATAGTTTCCTTCAACTATAATTCCTAATCGATTAGTTTCCTTTAACTATAATTCCTAGTCGATTAGTTTCCTTTAACTATAATTCCTAGTCGATTAGTTTCCTTTCACTATAATTCCCACTAAAGAAAAACAGGAGACTAGGAAACATGATCGAGACGTATTATAAACATACCATTAGGGTTTAACTTCCTTAGCCTTGCATGTCCATCATCATCATAAGTATGTTCCCATCGACTGGGAACAAAAACCATGGGCAACTGGGGTCTAATTACATAATTCAATAACACATGGATTGAATACGTGTACTCAACATAACCTATATACAAGTCCACTTATGTTGAGAATTTGTTTTATCATATCCATGTATGAACCCATAGTTGATCATTTTGTACATCGACCATTTATGGTCTAAATCAACTTATCGACCATTTTGATTTTGTTCTGTCGATTTTCTATTCTAGTCGAGTAACTTTCATGACTCGACTTGCTTTGAGTTTAAATTTTCGAGCCACTTAAGTTCTATAATTGGCTCTTCTAAAGATGAGTTTGCCCCCCATGCAAACTCGATACTAAAAGAGGGCTAATTCTTAACTCGTGCAGATGGAGCGGAGGGATCATTTCTTACTTCGACCATCCATGGTCTAATTTGAAAAACTCTAGTCGAATATTTTCACAATTCAACTTCATTTGAGTTTCAACATCAAAGCCACTTTCTTTGCATAATTTGGCTTGAGTTTGCCCCCCATGCAAACTCCATATCAAAAAGAGGGCTATTCATTTCATAGTTTAGCCATGTATGTCCCGATCTCATGTAAAAATCTGGAACGAAATTAGCCATTGGCCTTTGTTTGGCCAGAATATGTGTAAACGCCATTTTTAATATTGGCTTTTACTTTCTCCATGAAAAACCTCCACATCTCTGAACAATGGGTAGGAAACGATTATCACAATTAACGGCATTGGGGCAGTCGCAAATCAATTGATGCCCGCCTAGTGAATGCTCTAAATCATGGCCAACGTTTCCTTTTCTGCTTGAACAGAGACCAAAATTTGACAAACGGCTTCTCAAGCCATGTATAAGCCATACCCGTTCAAGGCTTGCACTGGGTAGAGAGCATATATACGGGGAAACAATTTATGAGCAAAAGGCCAACTTTTGGCCAAAGATCTTCTAATTGCCCTTTTATTTCGGAACACAAAGAATGTTCGACTGATCATAATGCTTTTTTTTTTTAAACAGAGTTGATCAAAATTTGTTAACCCCAGATTGTTCCAAAGATTTGGCCAATAAATGGCCGGCCTCCTTTGAACAATTTAATTGATCAAGCCTTCAATGCAAGGCTTAAATGCCATTTTAGAAACTAGAAGCCTGTGGAAAGGAAACGAGGTCACATACTATTGACACTGATCGATCGATGCATGGCAATAAAATTCTTAGAAGATTTCGGCATAAAAATTCTTATAAGATTAGGGCTTTCCATAAATTGGCCTAAGTGTTGGCCAATTTTGTCTCTTCATAAACTGATCATGGCCGACACTCATAGGATGCCGACATCCATGCATACAAATACAGTTTTTTAGACTTTTGTCCAACAAGAGACAAAGCCATTAAATGGCCAACAAATGGCCACGTTTTGCCGGAAATTAGTTTCCTCTGTTATCATAAATGAAGCCTTGAAAGGCACCAAGATATATGGATCTCTAATCTCCAGGAATTGGCCAACAAATGGCCGGTTTTCTTTTGACAAATTGTTCAAGCCTTCCATGAAAGGCTCTCATTTACACACTTGATCTTTGCCATTATTTCCGATTTAGTAATGTTTTATGTGGACAAAACTGTGGCCAATTTGGCCATTATACTTGCCCAAAATTATAGAAAAGCAATGAACATTATCTACACCTCTTAAGCAAAACTGTGCATATTTCAACCAAAACCAATACTAACATCAATACAAATGACTCCTGAAAAATTCATACCTCTTTTGAATATTGTTGATCAACAATTGAACAAATAGTTTTGGAGCCCTCGTGGTTGGCGCGTAGTGTGCCATAGGAGGCACATATTGGCTTTGATTAGTACCAAATCTAGGCGGTACATTGAAACCCATAGGAATGTTTTCATTGTGGCCATTACCACGTTGAGTTTCAATTCCATTACTTCCACTAGCATTTGGAACTAGTTGATAAAAATCTGTAGGCCTTGTTGGGCTAGGCCTTGGTTGACTGGGAATTTCTTCTTGTCCTCGTGTAATCAACCTTCGTAGTAGAGTTGAAAATTCTTGGGCTGCGTCATCCTGTGGATTTGCCGAAACATAAGTCAAAACTTGAACGAATTGCTTTAGGTGTGCCATTACTTTCAAATTAGTAAGTAGCCCTCCTTCTAGCGCCAAAACTGTTTGTCTATTTTTCGCTTATAGTCGATGATCGACTACAAATCGTGTGAGTGCTGGAATGTGGGTGTTTGTGGTGGTGGAGTTTGGTTCCCTGCCGTGTTTCAGGACTTCTCTTGAAGCAAACTTAATAACGTGAATGGAGATGGGAGAAAAGTAACAAAATGGACTTTATTACTTCTCAAAGTAGAAGTCAGTCGACTACAACAAATAGCCGAGTAGACGGTTAAAGTTACAAGCTACTCCTAGTGCAGGAAAAGTAAAGTACAGATAAAAAGTAGAACCCTTTAGGCGATTGAGTGGGGTCTTAGATTTGTCTTCGCATCTTGTATTTATAGGCTTTACTTTGGCTTGAAATTCAAACCAGACGGAATTCCCTCCTCTGATTTGAATTTGAGTAGTTACTTCCTTTTCTCCATCTTGTTCCACGTGAGGCAGTTAGCTCTCTGCTCATCAACTGCTCCATCTTCAACTGCCCATCACCACATCCCAGATGTGTTTGCTTGTGTTTGTATCCAATTGCCACGCATCCAAGCGGTTACTTTTTAACTTGTCGATCAGTCCATGTGACACTTCATAATTATCAAGCTGTAATTAAATTAGCTCATTAACCATTGCCACATGTCACTGATTTCGAGCACATCTTTGATCAATAATTAGTCCATATTTTTTTGTTATGCTCACGTTACAGCCGATTTGATTTTCTAGCCTTTGCAACGTGTCATTAGTCGATCAATGCGACCAACAATTTTGACTTACTAAAATATGGTGTAAACAGCTAGCAAGGAGTCGATTGGGAAAGGAAAAACGAAGTTAGAGAGAAGTACCCGCACTTATTTCCGGAATGAACCAATGTGAGTGTTTAAGATTAAGTATCGTGATAATTAACTTGTTGCATAAGATTGATGGTTATAATTGTTGCATGCATATGTGATGTATATGTTAGCTAGTCTTGGCATGGAAAATTTTGAGGATGAAATTTCTTTAAGGAGGGTAGAATATAGAGACCCGTATTTAATTTATTTAATTTTAATGTTTATAATTGAGGAAAATGGGAAATGTGATGTGTTTAAAGGATTTGGGACTAATGTGATAAGTTGGTTAGTTGAGGGGTGCATGTGCAATTGAATTATATACATATTTGTGGGGTTTATGTAGAGGAGAAAAATCTCCCTTTTTTTCTTCTCTCTCCCGACTCTTTCTCCCTCTCTCGACTCTTTCACTCTCTCTTGCTCCCACTCAAATTTCCACCATAATAACTCAAACCCCACTCAAAACAACCTCCAATCTTTCATCTCTACGCATATTGGTGTGAGCTCGAAGGAGGTGTATTGCACTTGGTTTCGATTTTCGAAAGCTAGGGCTCGTAACTTTTGTGGGTTTCGTTCTTCGGCCTCGAGGTAGGGATTCTACCTCTCAATATATGTGAAGGAAGTGTTTTCTAGCCTTGAAATCGTGCCTATGGTTGTTATTGTTGTTGTTGTAGTTGAATCCTTGAAAAGCTGCAGAAAATCTGCTCGAACTGCCATTGTATCGATACTACTATGCTTAGTATCGATACTAGTTCCTCTGGAAAGTTTCGAAGCCCAGTTGGATCGATACTAATTTGACTAGTATCAATACAGATGGCGTAGGGACAGTTTTTGCTGTTTTGTTCCGTACTCCATTGTTTTGACCCCCGATCAGTTCTAACTTATTCTAAAAATCACCAAATCACTCCATAGTATGATTAACCATACCCGTTGAGTTCATGGAATATCTTTGCATCTCTTGCCCTTGTTCGATAAAATTTGATGTTAATTACCATATAAACTACGATTGAATTGAAATGACACGTTACGAGGACATGAGAATTGTGAACACTTATTGACACAACGAGAATATTCAGGACCAATTGACGAGTGGGTGCCTGGCAGGGGGTATGGGTATCCCTTAATTGGCCCGGCAGGAGCAAAAGCTCGTATTGGTTACACTCAGGAGCTACCGATGGGTATGGTGCTTGGCAGGGGGTATCGGGATTCCTTAATTGGCCCGGTAGGAGCTTCGGCTCATGACACATAACGCGAATTGACATTGGACACATGGAAAGTTGAAACGGTTAAAGGTTGAGGTGCATACCAAATTTCGTATAGTATGTTGGATTGTTGAGCCTTGGAAATCGCCTATCATATGGTCTACATCCTATTCTTAACTCGTGATCACTCCTGCATTTCTCTTGCATTTAATGTTTGTGTAAAAATTTTTACTGACCTAGTGTAGCTTAAACCTTACATCATTTTCAAGAACTTACTCGGGGCAATAACTTGCATGCTTGGAGTGCTTGGATGTGGATTTATTTTTGAAAGTTAACGTTGAGGAGTTACTTAGTCATCTTTGTAAATCTATTTTGGAAGATGTATTTGTAACTCTAATTGTAAATCTTTTGACTATGGAACGTTGTAATCCTTAACTCTTTCGATACTTTGTACTTATGTTAATTTGGGCCTTAGAGCCAAAGATGTAATCTTTTGGAAACTATTGGATGTTGAAGTGCTATTATGGAAATGGAAATGTCTAACTCTTTTGGGATATTGTACGGATTATTGTGATGTTGTATTTATGGAAATCTTTTATATTTATGTTAAAAATTGAGAGTGTGACAATATACTAACAGTTAATGAAAACCATCGCTATAGTCCGGTTTATAGTAACGGTTATTGAAAATCGTCACTATAGTCCAGTTTTTAGTAACGGTTATTAAAAACCGTCGCTATAGTCTTGTAATCTTGTAACAGTTGCATGAAAACCATCGCTATAATCCTGTTTCAAGTAGCAAACTGTTACTATACACCATCTATACTGACGGTTTTTCCAAGTGTTACTAAAAAACCGTTGGGAGATCCCAAATTTCTTGTAGTGATAAATTTCCATGAGAGATTGTTGGATAGATAGATAGGTGGTTAAGATTCCTAAATTTTTTAATCTTGCAGTACCATGCAATTGGTTGGAGGCATGGAAAATACTAAGTAAATATATAAATCAAAGTTATCATTTTTTTTATTGGTTGGAGAGTGCATTAAGGAATGTTTAAATTTGTATTGGTTGTAAGAGCATCCGTTGTAGAATAACTAAAAGTCAATAATCAAAAGTTGCAATGTCATCTTTTGGTTATTTATTTAAAGGGTTGCTAAGGTTAAAAATATAGTAATCCACAATGGTACAATCCAAATTGAATAATCAAAATTTAAAGGGTTGCTAAGGTTAATAATTTTCGGGAAAAAGTTAAAAAGAAATTAGTTTTTTAAAAAAGTAACAGTTTTTAAAAAAAAAGTTTTAATGGAGAAACTGTTTTGAAATAGTTTTAGGAAAAACAATTTTTGCAAAAAAAATAGAAACAGTTTTGAAAAAGTATTTTTCTTAAAAACATGTTGAAAATGGAAGGGAGGGAAGTTTTTTTGTGTAATGATGGTGTACTTGATTGAGAAAATATGGAGACAACTAAATTTGGTTATTGGCAAATTTAAAGGTTGCTGTAACGCCCCGAATTTTGGGAATGTTAAATAGATATTTTTATTGAAAATTTAAATAGAATCAGGCTCATTATTACATCATAACTCCCACAAGAGTTCATTAATTATACAAGAGAGGGAAAGTAGAGTTCCTAACTACAGCTCCGCCTGCTCCTCCATTCTAGTCAGCTCATCGTCTCCAAAAGCCTCCAAGGTGTAGAGTTCACCCTACTCATCTATAAGGTCTGACACATTATATCAGCGTCGTCACCAATATAACATGTCAGGGTCAGCAAAGGTAACACCATGAGCTACAAAAGCTCAGCAGAATAATCTCATACCCGCTAACCCATAATTTACAAACAATAGTATATATATGCAACGATTTCTAAATAGCACATGAATTTTCAACAAGGCAATTAACAATGGCACATCTACATTCACAAATCTAACGTTGGTGTCTGTGATATCTGAGTTTCTCCTACGCGACTCATCGGAGACCGTGTTTAATATTCACTTTTCATTTACCAAATCAACATTTTGATAAGTATTTTAACACACCCAACCTCAGTTCCGTCATTCCGATCTCCCGAGTATCCTCACAATGGTTCCGTCGTCCCGGATTCCCATTGGCATACAAAACTTTGCATTGACTCCTCTCCGCAAATAACCAAGCTACACAGCCAACCTCGGTTCCGCCATTTCGGTCTCCCGATATCTTCACAATGGTTCCGTCGTCCCGGGTTCCTTATTGGCACACATACACACACCTCACAATGGGCTACTATGTCCGGCCACAATGTGGATTCAAAACATTTTTCTTTTTCAAAACACGTTTTTTCATTATCAACACCCTTGGTGTCATGTTTCTAACTTTCTCGATTCTTATGTCTCACTTTCATGCAAAGATTTCGTGGCAGGACTTTTCACATAGGTAAACATAAATCATTCATTGTAATTTTGAAACTAAACTAGCAAGATCATCCAACTCTATATTACTCATCATGCTCATATTATCCTTAATTTCACTTAATCATACTCAAACATTTAACATTCAACCTAAAGCATAGTATCACATGGACGGACACTTTTGGAGTGGAAATCACTTATGTTTTATCACCCGTCAAACAAGTAATCCAAATAATCACATATTCATGCTCATAACCATCTTTAAGATCAAATACGAATACTTCCAATCAAGCTATTATTTCTTACATTCGAAATCTGTTCTTTCTTCTTTTTGAGAAATTCAAAACAACATATGTTTATTCGGAATAAAAGTCGATTTATCCAACATGTTCATACTTCCTTTCGAAAAGTAAAACAAGTTTACTAGCTTTTTTTTTTCTTTCATGCATTTTAAATGTACGAGTAATACACAAAACTATTTATACTTAGAGTAGAGCGTAGAAGTATTCTACTATTCTGCTTGGCGGTAGGGCGGCTACGGAACGTGAGTTGGCTATCGGACGGAATTACTTCATACGGCAAGCTTACGGTAGTTTCGAAAGAGAAAGGTTTCACTCGAAACTAGTTCTTGACCAAATTACTAAACTTTTGGATCGAAAGGGTGGTCGAGTGGCGGTCTTGGATGAGTTTCTTGATGTACTCAAGAAGAACTCAAGAACACTAAGGACAAAGGAAAAACAAAAAACAAAACTCAAGAATTCTAGAGAGAGAAGTTGAAAGGTGTGAAGGTGTGACTTCAAGGCAAGAGTGGGGAGCTATTAATTTATAGCAAAATTTTGGCCTCCTTTCCTCTCTCTTTGACTGGCCCCCCTCCCTCTCTCTTTCTCTCAGTTTTTTTATTCCATTGAGTTGTCAAATCTTGACTTTAAGCATGTCATAGTCTTCCCTCACTTGTGATTTCTATTTTTGGGTCAAAATCTGGGGTATCATGAAGGGTTTTGGCCTTGTCTTGTCCTAGAAGGGTTTGCTTGCAAGAAAGAAGGAGATGATTGGCTAGGGTTATGTTTAAAGATGCCTAGAGATGGGTTGTAAAGTAGTTCTAGGCTTGAGTGTGAAGTTGGCTAAAGAGGTAGCTTGATGGAGTGTACAAAACACATGCACACACTCTTTCTCTCCCTCCCACTCTCTTGGCCTCTTTCCCTCTCGGTTTCCTTTCTCTCTCTCTCTCTCTCTCTCTCTCTCTCTCTCTATTACCATGAGTACATATATATATGTCTATATACATGTATACTTTTAGGTAGTGATTAGTCTCATTAGGTCTAAGAAATAGGAAATGATGAGTGGTAAGGCTCTTAATAACAAGACAATGTCCAAGGATAAAACTTTCCTAGAAAGTCTATGCATGAAAATATTAGGCTTGACTATAGTAGGCTATGATGTATATATGTATATATATTCCTAAAGAAAATCTAGGAAAGTGATCCTTGGAGGGTATTTAGGTTTACTAGGGCTATTAACCTTAGGTTTGCATGCATGGCAAGCCTAAGTTTTCTTCTTTTGGAAGCATCAAGATTACTTCCTATGGTCCAAGGGTTCGAGTAGGGTTGGGAAGGTTCATAAGGTTCATGGAGGGTTGAAAGGGCTCATCTAGGGGTAGGGAAAAGTAACTAGGTGAATAAGATTTCTCTAACCAATCGATTGGAAGCTAATTCTACTTGCCTTGTAGGATTTCTAGCCAAGAAATATAATTTTAAGATTTTATTTATTCACTAGGAAAATATACATGGGCTTTTACAAGCACACTTGTCTTTGGAAAGGACTAAATCGTCCGTTGTGAAGAGATTTAATTTTATAAGTCTTAAATCTAATTATGACGGATTATTAAAAGATAAAAAAAAATTATAAAGCAAATCCAAGAATTAATAATGAATTTCCAAATATTAAAACAAGATTTTTATTTACTAAAAATCGGAGTTGTTACAGTTATTCATTTTGATTATCCAATGGACAAAATTTGATGAGTTGCTAAGAGGTTATTAAGTTTCGTTATTCCAATGTGAGCTCTTTTTTGAGCAAATATTGTTAACCTAAATAACCTTTTTTCTATTATTATACCATTTTGGATGCTCATTAATTAAATCTTCCAATGTATAAACAAAGTAGCACGAAAAGATGAAATTTTGAGTAGGCTATCAATAGATAAAAGTGAGTGCAATTTTGTTAAGAAGGGTAAACATTGTCCTCTTTTTTATTGATTGAAATGATATAGGTCTCATCCCTACAATACATTTTTTGGTAAGCATGATATCATTTTGCGATAAGATCCACACTATTTCAACGAATAGGAAAAAAGATAATGTTCACTTTCTAAAGTGGAAGAGTGAACAAAACTCAATTGGACAAAAGTCCTCATCAGGTAGAGTTATACTTGTCTTTTGTAAACCATTTTTATTTTGTTTTGGTGATCATTTTTTAATCTTGTTAAATTATCCTGGAAAAACGTATTCAGTAGATGTTTGACACTTGTCCTTCTTGCGAAGAAGCATTTTCGGCAATTCATTCTTTTACTAAATATATAGTAGTCCTGCCATTCCTTTTTAAGTGTTATGTTTCGTAACTCCAACTTATTAAAAAGACATCATTGTAATACCTGTCACATTAATTTTTTTCTCCACTTTTCCTACTTAATTACCCATCATCATTACACTTTTACTCACTAACTTTTCAAAATAGAATCTACTTTTAAGAACAAAATAAACAATGCACCAACTTTTACTCATTAATTTCACATAATGGGCCCTTATTAAGGGACAACTTAAAATGAAATACTAAACTCTAAATAAGGGATGAAAGGAGTAGTATAGATTACGGCTGATGGACCTTGAAATTTGCGGTCTAAGTGGATTACGGCTTTGTGGCGATGTCAATCGGAGGTATGTAGTCCTACAACTATTAAGCATCCCGGCAATCTAAGAAGGAATTAAAAGATAGACTGTGTCAAAGCTGACGGTCAGAGTGTTAAGGTTGCACAACACCCCACTCGGAGGAAGCGTAAACGAGAAAGGGTCATTAAGGACAGTTGTGGTGACCCGCATACTTACCGAATCCCTCAACGCCGTGAATTTAATTTACTCATCTTTGCCTCATGTTCCTGATCCTCCTTGTTTTGTAGGTTTAGTTGGTCGTGTCTTCCGCGTTGAGGGATGTTTGTGTGTGTGTGTGTTTTTTTTTTTTGGTTTTGTGAGGGTGTTAATTAAGGTCGGTCTTGTTTGTTTGTTTAGTTTTATTGGGTCTTTGTTTTTTATTGTCGGGTTGTTTTAGCTACGATTTTCTATGCGTTTGGTCTTGTTTGTATGGACAAGTATGGATGCTCTTTCTTCTTATATACTATATGCGGTTTATATAGGTCAAAAAAAAATAGTCTATATTATCACAATTCGAGCCATTCATTTTCTAGAGTTTATTGTATAGTTTACTTTTTTTTCTTTTTTCTTTTTTGCTTTTTGATAAGCATTGTATAGTTTACTTGTTTCCAAAGTTAAGTTCATCTAATATCTATACCGCATGATTGACCAAAAAGTTATCTTCTAGTTCATTATCTGAAACATAACGACCATTCATTTTTTGGAAAATTTGTCCGATGAATGTAGTTGTTTGTATTTGTCCAACTTCAATATGAAAAAATAAAGTCGTTGACGAATTATATATTTGATAGGTTTATATTGTGGATTGTGACAAAGGTTTATATTGTCGATGGTGATATCTCATTTGGGCCCAATCAAGATGCACGATAATATTGTAGTGCACACTGGTGCAATACAAGAACTCATTGTGTAATCTAAGGAGAATATGCCGATCAAAAAAAATCTAAGGAGAATACTCCATTCATCCCAATTCTTTAGTCCTTTTGGAGAGTCCGTGTCACTCTACAATCTTTTAGGTGATTTTAAAAATATCGTTTAAAAGAACTCATTAAGATCTTTCAAACAAAATCCATATTACATAAAAATAGCATTACCAATTAAAAATTATAATTAATTTTTTTATCCGGTTGAAATAAAATGAGAGACAAATAAGTCACAAAAATGATCCGAACCATCAATTCCACGTTATAGCAATACCCTCCGATCCGGCTACGCGTCCTTGTCGAGCGCTTATAGAAACCACAACCCAACCCACCCACCACCCCCCTCGCTACTTGTGTACGCAATACCCTCCTTTTTCCCCGCATCTACCACCCTTTTCTTCCTCATGTCTGCGCCAAAAATTACAAGTGTCGTCCAAATTAACTACCATGGGTTCCGAAGTCCGATTTTGTTCATTATCGCTAAATGAGATTGAACATTACTTTCTTTCTTATTGATAATCTCTAATTACTAGGTCCCACTAATTTAAATATGGTTAACATTGATGCCTAAATCAGTGGACAAATCAAATATTTTTTAGTTAGAATTGTATGCAATAAATTTGTGATTGTATTTAGAAAACAATAATGCTACCCACACACATTTAATACACGGATTCTTCACAGACAATGATGTGGCAAAAAAAGGGGACCCCACACTCACTTGCTCTCTCCTCTCGTTTTGGCCCATTTCTTCTCCTCCTCATCATGCACAAACACCCCACCGGCACCAACAACTACTGACAACGGAGACGCAACCGTCCGCCAACCACCGCCAAAGTTCACCACCACCGACGCCGCCCGACCAAAAAACAAAAGAGTTGTCCGAGAGTGAGATATTGGAGCTGCTTGTGGAAATGCCCCAGAGAGAAGATTTAAGTGAATTGGAGTTCAACCTGGGTAAGCTTTGGCAATCTGGGTATCCCTTTCAGAATCGACCCATTTAGGTAGTTATCTCTCATTCGCAGTCGAGACCCATTTAATCCTCCGAATTTAGCCCTAGTGTGAAATTTTTTGAAGCAAAATTTTCAAATGAGTCATCGTACTTTATTTATCCAAGAACTTGGGGCCATTCCACTAATTTTTTGTTTTAGGGCTTTTTAGTTGATATATGTGAGAAGAATAACCTGTCTCGAAAAGCATAAAAAGTTGGAAAAAACCCAAATGTCCAAAAATGCTCTTAGTGGAATTGCGCCTCATTTTCAATTACGATCATAGCCAATGTCTTTAATCTCTCTTGTGAAATGATAGTTCGAAGGTAAAAAATTAAATCCATGTTAGCTCGCTCGATTTATTTTCGTTATGACTTTTTTTAATCAAATATAAGAATATATCACTTCTACATTACTTTTGTGTTCGTTAAATCGAAAATTTTCAATTAAAAATTTTAATTTTTGTAATATTGTGCATTGCGAGGAAAACAAAAGGAAAATTTTCAAAAAAAGAACTTTATTGCATATTTATTTACTACTAAAAGAAAGAAAGAATTAAATGTAATTTTTGGAAGTAAAAATTAAAAAGAAAAGGGAAGGTGTCGCATTCCGTTAGCTCCATCTGTTACAAATTGACGGAATGAAATCACAGGGGCCTAATTATTGAAGGAATAACAAGTTCATGTGTCTTTTTGTTATTAGTTAAAGTCCATGCATTGTTTTGAGAATTTGTGACAAGTTCAAGGGCGTTTTTGAAGTTTTTTGATAACAAAAGGAGGTAGTCGTAGAACAAAAGTGGGGGACGCGGGGGGGTTTCGGAAATCGAACTCAGTTCTCTTGGGATAAAAACTGCTTGCTGCCCTGCCACACCAAGACAGTCGTTTGTACCATCATAGAAAACATTTTTATATTTGTATGTAACTTATTTTTTTTGGGGGGTTGGCCCAGTCTGGGGGTTGCTTGAGATCGAGGGCTTGTGGGGCTTACCCCGAGGCCAGCCTTGGGCGTCGGTGGTCGGGGAGGTGAGGGCCGTTCATGGTGGTGTTTGAGTTTCAGAAGTGGGGTTAATTTTGGAGAAGGATGGGAATTTTTTGGGTGGAGAGAAGTTTAAGGAGGCGTTCCGGTTTCTCAAAAAAGTAACTTTTAAAAAAGGAAGGTAAATTCAAGCCCAAAAATCATGTATTTACGCAAATAATTTTCTTAGCAATATGAATCTTATTTAATAGATTTCATTGAGATCTTTTATACGATGCAAAAAAAAATTAAAAACTTATTTTTCATTTTCATTATATTTGAATTTGAAAATTGAAAAAAAAAGTACTTTTAAAAAAGGAAGCAAAACTGGAACGGGGCCTAAACGCAAAATGAAGAAGAGTGAGGCCCTTCATTTTCCATCTCACCAGCACGTAGGATCTGTGAAGATATATGTGTGTAGCATTATTGTTTATAGCGGTTGCTGCAAAGGGATCATGAATGGAGCAACAATTGGCAGTCGACCCTATCAAACAGCCTGCCCTATGGAAGGGCACTACTGCCTCCAACTCTCAACGCTTCGCTTCATCAATTCGCACTCGAAATTGCCCCAGAATAAGGGCGCTATCCTTGGAGGAATATGATAGACCTGGGAATGTCTCACACCGGCCTTGCCGTTAGCAAGGCTTCTCTTTCCGCCCCCTAATGGTATTCTCAACTGCCAATACTATTCTCTCTCTGTGCATCCTGTTTCTCTCTCTAACTTGCGAAGGTTTTCCGGGAGCTGGTGCCCTAAGTTCTTGAGTTGCATGGGCAAAAACTTGAGCTTTGACTTCTTAAATTGCTCAACAACAGGCTATATCTCATATTCCACATATATGATATATCTATATCTGTTCGAAAGCGAAAACACATCAATTGGGGTTGGCCACGGGAAGCACTTCGCTCTACCTAAGGGAAAGAAAGAAAACGTAATATGGACCACCTTCCGCATTTGGTACTGAGGAGAGCCAGCCATTAAGCACAAACCCAAGCGTTGCAAGAGATGGAAAAAGCACACTTTGATTTACCACACTGGGATAAATAAGAGCAGAAGGGAGATCAAAGCCCGAAAGCACCTAGTGAGCTCAGATTTTGACTGGGAAACCAACTCTTTCTGGTTGAACCAGAGAAAAGAGCAATTAGTGTGAACGAACTTTGCCAAATTTTCACAGCTGTGTTTGCTATAACATGAATTAACTGTGGGTTCAAAAAATAAGATCACTCGAGCTCAACCACACTCTCCCACAGTTTAAAAAAAAAAAATTCCACTCCGACTCCCCCACATATTTACACTTGCTCACACGAAGTGCGTACTACCCTATTTTATATGAAGAGTAATTTATGTCAGGCGGAGGAGTAATTACTCACTCGTCTTGAGGCACTGCCACGTGGTGCTCCACAACTCTGTCAACCACATATTCTGTAAGGTCTATACACATAGTACTTGGTCCCATATAAGTGTATGGTGTATGAGAGTGGTGGGGCATCACGTGGCGGTGCCCAAGACCACCCAATTATCTTTACAGGCGGAGGGAGCATAGGTGCCCCTGGTCGCCCACCGGAATTCTGTGTCTTAATCTTTTTTACCCACTATTGGACTAAACTGTTATTTAAATTGTACACATTTATCTCATAGCACCCCAGTCCTCACACCTGTTTTAACTTCCAAACATTAGGCTTTCATTAATAGATTCATAATACAATAAATGTTGTAATGAGCACATTCGATTACCCTATTTGAGTTTCACGTGATGTGTTGCCGATTCATTGGTGGATAACATGACAAATGAGGTCTATTCCACCAATACATTAAGGATACGTCCTGTGGTACCTAAAATGTGATCACCTGAACATTGTTGTTTAGAAAATGGGATATGTGGATTCAGAAGCAAAATTCTTTTACACTATGTCCATCTTAACCGCCCCATTGTGCGGTCGATTGTTAGCCAGAGCTATTGTTGTTTATTGATTTTTTTGTTTGTGTAAGTTATGCTTAATAGATTCCCCCATTAATGCTGATTATGGGCTCATCCACTGATTTATGTATGGAAGCTGTGAATTTGGTGGTTGTTGGTTTGTTGCGTTATTAAACTTGGATTTTGTATGCTTTTATTGTCATTAAGAAGTAAGTTCTGATTTGATAACAATGATTGATTAAAGTACAGGATGTGGATGAGTTCATAGTTGGGCTTCCCAAATCTTGGGATTGAAAGGGGACAGAGTAGCCCAATAAAGTTCGCCACATTGGTGGTAGGTTCGCGGTTCGGGCTACAGATCGAGAGGTGAAATTGGTATAATGTGGTTCATACTCTATGTGTGGGTCGTTACTTTTGGAACTTTGTATGTTTTTCAAGTGTATCTATTCCAATGTTCTAAAAATTGCTAGGCACTAGTCGAGCGGTTGACCACCTTCGAGCGATTAATCGGTGCATATTAATTAGTAATCAGTGATTTATCGTTAGTCGGACCTAATCGGATAGGCCCCACCAACGATTAATCGCTGATTAATTCCTTATTTTAAAACACTGATCTATTCTAGTCTTCAAAACAGGTATAAGGGGGCCACTGTTTCAGTGGTATTCTATGAGCAGTCACTTTGTGCATATTGCCAAAGGTTAGGTTTGTCTCCAATCCTCCCCACCCATACCCCCAATGATTGGGGATGAAATCGGTTCTGCCGTGTTTGTTTGTTTATATTCTATTCCAGTCTTCTGTTTATCTTGCTTCTGAATTTTGTAATTGTTTTAGCGTGTGTATTGTGTTTCAAGAATCGGATTTTGCCTCAGAGACTCAAAGCACTTTTGTACCTCTTTGATTTGAATCTTTTTATCAAAATCCATTAGATTATTATCGAATATAATTATGGTATGCTAAGGATGTTTAAGTTATTGATTAAAGATTTTGAATCTAAGCAATCATTTGCAAAGATTGAAAGTTTGGTATGCAAAGATTGCAAGATTATTCCCGGAGAGTGTTTAGTGTCACAACATATACTTATGGTATTAGATATTTGCCTGAAAAGACAACATAGAACAACAAAGGAGACTAGACGCCCATGGCCTAGATGGTGGTCTCCAAGAGGAGAGAAACTAGAGATGTTCAAGGGCAAGATGTTTCAACAAGCAAGGTGTGCGTTGGATGGTGATAGTAATAGTATGTGGAATACAATGGCAAACACTATTAGAAGGGTATTGAAAGAGTTACTTGGAGAGTCAAAGGGGAAAGGTTCTATATCTAAAGAAACTTGGTGGTGGAATGACGAAGTTCAAACCATTTTAAAGCAAAGAGGAATGCTTTAAAAGTGGAAAAAGGGTCTTAGGATACTTATAGGAGTTATAAATAAACAAGTCTACAAGAAAGTTAAGAGAGCCGTTAGGGATGCTAAGATGGGAGCTTATGATGAATTTTATGCTAGATTAGATAGTAAAGATGGAGAGACTAACATCTATAAACTTGCCAAGCTGAGAGAAAAAAAAATAGAGACTTCTCTCAAGCTAAGTGTATAAAATGTGATGATTCGAGGGTGTTGGTGAAAGATGAGGATATCAAGGATAGATAGAAACGTATTTCGAGTAGCTGCTAAATGAGAAACACTTAGATGTCTATGGCGAGGAGGGATATGGTGGCTGTGGTAAGAGTCTAGAAGACGAGTTTTATTGTCGGATACAAAAGTGTGAAATGGCCCAGGCTTTGAAGAAGATGAGAATAGGAACGGCCGTACCACCTTAAGGCCAGATGGTATTCCTATTGAAGTGTGGAAAAGCCTAGGTGCAATGGGGGTGTAACACCCCGAATTTTGGGAACGTTAAATAAACATTTTATTGAAAAACCTAAATATAGTGTGGCTCATTATTATAACATAATTCCCACAAAGGTACATTTATTAAACAAAGGGAGGGAAAAAACTAGGGTTTCAATCTACAGCTTCGCTTGCACCTCCATTCTAGCCAGCTCGTCAACTCCGAAAGCCTCCAAGTTGTAAAGTTTACCCTGCCCATCTACAAGGTCTGACACATTATACCAGCGTCGCCCCCAGTATAACATGTCAAGGTCACCAAAGATAACACCATGAGCTACGAAAGCTCAGCAGAATAATCTCGTACCCGCTAACCCATAACTTACAACAATAGTGTGGGCAGCATGCCCTGGAATTTCCGGATTCCAAAGCGAGGGCCCATAATCAAGGGAGCGCGAGCGCAGAAGCAGGCGCTCGGAATACAGAGTCGCCACTCGGGTTTGAAGGTCCGACACCCAAGGAACCGTATTTCGAAGCACCTGCCGCGCTTTTTGAATTGAAAAAGTGAAGGAAATCAGTCCGTCATAACCATATCTGGGTTCGGGAGCCAGGTTACGAGAGGGGAAGGGTTTTAAGGCACCCCTCTCGCCCAATCCGGAGATGGGTCTCTACTTAGGCATTTTGAAAATATTGTGATTCTTCTTTTATTAATCAATTCTTAGCCAATTAGGGCGGGGGAACAATTAATCGGGGATTAAAACTGTAACAATTTACAAGATGTGATAGATGGCATGGATGAGCAGTTTAGTATAGGATGAACAGACTGCTGTGGGATTTTACAGGCTGAGCCCACAACCCACAGCTCTTATTCTCAAACCTTCTGAGCTCTGGAAGGACCAGTGCACACCCAGGACAAACCAAGCAGTTTATAGTAGTTTAAATAAACAGTTTAAAGGCTGAAAAGCCCAACAAATAAACAAAACACCCCATAAACAGTGTGGGGACAAAAATAGAAGCCTGAAAACCAAGTTAACCATGCATGACTAGCTACTGGTCGGGGAAGAACTGTCGCGCGAGGGTTCTCCCTGGCGCGCGATGGTTTGCGCCCTGGCGCGATGGTCAATGCTCCACTTGACCATCGCGCGATGGTTCCAGTATGTCGCGCGAGGGTTCAGATCAACCTTCCAGTGTTTGGTTTTGCTCATCCTGGTTTCTGGGATAGGTCCAGAATGATCCCAGGGGTACTCCACAGTAGCAGATTGAAATACAGCTAGCAGTTTAAACTAAGAAAAGCAGTAAACTGGTTGTTTAGCATGCTCACAGTGATCTAAAAACCTAAACATGCTTCAAAACAGTAAAAACTATGTATGAAACACAAAGACCAGGATACCCTTCCCCACGTGGTTCATTCTCACATTGACACAAAGTGTCGCGCGAGCCTTGAGAACCATCGCGCGAGGGTTCTTTAGTCACTACTTCTTGTAATCTTGCTGACTTTAGGGCCAGGACTGGTATTGATTACCAGCCTTGGCCCTGTCAGCCCTCCTCAGAGATCAGAACAGAGAGCAGAATAAAGGTAAGCTATACCTTTGGTCTTTGAAGTTTGAAAAGTGTTTGAACTTTGAGTTGGATTGAGGTTGCTTGAGGTGTTTATGTTGCTTTGAGTAATGAAGGAGAAGAAACAAGCTATGTTCTTGGATTGACTTTGTATCTCTTTTATTAGTTTAAAAGAGTACAAAGTAATGCCCCTTTGAAAGTGGAATTCTTGTAACCCTTTGAAAGAGAGACAATGGGGGAGTATTTATAGGGAAAGTGGTAGAAATGGTGTATGGAGGAGAAAGAACCAACCAAGTAAAGGTTAACTTGGCTTGGTGGCCAACTTGCCTCTTTTGGAAAGGCTGCAATGAGAGAAGCCCAGCCAGTCCACGAGGTCTGGATTTGGGTTACTTGGTGATTAAGTTGCCCAGCTGAAAAAGGTGATAGGGACAGCCTTAGAACCGTCGCGCGATGATTCCAAACTGTCGCGCGAGGATGCGCCCGGGCACGCGATGGTTTGCGCCCGGGCGCGCGATGGTCAACGGTCAAGCTTTGACTGTTGACCACACTTGGCAGCTTGACCCTCGCGCGATGGTTCTAAACCCTCGCGCGACAATTGGTTTTTGGCTTTTTGATGTGGTTTTTATGTAGGTTAGGTTCAAGGGTTCTTCAAACACTCAAAGTTCAGACACTCGACATTTCCGAGGTATTCTTGATCCGTTTCACATTGGAGAATCAAATACCGTAAGTAAACTAATCTGAAAGCCCAGATTGGGGTGTCTACAAATAGTATGTAAATCCAACAGTTTCCAAATAGCACAAACATGTTCAACAAGGTAATTAACAATGACACATCCACATTCACTATTCTAACATTGATGTCTTTGATATTTGAGTTCCTCCAACGCGACTAATCGTAGACCGTGTCTCATATTCACTTTTCACTTACTAAATCAACATTTTGAAAAGTATTTTAACATACCCAACCTCAGTTCCCCCATTCCGGTCTCCCAAGTATCCTCACAATGGTTCCACCATCCCAGGTTCCCATTGGCACACAAAACTTGGCATTGGCTCCACTCTACAGATAACCAAGCTACACACCCAACCTCGATTCCGTCGTTCCGATCTCCCGAGTATCCTCATAATGGTTCCGCCATCCTAGGTTCCCATTGGCACACATACACACACCTCACAATGGGCTACTATGTCCGGCCACATTGTGGATTCAAAACATTTTTCTTTTTCAAAACACGTCTTTTCATCATCAACACCCTAGGTGTCATGTTTCTAATTCCTCGATTCTTGTGTCTCGTTTTCATGCATAAACTCCGCGGTAGGACTTTTCACACAAGTACGCATAAATCATTCATTGTAATCTTGACTAAACTAGCAAGATCATCCAATTCTATATTACTTAACATGCTCATATTATCACGAAATCATGCTCAACATTTAGCACACAATATAAAGCATAGTGTCACGTGGACGGACACCGTTGGAATGGAAAACCATTTATGCTTTATCACACAACAACAAGTAATCCAAGTAATCACGTATACATGCTCGTAACCATCCTAAGATCAAAATACGAATAATTCCATTCAAGTTGCATTTCAAAAATCCGTTCTTTCCTTTTAGGAAAGTTCAAAACAACATATGTTTTTTTGGAAAATAAAGTCGAGATATTCAGCATACTCCCCTTCCTTTTCAAATCTTTCGTAAAACACTTTCCAAGTTCTCATGCATCTCAACATACAAGAACATACAAGAAAAATCATACGATATACTTAGAGATAGTAGGTGCAGGAAACTCTACATGATCACACAATTATCTATACTTAGGATTTGAGTGTAAGGAAAATCTACCGTTCTTCTTGGCGGTAGTGACGACTATGGAGAAAAGGAAGCACGTCGGACGGAGTGACTTCCTACGGTAGCTTCGAAAGAGAAAGGTTTCTCTCGAAACTAGTTCTTGACTAAACTATTTAAACTTTTTGGATCGAGAGGGTGGTTGATTGGTGGTTTAGCAGCAGCCTTGAATGAGTTTCTTGAAGAACTCAAGAACAATGAAGGACAAGGAAGAACAAAGCAAGAACATAAGAATTTCTAGAGAGAGAAGTTGAAGGATGAAGGTGTGAGTTGAATGGCAAGTGAGGGGTCCTATTTATAGCAAAATATTGAGCTCTCTCCCTCCCTCTCTTTGGCCGGCCATCCCTCTCTCTCTCTTCCTCTCATTGTGTTGTCAAATCATGCTTGAAAGCATGCTAAGTCTATCTCTCATTGGTCAATCCAAGTCTTTATAAGGCATAAGGCTATAAACTAAGTTGGATCTCAAGGCTTTTTAGGGTAATTCCTAGGCAATTATACCCTAGCTAAGAAAGTCTTACAAGTCTAAAGATACGGCAGGTTAGGCTAAAGAACAGGCTTCCATGTTTAGTCAATCCTAGGCTAGGTTTGTAAGTCAATTTCTAGGTTGATTAAAGGCAAGTTTGGAAGTAAATCTAGGATGATTAGGACTAGATTGTGTGCTTGAAATAGACTAGAAATGGGTTGGCATGGTAATTAGGCATAAGGCTAAAATCGGCTAAAGAGTAGCTTGTGAAAGTGTACACACATGCACACATATCTCTCTCTCTACTTCTCTCACTCTCGGCCTCTCTCTCTCTCTCACTCTCTCCTTTTTCCCAGGTGCTTATATATATGTATGTGTAAGACTAAGTGTGTTTAGGTCTAAGTAGCCTTATAAGCTTAAGAGGGAGTAATGATTAAAGGTTAAGGCTCTTAATGACAAGTTATTACCCAATGGTCTCCCTAGAAAGCATGCTATATATATATATATATATATATATATATATATATACACACACACTTTTATATAGCTAAGTATACTTAGGCCTAAGTAGCCCTAATAGGTCTAAGGAAAGGCAATGATTAAAGGTGAGCTTTCAAGTGGAAGGTATTGTCCAATGGATAACCATTTTGCTGGAAAGTATACCTATGCATATGTAGGCATGCTTATAATAGTCTATGGGGTATATATACATATATATAGGTATATATATGTACTTAGGAAATCTAGGAAAGTAACTTGGTGGGTAATTAGGTTTAGGGCTATTAATCTTTGGGTTGCATGCATGGTAAGGCTAAGAATACTACATTTGGAAGCATAATGATAACTACCTTTGGTCCAATGGTTCTTAAATGTTAGGGAAAGGTAACTAAGTTAAATGGTACTTAGGTTTGGCTAACCAATTAGTTGGGAACTAATTATAATTGCCAAGGAGGATTTCTAGCCAAGAAATGTAATTTGAAAATGTTATTAACTTACTAGGAAAATACACAAGTGCTTTTACAAGCGTACTTGTCTTTTGGAAAAGGACTAGATTGTCCGATACTAAGAGATTTGATTTTAAAGGTTTCAAATCTAATTATGACGGATTATTTTAGTTAAAAGAGGTTTAAATAAGAATTTTCAAATATGCAACGAGATTTTTATTTACCAAAAATCAGGGTTGTTACAGAGGGTGTCTTGGTTGACAAAGTTATTTAGCAAGATTAGACAAAGTTATTCAACAAGATCAAACAAAGTTATTCAGCAAGATTATTATGACTAGGAAGATGCCTGACGAGTGGAGGAGGAGCACCCTAGTACCTATATTTGAGAATTAAAGGGGATATTTAAAGTTGCAACAACTATAAAGGCATTAAGTTGATGAGCCAACCATACAATGAAGCTATAGGAAAAAGTTATTGAGCATCGCTTGTAGACACCCCAATCCGGACCTCGGAGAGTCTTTGTCCACCCCGATGATGAAATAGAGGAAACGATACCTTCGCGAGCTTGAAAAAGGACTTCTCTCAGCCCATGTAAACCCAAAGACCCAAAAAACCTGAAAAGCCCAAACAAAAGCCCAAACAAAGCCCAAAAGAGTCCTGGACCGAAGAAAGAGGAACCGTGTGGAGCACGACTGGAGCGCACGGCACCTTGAAATTTAAGGGTGGCCGTGCGCGGCAGACCTTAACCGCACGGCACCTTGAGCAAAAAGCTGGCTGGCTCAGAAAGCTGTCGGCCACACCAGTGTGAGCCACAGCTGATGACTGGCTCAAATTAAAATGCACTTCTCGCCCGCCTAAAATACCTCCACCATTTGAATTCAAAATCCTTGGCCATTTGCCTATAAATTGACCCCTCCACTCAAGGGAAAGGGGTCCCTCTTAGCCCTTCTTTTGAGTCCCTTCTCTTGCCTTTCTCTTGACCCTCTCACTCTACTTTCTCTCTCTAAGTTCTCAAACCCCCCCTTTCCATTACCATTTCCATTTCCAAGCCTTAATGGATGTCATTCCCAAAAGACATTTTTTAAGAGCTTTCACACACTCCCTTCTCATCATTGAAGTTGATCACTCATTGACTTCAAGACCCCATCACCCAAAACACCTAACCCTCACTCACACCCATACTCCCTTTGTCTCATTTAACCTCCCCATCTACATCCGTGACGATCCATCCACATCCTTGCATCCACGGTCCTTGATCGAGCTCGAAACCAAAGGTATAAACTAGTTTCCTCGGACTAGACTCCGATCTGGTCCTGAGGGGACCTTTCTGTCAGCAGATCTAACCCCCTTTTAGTTAGATCCTGACTCAAAACGTATTTTCATAAAATAAAACCAACATCGTGGCCGAGGTTGGGAAACCGCGATCTGCTGAATGCAGACGCGCGGCATCCTGACACTCAGCGCACGGCATGGTGCACATTGATGCTATTGTGAGCAGGCTGTTTGGATCCGAGTCTTCCTCTGTTGTGGTTATCTGTATCTGCTGTTTACTGTTTCTGCTGCTCTTAAAATAAGGCTACATCTACAAGCCATGTTCTAGCTCTTTTAAAAAAAAAACTTTTCAAGATCATCCCGAATGATTAAAAATGTTAAAAACTACTTTAAAACCCTATTTTGAGAAAGACAATGGTATTTTTGGGATGATCTAACTGTCGTGATGTTTCTGATAAGCTTTCCAAAAGATATGCAGAGAAAGCCGTGGGCCAAATAACGTTTTGAGAGACTGAAACAGTCTGACAGCAGAGCCATTGCCACGCACGGCATGTTGAGATGCCTCGCACGGCATCTCAGGGTGCCGTGAATGGCTTTCTAAAGTCTATGCGGTCTGGATCTGAGTTTTCCTCTGTCGAGGTTATCTGGTCTTGCTGTTTACTGTTTCTGTAGCTCCCAAAATGAGATCGTATCTACAAGCCAAGTTCCAACTCTCCTAAAACCTTTTTCAAGATCATCCCAAATGATCAGAAATGGGCTAAATAATGTTTTCAAAAGATCTACAGAACAAGCAGTAGGCTAAATAACGTTTTGAGAGACTGAAACAGTCTGACAGCAGAACAGTTGCCACGCGCGGCATGCTGAGACGCCTCGCGCGGCATCTCAGGGTGCCGCGAACGGCTTTCCGAGGTCCAAACAGTCTGTTGAACGTCATTTACTTCTATTTGTTCACATCATCTTATCACGACTGTACAGATAGCACCACCTGCACGCCAACGTGACATATTTCCCATGTCCCTTTCCCGCTACGTGTTTTATTAAAGAGCTTGATATTCCGAACGATACCGAAGATCTCCCCTTTTTGAAAACATCAAGTAGAGACCGGTCTTACCGGGCGAATGGGGTGCTTTTAAAGAAAAACCTTCCTCATTCGTAATGTGGCTCCGAACCCATCATCTCAACGTTCGCTAGACCTAAAGCCTTTTCAAGCAAACTCTCGGTTTCTCGGATCATCCATCTCGAAAATCGGGTGGCGACTCTTCGAGCTAAGCGCTCATTTTGGGCGCGGGAGCCCACAGTGGCGACTCTGCTGGGGATAAGACTTATCCAATACCTTTTTTAAAAAAAAAAGAATGTACAAAAAGTATTGAATAAACAAGAGGGCCAAACTTGAAAGGTGTTTTCTAAAGGGGATTCTCGAATATTTTCCGGAAGATCAAACTCTTTTACCTTGTACACTCCGCACTGCACAAGCCTCGCTATGCGTGTTTCGGCTATCTTGCCCGGTTTACCGGTGACAAGCTCTCCCGGAATGCCTAGCAACCCTCGACTATGATGAGCCATCGTGCTGTACGACCGTTGTCTTGCAATACACTCGACACGGGGTAGCACATCTTGGCTCTAGTCCAGGAAACCCTCTTGAGACCAAAACCAGCCTTTGCACTTGTACATAACCATAGAACCTTCCCAACTAGGACAGGGACCCACGTCTAGGACTTATGTGCTATATTCTGCTTACGTGCTTTTATTCCTGTACACACGCATCATTTGCACACCATTGCATCTTGTGGGCTAGAGGAATAGGCCTCCTTAGAATTATTTAGGACCCTCCGGTCAGTCCAGGAGACTTTAAATCCATGGAGTTTGAGATACCTCCGGTGTTCGCCGTGCCCGAACGGCTCCCTTGGTTTGGATCTAGCCTTAAGCATGTCTGTATCTGGATTCCGGTAGCCACATTGCTTTGTCTCGGATGGTCAAGATAAGGAGATTGGCTCTGGTTCCGACCTGTTCGGAATTCAACCTGCCTGACGGTACCTACCCGGGCTATCAGAAATCTTCTGTACGGATGTCTTAAGTGAGGTTCGAGCCACGGTAGGTCTTAGGCCTTGTTTCTAGGAGACGGGTAGAAGTAGGGCGAGTATTCGGATTGGTTATGAGTTGCTCCCTTTTGACTTGTTACCAGTGTTGCCAACATTGATCGCCTGCGGAGGAAAGAAGCTGTACCCAATTGGTTCCGTCTGTCCCAAAGACTAGTTCGCGTAGACACCCTGGAAGGACCCCCGCTGTTTGAGGTCCAAATTGAGGAAGAGGAAGAACCCGTGGTAGAAGAATCCGTGGTCTCGTTCCCGACCGAAAACCCCTTACCTATGGCTGACCAGGGAGACGGAATGGAGGAACTCAGGCAGAACGTGGCCAACATGGATGTTCAGTTTAAGCAGTCCCTCGCTGGTGTTGACGCGCAGCTCAAGGCTGCCGTAGTCTCTATGAAAAATGACATGAATATGATAATGGAAAGCATGCAGGAAATCACTGACAAGCTCCTAATCAAGACTTCCCCATAAAACGAAAGCAACCACCTAAAGTTGAGGTACCGGTAATCGACCCTAACCTGGCCGCTATCATGGATAAGATTGGCAAATTGGAGGAATCTGTCCAGGAAACCAAACGGCTTGGAAAAGGAGAAATCGACATGAAGAAACTATGCCTCTTTCCAAACGCCAAGCTGCCAGAAAAATTCAAAGGAGTGGACTTTGCAAAATTCGATGGAACCGGTGACCCAAGAGCCCACCTTCAGGGGTATGTCGGATCCCTCACTATGCGTGGCATCGAAGGAGAAGCCATGGCCCAACTCTTCCATGAATCCTTGTCCGGTCCAGCCCTGCAATGGTTCCTCTCACTCGAACCATCCAAGAAAAGGACTTGGGAAGACATCGGGACAGCTTTCGTGGCCCAATATGATTTCAATGTCGACCTGAAAGTGACCACGAGAGAGTTGGAAACCACCAAGATGGGTGAAAAGGAAAGTTTTGCATACTTTGTGAAACGTTGGAGGGCTAAGGCTGCCCAGATGCAAAATAAACCTGACTTAAAGGAACAAATACGGATAATAACCAAGAACTTGCCAAGCTCTTTCGCACCTTACATGGTTCTTTCTCAGGCTGCCCCAAATTTCGAAACTTTTTATGATTCTGGATTGGCTGTGGAGGAGGCTCTGCGAGACGGAACTTTGGAGAAGAAAGAATCTGGGTCCGGGTCCAAATCCAAACGGGCGTATTCAGGAAACAGCAATGTTCTCTTCAGGAATGCCAATCAGGCAGGAACCTCATCCACCAAACCTGTAGAAGTCAACCAAATTACTGAAAAACCAAAAACCCAGAACCGAACATTCACCCAATTCAGCACTTCAAGGTCCACTCTCCTTAAGAAGCTCACAGACATTGGGATACTGAAACCTCTTCCGCCACCACAAACCATTCCGCCAAACTTAAACCAAAACGTCTACTGTGACTTCCACCAAATGCCCGGCCATACCACTGATAACTGCATCCGCCTCCGTCATGAAATCCAAAACCTCATCGACAACAAGGTTGTCGATGCACCACCCACAGATAAACCCAACACCATTTCAAACCCACTACCACAGCATAATGCCCCTTTCCGTATCAACCAAATCACCCTAGCCGAAGACCCAAGCCTCCCAGAACCTGATTCTACCCTATTCCCTGAGACTGAACCACTGCCTGTCGATGGAATTCCCGGAGGGGTTGCCGTCAATATGGGAATGGGAAGATACATGGGGAGAACTAATTGCTGACTGGGAAGAATTTGAGGCTGCCAATTTCCAAGGAAGCGACGAACCATTATTCGAGGCTGGATGGGAGGTTGATTGGCAAATCATCCAGGCGGATCCTCTTGACGGATTCTCATTATATGCACTGTTTGAAAATCAAGGGGCAGAATACCAAGTTTTTCAGAATGAACCCGAATCGGAATGGGACCCGACCCCAGATGAGTATCAGCTCTTGGCCTGGAATGACCCGTTGGATACCTTCTCCCTGCCAGCACTGTTTGGTGACGAATACCAGCCTGGATATCCACCTGACGTGATGACGTACGACTGGCCAGAGCTTGCCCCAATCCGCCCGGATTTCTCTCATTTTAATGACTTTGTCGTCAACAATCTGTATGGCAACGTAAGCCTGACCCCGTACCCAAACCTTCCTGGATTCGAGGAGGAAGTCGCTAGCAACGGTTTTGACCCAATGGACTACCTCGTGGACGGAGCTGAATCTGAGCCGTCAGACACTTTCCCGGAACACGCCGAAGTTGCCATGATAAACTTATGGGAAGATGAACCGGCAAACTTGTGGGCCAACACTGAAGTGGTTAACGTAAAAGTGGGAAACGAAGAATGGACTGTTAACAAAGCCATGATGGAGGCTGAAAAATGGACACCCGAAGATTTGTGGGATGATTTGGTTATCGCCGATCTGGCCGCCAATTTACAAGATACAACTATTGGAAACAAGCGTAAAGCCCTGGCCGACCTATGGAACGAGGAATCAAAGTACCACCAGATTGATCATCTAACCAGAAGCGGCCGTATTTATCAACCTCCGAACCTCCAAGTTGGGGAACCTTCTAACCCTGCAGCCGCAGAACCATCTGATCCCTTCACCACCCCGGTCAAGAGCACCTTCCGACCCTTTGACCCGCCAGTTAAAGAGCCTTCCCGACCAGAAAAGAACCCCGAAGGAATGATTAAGCGTCAACTCGAGCAGACCAATGCCAAGATGTCTGTCTGGGATGTGCTGGTTCACTCCACGCGCCATCGTGAAGGTCTCATCCAAGCGCTCTCCCGACTCAAAGTTCCTTCCGCTATAACTCCCGATGAGCTTGTGGCATTAATCAAGACCATACCCATCAAACATGCCATCACCTTTACTGATCGAGACTTACCTGCCGAAGGAATTGATCACAATCGTCCGCTGCACATCACCTTGAAGTGCCATGGCAAGTCGGTTCCAGCAATCTTGGTCGATAATGGATCAGCCATTAATGTCTGTCCACTCGCGTTGCTTACTGTTTGGGATACAAGAATAAGGACTTCTCCCCATCGGAAGTCAAAGTCCGAGCATATGACAACACTCGGAGGGATGTGGTTGGAACTCTCATGATTCCTATGACCTTCGGACCATATCACAACGGACGTAGAATTCCACATGGTGAATAGCCCCGCCTCCTTCAATCGCTTCAGGTAGGCCACAGGCTGCATCGGCCGGACATCATGGTCGTGCCCTCCACACTCCATCGTAAAATTCGGCCGACCGGAAACAGAATGCTTACTATCCACGGAGACTCGGGGATTCATGCCCTGTTGAGGACAATGCCCACTCTTGGAAATTCAACACGGGAAGAAGACATCGCTTTGGGAGGCTTCTCTCTAGACACCTCTCGTGTCTACTCAGTTAGAATTGACGACGACTTTGTCATTAGCAACGTCGCCATCAAGATCATGAAAAAGATGTCCTACATGCCAGGATTGGGACTGGGAAAGAACCTCCAAGGCCCTGCAAAGTTCGAAGCCCAGGGCACTCTGATGCGTACAACAGGCCTTGGTTACTCACCCTCAAGTAGCAGCAAGGTGAAAAGAGGAAACAGGCTAGAGGACTACTTTGTCAAAGAAGAAGCAAAGCAAATTTACCAAGGACAGCCGGAACCGTTTTGGGACAAGGAAACCAATACCTTCCTGCCAGGATTTGAGATATTCGCCAACGACGTCTGGTTGGATAGTGATGAAGAAACTGAGGTTGAGGAAAAGCAGAAAAAGCCCGCTGACTGGATTGAGGTTTTCAGCATGGGTAGTCTCGCAATTCTATTTAGGGAAGACGAATCAATGGGTACAGCTATGGAAGCAGAAGTGCTAATGATGGAACAAGATGCCCCTGAGGACCCGACTTTGTTTATCATGGATGCTGCTGGAGAGTACAAGAACTGGATCTTCATGCCGAATGCAACCTACCGCGAATCGGAGTCCGAGTCTGAATCTGAGTCTGTTAAGTCTATTGAGTCTTCTGCGTCTTCTGAGTCTTCTGAGTCTGTCCAGTCCGAGTTGGTGCCTCTTGGCCCAAACTCTCAGAGTCCAGACTAATTCGAACCCATGTGTATGGTGCCCCCGAGGCCACCGTTGATCATGAAATGAATGAATCTGATTCTGTTACTTCCCCGACTTTGAAATAAATTGCGTCGCTCCTGGTGATGAAGAGATTGATTTCGATGGGGACATTCCCAAAGAAATTCGATCCCTAATCGACAGGGAAGATGAAAAGCGTGCTCAACCCGTAAAAGAAGAAATTGTTTTAATAAATCTGAGAGATGGAGAGAATCCCCGGATGACCCAGATCGGTTCCGCACTAAAGAACGCGAAGCTCTTGTAAACCTGCTCAAAGAATTCGAAGATGTGTTTGCATGGTCACATGCCGACATGCCCGGGATCGATCCTGAAATCGTGGAGCATCGGATTCCCCTTTATCCTGATGCAAAGCCGGTAAAACAGAAACTAAGACGCATGAGGCCTGACTGGGTGCTTAAGATAAAAGAAGAGGTCACTAAACAGATTAACGCTGGGTTCTTAATGGTAACTGAATACCCTCAGTGGGTTGCAAACATCGTCCCCGTGCCGAAGAAGGACGGTAAAATAAGGGTCTGCGTCGATTTCAGGGATCTTAACAAAGCCAGCCCTAAAGATGATTTCCCGTTACCACACATTGATGTGTTAGTTGACAACACTGCTGGTCATGCTCTACTCTCTTTCATGGATGGTTTCTCGGGATACAATCAAATCCTTATGGCTCCAGAGGATCGGGAAAAGACTACGTTCGTCACCGAGTGGGGGACATACTGTTATCGAGTCATGCCTTTCGGACTGAAGAATGCAGGGTCCACGTACCAACGGGCCGCCACGGCATTACTACACGACATGATTCACAAAGAAGTGGAAGTCTACATTGATGATATGATTGTTAAGGCCAAGGAACGAGACGGGCATCTCCCCGCGCTCAGGAAGTTTTTCGAAAGAATCAGGAAGTACAAGATGCGTCTCAACCCCGCCAAATGTACATTCGGAGTCACTGCAGGAAAGATGCTTAGATTCATGATCACCACCCGAGGCATTGAAGTCGACCCATCAAAAATCAAAGCCATCCTGGAAATGGAGCCGCCGAGATCTGAAAAGGATGTAAGGAGCTTTCTCGGCAAGGTGCAATTCATCAGTAGGTTCATTGCGAGACTGACCTCAACTCGCGGAACCATTGTTCCGCTTACTCAAGAAAGGAGTGCCATTCGTGTGGGATGATAGGTGTCATAAAGCTTTCGAAGCCATCAAGGCTTACCTGCACAAGCCGCCGGTGTTGACACCGCCTGTAACAGGAAAACCTTTGATCCTATACCTGTCAGTCACTCCATCCGCAATGGGATGCATGTTGGCACAGGAAGGAGATGATGGGGTAGAAAGGGCCGTGTATTACCTCAGTAAAAAGATGGTCGGACCTGAAGAGCGTTACACTCCCCTAGAAAAGACATGCTGGGCGCTTGTATGGGCTTCTAAGAAGTTGAGGCACTACATGTTAGCCTACCCGGTCAGGCTAATATCTCGAATGGATCCCCTAAAGTATCTATTCGAAAAACCGGCCCTCACGGGTAGGATGGCACGGTGGTTGCTGATGTTGGCTGAGTTTGAACTAAAGTACGTCACCCGAAAGTCGGTAAAAGGGAGGGCTGTCGCAGAATTCCTAGTCGATTGCCCAGTCAAAGGAGAGGAGGATGCCGAGTTCAATTTCCCCGACGAAGACATAATGATGGTAACCGAGGACATCTGGCAGTTGTACTTTGATGGAGCCGCCAACCAGAAAGGATTTGGAATCGGTGTATTACTCATTTCGCCCGATGGATCACACATCCCATTGGCGTTCAAGCTTAACTTTGAAGTCACCAATAACCAGGCTGAGTATGAGGCTTGCATCGTAGGCATGGAGGCAGCCATCGAAATTGGCGTAGAAAAATTGGAAGTTGTGGGGGATTCGAACTTAGTTGTGTCTCAAGCGAATGGTGACTGGAAGGTCAAAGAAGAAAAGCTGAAACCGTATCACCAGGATCTCGAAGATCTCATTCCCCACTTCACCAAAGTGACATTCACTCACGTCCCAAGGTTCAAAAATCAATTTGCAGACGCTTTGGCAACTTTGGCGTCAATGGTCGAAATCCCTGTTGGCGTAAAGTTAAGGCCAATTGTGATAGAACAAAGGGATGTTCCAGTACACCAGCACGTCATGGCAATCGACGAGCCCGATGATGGCCACCCATGGTATTATGACATTTGGAGATATGTGGAAAGGGGAGAGTACCCCGTGGGAGCAAACAAGGGAGACCGAATCGCCCTCCGGAGGATGGCAACTCAGTACCTTCTGTGCGGAGGAAGCTTATATCGAAGATCGCCCTGTGGCACACATAAGCTCTGCATCCATGGAGAAGATGCGAAAAGGGTAATGGAAGAAGTCCACGAGGGTGTATGCGGTCCTCACATGAGCGGCATAATGCTTGCAAAGAAAATTCTCAGGCAAGGATACTTTTGGTCCACCATGGAAACGGAATGTGTGGAGTACGTGCGAAGGTGTAAAAAGTGCCAAGTTCACGCTAACCTCATGCATGTCCCGCCGCACGAGCTGCAACAAATGACCTCGCCATGGCCGTTCTAACATGGGGGATTGATGTTATCGGAAGGATAGTACCGGCGACATCCAACGGTCACAAGTTCATTCTCGTAGCCGTCGATTATTTCACGAAATGGGTAGAAGCCGCTTCCTACACCACTTTGATCGCGTTCAAGTCGCACATTTCATCAAGCAAAACGTCATTTACCGTGCGGGTCCCTCAAAGCTTTCGTATCGATAATGGGGTTCATTTCGTGAGGACGGGCCCGGAAGTTACGGGCGAATTTCAAATCCAGGTACACAAATCAACGACCTATCGGCCGAGACCAATGGCGCTGTGGAAGCGACAAACAAGACAATCAAGGCCATTACGAGAAAACTATTCAATCGCCAGTGGACCGACATGAGCAACTACCCTGGCTTTATGGGGTACCGCGCGTCGGTGCGGACACCAACAGGAGCAACCCCTACTCTTTGGTTTACGGGATGGAGGCGGCTTCCCATTGAGTTGGAAGTCCCATCTCTTCGGACAATGATTGAATGTGAAGTCCAAGAGGCTGAATGGCTGAGCAACCGATTTGAAGAACTTATGCTGTTTGATGAACGCCGGTTGAGGGCTCTTTACCATGTCCAAGGGTATCAACGAAGGATCGCACGGGCATTCAACAAAAAAGTGAAACCCCGGAATTTGATAGAAGGCGACATGGTTTTAAAGGAAATTCGGGCTCCAGTCTACGACCCACGAGGAAAGTTTCGACCGAAGTGGTCCGGGCCGTACATCATCAAGACCATCCTTTCCGGGGGAGCTACGCAACTCATCGACTTGGACGGAAATGAATTCTCAACCTTGGTTAACCTGGATCAACTCAAGCGCTATTACCCCTGAGAGAAGCTCGCTAGGCTGAAAAACCGCAAGGGCGGACAGTCCTAGGCAAAAATTAGAGCAAAGCCTGCTAGGATGAAAACCCGTCAGGGCATCCTAGGCAAAAGTTAAGGCAAACAATAAATGAGCTCGCTAGACCGAAAACCCGAAAGGGCGGTTCTAGGCAAAAGTTAGAGCGCAAAAGGAGAGTGTTAAAACCCGAGCGAACCCTACCCTGAACTACGTCATGACCTGATTCCTTCACCAGAAGGATACGTAGGCAGTCTCACGCTGAGACCCGGTCACGATCCATCCAAATAAAAATCAGGTTGAGAAAACTTGAAGAACAAAAGTCAAGAAGGGGGAAACCCTCCAAGACTCGTTTTTATTAAATACGATTACTTCTACTACATAATGATGAGCAAAGCTTTCATAACAAAAGAAGTGCAACATAATGAAAAAAGGGGTCCTCAATTTATTCAATGGTCAGGGTGGTAGGATTGAGTCAGTTTCCTTGAGCTCCAGCTCTCGCCGCAATGTCCCTCCTAAGCCACTTTCGATAGCTCCCGCGCATCGCTACAGAAGGATAGGGATGTGCGTCGGTCACCTCGCGTGTCATCCAAAAGCGCTGGTAATGGCAAAGAACTGAATGACTGAAAGGAGGCAGAACCACGTCCACCAGAACCTCGGCAGGGGCCTCCTGTCTCAAACCAAGCTGTCGCTGGATACGGTAAGGAATATAGAAGGTGAAAGCTCCTAAGCCAGCAAGAACAACCCACTGAGAGCCCATATAGTGCACTGTCATGGGAGGAAGGTCCAGCCATCGACACCTCCAGACAATGGTCTCCGCCCGTTGGCGTCTGAGAAAATCGACCCACTCGGCCCTTGCTCCTATCCTCAAACTCAAAGCATCGAGAGAGTAACCTCGCCTCGTATGCCCGGTTGCCGGGAGGAATGGTCAGGCACGTTCACCTTATCACAAAGCCAAATCTGTGGGAAGAGAGAAAACAAGTAGAAGCCTTAGATAACCAAGCCGAGCGTAAGGTAAAAAGAACGTGAGAAACCCGAAAAAGGAGAGCTGAGTGAGAAGCCAACCTGTAGGAGAAGTGGGCTACCCCCAAAAGTCTCAGTCTCTCCAGAGCGAACCTTGTCCAAACCAATCAGTGTCTCGGCCAGAATCATCGGAATCACATCCCTTCGGGCATCGATCTGAACAGCGACGCTGGCCAACGCCAAGCTAGCATGACCGGCAGAAGGAACCAAGAGATAGGCTACGAGCAAGCACATACAGAGAGCAGTCATACGTCGAGTCTGGTAAGTCATGTCTCTAAGATCGCCAGGAGAAGAGAATAGCTCAATGAGACGCATGACATTGAGATGGCCATTTCTGACCAAGTAGCGGGCAGCACCCTCACCCACCCCGAGGGCCGCGACCAAGACTCTATACGCACTCTCACGTATAGGGGGAATGATAACCTCCCCCGAACCAAGACCCCCGAGGTATGCGCGGAACTCCTCGACAGTGGGACAGAGCTCCTGATCGCCAAATCGAAACACGTGAACCCCCGGATCCCAGAAACTCACAGCTGCCCTCAAAAGCTCGGGGCGAAGGCGAATGTTGCGAAGGTACCTCAAGGAATAGAGACCGTGCGCTCGAAAGTTGAGCCAATCGACACCTTTCATAGAAGCCAACCATGGACGGAGGAAACCGGTAAGGGGGAGAGCCATTTCAAAGAGTAAAGGAAGAAGATGGGACTTGGACGAGATGAGGATGTGGTAAGAAGGCTTGAATTTATAGGAGGAGTAGAAGGGACAACTTCAACTTTCAAAGAGCCTCGGGTCTCAAAAGCGCAAGTTTTCCATGAGTCTAACATGGGGAAAAGCTTGGTCAAGTCCTAAAAGGTCCAAAGCAGACATGCACTGGTTCAGAAATGCCATTGCATGGGTCAAACCTCAACCCCCGAGCAATCTACCTTGGAAATCAGCAAAAACTGCAATCTGTCAGGAAAAGAGCCTCGCACGGCACCCTGACAGATCGCACGGCATGTTGAAACCAGAGAAATACCACGGCCAGTCAATTAGGGTACCGTGCGAAGCATTCTTACCCGCACGGCACCTTGGGGTATACGCACGGCATGTTGACGCTGCATTTCTGCAACTTTTAGCAGCAACTCCCCAAGAAAGGATCAAGGCCCTACGAAGCACCAACCAACACCTGAACAGACTCTAACGGGTATTTGGGACTTCGGGGATGTTTCGTTTCAAGGTAACCCCCAGGATTCGTCGTCGTGGCACAAAAACTCGATAATGTCCGTTTCTTAAGCCTTGTCAAAGCATCAAAGTCCGTTTCGGGTCGTTTCAAGGCGTCCTTCCAAGCCCTACAAGTCATAATGGTCAATAGTGACCTGGTCCAAGTTCCAGTTCGTGTCCAAAGTCAAAACTCGAGGAGGTCGCGTGTTAAAGTCAACATTTTCCTACTTTTTGAGTATATTCCAAAGGCAAAGTAGAACTCCCAAGTCGCATGCCAAGATTTAAAGGTCGTTATTGCCGTATGCTTGTGTCCGGAGTCATTTGTGAAAATGTCTATATAAAGTCTGGTGTATAGAGTCAATTTTGCCAAGATTTATCTAGTCACTTTCTTTGATTTCTATTTCACTGTCAATATGTTTTGATTTCTCGTCACAAACCTCACATTCGGTTCAGTGGTTGGTTGCACACCCCGGTTAATGTTTTGGTTATTCAATTTTCTTCACACAAACTAAAGGAGATTGAATGGCATAAACAATGAAAGGAGAAAATCTCTGTACATATGTCCCAAAGGCATCCATGAATCAAAGTACAAAAAGGGGCACAGTGGCCCGATAATCAAAGTCCTATCTATCATAGGCAAACAGGCGCCCCACAAAAAGAGCAGGCTCCGTCAAAAGTACAAGACAAAAGAGGAGCTCAACTCTCATCCTCGTCCTCGCCCTCGCTCTCCTCCTCGTCCTCTACGGAGATCTCCTCGTCCGCAGGAGAGCTGCTCGCCGCTGGAGTACCGGTCACCCTAGGCACAGTATCTCCTGAGGTGACCTCCAGGTCGACGTCTGTAGGCTCAGGTGTATCGTCCTCAGAGACGTCAATAGGCTCGTCCTCGGTCCCTACAGAGCGCCATGTCCTCTTCGACGCCGGCTCCTCCCGAGAGCCAGCAGAGGAGACCTGTCGTACTATCGGGCGGACGGACTTCCGCCGCAACCCTCGAGTAGCCCCTCCTCTGGCCTACAATGGTATAAGCATTCATAAAACATTTGCATCATAATCATAATCTAAGCAGTCGAAGTAAAGCAATTGACTAAAGTTCGAGAGTGTACCATCGCCCCGCCATCTCCTTCACGTACCCTGGAGGAGCCTGCAATGAAGGAAGTTGATCAGAATGTGCAAACGGAACGAATGTACAGAAAATTGAAAGCATGACATACCTGAGCAAGAAACCCCGGAGCCTCGACGGGAGGACGTGGCACCGCAACCAAACCAGGGACTCCCTGAGGGGTCGTCACATCCACGGTCCAAGAGAGGGCAGGGAGACTAGTGCCACTCGGGCCCGCACCCTCGCTGCGACCTCTGGCGCCCTGATCCTCGCTGGCTCCGTCGCCGCCTCTTCCGTCCCTTCTTCCTCCAGCCTCTCGTGCCGCCTCCGCAAAGACGTATCCCTGCACTCGCCATCGCATCGAGAACAAGATTCGCGAGTCGCCAGCTAGCGGCAAGACTCGCCAAAAACGGCTCTAACTCGAGGTCCGGCCGTGGTGAATCGCCGACCTCCTCCGTGTGTATCGGGTCTGCCCTTCCGCACTAAAGCAGAAGCAGCCCGGACTCGAAGGCGCCCAGCCTCGATCGGGCGTGACACTCGGTCACCCAAGTACCACCGCCAACCGTAGGGGACTCGAAGCACCACGCCCACGCGACCACCCTACTGCCCACGTAGGGATCTCGGCGGTCCCACACCCGCCAAATGGACTGTCATCAAGAATTAGTAACATCAAGGTGCTGATTGAATGAATAAGCTGAAAACAGATACGCAAGTGCTTTAGTACCTGATCGGGGACGCAGCTCGTCCAGGAAAAGACGGAAGGCGTCCAGCTTGCCTCTCTCTCTCTTCACGCCCTTGTACTCCGTCGACCAGCGTAGGGCTCGAGGGAGTATCGTGTCGTCGGGACACGTGGTCTGGGGAGGGTACATCCCTATCACCTCATACGTCCAAAGCTGCAATTCAAGACATTGAAAGTTAGCACAAGATGTACATTGAATAGATATGAATGGAAAGCTAACTATTCGTGAGGAAGGAAACAGGATATACCTCCCAGACCCTCCAATAGCCTCATTCCTGCCCCGCGGGAAAGGGAGCCCATGAAGGCATAGCACGTCCTCAGCGCCGCACCTCCCCAGTCGAAGCGCGATCTCCCGACGTCCTCGTGGCCGGGAGAAGTGAAAGGTGCACTCGGTTGCGCCTGTTGGGAAACAGGACGCACCAAGTAAGTAAAGAGAAGCACTCGCCATCTGCTTCCTCCTCCACCCTCGCTTGGCCGGGAGCCTCTCGTCCAAAACCTCGGGAGCCGGGCATACTTAGCATCGTCCCTCTCGCCCTCGGCTCGTGCCCAAGATCGCCGCTGAACGCCGCCGCCTCCTGTGGCGTCAAAAGGGATAGGGTCACCTCCGACCCTGAGACCAGTGATCGCCGCAAAGTCCAGGAGCGTCACGGTCAGCTCACCAAAAGAGAAGTGGAGGGTGTTCGTCGTGTCCCACCACCTCTCAGCCAAAGCCCTCACCACTGGGCGGTCGTTGCACACGCCCCTCGCCAGCACCCCTACAAACTCCCCGAAGCCCGCCTGCCTGACTATCTCCCGCGAGGCCTCGAGCAACCTCTCCCAAAACGTCGGCACAGCCGCCGAACCCCCGTAACACGAGAGCGAAATCGCCTGTTAACGACAAATGGACAAATATTCAGTAAACAGGAATGGCATACAGTGGTATACTTAGATGCAATGAAATGGAAATACGATGCATTGGAATTTGAAATACAGATATACCTCGTCTCGTCGCAAGGAAAGGTGCTGCCGAGGGTCCCTCAACACCAGAGCCTCGTCGTAAGTCGGTCTCCTCGGAGTGTAAGGGTCGAAAAGTGAGGGCACCACCATGTGCTGAAAGGGCACGTAGGCCGCCTCGTCGTAGGGCCCTCGCCCCTGCAACGCCAGAGTCGCCTCGGCCACCACAGTGACGCGAAGAGCCGTCACCCCGGCCTCCTCAGCCCGTCTCTCCTCAACTCCCGGCCTGGCACCCCCGCCCTAGCCCCGACCTCCGCTCGCCTGCGGGCCGCCAAGAAGGCGTCCGCCGACCCAGAACCCCGCACCACCTCCAAGACGTCCTCCATGGACGCTGCCGCTAATAATCGCCCATGCCTATAGGGCATGACGACCCTGCACCTGCATGCCACTGCCCACAAACAGGGGCGGTGTGTCCTCCACCACCAGCTCCACCATCGCTCTACCGCCGGCTCGTCGCGACAATGGGGCCTTCCCAGGTCGTCGAGGCTCCCTCACGGAGAAGCCTCCGCCTCCCTACCACCGGGTCTAAACCGCCACCACCATGACCCTCCGTGGTCCTCTCCTCAGCGCTGGCCGCCGCCTCCGGCCGGCCCGAAACCCCAACGTCGCTCCCCGACTCCATTGCACCCGGGGTCTCGACCTCCTGACCATACCCGGCCACCACGACACTGCCCCCGTCACCTCCACCGCTGCCGACCACCATGGCAGCTTGGGCCGTGACCTCCTCGGCCAATGCCGCCTGGCCCGAGACCCCCGAGATGTCCTCGGCTGTCATAACATCCCCCGGAGCAGTCGGAGGATGTATAGTCGCGACCCGCGACGAATGATCGTCACCCGGTACCTCGCCGCTATCCATGTATATGAGAGAGAGAGGGAAAGCAGTCCACAGAGAGAGAGAGGGAGCAGCGAGAGAAAGAGGGAGCAGCGAGAGAGAGAGAGATGATCGAGAGGGAGAGAGATGATCGAGAGAGAGAGAGAGCAGTGAGAGAGGGAGAGAGGTGATCGAGAGAGAGACTGAGCGAGAGAGGGAAATTTCGAAGTGGGGTGTACTGTGTACACCCCGCGTATATATATATATCCCTCGAACCGGTTCGCCTGGAAATTGACTTTGGACCGGGTTCGGAGCTTCCCTGGCCGCACGGCACCTTGGCCCAGGCGCACGGCACCCTGGGCGCATATGCAGTGTTCTCAGTTCGCGTTACCGTGCGTCCCTAATTTGGCTGCGCACGGCGTGTTGGTTTGTTTCGACAGTTTGCTTCCTGGCAGCCGTTTGGCATTTCCGTGATTCGATTCGATTCGGAATTAGGTGTTTGGATGCAAAAGGATGGAAGAAGAAAGGGACTTTTCATTAAATAAAATCCGGGGTTTCCCCCGGGATCTTGCCATTACATTCAAAAAAAAAAAAAAAAAAAACAACCAAAAAAAAAAAACAGAAAACGGGCCTACTGCCCTCTTTTCTCCTTCCTTCTCCTTCCTCTTCCTCCTCTCCTCCTCCTCCTCAGTCGCTCACCCCGTCATCGGACCCATTGGGGTTGCCCTCGGAATCTTCTGCGGACTCCTCTGACTCGCGCCCGAGAACGGAATCCGGGTCATCTTTGTTGACTAGTTGGTCAAAGGCGACGTCCTGCAGATTGGACACGGCGCGGCGAAGGGTGCGGATGGTGGAAATCAATCGCGCAATTTGCTCATTGAGTTGTTCGATCTCCCCCCGAAAAAAGGCCATCTCGGCCTCCAAGGAGATCACCCGGGCTGCCAGGTCGTTGTTTGCCATGACGAGAGTATGCGTTGAGGGATGCGAAGAATTTGGAGATGTTTTGTTGGTGGTGCATGGAATGTGGCATCCCCACACTTATAAAGACGTCCCGGCCGACGAAAGGGCACGCCTGCATTAATGGGCACCCTCAAAGCTTTCAACTGTTCTCGGAAATCGAAGGGGCGCCTAGAAGATCGAGGTGCCGTGCGCCCCTGATCTTGCCCGCACGGCACCCTGGCTCAGAAGATTTATTGCCGTGCCTCGAGAATTGATCCGATCAGCCACCTAAACCCTCTTGGAATCTCAACCCTCAACCGTTTTGCAGAAGAGGTCTCTTAGAATATCGTGCATTGGTTACAACACCATTTGATCCCTTGGGAATTCGCCGTATTCGCCTTTTTCTCAATACTCGGGACTCGCCGTGACCAGTCTCTGGATTTTTTTTAGACTAACGTCTCAAAAATTCAGAAGTCAATTTTCGCCCTCCGAGGGCTCGTCTCAAAAATTCTCAAGAATTCAAAGGTCAATTTTCGCCCTCCGAGGGTTCCTAACGTCTCGACGACTCTTCGTCTCCCGAGCCACGGCCCAACGGGCCTAACGCCTCTTCGTCTCCCGAGCCACGGCCCAGCGGGCCTAACGCCTCTTCGTCTCGACGACAGCTGGCCTAACGCCTCTTCGTCTCCCGAGCCACGGCCAGCGCGCTTAACGCCTCTTCGTCTCGAGCCACGGCCAGCGGGTTTAACGCTCTTCGTCTCGAGCCCACGGCCACGCTCTTCGACTCGAGCCACGGCCCGTTTAACGCTCTTCGACTCGAGCCCACGGCCCGGCGCCGCTCTTCGTCTCCGAGCACGGCCCTAACGCTGCGCCTCTTTCTCGAGCCACGGCCCGGCCAACGCTCTTCGTCTCGAAAGCCACGGCCCAGCGTTTAACGCTCGTCTCGAGCCACGGCCCAGCGGGCTTAACGCCTCTTCGTCTTCCGAGCCACGGCCCAGCAAGCCTAACGTCTCTTTGTCTCCCGAGCCACGGCCCACCGGGCCTAACGACTCTGCGTCTCCCGAGCCACGGCCCAACGGGCCTAACGCCTCTTCGTCTCCCGAGCCACGGCCCAGCAAGCCTAACGTCTCTTCGTCTCCCGAGCCACGGCCCAACGGACCTAAGGTCTCTTTTCGCCTCGATTTTCGCCTCCCAAGGGCTCACCTCGGGTCTTTAAACACTTTGCATGGCACACGGCACCGCAAGCACGCTTTTGCATGAGTTTGTTCTCCGAGACTTGTTTTCTTGCATTGCATTGTCCCGATCGAACTACGCTGGTCTGATCCCTACAACGGGGTACGTAGGCAGCTCCCCGAGCGCGACCACCATCGTTATTTACTTGCATTTTTGTTTTGTCCCCGGCCAAAGGCACTAGAGCAACGGATTGGGATGCCTATTCTTTAAGCGTCACTCGTACCAACAATGGTATCCAAGGCAAGGCACTTGTAGACACCCCAATCCGGACCTCGGAGAGTCTTTGTCCACCCCGATGATGAAATAGAGGAAACGATACCTTCGCGAGCTTGAAAAAGGACTTCTCTCAGCCCATGTAAACCCAAAGACCCAAAAAACCTGAAAAGCCCAAACAAAAGCCCAAACAAAGCCCAAAAGAGTCCTGGACCGAAGAAAGAGGAACCGTGTGGAGCACGACTGGAGCGCACGGCACCTTGAAATTTAAGGGTGGCCGTGCGCGGCAGACCTTAACCGCACGGCACCTTGAGCAAAAAGCTGGCTGGCTCAGAAAGCTGTCGGCCACACCAGTGTGAGCCACAGCTGATGACTGGCTCAGCCGAAAATGCACTTCTGGCCCGCCCAGAAAATACCTCCACCATTTGAATTCAAAATCCTTGGCCATTTGCCTATAAATTGACCCCTCCACTCAAGGGAAAGGGGTCCCTCTTAGCCCTTCTTTTGAGTCCCTTCTCTTGCCTTTCTCTTGACCCTCTCACTCTACTTTCTCTCTCTAAGTTCTCAAACCCCCCCTTTCCATTACCATTTCCATTTCCAAGCCTTAAAGGATGTCATTCCCAAAAGACATTTTTTAAGAGCTTTCACACACTCCCTTCTCATCATTGAAGTTGATCACTCATTGACTTCAAGACCCCATCACCCAAAATACCTAACCCTCACTCACACCCATACTCCCTTTGTCTCATTTAACCTCCCCATCTACATCCGTGACGATCCATCCACATCCTTGCATCCACGGTCCTTGATCGAGCTCGAAACCAAAGGTATAAACTAGTTTCCTCGGACTAGACTCCGATCTGGTCCTGAGGGGACCTTTCTGTCAGCAGATCTAACCCCCTTTTGGTTAGATCCTGACTCAAAACGTATTTTCATAAAATAAAACCAACAATGTGCTGAGGTTGGGAAACCGCGCGGTCTGTTGAACAGACGCGCGGCATCCTGACACTCAGCGCACGGCATGGTGCACATTGATGCTATTGTGAGCAGGCTGTTTGGATCCGAGTCTTCCTCTGTTGTGGTTATCTGTATCTGCTGTTTACTGTTTCTGCTGCTCTTAAAATAAGGCTACATCTACAAGCCATGTTCTAGCTCTTTTAAAAAAAAACTTTTCAAGATCATCCCGAATGATTAAAAATGTTAAAAACTACTTTAAAACCCTATTTTGAGAAAGACAATGGTATTTTTGGGATGATCTAACTGTCGTGATGTTTCTGATAAGCTTTCCAAAAGATATGCAGAGAAAGCCGTGGGCCAAATAACGTTTTGAGAGACTGAAACAGTCTGACAGCAGAGCCATTGCCACGCACGGCATGTTGAGATGCCTCGCACGGCATCTCAGGGTGCCGTGAATGGCTTTCTAAAGTCTATGCGGTCTGGATCTGAGTTTTCCTCTGTCGAGGTTATCTGGTCTTGCTGTTTACTGTTTCTGTAGCTCCCAAAATGAGATCGTATCGACAAGCCAAGTTCCAACTCTCCTAAAACCTTTTTCAAGATCATCCCAAATGATCAGAAATGGGCTAAATAATGTTTTCAAAAGATCTACAGAACAAGCAGTAGGCTAAATAACGTTTTGAGAGATCAAATACCGACAAATAGATTGCCACCACGCGGCATGCTGAGACGCCTCGCGCGGCATCTCAGGGTGCCGCAAACGGCTTTCCGAGGTCCAAACAGTCTGTTGAACGTCATTTACTTCTATTTGTTCACATCATCTTATCACGACTGTACAGATAGCACCACCTGCACGCCAACGTGACATATTTCCCATGTCCCTTTCCCGCTACGTGTTTTATTAAAGAGCTTGATATTCCGAACGATACCGAAGATCTCCCCTTTTTGAAAACATCAAGTAGAGACCGGTCTTACCGGGCGAATGGGGTGCTTTTTAAAGAAAAACCTTCCTCATTCGTAATGTGGCTCCCGAACCCATCATCTCAACGTTTTCGCTAGACCTAAAGCCTTTTTCAAGCAAACTCTCGGTTTCTTGGATCATCCATCTCGAAAATCCGGGTGGCGACTCTTCGAGCGAAGCGCTCATCCACGGGCGCGGGAGCCCACATCGCTTGAGGTGGATGTGTGGTAAGACTATGAGTGATAGAATTAGAAGTGAAACTATTCGTGAGAAGGTAGGAGTTGTACTTATACATGATAAGTTGAGAAAATAGATTAAGGTGGTTTAGTCATATTTATCGTAGACCTATAGATGCAGTAGTTAGGAAGAGTGACATGATTATAGTGAATAGTCGGGATAGGGGAAGAGTAGACCTAAACTGACTTTGGATGCCATGATATGAAAGGACTTGAGCTTACTAAATCTAATTGGAGAGGGTAGCCCTAGACAGAGGTTAATGGAAAAATAGGATTCATGTAGCTGAACCCAATTGATTGGGACACAAGACTCGGTTTGGTTTGTGCATATTTGGCATGTTGCAGACGTTACTAGAACATTGTTCTGGGAAAAAGTGAGTTTTCTGTCTCCCTAAGACTGAAATTTTCAAAATAAATTAACTTAAATATTACACTTTTGTGATTTAAGATGTAATGTTTTTCCTATTAAGATGTCAAGATTTGTATTTCATTTACTGTTATTGTCGTGTCTAGTTCATCATATATCTCCTTTATGCATACGTAGCACCTACAAAACATGGATACTCTAAAACTAATCGATTATGGGTATCATATACCGATACGTGCTGATACTTATCAGATATGGCAAACAAGTATCTTGTATTTAATTTTTTTTAATTTCAGATACGTTTTGGATATGCAAGGCATACGGTGGTTTATGTTGCGGGATATGTGTGGGCTACCACAGCCCCGGGTGGATAGGGGCGGCCCGAAAAACACCGTTTTTGAATCGAGTTGAAAAATTTGAAGAGTCGCCACCCAGATTTATGGTTCGCCACCCGAGAAACCGTTTTGATTGAAAATTGATTGATTAAATTTGAAAACCAGAGATTGCTTTGGGTTCGGAAGCCATGTTACGAAGCGGGAAGGGTTTTACGGCACCCCCCTCGCCCGATACGAGATCGGTCTCTACTAAACGTTTGTGGGATTTTTCGAAAATATTTTGTTTCATTAAACCAACTAGCAAGTATCCACAGTTATGACACGTAAGGAGTGCATGCATGTGCATATGTACAGGGGGTGATGAAGAATGGCAATGCAAGATATACAAGTTATGATAAAATGAAACCCTGTCACTGGATTCACTCTCGAGCGCTTGGGAGTGGTCCCAAGCGCTTGGGAGTGTTAATGCCCAATCCTGCAAGTTTTGTTAGGACCAACAAAATATAATACTAAACATAAGCTCAAATAAATTTAGGCATGTTATAGGCTCAACAGAGGTTTTGACAGACTGAGATAGGACATCAATCTCTCAAGGCATGCATCCTTGCCACTGACAAGATTAGATATACAACTTTGAAAAAGCAAATAGATACATTCATGCATGCAGAAAGTCAGAAAATACAGCAAAATGGAGGAAAATGGAATGAAGTGGAATGCACGCGCTCCCAAGCACTCGGGAATGGTTCCAAGGGCTTGGGAGTGAGCTGCATGTCAGCTTACTCTCAAATGGAAAATGATCTTATTTTATCATGCAGACACACTTGTCTAAGTTTTTAACAAGGGAAAATCTTATTTTTAACTTTGGAAAACCTTGTTCTTACTTGAACTTTTGCAAGAAACACTTCTGTTTTAGGAAAAACGATTTTCTATGTCTGCATCCCAGAATAAAACCATTTTATTTGAGAGTGCACCTCACCCCCAGCCTACTGCTTACCAAAATGCCATGCATGGGACTGGAAACAGTCTCGAGCGCTCAGGAGAACTCTCGAGTGCTCGAGAGTGTTTCCAGTAATGGTTTTAAGAAAAACGTTTTTGTGAACCCTTTACTCTTGTTGTTAAACTAACTCTAGAAAAGAAAATATAGAGACTCTCTTTACAAAACAAGAGCATGAATCTCAAAACAAAATGGGTATTTCTAGATTCGTCCTACACTGGATAGCTTGCAGATAAAAAATCATAACTAATTCATTTTAAATCGGATTAAGTTGATTCCAGCGACCAAATCTTTCCAACAAAAAGATCTACAACTTACATGAAGGAACCCAGAAACAATTCGTGGTTTAAAAAGGCCAAAGATAGCAAAAACTGAAGCTCAAAAAATCTGTCCTAAAATTACAACATGTCTTAGCATCCCTTTTGACTTGCATGCTAGCCAAATCAACTAAGATTCAACAAAATGAACTCACAACTAGTATGAGGAACTAGTATGAGCTCTTGATCTCCCTCAGAAGTAGAAAAATGGTAGATTTTAGGTATAAAATGAGATTTTATACCTTTGTGCTTGACTTGAACTTTGCTTCTTGAACTAATTTGTATGCTTGAAAATGAGTAGGAAACAGTAGGAAAATGGAGTTTTAGATGTGTACAAAGACTAGAAGTGTCTTTTGTGGTTTTCTTAAGAAAATACTTGAGAAAACACGAGACTTTTAGAAAATATTTGAGAGAGAGTTTTAGAGAGTTTTGATAGCAGAATGGGGAGAGAGAGAGACTGATTTCGTCGTCCATTTTAGCTGGTAATGAAGGGGTATATATAGGGGTGAAGAAAATAGGTTTGAAGCTTGAAAAATAAATCGAAAACAAGGAGAAAATGGCTTTGGGAGGGCAAAATGGCATGATTAGATGCTCTGCTGGCTCAGGCATGCTCAGGTAAGACCAGGTTTGAAAGTTGAAAGACCTTAAAAGCCGTGGTCAAAGCCAAGCCCAACATGCATTGGTCTGTCAGCACTCCCAAGCACTTTAGAGTGAAACTCCCGAGCGCTCTATAGTGTTCCCGAGCGCTCTAGAGTGGCAGCCCAACTTCAGAAGGGCGCCACAGACACTCCCGAACTCGGTTTTGGGTATTTTTCGAAGCGTTGGAAAGCTCGTTAAGTCCTCTTTCAAACCCAATTAGTCTCATTCAAAGGTATTTTATATGCTGAATGTGTGCCAATTTTACCCTCAGGGTGTCGGAAAAAAGAGGATTTTGGTTTTGAAAAAGTCCATGAAGCATCGTCCAAGTTTGTCCAAGGCCTATTTTGATTGCGTTTCATCATCGGGGAGCCTCGAGGGCACAAATTAAGGATATTTAATAGGTCCAAATTGGGGTGTCTACAATATATGACAGTGGTTAATACGAAATTTTAAAAAGAATCGAGTAAAAATTACAATGGGAAAACTGTAATAATTGTACAAACACTAGTAAAAATCAAAGAATCGAGTAAAGATCCACAGTCTCTCTCTCTCTCTCTCTCTCTCTCTCTCTCTCTCTCTCTCTCTCTCTCTCTCTCTCTCTCTCTCATATTCGTATAATATACAATTATACACTATATATTCGTCTATATGGCGTTTTTACATGGTATACTTGCATATACATTGTATATATTTATATGGGGACGGTTCCGGGGACACCTAAAAAAACACCCCATGGTTCCCGATCAAATTTTGATGATCCGAGCCGCTCAATGTGATCAGAATGTGATTTTAAGGGTACACGCTAAAAATCAGCAAAAAAAATGACCGGAAAGGGCTTGATCCGAACAGTTTTGAACAATTATTTATTGAACGGTTCAAATAAAAACTGCTCAAATCAAGCCTTTCCTGGTTATTTTTTTTGCTAATTTCTCGCGGACACCCTTAAAATCACATTCTGCACACATTGAGCGGCTCGGATCATAAAAATTCAATCGGGAACTATCAAATTGAGATTTTGGGTGTCCCCGTTGGGTGTTTTATTAGAGTGTTCATTGAACCATTCCCTATTTATATATAGTCTTTAAATACACAATTTATGTACAAAGTATGTTATATAGAAAACATACACCGTGCCTTTAACTCTTTTTTAGTATATACATCGAAATTTTGTATAGGTAATGTAGAGACCCGTGCCTAATTTCTTTTTTTTTTTTCCTGCTAATTCGATTACGTGTTATTACAATTAATTATGTTGTGAGAAAGAAATTTTATATTTTATGTGTACATGTGTTTGGTTGATCAGGATTGAGTTTGTGTGCTTTGGGACGAGTATCGCCGTATCGGGATTGCTTTAAACCTTTAAGTTTATTGCTTCGTATTTTTTTGATTGGTAGCTTTAAAGACCATAGTGTACATGCTTATAACATGTTAGGAGATTGAGCAATAACAAGAATTGTGAAGGGACTATAGTGCAATTTCTACTTATAAAATGGGAATTGATCAGAGAATTGTCGAGTTCTCTGTTTCTTCTTTTTTTCCATTCTTTTCATTCTCTCTCTCATAATCTCCACAAACCCTTGTCCTTCTTCTCCAAAATCGAAGACCAAAACATGAAAATCTCGGCAAAGTGCAAGAAGAAAGGTTGATCTACACGAGGAGGGCTACGTGTTGATTCGAAGAAAGTGTCACATGGCAATTTGGGGATTTCTCTCTTGAGGAAGGATATATGCTAAATGTTTACATATGGATGTGTACATGTGTTGATGCACCCTTATTTTGAGATTTTGGTAGAGTACTCATATTCTAAACCTTGTCTGGGCTACCACAGCCCCGGGTGGAATCGGGGCGGCCCGAAAAAGAAGCGCCACGCCATTTCTGGATTTTTGAAAGATTTTGAAGAGTCGCCACCCGGATTTATGGTTCGCCATCCGAAAAACCGTTTTGATTTGAAAATGATGGATTGAATTGAAAACCAGAGATTCGTTAAGGGTTCGGAAACCATGTTACGAGGGGGGAGGGTTTTACGGCACCCCCCTCGCCCGATTTGAAATCGGTCTCTACTAAACATTTGTGGGATTTTTCAAAGGATTTTATTTCATTAAGTCACTTAGCAAGTATCCACAGATATATATCAAGTACAGGAGGTGCATGCATGTGTATGTGTACAGGAGATGATGAATATGGTGAAGGAATGCAGAAAGGCAGAAACTGGGAAACCCTGTCACTGATCTACTCTCGAGCGCTCGGGAGTACCACGTGCTCGCCCTGCAATTCTTGTTAGTGCAACAGGATATCACAAAGTATAATACTGAGGAAGTAAACTGGAATAATATTTATACACGTCACAGACTTGACACAAGATTTAGCAGAATGAAATCAGACTCCATTCTGCCAAACCATGCTTCCCTGTCTTTCTAAAAAAAATGGTTTTACAGGTGTAAGAGCTGAAAGGGGTGCATGCATGGACATACAAAGGCAGTAAGAGAATGAAACTGGAACGAAAATGGACCGGGCTTGCATGCAAACACTCTCGAGCGCTTGGGAGTAAACTCGAGCGCTCGGAAGTGTTCCACAACCCAGGACTGATTTCAACTATCTAACCCATCAAATGCAGTATGCTGGTACCCTAGATCTTACCTTTTAAAGTGTGAAAAAGGATTTTCCTTTTTAGAACCAGACCAAGATTCTCTTGCATGCCTTCAATGCAAATCATTTATTTTATTTCACTCTGAAAACAGCAGATCGTTTGTACCAACAAACCTTAAAAGAGATGAAAAATTTTAAAACTCATCCTACCCCCCATGCATCTCCATTTAGGTGCTTAAAAGAATGAAATAGAGTTGGAGCCACTCTCGAGCGCTTGGGAGTAGTCCCGAGCGCTTGGGAGTGTTTCCAGTAAGCTTAATGCAGAAAACTCATTCATGTCCCATTGCTCATGTTATTACACCAACGTATCTCAGCCCTTACTTAGTATTAAGGACTAAAAGGGCTGAGGGACCTCCCTCATGAAGGAAAAGGAAAACAGCCCTGCTTTGCTTGACACTAAGGTAGAGGATTTCTACCTTTGAGTTGGAAGCTTGCTCCTTGGAAGAGAGTTTTGGGAAGTGAAATGAGGAAGACAGATCAGGAGGATCAGAACTGGAGAATGATCTGAACTCCTTGCATGTCTTTCACACCTTGGATTATTGTTGCTTTTTGTTTTGAAAATAAAGTTTTTTTTTTTTGAGAGAGATGGGGAGGAACTGCTCTGTTTGAATAGTCAAGAAGGGTTTTTAGAGAGAGAAATTTTCATCCTCCCCTTCAACTGAAGACCAGCCCTGCTTTTATAGCCAAAACATAGCACATGGTTCAATTTGGGAAAATATCATTTCAAATCCAAATGAAATCTTCTGACTCATCTCTGACTGAGATTGAGTATGGTCTAAGGCAAAGACCAGTTCAAACAGCCGAAATGATGGCTGCATGGATAGTAGGGGCAGCTCCAACATCCATTGGGCAGTACAAAAGTCTCAAGCGCTCGAGAATTGGCTGACCCATGGTTTTGGAAAATAGTCTGGAGCGCTTGGGATTGATCCAGAGCGCTTGAAAGCTATTTTTGACATTTTATTTCCTTTTTAAAGCCTTCCAAGGAGCATTGTTCTATCGGTCCAAGGCTTGTTTAATCCAATTTTCATCATCGGGGAGCCTCCGGGCCACGAATCAAGGAAATTCGAGTTGTCCAAATTGGGGTGTCTACACCTTGCCCTAGTTAGATGTGGTTGATAGTATTTGTTATGCATGATTTTGGTTAGAAATTTGTATGGTTATTCATGATTACAATAGGGAGTATACCTTTTTAGGCATTCTTGATCTTTAAATGCATAGGGTAACCATTCAAAGTGAAAATTATGAAATTTAAGTAATACTTGAACATGAGATAGTTTGTATAGTTCATGTGCTGATAAAATGCTAGTAACTTAGACAAATATTTTTTCTAAACCAAGTATGTTTTCTTTTGGCATTCAGTAAATATGTGGAAAGCTTTTCTTGATATATGATTCCGATACTTGTTAGTAGATTTTTGTGGAGACTACATTGAATTTACCCTATATTGGCTATTTTGATGAGTTTGGGTGAGTATTTGAGGAATTTTGGTTGATTTGGGCTTAGAGCCAAGTATTGAGATATTTGGATTGTTATTTGATTTTGAGTTGGGTCACCAGTAAACTCGGGTCAATTGTGACGCCGTCGATGAAAGTCCGTAAAGTCACTGGGTCAATTGTGACGCCGTTGGTGAAAGTCCGTAAATCTACTTGGGTCAATTGTGACGCCATCGGTGAAAGCCCGTAAACCCGCACGGGGTAGGTTGCTTCGTCCTTCGGGTTAGTAGCCCGTAAAGTACATGTGCTAGAGATGTCTAGTACGATTGTTAGTTGGTTGTATCAGTGAGTAACTCATATAACTTGATGTTTCAGTGTTGAGTACATTTGATAATTGATTTGGTTGGACATTATATTATCAATGTTTGTTATTTTCCGTGTCAATTTGTATGGGTTATTTTCTCTATTCAGGACTTGATTTGAGTCGTCGGTTTCATGGCATTGTTTTGAATATTTGAGGGAATAATAAAATAAAATGGAGACTTAACATTATGCATAGATTATTTTACATTGAATTGGGAGATTTAATAACTTCATTTAGAACATTGGACGAAAGAAAGCATGGAAAACTTTTCAATACTTGTATATAAAAAGAGTATATTTTGTATATCAAGCTTTGCATGTTCATATCTTTTCATTTAGCGTATTTCTTGCACGAGCTGTGGCTCATGTTGTTGTTAACTCAAATTTTTCAGGTTTCGAGATGGATCCGAAGGCTTAAGAATCATTGATATGTTCTATATATTTTTTTTTTAGAACTTAATCGGATACTTGTACATTTTTGTTTGTAAGGAGGCATGAGGCATGTAAACTTTAATTTTATTTTTGAAGGTAAAATTGAAGATTGATAGAATGAGGCCTAGAAGTGCGTAATATATAGGGTATTTTGAAGTTTATTTGTAATAAAAGGCGGGTCGTGACAAGTACAACTGATGTAAATAAAGTATCTATGTACCACTTATATATGCATATATTATTGTACGAAATGACTTTTGGCATTAACATGTGCTTAAAGCTTGATATTAGCAATTCAAATACTTTTTTTTTTTATTTCTTTTAGGTTCATTTTCATGCCTAGTAGAAGACTAACAATAATAAAAACATATAATTTACAATTTTACATATACATATCCTTGACATATCTGCATACTATTTTTTTTAAGGTTTTGCCGTATCAATCTATCTGTGTCTTATCGTGTCGTGTCATATCCCTTATCAATCTGTGCTTCACGGCGTAGCACCCAATCTACATCTAGTTTAAAGCAGCCTAAGATTAGTTTGACTATTGGAACTCTATCAAGTTTTTGACTTAATACTTCATTTTGTATTATACCTAGAAGTATATAGAGGTTCATTGTAACACCTCTAATTTTGGGAACGTTAAATAAGTATTTTTATTGATAAAAACTAAATAGAGTCTGACTCATTATTACAACATAATTCTCACAAGGGTACATTTATTAAATGAGGGGAAGGAGATATAGGGTTCCAATCTACAGCTCCGCCTACTCCTCCATCTTAGCCAGCTCCTCGGCTCCAAAAGCCTCTAAGGTGTAGAGTTCACTCTACTCATCTACAAGGTCTAACATATTATACCGGCGTCGCCCCCAATATAATATGTCAGGATTACAACAGTAACACCATGAGCTATGAAAGCTCAGAAGAATAATCCATACTCGCTAACCCATAAATTACAAACAAAAGTAGTATACTAACTCATGTACAATCAGCGGATTCTAAATAGCACATGCATGTTCAACCATTTTTGGATAAGCAGTTAACAATGACACATCCACATTCACAATTCAGTTTACGTTGGTGTCCGTGAAATCTGAGTTTCTCTTACCCGATATTTCGTAGACCGTGTCACCATTTTCACCTTTCAACTACCAAATCAACATTTTGAAAAGCATTCCATAACTCGCTACCAATGAGGCTACCACGTCCGGCTCCATTGGCAACGCACACAATGGGCTACTACGTCCGGCCACATTGCAGTTTTAACAATTCGTTCAAATCTTGCATTGGCTCCTCTCCGCTGATAACCAAGTCATATTACCAATGAGACTACCAAGTCCGGCCACATTGCGGTTTTCGCAAGTCCACGCAATGGGCTACCAAGTCCAGCCACATTGCGGTTTTCGCAAGTCCACGCAATGGGCTAACAAGTCCGGCCACATTGCCGGTTTTAATACACACAATGGGCTACCATGTCTGGCCACATTGCGGTTTCAAATCACGTCTTTTATTAACCACACCCTAGGTGTCATGTTTCTAGCTTTCTCGATTTCGGTGTCTCGTTTTCATGCAATGACTCCGCCGCAGGACTTTCCACTTAAGTGATCATAAATCTTTCATTGTAATCTTGAAACTAAACTAGCAAGATAATCCAATTTTATATCTTTGATACCACGTTATAATCCCCTTAATTTAACATAGTCATGCTCAAACATTTAGCACACAATTAGAAGCATAGTGTCACATGAACGGACACCTTTAGAGTGGAAACCAATTATGCTTCATTACACATCAACAAGTAATTCACATAAACACGTATACATGCTCGTAACCATCCTAAGATCAAAATACGAATACTTTCATTTGAGTTTACATTTCCAAAAAAAATCTGTTCTATCTTCCTTTTAGGGAAGTTCAAAACAACATATGGTTCTCCGAAAAATGAAGTCAGAATATTGAACATACTCCCCTTCCTTTTCAAATCTTTAGTAAAACACTTTTCAAGTTCTCATGCATTTCGACATAGAAACATCATACAATATACTTAGAGTAAGTAAGTAGAGGTATTCTACATACAATTCAAACATACGATTCTACTTTTATTGGTTGAGTTATTGGACAAGGGACTATACCGTTCTTCTCGGCGGTGGTGACGACAACGAAAAGAAGGTTGGCTATCAAGCGAGCGGTCTCCTACAGTAAGCTTGCGGTAGCTTCGAAAGAGAAAGGTTTCCCTCGAAACTAGTTCTTGACTAAACTACTAAACTTTTGGATCAAAAGGGTGGTCGAGTGGTGGTTTAGTGGCAACCTTTGGATGAGTTTCTTGAAGAACTCAAGAACAAAGCAAGAACACAAGAATTGCTAGAGAGAGAAGTTGAATGATGAAGGTGTGAGTTGAATGGCATGAGGGGGGTCCTATTTATAGCAAAAATCTTGGCTCTCCATCCCCTCTCAATGGCCGGCCACCCTTCTCTCTCTCTCTCTACCTCGCATTTGTCAAATCCAATTTTTAGGCTTAAGGCTATATAAACATGTAGGATCTTAAGCTTTTTAGGTAAATCTAGGTGATTATAGTCTAGGTTAGCAAGTCTTACAAGTCTAAGATGATTAGGCTAATGAATAGCCTTCCATGTTTAGTCAATCCTAGGCTAGGTTTGTAAGTCTATCTATAGGTGATTAAAGACTAAGTTCTAGGATGATTAAAGGCTAGATTGTGTGCTTGAAATAGACTAGAAATGGGTTGACATGGTAACTAGGCTTAAGGGCTAAAGAAAGTATAACTTTCTAGAAGAAATAGACACATGCACACATACACACACATCTCTCTCTCTCTCTCTCTCTTCCTGGGACTATGTACTAGTATGTTTGTATGTGTAAAACTTAAGAAGGGTTAGGCTTAAGTAGACTTATAAGGCTAGGAATGAGTAATGATTAAAAGTTAAGGCTTTAATGACAAGTTATTATCCAATGGTCACAACTTTCCCTAGAAAGCATACATAGCTATATATATATATATATATATATACACATATCTATATCTATATATAAGATATAACTAGGTATACGTAGGCCTAAGTAGTCCTAATAGGTCTAAGGAAAGGCAATGATCAAGGTTAAGCTTCCAAAGGTAATCTTATGGACCAATGATTAACAATTTCCTAGAAAGTAAACCTATCGGCAATTAGGCTTGCTTATATTAGACTATGAAGACTACTTTAGGAATCAACATGATTACTACCTTTGTCCAATGGTTCTTAAATGTTAGGGAGAGGTAACTAAGTTAATTGGTACTTAGGTTAGGCTAACCAAACGGTTGGAAATTAATTCTACTTGCCAAGTAGGATTTCTAGCCAAGAAATATAATTGAAAGACTTTATATTACTTGCTAGGAAGATATACAAGTGCTTTTACAGGCATAATTGTCACCCCCTCGATTTTTAACATAAATATAAAGTTTTTCCATAAATAAATCCTCTCAATATTTCATACGACACTCAAAAGATTTATGTACTTCCATTCCAATAATACTACTTCCAAGTCCATAAGATTTCCAACTATTACATCACCGGCTCAACGGCCCAAATTAACACAAGTATCAAGTGTCATGAGAGTTTAAAGTTACAAATACTTCGTAACCAAAAGGATTATAACTTAAGTTACAAATACAACTTTCAAAAGAAATTTACAAGATGAATGAGTAACTCTTTTGGTTAGCTTTCAAAAGGTATGTCCACACTCCAAGCATTCCAGTCATGCAAGCTACTGTTCTGGATTGATACCTGAGAATAATATAAGGCTTGAGCTACACTAGCCCAGTAGAAAAGTCTACTCAAACTCTATATGCAAATGAGCAGTACGGAGAAACAAATGATAGAAACCAAATGACAATAGAGATAAGCATAACTATCATGACCAAGTATCCAACTATCACCAATCCATCTTCTCTTGCGGTACCGCATTCTTTCTTATTTCCCCTTTTCTTCATCGTCGAACACTTTACCAAGAAACTTTTTCTTTTGATATCAAACAATTTAGAGAAAACTCAAGACCATTGTAGGCCGAGCTCCGTTGATTCAGGCTGAATACCGGAGTCCGTTGATTTGTACCCAAATACCAAAAACTGTTGATTCGCTCAAGAATAACCGGAGAATCTTTTATCGAAAAATCCTTTTTCCTTTTAAACAATCTGACTTAGTAAAAGTCTATCTTTTTTCCTTTTTCTCATGATTTCATCTTTCTTCAATCAAGGTTTTCATATGTATTGCACGTACCACGGGGCACATCACATATAAGTGATGCCCATTTATCTAATTCAGGACACATCACATATAAGTAAAGCCCATTTATTTAGTCTGGGACACATCACATATAAGTGATGCCCATTTATCTACTCCGGCTCACATCACATATAGTGATGCCCATTTATATACTTAGTAGCATTCCTCCTCTTTAACCTCACCGAGTGTCCATAACAGAATCAACAATGTCCAGTTCGTGTCAAATTCTTGTTTCACAAATATCAAATCATTCAATCGAATCCAAAAGCTACTTACTCAATCACATGGCCTTACAAGACCAACAATCTACCATATTGCATGTAAGTAAATAAATTTCCTCATCATACCTCTAAGTATATCCCCGCACCTACACATACCATATATCAACCCACGACTAGACTCTGCGATACCTGGTCTTCTAGTTTCTATACTTGGAGTCCATAAACATATGCTAAATAAATCTAAAGGATTCTACGAGTCGAGAGAAAATGAATTGCAATACTACCCATCGAATCACTAGACATGTTCATGTGAATCGTTGTACTTCAATGTGCAATGACGTCCATTTCTCATTTCTTAACTCAACGAGTTCATTCTAGTCCACTAGATACCACTCTAAGTGAAAGACAAGTAATACTCTCTAAGACACTTGAAAAAATGTGTAAACAAACCCATTAGTGTCGATATGAATCTTCAAAATATGATTTGGAAGATATAGAAAAGCAGCTGAAAGACACTGCAGTAGCTCAATCTCGTACCGGTAGGTGAACGAGTCCTACTGGTGGAACTTCACCTACCGGTAGGTGGAAGCTCCTACCGGTAGAAACTGGAAACAGAGAGGCCAACATTTGAACGGAACAATTTTGCACTTGACCTACCGATAGGTGATTTTGAATGGAACAAATTTGCACTTGACCTACCGGTAGCTGAAAGTTCCTACCGGTAGAAGATGAATACATTGAGCAGCTTTTGAACTGTTGTTGTACGTTTGAGCTGGTTATGAAGGAATTTCTCAATCGTCCTACCGGTAGGGAGAGTAACTTACAGACAATTTCGACAGAAAATTCCAGGTTTCGATCCAATCTCAATAGCTACCAATACAAACTCGAATAAGGCATAGAAACACTCAAATAACATATAAAGAGAGGTAGAATTCCCTACCTCGAGTCGGAAAGTGAAACCCAAGCATTTTGAACAAGCCCTAGCTTCTGGAACCTCAAAATCAATTGAATACTCATCTCCGAGCTAAACCCAACTGAATGCAAGCTCAAGATCACATACGGAGGGTGGAATTAAGGTCAATCTTCAAGGGTATTGAGGTTGGAGATGAAATTTGAGAGTGGGAGGGAGAGATATGGAGAGAGCCGAGAGAGGGAAAGGGAATAGGAACGAGAGAGAGAGACGAGAGTGAGAGACCGAGAGATAGAGAATGAGAATTACTTTCCCCTAGACACACACATGCACTATATTACACTAACACCCATATTTTTCCAACATTTGCACATTTAACCTCCACATTCACATTCACGTCATTTTCCACCCTTTTTCCTCATCTACAAACATTAAAATTAAATAAAGAAATTTACGGGTCTCTACAATAATTGCCTTTGGAAAAGGGACTAGATTATCTGGCGTTAAAAGATATAATTTCATAAGTCTCAAATCCAATTATGACGGATTATTAAAATTCTTTATAAGAAAAAATAGAATTACCAAGTATTCAACGAGATTTTTATTTATTAAAAATCGGAGTTGTTACATTCATACAAAGGGGTTGTAGATGCCCTTTTCAAATGCATGTCTGTGGCAAATGAGCTGATAGTCATTGTAAGGAATATATGAAAACACCACACATTGGTGAAATGTTAAAGCATAAGGGACTATGTACTGTGTACTTTAGTTTCTTTTTCATCTATTATTCCGGTTTTTTTTTTTTAAAGAAGTTTTCATCTAGTATTCTAGTTACTATATATCTAAGCACTCTAGGCCACGGGGGAATAATTGAGTTTCTTTTGTGTACTACTTTCATTTTTCTAGGGTAAAATGGTACTCCCTCCGTCCCACTTTGTTGTGCCTGTTTCATTTTTGGCACCTCGCAAAAAATTATCTATATTTCATAATCTATAATATTTTTTATGATTTCAAAAACTTTGTTTAAAAGAATTAATTGAGATCTAGCAAACAAGATTCATATTAAATATATAAAGTATTATAAATTAAGAGATATAGACAATTTTTTACGAGGTGCCAAAAGTGAAACAAGCACAACAAAGTGAGACAGAGGGAGTACTTACAAGGTGTCATAGACGATTTCATTGGATAATACGAGGCTTTTATGTGTGGTTATGCTATACTCAAATTACTACTCCCTCTGTCCCATAATGTTTGTCCGGTCTGCAAAACAAGGACCCAAAAATAATGAATTTTTTTTAAGAAAAATTCTAAGTTTTTTCATACGTCAAAAGAACTCATATCAATATCTAGTAAATTGTTGATTTTTTTTTTTTTTGAACTTTTATTTCAAAAATTGTATTATTTTTACATCTCCGTTTTGCAGACCGGACAAACATTATTGTACGAATGGAATAATATGCTTGTTGGGTGAATGTCCAATTATCTGACACATCTGTAAGAGTGCATGTTGATTGCCTAACATTGTTACTTCCTTTATGTCGAATAGCTCAGATACATAGATAGTAGGGTTAAACTCTTAGTTGCACAGAGCAGGAGTAGAAGCGTTGGAACAGGCGAATATAGAAACTCTCAAGATTAGGAGCATGAAAGCAAAGTGAACATAAATTATGAAAATTATGTAGTATAGAATATACGTAAAAACACGGGCTAGTGTTACAATATATGCTTTTCTTTTCAAGATATGATTACTTGGGCTATTCATATGCGTTGAATCAAAGACCAGTTTATAAAGCCAAATGATAAATCCATGTTTTTCTATATAGAAAGATCATACAAAAGCTCTCATCTTCTTAAGGAGCATGCTCTCATCTCAATGGGAGGAGCTCCTGTCAAGCTCCTTAGTTAGAAGCGCAGGAGCACTAAAGTGGGAGTGGCACCACTTTAGGTGCTCCATGCTACTAAGGTTGAACTTGTTACTTAATTTTTGCTTGTTGAGTGGTCATAAATATTTCCCTCAACATATGCTAGTCAAGGGTGTTGGATGGATGTTTTGCTTTCTCAACCTTGAATTTATCGTACATATCAATTCCTTATGTCAGTTTTCATACAGGGGTTGGCGAGTGTACCTGCTGGATGAGCACGGAACGTCCACTGAAGCCTTGAGTCTTATGATTGATCAGTAATTTTACCTAGTGCATCTTGATTATTGTGTGCTATTTCTTTTGTGGATTGTCAAATTTGTACCAAAAGTGATACATATATTTCATTTCTTTGCGGTCTTGTGGATCTACCTCACGTTTTTCTTTTTGTCTGTGTGTGACTGCATGTGGTGGTTGAATTATACCATTTTGTTTCTTTGGCTTTGGTCCTTTGGGACAGCATAAATAACAAAATTAAAAGTAATTCAAATGAGCTAAGCCCAACACACATCCCATTTCTTTCTGATCTGATAATGGGGAAAAGCGTGGGACTCCTACGAGCACACAAGGGTGGAAGAGGCAGAGACGCTTCCGGCTCCGAGCCTCACGAAGGCAGATGGCTTCCCCCGAGGTCCTTTAAGGGTGGGGTTAGGGGAACAGGAACGTTCCCTACACCACAAACCCTTCTCAATACGTCCACCGTCCTCTGGTGGCTCGAGACGGTCTTTAACTGAGGGCCGGGATCGGTGCTCCACCAGGTGTCCTCCGCGACTGCGAGGGGGGCTGTGGTGGCTTCTTCGTCCGCCACGGCTCATGGCGGAATGGGATGGGGAGATTTGAAGGAGGTGCTTGATCTCTACCAGCTCGTCCCTGACGTGCTTGTCCCGCTCCACAACCGTCATAAGGTCGTCGATCTTCAGCTCCAGGTGATGGATGGAGGTGTGGAGTTTGGAGGACGGCCCTGCGTCTTGCATTGAGGCTCCGGCTCCGGCTCCGGCTCCGGCTCCGACTCCGACTCCGATGGACATATGGGCTTTCCCCAGGGCGTTGGCTCCGCCGGAGCCCAGGTTGTGGGCTCCGAGAGGGCCAAGCCCGAGGGTGGTATCATTGGGGTGAAGATCTTCAACCTCCACCATGTCTGGTTCGAGAACTTGAGACGGAGCTCCTGGGAAAGAAGGAAATGAACGTTGAGAAGGCGGCTAGATCCCTAGTAGAGTCGCCAATTGTAGGGGTTCGATTTGACGAGATCTTAACTGTGGTTCGGAAGAGGTTCCTTCCTCCGCAGTGCCTTGCTCCTGGGTCATTAGGGCTATGGCAGTCCAGTGACCCTCCGATGATCAAGTTAGATCTAGCGAAGAGTATGTAGGTCTAGAGTTAGGGTAGAATGTCATAGCTCTTTAGGCTAGTATCCCTTTAGGCTAGTATCCCTTTGTATTTATAAACCTTGGTTTGCTTGGCCTCCAAGCCAGCACTTGGAGGGGACGCTCGGGTAACCGCCTCGGGTTACATCATATATTACCAAAGGGATAAGGCGGTTACAGAGCACATGGCCAAGTCAAATTCCAATAATTACGCTTGCTACACAATCCCAATGGGTCCCTTCTGGCATAGCTACTGTATCTGTGGGGAATCTAGAAAACCTCGATCGAACTCCTCCATCCTTGAATTAGGAGGAGATTTGGTATTTTTGTCACACCCAGGACTGTGCCGGAGGATTGCTGGAAATCACCTTGAAGTTTTCTGAACGAGTCTGTTGAGTTGAGCTGTTTTCATCTAATATGGCAACTGGAGAGAGAGAGAGTCCAACACCCTATCAATTTTGGCATCAAATGACGTCGTTTTGGGAAGCAGTACATGCCCTAGAGTCCACATTTGTTTGGTATGCACATTTTTCCGTAATTTAAAGTTTAATACTAAAAGCAATTTGAACTAAAATTAAAATAAACTGCTCACATCGTGGGAGTGGACCAACATCAACTCAACTGGGTGATATAGTCCAGAAAAAGGTATTGCTGAGAATCCAACACTCTTTTTAAAAGTCGAAACAAAGCAAAGCATATGGACTGAGTAGTCTGAGTTATTGCCGTGAGATCACGTGTGAAGCACGCAGCACTTGGGTTGTGTAAAGGCTCTTGAGTGTATCTTGCCAGGAGAGAGTGGAATCATGGTGGGGTTTTTTGGGCGAGAATCAAAGGTTAATGTGTAAAGACCCGGTATTTTTTTTATATAACTAATAATAATTATCAAGTCAAAAATATTATTTTGCTCAAAAAAAAAAATTATTTATGCCATCATACAAAACTTTATTCTGTAATTTGTTGTGTGTGCGCTTGTCCGACGAGTAATTGTTCGAGTGTGTGTTGCACCAAACCCAACCCAACCTTCTCCCCATTCTTTTATTTCGGCAGTAAGGGAAACCAAATCCCACCTTTTACTCCCCATTTTTCCTCACAATTTGACACCACATTATTACCCACATGTTAATACCCCTTGGGCAAAAATCCAAAACTCATTTAAGTGTCCCTCCCATTCCATTTCCATGTTCTCAGCCATCACACCCACTTCGGCAGAGGAGAGTATTTCAGAGAGAGAGAGAGAGAGAGAGAGAGAGCAAAACCATTTTCTTTTCTTTGTCCCAACCGAGCCACTCACCACCACCGAAACCACCATTGCCGGAGCCACCACCACTCCTCCATCCTCACCAGTCAACACCACCACCCGAACTCCACCTCTTCCGTCCTCCACTCTCCTGTTGCCGCTCATTTTTCTCACCACCAACCGGGTCATCTCCTCCAGCCGAGCTCCTCACCGTCAAGCTCCGTCGCCGTCCCGAACCGCCGCCTACACCACTCCGTAAACCGTTTCGCCGGACGAGAGGTAGTCCGAACTCACCTCCCTACGTATATAACATGTCCGTAATGATTTTTTTTACGTTTCGGTATGATTATATTCGAACCCGATTGTCGCCGGTCGAGTCCGGACGAAAAAACCCACCTTATTTGAACTCCACTGCCACCGTTCTGTTTTTCTTTTTCTTTTTTTTTTTGTTGTTTAAGAAAAAAAAAAAGAGGAAGAAGTGCAGCTGCTGACTGCTGGCCGCTGCCTCTGTTTTTGTTTAAAAAAAAAGGGAAGGAGAAGAAAGACAGCGTGGAAAAGAATAAAAAGATTTTAGAATAATTGTTGTTTAACCCTTTGAGTTAGATTAGCTTGTAAATTACACCCTTGGGTTTGAATAGCTTCTAAAACTACCCTAGAAAATATGAAATAGTAACATAAGTCCCTAAGTTAAATATTTCCAGTTTGATGTTAGTTTAGTCGCATGCTTAATGTATTCAAATGATAAATTCTATAGCATGATAAATTTTATCGTATGAGTAGATTTATCGTATGCTAGCTTGGTGGTTATCATGGAATTAATTATTGTAGCATGTTAACATGTTTCGTAAAAGTATTAAATTGTGTGAAATGTTGTTGGATTGATAGATTGGACAAATAGGTTCCCGGGGTGGTTGCGATGTGTGGACTTATCATCTTAGACGTTGAAAATAGGTTTAATGGAAAAAAAAAATGGATAAAGTGAGGTTGTGATTTGGATTTCGGGCAATCCAGGTTTGGAACCCGTGGCGATGTATTGTTGATGGATGATTGGTGGTGATTTGTTGAAAGTGTTGGATTACGAAACCCTGGGTACGGCATGGTGGTGATCGGCTCTCGGATGTTGGGACGGGACATAAGGGCGGTATTGTGCTTGTGTCACAAACCGGGACAGAGTGTGCTCGCGTGCGCACCCGGGAAGTTTGATCCGAACTTATGGTTGCGGATGGGATACCCGAGTACATAAGTTAGGTATCTTTCATCCGGATCTGGAAAAGGGGAGTCGACCACACCAGTGTTTGTGCCAGAGGTTAAGGGTAGGAACGGATCTGTGGATAAGATCTAAGATTTCACATAGGTTAAAGGATAGTAAAGAAAGAAGAGTTGATTGTTCTCTATTTATGTTTTTTTTTTTTTTTTTATGCTTGTCAATTATATTCCTATTGCTTGTAAGTTATGGGTTTCGGGTGGGTTTTGGCTACTGAGCGTCATCGCACACGGTGCTATGTTGCCCTGGTAACTCGAACGCCAAGTACCGAAGACGGAACGGAAGTGCCGTTCGAGCAAACCGACTTTAACCCTGCCACAGGCGGAGGCGAGGAACCTTGGTTGCCATACGCTTAGATGCTCTGACGGATTATTGGTCTTTGAATTTTGAAAGCTTAATCGATTAAATTTGAAGGTGTGTAATTTGACTCGTTTAAAAACTTTAAATTTATTTCGATATGGTTGTAATATGATGACGTATGCTTTTGGGACGTCTGACGCATTAAACTGGATTAATCTTTTGAGAAATTGGTCTTTAAATATTTACTTAACGTTTCCAATATTTGGGGCGTTACATAATGTCTAAAAGATGGTTGGGCCTATTAGAAAAAAAAATATATAAATAAAATGAAACAGTGTGTGTAATAACAACAAGAGAGCTGAAAAGAGGGGAAAAGGAAACTTAGGATGCGTTTTGAATGAAATTGAAAATGGAATGGAATTGAGTTTGAAATGGAATTGGAATATCCATTTCCATTCCCAAGTTTGGTTGTGCTTAGGAATGACCATTCTCATCCGCAATGGTAATAGTAATTTTTGGAATGACAATGAAATTATTTGGAGTGGTAATAGTAATTTTTTGAGTGGCTAATAGTAAGTTTTGGAGTGGCAATAGTGAATCTTGAAGTGACACTAGTAATTTTGGTGTGGCAAAAAAATGGAATGACAATTCCTTCATTGTTTTAGTGGAATAACGATTTTTTTACTAAGATGAATAGTGATTTCATTTGGAATAATTAATGGTGAACCAAAAATAGGAATAAATAAGTCATTGGAATGACCATTCAATTCCAACTTTGATTCCATCGAACCATACATAGAGAAGGCAAAAACTACTTGCACCGGACACAAGACCTTTTTTTTTTGGTAACCGAGGAACAACCCTACAGCCGAGCCACTATTGGACCCACCGGACACAAGACTTGTCAAATCATATGTGCCCTATGAGTAATAAACGATGGTGGTCTAGTTTCTTTTATGACAAATTGCTTCATTCAGACGGAAAACTATTTCTGGTTGACATAATTTTAGTATAGATGCAAATGCATGGATGACTATAAAATGAGCGGCTTAGATCATCAAATGAGATGATGGTAAGTCTTATGTTGCATCACATAAGAAACCACTTGAACAATCAAATGAGAGGATCCTGATTCAACAATGATATGCTAACCAAAAACCTAGAACAGAATTAGGGGGTTTTGGGCAACCAATTTGCACATTATAGATTTTGTACTTTCGGATTCCCTATGTTTCACTACAGATTGGGTGAAACATTTTACGATTATTCATTCTTAGAACAAGTCTACCCATTTGCCATTTTGGGTACGAAAGTAATAATTTGGTTTTTTTTTTTTGTGGCAAAATCTTGGTCGATCCACCACATTGTCATTTGTTGCTAAAAATTGACAATGCCATCTTTCATATGCCAAATTTGACACCAAAGATAGCTATTGTCATTTCTCTCACATCATTCAAGTCGTTTTCCATTGAAAACTGAGGTGGGTTCAATCCAGTGGTTTTGATTTTAGATTGTGCCAAATGATGCCAAACCGGTGCAATAACATTGATATATATATATATATATATATATATATATATACAGATATACAGTCAGGATCCAATTAGGGATCCCTTACAGACCGTAAGGGACTCCCCTTTCCCGATCGAATTACGACGATCCGAACTGTTCAATGTGTACAGAACGTGATTTTAAGGGTATTCGCAAGAAATTGCCCAAAACAATGACTGGGAAGAGTTTGATCCGAGCAATTTTTCATAAAAACACTATAAATGCATTTTCCCGAAAACTGTATAGTTCCACAATTGTTTGACGCAACTCTCTCTGAAACGCAATTTCTCAAAAAAGAAAACGAAATGAAAGAAAATTGTTAGAAAGAGAGAATAAATGCGGTTGAGTTTGAGTAATGAATTAGTTTAATACAGATCATAAATAGCATTACGCTGAACTTGAGTTTGGTTATGATATCATACTCAAGCTTTATCCATTGGCCTAACATCCGTAGTCATATTGGTATTTGTGACAAGTACAAGTTCAAAAGCCAATATATATAGATCACACCACTATTGATCTCATCACTTGTTATAAGTCGTATATAACGCCTGGTGGTACTGCAATTTTTTTTTTTTTTTTTGGCAACAAAGAAGAATATTTTATATATATAAATGAGAAGAAAGGTTACAAGGGTTTAGCAATTAGAGAACAAAACACAACACAACTATACTATAGCCTAAGATAGAGGGCGCCGACGACATGCGAAGGTCTTGAAGTGTAAGGATTAGAACACAGTGTGAAAAAAAAAAAAAAAAAACACTAGACAACCAAACAGCACCCCATCACCACCACTGCCATGAGCAAGCTTCAAGAACACATACCAAGCACGCTCCAACCACAAGGACGCACCAACAGAACCTCCTACGCCTTCCAATCGCCAAGGCGCACCCATCGCCTAAAACATGACCAAATTACCGCCGGCTGGTACTACAAATTAAGCCAAGAGTTTTTCCATTCTTAAACCTTTTTATTTAATTTAGATACTTTGAAATACTCGAAGAAAAATGCGTGGTGATACTAGGAGAAAGCGACGTATACGATGAAAATGATGCCTTTTTTTTGGTATTCCGTATGCATGCTATGCATCTTTGTTTGTATGTTATGCATAAAGTATACATTACACATAATATTAATAAACAATTACTCTAAGGTCCATTATAGCTTTTTGTAACATGTCTAGTCCACCTCTTAGTTTCATAACTCCTCTAATCCACCTTTTTGCAATTTCTAAGGTGTAAGGTCCACTCTCCATTTTTAATAGACAAATGCACCCTTACATTAAATTTAATACATAATATAGTTTTATAGGGTACCCTAGGGTTTAGGTTTAGGGTGCACTTTCCTATTATAGGGTTTTTAGTGGTTTAGGCACTTTCATAGGGTATCCTAGGGTTTAGGTTTAGGCACTTTCATAGGGTACCTTAGGGTTTAGGTTTAGGGTGCACTTTCCTATTATAGGGTTTTTAGTGGTTTAGGCACTTTCATAGGGTACCCTAGGGTTTAGGCACTTTCATAGGGTACCCTACGCCGGTCAACACCGGTCAACGGACAGTCAACGCCGGTCAACGGCCGGTCAACGCCGGTCAACGGACAGTCAACGCCGGTCAACGGTGGTCAACGGTGGTCAACGCCGGTCAACGGTGAGGGGTATTCTTGTAATTGGTACGTGTGAGTGGACTGAATGTGTTAGGATAATATTAGGTGGACTAGAAGTGTTAGGAACTTGCTATAGTGGACCTTATAACAAATCTCCCTAATATTAATTTGGATGATAATACACATATTTATGGTGCGTGGTAAGCATGTTTTTTTGTGTGTGTATGTTTGAGATTATGATTCATTAGTGACCCTTGCATTGAGTTTCTAGACCAGCCACTAAGAACATTGGGTCGCATACTAAAACAAAAAATTTGGAGCAAAAATAAATAGAATGATTTTGTTAGAGCAAATGGCATAGAATCAATAAATGTACTGATGGCATTAATATCACCAGCCAGTTTTTTCAGTTTCTTTTGGTATAATCTCTATTATAAAACAGAAGGGTGTGGGGACAAGTTGTTGGAACGGTTCAGATTCATTTGATCCAAAGGCTATAGTGCATCCTCCTACTTCCAGGTTAAGTGCCCATGATTTTTACCTAAATCACACAACTGCCATCCCCTTCCAACCAGGATGCGTAGTGCCGTAGGCACGGGGTACCACTAGTACTTCAATATATTTCCTTATGCATCAAATACTCCAATATTTCCCATATATATATATATATATAGAAGTGGACCTTTCGGCTCTTTGGCCAGCGAAAAGGTTTCTTGTCACATCCTGTTCATTTTGGGATTTTGGGTAACGAGTGGAGATCAAAGAGATAGATAGAGAAATGAAAGTAGTAATTGAAAGAAAATTTATAACCGATCGTGCGCATAGAGAAAATTCCAAATCCAAAATCCCAAAACGAACATAGTTAGTCTACAAAAAATTAGGCCAATTGGTTGACACTTAATTGATTACTACATGGCAAAATTAGCTCAGTTTTGTTCACCCTCCTTAAAAGCGGGTACCCTTCCTCTTATTGGTTGAAATGATGAGATTCACCCGTGCAATACATTTTTTGATAAGCATGACATCACTTTGTAGTGAGATCCACACCATTCCAATCAATAGGAATGAGGGTAATGTTCACCCTAAGAGGGTGAACAAAACTACTCAACTCCAAAATTAGGCCAATTGGTGATCCCATGTGAAATTGGGTTCCAACTTCCAAGAGGGGATTTAATGTGAAGGAACATGATTCCTTTTAATTTGGGTTTTTCTACTTATGGAATTTCATGGATGGAAATTACTTTCCAATTAAACAATTTCTAATATTGTTTTTGAATCTTAAATTCGTCAATTGAAAGGAAAACCATTACTTGTACAAGCCTTCTTTTAATGAGGAACAAATCAACTCGAATTTTTTTTTTGGGGGGTATTTTTTGACGTTTATGTGCTAATATTTCCAAGATTTAAACCAAGCATAAGCAAGTTCTGTAACAACCCTGATTTTTGGTAAATAAAAATTTCGTTAAAAATTTGAATTTTATTTTAATTACTCGGATTTCATTCAAAATTTCTTTAACTCTAAATATTCCATCATAATTAGATTTGAAATTGAATTTTATAACCCCGGTCAATATAGTCATTTTCTAAAGACAAGTATGCTTGTAAAAACACTTGTGCATTTTTCTAAGTGAGTAAATGATATCATTAAATTATATTTCTTGGCTAGAAATCCTACTTGGCAAGTAGCATTAGTTTCTAACCAATTAGTTAGAGAAACCTAACTACCAATTCATCTAGTTAATTACTATCTCCTAACCCTAGATGAGCCTTTTGAACCTCCTTGAACCTTTTGAACCTTCCAATAAGAATCCTATGGACCAAGGTAATTATAAGATATACTTGTATATATATTCATTTGACTAGACATTTCTAGACCTTTAACCTTTACCCATTGGATAATAAAAGTTAGTCTTTCAATTAGTACATAGATTTATAAAACAAGTCACTTTATTAGATTCCCTATGTACTTGTATGCTTAAGATCATGTATAAAGTTATCACCCTAAATCTTCTAAGTACACTTATATAATTGTATATAGGTAAATCTACTTCTTAGCTTATTATATTTCTAGGGGAAAAGTACATATATGTTTATATATATGTACATGTACCTTATAAGATTATTTTCATAAATCGCCAACCACACATATAGGTACATGTACTACTTAATTAGCCTATTATTAAATTCTAAGGAATCCTAGACCATACTTATGACCTTCGCCCATTGGGTAATAAATGTTAGGGGAACTTTTATCCCTTGGATAATGGAAAACCTAGATTTGGCTTAACCACCCAAGATATTGTCCTAAGATTTCTAGGTACACATATATGGTTATATATAGATATAGGTACCTTGTAAAGTCTTTTCCTATATTTTTAAAGTACATATATATGTTTATATATAGGTATGAGTACTTCCTAGCTTATTATATTCTAGGGGAATCTTGACAAAATCTTCCTTAATTGACATTTGAAAGTCCATAAACTAGATTTGATAGCTCTTGAAATGTACTTTTCTACACATGTGTATAAACATATATATATATATATATATATATATATATATATATGTACTAGTACTAGAGAGAGAGAGAGAGGAGAGAAGGCCAAGAGAGAAAAAGAGAGAGGGAGAGAGAGAGTGATGTGTGTGCATGTGTTGCTCACTCAAGCAAGTCATTTCTTTTGGCCAATCTCACTGTAAGGACCCGTATTTTTCGAATATTATTTAAAAGTTTTATAAATGTTAGAAATTGAGAAAAAATGGAAATTTTAATGAGTTTATTTGATTTGGGGTTAATGTGTTAGGGTTGTCATTTGAGGGAGTGTAAGTGTAATTTGTAAATATACTAGTATATATAGGTGGGTGTGTGTGTAGGAGATAAAAAGATCAAAGCTCTCTCTCTCTATCTCACGCCTCTCCCTCTCTCTCATTCGGCTCCCTCTCTCTCTTGCTCTTTTGAGCTCAAAACCCACCAAAACACTTCAAAGTTCTCAAGAACCCACCCTCATTTCACCTCTTCTACGCAACCCCTGGCTCGTATCGCGTTGGGTGAGACTCGGGAGGAAGATCTCGGTTGATTTCAAGAGCTGGGAGCTAGGGCTCATTCTAGCATCTCGGGTTTCGTTCTTTGAATCGAGGTAGGTGTAAGGGCAAAATATTTATGATTGTCAATGGCATGCGTCAAAACACATTCGTCCGTGTAATTGCGATTATTTGATTATCGAGTTGTATTTTATTTATTTTTATATCTAGAGTGTCTATTTAGGAAGTGGAAGGAAATCTATTTATTTGTAATTGAGAGTGAGCGTTTTGGTTAGAAAGGAGGCCATCTACAGCAAGTCGAATTTGGTGAAGACGGATCGATGGACGGGTCAATTTATTATCAATCGGCTGCTTCAGTTTTTTTAACAGAGAAGTAAGGTACGAAAAAAATTAATAAATAAAGTGGGGCCCAATCAAGAGGCCTATTCTTTTCCTCCTAGGTTTTGTATCAACCCATAGACTTATAAAAAGAAAGTGGAAGCTGTGGTACCGTAAAAAAGAGACAGCGGTAATAAGAAAAGAAAAGGCAGCCCCACGTTCAGAAAAGGGGGAAATATCATAGGGGGTCTTTGCTTTGTGTCTTGGAGTATACATGCAATCTATGGATCATTGAGTTTTCGATCCATCTCCAAGAGTTTTATCATCTACAACTACAAGTTTGAGAAAAGCCCTAAGGAGGATTTCTAGGCAAGTTCAAGTCCTTCGGTGGATTCCGGAAGGCAAACGGAAGGCTTGTGGATTCAAGGCAGCGGCAGTCAAGCACTGGGTGTGGTGAACGTGGATTCGGCAAGTAGGTCTTAGACTCGATTGTGAGGATTCAAATCGTAGGGTAAGATTACTTGTAACTAACAAGATTTATAGTGTTTGATTCCTTCCCGTGGTTTTTTCCCGTTTAGGGTTTTCCACGTATATCGTTGCGTTTGTTGTTTGGTTGCTTTCGTTTGTGTGATTTGTTTAGTTATTGATTGGTGAATCGTTGATTGAGATTTAAAAATAGCAAATCTATAAACCTAGGCGAGCTAGGATTTTTCAATTGGTATCAAAGCGGGTCACTCATAATATTAGGGTTTATTCCTAGAGCGGATCCTCTTTTTTTTTGCTATTATGGAAACCCCAAATAACTCTGCTATTGCGAAACCTCCTCTTTTAGATGGGTCTAATTATGCATATTGGAAAGCTAGGATGAAGGCTTATTTGAAATCTCAGAACAATCGTGTCTGGCTCTCGGTTGTTAATGGCTATACCGAGCCTACCACAACTGTGGAAGGTAAAATTGTCCGGAAGCCTGATGAGTCTTGGGATAACACTGATCACTTGAAAGCGACTCATAATTCATGTGCCCTTAATGCTATTTTTGGTTGTGTATCTATGCCTGAATTTCAACGTATTTCCACTTGTGAAATTGCTAAGGATGCATGGGATATTTTAGCCATTACTCATCAGGGGAATAGTCAGGTGAGGCAACAAAAACTTCAAAGCATCATAACTGAATTTGAGATGATCAGGATGAAAGATAATGAGACGTTTGGTGAGTTTTATGCTAGGTTGAGCGAAGTGGTGAACTCAAGTTTTAACTTAGGAGAGCCTATTTCTCAATAAAAAATTATTAAGAAAATCATGCGTTCATTACCTGAGAGGTTTATTACAAAAGTTGAAGTTCTTGAATGCATGCCTAATTTTGATTCTATAAAGGTTGAGGAAATTATTGGTCATTTCTTAACATTTGAAACCAAATTATTGCAATACGGATCTCAAAAAGAGAAGAACAAAAACGAGGAAAAATCATTGGCTTTTTCTAGTTTTAAAGATAGTTTCAAAGTCTCAGATAGTGATGACGATGAATTGGACCAAGAGGAAATGGCTTTATTTGTTAAAAAATTTGGAAAGTTTTTTAAAAAGAATAAAACCTTTGGTCCTAGTTCTAAAGATAAGAATGGTAGGTCTTCCAAGGGTAAAGAGAGTAAAGAGAGCAAATCATCGGGTCCCCAATGTTACGAGTGCATGGGGTTTGGTCATATTGCCCAAGAGTGTGCTAACAAACAGAAAAATAAATCTTATAATGTCAGGACTTGGGATGATAGTGATTCTGATGAAGAAGCAAATTGTGGGGGGAATAGTAAATTCATGGCTTTAGGAGCTTCTGTGCATCCCCATGTGAGTGAGTCTAAGTTAGGAGATGAGAGAGTGAATGGTGAGTATTTGAGCAATAGCGAGAGTGAGGAAGAAGAGAGTTTGCAGAAAGCGTACAATGAACTTTACAAAGAAAGCTTGAGGTTGACAAAGACTAACATTGAGCTATCTAGTGAAGTGAAGAAGAGCGATGAGTCCAATGTAAAACTCAAGCAAGAGCTTTGAAAGCTCAAGCTTAGGTGAGTCAAGTTGAGTATGATAGAGATTTATTGATTAATGAACTTGTTGATGTTAAGAGTATGAATGATAAACTTGGAATTGATTTGCATGCATCTTATGAAACTAACAAGCTTCTTGACTTGAAGGTAGCTAATTTGCAAGTTGAACTTGACAAGACCAATGCTACATTTAAGAAAATGAATGCAGGGTCAAAGGTTTTAGAAGAGATCATTGGAGTGCAAAGGGGAATCTCGAATAAAACCGGCCTTGGGTTTCAAAAGGAAGCATCAACTTCTAAAGGCGAAGGTAATCATGGATTTGGTAAGGATAAAGGTAACCATTCTAATCATTCATCTTTCATTTGTGGTAAGAAAAATAATAGTGCACCTCGAAAGCCTACTCCTCCTAGCCCCCCTATGCAAAGGGGTTTTATACCCATTTGTCACCATTGTGGTGTCAAGGGTCACATAAGACCACATTGTTATCAATTGATTGGATACCCCCATGCTCACTTTAATTTTTATGATAAAAGTTTTTGGGGTAGGATTCACAAGCACATACCTACACGTAAGACCAATTTGATTCACCAATCAAAGCCTTTCCCTAAGGCTAAGGCAAAAGTTGAGAAAGTGAGAATCCGAACACTTTGGATGAGAAGTTCAGATGTGAGGCCTCAAGTGAATCATACATGTATCTCTCTAGATGATAATGGGTCATCCGGAGAGGTTGATCTTGCTTTTTGAGGCATAGTCCTTCTTCATAGACTAGGATATATGTTTTATGCTAATAATCTATTGCCTAGCTCTATGAGTTTCATTGCTGTTTTTGCATTTCTTTTTTTTTTTTTTTGTGTTTTTTTTCAATATATATAAAACTTTAAATCAAAAAAAAAAACAAAAACAAAAACAAAAAATAGTTGTTTCTTGACCCACATGGTTTGGGATGTCTTTGAGCGTGCTATGTTTCATCTTGATGCCTCGCTCTATCTCATGATAGTGCATTTCATGGTTCGTACTTGTCATGCATGCCTTCTCAAGAGCTACTTTCATGAGAATTTCATTGAAAAATCATGTGTATGGCAGTAATTGCATGTGTTTGTACACGTCCATTGATAGCCTTGAGAAGTTGATCCTTATCTCTTTGAGTGAGTATTTGTCCTTGTGGTGGACACCCTATGTCATTCACCTTGGGTATTGACTTTTGGCTTGCATACCCCATGTGAGATCGATTGGCACGGTTTGTTGGTTTTTAAATTAAAAAAAAAGAAAGAAAGAAGTGAAAATATATATAAAAAAATGATGATAGACCTGAGGAAAGGGCTACCTCTATGTGCACGTGTAAACTACCATTGACTTGCACCTCATGTATTCTCTTTTTGCGTCATGGATTTAAGCTACGGCCTTAGATGTGTGAAAGCCGCCCATGACGGTGCAAAAAATATTGTGTGATTATTTGATATAAGGTTGGCATCTCTTGAGGGGGAGAATATCATGTTATGTACTCATTTAACCCCGATTTTGATATGATCATACTTCTTGCGGGTTGGAGTTGGTCTGCCGCCCTTGTTGAGAATGCTGTAAGTTGGTCCCTTCTTGGTTGATATGACCTCATAGGGATGAGTTGATTCTATTGTTAAGGCTATCATTGCACACACTCACCAGGACACTTGCGTGTTTTCATACCCATGGTCGTTCTTTGAAATTTTCTTAAGGTAGCTCCTTTGAAAGCAATCATTACTTGGGGTACCAAGCGATGTTTCTTTTGTGTGTGATATATCTTAGTGATTGAGTGCTTCATGGTATTCCTTTGTCTCTTTGAGATCCCTCTCTATGGGAGCATATCTTTGTTTGGTGAGTGGGAGTATCTTGGTTTCATCGATATATCTGTGTTTATGCCTAGTCTATATGCGCTTAATTGATTTCTCTGCATGTCCTAGCATATGTTGTTCATTTATCCCTACTCTTTCTTTGTCAATCCATGACAAAAAGGGGGAGTAGGATATTGTGGGATCTAACTGTGCGCTTGTTGAGAACATTGCAGGATGATCATTGTGATTGTTGAGATTAGGTGTTAGAGGTGTTAGATTTTTTATTTGATGTGTTTTGTCATGCATTGCCAAAGGGGGAGATTGTAAGGGCAAAATATTTATGATTGTCAATGGCATGCGTCAAAACACATTCGTCCGTGTAATTGCGATTATTTGATTATCGAGTTGTATTTTATTTATTTTTATTTCTAGAGTGTCTATTTAGGAAGTGGAAGGAAATCTATTTATTTGTAATTGAGAGTGAGCGTTTTGGTTAGAAAGGAGGCCATCTACAGCAAGTCGAATTTGGTGAAGACGGATCGATGAACGGGTCAATTTATTATCAATCGGCTGCTTCAGTTTTTTTAACAGAGAAGTAAGGTACGAAAAAAATTAATAAATAAAGTGGGGCCCAATCAAGAGGCCTATTCTTTTCCTCCTAGGTTTTGTATCAACCCATAGACTTATAAAAAGAAAGTGGAAGCTATGGTACCGTAAGAAAGAGACAGCGGTAATAAGAAAAGAAAAGGCAGCCCCACGTTCTGAAAAGGGGGAAATATCATAGGGGGTCTTTGCTTTGTGTCTTAGAGTATACATGCGATCTATGGATCATTGAGTTTTCGATCCATCTCCAAGAGTTTTATCATCTACAACTACAAGTTTGAGAAAAGCCCTAAGGAGGATTTCTAGGCAAGTTCAAGTCCTTCGGTGGATTCCGGAAGGCAAACGGAAGCTTGTGGATTCAAGGCAGCGGCAGTCAAGCACTGGGTGTGGTGAACGTGGATTCGGCAAGTAGGTCTTAGACTCGATTGTGAGGATTCAAATCGTAGGGTAAGATTACTTGTAACTACACAAGGTTTATAGTGTTTGATTCATTCCCGTGGTTTTTTCCCGTTTAGGGTTGTCCACGTATATCATTGCGTTTGTTGTTTGGTTGCTTTCGTTTGTGTGATTTGTTTAGTTATTGATTGGTGAATCGTTGATTGAGATTTAAAAATAACAAATCTATAAACCTAGGCGAGCTAGGATTTTTCAGTAGGGATTTCTAACTTTCTCTATATGTTTATGAGTTGATTCGGTGTCCAAAACTTGCCTTGGATCGTTGTTTGGAAGCCTCGTGTTTGCCCTTGAAATCTGTGTATCGCGCTGAAATTTCCAGGCGCTACCCGTAGTCCGTTTTTTGTCCTACCCGTAGCCACTGATCAGAAATTGAACATTTGTTCCGCTACCCGTAGTCCGTTTTGGTCCTACCCGTAGCCACTGCAGATTTTGCTATTTGCTCCGAACTTCATTGTTTTGACCCCCAATCACTTCAAATTCCCTTTGGACACCTCTAAACCTATTTCAAGCATGCTTAATTGAATTCCCTCGGTTTACTTAAGTTATCCTTGTCTCGTTGGCTTTCCGTTATTAGAGAAAGAGTAGTGTCTTATTAGATAAAACATAAATCGAAATGTATTTATGGGATTGATGGTACTTTAGAGTCATTGTGGCATGAGGTGATGTACGCTATAGGTGAGTTAGGTGCTATGGCTATACGTGGTGAATGGTAGGATGAAAATGCTTATTGTAGAGAGGTTATAGTGTATCGTAGGATATAAGATGTGACGTGGGGTGCTTTGTAGATCGATAAGGGCTTGCCTAGGGATCTGGAAGAGAGTATGGTAACTCGTATCTTTGTGCTTCGTCTCGATTGTTCATCCTAGGTTCCTTTGGCACTCATTCTATGGATTCTTGTTTAGAACCTAGCCGGTGGTGTGTCATAGAGTTATTAAGGGTTTGGTACGAGACGTAGGGCGTCGTAATAGACTTAGAGGAATGATGTGAACCTAGGGTATTTATTAACATACAATAGCACAAGGTTATGAGTTGTAATACTTTGAATGATGATGAGTGAAAGGTTGTGACTTTGACGAGTGTTGTCATCTTGTATTCAGATTGATAATGTATATGTGTTGTGTGAGTTGTGAATTCTGAATTGAGGGTCCCGCAACGCAAGGTGTGGTAATGTGAAGACTCTAGAGGGCCCGCAACGCAAGGTGTGGTAATGCGGAAATCCAGGTGGAGAGAATTCACAGTAACGCAAGGTGTGGTAATACAGTTGAATGTCTCGAATGATGAAGGAAGTTATAAGTGGTTATAGAAGTTCGTGTTGTTGATTGAGTTGTTTATTGCTTGCGATTGTGATTGTTGAAAAGGGGAATAAACGATCGATTTCATCAAAGTTTTGAAAAGAAAGGAACATGGTTTTGGAAAAAGGATTTTTATGAAAAATCCTCCGGCATTCCTAAGTGAATCAACGGTTCCGATATTTGGGCACAAATCAACGGATTCCGGCATTCAAATGAATCAACGGAGCTTGACCCATTAAGGTCGAGAGTTTTCTCAAAAATATTTTGGTAAATCAAAAAAGAATGTTTTTATGAAAGAGATTTGATGGTGAATGGGAAAAGAAGAGGAAGTCAAACGTGGCATTCACTTGAGGAATCTTAAAACGGTTCATGAAATAGTCTTGGGTTATTAGATTGATTTGTGCTCAATGTTGCTCCTAGTTGATGTACGAGATGTTTAGGGATACCTTTAAGACGTATTGAATCCAATGATCGTTGTCCTTCGATTCATCGTGGTGCCCCTTTGTTTCTCGTGTTCGTTTATTGAACTTCATTCACTCTTGGTGCATGTTTCTCCGCATTTTCATATAGTTTGAGTGTAGATTTTTCTACTGGGCTAGTGTAGCTCAACAAAATCCTTCTTTTCAGGTTCTAAGGCCGGACAGTTGCATCATTCAATGCGTGCTTGGGATGTGGACGACTTTCTGAAAGCTTTTCACTATTTGTTACTTATTCAACTTGTAAAAGTTTAGCTTTTGATCAAGATGGTTTTGTAACTAATTTTCATTTGAATTATCTTTTGACTCAAGTTGAAATGTTCTAAGTATTTTGCACTTGTATTTGACTCAATTTGGGCCGTGGAGCCAAAGTTGTATTTTCTTTTGAATTGGGAACTTGTCTGTAATTTAAACAGGCGGGATACTATTTTGGAAATGCGATGGCAAGCGAGGTCCTTTTACTTAAGAATATCATTTAATTTATGTTAAAAATCCAGGTCGTGACAAATTGGTATCAGAGCATAGGTTTAGAACACCTCGAGACCATGGGGAGACTTTTAGTGTCATGGGTTCAAAAATCGATACATCTTTTTACAAAACCACATGTGTGCTTGCATGATTGATATTAGTCCATCGAGATGGAATTGCATTTATATCACGGTAGACTGTCGTAGTGTTGTTATCCTTGCTGGAAAGGTCAGAGACTTGCATTATATAGCGATATCATTAATGTTGATGACTTTTTTTTTTATGCTTCGTAGTAAGATGTTTTCGAGACGTGGAGTTAGGTGGGGTGAGACCGGAAATCGTGATCGTCAAGGGTGTAGTGCATATGGGGAGAAGAGGTGAGTTAGCATACTAGGGATGAGGTAATGTTCCCTGAGATCATTGAATGCGTGAAAGGTGCTGAGACACTAGAGGGTACGCAGGGCGGTGTGAATGTGGAGGAAGTTAGGCATCGAATCATTAGCGGGAGATCATCTTCCGGGAGTATTAAGAGTTCAAGAAGTAAGAAACCAAGGGAATTGTGTCAGTCTTTGCAGGGCCAGCAGAGTTTGAAACCATCTTCTTGTTCTGAGACCCCGGGAGTTGTCCTCGAATGTCAGATTGCGTGTCATCGTTGTGGTCAACCTGGTCATCTTCGTGCCCAATGTCCGTGGCGTCAAAGATCTTGTTTTACTTGCGGGAGGCTTGACCATTTCATGAGAAACTGTCCACATAATGTGAGCCAGCTGCAAACCCCGACTACACAAAGACAACCAACCGTTAGAATGAGTACGTCGCCAGGGAATGTCAAAAGTCAAGGGAGGAAAAGACAAAGGGAATCAAGTCAGCTATCACCGAACCGGATTAATCTTAGGCCACCTACTTTATCTACGAATCAAGGAGTCTCCCAGCTTGATAAGCTTTGCTATGTCTGTCGCAAACTTGGCCACTACGCGAGAAATTGTTCTATGGGATTGGGAGTACAAGGTCAGTCGAGCTCAGTGCAGCAGGTTAAACGTACACCGAAATAGCAACAACTGCAGTTCAACAGCTAAAGCACTACCTCCTTCAATTCTCTAGCTTTCAGATAACGTTAGTTGTGTGAGGTATCTTCTTTCCCTTATTGTTTGATTCATTCGTGAGTCATTCTAAATTAATATGTCGTCTTGGGCCTCATTAGTTTCGATATTGACGATTTATCGGTTTTGGCAAAGGATTGGTAGTAACCATGATAGTTGGTGATATTCCGAACACTATCTCGTGAGAGTTATTCCTTTATTTATCCTCTTTCATTGGCCTAATTGAATCTTGTTAGAATTGTATCGTAAGCTATTCCCGTGAAGTCTGTTGTATTGTTGACTTGTCATGATTCTTGATATTCGAGTTAGTTGTTACGCAATCCATTCTTAGCTTTTCTTGGGTATATTCAAATCTTGTGACGAAGTACCCTGTGACACCTTTGCTATTGATGTTGATGAATGTTTCTCATGTTCCATTCGAAGTCTTATTTTGACATTATCACATTTGGGGTAGGCTTTCGTTGGTCAGCTAAGTCCCTCCGTTGCGACTAACAGTTTTGTCGTTTGTTTAAAATTGTTATTCCGCATAAGTTCTTATGTTGTAGCTTCCACTCATTGAACCTAATCCGTGGTCATACACTTATTGATATACGAATTCGTTGGTACTGTTCAATCCGGACCTTGTTGCTATTGTTACCAACTTTGGTGCCACCATTTACTCTGATTCCTTAATTATGAAATCATGTGATTTGGACTTGTAAACGCTTTGTATCTGTTTGTTAGCCTAGACCTATTTGGTTGGTTTGAATTCCTTTGTTGTAGCTACCAGTATATTCGTTGGAATGTATCATCCTATACAAACATTCATGTTGGAATTTGAACCAAATCTTGTGGTGCCCAATATCTAATTGTTGGTGCCGTTCAATTCGAATTCACTTGTTGTAGTTACTCTCAATGGTACTCAACTCTATTGTGGTTCCTCAATTCTGGAGGCACACGATGATTCGCCCTGTAACGCTTAGCCTTAACTTGTTGGAAGTTCTTATCATTTTCAGTATTGGACAAATTTCGATCTTGTATTTGCTTGTCTAACGGGGGCTCTGTCTCATTATCTTGTGTTCGTCCTTAGTAAGGTTATGATCACATATTTCAAAATTCCTCAGATTATCATGAGTGGGTACATTGAGTTTATTGCCTAACCATTTTAAGGATTCCATGTGTTCTTTGAAGTTTCGGATATCTCGTTACCATTCTTCGGATTCTTGATTGACGTTGTTCGAGTTTCAGAGCTTGTTCATTTCGTTTGAGATAACAATCGAATCTTTCTCATAATCTTTAGTGACCCAATCTGGAGCAAGAATTTAGTGCGACCTTTAGAGAAATTGGCTCATATTCATGATTCGCTTGATTTGGTATGGAGGAGTGTGATGAGATCTATTCACCGACGACTTTTGGAAGCTCGAGAGAGAATGACCGAACAGAGCAAGGTAAATTTGTTAAAGATTGCTACCCGCGCGAGGCCGACCAAAATCCGAGAATTTCACTGAACTTCGGAGGTCGATATCTTGGTCATTTATTAACCGATTGGGGTGGTTCTTGGGTCTAACTTGAAGGTTTCGAAGTGCTCTACAACATTCTTCAAGGGAGTTAGTCCTAAAAACTACCATAAGCAGGAGAAAAATGGGGATTTACGAAGGGCAGTAAGCTGCCAGGAAAACAGAAAATGGTTTCTAGAGAGAAGTTGGAGCAATGCTTTGAGGTGTGAGTTGAATGAGAGTGAGGGCTGCTATTTATAGGCAAAATCAGGCCTCTTCCTCCTCCCTCCAAGGCCGGCCCCCCCCTCTCCTCATCTTCCCATGGATTTGCTCCATGACTTCTCATTTTCATGCTTGAAAGCATGCCAACCTTCCATGACTTGTCTTTGTCCATTCTTTTAGGCAACCTAGGTTATCATGAAGGGTTTTATGGCTTGTCTAGTCTAGGATGGGCTTTGCTTGGATGAAAGTACCAAAATCATTAGCTAGGTAGTACTTTGGAAGACTAGAAATGGGTTGGCAATTGGGTAATAGGCTTAAGGCTAAGTTTGTAGCTTGGTGGAGTGTACTACACTCAAGTACACACCTCTCCCTCCTCCTGAAAATTTCGGCCAGCCCTCTCTCTCTCTCTTCCTCTCTCCTTTGTTGATCCATTGAATTGTCCAATCAAGTCTTCCAAGCATGCCATGGCTTGTCATCCAATTGTCATTTCATCTTTAAGCTAAAACTAGGTCATTATGAGGGGTTTTTGGACTTGTCATATCCTAGAAAGGACTTTGCTTGCAAAAGCACAAAAGAAGTCATAAAAGGTTGTACTTTGGTTGAGTAAGGACAAAGGAGATTACTTGGTTGAGTTGTCAAAACACAAGCACACACTTGCACTTTTTCTCTCTCTTTCTTCTCTCTCTCACGGCCTCTCTCTCTCTCTCTCTCTCTGGTCAATGTATGTACATACACGGAATGTCTAGGAAGGAATCAAGTACCAAGAGTTTTCAAGTGACTTGTCAATGAAAAGTCTACACTAATACTTTCCTAGGAAGCATACAACGGTTAGGATAATCTTAGAAAGTAACATATTATTTCGTAGAAAATCGCCTAACAACGGAATATTAAAGCCCGACGGTGCCAAACGCCAAGGCAAGGCGTGAGCGTGGCCAAGGCAGCCCGCTAGCAAAGCGGTGGCCAAGGCGTAGCCAAGGCAAAGGCAAAAGCAAGGCGTGACTCGAGGCCAAAGCAGAACCCGATGGCAGCCAAGGCAAGGCCAGAGCAAGGTAGCCCAGCAACGCCAAGGCAAAAGCAAGGCGCGACCCTACGCCAAGGCAGAACCCGATGGCAGCCAAGGCAGAGCAACCCGACGCCTAGGCGAGGAAGGCCCGACAGCGACCCGATGCCAAGGCAAGGCAGGCCCGTCACCGATTCGATGCCTAGGCGAGGCAGGCCCGACAGCGACCCGATGCCAAGGCAAGGCAGGCCCGACAGCGACCTGACGCCAAGGCGAAAGCAAGGCGCGACCCGACGCCTAGGCAGCCTAGCCAAGCCATAGCAAGGCAGTCAAGTCAACGGTCAAGGCTAGGTCCAAAAATTTTCTGCTAACCACTTCATCATCGATGTATCACTCCAGGTTAGGGAAAAGTAACTAAGCCAAACGGTAGTTAGGGTTTGCTAACTAATCGGTTAAAACTAACTATACTTGCCATGTAGGATTTCCAGCCGAGAAATATAATTTAAAGATATTATTTACTTACTAGGAAAAATATACGAGGACGTTTACAAGTATATTAGTCATGGGAGAAGGACTAGATTGTCTGGAGTAAAATGATTCAATTTTACGAGTTTCAAATCTAATTATGACGGATTATTAGAATTTAAAAGGAATTTTTAAAAGCAAACCAAGTAATAAATATAAAATTCAAATATTTAACGAAAAATTTTACTGACCAAAAATCAGAGTCGTTACAATCTATCCCCCTTAAAAATAATTTTGTCCTCGAAATTGGTGGGTGGCTACGGATTAGGTCCAAAAATTTTACTGACCAAAAATCGGAATCGTCGTCTATCCCCCTTAAAATAGAAACATGTCACCATCAATCTCTTGCTATCTTTGCCATTTGTCAGATGTTGCAGCCCCGGCTATACTCTCTCTTAGGGCGACGGTAAGGTTAAGAGCGATCTTCAGGGTTCAGCCTTCTAGTCCTATATAGGTATGACGGTGTTTAAGGCACCCCCCACAATTCTATACACATTTTGTTAATCGAATTAAGCCTTATCACTTGCTCAACAAAACGAGGTTGAAGTTGCTTCAGCCGTCGAACAATTTGCCTCATTGTACGCCTTCGATAAAGTTTCCACTGTAAACACCAACGCCAAATGCAAAACTTCTGTCATCATGCGGCCCATGTCTCGCAACGTCCTTATTGAATCATCATGCTTCTCTCCAACGGCGATGTTACTTTCGTACTCATAATTAGGGGTTCTGTTTCTAGTGCTAGAGCAGTTACGCAAGCAATATATATAAATGCAATGCTCCATAGTCAAACAAAGCTTGTATGCAGGTACTATAGTGGCGTACCTTGGATCACAGAGGGATCTTGCTCCTGTTCCTCAATCTGCAGTGCGAAAATACGCCCTCCAGTGCTTTGTTGGATTCCCATGGGCTGCTTTCCTCTATTTTGCCCATTTTGCTACTGAGATGGGCCTTCAGGGTTTTGTTTCCCAAAATTGGTCAGTCTAAAGTCCCCCGTTCCCCTTCCTTTGAGGTTGCGGGCATTGGCGGCTATAGTGGCCCATGGCCTGACAGTTGTAACACTTAATTGTTGCTAGGTCTCGACCGCTTTGTTCCCCAAAGTCGGTTGGTCCAAGGCTCCTATTCTCCTTCTTTTGAGATTGCGGGCATTGGTGCCTGTAGTGGCCCATAGCCTGACAGTTGTAACACTGAACTGTTGCTAAGTCCCGTCCACCTCTCTGCGGTTTGTCACGTCCTAGTGTAGCGGTTTCCCAAAGTTGGTTGTCTTGAGGCGATTTAGAGGAGTAGGGTCCACGGTTGTTCTTGGGGTGTTGGGTCCGGATTGCTCCGCCGGTGTTGCCAGTTGCCTTCCTCCAGTGGGTCTTGAAGTCCGCCTCCTCACTCTCCAGTCGAAGGGCACATTTTACGACGCCGGTATAGGTGGTAAAGTCTTGTGCCACCACAGCCCTTCGAGCGGTTGTCAGCCCCCACTCGAATCTTCTTGCCTTCTTATCCTCAGTTGCTACTGCATTTGGGGCGTAGCGGGATAGTTCCTCAAACTTGGCCGCATACTGGGTTACAGTCATTGTTCCTTGTTTCAGATTCATGAACTCTTGTTCCTTGGCCAGGCGAAGAGGCGTAGGGAAGTATTTGTCAAGAAACAGGGTTTCAAACTCAGCAAAGGTCATTGTGGCCACAACATGGGTTGCCTCCATTAAGTCCCACCAGTAGCGGGCTTCTCCCTTCAGCTGATAAGTAGCCAAGGCCACACGGTTTCCGTCTTGGGTGATTCCTAAGGTATCGAGGATTACTTTGAGCTCCTTCAACCATGTCTCAGCCACGGTGGGGTTGGTGTCTCCGTGGAACGTCGGGGGTCGACGTTTGCAGAATTCGTTCATGGCTTGGGTACAGGTCATTGGCCCATTATCAGGGTTTGGGCCTTGGCGAGTGGCGTTAAGAGCGGCCACAAGTGCTTGCAAAACCTGAGCCAACTCGGGGTTAGGGTTGGGGTTAGGATTTGGGCTAGAGGATTCGCAGTGTTCGTAACCCAGTCCATTGCGTCGGTTCACCATCTACGAGTAGAAATTTTATAGGAGGTTTAGTTAGTGGAGTTAGCATGCAATGAACAAGACAGCTAAAATTTGATTTAGAAAAGATCATTATATTACACACCTAACGGCATCATCAGATACAAGAAAATAAAAGTAAAAGCGGACAATAATGGCTATGGTGCCATTGCTACTCCTCGGGCCGCCATCGATCGTTGAAGGCTTGGAGTGCACGACGTTCGTATTCTTTTCCGAATGCCGCAAGTGCGACGGCCACGACTGGAACCCAGTACCAGAAGGTGGTGATGCGGTTATTCCTGTCGAACCACCGCGACATGGCTATGGTAATCACGGCACAGAAAAGGACGAAGGTGAAGGGCAGCAACTGTATTGCTCGGATCATCGAGGTGAGCTCAATTCGTTCGATCTCTCGGAACTGGGCGTCCTCCGGGAATCCTTGTCGCCAAATCGCCGCCATGGCTCGGTTTGATTGGATAGTGGTTTGGAGGGGTTAAGGAGGTGAAAGAGATATGAAGAGATGGGGTGAAGAAAATGGGAAGAGGAATGGGGTATAAATAAGGCCGGGTGAGGGGTGTGTGGAGGAAGGAAAGTTTTGAATTTGAATTTGAGTTTGAATTTTGGAGGGTTGAAGGGTGGTTGCCAGGGCCCCCTTTTTCGGGTATGGCCGACGCGCGATTGTCGGGCCCCCCTTGGGCTATGGCCGACACTTGGCGCTCTGAGGATAGATATCTATCCAAGAATGGTTTCTCATTGAACCAAAAGTCAAACGGTAGAGTGCTACCGTACCCGTATCAAAGAAAATTTTATAGATAAAAGAGAGATATAATCAGAAGCATAGAGTTCTACTACGAAGGCAAGTTTGCTAATGCTAAGGAATCATTGAAATTTCTATAGTTGGATGGTCATAGTTTCTAGGGTGACCTCGAGTTGGTGAGCTCCAATTATCAGGTTGGTTAGGTGATCCATCTACAAAGGAGAAGTGTTAACCTCAATGAGTAACTTTTAAGGCAAGTTTGCTATTGCTAAGGTATCGTTGAAATTTCTATATTCCACATTCGATTCTTGATTTAAGTCATCATCCAACTGTTCGGGAATTCCCAGCTCGGTGGTACTACCAATTTCCACACCTTGCTTCAATCCGAAGATTGTTTTGTCAGAATTCCACCCAATTTGGGACGGTAAACTTAAACTCAATTCACGTTTGTGCAATGGTCAAACTTATCTTATAGGCTACCCATTCTACCCATGGCCGAGTGTTGAGCCTAGAGCTCTGATACCATTCTGTAATGCCCCTGATTTTTGGGTACGTTAAATAAACATTTTATTGAATATCAAAAGAGAGTCTGACTCTTTATTACATCATAACTCCCACTGGAGACCAATACTTACACAAGGAAGGATCTAGGGTTCCTAACTACAGCCCCGCATGCCCCTCCATCCTAGCCAGATTTTCAACTCCATAGGCCTTTAAGGTGTACTGTTCATCTTGATCATCTACAAAATCTGACACATTGTACCAGCGTCGCCACCAATATAATATGTCAGGGTCACCTAAGGTAACACCATGAGCTACAAGAGCTCAACAGAATAATCCTATACCCACTAACCCATAACTTACCAATATCAGAGTAAAGAATAGCATACCAAACTCTTGCATAAGCAGCGGAATACATACATGTTTAACATGGCATTAACAATGACACATCCGCATTCCTTAGTCTAACGTTGGTGTCTGCATTGTATGTGTTTCTCCTACGCGACTCATCGTAGAACGCGTCTCATATTCATCAATATTTCTGAAATCATTTTCACTTCCAAATCAACATTTTGAAAATCACCTTTAACACACCCAACCTCGGTTCTGCCGCGCCAAGTTCCCATTGGCACACAAAACGTTGCATTGGCTCCTCTCCGCGGATAACCAAGCCACATTACCAATGAGGCTACCACGTCCGACCACATTGGCAATCTTCACGATGAGCTACCACGTCCGGCCACATCATGGTTTTCACAACATTTAAATCACCTCCAATGAGACTACCACGTCCGGTCCCATTGGCAACACACACCGCACAATGGGCTACCAAGTCCGGCCACATTGCGGTTTTTAACATCTCTTTACACAATGAGCTACCACGTCCGGTCACATTGTGATTTCAAAACTTTTTCTCCTTTTCAATAACCACACCCTAGGTGTCATGTTTCTACTTTCTCGATTGTTGTGTCTCGTTATCATGCATAGACTCCGTGGTAGGACTTTCTCATCATAAACCATTTAAATCATTCATTGTAATCTAAACTAGCAAGATCATGCAAGCAATGTTATAAACAAGCTCATCACCATCCTTATACAACCACAAGTAATGCAAACAACATGTAAACAAGTTCATAACCTTCTAAAAGATCAAAATACGAATACTTCGAATAAAGCTTTTGATTTCTCTTGTTTTGAAATCCATTCTTTCTTTCTTTGTGGAAAGTTCAAAAAGACCACATATGTTTATTGACGTAGAAATCATTTGTTCAACATGTCATACTTTCAAAAGCAAGATAGGTTTATTTTTAACATTCATTCGACGTCAAGCTTCGTACCATATTTTTAAAGTTCAAGACAATCTACGTTTTAACATAACTATACATAGAGATAGAGATTAGGAACTTCCTACATATACTTAGAGATAGTGGGGATGGAAAATTCTACCTTGATCCGAAACTAGTCGGGGCCGAATAAGCTAGTTGGAAACTCTACGGGCGTTGAAACTCGCAAATCTGGACCAAACTTCGGATGGCAGTAACTCGGTCAATACTTGGCCGAATAGGATCGTTCTTGAGTCTAAAACGAAGATCTCGAAATTCTCTACGACTTTTGTAGAGGACGTTGTTTCTAGAAACGACTTTCGCCCGGAGAAAAATGGTGATAAAGGGGGTGACAGTAAGCTGTCTCGACTGGAAATCCAAGAATTTCACTGAACTTCGGAGGTCGATATCTTGGTCATTTCTTAACCGATTGGGGTGGTTCTTGGGTCTAACTTGAAGGTTTCGAAGTGCTCTACAACATTCTTCAAGGGAGTTAGTCCTAAAAACTACCTTAAGTAGGAGAAAAATGGGGATTTACGAAGGGCAGTAAGCTGCCAGGAAAACAGAAAATGGTTTCTAGAGAGAAGTTGGAACAATGCTTTGAGGTGTGAGTTGAATGAGAGTGAGGGCTGCAATTTATAGGCAAAATCAGGCCTCTTCCTCCTCCCTCCAAGGCCGGCCCGCCCCTCTCCTCATCTTCCCATGGATTTGCTCCATGACTTGTCATTTTCATGCTTGAAAGCATGCCAAACTTCCATGACTTGTCTTTGTCCAATCTTTTAGGCAACCTAGGTTATCATGAAGGGTTTTATGGCTTGTCTAGTCTAGGATGGGCTTTGCTTGGATGAAAGTACCAAAATCATTAGCTAGGTAGTACTTTGGAAGACTAAAAATGGGTTGGCAATTGGGTAATAGACTTAAGGCTAAGTTTGTAGCTTGGTGGAGTGTACTACACTCAAGCACACACCTCTCCCTCCTCCTGAAAATTTTGGCCAGCCCTCTCTCTCTCTTCCTCTCTCCTTTGTTGATCCATTGAATTGTCCAATCAAGTCTTCCAAGCATGCCATGCCTTGTCATCCAATTATCATTTCATCTTTAAGCTAAAACTAGGTCATTAAGAGGGGTTTTTGGACTTGTCATATCCTAGAAAGGACTTTGCTTGCAAAAGCACAAAAGAAGTCATAAAAGGTTGTACTTTGGTTGAGTAAGGACAAAGGAGATTACTTGGTTGAGTTGTCAAAACACAAGCACACACTTGCACTTTTTCTCTCTCTTTCTTCTCGCTCTCACAGCCTCCCTCTCTCTCTCTCTCTCTCTCTCTCTCTTTGGTCAGTGTATGTACATACATGGAATGTCTAGGAAGGAATCAAGTACCAAGAGTTTTCAAGTGACTTGTCAATGAAAAGTCTAAACTAATACTTTCCTAGGAAGCATACAAGGGTTAGGATAATCTTAGAAAGTAACATATTATTTCGTAGAAAATCGCCTAACAGCGGAATATTAAAGCCCGACGGAGCCAAACGCCAAGGCAAAGCGTGAGCGTGGCCAAGGCGGCCCACTAACAAAGCAGTGGCCATGGCGGCCCGCTAGCAAAGCAGTGGCCAAGGCAGCCCGTTAGCAAAGCAGTGGCCAAGGCGGCTCGCTAGCAAAGCAGTGGCCAAGGCATAGCCAAGGCAAGGCCAGAGCAAGGCAGCCCAGCAACGCCAAGGCAAAAGCAAGGCACGACCCTACGCCAAGGCAGAACTCGATGGCAGCCAAGGCAGAGCAACCCGACGCCTAGGCGAGGCAGGCCCGACAGCGACCCGATGCCTAGGCGGGGCAGGCCCGACAGCGACCCGATGCCAAGGCAAGGCAGGCCCGTCAGCGACCCGATGCCTTGGCGAGGCAGGCCCGACAGCGACCCGATGCCAAGGCAAGGCAGGCCCAACAGCGACCTGACGCCAAGGCGAGGCAGGCCCGACGCCAAAGTGAAAGCAAGGCGCGACCCGACGCCTAGACAGCCTAGCCAAGCCATAGCAAGGCAGTCAAGTCAATGGTCAAGGCATGGACCAAAAATTTTCTGCTAACCACTTCGTCATCGATGTATCACTCCAGGTTTGGGAAAAGTAACTAAGCCAAACGGTAGTTAAGGTTTGCTAACTAATCCGTCAAAACTAACTATACTTGCCATGTAGGATTTCCAGCCGAGAAATATAATTTAAAGGTATTATTTACTTACTAGGAAAAATATACGAGTACGTTTACAAGTATATTAGTCATGGGAGAAGGACTAGATTGTCCGGAGTAAAATGATTAAATTTTACGAGTTTCAAATCTAATTATGACGGATTATTAAAATTTAAAAGGGATTTTTAAAACCAAACCAAGTAATAAATATAAAATTCAAATATTTAACGAAAAATTTTATTGACCAAAAATCAGGGTCGTTACAGTTACAAGTTCCTTTAAAAAAAAAACTGAAGATGAAGATGGTCTTCTCTAAAGAAAACCTACTCTGTAACCAAAAAAAAGAAAAGAAAACCTTGTCAACAGTTCAAGTCAATATCCGCAGCATTCTACACTATACTTTTTCTTGGTCAATTATCACATTAATATCTAGTACTCATATCAAGACAGTTACATCAAAATGGAGAACTTACCATAGGAGAAGTCTACCCCAAAATTTAATTCTAGCACAAGAAATCATCCCATGTTGTGGATGAAAAAGTCAACAATAATATGACCCAATGTTAATTTGTTTCTTAATAATTAGTTGTCTAGGTCAGCTTACGCTCTCGACTAATTTTAGGGTTGTGAAGTTAATGACCAAGCAAACATTCAGCGATCCAAAGAATTTTTTTGTTGACTGTGAGAGTTGAATCTATGAGTTTGAGGACCCAATGGAAAGTTTCAATTGAGAAATCTAGGGAAAGTGTGAATTTACAAGGACTGACCAAATGGCCCCTAGATAGAGGCAGAGCCGCAGAGAAGTCGCAAGAAATGTTATGAAAGACCAAAGTGTAATGACTTGCCTTTCAAAAAAAAAAAAAAAAAGGCCTTTAAAAATAAAGGACTTTGATATACCCCCTTTCAAGAAGTCAACATGTATCCATCATGCATTGAGCCCATCCCCATCCCCAAGAAGGGAACTGATTTTCACAATCAAGTTTTTATAAATTAATGCACTTTGAAATTGATCTTCTTGCATGTTTTGTAAATTACTTTTATGTAATCTTAAGCCCTACAAACAGTTGGAAGTGTATTTACCAAAACAATGGAGTACGGAAATCATTTTACTTTGAGTTTAACCTATGAATTTCAGCAATATTTCAGTAGTTGGAAAGTGTTACATTTGATAGAACTTGGAAGAAAGCCGTTTCTTTTATCAGTTATGCATGTCTCAAAGTCTCTCTTTATCTTGGAAAAATACTTTGAAATATAGTCATCTATTCAAAACACCGAATTTAATTCAAATAAAAATAATTGCAATAAAAAAGTCAACCAAACAAATGTATGCAAAGTATTTTTTTTTTAAATTAATCCTAGAGAATAGCAACTAACACAAAAGAAGGGTGGGTTTTGTCAGTTTCTATTTTCCCCTCAAAAGAACTTCCACCAAGTCTATAAATTCCTTCCTTTCTCTCCCCCAGTCCCCACCCAATTTTGGGGGTTTGAGAATGTGAAGTGGCACTCTTACTAGCGCAAATATTAATCATATGCACTTGCATTTCGGTGGGGTTTTGGTAATGGGTTCCGCTTTTGTGGTGATGGACAAATACTTCCTCCCTTGCCGGGTTAGGTATGGCTCAGAAATTCCAAAGAGGATGAGTTTCGCTATAATCATGTCCCAGGAAAATCAACTACGCTAATTGGCCCAGCCCATCTTTTACTGAGAAGAAGAAAAAAAAAAAGAAAGCCTTACTTTTACCCCCTTTTCCCTTTGGATTTTGTCCCTTTTCCTAATCTGCTCAATGGAACAAGGACCGACCCACCGACTAATGACCACCACGCCCTCACAAAGTCTACATGTAAAAGTGTAGCAAAGCCAATTAGCTGTCCTACCCGTTACTATTTGTTACAGTTTGCTAATGGGTTTTGGGTGATTAGTTCAAACATTAAGTTAAGATAAGGAGAGAGAGAGAGAGAGAGAGAGAGAGAGAGAGAGAGAGAGGGGACATATATATCGTGTGATGTTTTGAACTATTCATATGTGCATGTTATAATGGAGACTAGCATTTCGAATCAGTACGGAAGAGAAACAAAAGGTGCTAAGTGATACAATAATAATAGAATAAGGAGCCAAGGTGAACGTTTTTTTAGTAAAGTGAAAACTGATAATAGTTTAAGGGGGTAAATTTTAATTAATCCTAACTATTATTTGAGTAACGTTAACAGAATCACAAGTGCTATCAACAATATAAAGTTTGAATCACACCCAAAACAGAAGTAAAATAGTGTAGCTACCTCAATACTTCTCTTATTAGACCCCCCATTTTCAAGGGTGGATTTTAACCTTCCATCACGGTGGGTAAATGTAGTGGCGGACTCAAAAAATTGTATTAGTAAGAGCACATAGTGATATCTTTTTACAAGAATAATAGAAATGAATTTCACACATCATCTTACGCATTTTTCTTGAGTGCGTGGCTGCCCCAAGGCCCTCGTGGGCCCCATATTGATCCGCCACTGGACGAATCTATCAGTCAGACAATAGTAAAATTAATTGATACTAACAAACATCTTCAATTTAAGAGAAATTTCTCAGTGCCGGGTGGGTGTGTCGCACGTGGTACCCGCTCGGCACATCCAGAATGTCTAATACACTTTTGGACGGTTCGGGGTGAAACTCTCTTTTTTGTCTCACCCCAACACTTTCTCTCTCACTATTGGATGGCCCGGGAGTGAAACACTCTCTCTCCTCTCACCCCAACACTTTCTCTCTCCAAATCCGAGCCCTCCAAAAACGCAATGGACAGCTTGATCAGATGCACCAAACGGGCACCACGTAGTACCCGCCCGGCACTGAAAAAATTTGCCTCAATTTAGGCAACATTAATAGATAATATTTTACACGTTTTAACCAAATCCTACCATAATATATAACAGATTATATTGGAATTTGAGGCAGGTGGTTGGCCCCTTAGTCATATAATTTTCCAAAATATCATGTGCTTTCACTCTCAATTTTCACTCTCGTAAATTTTAATAGTTTGAGATGTATTTCAAAAACTCTCTTACACTCGAAAAGTAAGTGAATTAGGTTGCCCCCACCTATTTTCCCCTTGGTCCATTCTTGCCCATTGTGCGTGCATGGGTGGCGGCCGGTCCCCAATCAAACATCATGCCATGGAAGGGAGAAAACGAAGACAAAAAAAAAAAAAAAAAACAAGGAAAACTATGGGTAGGTTTCAAAGCATATTGGTATGACAATGTTGACCTCAAGCAATGTGTGTATATATATAGGGCCGGTTCCATAGACACCCAAACTAACACCCCATCTCAGCCCTCCATTTCAAGGGCTGAAATTAAATCCACTCCACCCCTAAAAACCATCTACTTCCCTTCTTCTCCATTCACTTCACGTTCTACTTCTCTAGTCCGACACTCACCCCTCCACCTCCCTCCACTCTAACCGACCAGCCCCAGCCACCAACGACCCACCACCTCTCTCACGCCCTCTCTCTCTCTCTCTCACGTCTATGAGACCAACCCCCCGCTACCCGACCTCTCCATCTCCCTCCACTAGGACCGATCGACAAGCCCAGCCGCCGACGACTCTCCACCGCGCGCCACTGCCAACGTTCTCCCTCTTTCCGTGGTGTACTACTGGAATCAAACGGTCTTATTCTTCAATTCCTTTACTTCACAATCATGATCGGTTAAATGTTTAGTTGTATTTGCCTAACTAATTGGAACCTAATAGATTTAGGATTGTTGAAAAAAATTTGGATCAGTTTTTGTGCGTCCTGTTGTTCTGATTCTAGGGTTTCTCCTATAATGTCTGATTAGTGTTTCTAGGGTTCATACATGAGCTCATTTTGGCTAGAAACTCTTTTGTTTTGTCAAGCAAAGGCATAACTTTGACGGCGGTGCAAGTTTTTTTTTGGTAAATAAAATTCAAACTGTAGGGGTTCGAAATCGGGAACAGATCCAAGGCTCAGGTTGGCTCCTGCTCCTACTGCTCGGTGCTTCCGCCGCTGAGACCTGTAACAAGTCACCAGGGGTTGGACACCCCAGTGACCCTCCGACGATCAAGTTAGATCTCAGGAAAGGGAAGTAGGTCTAGGGTTAGGGTAGAATGGCATACCTCTCTAGGCTAGAGTCCCTTTGTATTTATAGACCTAGGGTTTCTTGGACTCCAAGCTTGCGCGTGGAGTGTACGCTCAGGTAACCGCCTCGGGTGACGTCATATATGACGAGAGGAAGGAAACGGTTACGGAGCACATGGGAAAGAGGAATCCCAATGATTGCATCCGCTGCGTGATCTTTGTGGGGACCGCATGGCGTAACAACCTTCTGTCGATGGACTCATGGATATATTCTGGGGAAATAGGGCAGCTGACAGCAACGCAACACACGGGCTTGGCACCGAGAGTAGCACCGAGGAGTCAACCGAGGAATGAAGTCCACTCATGCCTTCGGTTCTAGGTTCCTCGAGTGCCGGAGTCTCATCATACGGCCAGGTTACCGAACTCGTAACCGAGGCCACCACAATAGCCCCTTAACTCTTCAAAGCGCAATGCTTGCTTCGGCTCTGGGGAGTTGATCCTTTGCGTGAGCCGGCACAACCGAGGCCTTCAACACCCGAGGCGCTGAGGAGTGAATTGACTTCGGTAGCCGAGGATAGCTAGCCCCAGCCCTAGGAGCCACGTGTCAGCATTTGCCGAAGCGCTAGAGTCCAAAAGCTGTCTCGGCGCGTGAAACATCAGATGATTGGTACAAACTGTCCTGTCAAGGACACGTGTCAGAACGCAAATGGCTCGGTTAATTGGCGCCTCTGAACCTGGGGCAGACTCTTCGTTGCTGACCGTTCGATGGAGACGCGCGTCGCCAATCCAGTGGCTCGGTGCACGACGCTTCACTTCCCGCCCAACCGTTCATCCGCTCCATTACAAAAACGGGGGAGGAGGAGAGAAAAAGGTACTGGAGCTCTTGAAAGGACGTCGAACCGCTGCCGCCATACTGTTCATCCTTTTGATCGAGTTTTGGGGCATTTTGAGGGCAGATCTTCAATCAAAAACCAGGTATGTTGTTCTCCAAACTTCAACCTTCAAGTCTTGATAATTTTTTCGAGCTTTTGCGTTGATTTTGTCACCCATTGGGGCGGAGACACCGTTCGCCGCCGCCTAGTTCGCGGTGTCGTTCGCGTTTTCTGCCGTGGTTCCTAAAACCAAGGCCCCATGTTCTTCCCGAGGGCAAAGTTCTTCCCGAGGCCTGCCCCTATACTTGGATCCATATGGATTAGTGCGAGACCCGAAGGGGCTCCTCCCGAGGAGGGATTTCCCTGAGACGATTGAGACTTATCCCCACCGAAGAGTGATGACCATTCCATCCCGAGCATCAGGACCTATTGCCTTCCCGAAGCACATAGCTGATGGATTTTTTGCACATTCTTGTCTTTGTTTAGGTAGGGGCGGATGGTCGTTGATCTCTCTTCGGACAGCTCCAGTAGTTCAGACTCTTCCACGCTCGAGGGGATCTTTCGACAAGCTTGGAACCGAAGATTATACTGAATCCCGATCGACTTTATCGAACCGGTTGACCCTGACCGAGCTCAACGCGAGGTGACGACCTTTGACCCGAGTATGACAGAAGCCCCGAGCACATCGAACCAAGGCCCGGGACCCTTCGCGAATGCTCCCGAGGAGGTGCACGGGTGGAGGAAGCCGATGAGGCCGTGTCCCTTCCTGGGGCAGTACTTCAATGGCACGCCTACAGCATACACGGAGTTCAAGAGGGTCTTCAGTATACCTTCGGATGTCGAAGTCCGCTTGCTGCAGGATACCGACCCTTTGAAGCTTCCACACCGTCAGGGGGAGTTGATCTTTCCCCTGATGGCCATCACCGAGGGGGGAGTCAGATTCCCCCTTCATCAGTTTGTCCGACAGGTACTCCAGACACTTACCCTTACCTCATCTCAGCTCACGGTGAACTCTTACCGAATCATAACCAGCATCATAGAGCTGAGGAGGCAGTACAATTTGACCTTCGGTATAGAGGAGCTCTTCGGGGTGTACCTGGTGGCATCAACCGAGAGTGTGCCCGACACTACCTATTGTGCAGGTCAGACTATGACACCTTCCTGATTGACCACTTACCGGACTCCGAAGAGTGGGCGGGAATATACGTCGCGGTCTCCGGGAACTTCATGTTTGGTCCCGGGGAGAGCGTTGATACAGCCACCACGGTTCAATTCGATGCCAGGGCGCCTGGTCGGTAAATTTAATCTTCGGCTTTTATGATGCATGCTTCCTCAATACCTTGAATATGTACTAACTTCTTTTCCCTTTTGGTGCTTTGTTGCAGCCGAGGGGGTTGTAGCCAGTCTTCGGGAGAGAGCCTCCAAAGCTCAGATCGACGCCGCCTACGCTATTCCAATCACCAACCGATACGCCCCAGAACTGCTTAGGTACAAGCCGACGTACATGAGCTACCTGAAGAAAAGACCAAGGCAACAAGGAGTACCGAGGGCCGGCCGAGGACGCGGCCAAGGTCGAGGCGGAGGAGCAGGGAGAGTGGGAGAAAGCGGAGGAGTCAAGCTTGATACCGAGGGGAGCAGCTCCGGGCTTCGGGGGATTATAAGGGAGGAGGCCGACAGGGAGACCCCGAAAAGAACAGGACTGAGCGGAGAAATGGCCGGGCCTGGAACTCACGAGGTGCTGAACCTTAGGCGCCAGAGGCCAAGGTAGGGGTGCTGCCCCCGTCAGCGCGCCGAGCGCAGGGACTTCGGGGGTGACCCCAGTTTCACCGCAGGAGCCCCCGAAGAAGAGGGCTTGGCACGAGAAGGTGGTCGGCGACAGAAGCAGAGAAAAGGAGCCGATCAACATTGAGGATGATTAGGAGGCAAGGAGGGAAGAGCAACCCGCCGACGGGGAGGAGGGGACCTGGGTCCATCCCCGGAAGCTTCCCTGGACGCCCGAGTTCCAACACTTTGCTGGTCGGTTGATCACCCATGCCGACAGCGTCAAGAACCTCGACGTGGCCTACGGCATGCTCCAAGGCTGCATCCTTCCTAGGGATGCCCAAGCTGTTGACGGTCTTACCGAGGACCTGACCGCGGAGATTGCCCAAGCCCTTTTCATGGTAAGCCCATTGCTATTCTGTTCCTTGTTTCCTTCGGCTAGTGTTTTCGTACTTGTGAAAATTCTTTCTTTCATTCTGTGTTGGCAGGCTGGCGCTCGGGTCCTTTCGGTTAGCCACCGATGCAAAGCCCGGGAGGCAGAGAATTAAGAGCTGAGGACAGCTCTAGTCCAGAAGAAGGAGGACCTGAAGGTGGCTCGGGAGAGCTGCGAACTCTACCTGTCGGACTTTCAGAGGTGCGACAGGGAGAGGTTGTATGCCGAGGGCAGGGCCACCAAGGCCGAGGAAGATGCCAACACCCTGAGGGCCATGCTAGCTCAAGAGGTGGAAGGCGCGCTGCAGGCGGGCTATAACCAAGGCTGGGACGCGGCCGAGGTGGAATACAAGAAGCAGGTCCGAGAAATCAAGAACGAGCTGTACCGAGATCGCTTCTTGGACGGGCTTCACTTCAGCCACGAGGCCCTTCTTCAGAAGCTGAACCTCCCCGAGAGCTCTGCACTTTGAGCCCTGCCCGAGGCACCACCTGAGGAGCTCGAGATGCCCAAAGAGGATGATGAACGGGTGCAAAACCCCGAGGCAAGGATTCCTTCCGAAGGCCAAACCACCGCTGCAGCCGTCAACGCGACCCAAGCTCCTGTTCCTCAGGATACTTAGGATTTTCTCTCTTTTTGCTGTTTCTATTTTTGGCTGGACGGCTCCAGACATTTGGAGTTTGCCGTTCCAGGGTTTACTTCGGTGACAGGCGCCGAACAATTGGCCGAAGCCTGATCACTTGTAATAGCTAAGTAGGATTTTAACTTGACCGCTTGTTTTGAATGGTTCTTTTTCGCTGAATGAATGCTTCCTTTTTTCGAACGCTGTTTTTATCTTTTGAGATGCTTGTATGGTTTTTATAGCTACCACCGAAGGGTATCGCTGTCCCTGCTTTGGTTAAACATTTGGAACAAGCCAAAGTATAACCGAAGCATAAACCAAGGTGCTCTCAAAGACGTATAGAGTTGTTACAGAAAAGGGAGTGTTGGTTAGCCCCTGTGCCCGGTAAGTTTGCATGGTGGGCAGGGAAATAACCGAAGCGAAGACAACGATCACCGAAGTGCCCCTGTGAAGGGAGAAGATAGAGGGACCTAACCCGAAGCAAAGAGGAGTCAAAAATTGAATTGCACGTGCCCCTGGTTTGGGCTAGGTGCCTCGGTCGCCGATTAATTAGGTAGTCTGAGTGACAAATACTTAGGGTGGGATATACTGCCAAGGGATTGGGGCTAGATTCCTGAAGGGAAATGGCATTGGCCATGGCTTCGGGATTCTGCGAATCCGAAACAGTGGATGACGGACTGGGAGGTCAGCGTAAGGGGCTCGGGAAAAGGCCGAGTGTCCTTAAGACAACCAAGAGTCCGAACGACCGAAGAGGCTGGGGTGACTTAATGAGGATTCTCGTCCGAGGGAGAAACCCATGGGAGGACGAGGTCCCAAAGTCAAGATAAAACGATCCAAACATAATTGGACCGAGTAGTAAAAAGTAAAGGACGAGAATAGTAACACACAGTGATGTCAGGAAAATTCTCATTGAAACGAAGTAGGACAAAGCATTACATAGGTATGCATAAGCATTGCTTGGAAAATCAAAAAGCTTAAGAAAAATGGGATAGGTCCTCGGGCGCCCAAGCTTGGCTATCCATAGAACTTCTTGAGGTTGTTGGCATTCCAGGTCTTGGCGATTGGAGAACCGTCCAGCTTCTCCAGCTTGTAATTGCCCGAGCCTAAGTGCTTTAGGATGCAAAAAGGGCCCTCCCAGTTGGGCATCAACTTCCTTCTTTGATTTCTCTATCACTTTTTTCCAGACGAGGTCGTCTGGCTTGAAAGACCTGAGGCGGACGCTTCGGTTATACCCCTTGGCAACCTCCTGTTGGTACGAGGCGAGCTTGATCCGGGCATTCTCACGCTCTTCCTCGGCCAGGTCCAGATCCGCAGCAATGTTGTCATTGTTGACCTCGTAGTCGAAGTTCTCAGTATGGATCGTGGTAAGGCTGACCTGTAGAGGAATAACGGCCTCCATTTCGAAGGCCAGAAAGAATGGGGTACGGCCTGTTGAGCGTCGGGGAGTGGTTCGATAGCCCAGAGGACTCTTGGCAATTCTTCAGCCCATTTGCCCCGGCGGGACTCGAGTCGGCGCTTGAGGCCGGAGGAGATGGCCTTATTGACGGCCTCGGCCTGGCCGTTGCCCTGTGGATAGCCCGGCGTGGAGGTGTCCCATTTAATGCCATACTCGTCCAAGAGAGCCCGGTAACGCTGCCCAGTAAACTGCTTCCCATTGTCAGTGATAATGGCGAAGGGTACGCCGCAGCGAGAAATTATGTTGCGCTAGATGAAGCGAATGACATCTGTCTCCTCGATGGAGACCAGGGGCTCGGCTTCGACCCACTTGGAGAAGCAGTCGGTGGTGGTGAGAAGGAACTTGAAGCCTCCGAGAGCGACGGGGAGTTTGCCAACTATATCCATGCCACATTGAGAGAAGGGCCAGGGGTTGGTGAGGGGGCTGAGGTCCCAAGCCGGCTGGTGGATGATAGGGGCAAACATTTGGCACTTCCAACAACGCTTGACATAGTCCTCAGAGTTTTTCTTCATTGTGGGCCACCAGTACCCCTGGGTTATGGCTCGGTGAGCAAGAGAGCGCCCGCCAGAGTGGCACCCGCTGTCACCAGAATGAAGCTCCTCGATGATGCCTGGGACATGGTGGGGGTGGGCAGCAAGTAAGGGCCGGTGAAGGACCTTCGGTAGAGCTTACCGTTGGGGTTGAGCCAGAAGAGTGCAGCTCTGCTGCGAAGTCGGTGGGCTTCCTTCTTATCGATGGGGAGGATGTCATCTTTCAAGTAACCGACGATCTCATCCATCCAGCTCGGGCTGAGCTCAATGTTAAGGACCTCGTGGCTTAAAACTTCAAGTTCGAAGCTGGGCTTGTCGATGGAGCTGAAGGAGATGGAACGATGTTTCGAAGCAGCACAGGCAGAAGCGAGTTCGGCGAGGGTGTCGGCGTGAGCGTTCTGTTCCCTGGGAATATGTTCGACGCGAATGGCCTTGAAGCTTTTGAGGAGTCGAACGGCGGAGCTTAGGTAGGTGCGCATTCGGTCGTCCCGAGCTTCATATTCTTCGGAGAGCTGGTTAACCACCAACTAAGAGTCACTGTAGATAACAAGCTCCTTGATACCTAGGGCTTCGGTGGTCTTAAGTCCGGAGATAAGAGCTTCGTACTCAGCCCCATTGTTGGAGGCTGGGAAATTGATGGAAGGGGAGCTTTCATGCAGGACACCGGAAGGAGATAGGAGCACAATCCCAGCCCCGGCGCCTTGGCTGTTGGATGCGCCGTCAACGTACATTTTCCACACATCGTCGTGAAAGAGCTTCCAGGCGGTGCTCAGATTGGCTTGGAGGACGGCTTTGGGACGGGGGGGAAGGGTCGAAGCCAGGACGTCGATCGGAGTGAGCTCGGCGATGAAGTCGGCAAGTACCTGGGCTTTGATTGTTGTCCGAGGCTGAAAATGGATTTCGTAATTTGCCAGCTCGACTGCCCATTGGGAGATTCGGTTGGAGAGGTCTGCCTTGCGGAGGAGTGACTTAAGTGGGTACTTGGTAAGAACAATGATGCAATGGGACTGAAAATATGGGGCAAGCTTCTGAGATGCCGAGACGAGGGCGAGAACAAGCATTTCCAAGGGAAGATAGCGTGTCTCGATGGGGGTCATCGTCTTGCTGGAGTAGTAGATGGGCTGGTGGTCCCATCCTTCCTGTCGAACGAGAACAGAACTAATCGCATGTCCGGAGACATCAATGTACAAGAACAGGTCCTCCTGGTCCCAAGGCATGACGAGGAGTGGTGCTTCGGAGAGGTAGGTTTTCAACTGCTGCAGGGCTCGGTCACAGTCCTCGGTCCACTGGAAGCTCCGTCGGCTGCCCTTCAGGAGGGTAAAGAAGGGCTGGCACTTGTCGGAAGAACGGCTGATGAATCGGTTCAAGGCACCAGCCATGCCCGCCAAGCGTTGCACGTCCCTCTTGTTGTGGGGAGCCGAGAGCTTCTCAATGGCAAGTAGTTGAGCAGGGTCGGCTTCAATCCCGCGCCGGGACACGAGGTGGCCCAATAATTTACCAGAGCTTACACCGAAGGCACACTTTTCTGCGTTGAGGCAGAGTTTGTGCTGTTTGAGAATTTCGAAGGTTTCGGCGAGATGGGTGAGGTGATCACCGGCAAGAATGCTCTTGACCACCATATCGTCGATGTAAGCCATCATTGTGTCACCTAGGAGACGCTCAAACATCTTGGTAATCATCCTTTCAAAAGTTGCCCCGGCATTCTTTAGTCCGAAAGGCATGACGAGATATCCGAAGATTCTGTGAGGGGTGATGAAGGCCGTGTTCTCGACGTCTCCTTCATTCATGGCAATCTGATGGTAGCCTCGGTAGGCGTCCATAAAACTGAGTCAGTCATGCCCGGCCATAGCGTCAACAAGTTGGTCGATCCTCGAGAGGGGGAAGAAGTCCTTCGGGCAGTGTGGGCTACCACAGCCCCGAGTGGAATCGAGGCGGCCCGAAAAAGAAGCGCCACGCCGTTTTTGGATTTTTGAAAATTTTGAGGAGTCGCCACCCGGATTTATGGTTCGCCACCCGAGAAACCATTTTGAAAATGATCGATTGAATTGAAAACCAGAGACTTGTAAAAGGGTTCGAAAGCCACGTTACGAGGGGGGAAGGATTTTACGGCACCCCCCCTCGCCCGATTTGAAATCGGTCTCTACTAAACATTTGTGGGATTTTTCAAAAGATCTTGTTTCATCAAATCACTTAGCAAATATCCACAGGTAAGTATCAAGTACGGGAAGTCTTCCTGTTGCTTCGGACTGCGTTAACATAGCATCTCTTTGCTGCGGTTTGGTCACCGTACAGGTCCTCCTATCATCCGGTAGCGCCTATGAAGCGGACTACCTGGTGATAAGTGGAGGCGAAAGCCTTCAACTTATGGAACCAGGTGCGCCCGACGATTGCATTGTAAAGGCTAGAGACATCAACGACCACGAACTCCATATCGAGAACCACCGAGCCTGCTCGGACGGGGAGAGTGATCAAGCCGAGAGGCCAGACTGGGGCCCGTTGAAGCCTATGAGGGGGACTTCGGAAGGACGAAGGTCGGTGTCTGAGAGTTTCAGATCCTGGAACAGGGAGTGGTACATGACCTCGGCCGAGCTACCTTGGTCAACGAGGACGCGGTGGACGTTGAAAGTTCCGATGCGGAGTGTGACGACGAGGGCGTCATTATGCAGCAGCTGGATGCGGTCGAGGTCCTTCCCGGTAAACGTGATTGTCCACTTTGGACCGTCATCAGTGCGGGCGCACTTGGTGTCGGGACCGACGAGCATAACCTGTTTGGAGGAGGATGCGTCGTTCAACTCGGCGTGGATGATGCGTGCGGCCTCAGGGTACAGAAGGCCGTGGATAACGTGAATCGTCTGAATTTCTTCCTCGCGTCTGTGCTCGGCGCGCTCTGCCCGAGCCATGGTTTTTTCGTGATCGATGAGATGATTGAGGTGACCACCGGCGATAAGCTGCTCCAAGTAGGCCTTGAAGGGCTTGCAGGCAGTAGTGAAGTGGCCTTGCTCATTATGATAACTGCATCGGACGATTGGGTTTTTGATCTTACCGTTCTCGGTGCCGAGCTTCTGATTCGGGAAGGAGAAGAAGGGTTGATCCTTCACCTGATCAATGAGCCGGTAGATAGGAACAGTGAAGACGATTTTCTCAACGTTGAAGTCGCTTGGCTTCGGTCCCTTCTTCGGGGATTGCTTGATGTTGTTGACCTGCTTCTTAAGTGTTGAAACAGGTGCGAGAACCGAAGAATTTGCCGAGACAGATGTGATTTTGGGGCTCGGGGACTTCCCGATGCCCCTTTCGGCTTTGGACTCGATGAGCTGGCACCAGCCTTCGATGCGGGTCATGAGGTCCTTCATGGAGTCAAGATTGTTGCGGGCGAGGTCGTCGTAGACTTGCTCGTCCTGGGAGGTGAGACTGAGTTTAAATCCTCGGGCCGAGATGACACCGTTGCAGCCTTCGATTTCGTTGAATAGCTCCCAGTAACGACCGGCGTACTGGCGGAGCGTCTTGTCGGGTCATTTTCGGAGAGAGAGGGGGGAATCGATCTCCTTCTCGTGCTTGTTGCTCGTGACGAACCGAGCCATGAAGGCATTGCACAGGGAGTCAAACGATGAGATTGACCTGGCAAGCAGCTGGTTAAACCATGTAAGGCCTAGGTTCCCGAGGCTGGCGGGGAAGACCTTATAGAGGAAGGCGTAGTCTAAGGGCTCATTTCGGAGGAAGAGAGACATGACGAGCTTGTACTACACCAGGTGAGTGTATGCCTCGGTCTTGCCATCGTACTTGGCAAATTTGGGCTGGGTGAATCCTTTTAGGGGGGTGACCGAGTCGATCTCCCGTGTGAAGGGGAAGGTCGTGAGTCTTTTGAGTCGGGCGTCGCGATGAGGTCGGATCGAACGATCAAGACCGTCTGGACGCTCTGTTGCGGGACATTTTTTTGGGACCGACTCGTCCAGCCTTTTGTATTCTTTCCTCTTCGGTGGGATGCTTCCTGATCTCTGATGAGATCGCTCCTGTCGGTCCTTCTTGTAGCTGTCTCGAGCGTAGGGCTCGAGGCACTTCGTGACACGGCTTCCACCACCTTTTTCCCCTGGATGCGAAACGAATGGGCTTTTGGCTCAAGCATTCTTGAGGCGCTCGCGATACCCTTTTGTCTGGAACTCCAGGAGGCCGTCCTCATCGTTGGCAACTTTGGTGAAGCTAAGGGTGGGCTCACGAGTTCCCTTCCCTCTCCTGATCGGGTGGGTGGAGGAGGCAGAGTCTCTACCTGCGCCGAGCCTTTCGAAGGCGGATCGCTTCCTTCGTGGGTCTTTGGGGTCAGGGGAACGGGAGCGTTCCTGTAACGCCCCGAATTTTGGGTACGTTAAATAAACATTTTTATTGAATAAATTAAGGAGAGTCTAGCTCATTATTACACATAATTCTCACAAGAGTACTTTTATTCAATAAAAGAAAGGATAATTTAGGGTTAACTACTGCTCCGCCTCTTCCTCCAGCCTTGCAAGCTCCTCGGCTCCGAAGGCCTCCAGTGTGTACTGTTCATTCTGTTCATCTATGAAATCTGACACATTATACCAGCGTCGCCCCCAGTATAATATGTCAGGGTCACCAAAGGTAACACCGTGAGCTACGGGGCTCAATATAATAATCCAAAACCCACTAACCCTTAACTTACAAGGAAGAGTCATATAAATAATTACACATGCTCATTCAACAACATAATTAACAATGACACATCCGCATTCAGTATCTTGCTTACGTTGGTGTCATGCCTTTCTTTGTTTCTCCTACGCGACTCATCGTAAACCGCGTCACCATTTCATTTCGAAAATCATTTCTCATTCTTTGTTACCAACGGGCTACCAAGTCCGGCCACGTTATCAAATCTTGCATTGGCTCCTCTCCGCGGATAACCAAGCCCAATTACCAATGAAGCTACCACGTCCGGCTCCGTTAGCAATCTACACAATGGGCTACTAAGTCCGGCCTCATTGCAGTTTTCGCAAGTCCACACGAAGGGCTACCAAGTCTGGCCACCTTGCGGGTTTTCACAACTCACATAAGGCTACCAAGTCCGGCCATTATGTAGTTTCAAAAATCCTTTTTATCCATATCAACCACTCCCTAAAGTGTCATGTTTCTACTTTCCGGTTCTCGTGTCTCATAAGCATGCATAGACTCCGCGGCGGGACGAATCACTTTAAAGTAATCTTGAAACTAAACTAGCAAGATCATCCAACTCTATTTAATCATGCTTGTTTACAACCACAAGTAAGGCAAGCAACATGCTATCATGCACACAATCGTTTAAAAGGTCAAAATACAAATACTTCGTTTAAAACAACACTTTATCTTTTAAAGCGGCAACGTATGGCCATCTTTTTGGAAGTTCAAACAACACATGTTTATTGACGAGTTCATACATAAACAAGCAACTACCACGAGATGGAGCAATCAAGTGGTCATAAGATCAAAGTAAACTACGTAAAATAAAATCATACGATCAACTTATCCAAGTATACTACATATTTTTTTATCATGCTCATACACTATACTTAGGATAATTAGGTTCGAAGAACTCTACACTAACATAAAATCACGTATACTTAGGAAGAGTAGATCGGAAAAATCTACCTTTCTTCTTGGCGGTAGGAAGACTACGAAAAGATCGACGGGAAGAAAGTCGGTAAACGAACGGAGTAACAGCTTATGATAAGCTTCCGATAGCTTCGAAAGAGAAAGGTTTCTCTCGAAACTAGATCGTAACCTATACTACTACTACTTTAGGATCGAGGTGGTGGTCGTATGGTGGTTTAGTGGCAGAGATGGAAAGGAAACTCAAGAACAAGCTAAGAACATCAAGAACAAGTTATGCTTTCAAGAAAGAAGTTGGAGAATGGAAAGCTGCGAGTTCAAGTATAGAAGTGGCTTGCTATTTATAGGCCAAGAACTCCCTCTCTCTCTCCCTAGCCGAATTTCCCTCTCTCTCTCTCTATATCTTATTTTTTTATTTCATCCAATCTTGCTTCCTTGCAAGAAACAACCTAAAAACTAGACATGCAAGGCTAGGATGTGTCCTTTGGATTGGATTATGGAAGACTATGCAAGCAAATGGGATTTGATTCAAGTATAAAATTAGGATTTTGGTACAAAGGACAAGATTTGCTTGTCCTTGGATTGGAAGAACAAGAAAAACCCTAGATATGGTGACCAAAGCATGGTCAATCAAATGACACACACATCACTCTCTTTCCCTCTCCCATCCGAACTCCATCTCTCTCTCTCTCCCAATCTCTCTCGGCTCTCTCTCTCTCAATCTCTCTCTCTCTCCCTTGTACTTCTATGGAAGTATATACATTTATTAGTATATATATAAGTACTTTGGGTACTTTAAAATCTTGTATTTTAAACCAAAATAGATTTTTCTTATTATAAAATTCTATATACACACATGTGTACTTTCATTATAATATATATATCTATCTATATATATATATATATACAAGTACATATATATAATATACAAGCCATGTACCACAAAATCTAGCTTAGATATACCACATGCCAATATCTAATAAAGTATTCTACTACTTTCAAAGTACTATGTATAATAATACTAACCTAAAGTACTAATTGTATTTTAATGGATTTAACACACATGACCAAATCTGTTATTTAAATCAAACAAGTACATGATTGTCAAGACTAACTATTATCCAATGGATAATAGTTTCTCTAATGGTTAATAACCAATGGGTAATAATGGCTAGGATTCTAGTCTATCGTCCAATGGTTAATAAAACTCCTAACGGTTATTATCCAACGGTTAATGCTAGAAAGTCTAATACTTGCAATTAAGTACTAAACTAATCTAATCTCGTACTTAGGAAGATTAACTAAGGTTTACCTATTGACCAATGGTTAAAGGAAACTCTAACGCTATTGTCCAACGATAATTATTACTCTAGCTTTTATCGTCCAATGTAAAAAGACAAAAAGGGTAAAAAGGTTCGTGAATCGAGGCTCATAAGATCCATGGAGGTTTAGGAACGATCGGTGGTTAGGTTTAACGATAGCTAAGTCGAAACGTCGGTTAAAAGCTAGCTAGGGTTGCTAGATAGGGTTTCCAGCCGATAAGTGGGATCTTAGGGTTTCACCCTAGAAATGACAGGAAGATTGGCGGTTAAACGACGTTTAAAACCTAATTAAGATTTGGGATCCAAGTGATTAGGTTAACGGTCTATTAGGAATCTAACTCTACTTGTCAGGTAGGATTTCCAGCCAAGGAATGTAATTTAAGGCTTACTACAATTACTAAGTAAATATATATAACTGCTTATACAGGTACAATTGTCTTTGGAAAATGATCTTATCGACCGGAGCGATAGAATCTAATTATGGCCGATTATTAGAATTAAAAGAGAATTATTAAGACAACAAGATTAATTAAAGAATTTCCAATATAACAACGAAATTTTTATTCAGTAAAAATCCGAGTTGTTACAACCTATCCCCCTTAAACAATTTCGTCCTCGAAATTAGGCGAATGCTCAGATTCGAACAAGTGAGGGTAGTTGGCCTTCATGGTTTCTTCTCTCTCCCAGGTGGTCTCTCCAGTTCCACGGTTTTTCCACAAGACTCGTACTAGTTTGATGGTCTTGTTCCGGATTGTCTTCTCACTTCGATCTTGTATCTCTATCGGTTCTTCTTCATACGTCGCGTCTTCCTCGATGTTGATATCTTCCCAGTTGAGAATATGTGTGGGTAATGCGAGATACTTGCGGAGCATTGAAACATGAAATACGTTATGCACTTTGTCTAACTGCGGTGGCAGTGCTAGGCGATACGCAACCTTCCCGATCTTTTCCACAATGTCGAATGGTCCAATGTAGCGTGGGGATAACTTTCCCTTCTTCCCAAATCTGATAACTCCTTTCTTTGGTCTGATCTTTAGGAACACGTGGTCTCCTACTGCAAAGGTTAACGGTCGGCTTCTCTTATCTGCATAACTCTTCTGTCGGCTTTGTGCGGTTTGAATTCTTTGCCTGATGATCTTGACCTTTTTTGTGTTATCCCGTACTATGTCAGGTCCAATCAATCCAGTTTCCCCAGCATCTGTCCAATAGACGGGAGATCGGCAGGGTCGACCGTATAAAGCTTCATAGGGTGCCATCCCAATACTTGCTTGATAGCTATTGTTGTAGGCAAACTCTACCAATGGTAAGTGTTGTTCCCAATTTCCAGAAAAATCCAAGGCACAGGCCCTTAGCATGTCTTCCAGCGTCTTTATTGTCCGCTCAGTTTGTCCATCTGTTTGCGGGTGAAAGGCCGTACTAAGCCTTACGTCAGTCCCTATTGCCTTCTGTAATCCTTTCCAAAAGTGTGACACGAAACGTGGGTCTCTGTCAGATACTATCAAGACAAGTACTCCATGCAGGCGTACAATCTCTCGAATATACAGCAAACTTAGCTGTTCTACATTCTCGATCATCTTGACAGGCAAGAAGTGCGCAGATTTGGTGAGTCGGTCCACGATCACCCAAATAGCGGTGTTAGACTTAGCCGATCTCGGTAGTCCGGTCACATAATCCATAGAGATGTGCTCCCACTTCCATGTCGGAATCGGCAAGGGTTGAAGATCTCCTCCAGGTCTCTGATGTCCAGCTTTGACTTGTTGACATACCAGGCACGTAGATATAAATTGAGCTAAATCCTTCTTCATTCCTTCCCACCAGTATGTCCTTCGCAGGTCATGATACATCTTTGTACCACCAGGGTGTACCGCGAAGTTCGAATGGTGAGCCTCTTGGAGCACTGCTTCTCGCAGGGTTCCAATATTAGGCACAAACACCTTCCCCTTGAATCTCAGGCTGTTGTCCTTCTCGATCATCCATCCAGGTAATGCCTTTCCTTCTCGAATTCGATACCGGATGAATTCGCAGTCTTGCTCGGAGGTTTGGGCGAGCAAAATTTCTCTGTGAAGGGCCGGTTCTGCAGCGATAGCGTACAAACGTGTGTTCCCATCTTTTGAGGATGGTCGCAGATTGAACTCGTTGAGAGTGTCCACCATCTCCCATTCCTTGATGGCGGTCTTGACCTTCTGTGCTCTGTCCTTCCGACTAAGAGCATCAGCCACCACATTGGCCTTACCGGGGTGGAACTGAAGTGTAAACTTGTAATCCTCTAGATATTCCATCCAGCGGCGCTGTCTCAGATTCAACTCTTTTTGAGTGAAAGGATACTTGAGGCTTTTATGGTCAGTAAAGACTTCGAATTGTTCTCCCCACAGATAGTAACGCCAGGTTTTAAGGGCGAATACTACAGCAGCCAATTCTAAGTCATGGGTAGGGTAGTTCTTCTCATGCGGTCGGAGTTGTCGGGATCCGTAAGCTACAACTTTCCCATTCTGCATCAGCACGCATCCTAGACCGTCTCTTGATGCATCGCAGTAAACTGTATAATCTACACCCCGCTCAGGGATGATGAGTATCGGTGCACTGGTCAGCCTTTTCTTCAATTCCTGAAAGGATTTCTCGCAAACCTCATTCCAATCCAGCTTTACTCCTTTCTGAGTCAGTCTCGTCATTGGTTTAGCCAGTGTGGAGAAGTCGGGTATGAATCTTCGGTAATACCCAGCCAATCCTAGAAAACTCCGGATTTCGAATACGGAGGTTGGCTGTTTCCAGTTCAACACGACCTCCACCTTGCCTTCATCCACCGCGATTCCGTCTTTAAATACTGCATGTCCCAAAAACTTAACCACCTCCAGCCAAAATTCGCATTTACTTGCCTTAGCGTAGAGTTGGTTATCTCGGAGTACTTGTAGTACTATTCAAAGATGTTCTTTGTGCTCCTCCTTATTAGCAGAGTATATCAAGATGTCATCAATGAACACCACTACAAACCTGTCCAAGTAGGGTTGGAAAACTTTGTTCATGAGACACATGAATACTGCCAGAGCGTTGGTCAGTCCGAACAGCATCACCACAAACTCGTAGTGTCCGTATCTGGTGCGGAAAGCTGTCTTGTCAATATCCTCATTTTGGATTCTCAGTTGATGGTAACCTGATCTGAGATCGATTTTAGAGAAGCAAGTTGCTCCTCTTAATTGGTCAAACAGGTCATCGATCCTGGGCAAGGGGTATCGGTTCTTAATTGTGACCTGGTTCAGCTTCCTATAGTCGATACATAGCCGAAGCGTTCCCTCTTTCTTCTTCACAAATAATGCAGGTGCTCCCCATGGTGACATACTTGGCCTGATATACCCTTTGTCCAATAGCTCTTGCAATTGGGTCTTCAGTTCCTTTAGCTCTGCTGGGGCCATACGGTATGGTGCCATCGAGATTGGTGTTGTTCCTGGTTGGAGCTCTATAGAAAAGTCTATCTCTCTCTGAGGAGGTAAGCCAGGAAGTTCCTCCGGAAACACATCGGCGTATTCGCAAACGATGTGGGGTAATCCTAGTCCCTCCTTACCGGTTTCTTCCATTTGGAGACTAGCTAGCCATCCAAGTAGATAATTCTGCCACCTAGATCTTTTCGTCGTCGAACTTGTTGTCTGCCTATCCCCCTTAAAACGGAAACGAGTTCCCTCTGGGGTGGACGCTGTTACTGTCTTCTGATGACAGTCTATGACTACTTTGTGTGCAGATAACCAATCCATTCCTAGGATTATATCGAAATCCACCATTTCGATCACCCGGAGGTCGCAGGTTAGTTGCAAGTTGGCTACTTCTAGCTCGCACCCTCTACAAACTAGACTAACGGTTATACTTCCCCCCAATGGTGATGCTACCCTCGTACTCATGCTTAGGGGTTCTGTTTCTAGTGCTAAAGTAGTAACGCAGGCAGTAGATATGAATGAAGGTGATGCACCAGAGTCAAACAAGGCTTGTACGCAGGTACTATATAATAGTAGCGTATCTTGGATCACAGAGGGATCCGGCTCCTGTTCCTCAGTCTGTAGTGCAAAGATCCGCCCTCTAGTCTCCTGCTGAGTGTTCATGGCCTGCTTCCCTTTGTTTAGCCCATTTGGTTGCGAGGATGGTCCTCCATGGTTCTGCTTCCCAAATCCAGCTTGCCCATTCTGTAGCACCCTCTGGTTTCCGAAGTTCCCATTCCTCTCCTTCTGAGGTTGCGGGCATTGACGACTGTAGTGGCCCATCTGCTGACAGTTGTAGCACTTTACTGTTGACAGATCTCGAGTGTCTCTCTGTGGTTGGTTGTGTCCTGGGGTAGCAGTTTTCCACGCTTGGTTGTTTTGGGTCGGGGTAAAGGTCTTAGCGGGGTAGGGTCCTCGATTGTTATTGGATGTTTGGGTACGGATTGGTCCCCCGGTATTGCCCGTTGCCTTCCTCCAGCGGGTTTTGAAGTCTGCTTCTTCACTCTCCAATCGAAGAGCACACTGGACGATGCCGGAATAGGTGGGACAGGCCTGTGCTACCACGGCCCTTCGAGCAGTTGTCAGTCCCCACTCGAATCTTCTCGCTTTCTTATCCTCAGTTGCTATGGCAGTTGGGCGTCGCGAGACAGCTCCTCGAACTTTGCCGCATATTGAGTGAGACAGTCATGCTTCCTTGCTTGAGTTCATGAATTCTTGCTCCTTGGCGAGGCGAATGGGTGTGGGAAAGTACTTGTCAAGGAACAGGTTTCAAACTCGTCGAATGTCATGGTGGCTACGGTATGAGTTGTTTCCATCAACTCCCACCAATAACGGCTTCTCCCTTTAGTTGGTACGTGGCCAGGGCCACGCGATCCCCATTCCGGGTGATCTCCAAGGTGTCCAGGATCACCTTGGTTTCCTTCAGCCATGATTCGGCCATAGTGGGGTTAGGGTCTCCACTGAAGGTTGGGGGTCGGCGTTTGCAGAACTCGTTCATCGCTCGGGTTCTGGTCATAGGTTCATCATCGCGGTTTTGGTTTCGGCGGCTGGCATTCAAAGCGGTCACGAAAGCTTGCATGATCTGGGCTATGCAAGGGTTAGTGTTAGAGGTTTCTCCATTCTCAAATCCCAGTCCACTGCGTCGGTTCACCATCTACGAGTAGAAATTTTAAGGGAGATTTAGTTACTAGAATTAGCACGCAATGAACAAGACAGCTAGATTTTTTATTAGAAAATATCATTAGATTACATGCCTAACGGCATCATCAGATACTAAAAAAAAAATGAAAGTAAAACAGATAATAATGGCTATGGTGCCGTTGCTACGCCTCGAGCCGCCACCGATCGTTGAAGGCTTGGAGTGCATGACGTTCGTATTCTTTTCCGAACGTCATGAGTGCGACGGCCACCGCGGGAATCCAGTACCAAAAGGTAGTAAAGCGGTCGTTCCTGTCGAACCACCGTGCCATGGCCATGGTAATGACGGCACAGAAGAGGACAAAGGTGAAGGGCAGCAACTGTATTGCTCGGATCATCGAGGTGAGCTCGATTCGCTCCATCTCTCGGAATTGGGCGTCCTCCGGGAATCCTCGTCGGTAGATCGCCATGGCTCGGTTTGATAGTAGTTTGGAGGGGTTAAGATGGTGAGAGGGATGAAGAGATGGGGTGAAGAAATGGCAAGAGGAATGGAGTATATATAGGGCCGGGTGAGGGGTGTGGAGGAGGGAAATGTTTGAATTTGAATTTTGGGGGGAGGTTGAGGGTGGTTTACCGGGGCCCCTTTTTGGTTATGGCCGACGCGCGATTACCGGGGAAAATATTTATCCAAAAATGGCTTCTCATTGAACCAAAATAAAAAAAAATTGTCTAACGATAGTGCTACAGTACCCATAACAGAGAAGATTTTATCGATAAGCAAAAAGATTACTATCATTTAGCAACTTGCGTCAACTAAAATAATTGTCCTTTGTAATAAGGGTTTCAATTACTAAAGTGAAATAGTACACAAAATAAGTTTTCCATAGCTAAGCAAAGGGTTACAAATACAAGCATCGAGTCCTACCACAAAACAGAAGATAGACCTTTCCTACTACAAAACAAGTAAATATAGGGTAGGGTTTCTTAATACAACTGCAGCGATCTCACACATGATCCTAACAGGTTTATTCTACATTACTAATCCGCTCTAAGGCATGTTGATTCCGAACTTCTCCCTTAGCCACATCTTGTGGTTCTTTTCAGCCTCAGTTTCATTTATCCGAAACAGCTCCTGCTCCTGTTTAAGTATTTCCTCCTGCATTAGCACGGGCGGTTCCTCTAACGGTTCGGGGTAGCAGGGAAAGAGTTTCATCATGACAGCCTCGCAATCTGCGCCGGTCTCCATGTCGGACACCGGAAAGCTAAATGGCTGTTCGAAGTCCTGCACAGGTGGTGCAGGGGCTTGGATGGGAGGTAGGTACTCGGGGTTTTGAGCTAGTAGGGGTACCTCCCAAATGATGGGGACTTCATAGAGTTCCATGTCATCCACATGTGGGAGTGTTGGTTCGGTGTACGCGGGTGACAGTAGTGATCGGTAGATGGCCCTAGTTTTTGGGGTGAAAGGTGGGCAACCTCTTTGTGGTACTCTTGACATCTATACAAATGGAAGAGTTCTATATTAGACTTAACGGTACGAAGGGTAGCTATAAGCATGCACATAAATAGTGATTTCACGTAGGAAAGAAATACATATTTTCATTAGTTAATCGGATCAAGTACAACATAAATGGCTAATATTAGCCTAGGCTTACTACTACCTTACAAGTTCAACTACTACCAACTTTCTTATTACATTTGCATCACAAGCTTCTTAATGAGCCAAAAAGGTGTTCGGGAATTGGGCCTTATATGGGCCTATGTCAGTCTCAACGGGTGGTGGAGGTACATCGCCGGTGTCAGAGGCTATGTCCATGATGTCGGGCACAACCCTTAGCCATCCAGGCTCTCCTTCGTCATCAAATTCACTCTCTTCGTCAGATCCCTCATTTCCCCAAATCCCCATTGGTTCTTCCTCCTCGGGATCTTCTTCGGGATCCTCATTCTCGGGAGGTGCTATTGGAACTGGAGCGGGAATGGCTTCAGCTTCGTTCCCCACAACTACAAGTTCTTCATGGAAAAGGGGTGCTATTTGGACGAGGACAGGTATTGCTTCTTCGTCTCCCACCTCCTCCTCATCAGGGAGTGGCAAGGCACCATGCTCTTGATAGTAGTCATAAATGTAGGGAAAGGCGTAAGGGAAGTAGGGGTCTCCTACTAGTAGGTTGGTCATCGTTCTCAGGGTACCTCTAAGTTGACGGGCTTCGGCTAGTAGGTTGTCTCGATAGTTACTCATCTACAAGGAAAAGTTTTAACCTCGATTAGTTGTGTTTTAAGTCAAGTTTTACTAATGTTAAAGAAACATCGAAATTTCTATGTTCCACATTCGATTCTTCATTTAAGTCATCATCCAATTGTTCGGGAATTCCCAGTTCGGCGGTACTGCCAGTTTCCACCTTACTTCAATCCGAAGATTGTTTTGTCAGAATTCCACCCAATTTGGGACGGTAAACTTAAAAATCAAGTCACGTTTGTGCAACGGTCAACTTATCTTAAAACTAATCTTAAAGGCTACCCATGGCCGAGGTTTTGAACCTAAAGCTTTGATACCAAGTTGTAACGCCCCGAATTTTGGGTACGTTAAATAAACATTTTTATTGAATAAATTAAGGTGAGTCTAGCTCATTATTACACATAATTCTCACAAGAGTACTTTTATTCAATAAAAGAAAGGATAATCTAGGGTTAACTACTGCTCCGCCTCTTCCTCCAGCCTTGCAAGCTCCTCGGCTCCGAAGGCCTCTAGTGTGTACTGTTCATTCTGTTCATCTATGAAATCTGACACATTATACCAGCGTCGCCCCCAGTATAATATGTCAGGGTCACCAAAGGTAACATCGTGAGCTACGGGGCTCAATAGAATAATCCAAAACCCACTAACGCTTAACTTACAACGAAGAGTCATATAAATAATTACACATGCTCATTCAACAACATAATTAACAATGACACATCCGCATTCACTATCTTGCTTACGTTGGTGTCATGCCTTTCTTTGTTTCTCCTACGCGACTCATCGTAAACCGTGTCACCATTTCATTTCGAAAATCATTTCTCATTCTTTGTTACCAACGGGCTACCAAGTCCGGCCACGTTATCAAATCTTGCATTGGCTCCTCTCCACGGATAACCAAGCCCAATTACCAATGAAGCTACCACGTCCGGCTCCGTTAGCAATCTACACAATGGGCTACCAAGTCCGGCCTCATTGCGGTTTTCGCAAGTCCACACGAAGGGCTACCAAGTCCAGCCACCTTGCGGGTTTTCACAACTCACATAAGGCTACCAAGTCCGGCCATTATGTAGTTTCAAAAATCCTTTTTATCCATATCAACCACTCCCTAAATGTCATGTTTCTACTTTCCGGTTCTCGTGTCTCGTAAGCATGCATAGACTCTGCGGCGGGACGAATCACTTTAAAGTAATCTTGAAACTAAACTAGCAAGATCATCCAACTCTATTTAATCATGCTTGTTTACAACCACAAGTAAGGCAAGCAACATGCTATCATGCTCACAATCGTTTAAAAGGTCAAAATACGAATACTTCGTTTAAAACAACACTTTATCTTTTAAAGCGGCAACGTATAGCCATCTTTTTGGAAGTTCAAACAACACATGTTTATTGACGAGTTCATACATAAACAAGCAACTACCACGAGATCGAGCAATCAAGTAGTCATAAGATCAAAGTAAACTACACAAAATAAAAGCATACGATCAACTTATCCAAGTATACTTCATATTTTTTTATCGTGCTCATAAACTATACTTAGGATAATTAGGTTCAAAGAACTCTACACTAACATAAAATCACGTATACTTAGGAAGAGTAGATCGGAAAAATCTACCTTTCTTCTTGGCGGTAGGAAGACTACGAAAAGATCGACGGGAAGAAAGTCGGTAAACGAACGGAGTAACGGCTTATGATAAGCTTCCGATAGCTTCGAAAGAGAAACGTTTCTCTCGAAACTAGATCGTAACCTATACTACTACTACTTTAGGATCGAGGTGGTGGTCGTATGGTGGTTTAGTGGCGGAGATGGAAAGGAAACTCAAAACAAGCCAAGAACATCAAGAACAAGTTATGCTTTCAAGAAAGAAGTTGGAGAATGGAAAGGTGTGAGTTCAAATGAAGAAGTGGCTTGCTATTTATAGGCCAAGAACTCCCTCTCTCTCTCCCTAGCCGAATTTCCCTCTCTCTCTCTATATCTTATTTTTTTATTTCATCCAATCTTGCTTCCTTGCAAGAAACAACCTAAAAACTAGGCATGCAAGGCTAGGATGTGTCCTTTGGATTGGATTATGGAAGACTATGCAAGCAAATGGGATTTTATTCAAGTATAAAATTAGGGTTTTGGTACAAAGGACAAGATTTGCTTGTCCTTGGATTGGAAGAACAAGAAAAACCCTAGATATGGTGACCAAAGCATGGTCAATCAAATGACACACACATCACTCTCTCTCCCTCTCCCATCCGAACTCCATCTCTCTCTCTCTCTCCCAATCTCTCTCGGCTCTCTCGCTCTCAATCTCTCTCTCTCTCTCCCTTGTACTTCTATGGAAGTATATACATTTATTAGTATATATATAAGTACTTTGGGTACTTTAAAATCTTGTATTTTAAACGAAAATAGATTTTTCTTATTATAAAATTCTATATACACACATGTGTACTTTCATTATAATATATATATCTATATATATATATATATACAAGTACATATATATAATATACAAGCCATGTACCATAAAATCTAGCTTGGATATACCACATGCCAATATCTAATAAAGTATTCTACTACTTTCAAAGTACTATGTATAATAATACTAACCTAAAGTACTAATTGTATTTTAATGGATTTAGCACACATGACCAAATCTATTATTTAAATCAAACAAAGACATGATTGTCAAGACTAACTATTATCCAGTGGATAATAGTTTCTCTAATGGTTAATAACCAATGGGTAATAATGGCTAGGATTCTAGTCTATCGTCCAATGGTTAATAAAACTCTTAACGGTTATTATCCAACGGTTAATGCTAGAAAGTCTAATACATGCAATTAAGTACTAAACTAATCTAATCTCGTACTTAGGAAGATTAACCAAGGTTTACCTATTGACCAATGGTTAAAGGAAACTCTAACGCTATTGTCCAATGGTCGATAGCTTAAAGGTTCGAACGGTTTAAAGGGTTAATCTTGGGTTACCGAACTCAAGGGTTTCAAAAGGTTCGTGAATCGAGGCTCATAAGATCCACGGAGGTTTAGGAACGATCGGTGGTTAGGTTTAACGATAGCTAAGTCGAAACGTCGGTTAAAAGATAGCTAGGGTTGCTAGATAGGGTTTCCAGCCGATAAGTGGGATCTTAGGGTTTCACCCTAGAAATGACAGGAAGATCGGCGGTTAAACGACGTTTAAAACCTAATTAAGATATAGGATCCAAGTGATTAGGTTAACGGTCTGTTAAGAATCTAACTCTGCTTGTCAGGTAAGATTTCCAGCCAAGGAATGTAATTTAAGGCTTACTACAATTACTAAGTAAATATATATGACTGCTTATACAGGTACACTTGTCTTTGGAAAATGATCTTGTCGACCGGAGCGATAGAATCTAATTATGGCCGATTATTAGAATTAAAAGAGAATTATTAAGACAAAAAGATTAATTAAAGAATTTCCAATATAACAACGAAATTTTTATTCAGTAAAAATCCAAGTTGTTACAGTTCCCAACGCCCAGCGCCACCTTCAGTTCGACCACCCTTTGCAATAGGAGGCTCGAGACAGTCTTTGACAGAAGGTCGAGGCTGGTGTTTGACCAAACGGCCCCCCTTGCGACTGTGGGAAGGGCTTTGGTGGCTTCTTCTTCCGCCACAGCTTCCCGCGGAATAAGATGTGGAGATCTTGAGGAGATGTTTGATCTCAGCGAGCTCATCGCGGACGTGCTTGTCTCGTTCCACGGCTGTTGACAAGTTGTCAATCTTCCTCTCCAGGTGACGGATGTAGGTGTGGAGTTCGGTGCCGGCTCCCACATCCTGGGTTGAAGTTCCAGCTCCGACTCCGATTGACATGTGAGCCTTCCCTGGGGCACTAGCCCCGCCGGGAACCAGGATTGGTTCTCCGAACAGTCCGAGGCCGAGGGTTGTGTCACTGGGGTGAGGATCTTAGACTTCCACCATTGCTGCGATGGGAGGTCTTGACGGAGCTCTTTGGGTGGAGGGAGATGAACGGTGGTGAAAGTGGCCAGTCCCCAGCAGAGTCGCCAATTGTAGGGGTTCGAATTATCCGGAACAGATCTAAGGCTCAGGTTGGCTCCCCCTCCTGCTGCTCCGTGCTTCCGCCGCTGAGACCTGCAACAAGTCACCAGGGGTTGGACACCCCAGTGACCCTCCGACGATCAAGTAAGATCTCAAGAAGGGGAAGTAGGTCTAGGGTTAGGGTAGAATGGCATACCTCTCTAGGCTAGAGTCCCTTTGTATTTATAGACCTAGGGTTTCTTGGACTCCAGGCTTGCCCGTGGAATATACGCTCAGGTAACCGCCTCGGGTGACGTCATATATGACGAGAGGAAGGAAACGGTTATGGAGCACATGGGAAAGGGGAATCCCAATGATTGCATCCGTTGCGTGATCTTTGTGGGGACCACATGGCGTAACAACCTTCTGTCGATGGACTCAAGGATATCTTCTGGGGAAACAGGGCAACTGATAGCAACGCAACACACGGGCTTGGCACCGAGAGTAGCACTGAGGAGTCAACCAAGGAATGAAGTCCACTCATGGCTTCGGTTCTAGGTTCCTCGAGTGTCGGAGTCACATCATACGGCCAGGTTACCGAACTCGTAACCGAGGCCACCACACAAACTATGAATAACCAGGATGGAATGCTTTTAAAACCATGGAGATTTGTTGTTGATGTATTTTTCTTGTTAAAGAAAAGGCTTTTCTGGTATGTTAACCGACGAATGTATGTGTTTTTACAATTTTTTGCCCCAATGTTGAACTACTTTGTTTCGATTGGAACATGTTTTAATTTTTTTCCCCAATTGTTACCATTTATGCTTAATTTCAAAATTATTCATGAATTTGGTAAATGAAATCATAGCTGCAGTTGTAGTTTTGGTTGGGAGTAATTTGAAGATACTAGTCCTCACTGTGTACTCTCTGTTTGCTTGTTACCCGGCTTACTAGTAGCATATGGCTTTCTTTTCTTTTTCTTGCAAGCAAGTGAAGGGTGAACAATGGAGTTAGTGAGTTTAGATGATGTTGAAGCAGATGATATGGAGACTCCATAAAACATTGTGGAAGGGTTAACAACACCGACAATTGGGATGTATTTTGAGACAATTGAAGAAGCACGGAATTACTATGAACATTATGGTCAAGAAAATGGGTTTTGGATTCGTACTGTTAAATTTAGGAGAGCGAAAATTGAGAGAATATTTCTGTATTTCTTGAATGAATACTTTTCAAAGATACAAACCCCTTTATATACAAAGAAGCTAAACTAGGAAGGAAGTTAAACTAGGAAAGAATAAATATACAATATTCCTATGCTACAATCACGGATCCTCAATCAATCAATTAGGCAACTGATTAGGAAACCAGATTTTCCTCTAACACTCCCCCTCAAGTTAGAGAGTGAATATCATGAAGTCCCAACTTGCCACTTAAATATTGAAATTGTTCCTTTCCCAAAGGTTTGGTGAAGATGTCTGCAAGTTGAGATCTTGACTGAACATAGGACGGTGTAATTACTCCAGCTTGCAATTTTTCCCGAACAATGTGGCAATCAATCTCTATATGTTTCGTGTGTTCATGAAAAACGACATTTTTTGCAATGTGGAGAGCTGCCTGGTTGTCACAAAATAACGATGCTGGCTGACTTTGTGGAACTTTGAGATGTTCCAAAATATGTCGTATCCATGTAATTTCCAAACATGTTGCAGCCATGGCTCGATATTCGGCTTCAGCGAAAGAACGAGCCACATTGGTTTGTTTCTTTGATTTCCAAGAAATCAAAGAATTTCCCAAAAATATGCAAAATCCTGTAATTGAACGCCGAGTTGTCTCACAACCCGCCCAATCTGAATCCAATAAGCCTTTAACGTAGGTTCATTTGAGGAAGGAAAGAATAATCCTTGACCAGGATTCCCTTTTATGAAATGCAAAACTCTTAGAGCAGTTTCCCAATGTGGTTTTCGAGGATTCTGCATAAATTGACTTAGGATTTGTACTGAGTATACTAAGTCTGGCCTTATTACTGTTAGGTAAATCAATCTCCCAACCAATCTTCTGTATTTGGTTGGATCATGTAATGGATTGCCATCATCGGGATTCAGTTTCAAATACGCCTCCATTGGAAAAGAATTGGGACGGGATCCTAATAATCCCACATCGTTCAGAATATCCAATGCATATTTTCATTGAGAAATGAAAATTCCCTTTTTAGACCGGGAGACTTCAATGCCAAGAAAAGATTTGAGATTGCCAAGATCTTTGATGTGAAATTGTTGCAAGAGAAAGTCTTTGAGAGACTTGATTGCCTGTTCAATATTGTCGATGACAATAATGTCATCCACATGAATAAGTACTGCAGTAAATGTGTTGCTCTCAGACTTGGTAAATAGAGAATAATCAGCTTTTGATTGAGTGAAACCTGCCTTTTGAATAGCACAAGAAAATTTGGCAAACCAGTTACGAGAAGCTTGCTTCAAACCATATAATGATTTATTGAGCCGACATACCATAGTCTCCCCCTGTCGGCAAAGACCAGAGGGAAGGTCCATATAGACAACCTCATCTAGATCGCCTTGCAAGAAAGCGTTGTGAACATCCATCTGATGGAGGATCTAATTGCGGGACGCAGCCACCGCTAAGAGACAGCGCATAGTGGTCAATTTGGCAATGGGAGAGAAAGTTTCCAAATAATCAACTCCTTCAATCTGAGTGTAACCTTTAGCAACGAGGCGGGCCTTGTAACGTTCAATAGACCCATCAGAATTGTATTTGATTTTGTAGACCCATTTGCATCCAATGGGCTTGCGACCAGCAGGTAGAGGAACAAGAGACCAAGTATTATTGTGAGCAAGAGCATCAAGTTCAGCTTGCATAGCATCCCTCCATTTTGGGTCAAGAATTGCCTGATCATAGTTAGTGGGCTCACGACGACCAAAAATAGAAGCAAGAAAAGAATAATGGGCAGGGGAAAGAGACTTAGAAAGAGGGTGCTTTGTACCTCGAGTTGGACATGGCGACGGAACGGATGATTGTCGGGAAGCAATATGGGCAAAGGGCATCTGATAGTCGACATGCCACGCAGGTTGGGTGCGAGGTCGGGTTGAGTGACGAAGAGTATTAGGTGATGTGGAAGTGGGAACAGAATGTAGTGGGTCTGGTAGAATCAGTTGATTGATTGGTGGTGGAATGTGGGTAGACTGATCGGTTGAGGAATCGGTTGGGGGATCGGTTGGCGGATTGGTGGGGTTGGGTGGAGTAACTGGGGGAATGGAATTGGTTGGGTAATCGGTTGATGTATCGTGGGTAAGTGGGTAGTAGAATTGGGTAAAGGTGTGGTATAGCGGAGATCAGGCGCAGGTGTAGGAACGGACATCCCTACTTACCAAAAATTGAAATCTAAATCTAACAATTTGTAACCTTTTTGACCTGTAGGATAGCCCAAAAAAACGCAACACCAAGCACGAGGAGCAAATTTAGAAACAGGTTTCACAATGGTAGCATAACATAAACTTCCAAAAACACGAAGGTGGTCATAAATGGGTGGGCGACCAGACAAGCGCTCAAAAGGTGTAAGGGAAGAAAAGAGTCGAGTAGGCAATCGATTGATTAAATAAACTGCGGTGGTAAAACACTCACCCCAAAAACGAATGGGCACATTAGATTGGAAAAGAAGAGCACGAGCAACTCGCAATATATGACCATGCTTACGTTCCACAACCCCATTTTGCTGTGGAGTGGAGACGCAAGAGGTCTAAAATTCAACACCTTTGGTTATAAAAAATGATTGAAGAGAAAGAAATTCACTACCATTGTCACTCCAAAAGATTTTAATGTGTGCCTTAAATTGGTTGTCAACAAAGGTAAAAAAAGATTTAAGTAAAGAAGAAGCATCAGATTTATGAGACATAAGAAATAACCACGCACAACGAGTAAAGTCATCCACAATTGTTAAAAAATAACGAGCACTAGAATTTGTTTGATGTCTATGTGGACCCCAAATATCACAATGGATTAATTGAAAAGGCAAGGTAGAAGAAATAGAACTTCTCGGAAATGGTAATCTAGTCTGTTTGGCCAAAGGACAACTATTACAAAAATTGTCTAAAGAAACAAAAACAGAAGAATTGGACTTAAAGATGATACGTAGACAAGTAGGTGATGGGTGGCCAAGGCGATGGTGCCAGGTAGAATCGGGATGGGTAGTATGACAAGCAGTTCGCGAGGTGCAATCTGGTGACATGTAATAGAGGCCGCCACTTTGCTTACCCCATCCAATCATCTTCCCCGTAGCCAAGTCCTGCAAAACACAGAAATCCGGGAATAAGATCACACAACAATTTAAGGATTGGGTAACTTTACTGGCAGACCAAAGATTTAATCGAAAGGAAGGCACATGAAGAACATCTTTGTTGAAGAGGAGTGTGCCAGTAGAGTTAATAGGTACGGCAGAGCCATTGGGTAAATTAACACAAGGTGCGTGGAGTGGATGAGAGTGAGAAAATAAAGTAGAATCAGAAGCAATACAGTCCATAGCACCACTATCTAAAATCCAACAATTTGAAGAGGTAGAATTAACAGAGGGATGATTATACAAACCTGCGACATTTGCATAAATATCATTATTACCCTTGGAAAAGTGTGGTGCATTTGCCATGGCAGTGGTCAATTGTTGATACTGCTCGGCAAAGAAAGACGGCATGGCACCATTGGGAGATGCGGCATGTGCAGCAGTAGGATTGGATTGAGCACCATATTGCTGATTTTGCTGTCCTGAACGGTTGCTTGGTGATTTAAAATTGGGATCATATTTTGGTTTAAAGTTGGAATCATGCCGTGGGTGCCCGACTGGAAATCCATGCAACTTATAGCAATTTTCAATAGTATGTGTATCCTTTTTGCAATATCTGCAAAATAATCCTTCAGTATTGGAAGTAGAAGATGAAAAGGACGAGTTACCAGAGAACTTGGTGTTTGGGTTGGAGCCTTTATGAAATCGCACAGCCACTGCAACTGAGAAATTTTCGGCGAGCGAATTGTTCCCAATCTCTCGCTGTTTCTCGTCCTTGGTCACCTTGTTATAAGCTTCCCGAATATCGGGTACCGGCTTCAGAAGCAGTATTTGGCCTCTAATGGGATTATAAGTTGCGTTGAGCCCCATGAGAAATTGCATGAGACGATCCTCATTATGATGTGCATTCTTCTTAGTCCCTTCACCGCATTGACAACAATCGCACGTGGAAAAAGGGCGGTAAGAGTCCAACTCATCCCAAAATCCATGCAACTTTGTGTAGTACTCTGCAACTGACATAATTCCCTGAACATGTGAACCAATGGAACTTTTGATTTGAAATATTCGGGGCAGATTACCTTGAGCAAAAGGGGCTTGAAAATCCTTCCAAACGTATTGGGCTGTGGGAGCAAAAAGAACACTTGGAACTAGATCTTGTGAAACTGAATGAGAAAACCATGAGATCAACATATGGTTGGCTCTTTCCCATAGGTCGAACTCATCTGGATCGGTAGACTTGGAAGGCTTTTTGAATTTTCCAGTAACAAAACCCAATTTGTTCTTAACAAAAAGACCAATTTCAACAGATCTGCTCCATGTTGCCCAATTTCCACCATCCAGTAGTTGTGAGCAAAGCTTGGTGGCCAAAGTGTCTGAGTGATGAAAACAATAACGGCTTGACGGGTCAAGCCCTTCCTTGGACTTATCTCCCATGGTTGGCTGGTATAGAAGATGAAAGGCTTCAGAAAAATCAAAAACTGTATCCAGTTTTAAATCGAACCGATTGTTCAATGGATTGTTGATAAAATAATTGGAGTATACGAAAATGGTGATTTAATGGTTGTTGTAGGAAGCAAAGAAGGAATTGATGGAGGAAAAAAAATAACCACGGTGGGCAAAGAAAAAAATAGCTAGGTATAGAACCCTAACTTTGATACCATGTTAAATTTAGGATAGCGAAAATAGAGAGAATATTTCTGTATTTCTTGAATGAATACTTTACAAAGATACAAACCCCTTTATATACAAAGAAGCTAAACTAGGAAGGAAGTTAAACTAGGAAAGAATAAATACACAATATTCCTATTCTACAATCACGGATCCTCAATCAATCAATTAGGCAACTGATTAGGAAACCGGATTTTCCTCTAACACGTACTCGGGCATCAAGCAAAGGACGAAACCGGTCAAATGAAGCCACTAAGGTGCTATTTGTTTGCGTAAAAGAAGGAAAGTATCTTGAGAAAAAGCAACAGGAGAGTGTTGTAGAGGAGAATGATAAGGCAGATAAAGAGGAGAAAGTGATACCAAAGAAAAGAGTTAAACATTGTTCAACCGTTAAATGTGAATGCAAGGCTCATTTGCGGATTAAACATGACAAATGGAAGTGCAAATGGAAAGTAACAAGTTTCGATGAAAATCACAGTCACCAACTAGTGACTCCATGTAAGAGAATCAAAATTAAGTCAAATTAGAACATACTTAAAGCAGTTAAGGATTTGACTGAGGTATTTCATCGAAAAAATATAGAAATTTCAAAAGTTCCTTCAATTTTTGGTGGTGAGTACATGGGCTTTGATAATAGGGACTGCTATAATCACTTGAGGAATGTGAGGCATAGAGACCTAGATTGCAGGGATGTCTAGTCAGGTCTTGACTACTCTAGGAACAAACAAGCACATAATCCTCAATTTTTATATGCGATTCAATGTGATGAAAGTGGGAGGGCAGTTAACTTTTTTTGGGTGGATTCACGATCTAGCATGGCATACCATTATTTTGGAGATCATGTGGTCACATTTTACACAACATATCGGACAAATAAGTATGATATGCCTTTCGCACCATTTACAGGAGTAAACCATCACATGCAGTCGATACAGTATGGATGTGCACTTTTACAGGACAAGACAGAGGTGACGTTTGAATGGTTGTTTCGGGCATGGCTTGACGCTATGGGAGGACATCCTCCAACTTCTATCATCACTGACCAAGACTTGGGAATGAAAGGAGCTATTGCCAAAGTCTTTCCCAACACTAGTCATCATTTATGTCTTTGGCATATTAAAAAGAAATTTGTGAAAAGTTGTCTCAAGTGTCCTACAAGATATCAAAATTCAAGAAGGATATCAAAAACTGTATTGTGAGAGCGTTAAGTCTAAGAAAATAGAAGAATGCCAGAAGGGCTTTCTGTCCCCTTTCTCATTACCTATTTCTCATTACCTAGCTTTCTTGTGCAATTGATTTTTACAATCAACTCATTTAATTTAGCCAATCAAATTAACTGTAAAAAATTCCCAACTTCGTAGTGTATGATAAACCCTAATTTTTGGGACTCCCCAAATTCTGGAACCCTAAGATAGAGAATCTAGGGCTCATCAACGAAGAGAGAGGGTGAGAGAGAGAGAGAGAGAGAGAGAGAGAGGAGGAGGAGGAAGAAGAAGAAGAGAGACCTTGGCAATGGAGCTTCGGTGGTCAACGATTCAATTTTTGCAAGTTGACCGTGCTTCGATCTTCCCTTCCAGTAGTATGCCACAAAAAGAGGGAGAGCATCGGCGGTAGCGCGCGATGGAGAGTCGTCGGCGACTGGGCTCATCGGTCGGAGTGGAGGGAGATGGAGAGGTCGGGCAAGGGGGGTGGGTATCTTAGACGAGAGAGAGAGAGAGAGAGAGAGAGCGCGTGAGAGAGGTGGTGGGTCGTCGACGGGTGGGGCTCGTCGGCTGGAGCTCATTGGTCGGAGTGGAGGGAGGTGGAGGGGTGGGTGTCAGACTGGAGAAGCAGAATGTCAAGTGAAGGGAGAAGAAGGGAAGTAGAAGGTTTTTAGATCGAGGTGGAGTGGATTTAATTTCAGCCTTGAAATGGAGGGCTAAGATGGGGTGTTAGTTTGGGTGTTTATTTGGGTGTCTCCGGAACTGGCCCGTGTATATATATATATATATACCCTCAAGAATTACAACCTGATTTTCATGTCCTTTTCCTTTTTTTTCCCTAGTGAGAAAGTTTGCAGTAAAAACGAAATTTCTTCGCAAGGGATTGGAATTTTGAGAGTCTGACGTTGAATTCAAAAATATTGAAATGAAGAAATACTGTCACTGTGAATCTGTGATAAAGTTTAAATACCAACTCATATGATATAAAGTGTTAGAATATAATATTGGTATTAGTCCCACATTGGTTAATGTAGTTTTATGTTATGATTTCCCATTATATAAATAAGAGTTGATTGTGTTAGGGTTAGTAAACACAATACCCTACACACTTTTCCTTCCAAAACAACATGGTATGAGAGCGGGTTTACCATCCACCTTAGATATACAAAACCCTAGCCGCCACCCTCTACCGCCATCATCATCTCACCACGAAACCCTGAATCTATTGCTAATAATCCCAAACCACCATAACCCTAAAATCACAACCTTAATCTTAGCCTCTGTCCTAACCCTAATCCCTTCCATTGAAATCTATCGCCATAATCACTGTTCATCACGTTTTGTTCACAAGTTACTGTTCATCGTCTCTACTGTTCATCAGCGACTCTTGCTATTTCTGTCTGTAGACAGCTTTGTTCAATTATATTGTTGGTTTAAAGTGGTAATCTGTCACTCTGAGGTTCTGGGTCTTGGTTATTGATGTTGGGTTGATCTGTTGGTCGATTGCTGGTTCCTTGTGCAGTGATATGTTTGCAATGAAATCTGATTCTGCTTCCGTTGTCTCTGTTGCTATTGGTTCTTCATTTAGTAGTGGACATGGTCATAATTCGGGATTTTCTAGTTGGGTTTTTGGCCATGCTTTTGGTGAGCGTGGTAACATATCTTGTTTTCTCGTCTATTTCGTTGAAGTTGGTGGTTGTTGGTTGGTAATTGAAGTTGGTAGTTGAAATTGGTTCGTTGGTCGTTGAAATCATTTGTTGGTCGTTGAATTTGCTTGTTGTTCATTAGTCGTTGAATTCGTTCGTTGGTCGTTGAAATCGCTCGGTGGTCGTTGAATTCGTTCTTTGATTCGTAGAAATCGTTCATTGGTCGTTGAAATCGTTGAAGTTGAAGTTGGTTGGTCGTTGAAGTCGTTGAGTTCGTATAAATCATTGAAGTCGTTTCGTTGGTTGAAGTTGTTCATTAGTCGTTGAAGTCGTTCGTTGGTCGTTGCTATTGAAAGTTGTTCCATTGTTTTAACAAGTTGGTTGTTTTTCGTTTTTGCTGTTAGTAGTTAAGGTAATTGTTTCGTTGGTTGATATGTAACAAGCCGGAGAGTCTCCAACTTGAGGGGGAGTGTTAGAATATAATATTGGTATTAGTCCCACATTGGTTAATGTAGTCTTATGTTATGATTTCCCATTATATAAATAAGAGTTGATTGTGTTAGGGTTAGTAAACACAATACCCTACACGCTTTTCCTTCCCAAGCAACATAAAGTATGTAATAAAATAGGTAATGAATTGGTAGATGTTGCAAGTGAAGTGATAGACACCCTATATACTCTTGTGCATTTGACTAAGGTTCAAACTTTACTAAGTACTCCATTTGTATCAAATTGCTAGCCCCCTACAAAAATACGGGCAATTTTGATACTAAAAAATAAAATACTTTCGCGCAAAATTTTTAAAATTTATTTGCACCATATTAAAGAGCTCATGAAGTACTTTAATTTAGTGTTTAAAAAAAACTTAAAAATTATGCTCGAAAGTATTATTTTTTTAATCCAAAAATTGCACTATGTTTTGGAGGGGACGAGCAATAATTGGGACGGAGGGAGTAAAACTGAAATGTTGACTTTTGTTCAAGGAAAAAAATATATTTGGTGGATGTAAAATATCCAATCAAGTTGTGTTAAAATGTGGTGATCAATATATTGACCAAATTAAATATGTTACTATGAATCGATTTCTCCAATTTGGCCAAATGGGTCGCGAAGTCATTCCACTAAGTCACCAAGTCCATCCTTAAAACGAGCAGCTCTAGCCATACCTATCATCCTATTATTGCTAATAGCACTGGTTGATTAATTTAAGAGATTGAATTACTCACGGTGGCTCTGTGATTTCCTTATTCATGAAGCCGTGCGATCTCAGCCGTCTGTTTCGGCTTTGGTCGACGGTTCGGATTTAAATGAAACTTTTCCAGAAACTTTCCCAGAAAAGTTTCATTTAAATCCAAACCATCCAAAGTCGAAACAGACGCACACAATTTACTTCCGTAAACAAACTATTCACGAAAACAGCCGTAAAATTAGGTATGATACTGGTGAAAGTTGGTTCTTTGTGTTGATATTACACCGGAAGCATTCATTTCTCATAGAATTTTCGCATGAAAGTCTTTGGCAGAAATTAATGGTAGTCACAAGTTGACTTGTGGAAAAACACAAAAAATACAAGTACGCAAATTAATGATCATGGAAGTCAAAGTAAGTTTGCGTACGTTATAAATCATCATACCCCAATATTAGATTTCATATATATAATTTTGGAAATTATTTTTTGCACTCCCTTAATTGATGCAAACAATCTTTTTGCATCTTTTAGTAGGTGAATTTAAGAAATTGTCCCTGCATGCATACATTTTTGACAAATTTCAAGGACTGTTTCATAAATTCACCCGCTAAAAGACAAAAAAATGAGTGTTTGCGTCAATTCGAGGAGTGTAGAAATCAGTTTTCATAATTTGTAGATAACCGAATATTCAAGTCAGCTTGCGCACAACTTCACTAATTTCGGAGCACTAAAGTTAACAACCGAAAACATCATGTAGGGTAAGAGCAATGATGTTTTTGGCGGGGCAACTCGTGGAGGTTTGTCAGATTTGTATTTTTTGGAAATTCTTTGGTGTGTCCATAATTGGTTGGAGTCCATCTTACCGTCAGGATATTTGTTGACTTTTTCTCTAACTAGCACTTCATCTCTTTTGAAATTGCTTTTTCTAGTTATGAATGTACAGTAGATCGCGAGGGTCACTGTTTGCATCAGGCTCAACATCTTAATCGGGGTGAAAGACATCGATTGCGCGCCTTGTGCTTTTCTCGGTTTACAATAGTTAGATGATTAGTTTGATTTTGTCCAAGATATTTGTAATGAACTTCGTTATATAAGTGCCGCTAGGCAATTATTAATATCTTCTCAATTTTTGACAAAAAAAAGAAGAAGAAGAAGAAGAAGAAGTTAACAACCGGACAAACCTTTCAATTATTCAATAGCCCCAAGATTTTGAATATTTAGCCTCCGTGAAATTTGAAAATTTTTGTATATTCTCCAAGACAGTGCTATAACTGTGGGGTCTTTTCTTCTTTCATTTCTTTTTTTTTTTTCCCCTCAATAAGTCCATTTGCGTATTCTACATTGGACTCACACCCACCTAAGACTAGTATAATTCTACCAATATTTTTTTTTTGTATGATAAATTAATTAACTTCCTTGTTTATTATTTGTTTATGTAAAACTTTTAAAGTGTGTTTGTGGAAGATAAGAACCTAATACAGTAGAAGTTTTTTGGCTTAGTCAGAAAGGGTGGAGAACCTGGTCAGGAAAAAAAGAAAGGCCAGAGGTGGGAGTGACCTGGTGTAGACGTGTAGTAACCCTTCCCCAGGCGTTAACATAGGGATTCCACCATGTATTATAGTAGCCATAGGTTTGACAGGGTGTCAATTCACCAAAAGCAACCAAAATATTCCTAAGTATATAAATTGGGCAAAAACTTGAACTACATACATACATACTTTTAAAAAATGGAAAAGCCAAGAGACATATGAAAACTATTACTATATATTCCAGCATAATATGAGGCGGGGTGGAAACTCCTATAGCCAAGACACTACTTGACTCTATCCCAAAGGGACCTTGCACTACAAAGAGGTAAGGGAGATCGTCGTGGCATAGAGAATTGCATCAAAGCTAGGGCAGGGAATCAATCAATCCATATTCTAAGCAAATGTGTTTTGCCTTCAAAAGACTTCTCATCCCTAAATTTTTAGATTTTTTATTTTTCTTATTTTCTAAATTGAGAGAGAGAGAGAGAGAGAGAGAGAGAGAGAGAGAGAGAGAGAGAGATGGGAGTTGAGTTTTATTAGGTGAAAAAATATATAAATATTACTTTGTGGTTTTTTAAAAATTAATTTCAATTGACTTTATTCACTTTAAATGTTTAATTCATAATTCATAAAACTTAGATATATGAGTATATGTCTTCCCATGCTTGGAATGAGAACAAAGCTAGCATGCATCGAACATAGGATCGAAAAAATTATTTTATTATTGATCGACTAGCGTTGTGCCCATTCGTTGCACATGGTTGGAAAAACACCAATGCGGTTTTTTTAATCCCGTACATTAAACAGGCACAACGCTAGTTGAATCCTAACCAAGGGTGCCCATGTCCATATGCATTTTAAATTTGACTTAGCTCCCAACAAAGTCATGACTCGAACTTTGGATCTCTTGACAGCCAAACCGCTTGGAATAAGTCATGAACAATTGGAACCAAATAGAACTTACAAAAGCGTAATGTTTAATTATGTGGAGGTACAATATGGCTTTTATAATTGAAGAATATCTAATTTTGTAAGAAATTCAAGTAACAAAACATTGTTTGAAAATAGCTAGGATATCCGACTACTAGTGCTTACCCGTGCCCACGGCACTACGCACCCCGGTTGAAATTACCCGTGCCTACGACACTTGCTAGCTAGTGACTCAAACACTAAATCGGTTCATTAGTGTGTAATTAGAAAATAATGCCCTATTCGTACTGGCCTAATATTTTCAAGGCCATCTATGTACTCAACGGAAAAATTAAATCATTACCAAATTCGAAAAATTAAATACCAAAACTGAAAGAATCAGTACTCAACCATTTGTTCCAGAAAATGTAAAGTATTTACGAAAATTCAATTAGTTTGTATGTGAAGGGTAGAGAAATCTGGACTGTTGGATTTGTTTGTATGGGTAGATAAAATTTGTGTTGGGGAGAAATCTGAACCGTTGAGAGAGAATATTATTTAGAAATATTTCCAATTAGGAAATGATGAGAACTATTAGGTAGATACTATTATAATCAATTAAGTAGATACTATTACAATCAATTATCAATTAGGAAATGATAGGAACTACAATTATGAAATTTGACTGATTCTAACATATGTGATTGATGCGTGGTGGGTGGCACATGGGACAAAAGTGCCACATAGGACAAACACCCTTCTATTTTATAATATAGATAGTTTTGCTTTCAGTACGTTCTAGGGATGAAAGAATACTGGAAATCTCTTTCTAGTATAGCAATGTATTTTCTTCTATTTCTTCAATAAATTCAAAATTCCACGTTGCACTCTCGTCTCCTCTCCTCTCCTCTCCTCTCCTCTCTCATCCATTTCGTGGTTCCTTTAATTACCATGGAAAATCAAATTAATAAGAAAAATACGCATTAGTATAATGGAATTCAAAATATATAAATCAAAACTGGTAAGTAAAAACAGTAACGTTTATGCATGTTCGATTCACGGGGACAAAATAAAAATTGTTAGAATATTTTTTATCGTCTCATACAGGAACAAAATTGGGAGAAGTTTTTTTATTGTCTCATACATCAAACGGGCACAATGCAGTTGAGCTTGCCCCTATGGATCGAAAAATAATACTTATCGATATTCATTAGATCTTATTTTTCGCAGGACTCCATAAAATAATATTTTAAAATTTATGGATATTTTTCTAAAATTTTGTGTGACCCGGAGTGAACGTCATATGAAATATAGTGTATCATGTAGGGGAACAATGTAGTGTACCTATCTTTATTGTATTCTGCAGTTAACATCAAAATCTTGAGTTTGTTTTAATTAACTGCTAACTTTAAAGGATGATAGGTCCATAGAGTAGTCATGGCTTTCTTCAAAAGATCTTAATTTTTTTTTATTAAGATCCTAATTAATGACGTAGAACATCGATCATTGTCTACCAATAACCGGACATTTTCTTTCTTAATGAAAAAAAAAATGATTTTCCTTTGTAACAAACTTGCAAAGTATTACTCCTATAGTCATTGAAAATGTGGAATGAAGGAGACATGGTGTTAAATTTACTTTTCATATCATATTCATTAATGTAAAAAAGATGCAAATGTGATGTACATAGAAACCTCCATTAACTACGATGTACGTACGCAATCCCTGTATATCACAAGTTTTATGCTAGTGGGATGGAGCCAGAATTTTTGCGTAAGGGATGAATATACACAATCAAAAAAATTAAAATAAAGAGAGACAACAAGGTTAGTACATACATAAACTTAGTATTTGATTAAATGACAATATTAATCCATTACTTACACTTTTATTTAATTTTAGCCCATAACTTTAAGTAATTAATTTTTGTTAGTGTCCTTATTTGGTTTAATTATAAGAATTGAAATTAAACCTCATTATGACCAATTTTAGTATAAAGTTGTTTCATGGATCGGAAAAATATTAAAGTTATTACTCTTAACTTTTTTAGTAGCTAGCCCCCTCTGGCTCAATCTTTGAATTCATGAAAGATAACATAATCAAAATCATCAAATTATAGTGCTATGTTTGGTTATCCCTAGTTTCCATGGTTTGTGTTGGTCCCAATTTTATTAGCCTCCTGTTGGCTGTTTTTCTATTCCTTTTCTATTCTCCCAATGCTTTATTGGAAGCTTTTCTCTTCTTCCCTAACCCATGTCTCAATATCTTGGTATTAGGTTTGTTTCTTTTCCTTGATGTAACCCTTTCAAGTTTCTAATTAATAAAAACTTTTTTTTGCCAGTCAAAAAAAATATCATCAAATTACACAATATTGTAATTAAAAGTAGGCAACAGCGTGCCAAAATTAAGTACTAAAATCATGCCAAAATCCAAAAGATATGCATGATTCTTGCCAAGTGGGCTGCTTAATAAAGTTCTTTTTTTGAGAGCAAGTAGTGTACGACGTCCGGACGATGCACATGAAATTCACCGACATTAATCAGTTCAAAACACGTTTGCGTCTGGATATATATCTGTGTCTTATATAAGCACTAGGGCTTGCAAATGCGTTTTGAACACAACTAAAATGAGTTACGAAATTATTGACTACTCCCGCTAAAAAGCGAATTTATACGAGAAGTTTTTTTTTTTTTTAAATTAGATTCAAACAGAGTTCTTTTAGTGCATGTTCGTGCCCGAAGGCACGGATTGAACAATCAACAGACATGCAAATCAACACTGTAATTGTGAACAATGTATCAACCTGTTCATGTAACACTGAGAGGTCATTCAAAATTTGAAAATAATGCGCACACACACTGAGAGAATATGGAACGTGTGGTCAATTTTTTCCCTTTGGGTGGTGGCGTGTGTGTGTGTGTGTGTGTGCGGGGGGGGGGGGAATTCATTGCAAAATCAAACCTCGACCCCATAGGTAGACAATCCCGTGATAGATTGGACAATGGTGGGAGCTTTGCAATCGAAATAGCCATTTAAACTGAGGGAAAAAAATGGAGTCAACCTGGTTTCAAATAAGTTGCGATTGGGAGTGTGTGTATTCAAGAGAAAGGGAGAGAGAGCACCTAAAATAGACTTGCTTCGTGATTGGAATGATAGAGATAGATGAGGAGGAGTCATTGATTGGATTCGTGACCAAAACTGATCTGAAGGGGTATTCGTTCTAGAGGGGTGTTTGGTCTCGAAGAAAATCACACGTGGGCGTCGGCTTTGGGAGCGGAGACCTAGAAGAAGATATGAGAGAGAGAGCGCGAGAGAGAGAGAGAGAGAGAGAGAGAGAGAGAGAGAGAGAGAGAAAAGGAGGAGGCGGAGGAGGAGAGAGTGAGATCTGAATTTTGAACGTGAGATTTGATTACTGGCAATTGCGCAATTACCATTATTTGTGAGACAGAGAGAGAAAGAGAGAGAGGAGAGCCATAGGATTTATGGAGCAAATCAATAATTAAGAATTATAGAGAGATAAGATTTGAAAACTGAGCTCCCTTATTATATTGATTTTCATAACTTGAAGAGCGAAGTGCTACAAACTCAAAACCATTTTTGGCTTAGTATTTTCTTTTTGCCCAGTACACCCAGTTCTGTCCTTTTCAAAGTGATAACAGAGGATAGGAAGGAAAAGAAAGCGTTGCGCAACTGTAAAAGTACTTGAATCCAAATGTTTTTGTTTGGGGTACTCAAAATCGCTGCGCACGATTTTCAATAAATTTCTCTATCTCTCCTCACTCATTATACTTTAAAACCTCCCTCAAAACCCAAACCGAATAGGGTCTGTCTTGCAAAGCTCGAATCCAACTAGTATAACGTTTGGTAAAAAGAGAGGTCTATGGTAAGACTTGAATAATTGGACATAGTGTGAAGAGTGAGCATTCTCGTATGGGTTGACAATATGGTAACTCTACACTTTCTTAAGGTATTCAGATTAAAGTTCTACTAGGTCAGGGAGATTTTTGACTGCAATGGAAGTTCATGTAATCTCACTGTAACTCAAAATTGCAAATGGGATTTGGTCAACAATCACTAATTTAATCATCTAGATTTGATTGGTTCTAATTAATAGGACTGGCTCAGTTGACTATGACTCTTCCATCTCACTAAGATCTCATTACATCAAACATTTGTCTCGTTTAGAGAATGGCAGATAAAAAATTATGTCCGGCTATTTTTACCTTAAAGAATGTGATTCAATTAGATAGATATCAACATTCAAATAAGATGAGTATTGCATGAATAATCAACATAATAAGATAAAAAAAAAATATTGAACATTCCTGATTACGAGTAAACACTTGCAGTGAGCTATACAAGTCGTTAAAGTTCTCTAAAGTCTATTCCATTGACTGGAGAGAAGCCTAAGACAAAAGGTACTCTCTTTGTCTCTTTTTAAGTGTCCACTACGGCATTATGTGTCATTTTCAATGACTTATATCTCTCAACATATATTATGTTTTATTTTTGTAGTGGCTCCAAGAAATGGGACTTGAACCAATCACCGAGCCCTAGTGCACCGAGCAAGACCTAGAAGACCCTCACACCTCATTCAGCACAGGGTCTGGGGATCCCGCCTATTGCCCTCTGGAGCATCATTAGGTAGCTGGAGTCCGCCCGAGTTATGTCACTATCTAAGGGAGCGGAGCATTCCCAACTCGACTCCCCAAGGCCGCCCAAAGGAAGACGGTTACTCCAAGAGGGCCCCATGCGGTTACGCCACGAGGGTAATCATTGGGGTCAGACCTGGCCATGTGCTTCGTCACTGCCGTATCCCCTACGTCACATATGACGTTGCCCGAGGCGGTTACCCGAGCATACCCTCTACGCGCTAGCTTGGAGGCCAAGCAAACCAAGGTCTATAAATACAAAGGGACTCTAACCTAGAGAGGTATGTCATTCTACCCTAATCCTAGACCTATACACTTCTTCCTACATTTAACTTGATCGTCGGAGGGTCATTGACTACCACAGCCTTAATGACTTGCTACAGGTCAAGCGGCAGAGGAAGGAACCGAACCGACCCACAGTCAAGATTCTGATAAATTGAACCCCCACAACTAGCGACTCTGTTGGGGATCTAGCCGCCTTCCTTCTTTTTCCCAAACTCCGTTCAAAAAGTTCCCGAACCAAGATGGTCGAAGTTGAAGATCCACATCCCTGTGATACGACCCTCGAACTCAGCCCCCTCGGAGACCTTCAACAGGGCTCCGACAGAGGCAACGTCCTGGGCAAAAACCATGTGTCCATCGGTGTCGGAGCCGGCACCTCAATGCCAGATGCAGGGACGTCCTTCGAGCTCTATACTTACATCTGTCACCTAGAGCGGAAGATCGACAACCTTACAACAGTTGTGGATCGGAACAAACACGTCAGGGACGAGCTGGCAGAGATTAAGCACCTTCTCCAGATCTCCCCATCCCACTCCATTGAAAGCCATGATAGGCGAAAGAGCCAGCGCAGCCCTCCTCGCAGCTGTGGAGGGGGCCCCCTGGTGGAGCACCGACCTCCTCCCTCAGCAAAAGATCGCCTCGAACTACCGGAGGAGGTAGGTACAATGAAAAAGGTTTGCAGCGCAGGGAGCACTCCCGTTCCCTTAACCCCAACCCCAAAGGACATCCTGGGAAGCGATCAGCCTTCGAGAGACTCGAAGCCGGAAGGGTCTCCGCCTCCTCCACCCATTCTATCAGAAATGACAAAGGGCACATCGATCCCACCACTAGTTTCACGAAACTCGCAAGGGACGACAAACAGCCTCATGGAAATCCAAACCAAGGGGTACCGTGAACACCTAAAAAACGGACTCGAAAAAAGCCCGATCATCAAGCACCCCAAGAATGGTCGTGACAGAAGCCCAATCACCGAGCACCTTGAGCACCACCCTCGAGATAGCTATAGATCTTATAGGCGAAAAGACCGGTAGGAACACTCCCCCCAAAAGTCAGGGAGCGTTCTGCCAAAGAGAAAAAATTACAAAAGATTGGACCATCACATCCCAAAGAAGCATTCTGTAACTAAGCATCCAAACGGTCCCAACCGATCGATCTGACCTCATCGCAGCACCCGGCTCGAAAGACTCACAACCTCTCCATTTACAAGAGAGATCGATTCGGTCACCCCCCCCCCCCACAAAAGGATTCACCCAACCCAAGTTTGCCAAGTACGATGGCAAGTTCGAAGCATACACTCACCTGGTACAGTACAAACACGTTATGTCTCTGTTCCTCCGAAACGGGCCCTCGGATGATGATTTCCCTTGCAAAGTATTTCCCGTAGCCTTGGGAACCTAGGCCTCTCAAGGTCTAACCAACTGCCCGCCAGGTCCATCTCCTCGTTCGATTCCCTTTGCGACTCCTTCATGGTTCGGTTCGTCACCAACGACAAGCACAAAAAGGAAATCGCCACACTACGCAAACAAAATGACGAGATGCTTCGCCAATACGCCTGTCGTTATTGGGAGCTTTTTCAAACAATCGAAGGATGCGACGGAGTTATTTTGGCCCGAGTATTTAAGCTCAATCTCACCTTGCAAGACGAGTAGGTATACGACGACCTGGCTAGGCACAAACCTAGATCCATGAAAGAGCTCATGACCCACATCGAAGGATGGTGCCACCTAATCGAGTCCAAGGCAAAGCAGGGAATCAGGAAGCCAACGTGTTTGAAGGTCCCTATCGTTTTAGCAGCTATCTCAGCCGCAGCGCACATCCCGACCACTAAAATATAGGTTAACAACATTAAGCAATCTTTGAAGAAGGGGCCGAAGTCGAGCGATTTCAATGCCGAAAAAATCGTCTTCATCATCCCCATCTATCGAATTATTGATCAGGTTAAGGACCAGCCCTACTTCTCCTTCCCGAGCCAAAAGTTTGGCACTAAAAACAAGAAGATTAAGAATTCGATCGTCCGATGTAGCAATGGCAAGTTCTACCAATGGTCCTTTACCGGCCCATACTTGTGGGCGGCACACCCACACCAGGTGCCTGGCATCTTTGAAGAACTTCACGGTTGTCACTTGGAAGGTCATTCCCTCACCCACCGAGCCATCACTCAGGGTTATTATTGGCCCACAATGAACCATGACTCCAAGGAGTACATTAAACGGTGCCGGAAGTGCCAGATGTTTTCTCCCATCATCCACCAGCCCACCCAAGACCTCAGTCCTCTCACCAGTCCATGGCCATTCTCACAGTGGGGCATGGACATCATGGGCAAGCTCCCAGTTGCTCCCGACGGATTCAAATTTCTCCTAACTGCCACCGACTACTTTTCCAAATGGGTCGAGGCCGAACCCATGCTGACCATCGAGGAAACCGATGTCATTCGTTTCGTCTAGAGGAACATCATCTCCCGCTTTGGTGTACCCTTCGCTATCATCACTGACAATGGGAAGCAGTTCACTGAGCAAAAATATCGGGCCCTCCTCGACGAGTATGGCATCAAATGAGACACATCCACTTTGGCATACCCCCAGGGCAATGGACAGGCCGAGGCTGCCAACAAGGCTATCTCCTCAAGACTCAAGCGCCGACTCGAATCCCAATGGGGCAAAAGGGCCGAATAATTACCGAGGGTACTCTGGGGCTACTGAACTACCCCCCGACGCTCCACCGAATGCAACCCTTTCTCCTTGGCATTTGGGATGGAGGCCATCATTCCCCTCCAAGTAGGGCTTCCCACAATTCATACTGAAAACTTTAACGAATCGGTTAATAATGACACAATCGCCTCAAATCTTGACTTGGCAAAAGAGGAGCGTGAAAACGTGCGCATCAAGTTCGCTTCGTATCAACAAGAGGTCACCAAAGGCTATAACTGAAGCATACATCTTCGCTCGTTCAAGCCCGACGACCTTGTCTGGAAAAAGGTGGTCGAGAAGTCTAAGAAAATGAAGCTTATGCCCAATTGGGAAGGTCCATACCGTGTCCTCAAACACCTAGGCTCGGAAAATTACAAGTTGGAAAAGCTGGACGGCGCTTCTATTGCAAAATCGTGGAATGCTAATAACATCAAAAAGTTTGATGGTTAGTGGTTGCCTTGGTGCAGAGCCCTATCGGTACCTCCCCCCATGTTTCTTTGCTTTCTCAGTTTCTTTGTCTTCGAAGCATATTATCGATGTAATGGCAGTATTCAGATAAGTATTAATGAAAAGCTATTTTTTTCTTTCCTGGCACTTGTTCTCATTCTTACTCTCGTTTACTCTCCATCACTCGATTTATTCTTGCACAAATCATTTTATCACGACTTCCGGGATTTGGCTCTCCAAAAAGTACAACCCTTCCGGCGCATTTCCCACTAAGTTGTCCTGACCAACAAGGTCATTCGAGCTTTCGGCGGATCTTTCTAAGGATACTCGATCCTTTCTCTGAGTCCCTTACCACAATCCATCATAAAGCCACTCACTGCTCGGATATGTTGCGTCCCGAACCCCTGGCCGACGCCAACCCTATGCGGGACCACAACACATATCCCCTAGCAGAATTGACCCAGTGTATGACGAGAGCTCGTCAATCACCGTACTTCAGGCAGCCCCATCGGATAACCAAAGCAACCTAACCCGAAGCAGGGGCTACGAAAATTTAAATTTTTACCTCAATGCTTCGGCTTAGTTCGCTCGGTTTCAAACAGGCCCGCCCGAAGCCGGGGCACCGAAAAATCACTTTTTTCGAAAAGCATTATCTTCCTACTGCTTCAGCCCTAACCTTGCTTGTATAATTAGCAAGCTCGCCTGAAGCAGGGGGCACTGACAATTCGATTTCGAACATGTAATTCTCTAACTATGCTTCGATTAGTGCTTCGGTTAATTCTTATTCTTCCACCTCACAAGCTTACCCGAAGCAGGGGGCACAGGCATACCCTAACAACAACCACACGCATATACAAGTATTTCAGAGATAAAACACAAGTGTTTGAAAGGGGCATTAATGTACAGAAAGTGAAAACAAAGCATAAAGTACCAATTAAAGCCTACCGAGGACATGGCTCGGGCCAACTGTTCGGCACCAGTCCTACTTAACTGTAGGGGGAAAAATCTAGACAATGCCTAAGAAGGCACTGTGAGATGACAGCCTCACATGCCTCCTTGCCAGAACCCTAGTATGTTGCCTGGACCCTAGCCTGCAAAACAGACAGGAGTGAGCGCACCTTTGCCTCTCGTGGCAAAGGCCCTCCGATGCCTAAATTAGTATCACGTACCAGCAAGAAAATCTAATTATCAGAAAGAAACTACAATATGAATATCGAATATTGCGTACCTTTACCTCTAGGTTTACCTCGTATTTATAGATTTGCAGCTACTTGCTCTCCAAGCATCTTTGTTGCCCTAGGTTTCCTATCTCGTATAGGAAAACCCGTATCCCTTGGATTCTCATTCCCTAAATTGTTTGTTTCCTTTTGGACCATTTAGGAACCTTTCTCATAATGGGACCGTGGATCCCATCCCCGTTAGGTATTTCATCCAGATTCTCCTTCTTTACTGAGTATTGCCATTCTTGGACCCTTCTAGAGCGTCCTCTAGAATTATGCTCCTGTTCGGCTTGCTCATTGCCGAACAGCCCACCTGGACCAGTTACTTCATATGTCACTTACCCGGCCTAGTAATTCCTCATGTTCGTCGGAGCATGCCCCTGCTCGAGTAACTTGGACCAAAGACTTCTCGTGTCTCTGGTCCTTTTCGCTGAACAGACCGTCTGGTACTAGTGACCCCTTCTGTCACTAGTTTTTAACCACTGCACGGCGGCACCCTCATTCAACGGCTCACGTGATCCCCGAACATCACATGTTCGGTTACTTTTTGTGTCTGCTCGGGATTACCTCCCTACAATTGCTCCCCAGCTTTGCCCCATGGAGCTGCTCGGGCCAATGGGTAAAGCTTTCTAGAGAACACACACTTTAGGCCGAGCTTCGTGATATCCTATGCAGATATAGTATTGATGACCATTTGATTTCTTTTGGCGGTTTACTCATCATATTATCTCGAAATATGGAGTCTACGTGGCGTACATCGTACGCCTTGCATTTAATTCGATTTGACGTTCCTATCAAACGGTGTTTGAATATTGTACTATTCAGACCCTTCTTCCGTTACTTTTCATGTAACGTCGTGAGAGGAGTCGTTTCGACTCTGTCTCTACCCTTAAATCCCAAAAGGGATCTTTTGGGGTTTTACCGAAAATTCGAATCTCGTCTCTTTCTAAACCAGGCGACTATACGCCATCGCCGCCGTCTGCAAAACCAGTTGTTTTTCTAGAAATCTCTGCCAAATCCTTGTAAGATTTTCGTTCTTACTTCTTTCTTAAGCTATAATCTGAGAATCTCGTTCTCAGATCTTCATTTCGTTTTCAAAGATTCATTGCACCCATTTTTCGATTTCATTTCGTTTGAAACCCCCTTCGTATATATCCATGGCAGACGAAGGTAATAGTAAGCTTAAACCTGGCAAGTTTAGGAAACTTTGCGAAACCCCCGCTGCCATGGCCGCCTTTAGGACCAAATATCATGTTCCTGACAATGTAGGGCTTGAACTCGCCCCTTTAGGTGCAGATAGGGACGGCGGTTCATGGGATAGAACATGCATCCCAATCGTAGCTATAGTCGAGGGCGAAGTCCGATTTCCCCTTGACCCGTTACTCCGTCGAGTCCTTAACTGGTATAGGCTTACCCCCATGCAAGTTTCTTCCAATGTTTTTAGGCTCATTATGGGAATGGTAGCCTTAAACGAAATTCTGGGGACACAGCTAGGGTAGCCTTAAACGAAATTCTGGGGACACAGCTAGGACTATGGGAATTACAATGGTGGTATAGCATTGTGCTCAATCGTGAGTACAATGCCTATTATTTCAAGGTTAGGAAGGTAGACAAGCGTTTCGTGCTGAATCTTCCAGACTCTGCTCGGGATCACGAGATTGACTTTCTATACGTCACTGGAGCATTTAAGCCACAAGGGGAAAATGGCCAGGTGGTGGGCTTTCATTGCCCCCACGTGTGGGGCCACCCACGTATGCTCCCAAAAAAAATTTTTCCTTTTACTTTCAGTACTTCTAAGCTTCAGTTTTTGTTATCCTTTGCATAATTCTTTCCTTCGTTCTATTTTACAGCAACAAATGCAAACAAGAGGCCAAGCAGAGAACCGAGTTATGTCCGCACAGAGGACATAAACAAGGTTTTGAAATACGAAGGGGTGCCGGGCACGCGAACCGCAGGGCGAGGTCGTGACGCCAACGTACTGCTAGGATACGACCTTGCTTACAAGGGGTTTATTGACAGAAGATTATCCACCCCAAGCACAGACGGTGCTTCTACTTCTGCGGCTCCCCAGACAAGGAGTCAGAAACGCAGTTCGGGGGTTACCGTAGCCGGGCAGCCAGGAGAAGTGCCCATCTCAGAAGGGGTCCCCTTACCCCGCTTGGTACTCTGAAGATCCTCACAACCTCGTGCCGAATGATCAATTCCTGATAAAGACACCAACCAATCATCATCACAAGGGTATTCTCCTTCACCCCCGAACTCCGCAATGACGTCGCGTCAGACGGTAAATTTGAGCACTCTTCTTACTGTTTCTTCTCGTGGCCGCGGTGCCGCTGGCCGGGTGGCATCAACTGGCCAGGCTCCGCCCCCGCCTAGGCGCACCAGAGGGGGCTCCATTCGAGCATCCTCTTCCCCAAGGGAACGAGATGCTTCTCTGGAGGCTGGGGATACACACCGGGACAAACGTACCCGAAACCAATCCTCTGAAGATGCAACAGCTCAAGCTGGTGCAGCGCTTACCCAACCTCAGTCTGTCAGCACCCAGCCTCCTCCTTAAATCTGGGCTCCTGTTCTCACCAGAGGTGACAGGACCGTGCATATCGGGGATAGTGCCAGCTCTTCGGAGACGGCAATGGCCCTTGCACAAGCTCTGCTTCTACCTGTTGATATGCAAAAGGAGTCCACATCTCCATCAGACCGGGTGCTGTCCACTGGACTCGTCAGTGGCATAAAGGTATGTTCAGTCATCTCGTGACTTGCAATCTTGGTTCAAACATATACTTGACCTTGGATTTTCATTCTGCATTTTGTTTGCTGCAGTTTATTCAAAAAATGGTCACTCTTGGCCAAAAGCTGCAAGAAGTGGAGGCTGAACGGAACGATCTGCTGAACAACAACACCAGATTCTCCGTACAGTGACTAGGCTGGAGAGTGAGAGAGATAACGCCAAGATTGACTATAATGATGCAAAACAGAGGATGGAGACTGCTGAAGACAATCTCAAACAAGCTTTGGCTGAGATTGATACTACTAATGTAACGACCCTGATTTTTGGTCAATAAAAATTTCGCTAAAAATTTGAATTTTATTTTAATACTTGGATTTCATTTTTAACATCCAAAAATCGATCGTTATTGACTTATAAAATTTTGTTATTATATTTGAAAATTGTTTATTTATTATATAAATCCCTTTTAGCGATTAATAATCCGTCATAATTAGGTTTATGACTTAGGAGATTGGAATTCATCGCCCGGGCATTAAGGTCATTTTCTAAAGACGAGTATGCCTATTTAGACATTGGTATAGTTACTTGGTAATTGTAGAAAATCCTAGAATTTATTTTCTCGGCTGGAAATCCTGCATGGCAACCGATTAGTTAGCAAACCCTAACTACCATATGGCTTAGTTGCATTTCCCCTAACCTAGAGCGTTGCATCGATGCAAAAATGGTTAATGTTTAGTCCTTGCCTTGACCGTTAACTTGACTGCCTTGCTTTGGCTTGGCTGGGCTGCCTAGGCATCGGGTCGCTGTCGGGCCTGCCCTGCCTTGGCGTCGGCTCGCTGACAAGCCTGCCTTGCCTTGGCGTCGGCTCGCTGTCGCGCCTGCCCTGCCTTGGCATCGGGTCGCGCATCGCTTCTGCCTTGGCGTTGCTAGGCTGCCTTGGCTGCCATTGGGTTCTGCCTTGGCATCGGGTCACGCCTTGCTTTTTACCTTGGCGTTGCTGGGCTGCCTTGCCAGCAGGCCGCCTTGGCCACTGCTTGGCCACCGGGCCGCCTTGGCCACCGCTTTCCTAACGGGCCACCTTGGCCACCGCTTGGCCACTGCTTGGCTACCGGGCTGCCTTGGCCACTGTTTGGCCACCGGGCTGCTTTGGCCACCGCTTGGCCACTGTTTGGCCACCAGGCTGCTTTGGCCACCGCTTGGCCACTGCTTGGCCACCGGGCTGCTTTGGCCACCGCTTTGCCACCAGGCTGCCTTGGCCACGCTCACGCCTTGCCTTGGCGTTTGGCACCGTCGGGCTTTAATATTCTGTTATTGGGCAATTTCCTACTAAATAAAACCAAAATACGACTCGAGCAATGAAAGCCTAGATTAAGTATCGTTAGTCTTTAACTGATTAGTTAGAATAGCCTAATGCCCAGTTAGCCTAATCACTTCTCCCTAACCCTAGATGGACCATTTTATCCTTTTTGTGTTTTTACATTGGACGATAAAAGCTAGAGTAATAATTATCCGTTGGACAATAGCGTTAGAGTTTCCTTTACCCATTGGTCAATAGGTAAACATTGGTTAATCTTCCTAAGTAAGAGATTAGATTAGTTTAGTGCTTAATTGCAAAGTATTATACTTTTTGGTATTAACCGTTGGATAATAACCGTTAGGAGATTCTTTACCCATTGGGCGATAGACTAGAATCCTAACCATCATTACCCATTGGTAATTAACCGCTAGGGAAATCATTATCCATTGGATAATAGCTTTACTTGCCAACCAAGAATAGGTGATTAAAATATTAGACTTTGTAACGACCCTGATTTTTGGTCAATAAAAATTTCGCTAAAAATTTGAATTTTATTTTAATACTTGGATTTCATTTTTAACATCCAAAAATTGGTCGTTATTGACTTATAAAAATTTCGTTGTTATATTTCAAAAATTCCTTATTGATGTTGTAAATCCCTTTTAGCATTAATAATCCGTCATAATTAGGTTTATGACTTAAGGGATTGGAATTCATCGCCCGGGCATTAAGGTTATTTTCTAAAGACGAGTATGCCTATTAAGACCTTGGTATAGTTACGTGATAATTGTAGTAAAATCCTAGAATTATATTTCTCGGCTGGAAATCCTACATGGCAACCGATTAGTTAGCAAACCCTAACTACCGTTTGGCTTAATTACATTTCCCTAACCTAGAGCGTTGGATCGAGGCCAAAGTGGTTAATTTTTAGTCTTTGCCTTGACCGTTGACTTGACTGCCTTGCTTGGCTTGGCTAGGCTGCCTTGGCATCGGGCCACTGTCGCGCCTGCCTTGCCTTGGTGTCGACTCGCTGTCGCGCCTGCCTTGCCTTGGTGTCGACTCGCTGTGGCGCCTGCCTCGCCTAGGCGTCGGGTCGCTGTCGGGTTGCTCTGCCTTGGCGTCGGCTGCTCCGCCTTGGCTGCCATCGGTTCTGCGCCTTAGCATCGGGTCGCGCCTTGCTTTTGCCTTGGCCATGCTCACGCCGCTTGGCTACCACTTTGCACCGGGCGCCTTGGCCACCGCAGCACCGATTGGCTAGCGGGCTACCTTAACCACGCTCACGCCTGCTTTGGCCACCATTTTGCCAAGACCGCCTTGGCCACCCGATTGGCTAGCGGGCTACCTTGGCCACACTCACGCCTCGCTTCGCCGCCTTGCTTACAGGCCGCCTTGGCCACCGATTGGCTAGCGGGCTGCCTTGGCCATGCTAACGCCGCCTTGGCCACTACTTTGTTAGCAGGCTGCCTTGGCCACGCTCACGCCTTACCTTGGCGTTTGGCACCGTCGGGCTTTAATATTCCGTTATTGGGCAATTTCTTTCTAAATAAAACCAAAATACCACTCGAGCAATGAAAGCCTAGATTAAGTATCGTTAGTCTTTAACCGATTAGTTAGAATAGCCTAATGCCCATTTAACCTAATCAACTTCTCCCTAACCCTTGATTAACCCTTTGAACCGTTTGAACCTTTTAGCCATCGACCATTGGTCAATAGCATTAGGGTTATCTTTACCCATTGGATAATAGGAGAACCTTGGTTAATCTCCTAAGTACGAGATTAGATTAGTTTAGTGCTTAATTGCAAAGTATTAGACTTTCTAGTATTAAACGTTGGATAATAACCGCTAGGAGAATTATTACCCATTGGACGATAGAGTAGAATCCTAGCCATCTTTACCCATTGGTTATTAACCACTAGGAAACTATTATCCATTGGATAATAGCTTTACTTGCCCACCAAGTACTAGGGTTAATAAAATACTAGATTTGCCATGTGTGGTAATTGAATTAATTATAATTAGTACATTAGGGTTATTATTTAATTACTTAGTACTTTGAAAGACTTACATTAATTTATTAGCTATGGGATTCTTTCATATCTAGCCTAGATTGAGAAGTACATACCTATATCTATATATATATATATATATATATATGTATATGTATATAATATTGTAAGTACACATGTGGGTATTCCAATTTTTAATTTGAAAATCCTTTTACTTGTGAAAGTATAAGATCACAAGTACCCTATCTATATTATTATATATGTATACTTCCTAGTGTGTGTATATATATATATATATTTATAGTACAAGAGAGAGAGAGAGAGAGAGAGAGAGAGAGCCGAGAGAGATTGGGAGAGGGAGAGAGAGGGAGTTCGGATGAGAGAGGGAGAGAGAGAGTGATGTGTGTCTTTGATTGACCTTGCTAGCTCATCCTTGTCCTAGTTTATGTATACTTTCAAGTGAAAGCATGACCAATGCCATCCAATCTTGTCCTTCATTGTAAAAACCCCATTAGAATAACCTAGTTTTGTCCTAGTTCTTGGAGTGAAAGCAAAGCAATATCCCTTGGTAGCCATGCAAGCCTAGGTTTTAGGGTGATTCTTGCAAGAAACCAAGATTTGGTGGAATTAAAAAATTGGGAGAAAGAGGGAGAGAGTGGGCCGGCCAATAAGGAGAGAGAGCCAAGGTCTTGCCTATAAATACCAAGCCATTCTCACCATTTCAACTCACACCTCCAAGCATAGCTCTCACTTCTCTCTAAAATCTCTAAGAAACCAGTTTCTGGACAGCCTACTGTCCATCCACCAATCTTCAGTTTTCTCTTGCTTAAACTAGTTTCTAGGATAAACTTCCTTCTAGAACCTCGTAGAACACTTCGAGAGCTTCAACTTAGACCCAAGAACCACCCTAAACCGTTAAGAAACGACCAAGATATCGACATCCGAAGTTCAGTCAAATTTCGGATTTCCAGATTTCCAGACAACCTACTGTCCTCTGAAAAACTCCATTTTTTCTCCGGGCGAAAGTCGTTTCTAGGAACAACGTCCTCCACGAAAGTCGTAGAACACTTCGAGAGCTTCAGTTTAGATCCAAGAACCACCCCAAACGGTCAAGAGATGACCAAGATATCGACCTCCAAAGTTCAGTGAAAAATCTGGAAATTCCATTCCAGACAGCTCACTATCCACTTTCTTATCCCCATTTTTCTCCGGGCGAAAGTCGTTTCTAGGAATAACGTCCTTCACGGAAGTTGTAGAAAATTTCGAGATCTTCGTTTTAGACTCAAGAACGATCCTATTCGGCCTAGTTTTGACCAAGTTACTGCCATCCAAAGTTTGGTCCAGATTGTGAGCATTCGACGCCCGTAGCACTTTCCAACTAGCTTATTCGGCCCCGACTAGTTTCGGATTAAGGTAGAATTTTCTTATGACCTCTAACTCTAAGTATATGTAGAATCTTCTTATACCCCTACCCTACGTATATCGTATGATATGAGCGTGATTAAGAATATGTAGTACTTGGCTAGTTGATCGCATGATGTTGTTTGACGTAGAATTCTTTGAAGTATATGAGCATGATAATGTAGTTGTGATATTTAGCTTGTAGAACTTTCTTGCTAAAAGTACGTAGTTTACTTTGATCTTATGGCTACTTGATTGCTTGATCGCCTAATTACCACGTGATTGTATGAACTCGTCAATAAACATGTGTTGCTTTATTGAACCTCTCGAAGGAAATGCGTTTTAAAGATAAAGTGTCGTTTTGAAACAAAGTATTTGTATTTTGACCTTTAAACGATTGTAAGCATGATAGTATGTTGCTTGCCTTACTTGTAGTTGTAAACAAGCATGTTTAAATAGAGTTGGATGATCTTGCTAGATTACTTTAAAGTGATTCGTCCCGCCACGGAGTCTATGCATGATTACGAGACACGACAACCGAGAAGTAGAAACATGACACCTAGGGTGTGGATAAAGGAAATAATTGGACTTAATAAAATATTTTTGAGACTACATAATGGCCGGACTTGGTAGCTATTGTGTGAATGTGAAAAACCCACCATGTGGCCGGACTTGCCCATTGTGGAGATGTGTTTACAAAGGATAAAATATTTTCGAAACTACATAATGATCACGTGTGAAAATCATTATGTGATAGGTGCGTTCCAATGGGAAACCATTGTGAGGTTAGTGTGTGTTCCAATGGGAATCCGTGGTGGCGGAACCATTGTGAGGCTGCGTGTGTTCCAATGGGAAACCATTGTGAGGCTGTGTGTGTTCCAATGGGAAACCATTGTGAGGCTGTGTGTGTTCCAATGGGAATCCGTGGTGGCGGAACCATTGTGAGGCTGTATGTGTTCCAATGGGAATCCGTGGTGGCGGAACCATTGTGAGGTTGTGTGTGTTAAAACTGGGTTTGAAATGTTTTAGTAAAGTGAAAATGAGAAACATACTACGAAACGCTGCGTAGAAAAACTCTGATGATATGGACACCAATGATAGATAGCAAATGCAGATGTGTCATTGTTCTTATTATTGTCGATAATTTGCATGTGCTGTTATGACCCTTTATGATAAATGCATGACTTGCTATGTGTAAGTTAAGGGTTAGTGGCTTTGGATTATTCTATTGAGCTTTCAAGCTCACGGTGTTGCCTTTGGTGACCCTGACTTATTATATTGGTGGCGACGCCGGTATAATGGGTCAGACTTCATAGATGAGCAAGGTGAACAGTACACATTGGAGGCCTTTGGAGCCGAAGAGCTAGCTAGGATGGAGGAAGAGGCGGAGCTGTAGCTAACCTTAGATTTCTCATCCCTTTTGTGTAATAAAAGTACCCTAGTAGGATTTGTGATGTAATAATGAGCTAGACTCTTAGTATTTCCATTCAATAAAATGTTATTTAACGTACCCGATTTTGGGGGCGTTACAGACTTGGCCATGTGTGTTATTTGATTAAAATAGGATTAGTACATTAGGTTAGTATTTTAATAGTTGTACTTTGAAAGTAGTAGAATACTATATTAGATATTGGTCCTAGGTCATAGCTAGTATAGATATTGTGTGGTACATGTATATATATATATATATATATATGAGTGTACTTGTATGTATATATATATAATATTGTATATAACATGTGTGTATTACAATATTATATTAAGAAAATCTATATTTGGTTTTAAATACAATATTTGAAAGACCCATAGTACATATGTATATGTTAGTATATATATATACTTTCCAAGTGGTACAAGTGGGAGAGAGAGAGAGAGGAGAGAAGCCGAGAGAGAGATGGGAGAGAGAGAGAGAGATTCGGATGGGAGAGGGAGAGAGAGTGTGATGTGTGTGCAAGTTGATTGACCTAGCTTAGCTCATCTTGTCCTTCTTTGATATACTTTCAAAGTGAAAGCATGGCCAAGGACAATCAAATCTAGTCCTTCTTGTACAAACCCCATTTCTTTACTTGAATCAAATTCCATTTGCTTGCCTAGTCTTCCATAGTCCAATCCAAAGGACACATCCTAGCCTTGCATGCCTAGTTTTTAGGTTATTTCTTGCAAGCAAACTTGATTTGCTTCAATTAAAAATTGGAGGAAAGAGAGAGAGAGAGTGGCCGGCTAGGGAGAGAGAGAGAGAGTGCTTTGCCTATAAATAGCACCCCATACTTTCATTCAACTCACACCTCCAAGCATAGCTCTCACTTCTCTCTAAAATCTCTAAACCAGTTTCTGGACAGCCTACTGTCCTCTGAAAAACTCCATTTTTTCTCCGGGTGAAAGTCATTTCTAGGAACAACGTCCTCACAAAAGTCGTAGAACACTTCGAGAGCTTCAGTTTAGACCCAAGAATCACCCCAAACGGTCAAGAAATGACCAAGATATTGCCATCCAAAGTTCAGTGAAATTCTCGGATTTCCAGTCCAGACAGCTTACTGTCGATCTCTTTATCACCATTTTTCTCCGGGTGAAAGTCATTTTTAGGAACGACGTCCTTCACGAAAGTCGTAGAGAACTTCGAGATCTTCGTTTTAGACTCAAGAACGATCCTATTCGGCCAAGTATTGACCGAGTTACTGCCATCCAAAGTTTGATCCAGATTGTGAGCATTCGACGCCCGTAGCACTTTCCAACTAGCTTATTCGGCCCCGACTAGTTTCGGATTAAGGTAGAATCTTCTTATACCTCTAACTCTACGTAGTATACCTATACCCCTACCCTACGTATATCGTATGATATGAGCGTGATTAAGAATATGTAGTACTTGGCTAGTTAATCGCATGATGTTGTTTGACGTAGAATTCTTTGAAGTACATGAGCATGATAATGTAGTTGTGATATTTAGCTTGTAGAACTTTCTTGTTTAAAAGAACGTAGTTTACTCTGATCTTATGACTACTTGATTGCTTGATCGCCTAGTTACCACGTGATTGTATGAACTCGTCAATAAACATGTGTTGCTTTATTGAACCTCTTGAAGGAAATGAATTTTAAAGATAAAGTATCGTTCGAAACGAGGTATTTGTATTTTGACCTTTTAACGAGCATGATATCGCATGAGTTATGTGAATAGTCCCACCGCGGAGTCGATGCATATTACGAGACACATGGAATTGGAAAAGTAGAGATATGACACCTAAGATGTGGTTGATACGGATAAAAGTGTTTTGGAAATGCATAATGGCCGGACTTGGTAGCCATTATGGCCATGAGTCAGAGTTGGTAGCCTTTGTGGCAATGAGCCGGACTTGGTAGCTCATTGTTGTGCGACACAAGGTGCCGGTCTTGGATACTCATGGTTGTGTGTGTGTGTGACACAATGTACCGGACTTGGTAGCCATTGTGGCCGTGCGTTGGTAACCTTGTGGCAATGAGCCGGACTTGGTAGCTCATTGTTGTGCGACACAAGGTACTTGTAACCCATGGTTGTGTGCGTGCGTGTTTTCGGAATTGATGATAAAAGATGAGACACAAAACGATGAGTCGCGTAGGGGAGACACACAGAAAACATGACACCAACGCTCGTTAGTGAAGGCGCATGTGTAATTGTATGAGTTGTTTAAAAGCATGTTAAAATCGTATACTATCTTTGATGTGTATGTTAAGGGTTAGTGGGTTTGGATTACTCTATTGAGCTTTCAAGCTCACGGTGTTGCTTTATGTGACCCTGACATATTATACTGGTGGCGACGCTGGTATAATGTGTCAGACTTGTTAGATGAACAAGGGAGACAGTACACCTTGGAGGCTTTTGGAGCTGAGGAACTTGCTAGGATGGAAGAAGAGAAGGAGCTGTAGATAACCTTAGATATCCATCCCTTTTGTGTAATAAATGAACCCTTTGGGAGTTTATGATGTAATAAAGAGCCAGACTCTCTTTTGTTGTTCAATAAAATGTTTATTTAACGTACCCAAAATTCGGGGCGTTACAACTAAGAAGGAAGCCTTTGAAGCTAGATATGAGAAGGGATTCGATGCTGCTACTGCGGACTACATGGATCAGATGCCAGCCATTCAGGACCAGATCTGGGCAGCCGGCTGGGAGGCTTGCCTAGTCAAGATTGGAGCTGCAGACGATTGCCCCTTATGGGTGGAAAATGACCTGCCAAGCCGCCGTGCAGCCGCGCCTCAAGTGCCTAACGAGACCTTGGCGGATGATGTGGATCAGTAGATTGACGATTTTGCAGATGCTGATGAGAATATCGAGATGGAGACGCAGGAGGTTCAGACTGAACGGCGTGATGCTCAACTCGAGGAAGCTAATGTGCAGACATCAACAATTCGTCCAAGTGACTTGGAGGAGCCAACCGCTGATGGCAACATCAACACTGGAACAACCACTGAGGTCTTAATTGAGAATCCCGAGGTCCAAAATTTGGACTGACTCTAGTAAGTCATCTTTTAATCTCACCAAATACTTTGGCATAATTTTGGCTGGTCCTACGCGACCGTAATCTTTTGGCCCTGCGTGGCATTGGTACAATCAAACTTTTGGTAACACAGGTATTCGGCCCTGTGTGGCAAAATACTTTATTGTTTGTGGCCATTTCGAGGCCTTTGTCATTTTGTTCGGCCTTTCTTGGCCATAACTTTATCTGCTTTTGAATGCATGTGATCATATGCCTGTCTAGATATTGCTTAGGCTGTTACTAAGTTTTTCGTGCTTAGTGTGTCTAAATCTCTCGTATTTAGATTCATACAAAAATATGTATGAAACATAATTTCGTTATGCTTCTTGTCAAGTATTTCGTACTTAGCAAGTTTCACATACTTGAATAAGTTTTCATATACTAAGTGTATTCGTACTTGTATAATATTGAGTATCACGTACCTTTATACCCAAGTGTTTCAGACTTGGTAATTCTACGATTTGCATTTTCTCATATGCAAACCCAAGTGTTTCGGACTTGGTAAATCAGTACAAGTATTAAGTGTTTCGTACTTGGGAATTTCAATACAAGTGTTTCGTACTTGTGAATTTCAATACAAGTGTTTCGTACTTGTGAATTTTATATTCGTATATAATTCTTGAGTATCTCGTACTCTCGTGGTTTAAAGCTTTTTCATGCATAGATAATTGAAACGTGTATTCGTACCCATTCCCTGCTCCCCAATACGAAGAAAGGGGTTGGAAGGCCATTATTCGTATTTATAGATCGAAACAATCCATAAGTAAAACAGAATTTCTGAAAAAAGTCAATATATTGCAAAAAACGTGATTTTATTCATAATCCTGGAAACTCAGGGGGCCCTTACGCGTACCCCATGCAACTAAAAAGGAAACACAAGGGAATTTTATTCATAATTCCCACACAATCACATAATCCTATAACAGAATGAAAAGTAAACTGAAGTCTTTCAAACAAAGAACTTCCTCAAGTTGTGGATATTCCAGGGCCGTAGCACTGGGTTCCCGTCCAAATCTGCCAGACGATAGGCCCCGATGCCCACAATCTCAGTGACTCGGTATGGGCCTTCCCAATTAGCACCTAACTTGCCCTCGTTGGCAACCTTGGTGTTGCCAAGCACTTTGCGGAGCACAAGGTCTCCAACACCAAACTCTCGTGGGTGGACATGTTTGTTGTAGTTCTTCATCAACTGTTCCTGATAGGAGGCCAAATGCACTAGGGCTCTCTCTCTCCTTTCCTCGGCAAGGTCGAGCTCAATTTCAAGAGCCCTGTCATTTCCCCCACTTTCGACCAAAGCAGTTCTGTTGGTAGGGAGGCCAACTTCCAATGGAATGACTGCCTCTGTTCCATAAGCCAAAGAATAGGGGGTCTCTCCCGTAGACCTCCTAGGCGTTGTTCGGTGCGCCCACAGTACCAGTGGCAACTCATCATGCCACTTGCCCTTTGCTTTATCCAGCCTCTTCTTGATCCCATCCAGAATGGTTTTATTGGATGCCTCTGCTTGCCCATTACTTTGAGGGTAAGCAGGGGTTGAATAATAATTTCTTATTCCATCTTGGGAGCACAAAAAGCCTTGAACTTTTTTTGGAATTGTGACCCATTGTCAGTAATCAAAGAATATGGGACCCCAAACCGAGTAATGATACTCTTCCAGACAAACCTCTCTATCATAGGTTCAGTAATCTTAGCCAGAGGCTCAGCTTCAATCCACTTTGTGAAGTAATCTGTTGCTACCAAGAGGAACTTTCGATTCCCAGTTGCCTTGTGAAGCGGACCTACGATGTCCATTCCCCATTGTGCAAATGGCCAAAGGCTAGTTAATGGCACCAGATCCTCGGCTGGCGTCCTTATCATTGGGGAAAATTTCTGGCACTTATATCTTGACATAGACCTTAGCATCTTCTTGCATATGGGGCCACCAGTATCCCTGGGTGATTGCTTGGTGGGCAATGGACCTGCCTCCGGCATGACTTCCACATGTTCCTTCATGAACCTCACGGAGGAATTTCTGCACCATATCGGGGTGCACGCAGAGCAAATACGGTCCAGTGAAGGACTTTCTGTAAAGCTTTCCCTCGGGAGACAGCCAGAACCTGGCAGACTTAGTTCTGATTTTGTGGGCCTCCTTTTTATCAGAAGGAAGCGCCCCATCTCGTAGGAACTCCACAATTGGATCCATCCAACTTGGTGCCTGGTTGACATCCAGGACCATCTCCACACTCCTTCCTATGCTTGGCTCGCTGAGGTAGTCGACTGCTACCTTCCTTCTGAACTCAGTTGGTACAGCAGCAGCTAACCAGGCTAGGGAATTTGCATGGGAATTCTGTCCGGAGCTTATCTGCTCGATGTATACTTTCTCGAATGTATCAATCAAACCCTTGGCTGCCTCCACGTAGGCCGCCATCTTTTCACTTCGGGCTTCACATTCCCCGGACAGTTGACATACCACCAACTGAGAGTCACAGTAGATCCTGATTATTTTTGCCTTCAAAGTCTTTGCGCTTTTAAGGCCGATGAGAAGCGCTTCGTATTCCGCCACATTATTCGACGCACTGAATCCGAGCTGAACAGAGAGTTCTATTATGACTCCCTGGGCAGGGAACAGGACAATGCCAGCTCCAGAACCGGAGTTAAACGCCGAGCCGTCAACAAACAACTTCCATTCCATGGAGTTCTGTTCGGTAAGTGCCACATCTTTCTTGGTTGATGGCCTCGCTGGCTACTCCTTTCTCATAGGAGGCTGGGGGGTTATCGCGGGAGAAAACTCCGCCACAAAATCAGCCAACACTTGGCCTTTGATTGCAGTGCGCGGCTGATAATCAATGTCGTACTGGCTTAACTCGACAGACCAGGTGGAGATTCTTCCCGAAAAGTCTGCCCTTCGTAGCAGAGATTTTAGTGGATATTCGGTATAAACTACTACCTTGTGGCTTTGGAAGTAGTGCGGTAACTTCCTTGTGGCCGTTCTCAAAGCAAGAACCAATTTCTCAAGGGGCAGATATCTCGTTTCTGCGTCTAAAAGGGTTTTACTCACATAATAAACTGGGGTTTGTTCGGATCCCTTGTTTCTTATCAGAACCGCACTTACAGCGTGCTCAGAAACCGCCAGGTATAAAACCAAGGTCTCACCTGGTTCCGGGGTTGATAGGAGGCGAAGCCGTATTTCTTCAAGTCTGGAAAGCTTGCTCGCGTTCTCGCTCCCATTCAAATCCTTCTCTCTTTTTCAACAACTGAAAGAAGGGTCTGCACTTGTCACTCGATCGGCTGATGAATCTGTTGAGGGCTGCGGCCATTCCAGTCAGCCTCTGGACTTCTTTCGTTGTCTTGGGGCTCTGGAGCCCTTGCAAGGCAGTTATCTGATCCGGGTTCGCTTCAATCCCCCTAGATGGCCCAAGAACTTTTCAGAGCTGACTCCGAACGCACATTTCGAGGCATTGAGTTTTAACTTGTATTTCCTCAGGATTCCAAAAGTTTCTCTCAAATCCTCTATATGCCCTTGCTTGGTTTTACTCTTTACGACCATGTCATCTATGTAAACTTCCATACTCGTTCCAAGCAACCCTTTGAACATAAAGGTGGCCAGTCTCTGGTAAGTTGCCCCTGCATTCCTCAACCCAAAAGGCATTATAGTGTAACAGTATAATCCTCGCGGTGTGATAAAGGAAGTTTTCTCTTGATCAGGCCCAAACATGGCGATTTGGTGATATCCTCGATACGCGTCGAGGAAACTCATCCGTTCGTACCCTGCAGTTGCGTCAACTAATTGATCGATCCTGGGTAGAGGGAAGCTATCCTTTGGGCACGCTTTATTCAAGTCTGTAAAATCCACGCAGACACGCCATTTCCCATTATTCTTCTTCACTACGACACTGTTGGACAGCCATTCCGGGTAATAAACTTCTCGTATGGCCTTGGCTTCCAGCAAGCGATCCACCTCTTCGATAACAGCATCAACATGCTGCACTACTGCCCTTCTCTTTTTCTGAATTACGGGCTTATGCTGGGGGTCTACATTTAAGTGGTGGCAGATTACATCTGCATCCACTCCGGGCATCTCCTCTGGTACCCATGTAAAAACATCGACATGTTCTTTTAGGAAACCCACCAATTCGGCTTCCTCTGTTTCTGTCAGTGACTCTCCAATCAAAAAATACCTCTCCGGATCAATCTCGTTGATCTGTATTTTCTTCAGGCCTTCCACCACTTTTTCTGCCGGATTCCTGCCGACGCCTTCGATGGTCGGTTGATCACGTATCTCCATCGTATGGACGTTATGGGCCTTTGGCATTTTCTTGATGATAGAGATCAAGCATTGTTGTGCCGCCTTTTGGTTACCCCTGATCTTTTCAATTCCATTAGACCTTGGGAATTTCACCATCTGGTGGTAAGTAGAAGAAACAGCTCTCATTTTGTGTAACCAAGTTTTCCCTATAATCGCGTTATAGGAGGATGGGACGTCTACAACCAAAAAGTCAGTTCTCAGGACTATTGAACCTGCACGGACAGGGAGGGTTATCTTCCTTAGGGACCAAATTGCCCCTGCTCCAAATCTCACCAAGGGTGTCTGTGACTGCTCCAAATCTGCTTGAGCCAAACCCATCCGTTTGAATGCTTCGTAGTACAATATCTCTGTACAGCTTCCTGAGTCTACTAGGATCCTCTCGATATCATATTCCCCAATTCGTAGGGTTATGACCAAGGCATCGTTGTGGGGGAGCTGTACTTCCTTCAAGTCCTCATCCGAGAAAACTAAGCCTTCATTGCCTACGTCGTTCTCTCGTCCCCTCTTTCTTCCCAACCTCATGACATGTTGGTCGTGCTTGATTTGTCTCTGGAGTAGCCTTACCTCATTTCTCGTATAAGGTGTGGCCAGCCCATGTATCATATGGATCACTCCTTTAGGATTTCGCTCGTAATCCAGCTCCATTGCCTTCCCTTTATCCTTGGGATCCTCCTCGATGAATTCTTTGAGGTAGCCTCGAGAGACTAAATCGTCAAGGTGCCTTTTAAACATCTCGCAATCCTCAGTCATGTGACCCCAGTCTTTATGGTAGCTGCAATGCTGATCCGTAGCATGTTTCGCATCCTTATCCCCTCCTAGAGGTTGGGGCCATTTGAAATAAGGCTGATTCTTAATTCGGTAAAGAATCCTGTAGATGGGCTCCTTCCAAACTGTGGTAATTGAAAAGAATGACTTTGGGTCTGGGGGTGGCCTTTCTCTGTTCGGCTCTCTCTTAGCCTGCCCGTACTCCTTTCTTTCCTTGTATGTTTTAGGTTCCGGCTTATCCGCCTTCTTGGTATGGCCTTTCGACTGCTCAGTACCGAGCCTGCCATCTTCTCGTAGTATGTCATCCTCGTTCCTGGCATGCTGCTCAATTCGTTCCATCAATTATGCCAGCGTGCTCACCGGACTCATATTCAGGGACTTTCGTAGCTCTCCCCGAACAGGCAGCCCGGTCTTGAACGTTGCTATAGCATACTCCTCGCTGCAACTCTCAATCTCGTTGAAGGTCTCCCAATACTTTTTGGCGTAGTCTCTGATCAGCTCGTTCTCTCCTTGTCTCATGATTGAGAGGCTCTCGAAAGTCTTAGGTGGTTTTCTGCTTGTTAGGAACTGAGCAGTGAATTCTTCGGCCAACTGCCTCCGTCCTCGTACGGTGTTCGGCTCCAATTTATGGAACCAAGATAAGGCCACCTTCCCCAGACTAGACGGGAACATCTTGCACATGATAGCGTCATTGCCGTCATGCATGAACATTGCCTGTTGGTAATGCCGTATGTGTGCCACTTGGTCAGCACTAGTTTCATATGGGACGAACGTCCCGTGCTTCACCCTGCTCGGCAACCTTGCCTCCTTTAATTTCTTCACAAAAAGAGAAGAGGCTATGTTGCTAAGAGCCTTCCGTGCTGCTTCTCGTGCAGACATGGTTGCTTCTTCTTGCCCCTTCGCGATCTTAGCAGCATGCCTCTCCCAATCGGAGTCAGGTCTCTCGTACCTGTCCCTGTGATGCTTCCTGGTCCCACCTTCCTCTGGGATGGAACTTCTGCTCTTGCTTCTCCTTTTTCGTGAAGAAGCCCTTGGCCGTTTCGGAGTGAGGCTCCTGCTCCTTTTCTTCGTGAAGAGGCTTTCTTATACTCCGCCATCACCAGACCTCCTCCTTTGGATCTTCTTCGTGAAAGTCCGGAATCGTTCGGATGGTCTCGTATCTGTTCCAGTCGCTGGATTTCGTATTCTCGCCTCTTAATCAGACGAGCGTACTCCTCTATCTCCTGTCTCTGCTGGTCCAGGATATCCTTATTGCTGCGCACACTTTTCGAATGTGCCACCGATTCTATCCCACGGTGGGACTTGCTCCTTCTCGTGGATTTCGTGGCGGTCCCACCTTCCTTGTTCTTCGGATCATCTTGAAGAGTTATGAGATGATCTTTGCTCGTTATTTTCTTGCTATGGCCACCAGCATGCTTTTTCAGAAAACCTGGAGGGGATTCGCCTCCTTCCCCACCAGCCTGGTTAAGCGGTGTGACTGGGTCTACTTCCACCATGGTCGTTTTTCAAATGGAACTCGTTCGTTTCCCACAGACGGTGCCAATTGTAGGGGGAAAAATTCAGACAATGCCTAAGAAGGCACTGTGAGATGACAGCCTCACATGCCTCCTTGCCAGAACCCTAGTATGTTGCCTGGACCCTAGCCTGCAAAACAGACAGGAGTAAGCGCACCTTTGCCTCTCGTGGCAAAGGCCCTCCGATGCCTAAATTAGTATCACGTACCAGCAAGAAAATCTAATTATCAGAAAGAAACTGCAATATGAATATCGAATATTGCGTACCTTTACCTCTAGGTTTACCTCGTATTTATAGATTTGCAGCTACTTGCTCTCCAAGCATCTTTGTTGCCCTAGGTTTCCTATCTCGTATAGGAAAACCCGTATCCCTTGGATTCTCATTCCCTAAATCGTTTGTTTCCTTTTGGACCATTTAGGAACCTTTCTCATAATGGGACCGTGGATCCCATCCCCGTTAGGTATTTCGTCCAGATTCTCCTTCTTTACTGAGTATTGCCATTCTTGGACCCTTCTAGAGCGTCCTCTAGAATTGTGCTCCTGTTCGGCTTGCTCATTGCCGAACAGCCCACCTGGACCAGTGACTTCATATATCACTTACCCGGCCTAGTAATTCCTCATGTTCGTCGGAGCATGCCCCTGCTCGGGTAACTTGGACCAAAGACTTCTCGTGTCTCTGGTCCTTTTCGCCGAACAGACCGTCTGGTACTAGTGACCCCTTCTGTCACCAGTTTTTAACCACTGCACGGCGGCACCCTCATTCAACGGCTCACGTGATCCCCGAACATCACATGTTCGGTTAATTTTATGTCTGCTCGGGATTACCTCCCTACATTAACTATTATAGTGATCTGGCTTAGGCCAATTGTTTGGCGCCAATCACACCCAATAAGCGTTCAAAATGTAAAGTGTTTCTCTAAGAAATAAGGGAAACAGTCATTCTTGGGCATCAGGAGCAGCATCGGACATGGGCTCAGCAAGGTCCGCGGGGTTAGGATGGGCATCAGGGTTTTGTACCACTTCATCATCTTCTTCGGGGGGTAGCTCAAGCTCTTCGGAAGGCGGCTCGGGGACGACATGGAGCTCTAAATCTTCAGGAAGGTCAAGCTTGCTCAGCAACAGCTCATAGTCATATTGGTGTCTATCCCGGAAGCGGTCTCTGTGAAGTTCAGCTTCAATCTCCCGGACTACTTCTTATATTCCACTCCGGCCGCGTCAAACCCCTCATCGAAGCCTCTCTCCCTTGCAGCCTCGACCTCCTGGGCTCGGGTGGCTCCTCCAAACTGAACGTCAAGTTGTACTACCTGCTCAGCTCTATGATACTCGTTATGACCCGGTAGGAATTAACCGTGAGCTGAGAAGAGATGAGTGACAGGGTCCGGAGCACTCGACGTACGAATTGGTGGAGAGGGAACCTAATTCCGCCCTTGGTGATAGCCATAAGGGGGAAGATCAACTCTCCCAGGCGGTGCGACAATTGGCGGGGGTCGGTGGTTGGTAGTAGCCGAACCTGGACGTCCGGTGGGATGCTGTAAACCCTCATAAACTCTTCATAAACGCCCGATGCGCCGCTAAAGAATTGATTATGGTAGGGGCACGATCTCACAGTCGTCCTGCGTCCTTGAACCTCCTTAGGAGAATTTGCAAAGGGTCCCGGATCGTGATCCGAGGTGCTAGGAATCTCCATCTCCCGAGGATCGAACGACTTGATCGCGCACGGGGCTCACGAAGGATCAAAAGGCTCAATGAAGTTGATTGGAGTTAGGTAGAACGCTTGGATCCACAGGGTATCACATATCAGCTCATCGACAACAGGAGAGGAGGCTGAGCTACTATAATTATCCGAGGAGATCTCAACGACCATCCATCCCAATCTAGCAAAAAAGGATATGCAAGACCCGTTAGCTACACGCTTAGAGGGTTTAAAAGATCTAATGCTCAGGACGAACTGGTCATCACTCCTCGAAATCTCTAGGTTATAGGAAATAATAGGATATCCTTCCTCGGGAAGAACACCTAGGGTCAGAAATTATCTCGATGGACTCAGAGGGAGATACACCTCGGGAAGAACAAACACGTCGGGAAGAGCATGAACAGTGTAATGAATAATGCTAGCCATGTTTTAAACGGTGGCGGATGGCGTCTCTGCCTCATCACCCTCGAAAAACGATGAAAAAAGTAGAAAAATGTCCAAAAACTGAAGATTGATGCATAAAGATCAACATACCTGAGATTCGAGAGAACATCTGTCGCGACAACGGCTCTGAGATCGATTTGAAGATGAAGAACGGAAGCAAAAACAACAGAGCGAAGAGACAGAGAAAGACGGTGCCCTTATCTCTCTAGCTACCCTTTTATAGGGGAAGGATTCAAAGGGTCGCACAGGAAATGAATTGACGCGCACTAAGCCATCAGATCCTTGACACATAGCAATCATTGGATGATCCGTACCAAAAAGCCTACACAAGAGTTTGAGCGCTACTTATCGAGCCACTGGGTGGCTGATGCGTGTCCCCAATAGGACGCTCTATACCAATTAACTGACGCGGCACGTGCTAAGGCGCCTTACACCACTAGATAGCCTAGCGATGATCAACACGTGGCTCTAAAGGCTGGGGCCATGCACCTTACGACTACCGAGGCCGCTTTCTGCTTCGGTTACCTACAAATAAAGGACTCTGACAATGTGGAAGTTCATGAGCATAATCAACTCCCCCGAGCTCGAAGATAACGCTCCAGCGAGTTAAGGGGCTATTGTAGTGGCTCCAAGAAATGGGGCTCGAACCAATCTCTAAGCCCTAGTGCACCGAGCAAGACCTAGAAGACCCCCGCACCTCATTTATCACAAGATCCAGAGATCCTGCCAATTGCCCTCAGGAGCATCGCTAGGTAGCTGGAGTCTGCCCGGGTTATGTCACTATCTAAGGGAGCGGAGCATTCCCGATTCGACTCCCCGAGGCCGCCTAAAGGATGACGGTTACTCTAAAAGGGCTCCTTGCGATTATGCCATGAGAGTAATCATTGGGGTCAGACCTGGCCATGTGCTCCGTAACTGCCTTATCCCCTACGTCACATATGAGTTCGCCCGAGGTGATTACCCGAGCGTACCCTCCACGCGTTAGCTTGGAGGCTAAGCAAACCAAGGTCTATAAATACAAAGGGACTTTAACCTAGAGAGGTATGTCATTCTACCCTAACCCTAGACCTATACACCTCTTCCTACATCTCACTTAATCATCGGAGGGTCACTGGGCTACCACAACCCTAGTGACTTGCTGCATGTTAGGCGGCGAGCGCACGGAGCGGCAGAGGAAGGACCAGAACCGACCCACGGTCAAGATCCTGATAAATCGAACCCCTACAATGTTTTTAAAATCATTGTCTTATAAATTTATATAATTGAGATCTATCAAACCAAATTCATATTGCATAACTTTAACATTATGTATTAAGAGATATAGGCAATTGAAACTAGCAGGTAAAACCGTAGTAGATATTTAAAAAGGGTTGGAGGGAGTATTTGATTTTCACACTTTCTTTTTTCACAAATGTACTCATTTTTGTCATCTTGTATCATGAAATTACAATTTTATCCTTCCAAAAGTGAAAAAGTATAGAAAGGTTTATCTTATTAATTAAAATCTAAAAGTGCAAAAAATAAGTGTGGTTTATAAATTTTAAAAAAAAAGGGAGATTGTGAAAATCGGTACCCTAAACAAAATGGGTCATTTAAATATTAGTCCTCCTAGCTAGTGTAGGTTATGTTTTCTCCAAATATTTTTTTGGGGTTATTATTTCATCCCGAAATTTAAATAATCAGAAAACTACCCTTCTTTTAATTATTTTCGTGTTTTCTTGTTATATCTTATATAGCACAGAATTTTGGAATGGAATTTTCAAGTTCAAGGTTCTTACCGTAATTATGGAGATATATTCTAAGTACCAAATCTCGTTATCAAAGCTTTCCCATTATATAACACACCATTTGGAAAAATCATTGATAACGACCTGCTTTTGTCAACATCATCCCCTCCGAAAACCATTTGAACCTGTGCGCGATCACCATCCTCCTCTCGCCATCATCCATTGCACCATGAACAATATTATCATGTTTTTGCACGATCATTGGTGGTTATAAGCAAAAGGGTTTCTAACTTTTCTATTGGTAAAATTGTGGTTGGGTCGTGGTGTTCAGAGTGGATGAAACATTTTTTACTTTCCTTTACGGTATATTTGCAATGGTTCCTTCATGCTATATTGATTAAATGCTCTAAACGTATTCATGACATCTGAGTAGAATTCTTCAATTTGTCATATTTCTTACAAAAAATTGGAGAAGACTGAAGTTTTCCTCTGTAAATATGCATATCGAAAAATTGATAATGGTGTTGATTTGAGTCGATTCCTTTATGGTATATTTTTGTTGACTCCTTCATGGTATATTTGAGTCTATTCTGTTCCTCATGATACATTTGCGTAAAATGATAGTTCATGTTATATTTCTTGAATTTGATTACCCATGGTAGATATATACAATGAATATGTTAGTTCATGGTAGTGCTCTAATATTGGGGTTCCCTTGTTGTTTTAGAAGTTACTCCAAGGCGGTCAGTGAGTTGAGATCCAAGGTCAAAAAATGTTGGATAAGAAGGCACTACTTGGCATTCCTTCTACAACAGGATCATTCGAAAACATATTACTCTAAAGAGTTTACCATATTTGAATAGTTTGGGATTACGTTGTAAATGCTTTAAACATTTCGTGATATACTTAAAGTGGAATCCTTCAATTTGTCGTGTTTTTTTTCCTTACATAAAAATTGGGGATGGTTGAAATTTTCCTTTGTAAATGCACTCAACATATCGAATAATCTACCATGTTTACTAGTGTATACTTATATTTTACCATAATTTTTGGATGATGACTCACATTTGTCATATTTTACAAGGTTCTCCTCGAATTTATCATGTTTATGGTAACAACATCAATTTTCATGGTAATTTTGCATAGATAATTTATGAAAAATATGATCGATTTGAATATTTACCATGTTCAATAATATTTTCCATGGTAATTATACAAAAATATTTCATGTTACATATGTTTCAACTTGAAATCTACCATGAATGTTGAACACATTCGCTTATCATTGTAAACTTACCATGAAATTCGAATAAATTAACCATGAGACCAGCTTCTATGGTTTTCGAGTTTACCATGGATGGTTGAATTCACAAATTAACCATGAAACCTGTTTCAACTTGAAATTTACCGTGAATGATGTAAATATTTATCAATCATAAAATGGTATAGAAGGAAATAAAATCAGTTGCATTCTACTATTACGAATTTATGGAATTTTGTAAAGTACTCTCTTGTTATCTCCCTTAACTAATGTAATTGAATCATATTAAACTTGGAAGTTTTTGAATCCCGTTAAATTAGGAAATGGTTGAATCCCACTAAATTAGGAAACAATATTCTTTTTTTTTATTGGATCATCACAACCAAGCAGAAATAGAAGAACAGAACACAAAAGAATACTTGTGTATATATAGATAGCCATAGTAAAAGCTAAGAAATGTAATTCATACACTTAAAGGATGAAAACATAACCTGAAAAAATAGGGGAGATGATATGTTACATGGTATGGCTGATTGGATGAATATTTAATTAACTCAAACAAAATCCCCAAGACAAAACAGATAAGGAAAAAAAAAGCAGCAGCAGCAGCAAACGAATGCCTACCTTTTCTGTTCCATCTTTGCCAGATTTCTCAAGTAACAAATAGAGAATTAATGGGTTTTTTTTTTTCATAACAAAATAGTGAATTTTACTAGCTGGTAAGTTCAACAATGTGCGACAGAGGATATTTGAAGTCTCTCCTTATTTCACGCTCTAGTCTCTAGACTCTAGACTCTCTACTATACACAGGACCAATGCATATTAGATCCGCAAGTAAAGCTGAAAACTGTTACAAGCACTGATGGAAGATAAAAGTGTGCGTGTGTGTGTGTGTGTGTGTGAGAGAGAGAGAGAGAGAGAGATAGAGAGAGAGAGAGAAACAGAGTATCAGGGGCCGGGCAGATAATAGGAGTAGAACCAGTTAGATAGAACAGCTGGAACCTTGCAATTTTAACTACATTGCTGAGTTCTTCATCATCTCTCCAATAAATACAAATGCTCCATTTATAACTACTTATAAAAATATTATGACATTCTTTCATATGCATTGATTAGATTTACGAAGTCAAATAAAACTCTTCTGGTTCCTCCATTAATTAATGGATGCTCTAAATCAACTGTTACAACGACAAAACCACAATCAAAACGGAATCGATGACGGCCAATATTACGAATCCGAATTACCAACATAAAAATTGAAACCCATTTGACCCAAATCCATCAATCAATCAATTCATGCAGATTCTTCAAACTCTACTTGCTCAAAACTTTAATTAGTTTTGACAAATTCAGCATCAGAAACAGCCGAGAGCTCGATTTGACTAACCTCATCACCACAATCATCATCGTCGTCAATCGGAGCCGGAAGATTAAGATCTATAAAGCTCTCACCAAACTTCAACGGAGATTTAGCTAAAGCTGCTGCTGCTGCTGTTGTTGTTGTTGCTGTAGTGGATTGCGACCCCATAACATGTGATCTCTTATGCCCACCCAAAGCCTGTCCAGATGCGAAGACTCTGAAACAAACAGGACACTCGTGGATTTTCTCCTCACAATTTCCCCCATTTCTTTTTTCAACTTCAGATTCCTCACGGGCCGAACTGCAATTAAGAGAACTATTTACCTTGGCCTTCTTGTGACTCGCTCTGTGCCCACCAAGCGCTTGGTACGATTTGAACACCTTGAAACAAGTCTCGCATTTGTACTTCCCTTTACCCCTTCGATTTTTGTTACTACTAATGGGCTTGAAAAACTCGTAAGTATCGCTCTGATCATCACCATCGTCTTCTTCTTCGTCTTCCTCGTCGCCTTCGCCTTCGATTTTCTCTCTCATCCAGTTGTCTCTGGACAGCATCATCAGACAATAAGCAACGTCCTCTTCAGGGGAGGTGTCGGAAATCGAGCTCATGGGCTCCTGTTCGGCGGCCCATGAACTTGATTTCCCCAATTTGGGCTTTTTCGCGGGTTTTCCGCCGTGACATTGGTGGAGGTGGTGGTGGTGGTGATCTGAATTTCCCAGTTTTCGAATCCGCTTCGACCGTCTCCGGGTCGGGTTTTTCGAGGACTCGGTCTCGCTTTCTCTGTCCTGAATCACAACCACAGACCCAGCAAATGAGAATTCGGGGCTTGCCAATTTAACGTTCTTCTTTGGATTCTCTCTCAACCCGTAGGACAGTAACTCTCTCTCTTCGTTTTCTTCTCCTGAAGATGAGGATGACGAAGATGGCGATGGAGCAGAATCGTTCTCTGCCCCAAATTGATGATCAAAATTGGGTTGTTGTTGTTGGTGATGGTGGTGGTCTGATTTGGGTGGGGAGTAGAGATTCATAACGTGAGATCTCATGTGACCGCCTAAAGCTCTGCCATTAGCAAAGCTCTTGAAACAAAGCTTACACTTGTGTTTCTCCATTGAGTTTATCTCTCTCTCTCTCTCTCTCTCTCTCTCTCTCTCTCTCTCTCTCAACTAGGCTTGTGAGAGCTTTGTGTGTTGGAGAGGCTTCTTAAGAGAGAGAGTGTGTGGAAGTAAGAGTAGGTGACAAGCATTGCTCCACCAAGGAGGTGTGTAATATATACAAGAATATGTGTAGTAATTCAGAGGGGAATTGCTGTAATTTGTAATTTGATTTCATTTCGATGTGATTTTTTTCCCTTTGGGGCAATTCGGTCAAATGGTTTGGCTTTTGAAAACGGCAAAAGGTAATAAATAAAAATTTAAGTAAAGGTTATGCATGAAGGGAGAAAGAGGGACATGTAACATGCAAGGGGTTCACCCGTTACCTGCATTTATTTACACCCCAATCCGTATTTCCAAAACTACCCTTCACTATCTCCTAAAATAAAGTCCTAGCCAAACAGTTTCTTGAATTCTTTTTCTGATTTTTTCTCTGCCTTTTTTTTTAATAGATTCGCCGTGAATAGATAAACTGAAATGATAATGATGATAATCTCATCGGAAAATGCATAATAGATATTACAAAGGAAGCCAAAATTTCTTATTATTTTCATTGTTAGACATATTTACTATGATTTGACGAACTTGAGAAGTAAACACGCACTAAATAAAAAGAGGAAAAAATTGTTTATGAAGAAAAAAATCGACTGTTTTAATTTGATAATTCAACGACTACCATTAATGTATTTTCCCGCTTGGGTTGCCAATGTTTATGTGGTTTCTTAATTAGGGAAAATTAGAAAATTTGACAAAATTAATTCAAGGCAAGGGTGATTATAAGGAATTAAAGTGGAAGTTGCCAAAATGAGCCGGTGGGTTTGTTTGTACTTCTTGTACATTGTACAAAGTCAAGAAAACTGTTTGGGGTTTGTTGTAACGACGAAATAGAGTGAATGACACGTGGACCGGCGAATCAAAGAATTTGAGTTCATGTCCCACCAAAAGTCTGAAGGGTTTTTTTTTTTTTTTTTAACCAAGAGTGTCCCGATAAACTAGACGGTTCTCTCCGACCCATTCTGCAAGTCTTTACATGCGTTTGCGTGAGGTGAGACGATCCTAAAAACAAATCGCTGTTAAGAGAAATTGACCCGGTGACCTTGAGCTTGGTAAGCCCCGTCCAGGCAAGTTGATTACAACCCTGGGTCAATTTTGTGGAGTTACTCCGGTTTGACCTAGTTAAGAGAGTAATCAATTAATTAATTGATTTCATTTCAGATTCTGTTACCTATTTCGTGGTGATATTAGCGTGGGCTGTTGAATGAAAGGAAAGGCAAGCCGGCTTGACCGGTTGTATCCTTCTCACCTAAGGCCCCGTTTGGATGTGGTTTGTTACTTTACAAAAATTGGAGTAATTGTTTCGTGGCTTTCTCTTATTTTACTTTTGACTTTTGGTAGAACAATCCAAAAATTTCACATAAAACAAATTTTGACTATAAGCCCCAAGAATAATCCGGTTGGATTGTAGGTTTGCTATCATATAATTAATTAGGGTTCGATTCTTGAAGTCAGGTCGTAATAAAGTAATTTCTTGTGAATCTCGTTGTCTTGGTATGAATGACCTGCTTTTGACCGAAACAGAAAAGAGATTAGTAGAAATTCGGGTAAGTTGATTCAGACATCCCTAACTATCGGTAAAAAAAGAGAGAAGATGATGGAATTATTTATTGTATATATCCGGAATAGGTATGTGGATGAAAAATAAAGGGATAAGTAACAATTGCTTAATGGAAAAATTCCCCTTGAATTTGGGATCTTTGTTTGATTTTTTTTTTTTTTTTTTCTTGTGTTGGGATGGAAAGGGTGGTGGGAAATGAGTGGGAAACCAACCACCCCCTTCGAGGATGGAGTTTTATGTGGGGGGAGTAAATGCCGTTTTGTTAGGGGGGGTGATGGTAGACCTGGTCCCTTGTCATGCATTCTTGGATTTTAATCACTTATTTTTTTTTGGTGGAAAATACGCCTCATTTAGTCATGTTCACATTTTGTTTTGCTAGGGTGCTATTGAAGTGAGATTTTTTGTCAAAAGAAATTCAAGTCAGCTAGTGAGATTGAGTTCAACTTAACCTTGATTTCTGCCCACAATGACCTTCAACAATTGTCTTTTAGTGATTTGTTATGTGTAATTTTTAGGGTTGTCTAAGAAAAACCGAGAACCATGAAACCGGTCCGGACCGATTCGATCCGTGCTTTTTGGATTTTGTCCGGGGATTAATGGTCCGGACACATATTTGAAAATTAAAAAAAAAACCGTGAGATACGGATTAGGATTGGATTTTCATTTCAAAACCGTGAATTAACCGAATCAAACCGTGATATTTAAAAAAATAAAAAATATATAGATATGTGTGTGTAATATATATAAATAATTATAATTTTTCTAATTTGCTTGTTTGTTTTGAGAAACTAATTTGCTATTTTTTGTTTGGTTTTTATGGGATTTAATAAGTAGATCATGCTTGAGCAGAATTTGTGTATTTTGGACAATGCTTAGTTTTATTGGGTTGCTACCTTGCTGCCTTTACCATGTTAATTTATTGCCTTAATATCTTTACTGCCTATGCAATTTGGACAATGTTTATGAAAATTAGTGTTTGCATTTATATTTGCAATATGATCATGGTAGTAGCATCATTTTATTTTTTTGGAAGGAAATCCGTGGATAAAACCGGGACCGAACCGTGACTTACGGTTTAGAATCCGAACCGAACCGTGAGACTTTTGGATTAGGATTGGATTGCATTTTCTAAAAAACGTAAGATACGGATTATAATTGGATTCATACAATTCGATCCGATCCAAACCGTGGACAGTCCCAGTAATTTTAACCACTAAATGATAAAGGCTTAATTTCAAAAATACCTTCTTAACTATCACCTTTTTGCAACATCACCTCCTTAACTAAAAAACCAGCCAACATGACCCCCCTCAACTACTAAAGTTAAGCAACATCACCCCTTCCGTCCCAATCTATTAAAACTTTGGACAAAAAATTGCAAAGTTGGACGGAAAAGATATTGTGAGCCAAAAATACCCTTACCTCTATTATTACCCCTCTCTCTCTACCCAACCCTAAGATCTGCCTCATTTTTCCCCCATTTTGACCCACGAAACACTCACCACCAGACCCAAACTTCAAGTGGGGCTCTGACCGCACCACGCCCTCCGTCTTCAACCCCTCCGTCCTAAATACCGCCCAATGGGTCAAAACCGTCAAAAACAACGGCTTTTCCTACGTGATTCTAACGGCGAAACACCATGACGGGTCCTGCCTGTGGCCCTCGGATTACACGAACTACTCTATCAAGTCTAGCCCTTGGAGAAACAGGGGCGAGGACGTGGTCACGTGGGGGAATTTGCTGCAGCTGAAAGGGAAGGGGTTCAATTGGGGATTTATCTGTCGTCGTGGGTTCAGTTGGTTGATTTTGGGTATGTTTTGTTTCTGTATGTCACTTGAGCTCTGTTTTGTTTGTTGAAATATGATTTTGTCTATTGGACCATTGGGATTGTTTGAATTTTGTGAGCAATTTTTAAGCCTTTTTTTTGCGGATGACTTTGAGGCCTTTGGGTATTTATAATCTTTATGCGAATTGGGTTTAAAATGTTGACGAATAAGTTTTGAAGCTCGGGTTAGTTTGTTGAGTATTGGATTTTGTAGTTTAAGATTGATTAGTTTTTTTCTCAATGAGTTTTTCGATCATGTGACCCCTTGCCGCCATGGCGAGAGGAAAATGTGCGTGTGAGATGAGATGAGATCTAATGTGTCAAGCCCTTGATTTTCAACATAAATATAAAGAATTTTTATAAATAAAATCTCACAATATTCTATTCGATACCCAAAAGATTTCCATTCCCATAACAATACTCCCAAGTTCACAAGATTCCAAAATATTACAAGATCGGCTCGACGGCCCCAAATTAACAAAGTATCAAATGTCAAAAGAGAATTACGGGTTACAATATTCCAAATCAAAGAATTACATTTTTTAGTTACAAATGCATCTTTCAAAAGAGGTTTACAAAGATGAATAAGTAACTCCTTCGGTTAGCTTTTAAAATAATGTCCACACTCCATGTACTCCAGTCATGCAAGCTATGGTTCCGAGTTAGCACCTGAAAATAATATAAACCTTGAGCTACACTAGCACATTAGAAAAGTCTACGCAAACTCTATATGCAAATGAGCAAGACGAACGAATAAATGATGGAAAATCAAATGACAACGGAGGAAGCACAACTATCATGATCAAGTGTCTCAATATCTCCAAACCTTCTTCTATTTAAACTCATAAGCCTTATTCATCCAACTTGTGTCTCAACGTATCGTGTCCATTGTGTGTTTGAGCCGAAGCTCCTGCCGGGCTATTTATGGGACCCCGATATCCCCTGCCAAGCACTCACCTTGTAGATTAGGCCTTGAATGTTCAATACGAGCATTAGATTCTGCCAGGCTATTATTGGGACCCTAATATCCCCTGCTGATGAGCACCCAATATTGTAGATATTTGGTGCGCCTATTCCCGTTTTATGTTGTATTAACTTGTGTTTATTTAGCTTTTATTAAGATTTTGCTCGTAAGGTTCGTTTGAGGATGTTTCAGGTTTTACGCCCTAACAAAGGTGATTTTGACGCCATGAACATGCCTTGGGGGAGCCCGAGCTTCCAAGGCCAAGTGGCGGAGTGCCACCTGTGGGCTCCCGCGCCCGAAGAAGCGCTTGCGCTCGAAGAGTCGCCACCCGGGTTTTTTGAGATGGGTCACCCGAGAAACCGAGAGTTTGATTTGAAAAAGAAAGGCTTTTGGTCTAGCGAAAACGTTGAGATGATGGGTTCGGGAGCCACATTACGAATGAGGAAGGTTTTTCTTTAAAAAGCACCCCATTCGCCCGGTAAGACCTGTCTCTACTTGATTTTTCAAAAGGGGGGGAAATCTTCAATATTATTTGGAATATCAAACTCTTTAATAAAGCACGTAACGGGGAAGGGACATGGGAAATATATCACATTGACGTGCAGGTGGTGCGATCTGTACAGTCGTGATAAAATGATATGAATAAATGGAAGTAAATAACATTCAACAGACTGTTTGGACCTCAGAATACCGCTCACAGCAACCTGAGATGCCGCGCGAGGCATCTCAACATGCCGTGCGTGGCACCTGCTCTGCTGTCAGATTGTTACAGTCTTTCAAAACATCATTTAGCTCACTGGTTTCTCTGTAGATCTTTTGAAAACTCATGAGTAGCCTCACGGCGGTCAGATCATCCCAAGAACGTCATTATCCTTCTTAAAACATAGTTTTAAAGTAGCTTTCAACGTTTTTGGTCATTTGGGATGATCTTGAAAAGATTTTAGAAGAGCCGGAACATGGATTGTAGATATGGTCTTATTTTAAGAGGTGCAGAAACAGTAAACAGCAAAAACAGGTAACCACAGCGGAGGAAAACTCAGATCCAGGCAGCCTGTTCACAATAGCATTAGTGTGTACTATGCCGTGCGCTAAGGGTCGGGATGCCGCACGTCTGAGCGACAGACCGCGCGGTTTCTCAACCTCAGCACAGTGTCTGTTTGGTTTTCTGAAAAATGGTTTTTGGTCAGGATCTAACTAAAAGGGGGTTAGACCTACTGACAGAAAGGTCCCCTCAGGACCAGAACGGAGTCTAGTCCGAGGAAACTAGTTTATGCCTTCGATTTTGAGCTTGATCAAGGACCTTTGAGGCGAGGGTGTAGATGGGTCGTCACGGGTGTTGATGGAAGAGGTCAAATGAGACAAAAGGAGTATGGGTGTGAGGGAAGGTTAGGTGCTTTGGGTGATGGGGCTTTGAAGTTAATGAAAGATCAACTTCAATGATGAGGGGGGAGTGTATGAGAGCACTTAAAGAAGGCCTTTTGGGAATGACATTCTTTAAGGCTTAGAAATGGAAATGGAAACAAGAAAGTGGGTGTAGAAACATAGAGAGAGAAAGTAGAGTGAGAAAGCCAAGATGAAGGCAAGAGAGTGACTCAAAAGAAAGGCCAAGAGGGACCCCTTTCCCTTGAGTGGAGGGGTTAATTTATAGGCAAAGGGCCAAGGATTTTGAATTCAAATGGTGGAGGTATTTTCTGGGCGGGCCAGAAGTGCATTTTCGGCTGAGCCAGTCATCAGCTGTGGCTCAAACTGGCGTGGCCGACAGCTTTCTGAGCCAGTCAGCCTTTTGCTCAAGGTGCCGTGCGGTTCAAGTGTGCCGCGCACGGCTACCCTTGAATTTCAGGGTGCCGTGCGCTCCAATCCAGCCTCGCACGGTTCCTTTTCCTTCGGTCCAGGGCTCTTTTGGGCCTTTGTTGGGCTTTTATCTGGGCTTTTCAGGTTTTTGGTTCTCTTTGGGTTTAGGGAGATCCTTTTTCAAGCTCACGAAGGTATCGTTTCCTCTATTTCATCATCGGGGTGGACAAAGGCTTTCCGAGGTCCGGATTGGGGTGTCTACAGTAGTCCCTCTTTAACGTAACTCGGATACCATTGGTTGGTACGAGTGATGCTTAAAGAATAGGCATCCCAATCCGTTGCTCTAGCACCTTTGAACAGAGACAAAACGAAAAATGCAAGTAAATAACAATGGTGGTCGCGCTCGGGGAGCTGCCTACGTACCCCATTGTAGGGATCAGACCAGCGTAGTTCAATCGGGACAATGCAATGCGAGAGAACAAGTCCCGGAGGACAAATTCATGCAAAAGCGTGCTTGCGGTGCCGTGTATCATGCAGAGTATTGAAAAACCTGAGACAGGCCCTCGGGAGGCGAAAATTGAGATGAGCCTTCGGGGGGCAGAAATCGAGGCGAAAAGAGACGTTAGGCCCTTTGGGCCGTGGCTCGAGAGAAGAGGCGTTAGGCTGGCTGGGCCGTGGCTCGGGAGAAGAGGCGCCAGAGCCCTCAAAGGGGTAAATCGGATTTTGAATTTTTGAGACGAGCCCTCGAGCGAAATTGAATTTTGAGACGAGCCCTCGGAAGGCGGAAATTGAATTTTGAGACGAGCCCTCGGAAGGCGGAAATTGAGTTTTGAAACGAGCCCTCGGAAGGCGAAAATTGAATTTTGAAACGAGCCCTCGGAAGGCGAAAATTGAATTTTGAAACGAGCCCTCGGAGGGCGAAAATTGAATTTTGAGACGAGCCCTCGGAAGGCGAAAATTGATTTTTGAATTTTTGAGACGAGCCCTCGGAAGTCGAAAATTGAATTTTGAATCTTTGAGACGAGCCCTCGGAAGGCGAAAATTGAATTTTGAATCTTTGAGACGAGCCCTCGGAAGGCGAAAATTGAATTTTGAATATTTGGGACGAGCCCTCGGAAGGCGAAAATTGAATTTTGAATTTTTGAGACGAGCCCTCAGAAGGCAAAAATTGAATTTTGAATTTTTGAGACGAGCCCTCGAAAGGCGAAAATTGAATTTTGGGACGAGCCCTCGGAAGGCGGAAATTGAATTTTGAGACGAGCCCTCGGAGGGCGAAAATTGAATTTTGAATTTTTGAGACGAGCCCTCGGAAGGCGAAAATTGAATTTTGAGACGAGCCCTCGGAAGGCGGAAGTTGAATTTTGAGACGAGCTCTCGGAAGGCGAAAATAGAATTTGGAGACGAGCCCTCGGAAGGCGGAAATTGAATTTTGAGACGAGCCCTCGGAGGGCGAAAATTGAATTTTGAATTTTTTAGACGAGCCCTCGGAAGGCGAAAATTGAATTTTGAGACGAGCCCTCGGAAGGCGAAAATTGAAATTTTGAAACGAGCCCTCGGAAGGCGAAAATTGAATTTTGAGACGAGCCCTCGAAAGGCGAAAATTGAATTTGAAATTTTTGAGACGAGCCCTCGTAAGGCAAAAATTGAATCTTGAATTGTTGATCTGCTTGGGAAAATATCTCGATTCCGCGAACCAGTCACGATGAGTCCCGGAGGACGGATACAGAGAAAAAGGCGAATTCAGCAAATCTCCAAGGGATCAAATAGTGTTGTGACCAATGCACGACATTATAAGGGATCTTTTCTTGCAAAACGGCTGAGAATTGAGTTTCCAAGAGGATTTAGGTGGCTGATTGGATCAACTTTCGAGAAAAGGCATTAAACCACTTGGAGCCAGGGTGCCGTGCGGACAAGATTAGAGGCGCGCGACACCTCGTCCTTCTAAACACCCTTTCGATTTCCGAGAACAGTTGAAAGCTTTGAGGGTGCCCATTAATGCAAGCGTGCCCTTTCGTCGGCCACGGTTTCTTTATAAAGGGGAGGGGGTGCCTTAATCTATGCACTATCAAGAACAACTCCAAACTCTTCGCATCCTTTCAACACTTTCGAGAACAGTGCATCCTTTCAGCATGGCAAACGACGACATGGCAGCCCGAGTGGTTTCCCTGGAGGTCGAGATGGCCTTCTTCCGGGGGAAATCGAACAACTCAACGAGCAGATTGCGCGACTCATTTCCACCATCCGCACCCTTCGTCGGGCCGTCTCCAACCTCCAAGACTTCACATTCGATCAGTTGGATGACAAGGACGATCCCGACTCTGTCTTTGGTCGTGAGTCAAATGAGACGGCCGAAGACTCCGAGAGTAATCCGAACGGGTCGGATGACCATTCTGACGGAGCGAGCGACTGAAGCAGGGGTCGGAGGAGAGGAGGAGAAGGAGGAAAGGAAGGAAGAAGAGGGCAATAGGCCCTGTTTTCTTTTTCTTCTTTTTTTTTTTTCGCTTGTTTGTTGTTCTTTTTTTTTTTTTTTTTTGAAATGTAATGACAAAATCCCCGGGGTTACCCCGGGTGTTATTCAATGAAAAGCCCCTTCTTTTTCTTCTTCTATTTTCCTGCGTTCAAACTTCTTATCTCGTACGAATTTGAACGAATCTGCCACAAACTGTCTTCAGAAAATGGAACAGTCAAAATAACTCACCGTGCCGTGCGCAGAAATTTAGAGACGCACGGTAATGTAGACTGAAGGCACTTGTATGTTCATCCAGGGTGCCGTACGTTGCGTCGAGTGCCGTTCGGCTGGCTTCGAACCCGGTCCAAAGGTGGTTTCCGAGTGAACCGGTTTGGGGGATATATATATACGGGGTGTACACAGTACACCCCATATGTTCGAATTTCCCTCTCTCTCTCTCTCTCTCTCTCTCTCTCTCTCTCGATCACTCTCTCTTTCTCGATCATCTCTCTCTCTCTCGCTGCTCCCTCTCTCTCGATCATCTCTCTCTCTCTCGCTGCTCCCTCTCTCTCTCGCTGGACTGCTTTCTCTCTCTCTTATACACTGCGATCATGGAGCCAAGTGATATTCCTGGTGACGATACATCGCTCCGGGCTGGGGCTACACCGTCTCCTGCTCTTCCGGAGGGTGGCACGACAGTTGGGGCTGAGCCAGAGGCCTCTGGGCAGCCAGCATTGGTCGGGGAGACCGCGGCCATGGCTGCCACAGTGGTCGGCAGTGGCGGTGGCGGTGGCGACGGTGGCAGTGTAGTGGTGGCCGGATATGGTCAGGAGGTGGAGACTTCGGGTGCAGTGGAGTCGAGGAGCAACATTGGGGTTTCGGGCCGATCGGAGGCGGCGGCCAGCATGGAGGAGAGGACCACGGAGGGTCACGGTGGTGGTGGTTTAGACCGGGTGGTAGAGGAGACGGAGGCTTCTCCTGTGAGAGAGCCTCGGGCCCGACTTGGGAAGGCCCCATCGTTGAGGACAAGCGGTGGTGGAGCCAGGTGGAGCGGTAGTGGAGGACACGCCGCCCTTATTTGTGGGCAGTGGCGTAGGTGCAGGGTAGTCACGCCCCGTAGGCATGGGCGACTACCTAGCGGCGGCGTCCATGGAGGACGTATTGGAGCTAGTGCGGGGGTATCCCGTTGGGGGACGCTTTACTTGCGGCTCGTGAGGCGGATCTTCAGGCCAGGCTGGGGGTGTTGGAGAGCCAGAGGCCGAGAGAGGCGAGCCGAGGAGGCCGGAGGGTGGTGGCTCCTCGCGTCACTATGGTGGCCGAGGCGACACTGGCGTGGGGCGAGGGCCCTATGACGAGGCGGCCTACGTGCCGTTTCAGGACGTGGTGGTGCCTTCACTTTTCAACCCTTACACTGAGGAGGCCGACTTACGACGAGGCTCTGGTCTTGAGGAACCCTCAGCGGCACCTTTCTTTGTGCCGAGATGAGGTATACTTTAAATTTCTGCGGATTTCAAATTCCAATGCATCGTATTTCCATTTTATTGCATCTAAGTACACCATCGTATTGTATGCCATGCACATATTAAATATTGCTGGTTTGTTGTAACAGGTGATCTCGCTCTCGTGCTCTGGAGGTTCGGCGGCTGTGCTGGACGTTTTGGGAGAGGTTGCCTGAGGCTTCGCGGGAGATAGTGAGGCGGGCGGGCTTTGGAGAAGGGGTGCTGGCGAGCGGCGTGTGCAACGACCGCCCCGTGGTGAGGCTCTGGCTAAGAGGTGGTGGGATACTGACGAACACCCTCCACTTCTCTTTTGGTGAGTGGACCGTGACGCCGTTGGACTTCGGCGATCAGGTCTCGTGGTCGGATGGGGAGCTACCCCGCCACGAGGAGGCGGCGGCGTTCAGCAGCGATCTTTGGGACCACGACAGAGGGGGACGATGCGAAGTACGCCCAGCTCTTGAGGTTTTGGACGGAGAGGCTCCCGGCTGACAGGGTGGAGGAGGAGCAGATGGCGAGGTGCTTCCTGTTGTACTTACTCGGTGCGTCTCTGTTTCCCAACAGGCGCAACCGGGTACACCTTTCGCTTCTCCCGGCTCTGAGGGACGTCGGGGAGATCGCCCGCTTCGACTGGGGAGGTGCAGCACTGGGGACGTGCTACGCCTTCATGGGCTCTTTGTCTCGCGGAGCAGGAGTGAGCCTCGGAGGCTACTGGAGGGTCTGGGAGGTGTATTTCGTTTCCTTTCTTATGAACAGTTAGCTTTTCCATTTGTATCTATTCAATGTATATCTTGTGCTAACTTTCCATGTCTTGAATTGCAGCTTTGGACGTAGGAGGTGATAGGGATGTACCCTCCTGAGACAACGTGTGCTGACGACACGATACTTCCTCGAGCCCTACGCTGGTCGACAGAGTATAAGGGCGTGAAGAGGGGAAGAGGCAAGCTGGATGCCTTCCGCCTGTACTTGGACGAGCTGCGACCTGATCAGGTATCAAAGCACTTTCGTTTCTATTTCCTGCTCATCTTTATATAAACAGTACTTTGACATTGTTTATCCTTGTGTGAGTCCAGCGGGTGTGGGACCGCTTGAGATCCCCTACATTGCAGCAGTAGGGTGGTTGCCAGGGAGAGTGCTTCTCGAGTCCCCTTACGGCCGGGCAAGTGGTACTTGGGTGGACCGAGTGTCACGCCGATCGTTGAGGCCGACGCTGAGTCCTCTGGTCGCTTCCAGCCTAAGTACGAGGACGGACCAAGTACACCCGAGGAGGTCGAGCAGCTTTCGCGCGCACCTCGAGTTAGAGCCGTCTTCGAGGCAGTCGCGGCTCATGCGGACTACGCAGATCGTTCTCGATGACGATGGCAGTCTGGGATACGTCTTTGCTGAGGCGCACGAGAGGGTCTTTGGAGGAGGAAGGAAAGAAGAGGATAGAGCGGCGGAGTCGGTGGAGACGGAGGCCGCAGCGAGAGGTCGCGCGGCGGCGCAGCCCCGCCTTTCTTGGGACAAGGACGTGGACGACCCCTCAGTGAGTCCCCTGGTGTGGTCGCGGTGCCACGCCCTCTTGTTGAGGCTCCAGGGTTCCTTGCTCGGGTATAACATGTTTTCAATCTTATGTACATTTGCTCGCTTGCATATTCTGATCAATTTCCTTCATTGCAGGCTCTTCCGAGTACGTGAAAGAGATGGCGGAGGCCATGATGGGCTTGGAGCAGCTTGTGAGGCAGTACGCCATGGGCCACCCTCCGAAGGTGTTGCCTCGCGTTGGCGGAGCGATGGTATGTTCTGAACTTTAGTCATTTGCTTTACTTCTACCGCTTATATTATGATTATGATGCAAATGTCATATGAATGCTTATACCATTGCAGGCAGAGGAGGGGCTACACGAGGGTTGCGGTGGAAGTTCGTCCGCCCGAAGTACGACAAGTCTCCTCTGCCGGCTCACGGAGGAGCCGGCGTCGAAGAGGACACGACGCTCTGTAGGGACCGAGGGCGAGCCTATTGACGTCTCTGGGGAGATACACCCGAGCCTACTGACGTTGACCTGGAGGTCACCTCGGGAGACACTGTGCCTAGGGCGACCGACCGGCGAGCAGCTCTCCTACGGACGAGGAGATTTCCGTAGAGGGCGAGGAGGAGAGCGAGGGCGAGGGCGAGGATGAGAGTTGAGCTCCTCTTTTGATTTGTGTTTTTGAGAGGCTGCGTGCTTCTTTTGTAGGGCGCCTGTTTGCCCCTGGTAGATAGGACTTCGATCATTGGGTCATTGTGCCCCTTTTTGTACTTCGACTCATGGATGCCTTTGGATTTATACAGAGATTTCGTTCTTTTATTGTTTATGCCATTCAATCTCCTTTTGTTCGTATGAAGAAAATTGAATAACTAAAAACATTAACCGGGGTGTGCAACCAACCGCTGAACCGAATGTGAGGTTCGTGATGAGGGATGTATTAACGATTGAAGCATATTGACAGTGAAATAGAAATCAAAGAAAGCAACTAGGTAAACCTTGGTAAAATCGACTCTATATACAAGACTTTATCTTTGCAACTGACTCCAGACATGAGCGTAAGGCAATAACGACCTTTTGATCTCGCTATGAGGCTCGGAAACTTGACTTTGCCGTTGGAATATACTCAAAAAAGTAGGAAAATGTTGATTTCGACATGTGACATTCTCGAGTTTTGACTTTGGACACGAACCGAAGCTTGGACTAAGTCACTTTAGACCGTTATGACCTGTAGGACTTGAAAGAACGGCTTAGAATGACCTAAAACGGATTTTGACTCCTTGACATGGCTTAGGAAACGAATTTCATCGAGTTTTCGTGCCGCGACGGCGAATCCCAGGAGTTATCTTGAAACGAAACATGCATGAAGTCCCAAATACCCGTTAGAGTGTGTTTAGGTGCCGGTTGGTGCTTTGCGGGGCCTCGATTCCACCTTGATGTGTTGCTGTCAAAAACTGCAGAAATGCAGACTCAACCTGCCGTGCAGTTAGACCAAGGTGCCGCGCGGATGAAGATCTGCCCCACGGTACCTCAATCACTCTGCCGTGGAATTTCCTTGGTTTCAACATGCCGTGCGACCCATCAAGGTGCCGCGCGAGGTAATTTTCCTGACAGATTTCAGTTTTGCTACTTTCCAAGGCAGATTGCTCGGGGGTTGAGGTTTGACCCATGCAATGGCATTTCTGAACCAATGCATGTCTGTTTTGAACCTTTTAGGACTTGACCAAGCTTTTCCCTATGTTGGACTCATGGAAAATTTGCGCTTTTGAAACCCGAGGCTCTTTGAAAGTTAAAGTTGTCCTTCTACCTCTCCTATAAATTCAGGCTCTCTCATTCTATATTCTCCACACCTCATCCAAGTCTTGTCTTCTTTCTTTGCTCCTTGAAATATCTCTTTCTCTCACTGGTTTGCTTCGTCCATGGTTGGCTTCTATGGAAGGTGTCGATTGGCTCAACTTTCGAGCTCACGGTTTCTACTCCATGAGGTACCTTCGCAACATTCGCCTTCGTCCCGAGCTTTTGAGGGCAGCCGTGAGTTTCTGGGATCCGAAGGTTCACGTGTTCCGATTTGGCGATTAGGAGCTCTGTCCCACTGTCGAGGAGTTCCGTGCATACCTTGGGGGTTTTGGCTCGGGGGAGGTCATCATTCCCCCTGTACGCGAGAGTGCTTATAGAGTCTTGGTCGCGGCCCTTGGACTGAGCGATAATACCGCTCGCTACTTGGTCAGGAATGGCCACCTTAATGCCATGCGCCTTATCGAGCTATTCTCTCCTCCTGGCGATCTTAGAGACATGACTTATCAGACTCGACGTATGACTGCTCTCTGCATGTGCTTGCTCGCAGCCTATCTCTTGGTCTCTTCTGCCGGTCATGCTAGCTCGGCATTAGCCAGTGTCGCTATTCAGGTCGAGGCTCGAAAGGACGTGATTCCGATGGTTCTGGCCGAGACATTGATTGGTTTGGACAAGGTTTGTTCTGGAGAGACTGAGACTTTCGGGGGCAGTCCACTTCTCCTACAGGTTGGCTTCTCACTCAGCTCTCCTTTTTCGGGTTTCTCCCACGTTCTCATTTTACCTCAATGCTCGGCTTGGTTATCTAAGGCTTCTCACTTGTTTTCTCTCTTTCCACAGATTTGGCTTTGCGATAAGGTGAACGTACTGACCATTCTCCCGGCAACCGGGCATACGAGGCGAGGTTACTCTCTCGATGCTTTGAGTTTGAGGATAGGAGCAGGGCCGAGTGGGTCGATTTTCTCGGACGCGTCGAGCGGAAACCATTGCTTGGAGGTGTCGATGGCTGGATCTTCCTCCCATGACAGTGCACTACATGGGCCCTCAGTGGGTCGTCCTTGCTGGTTTGGGAGCTTTTACTTTCTACATCCCCTACCGCATTCAGCATCAGCTCGGTTTGAGGCAGGAGGCCCCTGCGGAGGTTCTCGTGGATGTGGTTTTGCCCTTCTTTAGACATTCAGTTCTTTGCCATTACCAGCGTTTCTAGAGGACTCGAGAGGTGACCGACGCACATCCCTACCCTTCTGTGGCGATGCGCGGGAGCTATCGGAAATGGCTTAGGAGGGACATTGCTGCAAGAGCCGGAGTTCAAGGAAACTGACTCAATCCTACCACTCTGACCGTTGAATAAATTGTGGACCCCTTTTTATTACGTCGTACTTCTTTTGTTATGAAAACTTTGCTCAACCTTATGTAGTAGAAGTAATCGTGTTAATAAAAACGAGTCTTGGAGGGTTTCCCCCTTTTCGACTTTTGTTCTTCAAGTCTTCTCAACCTGGATTTTTATTTTGATGGATCATGACCGGGCCTCAGTGTGAGACTGCCTACGTATCCTTCTGGCGAAAGAATCAGGTCATGACGTAGTTCAGGGTAGGGTTCGCTCTGGTTTTAACACTCTCCTTTTGCGCTCTAACTTTTGCCTGGAACCGCCCTTTCGGGTTTTCGGTCTAGCGAGCTCATTTATTGTATGCCTTAACTTTTGCCTAGGATGCCCTGACGGGTTTTCATCCTAGCAGGCTTTGCTCTAATTTTTGCCTAGGACTGCCCGCCCTTGCGGTTTTCAGCCTAGCGAGCTTCTCTAAGGGGTAATAGCGCTTGAGTTGATCCAAGTTGACCAAGGTTGAGAATTCGTTTCCGTCCAAGTCGATGAGTTGCGCAGCTCCTCCGGAAAGGATGTTCTTGATAATGTACGGCCCGGACCACTTTGGTCGAAACTTTCCTCGTGGGTCGTAAACCGGAGCCCGGATTTCCTTCAAAACCATGTCACCTTCTACCAAGTTCCTGGGTTTCACTTTCTTGTTGAATGCCCGTGCAATCCTTCGTTGGTACCCTTGGATGTGGTAAAGAGCCCTTAACCGACGTTCATCAAATAGCATAAGCTTTTCAAATCGGTTACTCAACCACTCTGCCTCTTGGACTTCACATTCAATCATGGTCCGAAGAGATGGGACTTCTAACTCAATGGGAAGTACTGCTTCCATTCCATAAACCAAAGAGTAGGGGGTTGCTCCTGTTGGTGTCCGCACCGATGTGCGATACCCCCATAAAGCCAGGGGTAGTTGTTCATGCCAGTCCCTTGCTGATTGAATAGTTTTCTCCAGAATGGCCTTGATTGTCTTGTTTGCCGCTTCCACGGCGCCATTGGTCTGCGGCCGATAAATCGTCGATTTGGGCACCTGGATTTGAAATTCATCCAAAACTTCTCGGGCCCGTCCTTTGAAATGAACCCCATTATCAGATACGAAAGCCTGGGGGACCCCATACCGGTAAATGATGTTTCGCTTGATGAAATGTGCAACTTGAACCGCAGTCAAAGTGGTGTAGGAAGCAGCTTCTACCCATTTCGTGAAATAATCGACGGCTACCAAAATGAACTTGTGACCATTGGATGTTGCCGGCACTATCCTCCCGATGACATCAATTCCCCACGTCGAGAAGGGCATGGCGAGGTCATTTGTTGCAGCTCGTGCGGCGGGACATGCGTAAGATTGGCGTGAATTTGGCACTTTTTACACCTTCGCACGTACTCTACACATTCTGTTTCCATGGTGGACCAGAAGTATCCCTGCCTGAGAATCTTCTTTGCAAGCATTATGCCGCTCATGTGAGGACCGCATACACCCTCGTGAACTTCTTCCATTACCCTTTTCGTATCTTCTCCATGGATGCAGAGCTTATGTGTGCCACAGGGCGATCTTCGATATAAGTTTCCCCCGCATAGAATGTACTGAGTTGCCATCCTCTGGAGAGCGATTCGGCCCCCCTTGTTCGCTCCCACGGGGTATTCTCCTCTTTCTATGTACCTCCAAATGTCATAATACCATGGATGGCCATCATCGAGCTCATCGACCACCATGACGTGCTGGTGTACTGGATTATCCATTTGTTCTATCACAATTGGTCTTAACTTTATGCCAACAGGGATCTCGATCATTGATGCCAATGTTGCCAAAGCGTCTGCAAACTGATTTTTGAACCTCGGGACATGAGTGAATGTCACCTTGCTGAAGTGAGGGATAAGGTCTTCGAGATCCTGATGGTATGGTTTCAACTTCTCTTCCTTAACCTTCCAGTCACCATTCGCTTGAGACACAACTAAGTTCGAATCCCCTACAACTTCCAGTTTTTCTATGCCGATTTCGATGGCTGCCTCCATGCCTACAATGCAAGCCTCGTACTCGGCCTGGTTATTGGTGACTTCAAAGTTAAGCTTGAACGCCAACGGGACGTGCGATCCCTCGGGCGAAATGAGCAATACACCGATTCCAAATCCTTTCTGGTTGGCTGCTCCATCAAAGTACAACTGCCAAATGTCCTCGGCTACCGTCATTATGTCTTCGTCGGGGAAATTGAATTCGGCATCCTCCCCTCCCTCGACTGGGCAATAGGCTAGGAACTCTGCGACAGCTCTTCCTTTTACCGACTTTCGGGTGACATACTTTAGTTCAAACTCGGCCAACATCAACAACCACCGTGCCATCCTACCCGTGAGGGCCGGTTTTTCGAATAGATACTTTAGGGGATCCATCCGAGATATTAGCCTGACCGGGTAGGCTAACATATAATGCCTCAACTTCTTAGAAGCCCATACAAGTGCCCAGCATGTCTTTTCTAGGGGAGTGTAACGCTCCTCGGGTCCAACCATCTTTTCACTGAGGTAGTAAACGGCCCTTTCCACTCCATCATCTCCTTCCTGCGCCAACATGCATCCCATTGAGGATGGAGTGACTGACAGGTATAGGATCAAAGGTTTTCCCGTTACAGGCGGCGTCAACACCGGTGGCTTGTGCAGGTAGGCCTTGATGGCTTCGAAAGCTTTATGACACCTATCATCCCAAACGAATGGCACTCCTTTCTTGAGCAAGCGAAACAATGGTTCGCAGGTTGAGGTCAGTCTCGCAATGAACCTACTGATGAATTGCACCTTGCCGAGGAAACTCCTTACATCCTTCTCAGATCTCGGCGGTTCCATTTCTAGGATGGCTTTGATTTTCGATGGGTCGACTTCGATGCCTCGGGTGGTGATCATGAATCCAAGCATCTTTCCTGTAGTGACCCCGAACGTGCATTTGGCGGGATTGAGCCGCATCTTGTACTTTCTAATTCTTTCGAAAAACTTCCTGAGCGCGGGCAGATGTCCTTCTCGCTCTTTGGCTTTAACAATCATATCGTCAACGTAGACCTCTACCTCTTTATGAATCATGTCGTGTAGCAATGCCGTGGCGGCCCGCTAGTAAGTAGATCTGGCGTTCTTTAGTCCGAAGGGCATGACTCGATAACAATATGTCCCCCACTCAGTGATGAACGTAGTTTTTTCCCTATCCTCTGGAGCCATAAGGATTTGATTGTACCCCGAAAAACCATCCATGAAAGAGAGTAGGGCATGACAGGCAGTATTATCAACTAACACATCAATGTGTGGTAGCGGGAAGTCATCTTTCGGGCTGGCTTTGTTGAGATCCCTGAAATCGACGCAGACCCTTATTTTACCATCCTTCTTTGGTACTGGGACGATGTTTGCAACCCACCGAGGGTATTCAGTTACCATTAAAAACCAGCGTTAATCTGTTTAGTGACTTCTTCCTTTATCTTAAGCACCCAATCGGGTCTCATGCGCCTTAGTTTCTGTTTTATTGGTGCGTCAGGATAGAGAGGAATCCGGTGTTCCACGATTTCAGAATCGATTCCCGGCATATCTGCGTGTGACCATGCAAACACATCATCGAACTCTTTGAGCAAATCTATGAGGGCCTTGCTTTCTTCGGCGGATAGCGCGGAACCGATCTGGGTCATCCGGAGTCCCTTCATCTCTCAAATTCATTAAAACGATTTCTTCTTTTACAGTCTGAGCATGCCTTTCATCTTCCCTGTCGATTATGGATCGAATTTCTTTGGGGATGTCCCCATCGAAATCAATCTCTTCATCACCGTGGTCGACGCAATTTATTTCAAAGTCGGGGAAGTAGCAGAATACGATTCATTTATTTCATGATCAACAGAGGCCTCGGGGCACCATACACAGGTAGATTCGACCAAATAGAGACTCGAGAGTTTGGGCGAGAGGCACCAATTCGATCGACAGACTCGGAAGACTCGGAAGACGCAGAAGACTCGATAGACTTAACGGACTCAGATTCACACTCAGACTCCGATCCATGGTAAGTTGCACTCAGCGTGAAGATCCAGTTTCTTGTACTCTTCAGGAGCATCCATGATAAACAAAGTCGGATCCTCGGGGGTATCTTATTCCATCATCAGTACTTTCTTCCGCAACTGTACCCATTGATTCGTCTTCCCTAAACAGAGTTGCGAGACTACCCATGGCAAAAACCTCAATCCAGTCGGGGTCTGCTTTTCCACAACCTCAGCTTCTTCATCACTATCTGGCCAGACATCGTTGGCGAATATCTCAAACCCTGGCAGGAAGGTATTGGTCTCCTCGTCCCAAAACGGTTCCGGCTGTCCCTGATAAATCTGCTTTGCTTCTTCTTTGACAAAGTAGTCCTCTAGCCTGTTCCCCCTTTTCACTTTGCTGCTATTTGAGGGTGAGTAACCAAGGCCTGTTGTACGCATCAGAGTGCCCTGGGCTTCAAACTTCGCAGGGCCTTGGAGGTTCTTTCCCAGTCCCAATCCTGGCATGTAGGACATCTTCTTCATAATCTTGATGGCAACACTGCTAATAACAAATTCATCATCGATCCTAACTGAATAGACAGACTTGGAGGTATCCAGAGAGAAGCCTCCCAAGGCGATATCTTCCTCTCCGTGTTAAATTTCCAATAGTGGGGCATTGTCTTCAATAGGGGCATGGATCCCCGAGTCTCCATGGATGGTGAGCATCCCCGTTTCGAGTCCCAAACGAATTTTCTGGTGGAGTGTGGAAGGTACGGCCATGATGTCGGGCCGGTGCAGCCAGGGCCTACCCAGAAGCAGGTTGAAGGAGGCGGGGATATTCACCACGTGGAATTCTACGTCCGTTTGATATGGTCCGAAGGTCATAGGAATCATGAGAGTCCCAACCACATCCCTCCGAGTGTTGTCATATGCTCGGACCTTGACTTCTGATGGGCAGAAGTCCTTATTCTTGTATCCCAAACAGTAAGCAACACGGAGTGGACAAACATTAATTGCTGATCCATTGTCGACCAAGATTGCTGGAACCGACTTGCCATGGCAGTTCAAGGTGATGTGCAGCGGACGATTGTGATCGATTCGCTTCAGCAGTAAGTCTCGATCAAGAAAGGTGATAGCATGCTTGCGGTATGGTTTTGATCGGCGCCACAAGGTCATCGGGGTTATGGCGGAAGGAACCTTTAGCCTGAGAGAGTGCTTGGATTAGACCTTCACGATGGCGTGTGGAATGAACCAACACATCCAGACTGACATCTTGGCATGGGTTTGTTCGAGTTGACGCTTGATCATTCCCTCGGGGGTTCTTTTCTGGTCGAGAAGGCTCCTTGGCTGGTGGGTCAAAGGGTCAGAAGGTGCTCTTAACCGGGGTGGTGAAGGGATCAGAGGGCTTTGCGGCCGCAAGGTTGGAAGATTCTCCAACCTGAAGATTTGGAGGTTGGTAAACACGACCACTTCTGGTTAGATGGTCAATCTGTCGGTACTTTGATTCTTCGTTCCATAAGTCGGCCAGGGCTTTACGCTTGTTTCCAATAGTCGTATCCTGCAGATTGGCAGCTAAATCGGCGATGACTAGGTCATCCCACAGATCTTCGGGTGTCCATTTTTCGGCCTCCATTACTGTCTTGTTGACAGTCCATTCTTCGTTTCTCACTTTTATGCTAACCACTTCAGTGTTAGCCCACAAATTCGTTTCAACCCCGGGCTCATTCTCCCATAGGTTTATCATGGCGACATCGGCATCTTTCGGAAAAGTAACCGATGATTCGGATTCAGCCCCATCTACAAGATAGTCCATTGGGTCGAACCCATTGCTAGCAACTTCTTCTTCAGACCCAGGAAAGTTCGGGTACGGGGTGAGGTTCACATTGCTATAGAGGTTGTTGATGACAAAATCATTGAAATGAGAGAAGTTCGGGCGGAGCGGAGCGAGCTCTGGCCAATTGTACGTCATCATCTCGGGTGGATACCCAGACTGGTATTCTTCAACGAATAGTGCTGGCAGGGTGAAGGTATCCAAAGGGTCATTCCAGGCCAAGAGCTGGTATTCGTCTGGGGTTGGGTCCCATTCAGGCATATCCGGGAAAACCTGGTATTCTTCCCCTTGATTTTCAAACAGTGCACACAAAGAGAATCCATCAAGAGGATCCGCCTGGATGTTTTGCCAATCAACCTCCCATCCAGCCTCGAATAAGGGTTCGTCATTTCCTTGGAAATTAGCGACTTCAAATTCTTCCCAATCAACAATTAGTTCTCCCCATGTATCTTCCCATTCCCATATGGAGGCGGAAGGCGCTTCCTCCGGAATTTCACCAAGAGGGCATTGGTTCGGTATCGGATAATGAGCGTGGTAGGGTCAAACTCGGGATGTTTTGAACCTCGGCTAGGAGTGATTTGGTTGATACGGAAAGGGACACTATGATGTGGTAGGGGGTTTGAAATGGTGTTCGGTTTATCGGTAGGTGGAGTGTCGATAACCTTGTTATCGATGAGATTTTGGATTTCATGACGGAGGCGGATGCAGTTGTCGGTGGTATGGCCGGGCATTTGGTGGAAGTCACAGTAGACGTTTTGGTTGAGGTTTGGTGGAATGGTTTGTGGTGGCGGAAGAGGTTTGACCCCAATGTCTGTGAGTTTCTTAAGGAGAGTGGATCTTGGAGTGCTGAATTGGGTGAAGGTTCGGTTCTGGGTTTTTGGTTTTTCAGCAATTTGGTTGACTTCTACAGGTTTAGTGGATGATGTTCTTGCTTGGTTGGTATTTCCGAAGAGAACGTTGCTGTTTCCCGTGTATGTCCTCTTGGGTTTCGACCCAGATCCTGACTCTTTTTTCTCCAAAGTCCCATCTCGCAGAGCCTCCTCTACAGCCAATCCAGAATCATAAAAAGTTTTAAAATTTGGGGCAGCCTGAGAAAAAACCATGTATGGTGCAAAAGAGCTTGGCAAATTCTTGGTTATTATCCGTATTTGTTCTTTTAGGTCAGGCTTATTCTGCATCTGGGCTGCCTTTGCCCTCCAACGCTTCACAAAATCAGCAAAGCTTTCCTTCTCACTCATCTTAGTGCTTTCCAGCTCCCTCGTGGTCATTTTCAGGTCAACATTGAAGTCATACTGAGCCACGAAAACTGTCCCGATGTCTTCCCAAGTCCTTTTCTTGGATGGTTCGAGAGAGAGGAACCATTGCAGGGCTGGACCGGACAAGGATTCATGGAAGAGTTGGGCCATAGCTTCTCCTTCGATGCCGCGCAAAGTGAGGGATCCGACATATCCTTGAAGGTGGGCTCTCGGGTCGCCGGTTCCATCGAATTTTGCAAAGTCCACTCCTTTGAACTTTTCTGGCAGCTTGGCATTCGGAAAGAGGCATAGTTTCCTCATGTCGATTTCTCCTTTTCCAAGCCGTTTGGTTTCCTGGACAGATTCCTCCAATTTGCCAATCTTATCCATGATAGAGGCCAGGTTGGGGTCAACTGTATCTCCACTTTAGGTGGTTGCTCGGATTGCAGGGAAGCTTTGATCAGGATCTTGTCGGTAATTTTCTGCATGCTTTCCATTATCATATTCATGTCATTTTTCATGGAGGCTACGGCGGCTTTGAGTTGTGCGTCAACACCGGCGAGGGATTGTTTAAACTGGATATCCATGTTAGCCATGTTATGCCTAAGTTCCTCCATTCCGTCTCCTTGGTCGACATGGATGAAAGATTTTCGAACGGATCGAGACTATGGGTTCTTCTTCCTCCTTCTCAAACAATGGGGGTCCTTCCAAGGTGTCTACGCGAACTAGTCTTCGGACAGACGAGACCAATTGGGTCAGACCTCTTTTCTTCGCGATCAATGTTGGCGGCACTTGCAACAAGTCAAAAGGGAGCAACTCATGACCAATCCAAATACTCGCCTACTTCTACCCATCTCCTAGAACGAGGCCTAAGACCTACCGTGGCTCGAATCTCACTCAAGACGTCCGTACACTGAAGATTTCCGATAGCCCGGTAGGTGCCGTCATGCAGGGGTTAAATTTCGAACGGTCGGAACCAGAGCCAATCTCCTTATCGTGACCATCCGAGGCAGAGCAATGTGACTATCGGAATCCAGATACGGACGTGCTTAAGGCTAGACCCAAACCAAGGGAGCCGTTCGGGCACGGCAAACACCGGAGGTATCACAAACTCCATGGAGTTAAGGTCTCCTAGACCGTCCTAGTCGACCTACCGTGGTTCAAATCTCACTTAGGACGTCCGTACAGAAGATTTCCGATAGCCGGGTAGGTGCCGTCGAGCAGTTAAATTCGAGCGGTCGGAACCAGAGCCAATCTCCTTATCGTGACCATCCGAGACAGAGCAATGTGGCTACCGGAATCCAGATACGGACATGCTTAAGGCTAGACTCAAACCAAGGGAGCCGTTCGGACACGGCAAACACCGGAGGTATCACAAACTCCATGGACTTAAGGTCTCCTAGACCGACCGGAAGGCCCTAAAGAATTCTAAGGGAACCTATTCCTCTAGCCCACAAGATGCAATGATGTGTGAATGATGCGTGTGTACAGGAATAAAAGCACGTAAGCGGAATATAACACATAAGTCCTAGCCATGGGTTCTTGTCCTAGTTGGGAAGGTTCTATGGCTATGTACAAGTGCAAAGGCTGGTTTTGGTCTCAAAAGGGTTCCCCGGACTAGAGCCAAGATGTACTACCCCGTGTCGAGTGTATTGCAAGACAACGGTCGAACAGCACGATGGCTCATCATAGTCGAGGGTTGCTACGCATCCCGAGAGAGCTTGTCACCGGTAAACCGGGCAAGATAGCCGAAACACGCGTAGCGAGGCTTGTGCGGTGCAAAGTGTACAGGATAAAAGAGCTTGATCTTCCGGAAAATATTTGAAAGTCCCCCTTTAAAAAGACACCTTTCAAGTTTGGCTCTCTTGCTTATCCAATACTTTTGTACATTGTTTTTTTTTTTTAAAAAGTATTGAATAAAAGTCACGTCCCCAGCAGAGTCGCCACTGTGGGCTCCCGCGCCCGAAGAAGAGCTTGCGCTCGAAGAGTCGCCACCCGGGTTTTTTGAGATGGGTCACCCGAGAAACCGAGAGTTTGATTTGAAAAAAAAAGGCTTTTAGTCTAGCGAAAACGTTGAGATAATGGGTTCGGGAGCCACATTACGAATGAGAAGGTTTTTCTTTAAAAAGCACCCCATTCGCCCGGTAAGACCGGTCTCTACTTGATGTTTTCAAAAGGGGGGGAATCTTCAATATTATTTGGAATATCAAACTCTTTAATAAAGCACGTAACGGGGAAGGGACATGGGAAATATATCACATTGACGTGCAAGTGGTGCTATCTGTACAGTCGTGATAAAATGATATGAATAAATGGAAGTAAATAACATTCAACAGACTGTTTGGACCTCAGAATACCGCTCACGGCACCCTGAGATGCCGCGCGAGGCATCTCAACATGCCGTGCGTGGCACCTCCTCTGCTGTCAGACTGTTTGCAGTCTTTCAAAACATCATTTAGCTCACTGGTTTCTCTGTAGATCTTTTGAAAACTCATGAGTAGCCTCACGGCAGTCAAATCATCCCAAGAACGTCATTATCCTTCTCAAAACATAGTTTTAAAGTAGCTTTCAACGTTTTTGATCATTTGGGATGATCTTGAAAAGATTTTAGAAGAGCCGGAACATGGCTTGTAGATATGGTCTTATTTTAAGAGCTACAGAAACAGTAAACAGCAAAAACAGGTAACCACAATGAGGAAAACTTCAGATCCAGGCAGCTTGCTCACAATAGTATTAGTGTGTACTATGCCGCGAGGGTCGGGATGCTGCAGCGTCGGCCGACGGTCGCGCGGTTTCTCAACCTCGGCCACGATGTAATCTGTTGGTTTTACGAAAAATGGTTTTTGGTCGATCTAACCAAAAGGGGTTAGACTTTCCGACAGAAAGGTCCCCTCAGAACCACCGAGTCTAGTCCGAGGAAACTAGTTTATACCTTTGATTTCGAGCTTGATCAAGGACCTTTGAGGCGAGGGTGTAGATGGGTCGTCACGGGTGTTGATGGAAGAGGTCAAATGAGACAAAAGGAGTATGGGTGTGAGGGAAGGTTAGGTGCTTTGGGTGATGGGGCTTTGAAATTAATGAAAGATCAACTTCAATGATGAGGGGGGAGTGGATGAGAGCACTTAAAGAAGGCCTTTTGGGAATGACATTCTTTAAGGCTTAGAAATGGAAATGGAAACAAGAAAGTGGGTGTAGAAACTTAGAGAGAGAAAGTAGAGTGAGAAAGCCAAGATGAAGGCAATAGAGTGACTCAAAAGAAAGGCCAAGAGGGACCCCTTTCCCTTGAGTGGAGGGGTTAATTTATAGGCAAAGGGCCAAGGATTTTGAATTCAAATGGTGGAGGTATTTTCTGGGCGGGCCAGAAGTGCATTTTCGGCTGAGCCAGTCATCAGCTGTGGCTCAAACTGGCGTGGCCGACAGCTTTCTGAGCCAGTCAGCCTTTTGCTCAAGGTGCCGTGCGGTTCAAGTGTGCCGCGCACGGCTACCCTTGAATTTCAGGGTGTCGTGCGCTCCAATCTAGCCTCGCACGGTTCCTTTTCCTTCGGTCCAGGGCTCTTTTGGGCCTTTATTGGGCTTTTATCTGGGCTTTTCAGGTTTTTGGTTCTCTTTGGGTTTAGGGAGATCCTTTTTCAAGCTCACGAAGGTATCGTTTCCTCTATTTCATCATCGGGGTGGACAAAGGCTTTCCGAGGTCCGGATTGGGGTGTCTACACCACCGTTCTCCAATGATCAAGTTACGAAGCATCGGGTGAAGGTTGGAAGCGTCGGGTACCAAGTTTTGAAGCTCAAGGTCAATTCTGCACTTAGCAGGGCTGTATCCATACAACCATTTTCGTTGTATCCATATGGTGGCCTTATCTTTTGTTCAGAGAACAGCGTATCCATACATTCGTTTTGGTTGTATCCATACAGCTTCTCTACGAAGCATTCCCAACACAGGCTTAACAGCTCGGTATCCATACAACCGTTTTTATTGTATGGATACAGTTTGCTTACAGACAGATTTTTCCAGCTTTTTCAACTTTCCAGTTATAAAATACTTTCCACTTTTGGTATGTTTTGGGATATTTGTAGAGAGGGAAAGTTGGTTTTTGTAAAAATATCCCTCTCCTCTCTCCTAGATAAAGTAAGTAGTTAGTTTTAGGTTAGTCTTTTTCCTTCAAGAACTCCATTAATGTTTTTCAAGCTTTCCTAGCTAATTTCTTCAAGAACACTTGTAAGTTTTTCTCGTTTGTTGTTTTCTCGTTCATTAATGTTGTAGCTACGGACTAGATTCTCCTTTAAATCAAATTTATTTTCATTTTCATCGGTTAATCATGTTTACCTTTCCTAGCATAATTTCTAGTCTTTTAGCTATGTGTGAGTAATTGATTAGGCTTGGCATCGGGGTGAATAACACCTCGTGACTTGGGTTAATCTTGTCTTTCTCAACTAAATAATTGAGGTTTGGTATGGAAAATGTGAAGGGTTCACCTTTTATGTAACAAAACTTGCCGATGTTAATCTCCGGTGATCATGTGCTTGCTCACATGGTTTCGGAGCAATGTCTCGATTCGTGTTTGCCAAAAGAACGAAAGAACTCACTTATCTTCCATACTTCATTTCTAGTCTTTTAATGGTTTCATAGCTAAATCTTCCGGTTGATAGCCTAAGCCGTGCGATTCAACCGTGTTTCGTTGAGAATGGTTAAATGGCTTAAGTTACGGGCGTTAATTACTCCAATGCCTTGCCGCTTGTTGAATCTAGTTAAAACTCATTTTCTAGCCCTTTTTATAAGTGTTTATCACCTTTCAAAGCAAAACTAAAAGTTGGCCGTCTTAAACGCCGAAAACCCTTACATCTACAAATCCGATTAAGCTACATTCGAGCTCCCTGTGGATCGACTCGGACTTTCTCGCTATACTATGCAAATCGTTAGTCATAGTCCGGTTTATAAATAATTGAATTTGACGACCGTTTGGTAAACTTCAACGACTACCGAATGGGCGCATCAAATTTTGCACATACCCGTCGATAGGCCCTAAGTGTTCGCGCATCGTTCGCAAGTTCAAGTGTACCATTCGTACATGTGTCGTGCATGAAACTCAGTCTTTGTTTATTTCAGTACTGTTGTGAGCCTTACACCTAAGCACTCGAGACTAGTTCTTGAATGCCCAGGAGTGGCGTTAAGCGCTCAGAAACGGTTCTCATATCAGCTCCTGTTTTAGTTGCAGTAAATGTCATTTTCAAGTTTAAGATAATCTCTAGGTGTGCATGGTAGGTCGTTTTTCACACCAAAAATCAATAATTAAAACTGAGTGAAAACCTCAATTCAAATAGAATAGTGGTTAAAGTCCAGGTATCGTACCACAAAGATCAAAAGGCTAAGTTGTTGTATTTCTAAAATTAATTCCTAATTCAATTCAAGAAATAGTGATTGGATTTTGATTAACTAAAATTATCTAAGTAATTAAAAACAAGAGAGATGTTGAATTCGAATATGGAAAAGTCTTTGGGTTTTGAATCCACCCTAACTTCGTAACCACGCGATTATGTTAATTTAAGAAACCGACTACCAGAACGATATTGATGCACTAAAAACTACAAGCCCTAGTGATATCGCCAAGAAAATTGCATGTGATTGAAAACCGGACATAATCTATCTTCGGTTGGCACGAATCGTCTTCAATTCTACAACTAATTAATCTAGGCACGATTCGTCTTTCCTAGGCATAGATTATTCTAATTCTCTATTTCATGCACAAAGAATACCGTTGCATAACTATGTATTTGCAATCACAGAAAACAAACACATATAACTAGATTGGAAAAATAAGTTCGAATCAAAAAACAAGTCTCAATGTTATACAACCATCGTTTCGGCAATCGAAATCCACAATCAACATAAAAAATATAGTTGCTTGGTTAGGGTTTCATTTATACCCTAAGAAAGAGAATTAGTTGCTCATGGAGAGAATATAATCAAAAGATGTTGAAGGAATCTCCATGATCAGCAGCGAAAACATAGCCCGTTCTTTGACCAAAGCTGCGCCTTTTTTTTCCACGTTTTTCCCCAGCTGCCGAAATCAACTGTATCATTTTTCTTATATAGGTAGGGATTTAATGTCTTAATCACTTAAAAGGTCCATGAAACTTTAGGTAATAACCAATCAACAATTCCACTTTAAACTCTTTGCATTTTAACCCCAACTCTTCTCTTAACTTCTGTTTTTATCCAAAATCTTGAACAACGGGCTCGAGCAACCTATAAACATAAAAGGGACAAAATAATTATCAAGTAACTAAAATAAAAGACTAATAAATGTAGTTTGGAGAGCCAAAATATGTATATTTTGGCACTTATCACGCCCCCAACTTACACTTTGCTAGTCCCGAGCAAAAATAAATAAGACAAATTCTAACTACTCCACTTTCGTAGGACTCACGATTGCACTTAGCCCGTGCAACAAGCCCTTTAAACCCCTAGGCGATCCCTAGAGGACGAGTGTAGTCTCGTGAGGGTTTACAGCAATGAACTCCCACAAACACTGTGAATCTTTTTCACATGAGACCCAAAAACATATAAGACAACTCATCGATATCTCAAGCAAAGAAAATGAAACCATCGCAAGACCATACCGAGCAAGAGTAGTTCTAGAGGCTATCAAGTCATAAAAATAAGCCATGGCACCTACACTTAACGTGTGTGAATAAGGGCCTCGGTCACAAGGTGGGTAACAACTAAAAATTCTCTCCGGACCGAGTCTCGACTTCAAATCTCACCGTGTCATGCACTCAACAAATGAATTCAATCGAAACAAGGTGCATATTATGTACTCTCAACATGTGCGGGTGGAAGTTATGCAACATGAAAACAAAGTATTTCGCACACAAAGACACGAAAAGAACGCTCTATAAAGTGGATACATGATCTCATGAACGGAATGCAAGCATCGAGAACCCTCTCTTTCCATCAATCCCCATCCCATTGCCCCTAGGATCAAATAGGACTTTCAATTCTGGTTGTAGTGTTAGGTAAGGGAAAGTGTTTCAAGGGTAGGATAACATATTCAAGTGACCGAGAATAGGCTCACAACAACTCATATAGGGCAAGTATCACAAAATGTGCCCTCTTCTCATTCTTTTTTTTTCTTTTGATACTTCGCCACATCTCTCTTTCCTATCCTTCAACACCCACCCAAAATAAGATAGAGTTACTCCTTCTTTCATTAAACTTGGTGTCCTTTTTTTTTCAAATCAATTTCAATTCTCCTTTTTTTTTTTTTCAAATCTTTCTTCTCTCTTTTTTTCTTTTTTTCTTTTGATACTTTTTTTTTAAGGACTACCATAAACAAACCTTTATTACCAACTCTGTTTACCCCATCTTTTGTCAATAAATCACCTCCACATGATTAATTAAGCTTTCTCAAGACACAATATAGATGGTAGAGTTCAACAAGAAAAGGTTATCATGCAAGAGGCTCAAATGGGCTCACAAGGGATAAGTGTATGAAAGAAAGAAACGAACTGGCCCAAAAGTGTCAAAAATGGCCTATGATCCTCTCCTAGGGGCAACACAACCATGCAAATTTCCAAACCCAAGAGATAAATAAGCATCACATTAAGTTCCCAACGCTTGACAACAAAGATAATGAGATCAACTACGAATATGTTCTTCTGTGACAACGAGAGTTTATGAGACACCACTCCAAGAGAAGATAAGGCTCTAAACTCACATGGGTATAAGTCTCCACTAAACAAGCCATTAAGAACAGTCAGTATGCAACTCACAAAGTGACCAAAGCCCACTAAACGTGAAGTGCAAAAGTGTTAAGAATAAGTGCCATGACGAATTTCTCGCAACAAGCTAGCAAAAAGAACTACAATGCCATAAAGATATCCAAGGAATCATCACATCTCAACTCAATCAACCAAGAGCTAATCTCAACAAGTATCGAGTCTCGTGCAAAAGTAATCCAACTATTTTTTTTTCAATTTTTTCAATTTTTTTTCATTTTCTAACTGTGAAATAAGGTGATCCCTCCCCCTAACTTACACCATTCAATGTCCGCATTGAAACCATGAACGTGAAAAGAGAGGACAGATAGCAAAAGAAAGGAAAGATATCACCTCGAACAAGAGTGACTAAGCAAGGTACGATATAGTGAGAGAGAGACCCCCCAACTTGGATGGATGAACCTACAAAATGTTAGCCTCCACGACAACAAAATATAGAAAATAAAAGCAAACAAAAGAACAACAAATTTAAAAAAATAAATAAATGGCAAGAACATAAGGAAGAAACAATACCTAAAACAAAGAAAACTCATGCATACAGTAGTTGGGTTTCCTCCCAAAAAGAGCTAAGTTTAACGTCTTCAGCCAGACGTCATGAAAGCTCAAAAGTCTAAATATTTAGGGTCGAACAAATCAATAGACTCAACTACCTCCCCATCCGAAATACCATCCACATATGGCTTCAAACGTTGGCCATTAACTTTAAAAACTTTACCATTACGTGGGTTCCGCACCTCTACTGCACTATGGGGAAAAACTTGTACAACAATGAAGGGACCATCCCATCTAGACCGAAGCTTACCGGGAAAGAGCCGCAACTTAGAATTGAAGAGCCACACCTTTTGGTTAGGCTCGAAGGACTTACGATTAATATGCTTGTCATGGAAAGCTTTTGTCCTAGCCTTATAAATCTTAGAACTCTCATAGGCATCATTGCGAATCTCATCTAACTCATTAAGTTGGAGTTTTTGAGTGGAACCAGCGGCATCCATATCGAAGTTCAATCTCTTTATGGCCCAAAACGCGCGATGTTCCAACTCAACCGGTAAGTGGCATGCCTTACCAAAAACCATCCGATAAGGAGACATGCCAATGGGAGTCTTGTAGGCTGTTCGATAGGCCCACAATGCATCATCTAGACGGAGAGACCAATCCTTACGGTCGGGTCTCACCGTTTTTTCAAGAATACTCTTAACCTCCCTATTTGACACTTCGACTTGACCACTTGTTTGAGGATGATAAGGAGTGGTTACCTTATGAGTGATCGAATATTTCCGCACTAAAGCCGCGAAGTGTCGATTGATAAAATGGGTACCCTCATCACTTATGATCGCCCGCGGAAAGCCAAATCGACTAAAGATATTACTTTGTAAGAATTTGACCACCACCTTGTGGTCATTAGTCCTAGTGGCTACCGCTTCCACCCACTTTGAGACATAGTCCACTGCCACAAGAATATATTCAAAACCAAAAGAGGACGGAAAGGGACCCATGAAATCAATCCCCCACACATCAAAGATTTCCACAATAAGAATAGAGGTAAGTGGCATCATGTCTCGACGCGACATGTTCCCGGTTTGCTGACATCGCAAGCAACTTCGACAAAACTCATGTGCATCTTTAAATAGAGTTGGCCAGTAAAAGCCACTCTGCAAGACCTTAGTGGCAGTCTGCTTCCCATTGAAGTGGCCGCCACACTCCAGCGTATGACAAAAGTTAAGAATACTATGGAATTCACTCTCAGGGACGCACCTACGAATAATTTGGTCTGGGCAATACTTAAACAATTCTGGATCCTCCCAGAAATAGAACTTAACTTGCGCAAAGAATCGGTCCTTATCTTGCTTGGACCAATGCGAGGGGATTTTGCCTATAGCAAGATAGTTCACTATGTCAGCATACCATGGGGGATTGACCTGTGGCACCACAAAAAGTTACTCATCTGGAAATGAGTCCTTGAAGGGAAGAGGGTCACTCAAGGTTTCTACCAGGATCCTAGACAAATGATCCGCTACTGAATTTTCGAAACCTTTCTTGTCCCAAATCTCATAATCAAACTCTTGTAGCAAAAGGATCCATCGAATTAGCCAAGGCTTAGTGTCTTTCTTTGAGAGCAAATACCGCAAAGCGGCATGATCGGAGTACACTAGTACCTTGGATCCTAGGAGATATGAACGAAACTTATCTAAAGCAAAAACTACCGCTAACAACTCTTTTTCAGTAGTAGTGTAATTCAATTGCGCATCCGCAAGAGTCTTGCTAGCATAGTAGATGACATGAGGGACCTTATCCACCCGTTGTCCCAATACTGCACCAATTACATAGTCGGATGCATTGCACATAATCTCAAAGGGAAGGTTCCAATCAGGGGATTGCATAATCGGGGCAGACGATAGTAAAGCACGTAGCTTCTCAAAAGCTTGCAGACATCCTTCATCAAAGACAAAAGGAGTATCTTTGGCGAGGAGTTCGCACAAAGGTCGAGAAATCTTGCTAAAGTCTTTAATGAAGCGGCGGTAAAAACCTGCATGCCCTAGGAATGATCGGATTTGCTTAACTGAAGTAGGGGGTGGAAGCCTAGAGATGAGATCGACCTTGGCCTTATCAACTTCTATCCCCCGCTTGGAGACAATGTGGCCTAACACGATACCTTCTTGAACCATAAAATGGCTCTTCTCCCAACTCAAAACTAAGTTCGTCTCCTTGCAACGTTGAAAAACTTTAGACAAGTTTTGGAGACAACACTCAAAAGAGGTCCCAAACACAGAAAAATCATCCATAAAAACCTCAAGAAAATCTTCCACCATGTCAGAAAATATGGCCATCATGCACCTTTGAAAGGTCGCAGGTGCATTACAAAGTCCAAATGGCATCCGCCGGTAGGCAAAAGTACCAAAAGGACAAGTGAAAGTGGTCTTCTCTTGGTCTTCTAGGTAAACAGGCACTTGGTTATATCCAGAATAACCGTCAAGGAAACAATAGTAGCTTTTTCCTGCTAACCTTTCTAGGATTTGATCAATAAAGGGCAATGGAAAATGATCCTTCCTAGTCATGGAATTCAATTTCCTATAGTCTATGCATACGCGCCAACCAGTGGTGGTGCGCGTGGGAACCAACTCTCCTTTCTCATTTTCAACAACAGTTATGCCCAACTTTTTGGGCACCACTTGGGTAGGGCTCACCCACTTACTATCGGAGATTGGGTAAATGATACCTACATCAAGCAATTTCACAACTTCCTTCATCACAACCTCTTTCATATTCGGATTCAATCTCTGTTGCATCTCGCGAGTAGGTTTCGCATTATCTTCACAATATATGCGATGCATGCAAACAGAGGGGTCAATGCCTTTCAAGTCCGCTACAGACCATCCAATGGCACCTTTGTGCTCTCCAAGCACACGCAAAAGTTGACTTTGCTGGTCATCAGTCAAGTCAGAAGCAATGATAACAGGTAAGGTGTCCTTTGATCCTAAAAAAGCATACTTGAGCGTAGACGGAAGTGGCTTCAACTCAAGTTTGGGTGGACACTCAATAGAGGGAAGGGCCGGTGTACTAGAAAGATTAGGCAATGGCTCAACTGCGGCTTTCCAAGGGGGAAAATCCAAGAGGGGTGTAGCATCAAGTAGAGCATTTACCCCCTTAATAGACTGGTCTATATCAAATTCGTCAAAGCCAAAATGAGCCAAACATGCCTCTAATGGGTCTTCAGCAAGAATATAAGGTAGTGCCTCATCTACTAAGTTATCAATCATGTCAACTGCAAAGCAGTCCTCCTCTTGATGAGGTTGTTCGGAGGCATTGAAAACATTTAAGCGCAAGATTTGGTTACCAAAGGAGACATCCATCGCCCCAGTCCTACAATGGATGCTAGCATTAGCTGTAGCTAAAAAGGGGCGGCCGAGTATGATAGGCGTTTGCTTCCTAAGGTTATGCACCGGTTCCGTGTCAAGTACTATGAAGTCAGCAGGAAAATAGAAGTTTTCAACCTTGACAAGGACATCCTCTATAATGCCACGTGGCACCTTAATCGACCTATCAGCTAATTGGAGGGTGATTGATGTGGGCTTCAACTCACCAAGCCCAAATTGCTCATAAACCGAATAAGGAAGCAAATTGACACTTGCTTCCAAGTCTAAGAGTGCTCGCTCAATGAAATGATTACCAATAACACAAGAGATAATTGGAGCACCTGGGTCTTTGAGCTTAGGGGGAGTGTTATGCTGGATGATAGAGCTCACTTGCTCAGTGAGAAGGACCTTTTTGGACACATGAGTCTGAGTTTTGCGCTTTTTGGTGCAAAGGTCCTTGAGAAATTTTGCATATGAAGGGATTTGCTGAATGGCATCAAGAAGTGGGAGATTGATTGTCACCTGCTTGAACACATCCATCATATTTTCTATGGTACCACCTTTCTTACCGAGAGGAGAAAGAGAGTCAAGCCGGGAAGGGAATGGTGCTTTGGGCACATAGGATGCCGGAGTGGGGCTCGATTGAGGAGGAGAGATTGGATCCGCTCTCAAAGGTGATTGATCTATCGTAGCCTCAGAACTCTGGGAGTTAGTGACAGACTCTTCCAAAGTACCCTTGTTACCCTCAGGTCTAGTGTCAAGTACACGCCCGTTTCTTAGGGTCATTACTGCTTTGGCTTGCTCATGGTAAGGAGCCTTCACTTGTGCATTCTCTATGACATACTGACCCTTAGGATTGCCTACTGGTTGACTCGGTAACCTACCCTCCTCTCGTCGACTGAGTGCATTAGCTAGTTGCCCTATTTGGGCTTCTATCTTAGAAATGGATTGTGTGTGAGAGTTGACGGCTTGTGTGTTCGCTTCAAGTTTACGCGAATTAGCCTCAAGCCCTTGAAGAGCTTGCAGCACCTTATCCTCAAAATCAGAGTTTCTTTGAGGTGGAGGAGTATTATGGTACTGATATGGCTGCAACGATTGAGTCGGATGATAGGCTGAAGGATTGGCAGAGTTGGTAAACATAGGCCTTTGGGGTGGAGCAGGAGAAGTGCTCGGAGCTTGTTGTTTCCAAGAGAAATTCGGGTGATTTCTCCATCCCGGGTTGTATGTATTAGAATAAGGATCATTACCGGGTCTGGCAAACCCTTGAGCAGCATTAACGTGCTCCTGAACAAGGTCAGGAAATTGGGAAGCCATATGGCACTCACTCACGAAGTGAGTAGGACTCGAACAAATTGCACAAGCCTCCTGAAAATATGAAGGCGGAGAAGGCGGAGAAGGAACTTGACCAAGGGATAGAAGCTGGTCAAATTTTTTGTTCAAAGCGGCCACCTGGTTAGAAAGGTCGTTAGAGTGCCCAACCTCATAAATCCCTCTTTGCTGTTGGGAATTCGAGGCCACCATATTAACTCTTCTAGCAGCCGAGGCATGTTGTTGGGAATTGTTACTCAGGTTATCAAATAACAACCATGCCTCGTCCGGGGTCTTAAGCATAAAAGTCCCACCACAAGAGGCATCAACCATTTGACGGTGCCGTTCAGACAACCCGTCATAAAAAATACGAACTAACTGCCACTTAGGAACTTCATGGTGGGGACACTTTCGAGTGAGCTGACGAAGCCTTTCCCATGTCTCATGAAATTGCTCGCCATCAACTTGAGAGAAGCTCGTGATAGCTTGCCTATACAAGATTGTCTTACCTATGGGAAAGTACTTTGTAAGGAATTCCTGCTGTAATTGGGCCCAAGTAGTGATAGACCCAGTTGCCAAGGAATTAAGCCAATCTTTGGCTCTATCCTTAAGGGAAAAGGGAAAAAGTTTTAGCTTAAGGGCATCATTAGAAAAGTTTTGAATTTTTATTGTGGAACTTTTCTCTACAAATTCATCAATATGCTTGAAAGGATCCTCATTGTCAAGCCCGTGAAAATATGGGAGCATCTGAAGAGTATGAGACTTGATCTCATATTGAGCTGCTGTGATAGTGGGCAGCAAGATGCAAGAAGGTGATGTGTATGCAGGGGGAGCAAAGTACTCCCTCAATTGCCTATCCTGGTTCTCTTGATTGGCTTGTAACGCCATGATTGAAAGTGAGTTGCTAGGTCTATTGGAACGTTTAACTGCTCGAATAATCTTAAGAGTCCTCTCTAACTCAGGATCAACAGGAATTAAGTCTCGATGACAAGACCGACGCCCAAGCATATGAAATTAATACCACTGTACGTGTAACAAGTATCGCAATTGGAAAACTACTCAATGAAAACTCAAAATAATTAAACTGATAGCTTGTGAACGCAAGAATAACTCATAACGAAGACTTAGTAGTAAACTAATACCTCACGAATTGTATTAAACTATTAATAATGATACCGAGTTATTACTAGCAAAGAAGTAAAACAATGCAATAATAGGATTAAACTAACAAATAACTAATAGAATAACATAGTCTAGGATTAAACTTAGTAGTGCTAATGCAGCAATTAAAACTCACAGTAGTGCTCTCTAGAGTCGTCGCCTTCTTCTTTTTTTTTAAAAGTTAAGGTAGCAACGCCGTGCTCTTTAAAGCCTCCTCTGCAGCTACAAGTTTATATTCTTGAATGTGAAAGTACGTAACCTGCACTAGAAGAACTTTAAACGAAGCAATTAACGGGAAAAAAAAATACTAATAAAAAAATAATAATCTAAGCTAGGAATTAAAATAAAAACCAATCTTAAAAACAAACAACCGTGCTTTTGATCCCCGGCAACGGCGCCAAAATTTGGTAGGTCGTTTTTCACACCAAAAATCAATAATTAAAACTGAGTGAAAACCTCAATTCAAATAGAATAGTGGTTAAAGTCCAGGTATTGTACCACAGAGATCAAAAGGCTAAGTTGTTGTATTTCTAAAATTAATTCCTAATTCAATTCAAGAAATAGTGATTGGATTTTGATTAACTAAAATTATCTAAGTAATTAAAAACAAGAGAGATGTTGAATTCGAATATGGAAAAGTCTTAGGGTTTTGAATCCACCCTAACTTCGTAACCACACGATTATGTTAATTTAAGAAACCGACTACCAGAACGATATTGATTCACTAAAAACTACAAGCCCTAGTGATATCGCCAAGAAAATTGCATGTGATTGAAAACCGGACATAATCTATCTTCGGTTGGCACGAATCGTCTTCGATTCTACAACTAATTAATCTAGGCACGATTCGTCTTTCCTAGGCATAGATTATTCTAATTCTCTATTTCATGCACAAAGAATACCGTTGCATAACTATGTATTTGCAATCACAGAACACAAACACATATAACTAGATTGGAAAAATAAGTTCGAATCATAGAACAAGTCTCAATGTTATACAACCATCGTTTCGGCAATCGAAATCCACAATCAACATAAAAAATATAGTTACTTGGTTAGGGTTTCATCTATACCCTAAGAAAGAGAATTAGTTGCTCATGGAGAGAAGATAATCAAAAGATGTTGAAGGAATCTCCATGATCAGCAGCGAAAACATAGCCCGTTCTTCGACCAAAGCTGCGCCTTTTTTTTTCCACGTTTTTCCCCAGCTGCCGAAATCAGCTGTATCATTTGTCTTATATAGGTAGGGATTTAATATCTTAATCACTTAAAAGGTCCATGAAACTTTAGGTAATAACCAATCAACAATTCCACTTTAAACTCTTTGCACTTTAACCCCAACTCTTCTCTTAACTTTTGTTTTTATCCAAAATCTCGAACAATGGGCTCGAGCAACCTATAAACATAAAAGGGACAAAATAATTATCAAGTAACTAAAATAAAAGACTAATAAATGTAATTTGGAGATCAGTGCACTAGTCCCTTTACAGCCCTGAGCATATTGTTCCAGATCATGTTTTTGGTCCAGGCACTCGAGACTAGTTCTTGAGCACTCACTTAAGATGTGCTTGTAGTTCTAATCCCATACTAATGTTCCCCTTTTCCTACTTGTTTTAAAAGTTAGGAGGCAAAATGATTTTGAAATCCCATAAGCACTAAGTAAAGACCGATCCTCATGTCGGGCGAGGGGGTGCCTTAAAATCCTTCTCATCTTGTAACCTGACTCCTGAACCTATGTTGTCTCTGGTTATGACAGACCGGTAAAAAGAAATAAGCCTTTTCTAAATAAAAGTAACGGATGTCATTCAAGTTTGGTTCTTCGGGTGGCAAACCATTAAAACCTGGGTGGCTACTCCAAATTGAACGCGTTGTTTGCAAGGTATTTTAAGAAAAAGAAAAAAGGAGTTGTGAAATTCACTAATTCTGAAATTTCACTAAATTTCACAAAAGTTAGTGAAATTTCAAAACTATGTAAGAACCACCTAATAGATTTTATTAACTTCGAGCTCATGAATTTCACTCGATTTTAAAACACAATAATCACTTAGTGAATTTTTATTAGCTTCAAACTCGTGACTTTTACTGGACTTTCATTAACTCTAACTTGTGAATTTCATTAGATTGGAGCTCACGAATTACACTAAAATCATAATTTTGGAGCTCGTGAATTTTACTGGATCTCAAAACACAGCGAGTTGTTTCAGAAACAATGTCAGAACCACCTAGTGAATGTCATTCACTATACGCTTGTGAATTTCATGAATAACTAGTGAATTCAACCACTAAAGTTCTGCTCACACATTTCATCGAACACGTTATGTGCATATACAAAGTGAAATAATTGAAATCATTTTCTTACTTTGCTACATTAATATGCATAAAAAGTACGGAAAAATAAGGTGGAGGGGTAGGAACGGCGGTGGTGGCATGGAGAAAAGACCAGTCGCATCCAGATTAAAGCTCTAGAGTACAAACCGAAGCTGATCAAACTAAAAATAGTGGTCGCGGAGGTCGGTGAGTTCCCAGCGAGGACCAAGGATTGTCGTCGAAGCCCATAGAATGGTCGGCGATGTTCTCTGGTAGCCAAATGGTGGTTGCCGGAGTGAGGGGTTCAGTCAAACTCTAAACCATAACAAGGTGAGGGGGAGGTACGGTGGTGGTGGCACGAAGAGAAGCCGGAGAGGATTAGGGGTATTTGGTATAAAAGTATATTAAATCCTTAGAGGTATGGAGTATTTAGGGGTGAACATGGTCCAGATTGATCCGATTTTCTAGAAAATTAGTAATCGGACCATTTCAAACGGTTCTAGAAAATTGGGAACCAAAACCAAACTAATATATGCGTGGAACCTAAACAGAACCAAACCACAAGAATAGTCCGATTTTGGTTTAGTTACGGTTCTGTCCAATTAGAGAATATCTATAATAGTTATTGAAAGTTAGAACATTTATTAAATCATCACTCTACTTACGATTACGATCTTGAAGCAAACCTGTGAAGTTGTCAACTGTGTGTGAGAAACAGAGACGTGAGATTGAAATTAAGACTATTATCCATAAAATAAGGTTGCAAATAATTGAACAAATAGGAAGGTAATCTGCTAGAATAGGAAAAGAATGAAGAAATTAAAAGATTTCCTAAGCAATGAGATTTCATCTCTAAATAAGTCAAATTTAGTAAGGACAAGATTAACTTACCAAATCTAAATACATATTTAATTACACACATATGTGTGTGTATATAGTTATATGTGTGTGTGTGTGTGTGTGTATATATATATATATATATATATATATATATATAGTAGTTTTAAACGGTCCGGTCTGGTTCTAACCACGATTCTTTAATTGAAAATCAGTAACCAAACCAAAATTAATGGTTCTTTTTTTGGAACCATAACCTGACCGCAAAACTATAGAACCGGACCAAATAAGACAGTTCGGCTTGGATCGGACCGATTTTGCGGTTGGGGCGATTTTCTTGAGCACCCTTAGGAGTAGTTCCTTTCAATTACTAATGGTTGTGATCCTATTGAGGGAAGAGCGACAACAATGGTGTGTGTGTGTGTGAGAGAGAGAGAGGAGATGTCGTGGCCTCGTGGGTGGTTTCATTCGCTGGAAACAGTAATCGTTGTCGGAGCATGAGGTCTTGGATCTGTTGACGTCGTGAAACAAACCCTAAAGGTGCTGAATTTGGAGGCTTGACGAAGATGTCTGTTGATAGTGAAAGAAGCCTTAGAGGTGCTGAATTTGGCGGGGTGAAAGAGATGATGTACTATTAATTTGTTTGTTGGAGGAGATGAAGAAGGGTAATGTCCTCTTCTTCTAACTTTATTTAATTCTTTTTTCATTCCAACTCTCATAACAACCTGTGTACTCCACCTTCCGTTAATTTGGAAGGAAAATGTTACGGTAACACTTTAGTTCGGAACCACGGAGAGGTGAATTGGTCATTTTCAAATGTTAAGGAGGGCCTATTTCTTAAAGGAGAAATTATATTAAACCCCCTTAAACTATCACCCAGTGGCACTTTGTCACCCTCAACTTTAAGTTTCAACATTTAACCTCCTTGAACTATTATTTGACTTCGATGTAGACCTTCCGTTTGCTATTCGTTAGGGTTTGGGATGGAAAATTTCTACATGCTATCAAATTTGAAACCAAAGTACAATATTGCCATTTTCTTCTCTTTTGTGCAAAAAGCCATTTCCTACATAACCCATACACTCCGCAGTACCACTATCACTGTCGGCGGCACCACCCTTGTCTCATCCACACTTCTTGTTCTGCCTGTCTTCAAATCAGATTCATCTATTAGCTGCACCGATGGACCCTTATTCCCGATGGACTCACAAAAAAAAAAACTCTCATCTACTTTTGATTTATTGGGTTCTCTCTCTGGCGATGGTGTAACAGTATGGTGTAACAGTAAAAACAATTGAAATCGAACATTGGAGGCTTGTGCGTACTCGATTTCTTATTGTTCTTCTTTTCTTCGATAATCAAAGACGGGTTTGCCAATTTCATGGGTCTAGGTGTGACGATTGTATGAACTGGCACGGAGAAGATGAGTAATAGAGACAGAACAACAAAAATGGAAGGAAGCAATTAGAAGAACCATTAGTACAACAAGAGCAATTAGAAGAACTACTGGTGAGACAGTGGAATGAAAACGGATGGGTTTTTTTTGGTGCAAAAAAAAAAAAAAAAAAAACGGTTGGTTTGATCCTCAACAAGAGTATACCAAGATTACTCGAATTCGAGAATAGCGATCTCCAGATCTGGGGGCTTAAGTGCTCGTGTTTTCCACAATTTCAGCAAATGCTTTCTGAGCATCTAGCTGTCACAAGCATTCCGACCTTCGAAACCCCATCTTCATCATCGTGTTGGTAGTATTGTCATTGAAGCATTCATGGTCGGTATTATTTTCTAGGCAACCAAACAGAGTTGCAAGGAAAATTTTTAGAAGATTTATTTGTTCGGCCATTCATGGTCGGTCAGAATTCGATCAACTTCGTATCTTAAGTGTGGTTCTCGTAGATATGAATCTCTCATCAACCTAATGTTTCATATTGAGGATTTACATATTGGGACTATTCCTTTAATTATTTTATGTCCTTTTTCATAATCCCTTCGTTCCAAAATGAGGGATTTTTTTTAAAAAAGTGTGTCATTTTCAATTACTTATATCTTTCAATATGAGTGTTAAAAAATATGCTATATAGATCTTGTTTGATAGATTTTAATTAGTTCTATTAAACAAAGTTTTCAAACTAACATAAAACTTCATAAATCAAAAGATATAAGCATTTTAAAATGACACAGTCCCAAGAAGGTCACTCAATTTGGAACGGAGGGTGTAAGAAGCAATATTTTCATCAATACCAATGAATATTAATATAACAAATGTAAATATGAGTCGCAAAGAGCTAGCAGCTTAGAGTATCCACAATGACATAATCAAAAGTAATTGATTTCTAAAGTTAATAATGTTAGTGTAAAATATGGCTCACAATGCTATAATCAAACTTAACAACCTCCTTAGAAATAATTAAATTTTTGGCTTTGAATAATCAAAACTAGCAACATTTTGCCAATAATCAAATTTAGTGAACTCCCACCCCCCCCCCCCCCCTATTATCAATCAAATATATCCATCATTACACAAAAGTATTCTTTCTTTACTTTTTCCTCTCTCCTTTCCTCTTTTTCAACAATGTTTTCAAAAAAAAAATTGTTTATGAAAAAAATCACTTTTATTTTTTAGCTATTTTACAAAAATATTTTTTTTACAAAAAAATTGTACTTTTTTTTGGAAACACTGTTTTGTTTTGAAAACTATTTTTTTTTAATCTTTTCTCATATAAAAACTATTTTTCAAAAACTGTAGTTGCACAAAAGCTATTTTTTAAAACTTTTTTTCAAAAAAAAAATCAAAAACTATTTTTGATTTAACTTTTATCAGTTTAAAAGCTATTTTTAGAAGAAAAAAACTATTTTCTGTGTTCACAGTTTTTAATTTTTTGGTAGTTTGAAAGATGATAGGGCAAGTTTTGTTATTCAATTTTGACTATGCTATTGTGAGCCTCTATATTGCTAACCTTAGCAATCTCTTACATGGATAATCAAAAATTGATGTGACAACTTTTAGTTATCCATTTTTTATTATAGCATTGTGGATTAGCACTAGCTAGCTAATAGCAACTGGCATTTAGCAAACCTAAAAGATGGGTACACTATTAGTTACTAAAGGGCTTGTTCGTTTGGGGTACTCAAAATCTCTTCACTCATTACACTTTAAACCTTCCTCAAAATCCAAACCTATAACGACTGAATTTCGGACTATTTTTTTTTTTTTGAATAAAATATAAACTTTCACCCTAGATTTTATTAACTTAATTAAAATCAAGAAATTAATACGTCATAGCAAGAATAAAATTAGGATAATTTTGAAACATTAATCAATAGTAAAATATTACTAAATGATATTATATATACTTATATACATATATATATATATTTATACACACATTGATAAGCACCCAATATTGTAGATATTTGGTGCGCTTAGTCCCGTTTTATGTTGTATTAACTTGTGTTTATTTAGCTTTTATTATGTTTTTGCTCGTAAGGTTCGTTTGAGGATGTTTCAGGTTTTATGCCCTAACAAGGTGATTTTGACGCCATGAACATGCCTCGGGGGAGCCCGAGCTTCCAAGGCCAAGTGGCGGAGTGCCATCGTTATCCAATGATCAAGTTACGAAGCATCGGGTGAAGTTTGGAAGCGTCGGGTACCAACTTTTGAAGCTCAAGGCCGATTCTGCAGTTAGGAGGGCTGCATCCATACAACCATTTTGGTTGTATCCATACGATGGCCTTATCTTTTGGACAGGGAACAGCGTATCCATACAACCGTTTTGGTTGTATCCATACAGCTCCTCTACGGAGCATTTCCAACACAGGCTTAACAGCTCGGTATCCATACAACCGTTTTTGTTGTATGGATACAGAATGCTTACTGCATATTTTTCCAGCTTTTTCAACTTTCCATTTATAGAATACTTTCCACTTTTGGTATGTTTTGGGATATTTGTAGAGAGGGAAAGTTGGATTTTGTATAAATATCCCTCTCCTCTCTCCTAGGTAAAGATAGATAGTTAGTTTAGGTTAGCTTTCCTCCATTAATGTCTTTCAAGCTTTCCTAGCTAATTTATTCAAGAACTCTCGTAAGTAATTCTCGTTTATTGTTTTCTCGTTTATTAATGTTGTAGCTACGGTTGAGATCTTTACAAAAATCAAGTTTATTTCAGTTTTTATCGGTTGAACATGTTTGTCATTTCTCGCATGCTTTCTAGTCTTTTCATTATGTGTGAGTAGTCAATTAGGCTTGGCAACGGGGTGACTAACACCTCGTGACTTTTGTTTATCTTGCCTTTCTCGACTCGTAATTTGGGGTTTAGTATGGAAAATAAGAAGGGCTCGCCTTTGTGTAACAAAACTAGTCGATGTTAACCTCCGGTGATCATATGCTCGCTCATATGGTTCCGTGAGCTATGTCTCGCCTTGTGTTCGCCAAAAGAATCAAAAGAGCTCGCTTATTCTCTATACTTCATTCTAAGTCTCTTAATGGTTTCAAAGCTAAATCTTCCGGTTGATAGCCTAAGCCGTGCGATTCAACTGTGCTTTCGTTGAGATTGGTTCGATAGCTTAAGTTACGGGCGTTAATAGTTCCATTGCCTTGCCGCTCGTTTAATCTAGTTAAAACTCATTTCTAGTCTTTTTCATAAGAGTATTTCTTCTTCTTTCAAAGCAAAACCGACAGTTGGCCGTCTTAAACGCCGAAACCTTACATAAAGCCTACAATCCGAACAAGCTATATTCGAGCTCCCTGTGGATCAACTCGGACTTTCTCACTATACTATGCAAATCATTAGTCATAGTCCGGTTTATAAATAATTGAATTTGACGGCCGTTTGGTAAACTACAACGACTACCGAATGGGCGCATCACACATACTTATATGTATACGTACACCTCTCACTCTCACACCCATCCCCATCCCCATCACCAACCCCACCAACCACCTCTCTCTCTCTCTCTCTCTCTCTCTCTCTCTCTGTAGATCTCTCTCTCTCTCTCTCTCTCTCTCTCCTCCATGGCAACCTTGGCCACCAAGCCACCACCCCATCCAACCACCTCACCACCTACATCTCTACCCACCTGCAACCCTACTTCCCCCAGCTGTTCATGTCTCTTGGTCACAGTCTTTCTCTCTCATCTCTCCCGTATCTCTCTCTCCTCCATTGCTTGGGCACCACCCAACCTATCACCCAATAAATAACCTTTCCCTCCTCCTCTCTAATGACAAGCAACATCACACCACCTCTGGGATCCAGAAAAGAAGGAAGAAGGAGAAAGAAAACTTGGTGTTCGGCTATGGAGGTCTAGAGAGAGAAAGGAAGTGGGTTTCGATCATAATGATGTTCTAGGGCCAAATTCAAAGTTCCAAAGTTCAATACCATTTCTGAGCATCCCAAACCCAACAACAACTCGCAAGGAAGCAGCCCCAACGGCCCCCGTTCCAGTCATCTTCCCCGTTTTACCAAAAATGCTTCGATCACGTTTTACACTTGTTCAACCAAAACTAAGGTAGATAAACCCTTAAACTACCTTCTCCTATGTATATTTAAGTGTTTTGAACCTTACCCATGGTCCCTAGAAGGCCCCATGCATCAAAACAAGCCAATACGAAAATTTGCAGAAAACTAGTCTGAACTTTGCGGCCGCAACCACGAACGTTGCGGACCGCAAACTTTGACCGTTTGACCTTGTGGCTGGGGTTCTGGGTCAGACCTTGCGGGTGGATCAGTTCAACCTTACGGCAGCAAGCTTTAAATCTTGCAGCCGCAAACTCAACCTTGCGGCTGCAACAGTAAACCTTGTATTTCCATTTTCGGACCTTTAAACGTGTTTTGGAGGACCCCGAGCATAGTTTTACGAACCGTTTTGACCCCTGATCATTATTTTATTGATATTTGACTATTTACCATGCAACCTTATCATTGTACGAGTTAATTTAAATGCTTGAACATGCATTCTTAACGTGTTAGGTGAAAATTAAGTATTAGAACATGCTTTCTTACTACATTATGAGTTGAATTGATGCCTGGACACCATTGTATGATTGAGTTACTGTTTTCCATGCATTGTACTAACTTTAAAATGTTAGAATATGATTTTTGTTCATTATATGTATTGTCTTGATACTTGAACACTGTTATATGTTTTCCTACCTTGTATTAACTATAAAGTTTCGGTTAAGCTATGTTTGATAAAGATCGGGATTAGGATAACTGGTTGTTGAACGTTAGTATTCATTTAGCTGATGCTAGATAATGGATGAATCAAAAAGTTACAGTCTTGTAGTAAGATAGGTGTGAACAGGGACCCCAATCTTGTAGGAGGATGGGTGCAAACTGGAGTCCAATTCTGTAGTAAGATGGGTGCGAACATGAGCCCAGTCTTGTAGGAGGATGTGTGCGAACAGGGGTCCAGTCCTGTGTTAATAGGTGTTTACGGGGACCTAATTATTGAAATGGGTGAGAACAAGGGCCCAATTTCAATGATTGCAGCAATCTTAACTAGTGGTACGCCATGGGCAGTTCCAAGAGATTCTCGCACCCTTGTTATGGCTATAAATGGAATATATCCTTTTAGAGCCCTGCATGCGGGACATACACGGGTGGATTGGCCCATGACACGGTCATAGTTAGTGATTGGGGGGAGGATCGATCTTGTGGAGAAGATCGTAGACTCACGTAAGAGAATCGATTGTAAGGATGATGTGTTATATTTATGTTCTTCAATTATTATCAACTATATTATCTACTAGCTGTAAAGTAAGGAGTTAGTATGGTAAGGGTTTTATCTTTTGAGTTTCGACTCACATCGTTTAAAACGCTAGGTACCAAGAAGGACAGTACAACCAAGCGGAGGAGCCGTACAACACTAAAGATCTCTCGGATCAAGATGAGGAGTTTGCCAAACCTTGAAGAAACTATTAGATATCACTCTGATCTACTTTTCATACCGTACATTCAATTCCAAAGATATATAATCATAACTCCATACCTTTTTGTAAAACTCATATTATGTTATCTTTAAAGTTCAAATATTAAGACTTAAACTGTTAAACTCTGTTTTCGAGATTAAAGATCTTCAGAATATTTTGGGAAATATTAAATCAAGTGAAAATGATTTAATCAACTTGTCCGAAAATTGGGGCGTTACAAAACTGAACAAGCCCTCAACAACTAGGGGCGTAAAAAATCCTTTGATCAGGTGCAAAAACCAGCGAAAGGTTATCCACTCCACTTCTCTTTGATCCGTCTTAGGGCCGAGTGACAATCTCCACCCGACTGAAAGTGCACCATCGTGCTATCAATATCTCTATCAATAAATATTAAGGTGGCAAATGGGCGGGTCTGGGCCAAAATGGGTAAGTTGCGAGTGGGTTGAGTCTTTAATGGGTCATTGACCATTTGAACCCATTAATTATGAGTCTAATTACCCATACCCAACCCATACCCAACCCATTTATTTAAAAGCAAACCCGACCTGTCCATTAGCCCAATTACATATTATGTACTAAAATTTAAAATGACTAAAATATCAATGTTGTAACGCCCCCAAAATCGGGTTCGTTAAATAAAGGTTTTATTAGACAAACAAGACAGAGTCTAGCTCATTATTACATCCAATCTCCTTAGAGAGGTTTATATTACACAAAAGGGAGGGTTACTAAGGCTAACTAAAGCTCCTTCTCTTCCTCCATCCTAGCGAGTTTCTCAGCTCCGAAAGCCTCCAGGGTATACAGCTCTCCTTGTTCATCTAAAAAGTCTGACACATTATACCAGCGTCGCCACCAGTATAATATGTCAGGGTCACATAAAGCAACACCGTGAGCTTGAAAGCTCAATAGAGTAATCCAAACCCACTAACCCTTAACATACACATCAAAGATAGTATACGATTTTCCAAACTTAACATGCTTTCAAATAAACTCATACGATTACACATGCGCATTTACTAACGAGCGTTGGTGTCATATTTTCCGTGTGTCTCTCCTACGCGACTCATCGTTTTGTGTCTCATCTTTTATCATCAATTCCGAAAATACGCACGCACACAACCATGGGTTACAAGTACCTTGTGTCGCACAATAATGAGCTACCAAGTCCGGCTCATTGCCACAAGGTTACCAACGCATGGCCACAATGGCTACCAAGTCCGGCACATTGTGTCACACACACACTCACAACCATGAGCCTCCAAGACCGGCACCTTGTGTCGCACAACAATGAGCTACCAAGTCCGACTCATTGCCACAAAGGCTACCAAATCTGACTCATGGCCATAATGGCTACCAAGTTCGGCCATTATGCATTTCCAAAACACTTTTTATCCATATCAACCACATCTTAGGTGTCATATCTCTACTTTTCCAATTCCATGTGTCTCGTAACATGCATCGACTCCGCGGTGGAACTATTCACATAACTCATGTGATATCGAATAGCAAGATCATCCAACTCTATACTATCATGCTCGTTTAAGAGGTCAAAATACAAATACTTCGTTTCAAAACAACACTTTATCTTTAAAAACGCATTTCCTTACAACACATGTTTATTGACGAGTTCATATAATCACGTAGCAATTAGGCGATCAAACAATCAAGTAGCCACAAGATCAAAGTAAACTACGTACTTTTGACAAGAAAGTTCTACAAGCTAAATCATACAACTAACTTTATTTTCTCAAAGATCATGCCAACAACAATACAAGTACTACATAAACTTAGATACCACGTTCAAGTCACACATGCTTACAACTATACTTAGGGGTAGAGAGTAAGGACACTCTACATATACTTAGGAATAGCGAGTAAGGTCACTCTACACTTAAAATATACTTAGAGAAGTAGGTTCGAAGAACTCTACCGTTCTTCTTGGCGGTAGAAAAGGACTACGAAAAGATCGACGGAAAAAAAGTCGGCACTCGAACGGCGTAACGGCTTACGATAAGCTTCCGATAGCTTCGAAAGAGAAAGGTTTCTCTCGAAACTAGATCGTAACCTATACTACTACTTCTTTAGGATCGAGGTGGTGGTCGTATGGTGGTTTAGTGGCGGAGATGGAAAGCTTCTTTGAAAAACAAGAAAGAAACTCAAGAACCAAGAAGAAAACAAGCAAGAACTTCTTATGCTTTCAAGGAGAGAAGTGAAGAATGAAGAGGTGTGAGTCCAAATGAAGAATGAGGTGGGTATTTTATAGGCAAGCACCTCCTCCCTCTCTCTCTAGCTGAATTCTCTCTCTCTCTCCTATCTCTCATTTTTTTATTCAAGCAATCTTGCTTCCTTGCAAGAAACAACCTAGAATCCTAGGGTTGCATGGCTATGGTGTGTACCATGGATTGGATTTTGGAAGATTGGCCAAGGAATTGGATTTGTTTCAAGTATAAAATTAGGGTTTGTACAAGGAAGGACTAGATTTGCTTACAAAGGTCATGCTTTCACTTTGAAAGCATATCAAAAAAGGACAAGGGTGATCTGAGCTAGGTCAATCAAGGATCACACACATCACACTCTCTCCATCCGATCTCTCTCTCCCTCTCTCAATCTCTCTCGGCCTCTCTCTCCTCTCTCTCTCTCTCTCTCTCCCTTGGTACATGGTACTATATATATATATATATATATATATATATATATATATACATACAAGATTTGGTGGATGACAAAGGAAGAGTAAGGGTTTTGGTTTTGTAAGAGATTTGGTCAAGATATAAGCTTACAAGATTAAGCTTCCAAAGGTACAATAGAATCCCAATGAATCAAGCAAGGTCAAATGGAAGCATAAGGAGTCAAAGGTACAATCTCTCCCTCTCCTTCCTTCTCTCTCTCAGCAAACTCTCTCTCTCTCTCCCTCTCCCTCTCTCTCTCACTCTCCCACTTGCTCTCTTGGAAGTATATATATATATATACTATTATATATATATAGTACTTTGGGTCTTTAAGAAAATCCACATTTTCAAGTAAATTAGATTTTCTAATTAAAATATTCAATACCACACATGCACATATACAATATTATATATATCTATATATATATATATATATATATATATATACTCCGGATCCCTTGCGGGATCCCGGACAAAGCTGTGGTGCGGACCATTGTTCTCAGCCCTTGGATCTAATCCAAGGGCCACGGAAAGAAAAGGGATTAAAAATGCCAAAATTACACTTTCCCCCCTCTAAACTCACACTTCCCCCTTCCGTGAGATCACTTTAACGCTTTAGAGAGAGAGAGAGAGAGAGAGCGAGCGCAAAAACGCGAACCAGAGAAGAATAATGCGAACGAAGACGAAGCAGCGAGCAGAGGATCAGACGAAGAAGAGAACGACGAGGATCAGACGAAGAAGAGAACGACGAAGATCATAACGACTGAAGGTCTCTCTCTCTGGTTTGATTCTGTAATATCTCTCTCTCTCTCTCTCTCTCTCTCTCTCTCTCTCTCTCTCTCTCTCTCTCTCTGTGTCGAGATCGATTTGTTCTCGTTTGATTAAGGGTTTCATTTCTCTCTCTCTATCTCTCTGTATGTCCGTGGGTATTATAATTTAGAGCCCGAATTGTATGATTTCGAAGCCCTAATTTCTGGGTTGGATCTATAATTTCGAAACCCTAGTTTTTGTCCCTCGCTGATATGGGGTTGTGGAAAAAAATGGGTTTATGAACTAATTAAGACGTACATGGACTAATTAAGTGCCTCAAAATTCTCCCACAAGTTTATTTTGTTATGTATGTTGGAGATTTAAAAGAAAATTTCTAAAATGATTGACAGGAATTCTGATTTCTGAGCTAAATTAGGCTAATGCCTTCGTTTACAGAATATCCTGCCGGTATGAGGTATCTGTTCTGATGCTATTTAAGATGTTTAGTCATTAGTGTTCCTTGTATGTATGATAGTACTTTCTCTGCTCAAATGCGTTTGTCTCTGCCTTTCTGTTTAACACATATTCACCTCTTTGGAACAGTAGCTACCTAGAGAATTCTTTTACTTGTAATTAACATTGTCTTACCTGTATAGTTTATTTCGTTTTTTTAAAAATCAGTGCTACACAGTTGGTTCTGAAGGCTCACAAAGAGGCTGTGAATTCTTTAAGTGGAAATGGTTCTGCAAGCCTGGGAGCAGTTGCGACCTTTTGAAGTTGGAATGGACTGGACTCTTTTCTTGTGTTCGGTTTTCTTGAAAGAAGATAGCGAAGATAGGTTGTTGACATGAGGGATAATCCATCAACTTTCCCATTTTGCTCGAAAAGGGCTGATTTGGGGCCAATGATGGTTCAGACAAAAACAAAGGTTGTGAGGACTATTGAACAATGTGAGAGTTCAGTATTTATGAGCATTAGTGAAGAAATGCAGAGGACAACAATGACAATGCAGATGAAGATTGAAGCCTTGCAGAAGGAGATTGATTCAATGCAAATGAGAAATGGGGGGAAAATGAACTGGAATTATCTTTTTGGGTTGTTGTTTTCTGTGTTGTGTCATACATGTGTGGCAAAAGCAGCCATTGATCTCAAGTAGTAATAGTAGTAGTATGTCTTCATCATGGTGAAGTGTGTTTGTTATGATACTATTACTAGGTTAGTGAAACTGGCGAATTTGTATGTGGCGAATTTGCTTCGAAGCGTGATTCACTTATTTTTGTTAAGATGAAGCTACAGGGTAGCCATTTGAAAGACTGTATGTATGGTTCTACATATTTTTGGCATATTGGGAGTTACCTCTGAATCTCCACCCGTTCATTAACTGGATTCCTTCATGCAGCTGCGATGTAAGCATTGTTCCAAGAACTAGTGTAGTATCGAAGTTTGAAGTGGAGCCATCATCTAGACCGAATTTTGGTGCCATTAGAATAGGCCTGTTCCCTCAATGCAAGGTTTCAGATTTGAAGAGAAAAAATAATACCATACCATAATCAGATTTTTTTTCCTTTGAGACCATTATCTGGTTGGAACGCCAAAAAGACAGCTAGGTCTCAAACGAGTCGAATTTTTTATTCTTTGGTAAGTTATCTGCCTATTCTATTTTTATCGGTAGTTGCATTTTTCCAGCAATAGAGAAAAATTGTCTCCCAAAGTGAAAGCAATTCTATCTATAAAAGATGTATGTCAAGCAGTTGAGTAGGCCAATAAGTACCAAAAAATCAAAGTCGGAAACAAAGTTTGTCCCAACTAAATTTGCCATGCTTCAAACCAAAACACATACTTTCCAACTCCATCAACCATTTAGTACAACCAATAGGCCAATAAGTACAGAAATAGTGCAAATACATAAACAACATACAGCCAACCAGAAGCAAATACGAGAACATTTGTGTTCCAAATAAATCCAGTTTTCTTGATCATTGAGTAACCATTAAAGAGAAAATACAGTTCCTCAACTCTATCTTCAAAATTTTTGGTTGCCTCCATTCCATCCTCATCTTCAAAAATTTTGGTTGCCTCATTTCCATCATTATTAGTACTTATCACACTCTTGTTTTGACGAACCACTCGATACCTCTTCTACATATTCATTATCTACCTCATCTTGATTTGACGATCAAGCAGGCATTGTCGATGGAACAGACTTCGACGACATCAAAGATGATGGTGATGGCAACGGAAACATCACCTACATGTTCAAAAATCAACCAAGGTAGATAAGCATTATAGAAAACAATCATGTTAGCAGTTATAATTCCCCAAGGGATGCTAAACAGTAAACACACTTCAACAAAACCCATTCCTTCATTTAGGGACAATTATTGGTAAAGTAGGCAACTGCCAACTATTTTTCCCCTCGCCATTCCATTTACCCGTGTACAGATTTCAAAGGGAAAATAGTAAAAAAACCATCCACTAATTTTTGGTTCCAAACTGAAATCAATCTTGCAAAAAATCGCAAAAAATCAGCAGCAGAAATATTTTCAAGTTTGCATGTGGTTTCTCCTTTATACAGAAATCAAACCCTAATAAACACAGAAATACCGCGAGAAATCAAAGTTCATATATTTTGAAATTCTGGGTTTCACGCAGAAATCGAACCGTGATAAACCATGGTCATATAGTCCAGTAACTTATACAAACGTACTCACTGGAACTCAGCAACCGAAAAAAGAAAGGGAGAAGCAAAGCAAACCGAACAACCTAGTCAGAAACTTACAAATTTTTTCTTTTAAATCTCCAACATACATAAGAAAATAAACCTGTGGGAGAATTTTGAGGCACTTAATTAATCCATGTACGTCTTAATTAGTTCATAAACCCAATTTTTTTCACAACCCCATATCAGCGAAGGACGAAAACTAGGGTTTCGAAATTATAGATCCAACCCAGAAATTAGGGCTTCGAAATCATACTAATCGGGCTCTAAGTTATAATACCCACGGACATACAGAGTGATAGAGAGAGAAATGAAACCTTAAATCAAACGAGAACAAATCGATCGAGAGAGAGATATTACAAAATTGAACCAGAGAGAGAGACCTTCAGTTGTTATGATCTTCGTCGTTCTCTTCTTCGTCTGATCCTCTTCTCGCTGCTTCGTCTTCGTTCGCATTATTCTTCTCTGGTTCGCGTTTTTGCGCGCTCACTCTCTCTCTCTCTCTCTCTCTAAAGCGTTAAAGTGATCTCACAGAAGGGGGAAGTGTGAGTTTAGGGGGGGAAAGTGTAATTTTGGCATTTTTAATCCCTTTTCTTTCCGTGGCCCTTCGATTAAATCCAAGGGCTGAGAACAATGGTCCGCACCACAGCCTTGTCCGGGATCCCGCAAGGGATCCGGAGTGTATGTATATATATATATATATATATATATATATATATATATATATATATATACAAGTACATGTATATAATATACAAGCAAGTACTTACACAATCTAGCCTAGGATTCCATAATCTAATAAACTAACCTAATGCTTTCAAGGTACTAAGTACTAAATTAATAACCTAATATACTAATTCTATTTTAATAGATTTTAACACATGCCAAATCCAATATTTTAATCAACCTATTCTTGGTTGGCAAGCAAAGCTATTATCCAATGGATAATAGTTTCCCTAGCGGTTAATGACCAATGGGTAATGATGGCTAGGATTCTAATCTATCGTCCAATGGGTAAAGAGTCTCCTAACGGTTATTATCCAACAGGTAATGCTAGAAAGTCTAATACTTGCAATTAAGCACTAAACTAATCTAATCTCGTACTTAGGAAGATTAACCAAGGTTTACCTATTGACCAATGGGTAAAGGAAACTCTAATGCTATTGTCCAATGGTCGATAGCTCAAAGGTTCAAACGGTTCAAAGGGTGAATCTAGGGTTACCGAACTCAAGGGTTTCAAAAGGTTCGCAAATCGAGGCTCATAAGATTCACGGTGGTTTAGGAACGATCGGTGACTAGGTTAAACGATAGCTAAGTCGAAACGTCGATTAAAATCTAGTTAGGGTTGCTAGATAGGATTTCCAGCCAAGACGAAGGATTCAAGATCTAATTCTAGAAACGACGGGAAGATCGGTGGTTAAACGACGTTTAAAACCTAATTAAGATTTTTCAAACAGTAACAACAAAATTTTTATTTAGTAAAAATTAGGGTTGTTACAAATGTACACTAAAATGACTATATTACTCCTGTAAATTTAAATGACTAAAATTACCGTATTATCCCTCTATTACTAAAATGACCAAATTACCCCTGTACACTTAATTTTTCTGATACTTAGTGGGAGTAGCATGTCGCTAGCTACCGTGAATTTTTTTAGAACGTCTGAAGCGACTATATAGAAAGCGAGCTAAAAATTGGATAAAAAACAATTCATCACGGAAATCAACCGATAGGGGTGAATTGTTTTCGTCTTTAGTTTTTTTTTTTTTTGGCTTTTGTCATAAGTTTTTTTACTTTTTTAACTCCTTTCGTCGAGACGAATGATTGATCTAAAAAATATAACAAAATCTAACTAAAACTAAAAAAAAGACGAACAAAGCAGACAAAACGAAGAAAAAAAATTAAGTTTACAAGAACCCACTCTTAATTAAATGTTTGTATATATATATATATATATATATAGATATACACACTAAGCGTCAAGTGAGGTCGACCTCAAATTGCAAAAATGCGGACCTCGCATAAGAGCCGTTGGATCTCATCCAACGGCTCAGATCAGAGGGGAGATCTCGCGGGTAGAAATAGACTATGGGTCGGGTAAAAACGAGTCGCGGGTCATCCGGATGACTGTCGGGCCAAACAAAACCCCCCAATCCTTCCATTGTACGAATCATTTCAAACGAGGAAAAGAGAGAGAGAAGCAGGCGATTGAACGACGACAAAGAGACAGCGAACGACGATGAAGAAGACACGATCGACCATGATCGACGATAAAACAAGGTATCTCTCTCTCTCTCTCGATCTGAATCTCTCTCTTTCACTTTGGTCGCAACCAGGTTTGGGTCTAATATTAGGGTTTTTTGTCTGTTAACTCCAACAGATCCACGAAGGAGGAGAAGCGACGAACCAGACAAACAAGGTAACTCCTCTCTCTCTCTCTCTCTCTCTCTCTCTCTCTCTCTCTCTCTATCTGTACATTTGTAAATTTTTTTCCGAGTTAGGGTTTTTTCCCGAGCCCAAAAATAAAACTGTGCCCCATTCGATTTGATTGGATTTTAGAGGAATCCCTTTGCTAGAGTTTGCGAGTGCATCTGTGGATTTTTTTTCCCGAGTTAGGGTTTTTGGAAAAAATGGGTATGCTATGAAAGTATGCCCCCCATCTCTCTCTTACAATATTGTTCAAACCTTTTAAGCGGTTCCCCATACTAGAATCCATTTTTGGTTCCCCATACTTAGCGGTTGAGCTTTGATTGAGATCTATTGAGATTGCAAGACTACTCTTGCATGGATATGCTATGAAACGAGTCTTAAAATCTAGTGGTAGAAACATTTGAAAACTTTTTTGGATGCATAGTGTCCTGATGGAATGTCCCTGTTGGTGGTTCTCTCATTTTGAAAATCAGTCTTGCGAAGGGAATGCATTTTTTTTTTCAATATGGATCCTGAGAAGCGGGCTTGTTTTGCTCTAACCACTCAACACCCTATTCTCAGTCGCTTTTCATTTTCTATCCACATAATGTTTTCAAATTTCTGAATCTCATAGTTGGTGAGAACCAAAGTAGTGCCATCAGTGCATTGGTATTTTTACATCAAGCTGTGGTACTAACTTGAATAGATGTTCCAGTGATTAAGTGGTATTTTGACATCAAGCTATGTACTAACTTGAATAGATGTTCCTTTCTGAGACAAGGCACTCATACTGTGACCTATGTGTATAAGAATTAATGGATTATCAAGGAAATTTTGCTATCATTTTTTCATGCATGCTAAGTACAAAAATCATGTTTCTTTGTTTGAGTTAGGGTTTGTTTGAAAATTGATCTGAATCTCTCTCACTCTGGCTCAATTTGTTAGGGTTTATTTGCTGATTCTGGGTTTATTTGCTGATCAATTTGAATGGCAGAAAAGAGGTTCTATCATGTTATTTTTTGTTGGAAAAGTCCCCGGATGGTGTAAGCAAACATGGACGGCCAAGCTCCTTACAAGCTGCCCAAACGAGAGGAAAGTATACTGGTGTTGAAGTCACTGGATGAGAATGCAGAAACACAAGAGAATGTGAAATCTCAAGTTGTCCGCTTGCATGAGGCTTTAAGATAGAAGAATTGACTGACAATTACAGGGTGTTTTTCAAAAACATCAATTCTGCGCGCTTTGGGGGATGGTGACCTAGCAAATTACTTCCGGTTTCTACTTTGTCTAACTTATATGTTCTTGTAATGGTTTGTGATTTCTATTTGACTATAACTAAAAGTTTTGGATACCTGGAATATGCCCTTTGATGTAATTGACTTATGGCATTTCTTTGCGAGGTAAGTTCAGCTTGTGTCCAATTACTATAGTATAAGAAAATGTAGCTGTGTTGTTTGTTCCCAGAGTGGCTCAATTAGAGAGAGAGAGAGAGAGAGTGTGTGTGTGTGTGTGTGTGTGTGGTGCTTGATAGATCCTCCATAACTTGTGGGTCCATTTTTGATTGGTAATGCATTATCATGGAAATCGCAGAATTACTACGCATAAAAGGTGCCTGATCAGCAGTAATTTAACGGGACTTGATGATAATACAATCTTTTTTAAGTTCCCCCATCACGAAATAGAGCTAATCAAATCAAACACACAAATTCAGAAAGGACTTCACTTTATACCACCAATTGGCCATGTTAAGGCTGATTGGAACCTCACATTTCTAACCATAGATAGAAACCTCCCCATTCCAACCTGATTTCTTTTCACCTCGAACATTTGACAAGTTAAACAGGGAGCATGTAAGAATTCATAGACAAAGAGGATTAACATGAGATAAATGCAGATTTCCTAACACTTCAAGAAGCACAATTTATACACGCAAACTCGGGAGCAACACAAGAATTCCAATTTATACACACAAATTTGAAAGCAACATCACGAGAATTCCAACATCACAGATGCCGAAACCATGTTCATAACAAATTTTCATTCCATTCATTGAGAAACCAAGACAAAGACATATCTACGACTAAATATTTGAATGATTTCCCACAGTTTTCAAATGAAAATTTGTTATGAGTTATTTCCAACAAAGTTTTCAAAAACTTCCTACAAGTAGAGGAGGCTTCTTGTTCTCCTTGGTCATGATTCTCAGCAAATACTACCTCGGATTCTATTTCCCGTTAGCCGTCATCACCGGCGTAGAAAACACGGACTTTCTCAAACCCTCAAGCCTCTTCGAATCCCTTTTTTTCGCCGATTCGACCTCAACACCATGACCACAAACATTCTTCTTCCACTCATCATCCCCCGTATCCCCCTTCTTCCTTTTCAGTATCTCACAAACTTTTTGGCATACCTTAAAGAATGTCCACAAACAACCATTAGAAGACATCTATATAATCCATTTAGAAGTACCAATAGTGTTTTTTTTTTTGGAAAGCATCACATATTATACATCTAGAAGAACAACAAAATCAAAGCAGCAAGCACAAGTCCGTAGTAGAATAATGGCATTACGAGATATAACATATTAAGCAGTGTGGGAGGGGAAAAATAATCCCAAACTAGTCGAAAGTGTGAAAAAGAACTTACAGCAGAAACACGAGATAGGGGTAGTAGGAGATTAAGCAGAAATGGGATAATTTGACCAATGTTCTAGTACCCATAAGCCCTATTTCTGCCCCTAATTTCTAACATATCAAGCTGACATTTGATTGTCAACTGAATCCCCTCAAACCTACTTTCAGTAACAACTCATATCACCTCATCAACAAAATATAAACCTAAAATTACCAAAAACAGCATCTGCAATTTTTTGACTTCCCATATAATCATCTCACTAATATTTTTGGGCTTGGAAAAAAAACCCTAACTCGGAAAAGAATTTACAAATGTACAGATCGAGAGAGAGAGAGAGAGAGGGGATGAGGAGTTACCTTGTTCGTCTAGTTCGTCGCTTCTCCTCTTTCTTCCTAGATCTGTTGGAGTTAACAGAAAAAAACCCTAATATTAGACCTAGACCTGGTTGCTACCAAAGAGAAAGAGAGAGATCAGATCGAGAGAGAGAGAGAGAGAGAGACAAATGCGTTGTTTCGTCATCGTTCGTTGCCTCTTCGCCATCGTTCAATCGCCTGCTTCTCTCTCTCTCTTCTCGTTGTTTGAAATGATTCGTACGGTGGAAGGATTGGGGGGGCTTTGCTTGGCCCGACAGGAGTTATCCGGATGACCCGCGACTCGTTTTTACCCGACCCATGGTCTATTTCTACCCGCGTGATCTCCCCTCTGATTTGAGCAGTTGGATGATATCCTACGGCTCTTATGCGACGTCCGGTTTTTTGCAACTTGAAGCTTATTAGTTTATCTGTGTATATATATGGGTCAGTTCTAGAGACAATACGTTTGACAACACATTTTTTAAAATTTCACGTGGGACCTTCATACAATTGAGTGGAGCCATTCAATGTATTTAAAACATGTTTTTAAAGGGTCCCATAAAAAACTAACTCATTTGTATATCGGTAAGGGTTTGATTGGTTCATTTAGTTGATTCATGTCAAATTTGACAAGATAAAATTGAATGAGCCGATCAAGCCCTTATCGATATCTAAATGAGTGTATTTTTTACGAGAACCCTTATAAACATGTTTTAAGCAAATTGAACGGCTCCAATTATTCACGTGAGGCTCTGAAAAATGTGTTGTCAAAAGTGTTGTCAAATGTATTATTTCTAGAACCGGCCCCTATATATATATATTATGTATCTCACCAAGAACTGATAGGTGTGTTCAAGCCTGATCTCATCAATGCCATGACTGCGATATCAAATTTTTCTGCATTTGCATCTTAATTTAAAAAGCTTTTGAAGGAGATTCCATATTTCTATTGCTGCTATTTAATTTGCAGTAACACATATGAGAGAGAGAGAGAGAGAGAGAGAGAGCAAAACTTCTGTGATGCTCCCAAGTGGTATGGGAGCATCATACTCCCATTGAATTACAACCATTGGATTGAAAATAGATAAACCTCAGCCCTTAGATTGAAACCAAAAACTAAAACATGGGTGGTTTTGTTGAAAACGATGTGGTTTTGACAAAAAAAATGAAAAATTACTTACCACAGAACAGACAACTTATACCATTTACTAAGGCAACACTTACTATTGTATAAGGTAACACTTACCACACAAACAGGCAACGCTTACTACAACCGGTTGGTCAGGTAACAAGTTGTCATTGAGTAAAAAAAAAAGGTATCTGATTTTTTGGCGGAAAAATTTGCAGATTTTGGGGATTTAAATATTAGAAGAATTATCTAAAAAATATAAAATTTTTAATTTTAATTGGTTATGAAAATATAAAAATTTGAAAAATATTTTCCATAATTTCCAAATAACATTATAAATGTATTTAATTGATTAATTTTTAAATAATCCTTTATTATAGATATTAGAAGGTATTTGAGTTAAGTAACTTAGTTTTAAATATTATGGAAATGCAAGATATTTATTAATATTTTGATAGCTTACAAATATAGTTAATATATATATATATATATATATATATATATATATATATATATATATATTATAAAATGATGTCACAAGTTGATTGTTACAACAACATTGTACGATACAAATATTTTGTTTAATAGTGATTGAATAATTTTGTAGAATTCTCTAGTATTTAATGAAATTAGGCCGTTCAAATTCATTAATATAGTTTATAGTGATCAATATGATATATTTTACAAATCTAACAACTAATAGTGTTGATACTAATATATTTGGCAGCGATCAATCAACGAGAATTGATTCATTTGTAATTGATTGATCTGGTTATATGTTCAGCCAATTGGCAGATGTGGTAGTTAACAATGATGTTGAATGATAGTGATTAATGAAAATTAATATAATTGGCTAAAGTAGGTTGACTAATTTGTTTAATTGCTTAACCACAGATTTATCTATTTCAATCTTTCAAGTTACACAATTAGCAAATTTGAAAAATGGTTATTTGATGGTTAACATTGATCACTTAACAAATGAATGAGTAATAATTCTTGAGGTTAACATTGATCACTTTGCTAATGTAAGAATAACCACTAGTAAATCAGTAAATTGAAATATCTCATTTATTTGATCCTTTTATAAAAGTAATTTTATTAATATGACTGCTTTTATTTAATTTATCATAAAAATAATACAATATATCCAAATAAAATTTAATGTGGTAGGTAATAAGACATTAATGGGTAATAAGACATTAATGGTGATATACATTAGTGTATACCTATCCGTCATTAATGTTATACTTACTATAGAATAAAAATTACTTACCAAATAATATGGTTAGAGATACCACAAAAACTGAATTTTTACGACAGACTAATATTCATTGATAAAACTTACCATGTGATTGAAAATACTTACCATGAAATAAGGGAAACAACGACTATATACTTAGACCAGTTTTACCACACAAACTTATTCATGGTTTGTCAATTGCCTTGTTTACCTACTACTAATTATGACATTAATGGTACTAGATTTATCCACATCTATCTTAAACCCTGCAAATTTATCCACTCTAACTCTTCTAGCTCACATTCATCTCTCTTCTTGTCCAAAAAGCTCACATTCATCTCTTCTCTTGTCCAAAAAAATGAAGATTTTAGAAGAACCTCCGTAACAAGTTGAAGAAGCTCACCAAGTAAGTTTTCTTGAAGAATAAACTGAAATTAGTTGTGATGATTACCTCATACCAACTTACCAAATGATCATAAGTTGAAAAATCTCGAATAAGTGTTTCACAATAATCTAATGAAGCTATTTTTACGTTTTTTATGGTTATACTTACCATTTACTATGGCTTTTTATACCTCTTTTTATTGTATTTTTACTACAGATGAAAACCGTATTTAGGAAATATCAGAAGAATAAATTCTCTATATTTCTGGTAAGTATATCTAGAATTTAGTAAAAAATCCTTTTTGTTATGGTAACTATGATTATGAAAATGGTATATAATCTCCACAGGTAATCTCCATAGGTAACAGTTTTGCTTGCCATACCGTAGGTAATATAGTATTTGTGGTTAACATATGTATGTTAGTTTTTACCATTAATTGTGAATTTATTTGTCTGGATCAGATTTTGAGAGATGAATGACAATGGTCAGCGGAATGGAAAAAATGTAGTGATTGACATTTGTAATGACTCTAGCAATGATGACGGAAATGACGAAAAACGGTTAGATGAATTAACGGAAGAATAAGTTTATCAAATGACATTTGACATGCATGAGGATGGAGAAACCTTCTATAATGCATATGCCAAAGTGAACGACTTTAGTATTCGGAACTATAATATGCACAAGGACGATGCTGGTATCGTAAAGTCAATAAAATAGGTATATATCATCCATCGTTTATGCACACTGATTACACAACCAATGGTTGTGAATCCAGTGTCAACCCTAATTTGGTAAGTCTCTTACTATCTAGTTAGTTGATAGACTATTATTTATTTGTCCATTTTACTAATTTTCGAACTTGAACTTTGTAGACTGTTAACTAGTCAAAAAATCTCAAGAGTGTGCAAGTACAGTTCCATGGAAGCAACGTTGGAGGATGGAAAGATGATTTCGGACAAGAATTGTGAAGGATAAATGTAACCTTTATTTGTATTAAGGCATTGAGTAGAGACAAGAAGTTTTTGTAAGTATTGTTATTGAAATGGTAAGAATTCTCAGATTTTAGTAAGCACACCCTGTATAAATGGTAAGTAATGCTATGAAAGAGTGGTAAAGCGGGAAGGAAAAATATGGCGGGACTTGGGAGCAATAGCAGCATGTAAGGATGCAGTAGCTATACATAGTACAGGTGACAATACATAACCCACCTGAAAACCAAAATTACTTTTTCAGAGATGGCATCTGGTTCGACCTCCATTACTGATTAATGTAACTAAGAAAAACTTTAACTTCAGGCAACATGGGCAAAGCAGCAAAAGACGGTTGTGGAACAGTCGCAAGAGCGTAGTAGAAAAGATTAAGCAAATAAAATGAAGAGGAAAATTTTGAGTAGGAAACTCGGATCTTGGTCAATTAAACTTGAGAAGGGTCTTTTAAAAGCGCATGGCCAATGTACAGGAAGAACAAAGAAATTTACAGAAGTTTCTCAAAAGAAAATAAGTGAACTAAAACACTCTATTGAAACTTTCAAAGCTTTAATAGAACTCGTTATTGTTACCTGCCAAGTTCTCTTTTCTTCTACAAAGACAACTCGTCTGAATTCCCAGATTTTTATAAGTACTGTTATTGAAATGGTAAGGATTTCCAGAATTGAGTAAGCACACCCTGTATAAATGGTAAGTAAGGCTATGGAAATGAGAAGAGTGCCCTGATTTTTTTTAAGTACTGTTATTGAAAATGTAAGAATTTCCAGATTTTAGTAAGCACACCCTGTATAAATGGTAAGTAATGCTATGAAAATGAGAAGCATGCCCAGATTTTTTGTAATTACGGTTATTGAGAGCATAACAATCTGTTCATGGCACACCAAACAATCTGGTACAAAAGTGACATGGGTAGCAGACATAACCGAATACATAGCTTAAACCAAAACAAATACATAGCTTAAACCAAAGCAAATACATAGCTTAAACCAAACCACAGCAGCCAGCAACAGTTCAATAGCAAACAATAGTCATAACAGAACAGAAGGCAGCCGTAGGAGCATAGCAGCCAGCAGCACAACACCTGGACAGCAGCAGCAGTTCAATAGCAAAACAGCCATCCAACAGATTACCCAACACCTGCAGCAGAAGAAATAGCAGCAACAACAGAAAACTGTCCAAAACAGATCATCATTACAACGAGCTGTTACCATTACAACGAGTTGTTACCATTACAATAGCAGTAAACAATAGAATGATCTAAACTGAAGGCAGTATTTTCCATATCAAGTTTACAACAAAAGCCACAAAGGCATCTCATATTCATCAAGTTTACAACATGATTGAAATCAAGTTTACAATATCTCCACATCGTTCATGTCTGCCATTATCTGCCATTATCTCCACATCGTTCATGTCTGCCATTATCTCCACATTGTTCTCTTTATATTATTCAATCACTATCTACAGAGCAAACCAAAAAACACTCCTGAGGTACCATGATTAAAGAAAGCAAAATCCTCAACCCCAGGTCAAACAAACTAAACAATTGAAATTTTCAATTACAGACTATAATGACAATTGCATCCATGCACCCACCAAAACAAGCTTTATTGTTTCAATGCCTTAATACAAATAAAGCTTTATTGCTTCAATGCCTTTATTGTTTCCTCCATCTATAATATAATCCGTGAGGGCGTTCGTTTGCTTCATTAGTTTCCCCATCTAGCTATAGCACACTCTCCCTCTTTTGCTTTGTTTCGCCAACACTAATCCCATTGTCACTTTCAAAAAAGAATTAATACTTCTAAATGTTCATCACAAAACTAACAGAGTTACATAATGGAACTTATTTTTTGACAACATTACAGTTCTTGTGGAACTTAATGTCAGACCATTTTTGTAGTTCTCCAACAACCGTTTCAAAAGTTTTTGGTTAAATTTTCCAAGCTTTGTTATCTTTAATAAACTAACAGTGAATGCACAATGCATCAAATTTTGAAACTTGAAGATAAGTGAAGCCCTATCAGATATATTTTCCAAAACCCAAAATTCCTATCTTGGTATAACTTGCCACTATATTCTTTTTCAACGTCTAGCTTGAGTTTTGGATCTTCTCTAAAAAGTAATACTCATTGAGGCAATCAATCAAACAGCTGGTGCCCATCACTCCATAAATCCAAAAATAACCAGAAGAAATACATGAAGCATTAAACTACACAGACACCATATTAACATAGAAAGAAAATGGGTAAGCAATGACATGCAGAAACGGTCAAGCAAAGTATAGGAAACATAGCAATCCAGAGTTCGTTTCCCCTGAATTTTTCCGTAGCTAATGGAGAAATCAGAGATATCAGAGAGAGAGAGAGAGAGATGGCGAACATCTGGTGCTTTATGCTTCCTCTTACTGGAGCGAGCATCACTACACACCTCCAGTAAATTTTATTCACAAATGACATTTTTTCAGAGAGAGAGAGAGTTACCTCGTCTTGGGCTGTGGAGGTCAAGAGGAGTAGAAGCTATGGAGGAGGGGCGTGGAGGAGCTGCGGAGGTCAGGAGGCATAGGGTTGTGGCATCCGGCTATGGAGTTCTCAACTGTGAGCGTGAGGAGAAAGACTCATCGGCAGGGAAGAGAGGGGAAAAGTTAGGGCTTTCGCGTGTTCAGTTTAACCGGGAGTAGGAGGTAGTAAGAGAAAGAGAGGAGAGAGATAAATGTATTTGATGAATGACCAGGATTAAAAGAAAAACATCCAACGGTTCTGGTATGATGGGAGTAGCATACTCCCAAAACCACTGGTTTTTTTTGGGAGCATCACAGCCGGACTCGAGAGAGAGAGAGGTACAAGAAGACGAGAGAGGTCGAGAGAGAGAAAGGAGATTGGGTCGACTGATGAAGGATTTCAACTGATCAATTGATGATTGGGTTTTTTGTTGGATTATATACATGACTTATTGGGTCATTTAAGTTGATCCAATTAAAACCCAATTAGACCCAATTAATAAATGGATTAAATGGGTTGGGCCTATTCTAACCCAACTAATAATTGGGCTAGGTTGGGTCTTTTTTCTAATGGATGAGTTTGGATTTATTAATGGGTTTGGATTCAATTTACCACCTCTAATAAATATTATGTAATTTTGATCCATAGTGACTTTATCCCAATTTTCATTGGGATCGGACCTCCTAGTGATTGATCACTCATATTAAGCAGTGTATAAAAAAAAATGGATTTTTTTTCCAATTTGTTTTGGATATGTTTAATATTTAATCGATCAACCCCACCATAAATTTTAGTAACTAGCCTCAATGGCTCCATTAAGACTAGTATTTTCCTTTTACTTAGGGACCTCAATTTGACCCAAAGCCAGGAATCCACCCAATCTCATAGTTCACTCAAACCCAAGTCCCTTACGAGACGGATCATAATGGGTCCTAACCTCATTTCAGCATTTGACTCATCTTCAATGAGTCTTAAATTAGTCAGTTAAATGGCCCAATTTATATTATACCCGATAGGTAATTCATATGCTACAAACTACTAAACACTATTGTCAAAATTTACTAGTGCCACCCTAAATTTACTAATGCCACTCAAAAATTATATTGCCAATCCGAAAATACTAATGTCACCCAAAAATAACTAATCTTTGCCAAAATTATTAACGCCATACGATTTTCTTTGGGGGTATATAGAGGCCGGGTGCTATGCATAGTTCTCTCTCTCTCTCTCTCTCTCTCTCTCTCTCTCTCTCTCTCTCTCTCTCTCTACTTTGGCTTCATATGATCCAGAAAACTAAACTTAGAAATCCGAAATTTTATTGCATTTTTTTAAACCAAAGCTATTAGCCTTAACCCTCTCAAACAATGGTAACACCACCCCTGCACCTAAATTCATCCAAACTCACCAGTTTGACACTCTTCCTAATCCCGTCAATGTTACAATGACTAATTTGGTGATAATATTTTGGATATCAAATGAGTTATCGTTCTTGCAAAGATGAGAACATCATAACAAGCGAAATTCATTCAGTGGGAACTCACATGGTATATATTCAAAACATGATCATTTTGATATTATTGTTTAGGAGTATTTAACCCACTATATATATAAACTCTGATTTTGCCCTGATCATAGGTTATTGGGACCACATACACCTAGTTAACTACATAAGGATTATAGTGTGTTATTGATGTAGGACAATATTCAGGAAGATTTTATATTTTTATTCTAGAATTAGATCTTGAATAGGAATTTTTTAAAACAAATAGTTTCTAAGTTTTCATATATATTTGAAGTATCCTAAATTCTTGTCCTACATCAACATGACATCATATCATGAACCATAAAACAACTGGTCAATATTGTATTTTTTGTTTTTAAGATGTTGAGACGTAGCTCAATGATTGAACTCGCTCCCTTGGAGCTCTTCCATCTACCAGGTCGAGATCGAGTTCAACTCTCACCAACCCTTCCCCTCCGACTTAAAATCGAATAGATTCAGTATTTGCCTTGTCAAAAAAAAAAAAAATTATTTTATTTTATTTTTTAGGAGGCTAATGCTAAATAAAAAATATATATGAAATGGATGGAGTAATTACAAGAAGGGCGAGCTTGAAGTAACCGACAAAGAAGGGGAAACATGGCTAGTTTTCTTGGCTTGGAATTGAAGTGATCATATGAATGAATAGTTTTTGTCTGGCAGTTGAAACAACAAACCACTCTCCATCTGTCTTTACTCTGATCTCCACTGGACGGACCAACGGAAGGCACTCCAAACTCAAAATCCCACCGCCATCCGTTAAATTTGTTTTGACCGGCGGCGCCACCACTACAAAGGGCCGTGGAAAAAGTCTCCCACCCTCAATCCCTCCTTCCACTTGTCACACACTCTCAATTCACTCTCCTATTTTTCTATCTACATCTATCTCAAACCAATACTCCAACTACAAACTAGGACTATCTCTCTTTTCGCCCTAAAATCTTAATTACTCCCTCTACTACAAGAACAAATCAACTCCCCCCACATTTCTCTTCATTCTCACTCACTTATTTTTTTCCTCTCTCCTTGTCCCTTTTTCTCTCTCTGTTTAAATTTGTTGGAGTTTTGCATCAGTTGATATCAGAGTCTCTGCTTGCATTCATGCATCGCCATGGCTTTTATGGAAGATCAACAATCAAATTTTAAGCACTTTTGTAGAATTTGCAAGAAGGGATTCATGTGTGGGAGGGCTCTAGGGGGACACATGAGAGCTCATGGACTTAGCGACGAGGGTGGAAATCTTGACAACGAAGATCCGGGGAGTGATTGGGAGGATAGAGAGAATGAACCCACCAACAAGCGAATGTACGCGTTAAGAACGAACCCTAATCGGCTAAAGAGTTGCCGGGCTTGTGAAAATTGTGGTAAGGAATTCGTGTCCTGGAAATCTTTCCTCGAGCACGGGAAATGCAGCTCCGGTGACGGCGAGTCTCCAGAATCGTCACCGGAGTCCGAAGGGGAGGAAAGAAGGGGGTGTCACCAATGGTCTAAGAGGAAGAGATCACTGAGGACTAAAGTGGGTAGTTTTAGTTCCAAATGCCCGTCTAGTGAGGAGGAAGACATTGCCGCGACTTGTCTTGTGATGCTATCTAATGCTAGGGTCGATGTCACCGCCGCGGATCAGCCGGAGGAGTCATGTGCCTCCGCCAGCAGGGAGGAGGAGGAGCGGCGCAATCCAGCAGCCACCTTCATCTCGGGGCTCTCGACCCGGGCCCCACTGGACAAGGCCAAAGGGGTGGCAAAAGGAATGTTCGAATGTAAAGCTTGTAAAAAAGTGTTCAATTCCCACCAAGCATTGGGTGGACACAGAGCCAGCCACAAGAAAGTCAAAGGATGCTTCGCAGCTCGGCTCGATCACGAATCAAACGAGGACGATGTAATCACACACGAAGATTCTTTCCTCCCGTCAAAATCCGCGTTGGTTGCTTTCCCACCCGATCACAATCAAAATTCTTCCAAGAGGAAATCCAAAGTTCACGAATGCTCGATTTGTCACCGGATTTTCTCATCTGGGCAAGCGTTGGGAGGGCACAAGAGGTGCCATTGGATCACATCCAATTCACCGGAGACGTCCAAAATATTCCAACCGTATTACCATGATCAAATGGAACAACGTGTCCACGATATATCTACGTGGATCAACAAATCAAACCCGCTTGATCTTAACCTACCTGTATCCCTGGCAGGCGACGACCTTCCAGGGATAAGTCACGGCCCTCGAAAGCCGTTGAGCTTCGAGGTCTCTACGGAAATTAACTTACAATCTTGGGCCGACGCGGAGGTGCCAGATGGGAAAAACCTTACTCTCCCTGTTGTAGAAAACAAGAACAATAGGAATGACGATGAGACTAACAACAACATTTCACTGCAAAATCACGAGGATGATGAAGCTGACAGTAAGGTGAAGCTAGCGAAGTTAAGTGAGATGAAGGACATGAACATAAGTGGAAGTTCTTCTCCATGGTTACAGGTTGGGATTGGTTCAACTGTTACTGGTGTGGGTCCTGAGAATCCATAAAACTTTTTTCTTTTCTTTTTTTTTATCTTTTTTTCTTGTCCATGCAAAGGGATGATACCATTTTACTATACATATTTGTATTAGATACTGTAATTACACAACAACATTCAAGAAGCACATAAATTAATCCAATTTCGTGTTGTGCACTAATACGTACTATAAGGTGTGGCAACTAAGTACGTCTTGGTGGGGTTCACCGAAATTTTACCATTGTGTTTTGAACTGCTCTACAGTTTCTAGAATTCGCCCAAGCAATGCAGTTGTACAAAAAAAAAATTTTAGTTATTCGGAAATTGATTTGTCTTATAGTTTTACTTTTAAAATTATATTGACCAACGGGCTAATGATGTCCGATCTAGGAAAAAAAAAATTGGATAATCTACTCAGTTAATCTTACAGATCGACATTGGAGGGCTGACTTTACTCTATTGGAGGCTCAAAACTTTGAAATTTTTACATACAGTGGAGAAATCGAACTGTAGAGAATTGAAGTACGTACGTTCTGCCCAATGCCCCATCAACAAAAAGTTATATTAGTTTTGTCGAACCCGATGTTCAGTGCAGTTTCATGAGTCAGACTTGCGTTGAGAAAATGCTCTTCCCATATATATACTACTATTACCTCTTTCGGATGGAATGAAATATGAGTCACTAGCAGAGTCGAAGTGAAACTTGAGTTGGTCCAACTCATTTACCCTTCAAGATGCAGAAACATGCACGACCAGCAGGCAGATCGTCAGGGAAAAGGGTTTCCTTCCTTAGTGCGCCTCCGTACGTAGGTTTTAACAAGATCTCATCATCAGTGCAAAAAATTTCTTGCAATATAATGCAAAACTCTATCTTAATTGCAGATTTTTATTTGATTACAAATAAATTGAGCCTGAATAATTTTGTTTTGTTGTCATATAGGAGTATCTATTTACTAACAAATTATAAGTATATTTTCGCTTATATTGGCTATGCACAAATCACCTACCCAGTGCAACAAAAATAAAGAAAAAATATACTACTATATTAAAAAAATACGTACTTTTAGTGTGTTGTGTTTTTTCAACCCATGCCAATGGGTTCACTTGGACCCCGCAAATACTAGTAAAGTCGCTCATGCTTGTGTTATATGATTGGAGAAAAGATTTAGATGTGTCCGTCGTAAAAATAAAGGGAAAAAGATAATAGTTGTTACTCGCTCGACAAAAGAATAATACTCCATCTGTTACTTTGGTTTTTTTACCCTGCTTATCTAAGATGGGCTTATTTTATTTTGTTGAGCTATAATATTTTGTCTGTCCAAATTTAGTTTCACTTTCATATTTTAACATTGCACGAGTAACTCAACGCCGACAATACTGAAAAAAAAATTTTAATTTATATAAAATAAAAATAAACTTCAGTGCGTTTTTTGAATCCAGTGGCGTAAGAGTGTAGCCGCCCCTTTGTGGTTGTAGGACCTTATCGATGTATATTATGATACAGCTTGATTTTGTCACGAGACGAAAGAGGGAGGAGGGGTCTCGTTTAATTCGCGGTTGATTGAAACAGTTTTTTGAAAAGAAGTGTTTTTATAAAAATAATTTTTGCAAACAGATTTATTAAAAAGTTTTCTTTTCTAAAAACTACTTTTTGAAAATTGAAAATAGTTTTTTTTTTTTTGAAAACAATATTCTAAAAAAATAAATTTGAATCTCCATCCCTTATTAAGTGTCCACTACGGTTCTACCTGCCATTTTTAATGACTTATATCTCTCGACGTATATTATGTTTTACGTTTTTAAAATTATGGTCTTATAGAAAATATTGAGATCTATGAAATAAAATTCATATTGCATATTTTTAACAATATACATTGAGAGATATCAGCAATTGAAAATTGCCCAAGAATCGTAATGGACACTCAAAAAAGCGATGGAGGGAGCATTAGGATTAATAATCCCGACAGTCATCTCGGGAATCAAACGTGAATTAACTCAAGGTACCATTAGTCCTATCACAAACAGTTAATTCATGAATCAAACTAGGCCGTGGATATAAACCATGTGAAATTTTGAGGGATAAACACATATTCATGATATGACAGTCCACTATAGATGTTTGGACTGAGGCCTAGTCCACTATGATTTCAGCAAAGTGTGAGTCCATTATTTTGTAATTTCTAAAGGGTACTATAACTCCTTTTTGTAATAGGATAAAAATATTCTCATATAAAATTATCCCGCCACAGCATCACCAGAAATTGGTCGACGCTGGAGAGTTTGTTGGAGTTGTCGCCGAAAGTCCTCCAATAAATTAATCAGCACTGAAAAGTTGGCCGAAAAAGTTGCTAGCGATCTGCACCGGCCATGGTGACAGGAAATGAGGAAAAAGATGTTAATCGACAAAATTGTTGACCAACGAAGATGTTGAGTACTACTCCTTCCGTTCCGAATTCTTGGTCCTCTATAGTTTTACATGCAATTTTCAATTGCCTATATCTCTCAATATATATTTTTTTTAATGTTTTTGAAAACATTATTTCATAGAAATAGATCCATATTGCATATTTTAAATAATATACATTGAAAATTGCACGTAAAACTGTGGAGGATCAAGAATTTGGGACGGAGGAAGTATGTAATAACAATAATAAATGAAGTTCAACAGATAAACTTATCTCTGTAAGTTTAACATTTGAATTATTTGATTTATTTGGGTGCCGAGTTATGCTGTATTGTATTTTGTTGTGATCCCTGGTAGACCTTTGGGTGTTTTGGGCTACGCTCTTGTAGTGTATTTTTCAACTCTTTATTGGATCCCCTTCCTCTTTCCCCGTGTTTTAATAAAATTTATCTTTTGCCGATCAAAAAATCAAAAAAAAAGTTTAACATTTGAATTGTTTCTACAGGTAAGTATAACTCTGAAAGCTCACACTCTATGTTGTTTGTATAGATAAACTAATTCGAACAAATAAGTTTACCTCCCATATTCATACCCTAAATTCAGATATGAAGTTATTATACGAACATATAAGCTTACCTCCAATATAGGGACGAAACAAGGATTTCGTATTCTTCAATGCATTTTTCAGTCAAGGATTCGGTGGAGAATGGAGGAACAATCAAGTGATAATGCTGTGACACTTACAGTGCAATGCCACTTACACTGTTTGGGCTAACAACGCCACCAGAACAAAACGTGCACTTTTTCTAAAAGTGCAAAAAAATATTAAGGGGAACAAGACCTCAATCGTTTAACCATATTTGCCTAGAGACCTTAATTGACGAATTCACACCTGAAAAGAATATGTTACTCTTGGCAGGACTATGTGAAAGTCCTGAGAGAGCTTCAAATTCAGACAAAGAAGATTAATGAATCTGGGAAATAGAGCTTCACTTGCCGTATGGGGATTTGATCACTTGAATGGTAGTAGTATTCTTGAATGGTTAGACCAACGTACTGTGTAAATGTTTGAATGTCGGCTATTCCAAAAACAATTATTTACCCCCAAAATAACGGGAGTCTCTTCTTTGGAAATTACGAATTTGCCCCCGGTGGGCCCGAAAACCCATTTCTAAGCATTTTTTGCACCCGAAAAAGGCCGTTTCAGCAAATTTTGAGCTAGGAATCACGAGAATTCCTCAGAGCCATCTTGAATTCATCTTGAGAAACTCTCTTCTTGAAAAACATTTAACCAGTCTCGGCAAGGCAAAGCACAACTCTATCGAGCCCACCATAATTTTATAGGGCAAAAACCCTTGGATGCTCATGAATAGTTCAGGAAAACATTATCGGGCAAAAACCTGTGGATGCTCATAAATAGCTCATGAAAACACTACCTGACAGTATTGCTCGGAAGAAAGACCGAAATACCTCTGAAACGGCCCGATAGAGTACTTATGCTTTGCTCGATAAAGTTGTGCTTTGCCTTTGCCGAGACTAGTTAAAAGTCTTTCAGGGGTATTTTGGTCTTTTGGGGGCTAAATTATGAAAAATAAGCACAAGTACCATCACTCTATAGACAAAATAGGTTGCTGATCTTCTAAGTCTCAACTAACCATTGACATAGCCTATAAATAGTAAATAATTTCCAATTGTTTGAATTATGGATGCAAAACGATATTATGCTCAAAATGATTAAGCTCCAAAGTTTACACAAATATGTGGTGGAAAAGAGTTTGGGGCACCGCCACGTGATGCTCCAAAAGCATTGAATAATTACTCGCTCAGGGGCCAGACTTTAACTTAATTACAAGGTGTCTTTAAGGGCATCTCCAGCATTCTCCATTTCTCCAAGATTTGGAGAAAATGCAAATCCAACCAATCCTCCATTTGAGAGGATGAGATTTAATAGTGGAGTATCAAAAACTTATGAATGATCTCCTCCATTTCACTATTCACCTTTTCAAATTCCACTTTTGTCCCATGAGCATTTGACTCTAACTTTCAATACCTGTCTTTTATGCATTTTGTGTTGTAGTTTGATAAAATGTCTATAACTTTTATTATAGGAAATTGATTTTGGCACTCCAAATAATGATAACCACATTCCAATATTTGTATTTAGTGTTCATGTGATGTGTATTTTGAATACTAAAATACAAATATTGGAGTGTGATTATCAAAAAATAGAGTGCCAAAACATATACCTTCACTATTTATAAGGTTTGAAAGATAATAAAGGTATCTTTAAAATTAGACTAACATCAAATGTATTTATATGAATTTCAAAACTAAAAATTAGTAAGTAAATAAAAGTTTGCTACAATTAGGCACCACATGCACCTTTCCTACCCATTTATTTTTTATGTATCTATTCAAAGACGTAAAGGTTGGGAAATTTAATAGCACTCCAATACAATTTTTCCTCAGAATTTAAAAAAAAAAAATTAGCAAAGAAAGTTTAAAACATCGTATTTGTGTCATCACTATGTAATTGAAAAATCCTACTCCGTATCTCACATAGGTATATACAATATTTGCTATTTTTTTTACCTTTTTAATTAATCAATCCACCAATCGATAAATAAATCAATTGCACAAACTAAAGCAATAAACGATGAACACAAAGATATACTTGAAAACCCTCTTTAAAAGGGTAAAAACCAAGTGAGGAAATCAAACCACTAAAAATAATCATTATGTAGTTACAAAACGATCTTAATTAAAACAATCGTGAATCCTCACCGACTGACCAAAGATCGTATTGCCGAATCCACATACACCGCACAAAGTGGTTGATTGCCGCATGCCTTGAATCCACAAGTCCTCCGAGATACTTCTAGAAATCCTCCGAAAAATAACTCAATTAGTTGAAACAAAGATGACGAAACTTTTTGAGTTATCAACACCAAATTTACCTGCTTTGGCCTCGGTTAATTTAGAAGTTTTTCAATCCATCAAAGTCTCAAGGAGAGCTCCCACTGGGGATACAACATATATGAACCTAAAACATGAATGAATCCTTTAAGATTTTCAATCGCGAATAAATAATACTAACCTTTGTTCCAAAATGTTTTTCCAATCAGTAAAACAATAACTTAAAAACGACCCAAATTTTAAAACGAAAAATTCAAACTATTTTCAACAATTTACTAGAGATCAATGAGTTCTTTTAATTTATGAAAAAGTTTCAATATTTTTTTGAAGAAAATGTATTATTTTTAAATCCTCATTTTGCAAGCCGGACAAACATTTCGGAACTGAGGGGGCCGGGTGTGTTACATTTTATGAGAGGATTTTTTGCATCTTAAATTAATACTACAGTACTCCAATTTATTCATGTCTGTAATCCTAGATGGACCATGCAATATCTTTTTGTTAATATTAAGCTACATATGTAATTAAACCGGACTCGGAGAAATATAGGACGGTACAAATATTCGGGAGTCGAGAATAATGTACCCACTCTATATCCGAGCTGGCTGAGTTTTTCATTTTCATTTCACCATACCCGCCCGTACTCAACTCCATATAGCTGGGGGCAGGGAGGACATCCGTTAGGTGTTGGAGCAAGCTACCATCCTTAGAGCATCCCCATTGTAACAAGCAAATGGGTCTGAATAAGCAAATTTAACAATGTTCAAAAAACACCCTACATTATAATAAGCAAAGTTATAAAGTCTTTTTAGAAAATAACTAAATTCCACCCATTCCATAACCAAACTAAACAACTTTTACCAATAACTAAAACTCAATAACCAAACTCAAAACTCAATAACTTAAAACACCCCACATTGAAATCGTCTCATCGAGACAAATAATTTGGTATAGTCGGGTGCGTAATTGAAACTCGTTTACAATTGAACAAATGTTCATTGTGTTGTGGGAGTTTTTTTTGTTAAAGATTCAAAAATAACCAATGTGAAGATAGAAATTAAGTTTAATTATAAACTAAATGGATAATCAAATGCTGATACGACACATTTTGATTATTGATTTTGATCATTACCATTGCTGATATTCTTATAATTGGCGAAGTTTGCGCTTTAATCACGTGGAATAACAAATTTTGGAAATGTTACGATGTTTTTTTGAACTGACCGTTCTGAAGTTAGCAACTGAAAATGTGCACATTCGAAGTAGTTTCTTGTTTCGAGTGTGTATAATCCCGGTTGTCCGTTTCCTATTTTCTGATTCTGGGTGTTTGGTTGAGAATCATAAAATCCATTCCAAGAGAATGGATTCTCTATTTTGAAGGATAGAGAAGAGAAGTGAAAAAGAGGGAATTAGGAGCTTTTCCCATTTTCTGTTTCCCATTCTCAATCAGCCACCACACAAAAAGACCAATATACCCTCTCCATTCTTTGATAATACCCAAAAACCCCTCATCTTCCACCACAAGAACGAAGAGAGAGAGAATTGCAGAGGCTTGAACCGATTGGAAAATCTTCCCATGCTCCTTCACCTCTTCACGTCCTCACCATATTTCTTTTGGTTGGCAAATTGAAGAGGAAATTGCAGAGAGGCTTGAACCGATTGCACACCACAATTTGGCAAATTCATATGGAGGAATTCAAATCTGCATTTTTTCCTAATTTGGTGTGGAAAAAGGAAACTGGGTTTAGACTTGAAGCCAGTGGGTATTGGTATCCCAGGAGAGGCGACCCTCAATAGTTTTGCCTCCATTGTTGTGGGTTAACGTCAGAGAGGGAGGAGGGGGGACGGGGGTAATGGAAGAAAGGAATTGCAGAGGGCAGGATTTGAAAAGTGGGAGGCAGGGGGACGGGGGGTAATGGAAGAAAGGAATTGCAGAGGGCAGGAGTTGAAAAGTGGGAGGCAGAAGATCTCTCCTCCATTTTCTCATCACCAGAATATAAAAGAGTGGGTGTTTGCCAATTTGTTAGGTTAACTGGTAAATGAGCCGTAATAGTTCAGGGGTAACATGGTAAAAATTCAATTCAGTATTCATTTTTATCACATATCTCCCAAACACTACTCCTGCTGCAAAATGAATTTTGTACCTATCATCCAAACACTCGACTAGATTCAAAACACATTCTGACCATAATCTAAAAAACCAAAAATTCAAAAAATTGAAAATGAAAATCCAAAAAGTAGACTGCCAAACACCCCTGAATAGATAGCCGAGTCCCAAGGGTGTGCTCTGGATTTAGGGTTATAGATAGCCGAGTCCCTAGGGTGCGCTCTGGATTTAGGGTTATACATTGAGTGCATGAGCTCTCATACGCAACCAAGACACTCCAGGTATTCCTGCCTCCCATCATTAGCAGGCAAGACCTAATCGTGGGCATCCACACCAGCAGATCGCATGTGGCTGTTTGCTCGTTGAGCTCTTGCTCCGACAACGTTAAAAGTTTAAGCTGTGTTTGACTGCTTGAATATTGACTTTTGCTGAGCTAGATGGTTATTTTCCAAACCAGACGATGATCATATAATACGGAATCCTACTATGGACAAACATCTTCTATCGAAAGTCAGGAATACCAAAAACAAGCAGCAGCCAGAACAAGGATTTGACATGCAAAACATGAAAGCAATATTTACAATAAATTGTTCATGTTAGCATGTCCTATACACATTACAATTATGTTACAACAACAGAGATGCATGGTGTTTTGCTAAATAAAGCAACATACAACATGATAAATTAGAGGCAGGGAAAAACTTAGTGCATGTTGTCAGATATCCCGCCAGTGACCACGCTCTCATCCACAGGTTTTGGGCCACCACAGGATCTTGATACTGATTCAAAGAGCTTCTCAATCTCTGGTGCACATCTTGTAAAAGACCGACTCCAGAAATTGTATCTAGGATTCTGCTCGACAATATATGCAAAGCAACTATGTCATATACCCATTATTTCAACACCGCAGAATGAGCATATAGTATGGATAACAAGGGAAATGAGGGAGACAGCATGGAAATACCTTTCTATATTGTTTGCAATGTTGATGCATGAGTATAAACATGAACAAACAAACTACTAATAACAAAGATAACTCTAATTCAACAAACATAGAGGGGGGGAAACAGAAACCTTCAATAAATAACTGATCACTCAACAGACACGTAGCAAGTCACTAACATAAACATCCCACAATGATGTGTCCAACAATAAAATTAACAGTAAAAAACAAGTAATAATGTGACGTGAACAAAGAATTACCTTAATCAACTCAATGAAGGTAATCAAAAGGCCCCATGGATGAGGTCGGTTAACAATCAGTCTTTCCAACAAAACTCTAGTGATTTGCTCCTGAATGATTTCCTGCCCAGCATAGAAGCGAATTTGGTCAGTATTCTCATTCAATCACAAAGTCTAACATCAATGTTAAACCTTTTAGAGGCACCCCATCTGGTTAATCTCGAATCATACATAACTAGGCATACTTGACTTGGCCACGCATGTATCCTACCAAATAATTTCTCTGACTTTAACAACGCAAAGATGCAAAACAGCTGGCAACATTACTCTTAAACATCAAAAACATGAAAGCCAACTCAGAGAGACAGAGGTCGAAGATCATCAAACTCAACCCTGATCTGACCAAGGTTGTCAACTACTGACCATGATCAATACATGGTCATAATTCCTTACCCTGATCTGACCAAGGTTGTCAACTACTGACCATGATCAATACATGGTCATAATTCCTTACAGAAACATTTAGAACCAGAAGCTTGCATTTGTGAAAATCCTTTAGAAAACCACAGCCACCTATAAATCCAGTCTACTGAAACAAGCAAACTTGAAATATAGCCAGGTCATGCTTACCTGGTTTGATTCTGCAAATAGGTAAAGAAGGATGAAGGAGAAGTAATGCGTATGATTGTTTGGATAACGTAGTTGGTTAGCAATCGCATTCAAAAAGAGATAACGTCCCTCAGTATCTAGATCCATAATCAAAGTCTGGAAGATGTCCAAGGCAGCACCAACTAAGAACACAGCTAATGGAACGCTACTGGCCATTGACTGTCCGTGAGGAGGAGTTCTCGCCTGAAGCTGCTGTATAGCCTACAGTATGGTGGCCAAAGATGATTGTTAAGAAACACATGCAAGAGAACCGGAGAGGGGGAGGGGGAGGGGGAGGAAATTAACAGAATGAGCCACTAAGTTGTCATGAATTAAAACAATTACCGTTGACCCCAAGCCCTTCCATACGGGGAAAAATACAGAAAGTCAAAAATCATTGTGTGATCAAAACGCAGTCATTCAAGCAAAAATGAAATGATTAAGAAATGATCACTCTACAACAGAGCTTTCACGATATGGCATTTACATTCATTCAATCAAATTTCTTTTTAATTCAAGAAAAAAAAAAGAGTTTCACAGCATACAAATCTAACTTGTAAATGCAATCCAAGGGTAGCAAAGCTCATCTTGCAAGTACAAAATTCAATTATTTTACGAGTTATGTTTCATATTGTCCCCTCTGCACGTTCTCTGAATCTTCCTTGGATTCAAGCGACCCCTAAATAATGAATTTCAATGTTAAATACTCTTTAGGGAGTATTTCAAATTTGTCCCATAAGGATGAATAGATGGCTAGCCTGGTGCAGTCTGAGTGTGAACCAAATGAGATAAGAAGTCCACTAAAATGTCTTCTAAATACAGTTTTCCAGAGCAGAAATATTGAAGAATAGTCTACCTAATAAACATTGTAATAATCACAAAATAAACAAGTTCCAGATAGACTTGAAAATACAACTGATACACATAAAAACAGGTTCTTACAATCCACGATATCAACTATTTGTGACCACAAAAACAGGTTCTTAGACATGTAAATACCAATAGATGATTCAAGAAAGGGGCCGCAGCATCCACGAAGCCGACATCTATTGTCCTAGGCAAAAACAGAAGGAAAAAATGGCTACAAAATAGGCTCTCACTCCCCTCCACGGTTAGAAGCAGTAGTTGTACTCATTATGATTTAGGATCTAGTGGAAGAGTTTTTCATCCCTCTAGTTGTATATTCTTTCATTGCTATTAGCACTGTTGCGTAAAGAGAAACAAAAAAGCATGGACACACCTGCATTCCAACATAAAGCACAAGGGAGTTGATCAATGGTACATTATGCCGGGTACCAGCCCGAACAGCATCGCTTGGTGAAAGCAGCAATTTCTGCTTCAACTCAGTTAGAAATGAAGAGCCCTGTTGCCTCGTCTGCATATAATTTTCACAAGGAAAAGACCAAGGGCATGATGGGAAGACAAGGGAACAAAAAAATACATCAACTCTCAAAAGAAATGACAAAAACACAAGAACTATATGTCAGTTGATTTTAATCGTGTATGGTGTGGTTTGGACTGGAGCAAATAATAAGAGGAAAAAGAGGGGAACGAATTCACATAGTAGCATCCTTCATCCAGATACCTTTAGATACTCATCTGCATCACCCTTGATCTGTTTCGTTTTAAGAGCCACGTCAACTTCGGACAGAATACGCGGAGACTGACTGATTTCTGCTAGCAGATCAATCTGCGCAAATTGATGAAAAAACAATTAATTTCGTATTAGTAGTACTTAAACAGTTAATATTGTCAGTTATATACCTTCAAATTTGGAGTAGAAGGGTCTGGAAGCCTCATATTGCGTGGAAAAGCGCTGAGGATTATGTTTCGCATCTGTATGCAGCTTGGAGGTATCACATCGCAGAAACTGAAATGGTAATCGCAAAGGAACTCTGGGAAATCATGAAGTAGCACTAGTAACACCCTTAGAGTGCCTTTATACAGAAAATGAACCTGTTGGAGTTATAAAACACCAGGATACAAGGTGAAATTAGATGCAGATAAAAGTAGGAGGCAGAAGAAAAGGTACAGAATAGGAAAAAGAGACAAACCGGCTCCCCAAGGTCAGCACTCCTCAAGAATGGCTCCAGGAATTGAAATAAGTCTACCAGCAAACGCTGCATATAAGGCCACCCTTTCTGAGCATTTCCAGTTAGCAACTTTGGCATGAAACTCCTGTGACTCACCAGCTCAAGCCATGCGAAGCTGAAAGCATTTTTAATCAAGTAAGAAATGGGCAACAAGTACGGAACTTATAGAAAGCAGTCATATTAATTCCTCCAGAATCTATATGACTATTTCACAGCAACAATAGTTGTAACCACCAATTATTTACCCACACCAACCTGTAGATGAGCATTTTCTATTGAAAATGGGAAAGAAGGGGTTCAGAAATCCCACATTTTCTATTGCATATTTGCATAGAAAGACAAATTAGGAATAGGCAGCAATTTATCGCCTTCAACATCAGGACAAAAAATCAGTTATTGGGCACTGAGTCAACATACTAATGTAACAGGTTTGCAAAATTTGTTTCTTCCAAACAATATACAAAAGCAATTCAATTTGGAAACCCTCTCCAAAAAAACAAAAAAAAAAAAAGCAGCAACTAAGTAATTAAAGCATAGCTACAAACTATATGAAAGAATTAGCAACACTCAAAATTTGTGGCTTTTCAAACTGCATGTTGCTGTAGAGATAATGAAGCACAATATAAACATACACATACCTGAATCCCGGAACTTTAAGGGGTTGTACAGCATGAAATGCATTTGCAAAAGCTATCAAAATCTGAACGCACAAACCCAATATTAGTTAATGGAGACAACAATGACCAAAGTAAATGGAAACACCCAATACCTGAAAGTTTGCACCATCAAAGACAGGGTCCATGGAACCTAGGTCAAGTAGCCAGTTAATGAACAACCTGAAATATGGCCTTGGATTAAAAGAAACTTTCTTCTCCTCCGCATCTTTCTGTATAATTCTCACGGTCACTGCCAGAACCTGTGAAAATACCGAACACCTGGTAAAACGTACTGCTTCAAGGACAGTAAAATAGTACGTTATCAAAAATTATTTAGTTGGGACTAAACCTTTGGTAGAAGCAAGAGTTTGCTTGACCCTTGATCCACAGGGAAAAACTAGCAAAATAAAAACAAGGAAAGTCAGGGCAAGAAAAATGAATAGGAAAAACAACATAAGAGAACAATATACTTACCTTTAGGATTGAGAATACAAGTTTTGCATAGATGTCAATAGCAAGGAAGGAGAGGGGATGGACTTGTTGAGGTGATTGCAGCGGGGCAGAATTTATCACCTCAGAAGATAAGCAATGTGATACAGAAAGTTCCTGGGTAAAAGGAATAGATAAAAGGGAAAGAACTAAGAAGAATTCAGAACTTCAAGATTATACCGTATCAGTAACGATTCAGAAAAAAAGTTACCGTTAGGCAGCGGAAAAATCGATCTGACATGTCATCCCCTTTAAGCAGTCCACTTTGCTGCAATTGTAAGATGTAATGGGCACAAGCTGCATCATTTGCACCTGGAAGTTCACATATTCTGTACCATTCGGCAAACAGCATGGAAACCTACAGAAAAAGAATGTTTACAGGTAAGAGACATACAAAATACTAATTATAGCCTCCAGCTTCAGAAAAACAAAATTATAAAGAGAAATTTGTTCAAGAATGGACACAGACCCTATTTGCAATCATGTAAAATGACATAAACAAAGGAGCAGAAATACAAGAAATATTTCTAACACCCAAACCATTAGACTACACTCAAAGAATGGAAACTTGGTTACTTCAGAAAGTAATTGGCTGCTTGCAATCCCAGCAAAACTGTCTCAAGTAAGTTTGCCTTTGGCTGCAAAAACGGGCCGGACAACCCAAACCATTCATTTCCTCCTCAGTTCTACAACACACTCATGTCAACAAGCAGTCCCCACATTACATAGGCTGGGATACATGGTGCTGCCCTTTTCCTATTGGACTGATTCAAGCCCATTCCACAATTAAATCAAATAAGACGCTGTTCTTTTTCAATTACTAAATCCATATTGGCATGGTTCTAAGCCTTAATATCTTGATTCGCCAACAAAAAGATTTCAACACAAGTCTTTGATGATCCTTCCGGTAATCCCTAATGATAATTTTAGATAAAGAGTGGTGAGTATGTTGATATAACTGACCACACTCAGACCACAGGTCCACCGTATATGTTTGTTTAGAAACTGTTCTCATGTCTTAGTCCATCCCCGAAAATGAAGAGTAGGTTCTTCATGGCATCAAACAGGTAAGTTCGCAAAAATTCATCTAAGGCTTTTGCTTGGGACAGTCGAACAAATGTTAAAAGTCCATTTATGTAATTTCAACTTCAGACAACGTATAAGTAGAGCTCTGTACTTCTGTATCTGTATTCATAACTTTCGTTGAGTGCGATTTACCACAAGTAATAGGTGTATATTCTGGAGATAAGCTCCAACAGCAGTCTATTTATCTTAGGGCAAATTACTCAAATAGTCTTTGTAGTTTGATCTTTGTGTCACTTTGGTCCATACTCTTTCAATTGACTCAATTTTAACCCTGCAGTTTCGATTCTGTGCCAACTAAGGACAAAAGATAACTTCCGTTAGTGACAAATTCCACTTGACCCCCTATAGTTTGGGCTTGGTGTGAATTGACCTATAGCGATTAGAAACTACCACACGACCCCATGTAATTTGTATGCTCAAGTGTATGGTTAATGTATAATTTTATACTCCTCCCGTCACACTAAAAATGTCCCCTGCAGTAATCCGTGCATTTTCAAAAAAAAAAAAAAATTAAAGTACTCATTGAATACTTTAATTTGGTGTAAAAAAAAATACAAAATATTTTTTGAGGGTTTGAAAATGCACGAATTCCCAGGAGGGCATTTAAAGTGAGACGGGGGGAGTAGCATATAGATGAAGATACTAATTGAATCTCTTATCAACATAACTAAATCACAAATTATCGTAATTCTTTTTTGTTCTTGTTTTCTTTTACTTTAATTAGTTTGAGATAATTTTTTAGATTATTTATTCATCTTGATAAGAGGAATGGAAAAAGTAAAAGATTATGTCCACAATCATTTTTTTTTTTTAAAAGTTTGCTATAGCCAAAAAAATAATTCAACTATTTTTTTCTTCTTATTCTGCAATTTTTTCTACTTTGGTTAATATTTTTCTTTCTTTTTTCACCTCTAGTTGAGAAGGAAAATATTTTTTAAAACTTAACGCAAAACTAAAAAAGGAAAAAAGGTATATTTGTGAGGCTAACAAAACAGCATCTAGCTTGAAAAATTGAAGAAATTTTGACTTTTTTTATTATCACGATTTATGATTTAATTAGGTTGATAAGAGATACATTAAACGAATGTAGTTACATGTATAGATGAGAGAGGAAAGAGAATAAGATACAAAAGGTAATATGGTCTTTGTACATTTATCATTAATATGATGTAACGATGCACTTTAATACACAAATTACACAAGGTCGTGTGGTAGTTTCGAAATGACATGGGGTCAATTCGCATCAAGCCCAGTTAACGGAAGTTATCTATTGTCCTTAATTGGCACGAAATCGAAACTGCAGGGTTAAAATCGAGTCAATTGAAAGAGTAGGGACCAAAGTGACACAAAAACCAAACTACAGGAACCATTTGAGTGATTTGCCCTTTATCTTAAGTTATACAATATTCCTATCACCACCAACCATTCTTGCGAAAGAATATTCTACAGCAGCAACCCTTTTCCCCATTCTTCCATGTTGCATCCATTGACATATTATTACTATTAGAACCACCATTGAAATTTCAAGGGGATTCTTTTCAGATGATGTAATTAGTTCCTTTTTTTTAGTAGCAGAAATTACCACTTCTTTGTTATGTTTGAAATAATTTCTATTGACGAAATAAGCATAAGCTAAAAAGAAACTACCATAGAAAGCAAGACAGACTTTTACAAGCACTTATCATATCTTAAACAGTCAGATTCTCGTAAAAAATACTTCTTATATTTGGTCCAAAAATTTACTATTAACCTCTTTCTCCTATCTCACATATTACTGTGGCCTCCATATTGAGAGGACCTAAATTCTAGCCCCAGGTTCTGTCGGTTTTAGCCAAAAGAAGAAAGGGGGTCTAGGTTGGGTGATATGAATGCATGCTAACAATTTCAAGCTCTATTCTGGCTGGACCACCGTTGCATCAGGAATCCACCTACCATCAAAATTTACCCTTAGTAAGTGCAAACTGGGACTGAAAGGCTTGTCCAACGAGTTACTTGACACCTTAGTTGTTAGATTCAACCAAAAAATGCCCTCAACATTCATTAGATTACCATCCCAGACAACCCAGACAAGTGAGATCGCAGCAAACGACATATGAGGCACTCCCAGATTCCACAAGAAATCTCTCTAAACTATTCCCTTCAACTTCAAATCCTCTCACAAAAATGGATTAAAATTGCAGTTTATTCAAAATCATGGGGTAAAATTAGGCAAAGAAAAAGACGTCTGGACTCCAAAGAAGATTACGAAGTACCAAAAACCAGCCAACGCAGCCAAGGTTATATCCAACCAATATATTGGCTCACAACCATAATGAAAGCCAGGGATTACAATATGCAATGGTTTGTTCTGGGTGTTTGTGGCTTGCTTTCAGGTGCGGTTTCTAGTACTGTGTTTGTTGTCCTGGGGTACAAGGCTATCCCCCTGCCCTTCTCTTGGGTTTGTTCTTTTTCAATTGAAAAAAAAAAAACCAATATGCGGAGGTAACATTCACTGTCAAACTATATCTACAAACAAGAAAGAAAACTCATTTGTACTGCTACAAAATTCTGAAGAGCTTGTTGGACAGGCAAAGATCATAGATACCTGCTCACGAAAACCAGCAGGATCTGCTTCCACTGGATCCACAGCATTGTAGTCTTCCTTGTTTGATGCAGCGGGAACAGGAGCCTGTGCCAGAAAAAATTAAAAGGTTAGGGTACGAAGAATGCTTGACTGCTAAAATGGGATACAAGAGATATTTCTCTTAACCTTTTTTTCTCTAGCTTGTCTGGTGTTATCATCCTTCCCCACAGAAATTGACGAAAACGTAGTAGCATTTGCAGCAGGATTCCTGGCAACCTCAACCAGATGTTGTAATGACTCTGGAGATCCAGGCCTTGCTGCAAGCTGCATGTAGGAATTCAATCAGAACCTGGTATAATCTAATTTAGCCACCATATCTCGACCAAAAAGAATAGGTACAAACCTTTGCCAAAGCATCGACGAGATTATGAAGTTCAGACATGACACTGGAATCATTGACCAACAATGTTTGAATCAGGGAAATGGCAAACTCGGTCGCAGCCTCTGCACATCATATGCAACTAGTTAGCTATGTCAATTTCAACAAGAATACTGACGTTGGGCAATGTTACTAATACATACTATTCCTTCCTGCATCAAGTAGCTTTGCCATATGAACATTGTACTCAGCAAGGTTGAGCAATTGGCTGCGAATAAGGCCAATTGTAATTTCTTTGTTGAACTTTCGATCCTCATCCGAATAAATCACCTGTAAAAATTAAGTCCAAAATAGGTTTACTAAACTGAAGAACAGGAAAAAAGTCAATAAAAGATACTCTGAAAAGAAATCTCAACGAATTTCATTTCCAAGTACCGCTTCAGTGATATTTCAACCAGTGCACCACAATGGCAAACAAAAAGTCAAAATGAAAACAAAGAAGAACAGGGAGATAATCAATAGTATCGGTTAGCAAGAGCATGAAAAAAGAATATAGAAATTACCTGCCCACCCAGTTTTCAATCAAAAAGTACCATGGCATGTATAATGAATCTAATCATAATACCGAGAAATGCCATATCATAGGACTAGCAAAAAGCAGGCCTCCATCCAAAATTTGGAGCCAAACTATCAGAATCTATTTTCTATAAGGAACAAAGAGAGACAAATTTCTAAAGTCAAATAGCCAAACAAAACAAGTGGATGGATCCGCTAATAATAAATGGGTACTTTGCCATCACAAAGAATCTGTCCAAACTCCAACCACCATGAGACGTACGAAACAGAGAAGATACCTTGAGCCACTGTATTAAGCAAATGAAATGCAGTTCTAGAGAAAGCAATGTATTTATGACCAAACAAGCAGAAAAACAAACACAAATTTCACAGGTATGAAGAATTGCCTTTGGCGGTTTGGGAGAGGAGGCAGGAAACAAAAGAAGCAACCCCTAAAAAAAAGGATGGCAGTTTGCACACATTTTGGTTTATTTCGAGATGACGAATGGCAATTTTAAACTCATATTATGGTAGTCAATCTGGCTAGACTCTAGAGGGATGTTATGAGAAACAAAGCTCCTCAAACAACAAAACTAGATCTCTTCTTGGTTCTACAGCATCAAGAAGCCAATATACACCAGAAAGGCAGAGAAAGACACAAAAGTACAGTAGTATGCTTATTACTATGCCAAAGTCCATCCTCCAAAATTGATGCTTACCATCTTCCATCGAGATGCATTTTCCTACACTAAAGCCAGAACCATGTTATATGAGAACGGTTGAAATGAGATGTTCAATTGCGTAAATAATAAATTTGAAAACATGGTAAACTATATCCCACTTGAGATGTGCATTGGACAGAACTCATAAAGCGCAGCCAATGATGGTAAAATGACTTCAGTCCAACGATTCATTCACTAAATGACCAACTAATTTAACATTGCAACACAGTGCAGTTAGTCATCGTACCAACATGGGAAGCATTGCAAACTATTCACAGTTGATATCATACAGACTATAAGCAAAGGAACTGAAATTAGTATAAACTATAAACCTAATCCAGGAAACAGGACCAAGTTAATAAGCATACCCAACTAGTCAGCTCCTTAACAACCAGCTTGCTAACATCACGAATGGCAGCCAGAATGGCAAGATGAGCTGCAACATGAGCACTATTTAAAGCATTTTCATACAAACCCTTGAAAACCTGCAAGAGAGTGAGAATTCAAACTCAAGGCTTTGTGAAAAAATGACAAACAAGAAAAAACAATAGTCCACCAAGTCTAGGTCAGGTAAACCACCTTTTGAGCCACAGCCAATGCAGCTTCATCTCGACTAATACATCTGAGAATGATTCCTGGAACCTCAACAATAACGCCCTGAATACAAACACACCAGATTATATCCTTGAATACACAAGTAACTCCCATAGGGGACTAATCGCGAGGACACGGAAGGAAACCAATATAATTATGTTGGTATGGATTAGAGAGAAAATAACCGTAGGCTGATTAAACTGTTTATTATAATACCAGAGAAAGGACAAAAAGAAACCAGGAGAAATGGCAGAAGAATACCTGAATATCTGCATCTATAGCATCATTTGTCACCAGAGATTCCAGCTGCAACCAATTTGAAATGATCTTATCAGTTGACCAATATATTCAAGGAAAGGTTGAAAGTGCAGCGTGTAACAAATTGTTGAAGAAATGGAGGTCATAAAAGCAACAAGAGTGTCAAAATTCAATGCCGAAAAGCAAAACCAGATCATTAGCCCCGTGGGCAATGTTCCCCACTGTAAAACACCAAATGATCAGGAACCATTTCAGGCTTTATCTACCAACAAGTGTGTTGGGCAATTGGCACCCACTCCACAACTTATTCATTTACATAAACTATCACTTTATGCACACAACACCCTGGATGTATGCTTGCCCAATATAAGAAGAGATGAAAAGACAAAATACCAAAATGTACAGAAAATTGGCTAAGAATTCATATTTCTCATAACACCAAAAATTGTGGAACAGGGAGTATGGCAACAATTAATAAATACGGCCAGAAAGTGACCACAAGCTGTGGTCGATAGATATTACAGTTTCTATTCACTAGCATACTTCGTTGTTGATTCTGTCAGTGGGAATTCATCAACTGCAATACATGCCATTTTCCAGTGTTTTGCAAACATGAATTTGAATCTATCTACTTTCTGAAAAAGTATGGCTAGTTCAAAAAGAGATCATGTTGTTTTCAAAGGTGATGTTTGATTGCTCCACAAACAAAAATAATAAACTGAATAACATAGAAACCTTTAACGATTCACAGCAGATTTTACTAGTGGTAATGACAAGAATAACAACAGAAAGAAAAAACTATCTAAAAGAGCATTTGAAACCTTCTCCGAAATGATCTGGTACTTTTCCAATGCATCGCCTGTGGTCAACAAAGGTTCAGAAGTACTACTTCCAAGGCGATCTGTCGTAGGAGTTGAAGGTAAAGGATGCGAAGAAGCTCCAGATTCCTTGCAACGAAACAAAAAACCACACTGAATTTCAGCCCCAAACATTATGCAACGAAACAAAAAAAAAACCACAGAATTTCAGCCCCAAACATTATATGAACTAATATCACAAAATTTCACTTACTTTAACAATGTTGGAAATCTCCAAAGAATGTAATTCAGGGGTTGTGGCTGAAGGAAATGACGCAACGGCATCATTTTCAAAATCGTGTGGATTAACTCCATCAGCTGCCCCAATAAGAGCTGAGGAAGCACTGAGATATTGCAAAAGCATTGACACTTAGTTCCTCAAATTAAACAATAACATTGAAGAAACTGAAAATCTAGACAAGAAATCCACCTGTGAAGCTGAGCTGAACTAGATTCCATCTCCTCAGAAACAATATCTAAGGGCTGGTGTTGAATTCCTGTGTTTCCTAGGCCAGATGAGTAAATGCCAGGGTTCAGTTGTCCAGATGCTGAACTATAAACCCTGGACATGCCAGAACTGGCGGGTGAACCTGTAGAAGCAACTGCTAGAGCGTTTGAGCTATGGCTTGACTGATTCTGCCAGGGTAACCGAACAAAATCCTAAAAAAACAAACAAATAAACAAAAGGAAATAGGAGATCAGATATGAACATCCTCGACGACCAGACTATCTCATAAAAACTGTTAATACAAGGGTACCTCATAAACTCGCTGTTGAGAATGGGATAAGCGGCCAGGTTTAGGGCGGAGTGCTTCTGGCAAAACACCTACTTGACCTTGGGCGTAGATTCCTGAATCAAAATATGCTGGACCAACACCTTCTCTATGCTTCCTTCTTATTGAAAGTTGTTGAGCTATTTCACCGTCAATGGTTTGTATTGCCTGGAAAAACCAACACATGCCACAAGAAGCCACCGCCAGAAAGAATAAATAAATTGGTAGATGCACCAAAATGTGATGAGATAACAATTGTCTGTAGGATAGATAAGAAGCTTTGATAAGAATTAACCTAACTCCCTTGATAGATAATAGTATTACCGGGTTGCATCCCTTTATCAAAATGTTGTACTACCTCACATCCACTTAGGCATTAAAACAGTCAAATGGAAATCTCAAACAAGATACAGGAAGGAATCCAACTTGGCAGCATATATTTTCTGCTAACATGCCCACATTATCACCTCCTTTGGAAGAGATGGACCAAGGGGGGAAAAAAACCTGTTATTAAATTAGCATTGGTGTAGATTGCAACCGAAGTCATTCGTCGCAAGATTGATCCAAGAGCTTAAGCAAAGTAACACATCTCCCAAGTTCCTCAACGCCTCTTATGCTCCCATGGTAATAGCTTCTTTCGTAAATAGCAAGTACATCACTGACAGTATCACGGCTCTTGTCTATTCCCAAAACCATCGAACTGATCATTTACCACTACTCTCTCTATCAAAGGGATTAAAAAACTCCAACAAAATGACAGAGTAATAGGCAAATAGACTCACTCTACCTCAGGCCCAAATAGCTCCCAAAGAAGCCTAGAAAAGGTTCCTATGAAGCACAAATGTGGATAGAGGATACAGATGCGACACGACACAGATACTGTGATAAGGCAAAACCTAAAACAATAGGATAATCGGGGATACATCGGTAAAACTTTCGCATTCTATAATTAATAGTCTTGTACTAGGCATAAGAATAAACCCAAAAGAAATAAAAGTGCAGTTGAATTGTTAATACCAATCATTTAGCACGACATTTATTTTATTTTATTTTAAAGTATAAGATACATACATATATACTCAGTATATCTAATATACATTCTTTTTAATCAACATAATAAACACCGTATCTGTAAATCCATCGATAGGTATGTACATATTGCTATACGGTCTTGGGTAAAACCCAACCACAAAAGCTAGTGATCGAAGTGAGGGTGCCCTCATGCTTATATATACTTCACAATACTTTAGTACCCAAGGAGATGTGGAACTTCGCTTCACAACCTTCCTCACGCGCAGCATGCTCACTCGACAGCACATGTCGCATGAAATCATGTTACCCTGTTACACGGTCTTGGGTAGAACTCAACCTCAAAAACTAGATATTAAAGTGAGTGTGCCCTCATGGTTATACATAATAATACTTTCGTACCCATGCGATGTGGAACTTTGCTTGGGGTTTGTTTAACACTTATGTCTCTGTCATATATTTATCCAATATTAAAAACACTTTGCTTGGGGTTTGTTTAACACTTATGCCTCTATCGAAAATCTATCCAATAATCCTTTGTATATATTTTAGTTACAGTTTGCTCCTTACTAAGTTACCTTAATTCTTTTTTTTTTTAAATCAATTTAAAGCCCCACTGTATCACATCTGATTTAAATGTTGCGTAGTTGTTTAAAATATCTGATACTTCTTGGGCACATACCTATTCAATACGTATTTGATACCCAAACTCAACTAGCTTTGGAAAATCCATATTCACCGAAGAAATTTGCAATTTGGTCCTACGCCACCTTTCTTCATTTTCATTCTCTTCAACAAGTATTTCTGACAAAGAGAATCATGGGCCATACGTATACATAATGCTTACAAATCATCCTAGGGATATAAACTTTTTCTATTGAATCCAACCACTATTTAATTACCCTCCCTAAGCGAACACAATCCACCTTTTCTGATGATGATTACTTGGATCAAAACCTCAATAAATCCCGCCACATACAAGTCACCCCAGTGAACAATGGGGCATTGAAAATGGGTCCCAAAAATTCTACCCACAATCAACAAACCCATTTGGGCAATAAACCCCAAAGGATAACTGTGCAAATTCTTCATCCATATCTTCAAATGAACAAGAGAAGAAGTGTCAATCCTCACCCCTTCAAAAACTTGAGTACCACAAATATCAAATTGTGTCTTTGACCCAATTGGCAACTTCCATGTGGACCTCATAGCATTTAAAGGCACGTCACAAAAATTGGGCTTTGTTTGGTTGGTAGTTTAGTTTAGTTTAGTTTTGGTAGTGGGTGGAGAGAGAAATAGGGTAATGATTGGAGAGAGATAGAGAGAGAAATGAAATTAATAATTGGAGATATAGAGTAATGATTGGAGAAAGATATAGGATAATGATTGGAAACAAAACTAAAACTAAACTAGCAACCGAACACAGTCTTGGTAAATGTCATTTTGTCCTCCAGGCTTATGGTTTGGGAAATTGTGTGGCTCAAAAGAAAGAAGGGAGAACCATATGGAGCAAGAGAAAACCAAGCCCTTCTACGGATTGTATAAACGCATTAGCCTTCAACAAAGAAGAAAGTAATCTAACCTTCTCTGTTGCAGCTTGTTCAATTAGTGCGCAGCCCAGATCAAGGTTATCATTGGTAACAAGTTGTACAGCTTGTTCAAGAAGGTCACTTGCAATATTTAGACCCTGGAGTGAATTCCTGAGCTGACTTGATATTGAGCCACGCAAGGGTTCCTAGCAGTAAACATTGAATCACTGTCAAACCTCATACAACAAAGTCGGATAAATGCAAGATACTAATCAAGCACCAAACCGGACACTGGAAGAATAAGAAAAATCTCAAGTTCGAAATTTAACCTTGCACGTTACATGAGCTAAGCTTCCGGCCAAACTGGCAACCATTAAGTGTGCTGCATTACGTATGCGGGTCTCGTCTAACTCCATGGCATAATCCTACATTTTCATCATTGTTATTTAGAGCGAAAGCAACTTAAAGCAACTTTAACAAGCTATCTTTAGCCTATTACAAAAGAATAGGATTACGAAACCTTTAAAACAAGTTCCTTCGTTGTTTGAGTGGCAATAGAAACACTTCGCTGCACAATACCAGACACTATCTCCTTGATAGCTCTATCCATAGCGATTGGAACCACACTGTAATAAAGAATTAAAGTTTATCTTGTAAGATGGATTCACCGAGAAAATAGGGAATGACATGAGAATTTGAATGAAGATTTCCAAACCTCTGAAAATGCAGGTAAAGGCCAAGGGCATGAAGCTTTGGGTTTACAATAACTTGTTGTTCGATATTAGATGTCGGCGTTGGAAGCTGCAAACCACCACAAGCTTATGAAAGCAACCAACAAATAATTAGGAGATGAACAGAAGAAACGAACATAACAACACCTGACTAACAGCAAATGAGGATTGCCGTTGTAGTAGTCCTTGAGCAGAAGGGAGCTGATCAGGTAAGCCCAAAGCTGCCAGCTTTTCATCCTCCGTCAGTGGATGAAGAGGAGCAGCATACTAAATTCACCAAAAGATTAGAAACATCACATTTCTAGAACGACGATCTATATGAAACCTCCAATTAGGAAATAAATATGTAAGACAGACCTGAGACAATATATGTGAATGGCCACCAGGATGAGATGGGCTGGCAACCTCAAGTGGTAGGTCAACTTGATTTAGTGCAGATATTGTACCAGATTTGACTTCAGCAACTATCTGTTGTTGAGGCACCCCAACATCTTTGTTGGAAAAGTCAGGATTTCCTTCAACTTGCCTTACCCTATCCTTGAGAAGAGAAGTAGGAGTTACATCCTTCAGATCAACAACAAGGTTCTTGAATAGGACCTGATAGTGCCCAAAGAATGAAGGAAAAATGAATAGATAGTCCCAAAATCCACAGAGTTACTACACGAAAGAACAATACTCATCGATATTATACATATATATACCTCAATATCAAACTTGAGGTTCATTTTCAGATTTGGCATTGCATAAATTTCAGCCAGTAATCCTAGAATACCCATGGTCCAAGGATTAGGAGGTTGATATGCTAGACTGCTTTGGCAAGGTTCCAAAATCTGCAGCAAGTTTTAGATAACAAACATCACGTAACCAAATCCTAGAGCATGTAGCTGAATATAAAGAATGGTGATACCTTGGATGTGAATGGGATTACAGCAATCATCAAACCCTTTTCATATGCCTGCCATAAAAATAGACAAATAGTATACATGAATTTAATAACCAGGTAAGAAAGTGAGTGCAAACAACAATGCAAATTTTAGTTTTTAAAAAAAAAACTCCAATACTCCTATAAAATAAAAAAATAATTACCTCTATGATCAACGATTTGGGATCAATCTCACGTGCCCTCAAAACTTGATTTCTGCCAATTGTGATCTTCCCAAGCCAACTTCCTAGGTTCTTTAGCAAGGAACGCTCTTCTGAACTTGATTTTATAAGCTCCGACCCTAAAAGAACCTGGAAGGACAGGTTGATACTAAATATATTTTCCAGTAGTCACTGTCTTTGACACTTATAGATATTCACATCAGAGATACCTTGCAGTTCTCATAAGTGGCTTGTACAATCTCTTTGTTTAATGGCTTCGAGTTAACCTTGTCTATGAATTTCAAGTACAGATCATGAAAATTCGGCTCAATGCTTGCTCTGTCCAGAAATTTCACACATGATTATAATCGAAACTAAGTGTCACAAGAGATAAGAAAGAAAGTGAAGGTGCAGGAACAGAGTTGATAATGAAATTTTTTTATTTTTTTTGGATAAATAAAAGATTATGTTACCAAAAAGACATTAAAGGAATGCCGCCCATATACAATAAAGGGCCACAAGACAAAAAGGCCCTATACACTTGCACAATGCAACTGAAAAAGCTCAAACCATTCTAAAAATTGGTCAAGAGACGGAAAACAATCATTCTTGTGCCAACTAAAAAAGTAATTAAACAAAAAACTTTTGATTTTAAATAAAGGCTTTTCAACCCCTTCAAAGCATCTCGAATTCCTTTCACGCCAAATCACCCACATCAAACAAAGAGAATCATAGCCCACACACACTTCCTTCTTTTGCCCACTCTAGCACATTTCCAAGCAATTAAGAGTTTCATGACACTTCCCGATGCAACCCACTGTATCCCAAACCATCTCTTGGACCAAATTCCAAAGCTCCCAAGGCACCAATTTGAAGGAGGAGGTGATCGACCTTCTCTGCATCCCTTTTGCTCATACAACACCAATTTCCCATGATTTTCTGTCTCCAAATCAACGATAATAAGAATCTTGCCTTGAATCGCACCAAAAAAGAAACTCACTTTAAGCAGAGCCGAGGTTTTCCAACCCCCCACACACAAAGCTTGATAATAGGATTTCACCCGAAAGGCTCCAGATGAAGATAAATTAAACCGCATCTCATCCTCCCCTTCTCCTATCCCCCGCACACCATACAATCGACAGAACGACATCAAAGCCTCCTCCTGCTCACGCACATCTCTTTGCAAGCGGATATCCCTAACAGTAACCCTGTTATGAGCATGGAGGTAATCATAAACTTTCGCATCTGTCACAAGCTAAACTTCACTCTACACCCGTCACCACACATGCTCCCAAAACTTCATTCTATGCCCGTCACCAACCGACATGCAAGTATTCTTACCAAAAACCGCCCACCCATTCATAATGTCCCTCCAAAGAGCCACCCCATAAGGTAATCTCACATCAAGGGAAGCCCAATCTCCCCACCCACATCCATAATTTGCCACTATTATCTTTCTCCACCATCTTTCTCTTTCACATGTGAATATCCAAAGCCATTTACCCAACAAGGCTTGATTGAACTTTAACCTCCTCACACCCAACCCGCCCTCTCTCATGGGAGCGCAAACCTTGTCCCACTCAACTAAATGGTATTTGAACTCTTCCCCTACACCACTCCATAGAAAGTCTCTTTGTATTTTCTGTAATCTCATAGCCACAAAAGCAGGGATGACAAACAATGACATAAAGTTAATGGGCAAGCTAGAAAGCGTATTTTTTTATTTAGGTCACTCTACCACCTTTCGTAATGTAGTTGATAATGAGTATATATAAGAGAACAATTACTTACAACCATTTATTGGTACATTCACCCAAACACACATTACAAAAAGAGAATATAAAAGACAACAATTACTTTCTTTTTTTAATTGGCAACAAGTACTTACAACCATTTATTGGTACATTCACCTAAACACGCATTACAAGAAAGGACAGACTTAGGTTAGACAGGCAGAAAGGGGCAGAAAGGTTCATATCCACCACTGATTGAGATATAGATACAAATCCTACAGAAATCCCACATAGAGTTTCCACTCCCTCAATCACTTTGGACGCTAAAGTTAAGTCCATCTTGTGGACAATGTTGTTGGATAATGGGAAAGGCAAACCAGTTCATGTTAGTCATTGAGTTTTTCCATGCTGTCTCAGTTCATGGAATTCACCTCTACATCTTTGATGCACTGCCAGTACAAGTTCATGTGAGAATTCTTAATTTTCTAGTTGAAAATAGCCCTGGGGCTACGGAACAAAAAATTAACCCGGACCTAATATTGACGGTGATCTCAACTATTGCAGAACAGAAGGCGATAAGAGGAGAAAGATTTCTTACGATAGAGTAGAGATATGGTCGCATGGGTCCCTTCTTTGGCACACATCCTTTGTTTAACTATGATACTTAAACTTGGGAATGTGTATTGGTATCTCATCTTACCCACCTTTTCATTACCATGTACTGTGCAAACCATGGATAGTACTGCTCGGTCAAAATCTCAGAAAATTCCTTTGCCTTAGCTTCAAAATTTGTAGAAGATAAATTATTAATGATAAATGATATCTTGTCCTGAATCTCTGATGCTGGAGCCTGCAGAAAGATTGTGAAAATATTAGGGTAAGGTGACCATTAGAAATATATAGCAGACAAACAGCATACTGCTTAGTATACTCACAACAAAGATAACAGCATACTAGGCAAAGAGATAAAAAAGCATGCTGGAAATGAGAGGACACATCATATTAGCACTATATGCCAGCAAGCTCCCGCAAAATCATCCTTTCCTATACTGTCATATATGGCATTATGCAATTTTCACAACTAATATGATATTGTTGCATTCAGGTCATGTGCTACCTAAATGTCAAGCTCAGACGGATTATTAACATCAGCTTCTATGTTTCGTATAAGTTAGCCATAGTCCTTAACCACACAGCGTATTTAAATGGGTGCATAGTAGATAAGTACTTCATGCGAACATTCCGGGGATCAGAACCTCAGTATAATTTTATTACTTAGAAAACATATAAACTAGAAGCAAAAATAATGCAGCAGCACTATTTATGATAACATGTTCAAAAATAGAAATTAATCATCAAAGGGCTCACTGCGGGACTTTTGGTTTTCCCCCTTTACAAACCACTTTACAAGGCAACAAGTATTGATGCTGCAAATAAGGGTATATGACCAAATGATTGATAAGTCCATGTTTAACCAATGGTTCAAAAATCATTGGACTATAACATGGACATACAAAATTCAAGCTAACTAGGAAGTTCATACTGATATTGCTATAATTTCCACACTCCTAACTAGTTTAACAGTCAATGGCTAAGTCATGGAGGTCACATTTCCCAATGCAACCGCAAATATCATATGGACGTGATAAAACAGATCAAACGATTTCCTTAGCCATCAGAAATATGTCAGTACGACTTGGAACTTGAGTAATTTCCCATATAGTTGCAAGCCAGTCAGCAGCAGAATACAGCTGCATCTCCCATATGGTGGACTTCAGCAGTCGAAACATCTCAACTAGTCATCCCACAACGATGTAGTCATCGAATACCCATCAGCCTAAGGAGACATGCCCATTAGTTCAAAGCGTTCTGACACTGAAGATGTCCAATTGAATTGTACTCGGATTTGTAATGGTATGCAGCCAGACTGGAAGCAGATAGCATATATATTGCACGAAACCATGTCAAAAGGTTAAAAGAAAAGTTAAAGGGGAGTTTATTCACTTTTTCACTTTTGGACGCCAAGTATTGTCCATAAGTGCAAAATGCAGCATGTGCACTATTGACACCAGTGACAGAACATTTATCCAAAAGAATGAATGGGAAGCAAGCCCAGCCATATTACTAGAGACGCGATTACTTCCAGTTCCACCCTACCCCCTCTATTCTCTGAAGCAACATATTTTTCTAGACTTATAATTCACATCTCCAAGGTTACCCTTAGTGGTTGATATTTACTATCATCTGTTGTTGAATAAATCTTCCACTTCCTAAGGCTCAAATGATTTCTCCGTCCCCAATATAATGCATTACATAAACGTCTACGTCTCTGACACTAATGCCTCACTAATCCAACTGCAAACAAAAAAGAGAATTCCATATCAAAATCCCTTGGATCCACTTAATCCATTTTACACCCTATTGCTGAGCCAAAGAGTAGAGATACAGCTTCACTTTGCAAGTCGGGATGGAAACACTGATGTAGAGGATGTTTTTTAATCCGTTCGCACCAACCATACGAGAAAGGAACCTGTGAGTGATTTATCAACAGGAGAAATATTCTTCTCCTAGATAAATGAGCAACCAAATCAACGAACTAACGACTATCAAACAGAAATAGACCCACCACCTTGACAGAGATAACTGACCTAAGAACACTATAACAAATTAGTACCAGCAAAATACCCAGTAAAGGGCAAGTCAAAACCAAGTTACTTGAGCATGAGATAAAGAGCTATCTGAAACCAACTTACTAGGATACGTTGCGTTGTGTGTAATACAGAGGTGAAAATTACGGGAAGAGGAATAAGAAAGAGGAGCATTATAACCCTATGGCGCCAAAGAGGCTATAGTGGTCAACTTAAATGATTAACCCAGGCCGATGCAGTCAGAATCTGGTGGATATGCACTTTGTTTGGCATATCCTCACTTAAGGGATACTTTGTTCTTGATTTCTAGAGATTGGAGAACGAGTTTGTCGTTTTCAATTTGCTCTCCATTCATTTTTTATGCTGAATTAACTGTCCTCCTGTTCTCTTTTGCATCTTTCTTCTTATATAGCTAAAAATATTTGAAGATGAAACCTAACTGAAGGAACGTTGAGAGACGCACAAATTTCTCCAACATAAATCATGTCAAAGATGGGTCAAAGTACAGGGGCATCCAAGAAAACACTCCTACACAAAATATATGAAGAAAGTAACCCAGAATAGACAATGCCCAGCATCCCAACATGAATATATGTATGCATGTATACCTAGTCAACACTCCAACACAAATACGGTCCAAAACTGAGTCGATCAATATTTTCTGACTTTAACCTCCTTAATTTTATGTCTAATGCTACTATATCGTCGGAGAGGTATCTGAAGTCCGAACTCAACAAATCATTGTCACAATCAGGCAAAACATCAATTCAAATGTATGGGCCTAATTGTGCAGTATGAAACAAATTTCTTCACTGATATGGCTCAAAGCATATGTAGCTTTGCAAAATTGGCTGCAAAACAAGTTGTCCTTACGGAAGCAGCAGAATGAGAAACTGTGATGCAATATGCTTGCAACGAATCCCACATGAGAGGGGCCTATGCAATAACAAAGTTTTTATTTAAATACCTCCAAGGGAGTTTCTCTTCTCTCCGCAGCAGCAACAAGGGTTTCAATGTTTAAAGCAGAGCCAAACCCTGTACGTAGGAATTTCTAAAGCATGTTCACAAAACTGCCACAAGTACAATATAGGACATAATAGCTAGGCAAAGAGAAATCCAAGTGTGAGCAGACAAGCATACAAGGATACAACGAAACAATTCATGCATACTAAGGGGTAACAGAAAATTACTTGCTGAGGTAATTGCTCGAGATGGACGGGTAAAACCAGTAGAGGAAGACAGCACAGAAGAAACACTTGCTGAACTCTGGGGCTGCACTTTTAGCAAGGAACCAAAAGAGTCCAAATCTTGAATGTTAAAAGGGTGCCGCAAGAAAAACAGTAGTTAACAAGGAAAATGAAATCAAAGAACATGCCTTTTGAATGCTAGGTGCATCACTTGTGGAAACGAGTGAAGATTGCCCTCCAGTAGAAGTAAGAGGCTTCATGTAGTTAGATGATGTTACTGGGACTTTCTGACTTTCGTCCAAACGGATTTGGTTTTTCAATTGAAGCTCCATTGAAGAAGATATATGTGGCCCAGGTTGTGTACCAACAGAACCAATTAATGGAAAGGATGGACCAGGCATCTGAGAACAAAAGAAACAATACAGTCAATACATCATTTGAACGCTGGCTTTATACAAAAATCAGAAAAAGAAGCCAGGAAATTATGATGTCACTACAAAGGAATCTAAACATAGGATCTCAAATTGCTGGCACATCCTGATTAATACAGTCACATCCCTGCAGAGTATCAGGCGAGACTATGATACTCATTCTTGAAGTTTCCTTTCACATGCAAAGAAAATGCTAGGACATAACATTTCTGAAATGGGATTCCGCTATTATAGCCAACCGAACAGATGCAAAGAAATTTATTTACCAGACCATTATATCCTATGATGAGATCATCAATCCACGCACATTGCTAAGCAGAACAATATCCAAGAGTGAGCAATGTGATACTAACAAAGAAAATGGTAGTCTGGTGCCATTTCGAAATCAATGGCAACCTCCTTGAATCGGGCAAAACTTTTGGAGGAGGATTGTGTTGACAACTTGTATTTGTTTAGCATTTTCTTACCCTTTGTAGATCTCTAATTCTAAAACCATAGCTATGATTACCACTGTATCAAAGCCGTAACTTCAAACAAACAACTAAGATTAAATTTGGATAACCACCGTGCCACAAGTACCGATCAATTGGAATGGACTACATGAATCTATCTTCTCCATTGAGCTATGTCAAGGGCATCATGTTCCGCGATATCCAAAAAAACCAAGATCCATTAAAACAAACGCCTCTAAAGTCAATTTCAATCTACCCCTCTCATTAGTGCTACCATAACCATATCACTCCACCTAACTACCGCCTCGACCAATCTACAATAGACATGTCCAAACCACAACCACCTTAATCTATTTTTCCTGTATTTCTGTCTCGCAAAGTCTTACTAACTCATCCATCTGAACATGATCATTTTAACTACACTAATCTTACTTGCATGTTTCATAGTAGCCCAACATATTTGTTGTATAACATGGCTGGCCTTACAACATTGCGGCAGAATTTTCCTTTCAATTCTTTAAGTATCCTGTAGTCGCACAACACTCCCGAAGCACTCCGATCCATCCAACTTATACTTTGTGGGTCACACATCTACAATCCCTCCATCCTTACTAACAATTAACAACTGAGCCAATATACTAAAACCCTCGCCTCTTGGTAAGTCCTGATTTTAGACAGTCATCCTGCCACTTCAACATTACTAATCTAACAACCCACGTACTCCAGTATACTCCAAATGATCTAACCTTTTGACTCTAATCTAACCTTCAACATTACTAATCTAACCTTTTGACTCTAATGCTTCTCTCCAAGTTTCTAATTTAGCACTTACACCTCTTGCAGTTTCATCTACTAAAAAAATACGTAAGACCATTCAAACAATATGCACCACCGGTTAGCATCTCGAATATGTCTAGTCAATTTATCCATAATTAGGGCAAACAATTAAGGGCTCAAAGCGGATTCTTGGTGTAATCCTATTGCTATAGGAAATTCGTTTGTTTCCCCATCGGAGATGTAATAATAGTACTGAGTCCACTGATAGCCCATTCATACATGTCCTTAACCACATCGATATACCCTTTTGTCACATGACTCAAATCCTTTCTCTTAAAGACCCACCATAGAACGTCTACAGGCACCTTATCATAAGTTTTTTCCAAACCAATCCGAGCCTTATGTCCCAATCACTTGGGGTCGGCTACATGAATCATTTTTCTCCATTAAACTCTGTCGAGGGCCACTTGTTCACACAAACCTACTATACTCAAATCTTTGGGCACCACAGCATCTAATGTCAATTTAGGTCTTCCCCTCCCCGTAGCATTGCTACCCAAAGCTATCCTATCCGCTCTCTTTACTACTGCATCTCCTGGTCTACGGTAGATATGCCCAAACCACCTTAGCCTATTCGCCATCAACTTCTCTTCTATAGGTGCTACACCTACCATCTCACAAACCGTTTCATTTCTACGTCTAGTCTTACCACACATCCACCTCAACATTCTCATTTCCGCTACACTCATCTTGTTCACCTGTTGTTTCTTAATAGGCCAACACTCTGCCCCATAAAACATCGTTGGTCTGATGGCAGTTCCATAGAATTTTCCTTTCAATTTTGTGGGTACCCTCTTGTCACAAAGTACACAAGTAGCGCTCCCCCACTTGAGCCACCCCACTTGGATCCTATGGGTCACATCATCGGCAATCTCTCTATCATAAGTATTTTCCAAGTCAATGAAAACCATGTAAAGGTACTTCTTTGCTATCTATACTTTCGACTTGAGATTAAAAAAGGATACATTAGGAATAAAATTAGAAAAATGCTATTTCAAGAAGGGATGGAAACAAAAATAAAAAACATAAGAAGAAATTATACAAAAGAAAAAAAAATTGAGCTGAAAGATAAAATTCAGAACAAGATAACAACACTTACCTTCCTATGTGTTGTTTATTTTGTGTTGAAAGATGAAATTCAATTGTAGAAATACAAAGAACCACACATTTTGTTCCAAAAATAGGACATTATAATCTCAACACAAAATAACCAAAAACCAAAGCATATCTTTTTTTATTTTTGTTCCATAAAAGCACTAGGTCTTAAGCCATTGCTCTAAGTATTACTCAAAACATAAGAGCTCCAAATCAAGTACATGAATTTCAAAACCACCACATTTTAATATATTAGGAAACCTTTCCATTTCAAAAGAGAGGACGTGAAATACTAGTTTTGGAGAAGCAGCAGTAGGGTTCCACGCAAGTGATAGTAAAGTGCCTCTGCAGAGGTAGAAAGGATAGAGGATGGATACAGTATAAAAAAGAATGCAAAACCAAAAAGGTCTTAGAAATGGAAGAATTAAAGCTGCATGTAGATATCCATATTCAATATCCACCTTGAGAAATATGAATAAGTATGCAAAGATGGGGAAATAATCAAACTACATTGAAACTCAGCCTATCTCATTTCAAATGTTAAATGCTAAAAATACTGTATGCAATGGAGGGATGTAAACAAAGAAAATGGACAGAACAACACTATTGCTGGAGCAACACAATACTATATCAAAATAAATGGCAGTACAAGTACAAAAAACCGTGCATTGTTCAACACATGCCAGACCCTAGGGCAAATGAGTCACACCTATGATTAACGATCCAAATCAGGAAAGCAAAGAGAAATCCCAAACTTCAAATGATGAGAAAGCTAGAACCATTAGGAAATAAATGTCCAATTTTGTAGTTCACATCAAATTTGTAGTTCCACAGAAGTGCACAAAGTAACATTTAATGAACTCAGTGTACCATCATATCATGAAATTTTTCATTAATGAAAAGTTTAGCAGGGATTTTATATGCAAGAGTGGGGTCGAGAACCAAAAACAATTGTAAACCTCCATATTTGGTGCATTAGCTTGAATAGAACCATGTTGCAGATCCATAGAAGCATTGTGTCCTCCATCTGATTCTGAATGGCCCAATGAAATCCTTTCAAGTGCCCGCTCAATGAATGCAACAAGCTCAGAATGAGAACTACGCAGATGAGACATTTGTAAGATGTGATTGCAGTACGGGGGCCACTCAATCAAACGGTCCACAAACTGTTCCAGAGCCTTCGTCCCAAAAACGAACATCTGTTTGCAGAGAGACCATCAGTAACACAACACATCACACAACAACAAAATCGTGGAACAAAATATTAGAATCTAATACAAACTTTGGAATCTGGAGGTTTACGCAATGCATCCAAAACACCTCGTAGGGCAATACCAAGTGTGAGATGAGTTACAAGCTGATGCTTGATGAGAGAGCCTGAAATATGACAATACAATGCCATGAGCATAACATACGCATCAACAACAGCATGTTACAGTAGCTAATTAGATGGATTTACATAAGGGGCTGTAAATTTGACAAAAGAAATTAGGTGCTAATAACAAGTGCAGATGCAAATTAAAAATACGACCATTCATTATCCCAGATGTCACAATCCTCCAAGCAACATAGAAAGTTGGCAGCTTATGAAAATACGAATTTTCAACTTGAACCTCAAATGCATACGTCACTAGTGAAATCACATTTTTCTAATGGGACTGCCTAAAACCTAGAAGTGAACGCCTTAGTTTCTATCTCCGATTCTTCCACACCATTTTATTCTTTAACTAAATCTCTGAAGAACTCAGTAGTTCTTGTGGGTGCTGAAAGTAAGTCTGCATCCAACAATGCATTATGAACTGGGAACGTTATAAAACATAAGCTAAAGTGTTTACAATTTTGTCTCGCCTTATTTTCAATTTCCAAGAGGATGAAACTTGCCTGTAACATTTTGAGGGATCAACAATGAGAAACGGAAAGGAGGCCAACATAATTATTCTGGACAGCATTAAAAAGAAAGGGCTAAGAGAAGGGACAAAGAAAAGAACTCTCAGAGCCTACGGCCCTATATGTCCAGTAAACCAAAATTTTACAAGGGCCGAAGAATCAAGGCATACTGTAACTTTAATAAAAATATAAGTAAGAAACTAGGGTTCTACGTGCATACAGGTAAAAAGTAAAAACAACTAGAATCTTGTCACAAAGATGGAATGAAGATTATGTTGTGCTAGTCGGGGTTTACTGCTGCAATGGAGATTAACTTGGTCAATAAATGAATGAAACCAAAATTACACAACAAAGAATAGGTTACAAGAAAAAAGACGAATGTTGCAAAAGACTATTTATTCTATTTAAATTACGTTATTCAGGAATCTGCTTTTTATATCTATTTTGGAAACATTGTGGTTGGCTTAAAAATATTTGGCTTATTGTCTTCATTAGGTACTTCTAATATTGAGATTAAAGATTGAATAAAGAACTAGGGTTTTCGTTTATTTTGTGGGTTTAAGCACGCCGCCCGTCCGGCACCACAAGGGGATGCACAAGTCTCCGAATAAAACCAAAAAGGATTGAAGACCAAGGAAAGAATGAGCCTATTCAAATATAACGAGTAGCAACTACAACTTCCAGGGGTAATTGTTGCCTACAACATCACACTACAATAATCCACCAAGTATGGAAAAACAACAAGACCTGAAATTACTTTATCTATACTAAAGCATTCCAAACTAAAAGGAAGCAAGAATTAGAAAGTAGCAAACATTAGGAATTATTAGAGAAATCAAGCTAAAACATACCGAGATTCAATAGCAACAAATTCCTTCACATTTAACAAAGTCAAAAAAAAATGTTCTACAAAATAGGTTTGTCAACCGTGAAACCTCACCAAAGAGAACTGCGGCAATTTTGAGCTGCCTCTCAGGGTACTTGGGGAAAAATTTGTATTCTTCAAAAAGATTGCCAATCATGCACTCAAAGATCGATTGCTCCCTGTCAATTCATACACAATCAACACCTCTCCAAAAAAAAAAAAAAAAACTCTCAATAAAATCTTAACATAAAGCTTAAAAATGATTACATGGCATCAATAACTTACCAAGAAGGCTCCCAAAGTAAATATTGTATACTTCAACAAGAAAATAGGAGATCTACGTTATTCCTCGAATTTAGCACCAAAAAGGATTAACTATCATACTACATCGATCCCTTAGAAATGAATGTCCGAAGCCATTTTTCCTCTCATCAAAACTTTTACAGTAAAAGTGGATGACCAAGAAGATAAATTAATCTAATCGAGTTTTCAAAACTACACCAAAGTCAAAGACTCAAAATAAGTATAGATTAGTAAGGGTGCTTTGGAGTTTGGAAATGCTCACCAAGAGATGTCCATAATTCCTCATAGCAACAAAAACGAGAATTAAATATCATACAGTATCAGTGCTCTAATTCTCCCCTTGGAAATAAATGTTCCATACAACCTCTATGCTTTTAAAAGTTATTTAGTATTACCTAAAATGCAGTAATAAGAAAGGTTACCGCAGCATTTTTCTTCATTTATGACCAGCCCTGGCTTTACAAAAACTTTTGATATTAATATTGAAAAGGTTGATTTCCAAATAAGATGGTTGATAAATGAGATGCAATGCCACCAAGACCATTTGAAAACTAAGACATGCTATACATGTCCAAAAGTACAACAGTGCCATCAAAAAGTAGGCTTGAGGAATTGCTTAGAAAAACATGCAACTAATACAAAACTCTAATTCTGCTTGGGATGTTATAGTACAAAAGAATGTGACGACCATGGTTCAGTTAAATTTAATAGAAACTAAAAAACACCATAGGCCAGCAAAATTCCTTATGTTAATCCTCATAAAAATATGGCAAAAGAGACGGTCCTAGAGAGAAGTAAACAAGGCACCTGTTCTCAGGAGATTCCTTGAACCGAGCAAGCATTTGAATCATCGTGTCAATGGTTAATTGACCAGAAAACATTTGATGGAAATAAGAGTTGGCTTCTGCCTCAATGTCGTCCGTGTATCCATCAGAGGGTGATGAATCAGTAGCCCCACTAGTCTTCATTCTCGAATTAGCATTCATAAATGTCAACTTCCCCACTTCTTCGGAAAGCTGGCTAGAGATAATCAAGCCCGTATGAGCTTGAAGAACCTGCAAAACATATAGACCATAAGTCTTGATGAATCGGGATATAAAACTATGTATGACTAATGAAAACAACCAATTGATAAGAACAAAACCTTCAAGAAAGTAGGACTCGTCTCCGAATAAACGTTCGGAAGACCACCAGAAGGGTTAAAATGGTCAACAGAAACATCCTGAGAGACACCAAATTGAATCTCCTTCAAGAATTTGAGGCACTCCTGGTAGCAGAAACATTGATATTAGCACATTTTAAAATTTCCCCGTCAAATTTTAAGCATAATAAAGGTTGTAAAGAATGACGGCTCATAATGTGTGACAAGCTGGAGTTCGTAGCGCTCTGCTCATAACTCCCTGTGTGGGGCTGTGGTGGAAGTGAGAAGAGGAGGTGGTGGAATCTTTATCATTACCTCAAAGAAAACATCTTTGTAAGTAGTCAAATTAGAGCTCAACCAGTTCTCTAGGTCTACAAGTTCTTTTCGTGACCCAAGGGCAGCCAGCCGAATACCAAAATATGAAGGCACCATATCCAATACTTGTAAGAGTATCTGCAACACAAAAGAGAAGGAAAAGGTATGCCCATTAAATCCGCTGTATGGGAGATACAAGACTATAAATGGAAGAGACATGCGAAACCAGAAACAAGAAAATATGATGCAGAAGGCTATTTCTGATCTTTAAGAGAATTCAGCAGATTAAGGCAATGCATGACCACAGAACATAGCCTTACGTCCAATGAAATGTTTTAAATAGAGAAGCTTAGCAACGGAATCCTAGGGAGAACCTTCTCATCAAGTAAGGAAATTCTAACACTACTTATCACGGGGAAAAAATGAACGAAAATTAAATCAGACAAACATCGTTAGAGGGGAATACCGGAATAGCAGTTGAGTGAACAAATTTTAGTGATAATGTATTCCACTTGCATACAGCAACAATTTAAAATAATTGACTGCTGCACATAGTATACCGATACAGATGGCCATAACCACGGAGTGTCAATTCAACCAGTGCAATGGTAGCAATAAGTCATTGAAGTCAAGTTAACCTTGATCCAACTATTTGGGGGTTCAATGCACATTACCT